>BSYO01000001.1:20747869-23147869 GCA_033239525.1 Nepenthes gracilis
AATATAACAAGATGTATGTGTTTGTCTAGTAATTTTTGGATGGTCTATAGAATTATATGAAATATATATTTCATTCTAGAATGTTCTTAAGTTGGAGAATGTGTGAGATTATAGAATATTTTGATGAAAATATTTATAAATAATATTCTAGATGGTGAAATCTAGCCATCCATAGTTGAGAATGGAATACTAATTCTAGCCATCAGTTGAGGAAGTAACATTTATATATAGGGATGATCTTATCTCATTTGAGACAAGCTTAGGAGAAGCTCAAGGCAAGCAAGCCAAATTAAACCAAGTGAGGTAAAGTGAAAGGGTTTAATCAAAAGACTGGCTAGCCTAAGGAGCTCGAGCGGTAGGTTTGTAAGAGTGAGTGTTAGAGAAGTGCTTTATACTCTAAATTTAAACTTCCATAGCAAAGAGTATTTTCTTCAAATATTTTGTTTTTCTATATAATTTAGGGTGGGATTAATGAAAAGGTGATTTGCAAGCATCACAGGGAATATGCTAAGCAAGTGCCACTTGAGGGTGGGTGGCGAAAGAACCGGTAGCGGAATCTAAAATTTAAATTCAGAACCTCAAAATTAGTTCTGCTTCTACTTCAGCATGTGGGCAGAACTAAAATAAGCAGAAGCAAAATGAGGGATTCTACTTCTCTATATAATAGATGATGACGTTTCACTGATGTTCAATATATTATATTGATCAACATATTGTAATTAAATAGTAAATTCAGCAATTTCATTATACCTACATGATCGAATTAGTATTATTCATCAACTTATTAACTCAAAAAATATTTTATTCAATTTACTACATTATATACAAATATTAGACCAATTAACAATAACAATAGTAATAATGATAATGATAATAATTTACTATTGTTTTGAAAAATATATAGCAAATGGAAATTATATAATAAAGATTATGAATTTATAAACATATCAACATAAAGTATAGGCGTTGGAGCGAGGTGTCTTGTACATAAGACATGAAATATTTAGATCTGGTGTCTAAACTTTAGACTGAGGGGCACTTATTGCTTTGGGTTTCATACCCATTTATTGTTTGTTCCCTTCCGAAAATATATATATAAACAAGGGAGGTGGGATTCCACCTGATTCTTGCGGGATTTACACTTTTGCTTCCAGTTCCACCATTTTTGTAAAAAAAAAATAATAATAATTCCTCTCCTGTATCATTATACATGTCTAACCACAGTGGATTTAGCATACTCAAAGGCAATTGGCAAAATTTCAATGGAAGTCGGAGAAAAATCCAACCCCAACTGCCGCATGGTTGACCGACAGAGAGTATTGTCCAGTGGCAGTGGCATGCTTTTGTTCTGCATGGGGACATTTTAAAGGAAGGATTTGAGACATCAAATTTCAATTAAGTACATAGAATCCTACTTCTTGAATGAATTTTCAAGTAGAAGTCTGAAATATTTTTTACGATACTGAAAAAAAGAGTAAAGCAGCAGTTGGGATCTTTACGTATCTGTTTATAGGAAGTTTAGAAGTGGTTTAACTGACATTGCAGTTGTGGAGAATTTTGTTAAGCACTTAACCTCATATTTAATATCTTCTTATTGTCGGAATTTTCATAATTCATTGAAATAAAGACAAGAAAACCCCGTTGTTTTTCTGATCTTCCAGTTTAATAAAAATTTTTGTGATTAGTTAGCCGTAATGGATTTTATTTTTACCTGCTTCCAGGCCTGGTACCTGCATGAAAACAACCGGGATATTGAACTGGTGGATGAAAGACTATCTGAATTTAGTGAGAATGAAGTTAAACGAGTGATCGAGATAGCTCTTTTGTGCACTCAAACATCACCAGCACAGCGTCCCCCAATGTCTCGTGTGGTTGTGATGCTATCTGGTGATATCGAAGTGGGAACCATTGCTTCAAAGCCAGGCTACTTGACCGACTTGAAGCTTGGTGACAGCATCTTTCTGAGCAATGAGACATCCAACTCAAAAGCCGCTGATTCATCAATGGATACAAGCGGGCACAATGATTTAGAGAGTTCACCACTGAATGCCACTGAGATTTTGGAAAATCAGATTATTGAGGAAGGTAGGTGAGAAAGTACGCTACTTCACCAGATCAATGGATATTTCAATCTATCTTCTCTCTGGTTCTACAGTCTTCCGTTTTGTATGTGCTTCTGATGCATGTAGGGACTGGATCCTTCGCATGTACCGTTGTTGGTCATGCATTGAAATTATAGAAATGCTCTCTCCATGTTAAGGTTTGTAACGTTGTTCTCTCCTGAGCCCTTAGTGTCGGAACCGTGTGTAATGGCTCCCTTTCTAGTCTCAGAACTATGGATAAGTCTGTGATTTCCGGACAATGTATTGCTTAAGTGTGTTTGTGTGGATGTAGTCTGGTGTGTCACTTGGCCATCAGTGTACAGATGGTCTAGTTAGGATTGAGCGATATATCGATGACAATAGTGTCTACGCATACGCATATGTTTATGCTACACATCATAGTTGGCATGGCTCATTCATGATATATTTATTGTTAAATAGAATTTATAAATTTGTTCAAAGTTCAGTGTATTTTTTTTTTTTCTCTTTTCCCATGATGTTATTGAAGTTTACGTGGGTAACACAATAATAATAACAATAATAATAATAATAATAATCTAGGTAGCATTCAAGTATGCTATTCTATTACGGCACTAAAGTTGCCTTACTATAAGTCGATTTATTAAATGTTTGTACGCTGTAAAAAGAGGATATTAAATATTATTTGTACCTTGAATAGGCCAATCAAAATGTGCAGCTTGTCTTAAATTTAAAAAAAATTATTCCTATATTATATAAACGAGATTGAATTTTATTTGATGTTAATACGAAGAAAGGGTAAATTCTATATTAGTATAGGCCTAAAGATATACTTTAAAAGATAATTACTAAAGACCAAATTAGCAATTCTAAATATTCAATGGTCAAATGAAGCTTCTTTTATGTCTCCCAATGTTTTGTGAGTTTGCATTATTAAAATAAAAAATAATCTATTTATAGTTTATATTTTATGGGTTGATGGGGCACGAAGATTGCGTATTTTTAGTTAAAGAATTTATCTTTACACATAATAACTCAACCCTGGCATGCTAACTTAGATATTAGCAAGATGCACCTAGTGACTCTTTAATATAAGAGTCTCTCACCATAGAAAGGGACATAATCAGTTTAAGTTTGAAAATCTAGCATTTGTCAAAATGTAAGTCTCTTTTTACTTAAATGTATAAATATTAATGTTTAGAATAATTTTATTTATTTGAGAACCTTGTCTCTACAAAATGTTTTAAGCCATGAAGCATGACTTGTGAAAACCATTTGAACCTCTTTATTTATTTATTTATTTTTGCCTTTAAGTTTGTCTAGTGTAATTGCTAATTTGAATATTGAATGGTAATTTAAAAACTATCCTATACATACTTATGACTTCTTGTTAATCACTATGGCGTGCAATATCCAAATTCTTTGGTGTAAAAGCCTACTAAAGAAATAGTTAGACCAACTCTATTTTTAAGATGTATACTACGTGACAATGGTTAAATCAATAGAATTACCAATGGTTAGAACACAACACCATTCCAAAAATAATAATAAATCCTGGGTCTTAGTTTTTGCTAGATTCATGATAACAGTAAGTATGTAACTTCACTTGTTTAAAATAAAAGCCGATCACAACCCCCAACAATTGGTGTGATTAGTAGAGTACAAAGGATTAAAGGTAATGCGACATATTACTCCGTAACTATGTGACCTTTTATCTGCTAGTCAAGAATGATTAATGGAACCATTCGACAACATGAGATGTGGCAGATTCCTATAACTGCATGCATCGTGCAGGGCCGCTGTACCCAATGAAGCCATCATGTGGTTTGTGAGAGTGAAGATGCAAAACAATGACAAAAATAGAAGAAAGAGAAGGTGCAACACCTTCGCTGGGTTAAAGAATACGTAGTATGCTGCAGCCGAGAAGTAATGCATCGCTGTCAGAGGAAGGAGACTGATACAAAGGTTGAGGAAGGTAAGAGCATTCGTCAGCTTCTTCTGTTGATTTAAAATAATGTATGCCTGCCAAGTAAAAAAAGAAAAAAGAAAGAGCACTAAAATAATGCTCCATATGAAGAGGTGAATGATAGAATTTAAACGGCCTAAACAACTATAAAAGACCAAAATGTGGAATAAAAATAAAGGATCACCAACCTCCTACCAATTATCTCCTCTATTTTCGGCTCCTCTGTTTTAACGATTTTGAAACTTCCAATTACTGTATCTCTGCGTCGATAGTGTATTTCCAAAGAGAATGCTTAGGGACAAAACCGAAATCACCACTATTTATCAGATAATTCCATCAATTATCTGAAATTTTGGCGTTACAAAACGTTGATGGAGAATTATGGTGAGGGACGATGGAACGTTATCAGCAGCCATAATTTGCATTAAACATAAACTATCATCAATTTTATTCAGTTTTAAAACTGAATCGTTAACATTCTACCACTTGGTCCATATTTTACTTGATATGATAACCAAACTCATCAACCCTCAATCTTATAAAATAAATACATGAATCATGACGACATGTCCTCTATTAATAAGTAATATCATCAATATATTACAATATATTATATTTGTTAAGATATATCTGAATATTATAACGTTATTTTATAAATAAACCTTATATTTATTTTTTGTCCAACAATTGATGATATTCTTAAAATAATCAACTAATGTGTACACATAATTTTGAAAAATATCACAAACAAATAGAAATTTTATTAAATATCATTATCCATATAATGAAAATCACATAATGGAACTTAATTCCATTTTAGTTACAAGATTTTTGAACTTCAATGGTGTCATACCTTTTATCAAATAGTCAGCGATCATTAATTCAGTACTAATATATTCAATAGTAATTTCTTTTCTTTTAATGCGCTCCTTTATGGCTAAAGATTAAATGTCGTTATATTTATTTTGACTGTTATTTTTATTATTTTTAACTAGAAAAATAGTAATTGAATTGCCGCAATATATCTTCAATAGCTTTAAGATGGAATCCATAATTCTAAGCCTAAAGATAAAATTTCTCATCCATACACTATACTTTGTAGCCTCAAAATAAGCAACAAATTCGGCTTCCACAGTGAAAGTAGCAATCAATGTCTGCTTTATACTCTGTCAGGATACAGCTCCACCGGCAAATATAAATATGTAATCAGATATTGATTTACGTGAATTAATACATCCAGCGAAGTGTGAATCAAAATAACCCAATACTTTTAAATTGTCAGTCCGTTTATATGTAAGCATATATCTTTAGTACCTTGGAGATACCTCATTACTCTCTTAGCAAATTTTCAGTGATCCATACCTGGATTACTCTGAAATCTTTCAAACATTTCAATTATAAAGGTGATATCAGGTCTTGTACATATCTGAGTATATATCAAATTTCTAACAACGGAAACATATGGAATGCTTTTTATTTGTTCACGTTCAAAATCATTTTTTGGGTATTCGTTCAAATTGAACCTATCACCCTTCACAATAAGTACCACACTTAGTGAATAATTTTTCATCCGAAATTTTTATAAAATTTTATTGATATAGGTCTCATGAGACAAACCTAAAATACCTTATATCTGTCTCGATGTATCTTAATGTCAATAATATAAGATGAATTGTCCATATCTTTTATTTTAAATTTATCAGAGAGAAATTATTTTACATCATATAGCAAACCTTTATCATTGGATGCAAGTAAAATATCGTTCACATACAAAGTAAGAAAATAAATCTTACTCCCACTGACCTTTTGGTTTATACATTGATCCAAAATATTCTCTTCAAAATCAAATGATAAGATAATATTATTAAATTTTAAATACCATTGACGGGAGGCTTGTTTCAATCAATATATGAACTTCTTGAACTTACATACCAATTACTTACATCATTAAAGGAAAATCGTTCTGATTATTTCGTATAAATTTCTTCCTCTAGGTTACCATTTCACATCCAGTTGTTATAATTTCATATCAAAATGAGCAACTAATACCAAAATAATACGAAGAGAATCTTTTTTAGATACAAAAGAAAAAATCTTCGTGTAATCAATTCATTCTTTTTGAGTATATCATTTAGTAACAAGTCTTACTTTTTATATTTTGATATCACCTAATGAGGTTTTCTCTGTCTTAAAGACCCATTTATACCCTATAATTTTTGCCTTTTCAAACAACTCAATAAAATCCCAGAATCCATTATAATTTATGAAATTCATCTATTTTTCAATGACATTATATCATAATTCTAATTCATTATAACTCATGACTTGTAAAAATATTTCAGGATCATTTTTTATTCAAATATTTTAGTCAGACATTTATAAATATACAATATAATCACTAAAAATTGCTAATTTTTTTTATTCTAATAGACCTTCTCAATATTGTATCATCATTCTTAATAGGAGTATGCTGTACAACTATTTCAGGTAAATCGTAAATATCATGGTCAATTGGAATAATATCAGCATTTTATGGAATGACATTGATTGGTTATTTAACACATTTAATTTTGAGGAGTGTTGTGTGCAACAACCAACTTATCATATGAAGTGAAAGGTTGAGAACCCAAATGATCATTATTAGAAATTATATTTTTGGATCGCTTACTCTCACTTATTAAGTCATTCTCAAGAAATTTTACATTTCTTGATTCCATAATCCTAATATTGTGAGATGGATAGTAAAATCTGTATCCTTTGAACCGTTCAGCATATCTAATAAAATATCCACTGATGGTCATTGGATCTAACTTCTTCTCATGTGGATTATAAACTCTTACTTCAGATAGACATCCCCATACGTGTATCTGTCACAAACTCGATTTCTAACCTTTTCATAATTCAAAATGAGTTTTTGGAACAGTTTTCGTTGGAACCCAATTTAATATATATACTACCATTTTAAGAGTTTCAATCTACAAGGATTTTGAAAGATTAGAGTTGCTAAGTATACTTCGCACCATATTTAATAACATTCGATTTTTTCTTTCGACTATACCATATTGGTCTGGAGAATTAGGAATACTATATTGAGCAACAATCCTATATCTTGAAGAAACTTTACAAATGGACCAGACATTTATCCATCTTTAGTATATTTTTTTATAATATTCTCTACCTCTATCTGATCTCACAATTTAATTTATTTTTCACATTACTTCTTTACTTCTATTTTAAATAATTTAAAAGTATCTAAAATTTTATTCTTATTATGAAATAAATAAAGATACATATATAGTAGAAATTATCAATAAATGTGATAAAATATTTTAGACTATATGATTCAATATCAAGATTATAAATATTCGTGTGTTTGATTTCTAATATATTCGAACTCTTCTTGGCATTTTTTATTTTAATTCTTTCAATGGAGATATGATATAATATCCTATACTATAATATAGATGAATATTCTTTCACAACATATCGCTTAATGCTAGTATCAATATGTATAGTATTGTAAGAGGTATTATTTTATAAATTTAAGCAATAAAGACTATCAGACAATATATCATTCCTAATAATATTAGATTTATAATATAAATTGAAAGATGAGTCTAAAATCGTAATGGAATATCCGAATGGTATAAGTTTTGAAACTGATATCAATTTTTTAGAGAAATTTAGAATATAAAAAATCTTTTCTAAACACAAAATAAAATCACTACTAAAAATTAAATTATATGTTCTAATTGCCTCCACATATGAACGCAACTTATTTTCAGAGAAGATACTTTGCTTACTACCCACTGGCTTTCTTAGGTTTGACAAGACCCTGTAAGAAATTTAAAATATGAATTGTAGAACCGGAATCAATTCACTATGTGTTATAAGCAACATTAGCCAGTATTAGATTCATAACATACAAAAGACAATGGATTACCATTCTTTTTAAGCTAATTTTGATATTTAATATAATCGTTCTTGATGTGTTCATTCTTTTTACAAAAAAAGTACTTAGTTTCTTTCTTGATGTCAGATAGAGAAGGTATTTTATCTTTTTCCTTCTTCTTTGCTTGAATCTTAATCTCTCCCTCTTTAACCATAAAAGACTTTCACTTTATTCGATCAAAAGCCTTCCTCTTGAACACACATGGTCAAAAATTTATTGGTTTACTATTTATCCTTATGTGTGTTGTAAGATATTTTAAAGGGTCCATATTATGGTAGAAGCGTATTCAAGATATAGTGCACAAAAAAAGATTCAGACATATCCACCTTCAAATTTTTTAGTTGAGCCGCTGTATCCTTCATTTGTATGATGTGTTTACACACACACTTAACACTGGTAAGTCTTAAAGATAAAAATTTTATAATTATGGTGCTAGCAAGTACTTTATTTAAAATTTTAAATTATTTATTGATAATCTTCAGTAAATCCCATACTTTATTATACTGATTGACGAAATTACGAATACCAACAAAAATTTTAATCTTTATGAATATCAAATTAAGGCAATTAGATCACTCTCATCGTTGATAAAGTGCTACATCAATCGGAGTGCTGGTTTCAGTAAGTGCAGGAGGTTTGTCTCTCCTTATAGTATAATCTATATCCAACTACCCTAAATGAAAAAAAATTCCTCTCATTCCAAACTTTATAATTAACACCTTTTATTTTAAAAGTTTTACATTTAATATCAGAAAGATTAACAGATTATACAACTGTATAAAAATAAAAATACATGCTTAACAGACAATAAATAATCTTAAAAAATAAATATATAATATATTTTACCAATGTAAAATATTCATTATGAATCAATTGATATAAAATTACCTATGGGCTAAATTTTTAATTCAAATAGATTTATATTTAATTTTATTATGGGATAAATTTTATTATATTAAAAATTAATTAGTCACAATTAACGTCCTTATATAATATGTGATAATAAAATATAATTTTATTAATTAAGGATATTATGACCAATTCATAATTAATTAAATTATATTAACCACTAGACATTAGATACACATATATATAATTATATTTTTAAACATCGTATAATAACCTTTATATATAATAATGAATAAATAAATAAATATATATATATACATACGGATATTATTAAAAATAACAATATGCACAATATCTGTATAAAGGGAATTAAAACCCCTTAATGTAAACAAATGCGCGCTTAGTGCAGCGGTGAAGCTGCTGCTCACGCGTGCGAAGCGGGTTCAATTCCCAGTGCGTGTGCCTGCAACGCGATTTTGCCACGATTTTTTATATTGTGCTACAATAGTGTGCCACGCACAAGTGTGGGCCACGCCTTTGGCGTAGGGCACAGGATAAGTGGGAAATGCCAGCAAGCAGATGCGAGAAATAGGGCACGCACATGAGATGGCCCAAAATTCTCTTTTTTTTTTTTTTTGTTACTGTAGCACTATAGCAGTGCAAAACAACGCCATTTTGGGTTGTTTTCAACCTTCAGCCAGGTTGCCCTTACCCGATAAAAACGCCGTAATTTTTACCCCAAAATTAATGTAATTTATATGAAAATATCGAAAATGAAATTTTCTAATGGTTTTCAACATTCATTTTCATCAAGTCATCACAAAAATAAAAACTTTAAAATTTTTCAAAATCAGAAAAAATGGAAGAAAACGCTGAACAGTTCAAGGCGGAGGCATACACTTTCTCTAATACCAAATGATAGAATTTAAACGGCCTAAACAACCATAAAAGATCGAAATACTGATGAAAATAAAGGATCACCAATCTCCTGCCATTTATCTGCTCTATTTTCGGTTTCTCTGTTTTAATGATTTTGAAGCTTCTAAGCACTGTATCTCTGCATCGATGGTGTATTTCTAGAAAGAATGCTTAGGGACAAAACTAAAATCATCATTATTTATCAGATAATTCTATCAATTATCTGAAATTTGGGCGTTACAAAACGTTGATGGAGAATTATGGTGAGGGATAATGGAACGTTATCAGCAGTCATAATTTGCATTAAACATGGACCATCATCAATTTTATTCAATTTCAGAATTGAATTGTTAACAGTGAATTCTTAAACGGATATCGTTCAACCTACAGTTCGCTTGGGAGACCAATTTTCAATGGTGGATGCATTGATTCTGTATGGTAAGTTTCAAGATAGAGATATCCCAAGCAAGAAAAGCATGACCGAGGCCTCAGAAGCCATTGAACAAATTAAAAACAGAGGCTATTTCTGGAGCAAAATAAACTCAGCAAAAGTTTCTGAAGCGTGATCAAATTGTGTCCGTAATCAAAGGCAAGTTGTCGGCTAATGGATGCAGGGTCACACGTTTGATTTCTATTATTGTACACCTAAATTTAAACAGTGCGTAATCTTTGACTCTGTGCAGGTGAAGTCATACACCGAAAATTTACTTTAAACTGGTGTATTAAATTAAAAGTGGGAGAAAATTATCCATCGATAACTATAAAAAAGATGGCGTAAAAATCCAGCATGTTATTTCTCATTTTATTTGTACATTCAATTCTATTCTATAACATCTAAATGGAACAACTTGGATATTTAAAAATAAAAGACTACCTGATGGGTTCAATATTGTAGGCCGACCTAGAGTCTGAATTGTGGCTAATCGGTGGCCTGTCAGGGAGGCCTTCAAACCCAATGCACAGGCCCAGGCAGCGTGACTTGGGTTCGCTCAATGAAGCCTGGACCCTTGAGGTTGGCCTTTTTGGACAGGCCCGCAAGCGCAGCCCAACAGTGCCTGCTCTAAGACTCCAACTCATCGGCCGGCAAGCAACACAGTATTGCATGAATATGCATATAATACTTGTTATAACCGTCCCGAGTAGCTCAGCAAATGTTTCTGAATATCGCCTAGGATTGAATATATTCCCAGGATTGTAGTAAAGGCTCAACAAATCTCCCCAAAAGACAATTGCCATGCGGCACCTATAATTACCCCTTCTGCATGGCCTCCAACGACTTTGATAGCACAGCATGGACGGGTAAGGAAAGCCTGTCATACACGGCTACGGCAGTTGTCCTAGCAATCTAGTCGATATCCGTAAGGATTCTACCCGCGCAGTAGTTGGTCCCAAGATGTCATACGTAGTCCTTAAGCGTTCCTAATAAAAGGCTATGATTACCACTCTAATTCTCAGGCACGCTTTAAGAGAAAGTGGGAGATTGAATATTAGCCATGAAACCCAAATAAGACTACATTGGTCCAAAGTCTATAAATCTCTCTTCTCTTCTACAAGGAGAGGGAAGAAGAGAATTCAAAGAGTGAAAAATTCCTACCCTCAAGTATACCTAAAACATCAAACTCTTTTTCTCAAGCCACTCTACCTTCTAGTATATCACTTCTCAAGCAACTCAACCTACGAGTGCACAGGCGTCAATCTCAAAGTCGCTCCACTGCCGAGTGCACCGAGCAAAACTCAACTCTCTATAAACACTCAATCTCCCAAATACATGCATTTACGCATCGTTTCTTACGCATCATTTCTTACACATCTTTCTATCCGTTTGAGAAAAATTTTTGATTTGAACGTTCGAAGATATATCAGGAAACGAGTTCTCGCCATTTTCTAACATCTTATTCGTTAGTTATGATATGCAGAATTCAGGTTTAAAATAACGAGGACCGAACCCATTTAAACTCGACCTCTCGAAAAGATCAAGTGACTCCCTAATTCAATCGTAATTAGAATCCAGTGACGCATCATTACCTATTCAACCAGTAAATCCATATTAGTCTTTCTACTGTAAATATTTCTTGTAAAATCACAGTTCAAGAAATTGATGAGTTGTATTTCTCAATTATAAAAGAAGAAATTTTAGTCCAATAATAAAGTTATTATCGCTTGTAAATCGTATATTCAAAATCATAGAAATAATCTCTTTAGATTGGAAAGTTAAGGTCATATACATCTAACTCTTCAAAGCTTACAATCTAAGGTGACTAATGTACTAGACTGCATTTTTTTCATATATTATGCACAAAACATGGGCACTTCAAATATCTCCTTAACCTGGCCAAGTTTGGCATTTTCAGTAGTTCTCACAGTGAGGTTACCTTCATGCCAATGATATCAAAGATTGGAACAATATAATATTAGAAAAATTAAAATTTAAATTATAAGAAAAATACATCTAGAATGCCTCCAAAAAAATTTTCCAAATAATATAGTAAAATAAATAAAAAATTTTATCTCTCTCTTAAATAACTATACATATCGATAATGTAACTGTTGTCCTCTTCTGTTTTAGGATATTGTTAATATTCTCTATTATTGTAAGTGAAATTGTGGTATTAAAGAGAAACCTGATCAGCTACCCTTAACAATCGTTCTTATCTCACCAAGTAATCTAAAAGTCACATCCATATACTTTAGTTTAGCACTCTAAAGGACAACACAAATCATATAATAATCTGAAAACGTTAGTGCAATTGGCAAAAATAACTTGAAGCAGGATTAAATTTGTGCAATGAGTTGGGTTCCTGCGTATTGATTTTGGATTTACATGATACATGGAATCTTCAAGTGATTTCATGCGCCTAGAATTCAGCTACAAACCTCCACACCGATGACAAAGGTGGAGGATAATATTCATCGTTCGAGAATCAAAAATAACTAAGCAGAACAACCGAGAAGATAACTCACAAAATAAGAAAATATGGTCCTTTTCCCATCTTGCAACTCCACGTTACACCCATTTGCCTTTTGGATGCTGAAAGGAGGTTTTTTTTTTTCCTATTATTTCATTTATAAGTATATATAATTGTTTTTTACAATGAGTATTACAGGTGTTGAAAAAAGATATTGAAAATATAGGAAATTGTTTTCTAATATCCTTGAATCAAGTGAGGAGGAAAGATACTTCCTATACAATCTTAAAGGAGGAGGAGAGAATAATGCATGATATTTTCCTTTAATACCTAAATCAAATCATCATATGCAGTCAAATTATTTTAAGTGTCCTTAGGATTTCTTAACACTCTCTCTCCTGCAAGGTAGTGAGTGAATATCTTCCATTTTTAGTTGGGTCATGAGCTATTGAAACTATAGAATAGATAGACTTTTGATAAGTATATTCAATTATTTCCATTCCGAGTATCCATTCTTTTTTGAAAAACACAAAAATTGCAAACAAATGGCAAATGTGCTAGCTCCTTGTTGACTAAGTTAAGATGTTTACTTTAAATATTTTATACTACAAAACTTGCATGCGATTTGTCACCAAGGTATTGAAAGCTATTATCTTTGTTAACATCGGTTTCATCTACGGATCGCTTTTGAGTTGTCTTTTTTTTCAAGTAGGTTATTTCAAAAAGGTAGAAAGCTACGATATTAAAATCAATATACCGTTTAAAATTTGACCATTGCTATCTTGATCTATGACAAAGTACATCTTTCGTGATGACGTACTTTAAGCGGGTGGATTTTCACCGTGTTTGAAATCCTCTTCTGCTTAGAACGAGATAATCTATTAGCTCTACTTAACTTGCAACTCCTACTTTTGCAGAGAATGGCGCATTGTTTGGGAAGATTTAAGGCTAAATGAAGCTTGAACAACTAGTGTACTTCTTCTTTTGCATCTTTTTCTTCACTTCTCAAGAGACGTGATGACATATCTTTCCCTGGAGGATTAATTGGAAGGTTGATGCTTCCTCAGAGGTCTTCTTTTGTCACATGGGAAGCTGCATGCCCAGCTTTTGGCATGGGTGGTTTGATTAATATAAATACGGATGTTGTTTCTTGTGCTTTCTGTGACATGCTCTAGCGGCGGCACCTACAAGTCGACAACGAAGACGAAGAGAGAAGAGAAAAGTAGAGCAGAAGAATGGGATGAGAGATCAGGCAAAGGGAAAAGAGGGAAAGGGAGTGAGGGAGACGGGGAATCCAGGGAGGCAGAGAGAAAGGACAGAGAGAGCAAGAGGATAGAGACAAAAGAAAATATTTTCTTTTTTTCACTTCATTATCCATAGTACAACTTACATTAACAAATTAACTAAACCAAACCAACTAAATTGGTTAAAGCCTCACAGAAACAGCTAACCAAACAATCCAACTCATCATCACAATACATATACATAACAATCCCACCAAATTAGTTGAAATTGAACGAAATAATGGAACGGAATTAAAACAGAATGGAAAAACAAATAACCGTCATGTAATATTATCCATTCTATCAAAGAAACCTTATCATCAATGTTAAATGAGGAAAAAAACTTGATGAAGTGTTTCCACTGTGAAACCACTTGCGACTCCACCTCCCAATACACGGCTATCTATCCCAGCTAAGGAAATGTTTAACCCACTAGTGCTGACAAATCTGTAATATTTGCTGACACTTGTTGCTTTATCAACAAAGACCTAGGCACTCAAGGCCCTGCCAAATTGTTGGAAGGCACTTTCTACCTCTTGATCACCAAATTCTCGAGGTATGTGGTATATAAACAAATTGGCACCTGGTGGACAGACCTAGGTTTTAGAACTCAAATTTGCTTCAGAAAATGGTCTGGAGGAACTATTTTCAGGTGTAGAATGTATAGATCCAGGAGAACCATTTAATGGTCTAGAACTCTTCATTCCTCTAGGATATGCCATGGGATACTGAACACCAGGATAAGTTGATATTGATCTTACATAACTTGAAGACGGCAAACCAAAATTTCTTCTTGCAACAGTAGGCACGAGATCAGGTCTCACACCTTTCAATCCATGGCCCTGATTATGGAAGGAAATATTTCTTGGAATGTAGGTTGATTTTGGACTGGTGGTAGCCAATACGGCACAAAGCCATAATTTCTAGAAGACTGATTCTCATATTCATCGTATAGAGAAGGATAACCCATCAGCATTACTCCATATATCGAAGAATGCTATGAGGCGTCAGCATTTGGAACTTTTGAAGCCTGAGATTGAGCCTTATGAGCCCTCCGAACTTGCTTTTCCTCTGCTGTATCCACCCATTTTACGAGACTTAAGGCATTGGCTATATGACCGGTACAACTAAGGTAGCAGCAATTGTCTTGACTTGATGGAGGGGTCCAAAGAGAAGCATTGCTCTGCCAATGAGCTGCCAAATCTGGAGAGCAATGATAAGGATGGAACCTGCGTTGCTGGATTTTGATGCTTCAAGGACGCCAATGTTGGTGGGCACGTTTTCCTCTTTAAGGATACAAACTAGAATTTGCAGAGCACTGGTCCCATTAAATCTTGAACATTTTTCCTATCATAGGCCCTGTATCTTCTTGAAGGGTCATATATTGACTGAATAAGTGATAAAACAAACCCTATGAAAAGCACAATGTTTACCATTAACCTCATACAAACTATCTCCATTGCACCTCGGCAACACATAAGCAAAGCAAGTGGTATGGCATCTTGTAAGGGAATGCTGATAAACAATGATGACTGGAGGGTGCCTAAAAATTTGCCAATGTGACAAATGACAAATATTAACTCCAAGGTCCAAGGTGAAGTACTTTCCTTCAAGGGATGAAGATTTGCCACCAATCTGCTTGCTATACAAAAGACAAGCAGGGATGACCTAGAAGTCAAAACTTTCAACTTTTGTGCTAAAATTGAGCTCAATGGTGGACCTTTTTGGTAAAGATAATCCTAGCAAGAATATGGATGGCTACTAGCCAAGATTCTCACCCCAAAACCACACTACCAATATTATAGAAAAATCTACCACAAAATAGCCCCTTTTTCTAAGCTGTCCCTCTGGAGTCAATCTGATTATATGTAGAGTCAGGGGCCTAAGGATGAAGAATAATAGGCCATAATAGATACAAATAAGTAAGGTTTGCCCCCATTGTATGCCAAGCGGTGTAGGAGGTCCAACTTGATTTATCGCTAGTATGATTATTGTGCTGATATATCCAAATGCATCAACAATGAAGGATAAGGTGTGGGCTGAGCCACCCGCCACAGAATTACTGACATCGATTTCATGGTAGTTGCTAGTAGCGATAATGAAGAATGTCATGGAATTTAAAACCACCAATATTATCACGCCAATGTTGTAGCTGCTATCTAATTCACCGTTTTCTTTGACAATACTGAAAGTAGCTAGCCTAAGTTCCAAGGAGACAAAGAAGCCAGAGAGACCTATTAATATAGTCTTTTCTCTTATACGCTGCCATAGTGAACTTAAAGCTATTTTCACTCCATATATGAATAAATGAAGCATGAACCCAAAGCTTGAGAACGTCTTCAAGAAGTATTGAGATCCATGGGAAAACAGTTTGTCGGCATTCGGGCGGTCACGAGTTAAACATGAGAGTACAATAATGGTATCAGCTTTGGAAGATGAAGATGTAACTCGAGTAGAGCCACTCTCCTTCAACAGATTTGCCAAAGGGCCCAAGATAAGAACATGTAATCTCATTGAGGAAGGAACAAAGTGGCCTCCTAATGCATTGAGAAAAATAGTGAGAATAATTTCTGATATTGGAGGAAAGGAATCGGCCTCTAGAATTGGAGCTATAGTCAAGGCAGAGCCTTCTTCCTCAGCCATCATACATAAAAATTTCATAAAATATTCTATAAAAATTATGCATGAATCCAATTCACAGGATAATTTTTGTACGGGTAATGTGGGTAGACAGCCGTACTGAGAGAAAATTTCTAGCTGAATTGTTGTGGGATTAGGTGATGGCTTGGTGAGTGGTGGACACGGGGCAGTGTATTGACCTGCCTCAATTTTGTCCTCCACTACCTTGGC
This sequence comes from Nepenthes gracilis, assembly GCA_033239525.1. Classification (NCBI taxonomy): domain Eukaryota; kingdom Viridiplantae; phylum Streptophyta; class Magnoliopsida; order Caryophyllales; family Nepenthaceae; genus Nepenthes; species Nepenthes gracilis. The sequence continues at coordinate 20,764,675 of BSYO01000001.1, forward strand.
TATGCCAATTGCTTTAGGCCATGACCCAAAGTTCAATAGCAGTAGTTCTCGCAGTATATCATCGTGAAGCCCGGATATGAAGCAGTTCAAAAGAGTAGAAGTCGTCAAACCTTGCATATGACTAGAGAGGAACTCAAACACAGCCATGTACGTAGCAACAGTGGGGTGTGGCGAAGCTTATATAGTGTTGCTTCATGATTCAAGTAGGAGGAAACATCATCACTGGCATCGAGAGCCACAAGCGTTTCAATCGAATTTCCTTTGTAAAACACATACAACTTAGGTAGTCTCTCCCAGGCCTCCACCTCCATTGAGTTACCAATGTTATTGCCGGCGACACCACTATCCAAAACTCCTCTAGTTCACGGTGCTTGATTTCATTCCTGGGGGTGGTTTTGTCACCTTGGAACACTCTAGAGTAACTCCGACGCTCTAAGAAAGTTTCAATCCTTTAGGCTTCGGCACAACCTCGGGTCTACCGCTATTGATGCTTGGTAACGTCACAATCTACTTTATCGTCTCCGCCAGTTCAACACTGCTGTTGTCCTTCTCGGATTCAGTCGGTGATGCATGTGGAAGGGGGTAGGGTTTGAGCATGTTGGAATAAAATCATAGTGGTGAAAGATGAAAACTGTGAGAGAGTTGGAAGGAGATTTGTGGATAACAAGATCTGTTAGTCTCTTCGGTTTAGGAGTTGAAGGATTTCAGTGAGAGATTTCTAGAAGTGTGCCGTGGTGGTAATGCTGTCTAAGGAGGGTGTACGGTCGCAGCGAAGCAAGGAATTTCAAGTTGAGGTAAATGAAATTTTAGAATGATGTGGGTGTTTGGTTGGGTTGGAGGTTGGAAAGTAGCAGAGAGAGAAGCCATGAATGGTGAAGGGGTAGACAGCCACGGGGAGCTCGTTGACGGAAGAGATTGTCTCTCGATTCTGATGAGTGATTGACGGATTTCAGCAATGGAGTGCTAAATTTGTGCGTTGATGGAAGCAGAGATGCCGTAATTGTGAACCAGGGTTGCTGTATTTTGTTGGACGGTCACCGCGATCCCCTTCATTTTCGGCGACATCTTTGCGATGGAAGCTTTGAACACTTTGAGCACTTGTTCTTTGGTCGTCATCTCCTCTGACGTATCTCAATGAAAGCACAAATGTTACATGCCCTAGCAATGGCACCTGAGAATTGACAATGACGACGACGAGAGAAGAGAAAAGGAGAGCAGAAGAATGGGAGGGGAGATCAGCCAGAGGGAAAAGAGGGAAAGAGAGTGAGGGAGATAGAGGGGGAATCAAATGAGGCAGAAAGAAAGGATAGAGAGAGTAGGAGAATAGAGACAAAGGAAAATATCTTCTTTTTTTCACTCAATTATCCACAATATAAGTTATAATAACAAATTAACTAAACCGAACCAACTAAATCAGTTAAAGCCCAACAAAAACAACTAACTAAACAATTCAATTCATCAACACAGTACATATACACAACAATCCACCAAATTAGTTGGAACTAAACCGAATAATAAAACAGAATTAAAATAAAATGAAAAAACAAATAACCAGCCTGTAACACTTTCCCAGCACCTTCTAATAAATTTTAATTCACTTCTCAAAAAGGGGAAAAAGTACATGTTTCATGCACAGCTCCTGAGGGCAGACAGGAAAGGAATGGAAATCGATAACGACAAAATAATACATAAAATAATTTTACCCACCGGAATAAAGAAAAGCTTGTGACATTCCTCCCCGCATGAATTTCTTACTGTACAGATTGATGCATAACCTTTTCAAACATTAAGCACTTTAGATAACAGCAAAAGCAAAATAAGAATCTCTGAATGGTGAGGTAGGAGACAAATGCTGGGTTATTCCATTCTATATGAGTCTCCTTTATCAGAAGAAGCAACAGTGAAGCTGCATGAGTCCTTGCCATTGAGTTTAATGCATCTCTGATCCGTTCCATTTACCAGAATGGGTGTCTTCTGTTGTTCACAGAGAATATGCAAACTCCTTAACCATGCTGAAGTGTTGTAAAGACTTGGATCAGTGATTATAGCCATTTCTTATCTGGCAAAAAAAAAAAAAAAAAAGGAAATCTGCATCACTAGGCCTGCGTCAGTTTTGATCTTGGCTGAAGAAGAAACATATTATGCTCATTGTTTGTTGCATCCCCATATTTGTTCAGCTACTTTGCTTCAGCATTTGCAAAAGCTAGCATAGTTTCATTGCAAAATTAGAATGTTTTACATGGTGGTAGACCAATCAAAGGCCATGGAACTCAGAAATACTCTTACATAAGAAACGCAGAACCACCACAACATGTGATCACAGCTTGTGTTGCATCCAGGACCCAAATTACTCAGTCTGGCGGTTGCAGGAATCTGGATATCCTGCCCAAGAAGGGGCAAACAGTTATGGTGCCTGAGGGGTTCTCCTCAGGATATCCACTCCAATGACTAAGTGTTTGCGGTAAAGCTATCAGTGGATCCAATGAAATCATGGACATAACTCATAATGTGCCCAACGAATTCAAGGGTGAGAAATAGCAAGTAGGAGAACTAGTTTGAGAGAGTTTGGAGATAAAAGGTAGGTGACATAGTTCACCTGCGGATGCCCCACCATTATCTTCTTTCCTCCCTTTTTTCGGTGGTCATCTGTTGATATCTGTAGCAGCTGGTCGAATGGCTCCGCCCTACTTCTTAGGTGATTTTCTTTTGATATGGCTAGTATTGTAGTCAGAGAATTGTAGTCTTTAGACCTCCTGAGATAGGGTCACTATGAATAGCTATATATTCCATCCCATCTGCTACCAAAAGATTCTTCAAGCATTATGGGCCTAATGGGAGGTGTCTCGGTCAAATTAGAGATTGCGTTTTAACAAAGATCTTGCCTCTTAGTTCGGTTTCATTCTAAGATGTTGAAGGTGATTCACCCAGACTTTCCCTCGATCTTGTCCTAGGTAAGTTATATTCTGTTTGGTATTTATGTCTCATCAGGGTAGGTATCTCGAACTCCATCCTTTTAAGGATGATTCCACTCCAACCTTCAGAACATACATCCTAGCTTTTGGACATATGCAGCTCAGCCCGGACATTCCAGACCAAGCACGTTTATCTTGGGCCAATCCAGGTCACCATTGAGGACCCCTGAAACTGTAAAACATGCAAACTCCGGTTATATTGATGCTACTAAAGGACTTCGGTCAGATGGTTGCCAATTCCATTCAAAATCATATATATCTCATCCGTTTGGGGATGCAAATCATCCCCAGCAAGAAACTCATGGGTAACCCCATTAAATTTAATCAAACTACACCCAGCATTCTTCTTGACCTTTTTACTCTTCATCATAAGCCTAGTATTGACAACATTATCCCAAAGCTCAGCATTGGCATAAACATTAGCCATTATTGAGTATGCACCGCCATCTTCTGGGTTTAAGTCCTGCACATGCTTGGCTGCTGTTTCTGCAATGTCAACCAGCCCATGAACCCTGCATCCAGCAAGCAAACTGCCCCATGTATAGATGTCACCCCTGATTGGCATCCCCTCTAACATCTCCAGTGCTTTTGGGATTAAGCCAGCTCGTCCAAGCAAATCAGCCATGCAGCCGTAGTGCTTTAGCTCTCGCGAAACCCCGAAGACTACCTCCATATTCTCAAAAAGCGCCTGTGCTTCCGAAATCAATCCAGCATGGCTGCATCCCACCAAGATACCCAGGAAGCTGACTCCATCAGGTTGGAACCCATTCCCTATCATTCTGCAGAAGTAATCCAAGCACATCCTCCCATGGCCATGCATTGCAAGCCCAACCATCATTGCATTCCAAGTGAACAAGTTCTTGTCAGAGCTCGACTCGAACACATCAACTGCAGTCTGAATACATCCACACTTGGCATAAAAATCCACCAAGCTGGTTGATAAGAAGGCGTCTACTTTGATACTATTTTTAATGATGTAATCATGGATTGCTTTGCCTTGTTCCAAGTCCCCAAGCTGCCCACAAGCGGATAGAGCAGATACTAACGCAATGTTGTCAGGAGAACCTCCAGAAGGGCAGAGTAACATGCTATTGAAGAGCTCAACAGCCTCCTTGCACTTGCTCATATGGGCATATCCAGCCACAAGTGTGCCCCAAGAGACAACATCTCTCATAGGCATTTTATCGAACAGCTCACGTGCACGACAGGTATCCCCAGCCTTCACAAACCCATCAATCAGCGTATTATAAGAGACAACATCTTTGTGGGCACTCCCTTCAAACAACCTGCAAGCATCCACCAGGTAGCCACAGAGAGAATAGACATGAACAATGGAGTTGAGCACAAATAAGTCAGATATAAACCCAAACTTGAAGACCTGGGAATGGATGGCAGAGGCAAAGGAAATCGCACGAAGACGACCAGCAGCCTTCAGAGCAAAAGGGTAAGTGTGAAAATCAGGGATAACAGAGAGCCGGCGCATATGGAGGAAGAGCATGAGGGCTGACAGTGGAGACGATAGGAGTGTGTGAGCTCGCATCATGGAGTTATAACAGAAGGTCGTTGGGTTTCTTATGTGGTTGAACACGGAAAGAGCATATCCCACCATGAGAGAACTACTGGAAGTAGACGCTGACGCGGCCGCAGCGGAGGCAAGGAGAGTGATTGTGTAGAGGATGTTTGGGAGGAGAAGAGAGCCTCGGAGAGAGAAGGCACCGGATGTGATGGCGTGGCCGTGAACTTGGTGGAGCTGTCTAATGGTTTTGCATTTTCTCAACACATCAAGCATTAACTGCTCCATTTGCCTCCCTTGCTTACAACTCTGAAGGCAGAGTACGGACAGTGAGAGAAGAGGGGCGGCGGTGAGCCAGAGAGAACATGCGTCGTCGGCGGTTGGCAGGTCACCTGTGGACTTCAGAAAGTACGTAGCTCACGGGATTTGGAGATCCTGCTTCTCCAAGAGAAGCAGGATCTCCTGTTTTATTTAAAATAATTATTAAATTAAATTAAAAATTAATCTAATAGTTATTATTTAAAAAAGTAAAAAAAATATTAAATATAGTTATAATTTTAAAAAAAAATTATAATATTAATATTTATTAAATATTAAATTAAAAAATTAAATTACTTTTTTAAAAAATAATTATATAAATATTATTAAATAATATTAAAATTTCGACAATTAAATTTTTTTCAATTCAATGGCTGAGATTAAAAAAGCAGGGGGTCCTACTTCTCTAAGAAAAGCAGGATCCCCTATCCCGTAGCTCACGCATCATTTTAACTTGAGAGGAAAGCAACGCGAGGAAGAAGTATAATATAACTTTGTATAAATTGAATTCACCTGAGCATCGTACTCCCCAAATATATTTATTATTCGCATTAAATTTTTTAGATGCTCATCATTGACCTTAGACTTCCTCAATATTTGCTATTTTACTTCAATGAAATACATTAATATAATTAAAATAATTTATCTAGTTAAATAATTTTCTACTATAAGATAATTAGTTTTAGTCAACATAAAAAACCAAAAACAAGAGTTTGGAATTAGAGTTGGCTCAAGATTGCTATTTTTTTAATTTCAAGATTTTTTTGAATTTGAAAGTTTTCATGAAAACTTACTTAAGAATAAAAAAGAAAAATCTTATATAAATATTAATCAAGTATTTTCCTTAAGTCAAATTAATCAATAGTCTTAATTTCAAACGTTATCTTCAACCAATTGAGGACATTAAGCTTCAAAAATGTTTATAAGAATATTAACAATTTGATCATGTGATTTTAAATAAATTTATTTAACTTATTTGTACTTAACTTACTAAATATAATAACATTTAGTATTAATATGGTTACTCCTTTTATTGAACATTAGATCTTTGCCAAAGCTATTGTATTCTAATTATTAACTTACATTTTTATGGGATTTTTTTGTAAAAATTAAAAAATTAGCAAATTTTAAAGTTAAATAGTATGACAAATTATAGATTAAGTACTTATGTAGCCTTACAAATAGATAAAGTAATGATTGCTTACTTCTTATAATATTTTGTAAATGTCAAATTTTTTATGAAGATAGCAAACCCAATTGTACTCTTTTTTTCTTCCAATTCTCTACTAGAACTTCTATTTATATGACCAATAAAATCAAATTCATTTAAATATGAATAATACAAAACCATCGTCGAGAGCCTTCTTTCATGAATAGAAAATCTATTTTACCATGTAAGATGCTATTGATTTAGTACTTCTATCTACTTACTAATCAATTAAATTCTATAGAAAATATATGGCCTGATACAAGTAAGATAGTCAATATAGAATAGTAGATAAATTATTATCACTAGCATTATTCCTTAGTCCCTAGCCATTCTCTATATGGATATTAACTAAATTACACGCTTCCATCCTGATAGGTATGGCTATCCATGAACTAACCCCAAAACCCAATCTGTCAGAGAAAAAGAAGCCCAACAAAATGCTTTCTTATCCTCGACCACCAACAAGGCAGAGTCGAGTTTTTCACAATCCGAGCGTCTGGGGTTAAGTCAACTTGCGAGATCGCCTACTAATAAATATGGGCAAAATAGGGCTTCGATTGTGCATTGCAATTATGATTCAAAGAAATCTTCTTAGATGGAAAACCGCGATCACTCTAACTAAAGAATAATCCTAAATAGTACAGAACCATAGGGGGTACCAGTGCACTCAATTCACACGAGTAGTTGTCATCACCATAAAGTCCAAGGAAAGGGTTTACCAATAAATATCCCGTCTTGCCGGAGAGAGGGGAAAACCTAGGCCAAAGAGTAACCAAGGTAACTCAATAAATATATTCTGTCAAATATTACTCCATGATTGTGCACAACTCATCTCTTAAAAATTAATGATTCATGTGGAAGCAATAAAATCTTCTTAAAATGAAAATTTCCATGCGGCGATTAACAAACCTCCAATATAATAATGACAAGCAATAGAGATCTAGTAGCATAAACAAAGAATATTCCTAAATAGTAGAAAACACTCCGCTTCAACGGCTACCATATGAAAATCAACTTCGGTACCGGGTGGTAACGATTGTTAGGGACAACTCAGGAACTCTTTGGATTCACGGAACCGAGTAGCCACTCTTCCTGTCATGAATTGCCAATCACGAACGGATCTCCTTCTTCACGAACCAACGTCCAAGGAAAGATAGAAAAAGAAAAAGAAAAATGGTGAGAAAACACCTAGAACATGAAGTACAAAGATAAATATCCCATTTTCTCAAGAGAAGTTAACGAGCGAGGCTTTCTTCTCAAATGGGGCTCAAAAAAACCGAGAGCTTAGCCCTCTAAAGTTTGAATAAAATAAGGTGTGTAAAGCAAAAATCACGTTTAAAATCTCAAATATAGAGCACACACTCTGGGAGCTCAAGTGTTCGTTGGCCCCCATTCTCGGGAGATCATCGAGCAGAAGCGGCGGGGCCTGCCACTCGAGCGCGAGCACACTGAGCGTGTGGAGGGTGGACTGAATGAATTTTAATGAGCACAACGACTCTATAAAATAAAGCCACTTCCTAATCAAGTGCATCCTATAGAGTATAAACCCCCATCTCTCAAAGTCGCTCCTCAATCAAGCATATTCCGCTATCTAGGCCGCTCCTAGTTAAGTGTACCTCCTTCTCTCAGCCGCTTTCAAGTCTAGCACACTTCATTCTTAAAGCTACTCACTTGCTAAGTGCACTACTAGAGCACAACCCTCCATCTCTCAATGTAACTCCCTAGTGGAGCGCACTCCGCCCTCTAGGTCACTCCTAGTCGAGTGTACTTCAATCTCAAAGCCTCTCACCTATTAAGCGCACAATAGAAGCACAATCCTCCGTCTCTTAAAGCCATTTCCTAGTAGGGCGAACTTCATTTTCTAAGCCGCTCCCGATCGAGTGTGCCTCTCTTTCTCAGCCGTTCCCAATCAAGCATGCCTCTCTCTCAACCTCTCTCTTCATTCTCAAAGCCGCTCACTTGTTGAGCACACTACCGAAGCATAGTCCTCTAGGTAATATTCAATTCCCTTATACATGAATCTACGCAATATCTTCTCATCTTCTCATCTTTATATCCAACTAAGAAAGATTTTTAACTTGAGTGTCAGAAGTTATATTAAGAAGTAAGTCACGTCAATTCTTTGACCTTTTATTTGTTAGTTGTAATATATAAGATCAAGGTTTGGAGTAACAAAAATCGGACCCATTTTAATTCAACCTCACCGACTAAGATTGAGTAGCTCCCTAATTCATCTAATAACTTAGATATAGAAATGTATCATTGGCATCACCTATGAGAAATGATTAGAAAGTTTAACTATAATGTCCATGAAAGCAAATATGGTTAATACTTGGGCTCAAGCCAATGCACCGACCAGAGACATCATCTCCTATGGCGAATACCTCCTCCTGGTAGTCATGAGGATGTAGATAGGCACTTAAAGTGTTGACACTCCCTACCCAAATGAATACCACGCCTAAACTACTCCAAACCATATGCACCTATATGGACATTCAACAGCTACAGGCTCCTTCCTCCCACTCCCAGACTTCAATGTCCAAGAGGTGTAGTCAAAGGAAAAGACAGCTCATCAAGAAGATCTAGCAGCTTGACGATCTCAAGGCCCAAGCAACCATAAGCAACATGGCTCAGGATGTAGACTGGGACCGACTAAGTCTCAAAGCATGGGACAAAAGCTTGGAGCCATGGAATATGCACTACTCTTGAGACGGCAATAGGCCTACAGCCCAAAAAGAAACTTCATGCAACACCCAACCGAGGAGGGCCCATAGCCGCCCAATCCAACATACCTCTCTGAACTACTCACAGTTGAGGACATTTCTCAATATTAAGAAGATTGCGTCCTCCTATTAGATAGAGGAGAGGACAAGGGAGAACGAGGAATTGGTATTTAGAGGAAGCCCCGATAGACACTCCGCTGAATCGAGAAGGTCACTATTGTTGAGAGAGATCTAGATACAGTTTTTCCCTCACAAGTTTGAGATGCTGAACCTGGAGTCCTACGATAGAAGTTCTGATCTGATGGACCATTTGGGTCACTTCTACACCATGCTAGGCTCCCACGGCCTCGACAATGCCAAGTGCATAAGAAGGCAGCAGGCTAGGATGCCATTGTGGATGGCAGCTACACCAACGAGGAAACTCAGTGCCCTATACGCAACATCCCATACCGAAAGAAGCTGACTACACGCTAAGTAAGGTATGTCTCGGTATCAACTAGACACATGATGGTGATAAGAACCTAACATTCAAAATCATGTGACAAAGCCACCGTTGACAAATAGAGAAAAAGGATACCACATAACTCACAAAGAGGTGCGAGAATTGCCAAGTCCAGGGAAACACTCCACCCTGACCACAAGTAGAGCTGTGGACCTTACAACCACTGTGACTACTCGTGCAGTGGGGGCGTGTCACCATCAAAATCTACTACTTTGAAAATGGGTAAAGGACATCTTGCTGGCATGGAACACTCACAGAATGCCGTCGAATGCACTCACCAAAGCCTCGTATGCAGATCCGAAATTTATGAGGTCATAGTCACTGACAATAAAATCTAATTCACCAGCAAACATCTCGCATAGTATTGCACGAGTTAGGGAAATACGTCCAATTCACACTTTTGCCACCCATCCGCAAGCGAGCTGGCAAGTGGAAGCAATGAATCGAATACTGTCACACGAGTTCAAAACGAAGCTAGAGAATGCAAGGGCTTCTACACAGAGGTACCACCTTTCATGTTGTGGTCCCATTGGAAAGCACCGAGGAAACCTACATGTGATGCACCCTTCAATTTATGCTATGGAGTTGAAGTGGTCGCCCCAGTAAATATTAATTTGCCTGATCTCCGACCGAAAGTTTCAACCCACTAAGCAATTCGCAGCAACTCAAAGATCACCTCCACTTGCTCGAAAAGGCTCAAGGTGCAACAAGCTTGTTCACAAACCTTATCACCAGCAGATCACTCAAAGATGTAGCAAGAAGGTGAAAGCACACCGATACGAGATGAGGAATCTAGTTCTTTAGAGCGTAGAGGCTATGGGCAAAACCACCAATAGGAACAAACAACCCCCAATCGAGAGGGATCATTCCTAATCTCGACAATTCTTCAGAGCGGAGCATACAAGTTACACACACAAAGTAAAAATTGGTTCCCGCTGGCATGAAGTGCCGACCCACCTCAAGAAATATTGTCAGTAGATCACCGCCAAGAACAGGTAAGACACCTCCATCCATCCAGATTGCTTGAATGTCATAAACACGTTTAATTCAATAAAATAATTCTCTGCTTCATCTATTATACCAATCATCTAAATGCCTGTGTGATTGCATTAATTCAAGGTCTAAACTACCCCTAAGTAGGTGAAATTCTTCACCTATAACTCGATTGGCTATGACTAGGTCAAAAAACCTCGGTCTAATTGATCGAGTAGCCTCAACGAGGTTGAATCCTAAATCTTGGTTCCACCATTTAAGTGGCCCTAGTGAGGTCAAAGATTACGGCCCGGGAGGCTTGCCGACTCAAGTCGGACCTCCCCAAACAAGTAGCTACAAAAACCTTAGGGGCTTTTCAATATACAAATGACAACTTTCTTCAACAGGAACAAGTACCATCAGTCGGCAATAGTCTGGTATCATGGCCTGAGAAGCTTGAGGACTAAAGTCAGATCTGCCCAGATGAGCAACTAGTACCAAACAAGACCTTCGACGGACTAAGACCGAATGCACGTGAGTGACAACTCCCTCTAATTGGGATGAGTACCATAAGTCTAGTGAAGGCGATAGTCTAAACTCCCTTAAAACCCGACATCGATAATGATAATGCTTAGATGACAATCAGCCTTTCTTAATGCCACGACCTCCATGCAGGAGTGAACACAACTAGATAGAGACGTCCATCCAAACCCAGCGAATGATAACAATATCGCTTAGCCAACAAATAGTCTCTCCTAGTGTTGCAACATCCCTCCGCAGGAAGAAGCACATGCATACAGAGACATTTGACTATGTCCGAGTGGCAATAGCAACACGCTTATCCGGTAAACAAAATTAGCATTGGGCCAAGACAAGCCATCCCAAACTCAAAAATATCAACGACAATGATAGAAACAGTTTAGTCAATTTATTAAAGAATTCGCATATACATCAAGGACAACCCATCTAGAAAAAGCAAAAACTGCCTATGCCTATCTCCCAAGCAGATGATGATCCTAAGGTCGAGGGCCCCCTAGTGAGCGGGGTGAGGGCCCCTCCTACCTCCAAGAAGTCCACCAGATTAGCTCAATGTTGAACTCTAGCATTCCTTGGATCAATAAAACCAACAGAAAGCTCAGGAACTGCCAAAGCCACATTCCGCCTACTCGAGCGAATTTCATCTCGAAACCTCTAGTCCATCGCACAGCTGACTTCATTCGGGCGAAACCAAGACCTCAACTCTCCTTCAAGCCGGGCAAACCCACTCCAAAGATTAGCGAGTTGCTGCTAAGTCTCCTGAAACTCGTCCTCAAGCGAGGCGATCCAATCCTGAGCTTGATAATTCTCGTCCTTGAGCTCCCTAGATCTTGTCTCTGACTTGGATAGCACTCGGTCAAGGTAGGAGGCCGTTTCATCACTCCATAGAGCCTCGGCAACAACAACTTTTACTTGATGCTCCATGTCCTTAAGCACAGTAAGATCAACATATGACTAGGATAGTCAAAAGATCTCAACTTCCCACTATTATAATGCCACCTCCACCACTCGGAGTGCTTCCAAAATCTATCAAGCAAAAATGCAATGGTTAGTATGGAACTGCATGGAAAAGCACAAACAGAAGGATGGACCCTCCGAACAATATGGATCTCCCTAATGAGAAAGGCCTGGAGAACTCTCAACTCTAGTCCCAATTGAAAGCGACAAGCACCGCAAAGGCCATGCACGATAAGAATAAGGTGCCTCAAAGCCCAGTGGAGGGGCAGGCACGACCGTGGCAATCAGTGGCCAAGGTGTTGGTGCTTCTAGGTGAGGCACCTCCTCAACGACAGCCTCAACTTTTGGATTTTCCCCAGCACCCTCCTTAGCCGAAACGGTAGGATGAGCGGACGCAGATGGTTCCAGGGAAGAAGCCATTGAGATCAGGATTCCATGCTCGACTGCAATCACGGCATTCATCGCCACGCTCGGCCCCATCAACCGATGGATCCACTATACTAGACGTAAAATCTGCTAGGGTCTCACCACCCTTAGCCACTCCCAGCGACTCACTAAAATCCAAATCGTCTAACGAAGATTGATCCACACTTGGCCTTTGCGATGATTCACTTGCAGCCAAAGCAGGCACCTTTGCACATGCCTTGTAGATCTTTTAGCATTCCTTGGAAAGGATGGACGATGGAGGAACTGCCTCACAAGAAGCTTGCTCAAAAGAGTCCCAAAAGAGCAAATGCCTTTACTTTCTCTTACGACAATGAGAGAAAACAGTAGAGATGTCATCCCCCTCCTTCTAAACCTCCCACTACACTTCATCTAGTGCACTTTAGGAGACTCAATGATCCATATGACAAAAGATGCCTACATACTCCTTGACGAGTCATGTCAGCAGCCACACCATTTGTTCCTCTATTTTTAGAATTTCAACGGTGTAGGCCCCATCGACCCTACTCCATTTATTCGAGATCTTACATTCAGGTGGAACCATCAAATAAAAGAAATGGTCCTTCCAACCCTTTATGAAGCTTGGATTCCCCCCACTTATCTTCAACTACTTACGAGAAGTGAAGGAGATCTAGTCAGCATCCTTGCCGAATTGGAAAACCACTTTCAAGGCTTGGGCATCCAGAGTAAGCCCTTTGGTGTGAAAAAAGATGCATGGAGTCACCAGATACGAAAGAGTGTTCAGATGGAGGTGAGTTATAGGGATTTCTAATGCCCTCAAAATCTCGCATAATTCCTTTGCGAATGGGATGCAAAGACCGGATTTGAAATGTACCGTATAGATGATAATGAACCTTGGATGAGGAGAGCAAATCGCATAATCAACGCCAAGCACAACGTACTCAATGATGCTTGGAATATGATACTTATTGTACAGAGACTCAATCGCTCTGCCAATAAGGATAGACAGAATATTAGCAACACCCCGATGAGCCATTCAAAAAGCAACGTAAGCGAGGGACAATGGAAAACTAGGGCAGAGATACTCCAAGAATGAAAAGATGTAAAAACGGCTGATGGTCAATGCTTAAATAGCTAACACCCTAACCCAGAAACGGCATTGTTTAAGGATATCAAAGAGGTGCACCTCCATGACGACCTCGACATGTGCCCATGTCGCAGAATTTTGTGGCACATCAATTCATTGAGTTAGTCATGTTGATTGACACTTTGCCTCCCTCTACAGAGCACTGACAGCTTGACGGTCCAAAGGCCTAGATCGGCAAGTTGGCGGCATAGCATGGGCAACGATGCCTTAACACGCTCCTTTCTCAAGGCGACGACAAACTAGCAATGTGCAAACCTGATGGGCTTGAGACAATTTCAATTGGTTTGCATCCTGACTAAGTGCTTGGGACCCATTATTGCCAGTCTAATTGTTAGAAAACCGAGTTATCAGTGATCTGAGTTGCCAGACCATCAAAAAAGTGCAACAGAATGCAATACTCAAGCACTTCAACGATTCATATCATGTAAAAATATTAGAGCCATGCAACATGAAGACAAATTAAAAAGGATGTTTCCTCCCAAACTATAGAATAATGTTTCGACCCTGTGCAAGATTAACGAAAGTGGTACAAAATCAAATATTCAATATACATAAAGAATATTTGTATCTAAATAATATGAGCAATACGCGTAGAAAAATAAAGCAATAATGATAATAAAAAGATAATCTTTTTGGTGACGAAGAAAAAACTCGATAAATGCGACTATCGAGAAAAACCCTTCGAGTTTCAACGGTTAGTAAAAAAATGTACTATGAAAATCAACCTACAGATCAGGTGATAACGATGTACTAACCTAACCGACTTACTCTCATCTTGTGATCACTACCAAGGAACTCCTTGAATTTGCCCTCGGCAACGGAACTGGACACCTTCCGGTCTTCATGTCAATCTTCTCCCTCGAGCCATTTGAATTGCCGAACATACTGGATCTCAGTATTCACGCCACCAACGTCTCTACAAAGGTTATCACGTGGGAGAAAGAAAGCAAAATGAGAAGAGCGCATTTTGTCAATGGAGTACAATCGTTGGAGAGATGTGTTCTCAAAAATGGAGCACAAGAAGAAGCAGATTTGCAAGAGAAAAGGCTCCACAAAAGTTTGCTAAGACAACCTGGGTTTAAAGAGTTAAGGCATGAATATATAAAAGTCTCAAACAAGGTTTAAAAAAATAGCCGTTGGAGACAAAAAAAAACCTGCGCCGCTTGAGCTCCCATCGAGCTTTGAATAGCATTAGGGAAAATGTACCTGGGTGCTCGAGCGTAAAAGTACAAAAGTACACCGGTATGGGAAGCGCGCCAAGAGGGTGCCTCTAGCACCCATCGGGTGCCCTCGGTGTGAATGGGAGGCACGCCTGTAATACAAAATAGGCTAATACAAAATATGCTAATGCAAAATACGACTAATAACAAATAATGCTCAGTAATTTCATTCATTAATTTCTTTTACAACATACAGCAAGCTTACAACAGTGGACATACGACTCAAAAGAAAATAAAAGTACATGAAGTAGCGATCTGACTATAGCCATCCGACTGACCTTTAGGACTGACGATTGTATGAGGAAAGGTTACCTATTAGCCACTACAACATCCAAGCTATTGGTATAGCAGGAAGAGTATGAAAAGGCCTCCCTTGCAAAAACGAGGCACAGTGCACCTGCTTCTCACCGAAATGTGACCACTAAAAATCATCCACCAAAGCCCATTCAAAGCCTTCGAGTTCGTGAGTCTCTATGAGACCCAATGCGACGACAAAGGTTAGGGCTCAACATGGATGTAAAAAAATGAAGCACCTCCCCTAGAAAATGGTAGAATACTCTCTACCACTTTGGAACAGAATTAGAGAGGGCCACTCGACACCAATTGAAAGAAGAGAAAAGTAGCCCCTAAAACCTAGACCTCACACCGTACAACATGAGGACGGTTTGGGTTAGGCCTAAAGGAGGGTAACTAAGGCAAACTTTAGATGCATGCTCAAACATCAACTTTAAACAACAGACAATAGTCTCCTCTGATCTCGATTTATGGTTGTGTAGGCTCCATGCCAGCTTGGAGTTGACCCACTCATCAGTAGATGGGTTATACTTTGTAATGTGAGGTATAGAGACCCCCTTCATTTATAGCTAGAGTAGGAGATCTTCCAACATTTAACCTATAAGATTCTATCAAGGTAGAGAATTACCAATAGTAGAGAATCGGATCAGAACCAAATCTTATTGAACAGAGTAAAATTATAGAGCACCTGGGAAAGGAGTGTGCCTTGGAAAAGAAAGCACGCACAAGCCTATGAGAAATGCCCCATCAGGGACATGTGAGGAATTAAAATTTCAAATCTCCCCACATAGGAAGCTAGTGATGGGTATAGCTATCCATAAGTCATGCCAAAATCTGAATTTGATGGCCGAAAAAAGACCGAAGAGATGAAAGCCCAACAGAATGCTTCCTTAATCCAAGATCCGAAAGGCAATGCAGCTAACCTAAACAGGTCAACTCAGGACTGCCCAGCATTGAACGGGAAACTAGGGCTTCATGGTGCACTGCCTCAGCTGCCAACACTTCATTTCAGCAACCGACAGCTTTCACAACTCAGCACATGTGGACCAACCATACTTGCCATAATCGACCAGGAAACTCAACAAATATGCCAAGACTATTGTCCCATGATTGTTCATCACCCCTAGGATGGTAATTATAACTTAGTTAATCTTTCAAATGGAAATTTCCATATGGCACCCTCCACGATTGCTCTAGCAACAAAAAGAATATTTTCAAACAGTAGCAATTACCATAGCGGTCCCCGTGATCATCGAGGAAGCTCAATGATCCATACGGATAGCTGTCCTCGGCTATGAAGTCCAAGGAAGGCTAAATTGACCCTCACTCTATAAATATCCCCTCTCGGCATGAGTGAGGGGGGAAAACCCTAGTCCTGCGAAGAGCAACCAAGTAGTTAACTCTCAAATATAGAGTATACACTTCCCTCTCAGGTGCTTGTGGACATTGAGGTCCAGCAAAGCCACTCACCTACATAGCCCTCCATCTTTTAAAACCACTCCCTAGTTAAGAAAGCACTATCAAAGCACTGCCCTCCATCTCTCAAAGTAGCTCCCTAATCGAGTGCACCCTATGGAGCATAACCCTCCATCTCTCAAAATCTCTCCCCAGTCGAGTGCACCCCACTCTCTAGATTGCTCCCAGTCAAACATAGCACCCTCTCTCAACCACTCCCAATCGAGTGCACTTTATTCTTAAAGCCACTCCCAATCAAGCGTGCCTCTCTCTTCTTAGCGCTATCCAGTGGAGCGCACTTCACTCTCTAAGTCACTCCCAATCGAGTGCACCTCTCTCTCTCATCTGCTTCCAGTCGAGCACTCTTCATTCTCAAAACCTCTCACTTGCTGAGCGCACTATCAAAGCACAGTCCTCCAACCAATACTTAATCCCCTTATACATACATCTACATATTATCTTCTCATCTTCCTTTCTTTCTATCCAACCAAAAAAAATTTTTAACTTAAATGTTGGTGGATAAATTGGGGAGTAAGTCCTACCAATCCTCTAACCTCTTATTTGTTAGTTGTGATGTGCAAGATTCAGGTCTAAAATAATAAAGACCGAACTTACTTCAATTCAACCTACCGGTGAGATCAAGTGTCCCCCTAATTCATCTAATAATCTGAATCTAAGGATGTATTATATCCAATAATATTTTGAGGAAATGAGATATCAAGCCATTATCAATCTTTTAAAACTCCTTACCATACTTTTCTAGAATTCTATGAATAAGGAAGAATTTTTTTCCTATTGATGCACACTATAAATTAGGATTTGTATAATTCTCTTGAATTCTCTACTAATAATCACTTGCTTGTAAGGAATTTGTACAATTTGTAGCCCATTGTTCTATTACCATAGCCAGGAAAGATACATTTTTCTCCTTTGTCATCAAACTTTGTCTTTTACGTGCATGAAACCTGGTTTGGATGAAATCCATGCTTCTTGGGGTGTCTTCAATTGCACACTCCTAGTTGGACATAATTTTGGCAAGTAAACTGAACATACAATTGCTGTAGACCAAAACTTTCTATGCAAGCCCTTGCCCTTCAACAAGCTTATTATCTTGGATAGTTTTGTTTTTCATTAGGGAACTTTATTAAATTGTGGCATACACAATGGTATTACCCAATACATAATTTTAAGCTTTAAAAATTTTGAAAAGAATTAGAAGAGTACTCTCCTTGTTGGCATTGCAACATTTTGAAGTAGTGGCCACTTTGCTTTTCAACAAAATGTTTGAACTCTCTAAAAATATTAAAATCCTCAAAGTTTTTCTTTAAGAAATAGATCCAAGTTATTTAGTTATAATCATGAGTTAAAGTAAGAAAATACATATTCTTACCATTTGAAATTAAATTTAGTAGACCACATACATTCGCAGCACAAGCTCAAATGGTCTTGATGTTCTCCACTTCACTTGTCTAGAGAAGTCAGATCTATGATTCTTTTGGCACATTTGTTATATTTTAAAATCTGATCCGAAATTAATTCTAATTCATTTATTATTTTCTAATCAATTATTCCTTCTTTTTCACGATTTGGACGTAAGCTCAATGTCAATATCTCAACCAATCATACAAAAATATTAAATTAAATACATAACCCGAATATATGATGTTAGTGTTAGACATTAATGTGGCTAAAATAACCACTAAAGTTTAATATTCAAATTTTTATATCAAGACCATTTGATGCATCCTTCGAACTTTAGATTCGGACGGGCTCCGTGCTTCTGGACACTCCTTCACTCCTTTAGATGGTGTAATGATCCAACTCATTCCGAGACAAACTATCGGTTCAATTTATAGGTGAAACCATCACTCGCCTCAACAATACATTTTGTACTCAAACCGGCCAGAATTGATTAATTAACTTAATAGGAGAGTTATCACCACTTAATGGATTACTAATACTTCAACAATTAACCGAGTTAAATGCCGAAGGTTACAAATCGATCGGAGAAGACGAAGAGGATGAAACCATCCCTAGAAAAATATAAATTATAGCTCTTCGATCTTCACTTGGCGGCTTGGATCGGCCAAATGGGCCGCTCGCATCAAGCCCATGTTCTCCCACTTGGTCCATGTTTAACTTGATGTGATAACTAAACTCATCAATTCTTAAACTTTAAGAAATAAATATACGAATCATGGCGATAAGTCCTCTAATAATGAGTAATATCTTCCATGTATTACAATATATTATATTTTCCAAGTCAGGAGAACTTTCTTTATGAATAAATCCTATATTTATTTTTTGTCCAACTTAATGATATTCTCAATTCAATTAATGTGCACACAATTTTGAGAAATATCACAACAATAAAATAGAAATTTACAACATCATTGTCTATGAAAATTACAAAATGAAACTCAATCCCATTTCAGTTACAAGATCCTTGAACCTTAATTGTGGCATGCCTTTAGTCAAAGGATCAGCGATCATCAATTCAGTGTTGATATGCTCAATAGCAATTTCTTTTCCTTTAATGCGCTTCTTTATGGCTAAAAACTAAATGTCGATGTGTTTACTTCGACTGCTACTTTTATTATTTTTAGCCAGAAAAACAGAAGCTGAATTATCGTAAAATATCTTCAATGGCCTTGAGATGGAATCAACTACTCTAAGCCTAGACATGAAATTCCTCATCCATACACCATACTTTGTAGCCTTGAAACAAGCAACGAACTCGGCCTCCATAGTGGAAGTAGCAATCAAAGTTTGCTTTGCACTCCACCGAATACAGCTCCACCGGCAAATAAAAATACGTAACCGGATGTTGATTTACGTGAATCAACGCACCCAGCGAAGTCTGAATCGGAGTAGCCCAAAAGTTTCAGATTGTCGGTCCGTTTATATGTAAGCATGTAGTCTTTGGTACCTTAAAGATACCTCATGAATTTCTTAGCAGCTTTCCAGTGTTTGATTCCTGGATTACTCTAAAATCTTTCCAACATTCCAACTTGCAAAGGCTATGAGTCTTGTACAAGAGCATAAATCAAACTTTCAACAAGAAGCATATGGAATGTTCTTGATCCTTCGCTCTAAATCGAATGGCATTGGCTCAAATTGAGCCTATCATCCTTCACAATGGGTGCTACACTTGGTGAACAATCTTTCATCCGAAATCTCTAAAACCTTATTGAGTATAGGTCTTTGAGATATTATTTTTAACACAACGCTATTCTGCCTCGATGTATCTTTATGCCAATGACATAAGATGCATCACCCATATCCTTCATTTTTCAAAATTTTTATAAGAAAATTATTTCACCTCATACAACAACCTTTTATCATTGGATGTAAGTAAATATCATCCACATATAAGACAAGGAAATAAGTCTTACTCCCATGTTTAAAAATATATATACATTGATCCAAAATATTATCTTCAAAATCAAATGAAGAGATAATTTTATCAATTTTTAAATACTAAAATGACGGGATGTTTTGTTTTCAATCCATATATAGACTTCTTTAATTTGCATACCAATTGCTCACCATCACTAGAGGAGGATCAAACTTTGTTGTTTTATGTAAACCTCTTCCTATAGATCACCATTTAAAAAATACTATTTTTACATCAATTTGTTATAAGAAAATATCAAAATAAGTAACCAATGCCAAAAGGGTAAGAGAGTCCTTTTGAAGATACAGAGAAAAGTCTCATTGTAATCAATTTCTTATTTCGAGTATATCCCTTAACAACGAGTCTTATCTTATATCTTTCGATATTGCCTAATGAGTCTTTCTTTGTTTTAAAGACCCATTTACACCCTATGGCTTCGCCCATTTAGGCAATTCAACAAGATCCCCATTCTATCAAGTACATGGAACTCATCTCTTCTTTCAAAAAGAGATTGTACCATAATTGTGATTCATTACAACTTATGGCTTGTAAGAACGTTTCAGGATCATTTTCAGCTTCCACATTGTAGTCAGACTCTTCCATATATACAACATAATCACTAGAGATTACTGACTTTCTCATTCTAGAAGACCTTCTTAATATTGTATCATCATCCTCAACAGGAATATGTTGTATAACTATTTCAGACAAATTCTGAATTTTATGGTCAACTAGAATAGGATCAACATTTTGTGGAATGACATTGATTGGTTGTTCAACACCAAATTGATCTTGAGGAGTGTTGTGTACAACAATCAACCTATCATCTGAAGTGGAGGGTTGAGAATCCAAATGATCAGTTCTTGATTTTTTTCTCCCGCTCATTAAGTCATTCTCAAGAAATTTTATATTTCTTGATTCCACAATCCTAGTGATGAGAGATGGACAGTAAAATCTGTATCCCTTGGACCATTCAGCATATCCAATGAAATGTCCACTTATAGTCCTTGGGTCCAATTTCTTCTCTTGCGGGTTATAAATTCTTACTTCGAATGGGCATCTTCATACGCGTACATGTTGCAAACTCGGGTTTTAACCTTTCCATAACTCAAAAGGAGTTTTGAAAATAGCTTTTTGGGGGACGGGTTTAATATGTACACTACTAGTTTTAAGAGCTTCACTCCACAAAATTTTCAAAGTTCGAGTTACTAAGCATGCTCCTCACCATGTCAATAATGTTTGGTTTCTCTTTTCGCTACACCATTTTATTAGGAGAACTGCATAGCCAGACGTGGGCAACAATCCCATGTTCTTGAAGAAACTTACAAATGGACCAGGCATTTGTCCATCTTCAAGATATCTACCATAATACTCTCCACCTCTATCCGATCTCACAATTTTGATATTTTTTCCATTGTTTACTCTACTTCTGCTTTAAATAATTTAAAGGCATCTAAGGCTTCATATTTATTATGAAGCAAGTAGAGATACATATAATGAGAAATCATCAATAAATGTGATAAAATATTTTGGACCATATGAGTCTATATTAGGACTACAAATATCAGTATGTATGATCTCTAATATGTCCGAACTCCTCTTGACATTTTTCTTAGTCTTGTTGGTTTGCTTTCCTTTAATGCAGTCCACACAAGTCTCAAAGTCAGTAAAATCTAGAGTACTAAGTATTTCATCATTTACCAATCTTTTGATTCTATCAATGGAGATATGTCCCAATCTCCTATGCCACAACATCGAGGAACATTCATTCATAACACATCTTTTAATTCTAGTATTAGCATGCACAGTATTAAAAGAAGTATTATTTTATAAATTTAAACAATAAAGACTATCAGACAGTGTACCATTCCCAATAATATGAGACTTATAATATAAACTGAATAATAAATCTGAAAATGTAAAGGAATATCCATAGGGCACAAGTCTTAAAACAGAAATCAAATTTCTAGAGAAATTTAGAATATAAAAGGTTTTTTCCAATGTCAAAATAAAATCACTACTCAAAATTAAATTGCATGTGCCAATGACCTCCACATGTGAACGCATCTTGTTTCCGGAGAAGATACATTGTTCACTGCCCACTGGTTTCCTTAGGTTTTGCAAGCTCTGTAAGGAATTAGAAATATGGATTGTAGAACCAGAGTTAATCTACCATGTGTTATTTATAATATTAACCATATTAGATTCATAACATACAAAAGAGTGTGGATTACCTTTCTTTTCAAGCCAATTCTGATACTTGATACAGTCCTTCTTTACGTGTCCCTTCTTTTTACAGAAGAAACACTTGGACTCCTTCTTGATATCAGATTAGGGAGGTATTTTACCTTTTTCGTTTGATTTGGCCTGCGTCTTAAACCTTCCTTCCTTTAGCATGTAGATGCTTTCACTTTGCTCCATCATGAGCCTTCCTTCCTTTTGAACACACATGGTCATGAGTTCATTGATTGACCATTTATCCTTATGTGTGTTATAAGAGATTTTAAAAGGCCCATATTGCGGTGAAAGTAAATTTAAAATGTAGTGCACAATGAAAGGTTCAGACATTTTCACATCTAAATTTTTCAATTGAGCTGCAATATCCCTCATCTGCATTATGTGTTTACGCACACTCTTAACACTGGTGAGCCTAATAGATGAGAACTTCATTATTAGGGTGCTTGCAAGTGCTTTATCTCGAATTCACAAATCGTCATCTATAGCCTTCAAGAAATCTTGCACCTAAGATATCGGGTTTACGTAACCACGAATACCAAAAGAATTTTTGTCTTTATGAACATTAAATCGAGGCGATTAGATCGTTCCCAACGTTCATAAAGAGTTACCTCATCCGGAGTGCTAGTAAGGGTAAGAGCCGGTGGTTCGTCTTTTCGGATAGCATAATCAATATCTAGCCACCCTAAGTGAAGAAGAATTCTCTCCTTCCACACTTTATAGTTGTCACCCTTAAGTTCGAAAATTTCACATCTAATATCGAAAAGATTTACAAATTGGATAGCTGCATAAAAATAAATACGTACTTAACATCCAAAAATGAGGCTAACAAATTTTAAAATTATGTTTTACTAATGTAAAACATACATCATGAATCAATAAATAAAAAATTACCTGTGGGTTAAATTTTAAATCCAGTAGATTTATGTCCAATTTTATGATAAAAATATCAAATTATATTCCATTCTTAATCCCTGTGGGTAAATTAAGAAAAAATAATTTAACATTTTATCATGATTAATTAATTTAATATAATAAAATTTCATGTGGGATAAATTTTATTATATCAAAATAATTACTACAATTTATGTCTTTATACCACACGTGATAATAAAAAAATAATTTTATTAATTAAGGGTGCTGTGGTTAATCCTCAATTAATTAAATTATTTTAATCACAAGACATTATTTATACATATATATAATTATATTCTGGATAATATATTTTACACTTTATATATAATAATATAATTATATATATAAATAAATATTTACGTAAATATATAATTTATATACAGAATAAACGTATATAACAAAATTAAATGCGGAAAATTGTGCAAGGCGCTCAGCAGCGCAGCAGTGAAACGCCGCCGTTTTCCCACGACGCAAGTTCGAATCTCACCAGCGATGTTCGCATTTTAATTTCCGTGTTGCTACAAAAGAACGGGCCAGGAACCGTAATGGGTCAAAGTTCGCAACTTCTAGGTCATGCGATCAAATCGCCCAACATACCGATAATTAATTTTTTTAATCAAAACTGTAGCGAAACGACGTCGTTTTGAATACCGAATACTTTCCAACGAAACGACGTCGTTCAAAAACCCAAAACAGAAGCCAGAAATGACGACGTTTATTACAGCCGAAACAGAAAATGACGCCGTTCGTCAGCCGCCTACCTTCGTCGATTTCACCAACCGATAAACGAACCACTCGACCGAATTTCGGACCAATTTAAATAAAGACCATACGAACACCATAAATGATGAAAAATATACGGAAATTTCTGAAATTTAATTTTCCATCGATTTCCAGTGCTCTTTTGAACCGAATCTTCAAAAAAACAAAGACTTTAGGTTTTTTCGATTTCGAAAAAAATCAAAAAAACACAGAACAACAAAGGCAGAGTTGAAGCCTTTCTCTGAGACCAAATGTTAGACATTAATGTGGCTAAAACAACCACTAAAGCGGTATATAGAATCGGTTTTTATACCTTCGCCATTTGATGCTGCATTTGAACTTTAGATTCGGACGGCCCCACTTCCGACACTCATTCACTCCTTTAGATGGTGTAATGCTTGAGTTTGGTGCCGCGGATAAAGCCAAGGCCCAATTTATAGGCAAAATCATCACTCACGAATGATATCTGACCAAATAATCGAAACAAGTTCAACATTCAAATTAATAGAGCAAGACCATAGTCATCCTTAACTTAAAATAATAACCTGTTGCAGATTTTAGGATATCAGCTATAAACTTCATCCAACTCATTCCACAAAACTATCAACCCATATTAGCAGACACTGGATGCCATAATACAATACCTTAGGCATTTAAACATTGTCCAAAGCCAAATATATTACAATTTATTGTCCAAACATTGAAATTAAACTAAATTATAACCTAGCAAAATATTAAACGACGTCCAAAAATATAATAATAGCATTAAACATCCCTAGAAAAATATAAATTATAGCTCTTCGATCTTCACCCTTGTTCATCCGGCAAATACTTGTGCATCTTATCTGAGATATTAGTAAAATAGCAATATAGTGAGTCAAAAATTTAACAAGGCATGTAATATATTAATGAACATATATACTTTGCATTCAAAACATATTGGAAGGGACTATGAAGTATAATTGAATGTAAATGCATGAACTTGTGCAGAGAAACTTCATATTAAAATTCTTAGATTTTTTTGTCATATTTTGTTTCAATTTTATCATCAAAATATGTTTAAATTTTTATTTTTTTCATGGATCAGGGCCAATAGGCTTTACGAGTTAAATGAGCGGACTATCAAAACCTCGGTTGGATATATTTTTTACATAATCAAAGGCAATAAACTCCTATTCAAGACTCAGAGGTGGGCCGTCTATATATAACCTTATAGATATGGCTAAATGCCACTTCTCAACCCCGTGGATGATAGGGTTGATATCGATATACCACTATTGTAAAGTCCAAGTTTCTACAATTATATTAATTATAATTAATTAAGTTAATATAATTAAAATTAAGGTCAAAAAATATAAAAAATAGATCAAAAAGTTAGAGATTAGACTGAATTAAATCTCAACCTAATGCGTGCCTAAATTTGGGCTTGAGCCTAACCAGGCTTGACGTAAGCCCGATGCACCCTCGAGCCCTGAAACACTGGCATTGTGCCTAAAGTATACTCGAGACACGCTCAAACCCGAATTCTAAAGAGTTTGCACCTGAGTAGCCCTCGAAGGGCACCTGAGCACCAAATGCCGAACTGTGGTGCTCGATGTATGCTAGACCAACGCTTGAGCACTGGGTTCGAGTATAAATAGCGTTGAGCATTCGACGACTGCCATTTTTGAGTGGTGCAAAAGAGAGATAGAATAACGAGGAGAAGATAGAGAAGAGAGAAAAGGCTTCCGGTAACTCAAATTAGAATGATCGGAGTAAAGAATTGGATAAATTAGGTCGAGATAAGTGCACCTAAACTTTCTCTTTCCTTTGTTGTTATTTAGTCTCATTCTTTTTTAGTATTATTATTCTAATACTTATTCAAGTTAAGATTTTAAAGTAAAAATATGAAAACATGCATATTTGTTTATTTTTCATAATTTTATAATAAAATTTTTCAAGAACTTACGTTTAATTATCTGTATTATAAATATATGTATTATTTTAGAATTCTCTTCATGTTTAAAAATATAATAATGGTTCCTACATATTTGTGCTTCGAATTTGTCAATTTTAAAGTATTTCATACTATTTGTATATGCCTAAAATATAATGCATATTTAATTATATGCTGCATACTTATTAAATTTGTGTTAAATTTTTTAATTTTTTTCTACATATTTTACTATCAAACTTATGAAATCGTTATGATAGAAATATATATGACATTATCGGAAAAAAAAAAGAAAACTCTATAATTATGTTAAGAAAATATGAATCGTTTTCCAAAAGGGTAAGAACCAAAAACTAAGAAGCAAAGTATAAAATGTTTTTCTAAATAAAGAAAGTAACGAAATTGGATGAAGAATTATGATTCAATAAGTAGTATATTTCAGCATGCCTTAATATATTATGGTGGAATATTGTCGTCTAATAAAGGCCTTCATAACTGCGGTTAAGAAATAGCGTTTGGCATCATCTATAAAAAATATATATATACAGCCCACCTCTAAGTATTGAATAAAAGCTTGTGGCTTTTAATTGTGTAGATAGACGAGCACAATCCAAACATCGATAGATTACTCATTTAGTTAATAAGACCTACTAACCCTAATCCTTAAAGAAAATAAATTTTAAATATATTTGATGACTAAGATTAAGAAAGAATAAGATAAAAAATCAAAAAATGTTTTGCATAATTCATATCTTATGTCATATTATATTATGATCTTTATTCCTATTGTTATATTTTAAGTATAGAGATTATATGTTCTTTGTTATATACTATAATATAACCTTATTGTGTATTTGACTCACTTTCTTACTATTTTTATTAACCCTTCAAATAAATCATACTAG
This sequence comes from Nepenthes gracilis, assembly GCA_033239525.1. Classification (NCBI taxonomy): domain Eukaryota; kingdom Viridiplantae; phylum Streptophyta; class Magnoliopsida; order Caryophyllales; family Nepenthaceae; genus Nepenthes; species Nepenthes gracilis. The sequence continues at coordinate 20,791,047 of BSYO01000001.1, forward strand.
TTTTTGCCTGATAAGTAAGAGTGAAGATCGACATATTAGTATTTGTGTCATTAGAGATTTTGTATGCTAATCTACTAACTTGGATAGTATATGATGTATCTAGATGTTATCATATGGTTAGATTAGCATAGTGAAATATTTATGGAGCTATCATAGGAATTTTTGGCTATGTATATTAGTATGTGAATGTAAGAAATGATACATTTTTGTTAATGTGTAAATTTTATGAATATTTATTACTTTCCGTAGATTATAATATGATTTACAAGTATCTTCCGTTATAAAGGTCCAACATTGTATAACTTTAGATTGGTGTCAAAGTCATCAATGACGTGGCACATATTTGGATCCTCTAATAATATATATATATGTAGTTCACGTCTTAATGACTAATAAAGATAATCAAAGGATAATTAGCTATATTTATATATAATAATGGATTTAAAATGTGGTTCAGCACAATTATAATATATTAAGGCATGTTAAAATATACTATCTACTGAACAAACCCTTGGTCCGATATTTAATTTAGGAAAACTCTATATTTAACTTCAGAATTCTTAATTCTCATTCTTTTGGAGAATAATTTATCATGTCTTAATATAATTGTAGAGTTTTCTTTCATAATTTCATCAATTTATACTTATATTTTTACAAAAAATTATTCAAATTACATTGAAGGCATGGAATGTTGAACTAGTGACTAAATGCAGATAGTTTAGCAAAAAAATGAAATAAAATAGTAGGAAATATAGAATCAGCATGTATACTGAATTTCAGACCTTAAATACCAATATATCATTTTCTAGCTTCTATACAACGTATATTTGACAAATTTAGAACCTATAAAAGTTACAACACAAAATTAGAGCATAAAATTCAGTAAAATCTAAAAAATACAGCTAAAATTAGCAACATGACCAATTCTGCAATATCAACTTATATACTTCACATGTAGAGCTTATTTCATCAATTTCTAAAACTTCCAACTTATTATTATAAGTCCAGAATCTAATATAGCATGAAGTGTGATTTTCATTATATGCAAACTCATTAAATCAAGAATTAAAGACATGCATGTAGCTGAAAAGCAATATTTAAGATATGTGTACGAATAAATGAATATAAAAAAAATGTTACACAATCTTGCTGTAAAATTATAGAAATTTTACATGCATGCTTAATATACATATGCTAGCTTTGAAATATTTATATAATTGAGTAATGGAATAATAATTACTCATGGGAGGTGAAAAAAAGAGTAACAAAGGAAGAAGAGTATAGAGTGCACTTGCCTATTCTCCAAATTCATCAAATTCTAGCCTCAAATTATTTAAATTGGACCTCTTCAAGCCTTCTTTCTCTTTCTCTCTCTCTTCTCCTTGGCTTTCACTCTCTCTTCTTTGGAGAACCATAGTAGAAATGATAGAAAATGAACTCGGGGTTATATTTATAATAGACTGGCGTTCAAACGCTAGTCAAGCAAAAATCGATCGCAAAGCAAATTTGAGATCAGAGCTCAAACATTCGTCAAGCGTGCATCCAGTGTCGGGCTACAAGAATTAGTGCTTGAGCCAGGCTCTGGTGTACACCGAGTGTGTGTACACTATTTTTTAAGCTCAAGTGTGCATCAAGCCTGCATCAAGCCTGGTCAAGCTCAAGGCCAATCAGGCATGCATCATACTCAAATTTAATCGGTCCAATTTTAAATTTTTTAACCCAATTTTTTACATCTTTTAATCTCAATTTTAATTATATAAATTTAATTAATCAAAATTATTACAGTTCGACAACTTGGGCCTTACAACCTCCTTCACAAATTTCATTTGGATGGTCAATTTGAGGCAAATCACATATCATATCTTTGTTTGATAAAATTTTTAGCCCACTAATATTAAGGTGTTTGAACATCAAGTGCCACAATCGAGCCTTCTCTTTAAAAACTGCATTCAAGCACTTCATAGCAAAATTTAATCTCCATGTTTGCTGCCAAAGTTGAGTACAATACTACTAAAAACAGTTGCACTCAACTCTTGTGGATAAAACAAATATTATATGATTATGATATCACATAGGATACTATGACCTTATACGGTGACAACACTAGTGCCATCAATATCTCGAAGAATCCTATTTAACATTCACAAACCAAAAACATTGATATTAGATATTATTTCATTTGTGAACTTGTTAAACATATATCTATACTAAGAAATATATTCCAACAGAAGATCAATTGGTCAATGTTCTTACTAAACCCTTAGACAGACTTCGGTTTGAGTCTCTTGAAAGGCCATTGGTGTCTAATATCCACTATCAGAATGATGCGGGTTCTCCACTAAAAACATTATGGCACTTGGCTAACCGTGGCATCACATCCCCGATTGTTTAAACAATAAAATTCATTCATCCTAACTTAATTATGTCCAATTGTATTTTCTCTAATTATTTTTAATCTCAAGTCCCGAAATAGAGCTAACAAAATTCTAAAATTTTCATAAATTGCTTGTAAACATTGGACATAGATCCACAACCAAAGGTAACCGATGATCTAAATTAAAGTAATAAATCACATTATAGGATCTAAAATACCATACTTTTGGTAGCTCCACAAATAATAATAACCTGATTCAAAAACATTTATAATGATAAGTTTCATATCAATATCGGAATACTCAACTTAGCTAAAAGATAATCGAAATCTAATTATATTACCGAAAAGGATATCATAACTTTATATAATACCAAAATCATTAATCGAAATAAGATTAATTGTTCTACAACTATTATTTTGAGGCAACTTATAATATCAAACCATTCCGATTCCTAACCCAACTTTCCGTAAAGCTCTTGTGCCAATCATCATTACCTACAAGTATAATCTAAGTTGCTAATATGAAGGGGTTAATGAATAAAATAAAAATAAGAATGAGCCAATTAAATAAAAAAGTATATAAATTTTACATAATTAATATATTATTCACATTAAAAAACATACTGGAAGGAACAATGAATTAAGGATCATGTTTAATGCAATGAATTTCTATAACGTTTGTGCATAAACTTTAAATCTCATATTCCAGTTTCTCACTTTGACAATGCACTGTATAAACATGTTCAAATTATACTAATTTTTATGAACTAATGATTAATAGAGCTTCATTGACAAATGTACAAATAATTAAAACTCGGATGATATATATTTTCACACAATTGAATATCTTACACTATTATTTAAGACCCAAAGATGCATCGTCATATATATAATCCTGTAGATGGAATTAAACGCCGCTTTCACTTTACGGAAAATAGTTTTGAATCTCGATTACTATTATAATATACTAAGATATGTCACAATATATCACCGCTAGTTTTTACAATGGTACATGTATAAATAAATAAATAAATCTATATAAATACAATTAATTTTTTCTATTTTCTCATACTAAAAAAAATATCTTTAATTCTTTCACAAATTATAAAATTTTCATTATTAATCTTTTGAATACTTGTCATGTAGTGTACCAAATTTCTATAGGAATTCAAATATGTAAATTTTAAAATATAGAAAAGCTATATAATAAATTTTTTAAACATGTGGATTGTTTAGAGCAAGACAATGCAGAAAAACCTATAAAATTTCATAGTTTTAATAATTTATTTCAATTGTCAAACATGCTAAGGTAATTTATAGCAATTTCAAGCGATGTAAGCACAATTTAAGGATCTAGAACATGTTAGACATTATGTACAAAAATCAAATATGTAAAAGCATTAAATCAAAATTTTAAAATATGCATCAGTAAAAAATATAAAAAATTAATTTGACAACACAATATGTATAAATTAGGAATATGAATTTCACAAAAATTATAAAGATTGAGAGCAAGAGTTTATATATATGAATTATAAATAATTTATTTATAAAAATATGATATATATAAAGTATTTTAAATAAAAAATACTCAATAGAATAAAGAAAAATAAGTAACATAACAAAAAACATAAAATGCACTTGTCTTGTCCTCAAATTCACCAAACTTTTCCTTGGATTTATTGTAAACATCTTTTTCTAGCTATTTCTCTCTCCTTCAATCTCTTCTCTCAAAAAATCTAGCAAAAATAACTAAAATCAACTGATAAAACTTATATAAAAGGTTGGCATATGTACGCTCATCATGCACACATTAGGCACTACAGCAAAATACCACGGGAATAAACATCACATCAAATGCGCATTAGACGCTCGTAATCTGCTAAAAATATACATGAGTATCCCTCAAGTACATATCAAATGCAAGCAATCTGCTAAAAGTATAATTGGATGCCAATTAGGTATTCTTTAGGTGTGACTACTCTACCCAAAATACTCAGGTGTACATGTCAAGGGTTGGTCAAGTATCGCTCGACCCGATGTGACCCTGTCCAAAGTTGACTTTGATTTAAATTTTTTAATTAATTTTAAAATTTTCTTTTATTAACTTAATTAATCATAATAAAAATTATAATTTAAAACTCATACTTTATATTTTCCTCCTCCTTATAAGAATTTTGTTCTTGAAATTTAACGTACCTCATTCGAGAATCAAATGTGAATATTTCTCTCGGGTCTCGTCTTCTTTTTTCCACGTGGTCTCTTCTTACGAGAGATTTTTTCATGAAACCTTTACCAATAGAATTACTTTCTCTCAAAATACTTGATTCCTTTTTTCTTAAAATTTGAACCAACTCCTCATTATATGTCAAATTTTCATTTATTTTTAATGGTTTACATTCGATAATATGTGAGGGGTCATGAACATATTTCTAAAGCATTGACACATAGAAGCTATTATAGATTTCCCTCAAACTTGAAGGTAAAGCTAATCTATATGCTACCTCATGGATCTTCTCAAAAATCTCAAACAGTTCAATAAACATTGATTTTATTTTTTCTTTGATCCTAAACCGAGAAATTTTCTTTGATGGAAGTATCTTCAAAATATGTGATTCCCGACATTAAAAATCAACTCTGACATTCTCTGATTAGTATAACTTTTCTATTGATTTTGAGCAACCTTTAATCAATCACGAACCAAATAAATCTTCTCAGACGTTTCTAGTATAACTTTCGGTCCCAAAAGTCTTCGATCTTCAATCTTTTTCTAATGAAATAGGAAACGATATTTTTTTTTATACAAAACTTAGAATAGAGCCATTCCAATATTTACTTGATAGCTATTATTGTACCAAAATTTGGTTGGTGGTTAATAGTCGTCCAAATTGTCTTTTATTTTTACAACCAAAGCTCTTAACATATCTTCTAGAATTTATATTATTCACTTTGATTATCCATCATTTGAGGATAATAATTAGTGCTGAACTTTAGGTTGGTTTCCAACTCTTAATGTAAACTTTCCTATACTTTCAAGACAAAACTTGGATCTTGATCAGACATAATTGAAACTGGTACTCTGTGCAATTTAACTATTTCATTAATATCCAGTCTTGCTAGTCAATCTCTAGAGAACATCATCCAAACCGCAAGAAAGTGAGTTATCTTAGTGAGCCAATCTACAATTACCTAAATAGCGTCATGATTGTTGGTGTTCTTTGTAGACCCATCACGAAATCCATTATTATGTCCTCCCACTTCTAATTGGGAGGTTAACATGTGTTGTAAAAATCAGACGGCTTCTTATATTTGATATTTAATTGTTGACATATCAAGTATTTTCTCATGTAGATTGTGATCTCTCTTTTTATATTATGCCACCAAAATATCTTGTTCAAATTTTAATACATTTTGTTAATTATGGGATAAATAGTGTATTTTGATCGATAGGCTTTATTCATAATTTCTTCATTCAATTCTTCTATATTCGATACATATATCCGTTTTCAAAACCTCAAAATTTCATCTAGTTGTACATTAAAATCTACTCTTGACTCCTTGTTTAACTCATTGGTAATATTCATCATCCATTTGAACTCTCTAAATTCTTTTTAAAATCTTTAGTTGCACCTAAAATATATGACAATATCATCCATGTCCCTTGACCTCTGAATTTGTGCAACCTTTTTGCTTCATCTCATGATACGTTGGCCTCTATTCTATTTTCCTTATGTTATTCTGATACTTTTAAACATGAATATTAGTATGAGGCAATACAAGAGGAACTTCTGGCACCTCAAGTTAATCAGACATAGGTTATTTCATGTCCTACTCATATTAAGTCCATTGGGAGCAAATGGATTTATACAGTAAAACTACTCTCTAAAGGTAATCTAGATCATTACAAAGCACAATTTGTTGCCTTGGGTAACAGACAAGATATCATATGAACCATTATTTTTCTTGCAATGTCATTAAGATGATTACTTTATCAAATGGATATTAAAAATATATTCTCCATGGCAACCTCAAAAAAGATATTTGCATGGCCCTCCCACCGGGTTTGATACCCTCCTCATTTTTAGATGTATGTAAATTAAAGCTATTATTATATGGATTAAAATAGGCTCCCAGAATGTAGTTTGATGAATTTAGATCCGTACTTATTTGTTTTTAATTTATGTGGAGCCGCTATGACTGATTTGTGTTTCTCAACAAGACATCCATTAGCATTATTATTCTTCTTACTTATTTTGATGATATTGTTATTAATAGGTCTACCTTGATCAACTATTTACAACAATAACTTTAGACCTCCTTTCATATTAAAAACTTTTTATCCTCTTATACACTTGATTGGGTTAGAAGTCTACACTAACTCTTTGGGTATATTATTAAATCATTGAAAGTACACACAAGACTTAGTTACTTTGGCATGCCTACAATAAGAATTTTCACTTGATACTCCTCTAAAAGTCAACATGAAATATTGTCAGGCAAGAGGGTGACATTCTCTGATCCAACCAAATTTCGACAACTTTTTGATAGCCTAAACTATTGGACCATTACTCATATTGATATTTTATTTGTTTTTTTAATAAGTTAGTCAATTTATATACACTCCACACCATCTACACTAAGCAATAGTTTGTCAAATTACCTAAGATCTTCATAGATCATCTAATCGTGGATTGTTTTTTTCAGCTTGCGCTTCTCTTTATCTTACTACTTAAAATGATGCTAACTGGACGGATGTCCTGATACTAGGTGATTTGTCACTAGTTGGTATATATTTCTATTAATTTATTAGTCTTATGGGATAGTAAAAAGTATGATCTTGTTTTTAAATCAGCTACCCAATTTGAATACCTAGCTATATTTGTAGCTTGTTATGAGATTGTCTAACTTCATGGACTTCTTGATAAGTTTAGCATTAATCAGTCTGATTCCATTCACTTCATATTGATAATATTAGTACTATACAAATTGCAATTAATCTTGTGCATCATAAGTGTGTAAAGCATATTGAGGTCAACTATTATTGATGCACCAAATTGGGAAGTAAGAATATGTAGTAAGGGATATGTTGCCAAAGAAAAAATGGAAATGTAAGGAAATAAAGCCTCATTTTAGTTAAATATTGCCACATCAATTATAACATTATAGAGGCATTGGATGCTCAAATTATTTCTCTTTATATTTTAACGGATCTCTAGACCATTGATATATTCACAAAAGTTGTTACTCATTAGAGATAACAGAGATATCAATTTCTTATCAACAAATTAATACTTTGTCATTAATTAGTATCAATTTAAGAGGATATGATAAGTAATAATCAATTATTATTCATAAATCACGTCAAAATTAATTATGATATAATCATTACAAATATATATTGTATTGATTTTTTTCTTATTTAGTGAGATGTGATGGCTGATTTTTTGCCTAACAATTAGGATACAATTATACTATATATTGAAAAAACCCTTACAAGATTAGGTAAGCGGTTCAATTCAAACTGAATATTTGACAAGTATGAAAAGAGTTCGTTCTGAAGAGTTTATTTGTAATGAAATTTCATTATAATGGAGATATTTTTTAATATAAGATTCAACAATTTTTTTTTAATTAAGAATTATTTTCATGTTGAAAAAATTATGATATTTGCATATTTAACTGAGAGTATTTGTAATTCCTTGTGGTTTAATCAAAAGGAAAGGCTGACCACCTGTATCAAAGGATTATGGATCGCAACAAGTAACATCAAAGTTGTTTTCAACTTTATAGGAAAAACATTTAGATGATTGACCCTACCATAGCATGCCCCATATCTTGTTGAGAAGAGACAAACAATAATTGAATCATCTTGAGCAAGTGTGAGTATGTGCATAGAATGGCTACGTGCACGTGTACTTTAGCTAAAGCCAACAGCTGTGCATACCTCATAATTGTCGAAATGTATCCACCAACACTTGATTAAGTAGCAAACTTTTCTCATCACATTTATTGCAATCCACCAACTCAAATATAAGGGCCAACAATGTGGTGATAATAAGATTAGCTTATTTTGATTTGAAAGCTATAAATTAATACTATAAAAAGATCCTATAAGTATAAGACGATATTCATTTACCATGCTTAGACCCCACAAAATGGGAACCTTGTGGGTAGACCATCCTTTTTTATTAATTCAAATAAGCATTAGTTCCTCCATTGATCATTCGAATGGCTTAAATGAGACCTTATTGTCAAAATGCTTGGCAACTGTCAAAATCTAATGCAGTTCAATTCAGTTCCAGGTTTCACTTTATATTCCTACATAAAAAAAAATCGTTTAAATACGGATCCTTTATCATCTACGGTCCAAATGAATGGATCTCATGGATCTCCTTACTCACTTCTTTCTTTAGCTTAGCATCTCTGGCTAGCTTTTTCTGTCACCTATGAATTAATATTATTGTGCGTACTTGGTGGGAATTTTACATTTTGAAGCATGATAAGCACAAAATATGGAAATTGCACTTCAAGATTTGCCAAACCTCTATGGGTCAAGCAGTACCCATCTGACCCATTTACTTCCATCCCATCGTTTCTTTGAATTTTAGGTTAATGAATAACATTTGCAAATAGCATTTGATGATAATTGTATTGAGTTTTGGTCCTTCCCTTATGAGTGTCATAACAAATGGAAGGTTATCGAAAAGTCGCACAAGGTTTATGCAAGGACTGTAGCCGAGGGCTTTCGTACTCAAGTATCAAGGGGTGACCGGGGTACTGAGTCCGGAGGAGCAACCTTGGTGCTAAGTCCAAGGGGCAACTGGGATGTCGAGACGGATGAGCAACCAGGGTGCTGAGTTCGAGGGATGATTGGATGCTGAGGCCGAATGGCAGACCAAATTCCAAGGCCGTATGGGCAACCAAGAAGTGCCGAGTCTGAGAGGCGACCATGTAGATACTAAGTCCAAAGGGCAACCAGGTAGAACCGAGTCCAAGAGGTGACCAGGCAATGCCGAGACTGATGGGCAATTGGGAGCCAAGTCCAAAGGGCGATCAGACTCTGATGCCAAATGGCACTTGGAAGACGAGTCTAAAATAAAAGTGCGGGAAATGTGCTTTAGGGCTTATAAAAGGGGAGCGACAGTGAGGAAAACCTGACTTTCGACTTTTTCCAAATACTAGTAAAATTAGTGAGTAGAGAGCGCCGCTAATGAGAGAAAAGAAAAGAGAATAGAGAAAGTGAGAGAAAATAGGGTGAAGAGGAAGGATCGAAGTTTCCGGTCACTGCCGACATGGGCGTGTTGTTCTCTGAGTTGCGAAAAATACTTTGCCGGTCGTGTTTTACTCCTTTGTCTATTACTCTGTCTTAGATAGGTTGCTTATACTCTGTTTTGGGGTTTTGTGTAACCGATTTTATATTATGAAATTTTTTAAAAATTATACTGTAATTTTTTCTTTTTATTTAGAAGAGGACTTCTACGTAAAATTGCTTATATATTGTTTCTTTATTTTGTGATTGTCATTTGTCTGCGCTGCGTTGTTGTCATCGTCGTTCATCTTTCCTCTCAGTTCATCCAAGCCATCGGCGGAATCCCTTACAAGCTGATGTTCCTAAATACTTCAAGCTCATAGATTAGACCGCAATTTTACAGTACTCCATTAAAGTTCCAGCCCTTCTAGGATTAAACACGACTTAAACATATGCCCGAAATTCATGGTTTGAGCTAAGAAACTGTAAGAAGGTGAGCTTTCTTAAAATCGAACTTCAGTCAATTTTGCCCAGGAGTTATAATATCATGTACAAAAACCGCCCATCCCAACGGCTGAAATTATGATGCAACTAAAGCTCGGGTATGACTTGCAAGAACAAGCACTCCTGAAGGTACGCAGAATTCATGACCAACATACATCAGATACTGCAAATTGAAAAGATAAATTCTTCTTCTTTTTTTTTTATCTATATATATCAAGTAAGGTTGCATACATCTAACAATGCACTAATCCAACAACATAGAAGCCTTTCGCATTTGAACAATTTCTTTTTCCATTGCAGAGCAAGTTCCATGCAACCTTGATCAAGCTGTAGCCTCCTAGGCATAGACGTGAATATTAAGAATAACAAGTAATAAAATCAGAAGCAAACCATAGATAACAGCATGTACGAGTATGGAAACTGCACTAGTCTTCATGTTCATGAACTCAGCAGGACGTTGCCTTCCTGGTATTTGAATGATCAGTCCTGGCGAAAGAAACGCAAACAGTGCGGATGCTATGAGCAGACCAGCCCAATCTCTCATCCTTAATTAATTAGCCTTCAAAAAAATTGAACTAATTAAGTTCCTCCAGTCTTTCTGCTCGAACTCAAACTAAGCAAGAGGAGTAGAAAACAGAGTAGAAACAAAGGGCAGCAGTAGAGAAGGCAAGTTATGAAATGAACCTAAAATTAACCTAAAACTGAGGACATTAAAAGAGATAGTATGGAACTTACCCCGAAAAGCCATCCTATGGAGGAATTGAACAATCCGTTGGAGTATAATGCGGGTATATCATATACCATCAATTATTGAAAAATACGTAATCATTTTCAAAATAATTTTTCTAAAGTATGCTAGGGAATTAGATTCCCTTAAAATTAAAGCTAAAGCTAGCTTGAAGATGAAATAATCAAGTACCCCACTTTCTTGCTTTAAACTGTTTGTTTGAGCGACTTTGATGCGACAATATAATTATAAGCATTATTTTGTTCTGTTAATGTCAAACCCACTAGCCCGCTTTTGATGGATGAGTTTTTTTTTGTTTTTTCTTTTTTGACTAATCCTAACTTTCTCAGCACCAGAAAGATTATGCCCACTGCTATTTATTTTGGTTGAGAAATATTCAATTTCTTTTAAGGTAATGATATAATGATGACGGTTGTCACTTCGAATAGGACATAGGGGATTAGATAACTCATTTTTCCTTATTCTTTATCCATTGCTGATAGTGTAACTTCTTCGTTTATTTGAAAATAACAATTTAAAAAATATTGGTCACATATCTTCAACTGGACAATTTGGAAAATTATGGTCATGGTCTGAGGAAGGCAGAGAGGAGTTCTCAAAGATTCAAGTCAACAAAAAGAAAACGAAACGTGCTTCCCTAACAAGAAGAACTATATATCGTGTCTATCTTATAAGGTGATTAATATAATTAGAAATATTTTATATTGATATATTTTATAACTACGTCTAACTTATGCCTGATCCGTATATGAGCATACTATGATCAAAATATCCACGTCTAAAGTGTACCTAAGTTGCGTACAATACAATTGACCCAAAATATCTATGCTTGATATGTGCTTAAGTGAAACCAGTGTATTGGGGCATGGCCTTCCTGCAACCTATGCACCTAATGCATGTCTACGCAATGCATATGTGTTGGAATATTATTTTCTAAAAGGTCATATTTTTTACTTACTTTCCAACCTTATCGATAAATATTTTACTTTCAAACATTGATGACAATATAGAAAAAGGATACAAAGAGAATAATGGAAGTGACACTCAAGCTTTTATTTTCTAAAACTGATGGGTAATAATACCCAAGACCCAATCAAGAAACCCATTTCCATGAAATGAGTCCAAGTCCAAAGAAGGCCCAAGAAGCCACCAGGGCCCAAGAAGCTAAATGGGCTCTAGAGGCCCGAGGATTTAGGCCCACGTCCCAAGAGGCCCAATAAGCTAAATTGGTCCAAAAGACTGACTTAGTTTAGAAGGTTCGAGGACTCCGTAAGATATCAAAGTCTCGAATAAAACCCCAATGACATTTATCACCAAACGTCCGCAGATGTGACAAAGGCCAAAAGCTTTCGTCAAGGACACCGACTCTGAGAAGTCTCCAACGGCACGAGAGTAGAAAGGAAGCTTAGGACGGCTGAGAACGCCAGCTCAGAAGGATAACGTTCACAAAGCACGCTCAATCTCTGCCACACACAATCTTTACAGGGAATGATGTCCTGCAGAGTAGATATAATCTTTGCAGAAGTGATGTTTCACAGAACTAGTATGCATGCACGCAATCTTTTTGACACGACAAAATAGACTTGAAGGGTTGATGGCAAGATCCAATGCAAACGCTACCTCTACATGGCTGCTCCATGTAGTAAGACTCAACCACTATATAAGTATTCACTATGTACCTAACAAAGGATCCGATTTTCTGTCTTAGCATTTACATTCTTAGAGAGAGAGAAAAAGGCATTCACGCTATACCAATGAGAGAGAACTTGTGATTGTAAGAGTGGCCCTTGAGAGTCACTATACACTTTGTTCTCCATCCTTTGTAATTACATTCAAAGACAGTGAAACAGTTCTTGGACTCAAAATCCCATGATTTTTTTCATTCATTTATAAGAGAATTTTTCACATAAAAACTCCATGTATCACCATCTCTCTCTCTTCCTTCTACTAAAAAGGTATATTTCGTGTTGCTCTACACTTGGGTCCTTATCCGTACAAAGTTCAAGATCTAATGACCCAACATTGGCGTTATCTGTGGGAACCGAATAAAAGTCACGTTAACACATTTTCTAAGAGATTGAAAACTAAAAAATTATGAACACCACAGTACAGACCAGTGCCCCAACTAGAGAAGCTACTTCATGTGGCAATGGCCATGCTGCGAGCATTAAGGTAGAGAAACATCCTGATCCATATGTCCGAGTGTTGGCTTTGAGGATGGATAACATTTTCAGGGCCGTTTAGACCCTTTGCACAAAAATAGACGAGCGGCCAAAGGAAGCGCCATCTAAGACCTCTCAGATCGCTACGTCCTAGAGGAATGGCAAGGGGAAGAAGCACCTCTCAAAGCAAGCTAGTCAGCACGAGAACCCCGGGACACAAGTTACCTTGAGTAGCAGAGTCTCGTTGCGCCTTCAAAGTTGCTTGGATCCTCGGGTTTAGGAGGAAAGCTCGGAGAGGCAAAATCCTCAATCTTCATGGGAGCACCTCATTCAGGAGGTGTCCCCTCGTGACAAGATTCCCCCAAGAGTCAGATGCCTACCAGAGCCGCAAGCTGCTCAAGACCCCTACAAGTTGGGCACTACCTCAATGAGAAGAAAATGGCGGCTCCGCCTCAATTGGAGTAGCTCGAGAAGGTTTGGCAACGAGTTTTTGGCGACAACGAGGAAGGAGCTGCTAACCTGCATAGATCTCCATTTACGATGGACGCCAGGATGAGGCAGCTTCTCCCGTAATTCAAAATGCCAAATTTTGACAAATACGATAGAAGCGCTGATCCAATGGACCACTCTATCACTTCCGTGAGCATTTAAGCCTCCAGGGCTTTGATGCGATGACAATATGCCAACGTTTCCCCTTGAAACTCAAGGGTGACACGAGGATATGCTTTTATGAGCTGCCTATGGACTTCATTCGCTCATTCAACAAGTTGGTAGAGACCTACCTCTCCCAGTTCATTGCCAGCCGGAGGGTCAAGAAGTAACCATGACACCTTACTCGTGTGAAGCAAGGGGTCAAGGAGAGTCTGAAGAGTTTTCTGTCCCGCTTCATTACAGAGACCAGGAAGATCCCTAAGCTGACCGATTGGGTCAAGCTCACCGCATTCCTATCTGCATTGGAGGGAGGTAGCTTCTTCAAGCACCTAGTGCACAAGGGTTCTTAGACATTCAGGAAGGCCGGGACCATAGCGAGAGTTTATATTACAGTCGAGGAAGCGAACGACACCAAGAGACTTGTCCAAGAGGGGAGCTTCCCCCCGATGATGGTGGAGGAAAAAAGGAAGAATGAAGACCAACAAGGCTCTCGGGCGCCCAAGAAGCAACAGAAGTTCGAGCAAACCATTCATAAGAAGTACAAGCCCTCGAACCTGACTCCCTTAAATGACTCATGTACCAACATCCTAATACAGATTCGGGATGAGAAATTTTTAAAGTAGCCCAAAACGTTAAAGAATCTAAAAGGTTGTGACCAGTTCAAACACTACCACTACCACCACTATGGAGGTTACAGTACCGAGGACTGTAGGACAATGTAGAGGGAGATAGAGGAGCTGATTAAGAGAGTGCACCTCAATTACTTTCTACAAAGACCCGGACAAGCTTTTGGAACAGTAGGAGATGATGAGGCTGACCATTCGAGGAACCGAGTGGCCACGGGAGTCATCAATATGATATCGACTCGTCCGACCAGAGGTGGCACCCAGGAGGATCCAACGGCAAAGCAGAAGAAGCCAAGGGTACAGTCTAGAGATGATATCATTAGTTTTAGTAACAAAGATATGGCTTATGAAACATCTCCTCATTATAACCCTCTGGTTGTAACCGCACTCATTTCTAATAGAGTATTAGACTAGCAGATGAAATGAGTATTCATTGATAATAAAAATTTTCATAATTTGCTTTACCTTGATATCTTCTTTAAAGTAAGACTCAATAGAAACCAAATAATGATTACCAAAGGACCCTTTTATGGACTGGACAATGAGCTAGTACCAGTACAAGGAGTTGTCCAACTTGAGGTTACATTAGAAACCTATCCGATGATAGCATCCAAGTCCCTTTCCTTCTTGTTAATAAACCTCTCATCAATCTACAATGCTATCCTCGGACGTCCTTGCCTGGCTGCCTTCAGAGTCGTAACCTCAACCCCACATCTGAAAATGAAGTTTCCCTGCCATGCAGGATTGGGGAGGTCCTCGGAGATCAAACTGTCGAACGAGCATGCTATTTGTCCCAAGTCATGCAAACTCCTTTTCCTCAACCCATTGAAGACTTGAACTTTCGAGATAAAACGACACTACAACAAGCCGAGTCTGGAGAAGCAATCGACCGAGTCCCTTTGGATCCCAGAGATCCTGCAAAATTCATCCAGTTAGGAAGTTCACTACCTCAACTTTTCTGAGACCAGCTCATTAGCTTCTTACGGAAAAATTCAGATGTATTTGCCTAGGTACCGAGTGACATGATAGGGATACCGACTAGAGTAATGGTCCTTAAACTGAACCTAACTCCTAGTCATAAGCCCGTTTGGTAGAAGAGAAGAAATTATTCCGTAGAAAAGTTGGTGGCTATCCGAAAAAAGGTAAAGAAACTCCTGGACGCTGGATTCATACGTGAGATGCATTATCCAGATTGGCTGTCCAACGTTGTGATGGTCAAGAAGAATAACGGGAAGTGGAGAATGTGCGTGGACTTTACAGACATCAATAAAACATATCTAAAGGACAGCTTCCTGCTATCAAGGATCGATTCACTTGTAGACTCGACATCTGGACATGAACTCCTAAGTTTCGTAGATGCGTACTCGAGCTACAATCAAATAAGGATGATCCCCGACGATGAGGAGTATACATCGTTCATAACGGACTAAGGGACATACTATTATAAAGACATACCCTTCGGCCTCAAAAACGCTGGTGCCACTTATCAAAGGCTCATGAATAAAATATTCAAAGGCTAGATCAAAAGGAATGTAGTGGTCTATGTGGATGACATGCTCATCAAAAAAAGAATAACCGACCACCATATCTAAGATCTGGATGAGACCTTCAATGTCCTAAGAACACACCAAATAAAACTCAATCTAACCAACTTTACATTCGGGTGACATCAGGAAAGTTCTTCGGTTCCATTATTTCATGTTAAGGGATCGAAGTGAATTTAGAAAAGATCAAGGCCATCCTTGATATGAAATCCCCTCAGACTATGAAGGAGGTCCAGAAGCTTACTGGGAGGCCGACAATGTTGTCTCGCTTCTTAGCCAAGTCAGTCGAGAAGTACCTGTCATTTTTCAAGGCCGTGAGAGGAACCAAGACTAACTATTTCTAATGGACAGCTGACTACGAAAAAGCCTTCTGAGAACTTAAGGGGTATCTCTCAACCCCCCCCCCACTTTTGACTTCTTCCCAACCAGACAAGGAGTTATATTTGTACCTTATTGTGTCCAAGACAGCCTTGAGCTCCGCTTTAATTTGACAAGAAGATAGCAAGCGATAGCCTGTGTACTATATTAGTAAAATCTTGGCTGACGTTGAGATAAGGTACTTTCACGTAGAAAAGATGGCTGTAGCGCTCGTGTATTCTGCTAAAAAATTGAGACAATATTTCCAAGCACACAAAGTGATCGTTCTGACCGATTAGCCCTTGAAAGCAATTCTTCAAAAGCAAGACATGTCGGTACGGTTGGTCAAGTGGGCCATTGAATTGAGAGAGTTTGACATAGAATTTTGCTCGAGACCGGCCTTAAAAGGCCAAGCCTTGATAGACTTTATTCTCAAAACTACAACACCAACTCTGGAGGCCTCGTATATTTGTGATGTTGAAGAATCATATAACCGAGCAGTCTGGACTCTACATGTGGACGACTCTTCTATGAAGGATAGTTGTGGAGCTAGCATTGTGCTGAGGACACATGAGGGATCAGAGATAAAGTACTCAATGGTCCTCGGGTTCCCAACGACCAACAATTTCATGGAGTACAAAGTTTTATTTGTAGAACTACGGTTAGCAAAGGAGTGCTCGGCCAAGGATCTGGTGGTCCACAGTGACTCTGAGTTAGTTGTCATCCAAATCTGAGGAAACTTTAAAACAAACAACCCATAACTGTCCAAATACCTCTCAAAGTCCGTAGACTACTCTTGGCCTTTGAGAAGGTAGAAATGGTCCGCATCTATAAGAGGAGAATGGAAACGTTGACCAACCCGCAAAAGTAGCAGCCTCAGAAGACCTGGAGCAATATGCCCGAGAAATGCGCGAGGTCCTCAACCAACCTGATGTGAAAGATTTCAAACCAAAAGTGATGTAGATATCCGATGCTAACAATTGGATTACCCCTTCTTAAGGTACTTGTCTGACGAGACATTACCTCAAGATGCAGAGGAAGCCAAGAAGGTGAAAAAGATGGCAGGGTGATACACTATCATGGACGGCCGATTGTATCGATGAAAATTCTCAATCCCTATCTGCGGTGCCTCACTTCAAAAGAGACTGATTACGTTCTCGGAGAAGTACACCTCGGATTTTGTGGATCTCCCATCAGAGGCAATAACCTAACCTTCAAGCTAATGAGGTAAGGATACTACTGGCCAATTATGAAGTACGATGTCATGGACTTTGTGCGAAAAATGTAAGAATCGCCAAATCCACGGCAACCTTACCCACCAACTGCACACAGAATTCCGAGATCTACAATCACGTTGGCTATTCACGGAATGGGGGTGAGACATACTTGGGCTGCTACTGACAGCATTGGGATAAAGGAAATTCTTGCTCGTCAGAATCGACTAATTCACAAAATGGGTTGAGACCATGCCATTAGCCCGCATAATCGAGCAGAACGCAACAGACTTCGTCAGGCAGAGTATCATGTACAAGATCGGAATCCCATAATATATTGTGACTGATAATGGGACCCAATTCACTAAGAAGAGATTCACCAAGTGCTGCACCAACTTAAGGATAAGGCCAGTGCTTGCATCAATCGTGTACCCACAGTGCAATGGGCAAGTGGAGGTCATAAACCGCACAATACTGCACAGAATGAAGATGAAGTTGGAGCATGCTGGGGGCTCATGGGTCAATGAGCTACAATCAATACTATGGTCGTACAGGACAACTCCAATGGAGCCTACACGGAAAACTCCCTTCTACTTGTGTTATGGGGTCGGGGCAGTCATCGCAGTGGAAGTTGGACAACCCAGCCTTCGAGTAGGAGGTTTCAATCCACATAATAATGTGCCGAGACTCCCAGAGAACTTGGACCTGTTTGAGGAGGCCCGAGACGCAGCAAGACTGTGCACAGCAACATACCAGCAGAGGGTCGCCTGATACTACAATAAGAAGGTGAAGACGCGTCAATTTGAAGTAGGTGACCTAATGCTAAGAAGCATTAAGGCCATCGGCAAAAATACCGGTAGGAAAAGCTCTTCCCAAAGTAGGAGGGACCATTCCTGGTCTCATCCATTCTCCTAAACGAGACGTACAAGTTGTGCACCAAGGATGGAAGGCTTGTCCTTTGGACATGGAATGCCACTTACCTCAAAAAATACTACCAGTAAATATATACCACACACAGGCATGGTTGATTGCATCATTCTATATACTTGTATCATATTTTATTAATGAAATAAAATTCTTATTCGTTTACTATTTTGCATTCAACTGAGTATTTGTATATCATTTCATAAATCTACAAGACCTAGGCTACCCCTAAGTCAAATAAAAGAATCCCTTTCACTTGCTCTAAAACTCAACACAATCAAAGCAGCTCATAAAAAGACGTACTTTAAAACTCAGCACTGGCAGAGTGGCTTATAAGAAGTCGTACTCCAAAATTGGGCACAGTTCAAGCAGCTTATAAGAAGTCATACTCTAAAACTCGGTCAAGTCCGAACGGCCCGTAAGAAGTCATACTTTAAAACTCAATTAAGTCCGAGAAGCCCATTAGAGGTCATACTTAAAGCTTTGCAACGACACCAAGTAACCCACAAGAGGTTGTACTTAAAAACTTAGAGGGCTTATAAACAGTAAGTATGCAGAGACCCTAGAGGTAGCATCTTCAGCCAACAATGGTTAAAAGGTTCGAACACTTGGTAATGAAAGGTAAAACTTTCCAAGAGCCTAAGTCTAAGAAAAACCATAAGCATAAATAAAGAAGAGAAATTGCACAAGGAAAGAATAACTTTCATTTATATGTATATCTTATGTACAAAAAAAGGAAAACAAGAATACATATACAATGATACACTAAGGCCTAGAGGATCTAGGTGCAAAAGGATCTAGGATCTCATCCTCCTCCGAGCAGACAATCAAATTTTCTTTGCTCTTAGCACAAGCGTTCCTTGGATGAAGCGGAGAAAGAGAAAGCTATGGCACCAACATCTTCACTATGCGGCGGCACAGTGCGATGCCATCCCAGTACTTTCGCTCCAACATAGATTTGAGGTCCTCAGCCTTTATTAAAGTCCCGAGCTCAGCCTCCAAACGAATATTTTTGCTCTAGAGGAAAATGTACCGTAGCTACTAGGCCTTCAATAAATCCTCAAGAGAGGTGATTTTGAGCTTGGCCTCAACAAGTTTGAGTTCCTGGCACCTATTCCACTCCTCAATAGCCTTAAGGGTTTCTAAGCCCACAAGAGATTAGGCGGCCTCATCAATAATTGAAGTAAATCAGCCAACCAGCTCACAAAGCTAAAAAATATGGGTTAGTTGTTAACATGACATCAAGAAAGCAAAGAAGCCTAAGGTAAAGCAGAGATGTACATTGGAGAAAAAGGAGCACTCTACTAGATTGTCTCCTCTGAGAGCTTCAGATTTGACTGGCTCCATTGTAGCTGCCTCCTGCACCACAGAAATCTCAACCCTGGCCTCAGTCACATGGACAACTTCACCAAAATCAAGGATTGGGGGCTCAACCGTTTCAAAATAATCCATAGCCCTAATCTCTGCTTCAGCAGCATGTGAAGTCCCAACAACGTCCTCGACCAAGACCACCCCATGGACCTTAGGCGGAAGCTCAATTGACTATAAATTTGGATTGTCAGGCAAGGGAACTCAGTAGTGGGCGCCTCTGTGGCCCTCCTTTGCTCAGCCTCAGTAGTCTCAGCAATCGTTGTCGAAGTCATCAACACTGCTTCATCGGCTTGAGTCACCTCAATCTCTCCCTATTCCTGTTCCTCGATAATGTCTTTAGATGGATTGTCAATCTAATTCGTGGCCTCTCTAGTGAAAACAGAAGGGACATTAGGCATGGGCTCATAAAGAGGAGGAGGGGCAACAGGTGGCTTCGCGGATAGGCCTACAACCTCAGAGGGCTTCTCGACAGGCTCAATAATAACTGATGGTCTGACACCTTTAGCCCCTCAGACTAGCACTTTCTTTCTTATCAGCCACTCAATAAGGGCTGAGTTGTCATCGTATGAGGAGGGGTACTCAATAATCACCGTCGGACGCTCCAAAGTCTCAGTCCGACGGCTTTTCTTTGTCCACTTAGATGGCTCCTCGATCCTCAATGCTTTTCACTTCTTCTACTTCTTTTTTTAAGGAATAGAAGGGACACCAAAGTCCTCAGGCTGATGCTCCCACTTGGCTTCCTCCGAAAATTCAGACCTCAGCCATCTATTACTCTTATTTTCATTAAAAGAGCAAAGGCTGTATAGCAGTAGGTCTGTGAAGTCAATCACCGCAGCCCTCTCCTCAGGTGTGGCATCCTTGCACAGTTTAGGCTCCACGTTCCCCCACTCATTGGAGAGATCCTAATTCTTGTGAACGTTAAGGAAGAAGAACTTGTCTTTTCACCTTTTCTATTTCCACCATTGATTTTCAGGAACTCAGGACGTCGAGTGATAATAATCCAATCCTGACTATGCAAAACCTCAGCATCACTTTCACCGCCAAAGTATCAAGGACCTTCTTATGGCAGCAAGCAAATACGCAAAGAGAAACAAGGTACCTGACGGGGTTTGACTGTAGCCTCGCCACTGGATTCTTGAGGTCAATCATGATGTGGTACAACTCCAGAGCCATGCGATAATGAAGCCCATCCTTGATATGGACTACGTATATGATGGCAAAACCAATAGGTGGGCTGCAAGCCCTCTCATGGGCATCAGGAACCACCATAGCCATCGAGCTTGAAATCTTATACCGTACTTGTGACGGAAAGGAATTTTTGCTGACACGGGATCGAATAGCCTCAAGGTGTCATCAAATTTTTGGCAAAGAAGCAATATGTTTTATTCATCTTCATTGAAAAGTTCATTAGAGAAGCACATCCTCCTTTTAAAAAAGAGGAAGGAAATTGCTAAAGAAAACGAGTTAGTCGGAGCATAGCAATGAGAGTTCTCTAAAATTGAACACTTAGAAGTTTTTGACGTGGCTCTAATGAAATGGCGAAAGGAAAGGAAACTTAAATGGCCATGGAAATTCAAAAAGCGCACCTCATTAATTGCCCAGCCACGTGTTGGCTTCCCACAGGTCACTGGCAATGATGGCCTTTCCCTTTCCAATGCTACAATTAGTGCGCATTTAATGTGCCAATTGATGGCATAGGCCATCGCCTCGGATCTAGGGAGAGTCCACAAACAACGTCTAATCAANGCTAGATTCCAGCAACACCCCCAGACGCTTTTCCTCAATCATCGGACTATGGTCACTTCATTAGATGGATTCTGGCTAAGCCATTCAGGAAAAGTTTGTGGACACTTAAAAAGCTAGCTTTTGAAAAAAAAGGATTGTTAAGCCATGGACCAAAGAGGAACATTTTAAAATATCATATCAATTTTCTTTACACAATAGAAGTAGAACTTGATAGAGTCACACTTTATACTAGTGCTAAAGGTTGAAATTCTCGAACCTCTTGGAGTTCTTTTCGCGAGTCCTTTCTCAATGGGGAGTTCTTTTAGTGATGGATAGTGAATACCCAAAGTCAATCAAGAAACCCATTTTTATGAAATGCGTTTGAATCCATAGAAGGCCCAAGAAACCACCAAGGCCGAAGAGGGTAAATGGGCTCGAAGGGCCTGAGGATTTAGGCCCATCTCCCAAGAGGCCCAATGAGCTAGGTGGAGTCTCGAGAGAATGACTTAGCTTTCTTACAGGGAGGCTTGTCTCAATAATTTGTCCCAAGGATATTTGTCACCAAACACTAAACGTGATAAAGGCCCAAAGCCTTTGTCAAGAACGAGGAACTTTGTTACGAGAAATCTCCAACGGCACGAGCATAAAGGAAGCTCTAAATGTGAAATAGCCTCAGATGTTTTTCACAAATAGGGGCCGAGAACACCGACTTAAAATGATGACGTTTGCAAAGTTCATCTTCATTCCAAAATATTCACATACAATCTCTACCCATACGAAATCTTTATAGGAAATAATGGCCTATAGAGCAGATGTGATCTCTACAGAATTGACGTCTTACAGAGCTAGCCCGCATGCATACAATCTTTCTGACACGGTAGGATGGACTTGCAGGGTTGGTGGTAGGATCCACTGCCCACACTACCTCTACGTGGCTACTCCACGTAGGATGGCTCAACTACTATATAAATATTAATTATGTACCTAACAAAGGATCCGATTTTCTATCTTAGCATTTACACTCTTAGAGAGAGAAAAGAAGGCATTCACGCTCTCAATCCTTTGTACTCACATTCAAAGATAATGAAACAATTCTCAGACTCAAAATTCTATAATTTTTTCTTCTCATTTAGAAGAGAGTTTTTCACCTAAAAACTTCATGTGTCACTGTCTCTCTCTCTCTTCCTTTCACTGAAAAAGTATATTTTGTGTTGCTCTGAACCTGGGTCCTTATCGGTATAAAGCTCAGGATCCGATGATGCAACAAAAGTGGAAAGTCATCATTTGTTTTAAAAAGCTAAACCTTTGCTCTTGAGATAAATTATTAAGGTTTTCTCACTCCATACATTCTCTAGTATTTACATACCAACTCCAACTTGTAAACATTTATTAGCATGTTAGTAGCATGGATATTGGGATCCAATAATATGTAAAGACTCTACTACAAGTGAACCAAGTTTAATAAAAAGATTAAAAAGTGTCGAAGATTTTTACTTAATAATTATTAGTTATTGAGATTTTTTTTAATCATCAAAATTTTTGTGTTATTTTACTTTATTATTTTATTTTTTGGCAATAAATTTAACTAAAAATATCTATTTTAAATAATATAATTATGTGTATTGAATATTCTTATATATTTTACTTTCGTAAATTTATAATGTCTAAATGAATCAAAATTAAGAACTCTTAATCTTTTTAAGTGGTATTAGAGACTTACTTCAAGCCTTAACCATATTGACTAGATAAATACGAGTCAGTCCTTCTATGTTCCTACCTATTTCAATGGAAGCAATTATACATATTGTAAGGTGCACATAAGAACGTTGTTTAAATCAATTGATGAACGGGTACGGGGTAATACTCAATTTAGGTGGACCACACCCAAGAGTACAACAAATAACGAAATTATATTTCTGTCATTGTGGATTAAAGAGAAATTAGATACGTGCAATTGAAACAGTAAATGATTAAATGCTATTTTCATGACTATTTTTTCTGGCGATTTTAAACATATCTTCATGTGTGAATTCTAAAAAGAATCCTAAGAAATATCCATGAAGGAACCAAAATAGTTGATAATTATAAATTGTAAATACTCACTATTAGATTTGAAAAAATTAAAACAAAAGAAGATAAGACTTTTGATGAATTCTATACCAAGTTAAATGGCATTGTGAATTTTATGTTAAATCTTAGTAAAAAAATTTGTAAAAATTTGTATTGCACATAGAATAACGAGATTTCTTTATGATTGATTGAAACCTAATGTTACTGTCATAAAAGAGAATAAATACCTCAACAAAGCAAAAATTAAAAAAATTCGTTAGTAGACATTGTCTCAATCAAAAAAAAAGTTAACCCATTGCACTAAATCCGTCAAGGAAGTACTAGAAAATAAATAGAATATAGAATCTCTTTTTGACAAAGATTTTGCCCCATTTATAAAAAAAATGTAAAACATTTCTCAAGAAGGACAAAAATTATTTTGATAAATAAAAAAGCAAACAAAACCCCTATGAAAGGGAAAAAAATGATAAAAAAGAAATTAAAGATGTAAAAATCAAGAAACCTCAAGAAGTATAGTGTTATAAATGCAATAATTTTGAACATATTCCAACTGAATCCCACATTTTAAATGCCAAAAAAGACAAGCGACGAATGCTACATCAAGCAATGACGAAGAGAATGAGCATAAAAATGAAAAATATTTACAAGAAGGTGAGACAAATTACAATGTTTAAAACTTTTGTTAAGTAGATTTGGTGAGAATATGAGAGAAAAATAATAACAATCCGATAACTTTAAAAATAAGTTCAGAAATCTGTTTAATGACCTTTAGATACCTATAATAAATTGCTTATAAAATGTTTAAAAGTCAAAAGAACTAAAAAGTCTTTTAATAAAAAAATATTCAAATATGAAAAAGAGAAAAATTTACTCTTCAAATCAAACTAGACCTTAAAAACAATAAATATTAATGAATATTACACTGAGCAAGAATAAAAAGAATGATGATAATAATGAAAGATGTTCAAAAGGTGAGATACATTGTATGGTTTTCATGACTTTTGTAAGTAGATTTGATAAGAATTTAAGAAAAAAATAGGAACAATCTAATGACTCTGAAAATGAGTCCAAAAAAAATGAGTATTTGGTGATCTTTAATAGACTTATAATAAACTATTTAGAAAATATTTAAAAGTCAAAAAGAATTAATAAATCTCTTAAAAAAATTATTCGAATCTAAAAATGTAAAACTCACTTTTTCATTCAAATTAGACATTAATAACAATAAATATCATGATCTTGAGAATGTAAATAAGTTGTTAAATAAACAAATCAAAACCCTTAGAATGGACCTCAAAAAGGCAAATAATGACATTAAAATATTTTCAAATGAAATAAAAAAACTTGATAGTATGTTGGCCTAGATAAAATGGTTAGAAAATAACAAGAGACTCGATAATACATAAGAGATATCAAAGGCTAATATTAACTCTAAAATCATTTTTATTCTTGCTTCCATAGTCCTAATGAAGAATACAATTAAACGACATGTAAAATAATAATCAAATAAGATGATCAAAAAGAGTATTTTTGAGAAATTAAAAGGAGACAACCCAACTTTGTCTCCAAATTTGTTCCTATATGTAATGGGTTTGGAAAATTGGTTATATTCATCCACACTATTACACATCTAATATTCAAAATGATCACAATCAAAGCAAAAATGTTAGCTATCTTATAAATTAAATTACATATTTGAAGGAACAAGTTACTAAATTTATCAAGAAAGTTAATTCTGAAAAAAAATGTAGGTAAAAAAAGAGTGATCTTACTACCTTCAAAGAAACACTTCCATGAAGTGATTTAATATGATGCATATATAAATAAAATAAAAATTATTTTTGCACCTTACCCATGCTCATATCTCACTCAAGTGCTACTTCTCTAGTGCCTCCAGGGCCTTCCACTCGTTTGATACATTGTGCAGTTATGTCTGATGAGAGCTTATCCAATGCTCGAGTGTAATATGTCCAAAATCATGCACACCTAATATGCATCTCACTAACTGTAGTGCTTTGTTTCTCTAGAATTTTGTGCCTAAAGCATGCCCTACATGTGCTCGTGTGCGATTTCTTCTGCCTTCAGCGCCTAAAGAGTGCTGATGTACACTGGTGCGCCAATTTGTATCAAGCCATTTCTTCTTGTGCTCCTCATGCATTGTCCATTCTTTTTCACTCTCTCTTCACATTTTCTCTCAACTCTCTCATTGTACTTTCTCTCTACCTCCAATCTACTAGATCTATATATTTTTTTCCTTAAATTCAAGGAGAATCTAAATATGTTTTCTTATCCTCTTCTATCTATCAAGCCTTTGAGTCTTTCATCTATGGTGAAAGCTAGGCTCTACCATGATAGGGATGTTGTCATCTCATTTAGTGAGATTTATCATACTTGTGACCAAATCTTGTTGGGTTTAATAATAATTTGAAAGATTTGGTTGTAAATCTAAATTTTTTAAAGGTGCATTGTCTCAAATGGTTTGTTTTGTCACTCATCAATATTTTAACTGTCTCGTCTTTAAAATTTGGGTTTCTCTTACTGAGATCTATAGGTTTTCTCCTGCACAACCTTGCCTTGGTGGCTTAGGCTTTGATCTCGACTTTTGCTTGTGTTGTGTGTCTGACCTATGGTTCATATGGATAGATCTTTATATTTGGTTTTTCAGATGGCCTTTTCTAAGGAATCTTCTAAAAATCATCCCCACCATAGTGTATTCTCAAAATCTGACCATTTTAACAATACCTCTATGAAACATCTCTCTGAAATAGATGAACCATTGACAACTAATCTTGGAATGAGAGGTGGACCTCATTTCCTTAGATTGATCCATTTCTTCTATCTTCGTTGATTGGTACTAGAAAGTAGTCTCGCCAGTCTCATTTTTTTCCTGTGTCTTCTTTGTCCAAGAATTTTATACTAATATTTATAATATTATTAAGGAGTCTAAATATTTCTCCACCTTCTAGAGAGGGGCACGATCTGAATCACTTCAGAGGTGATTGTGAGCACTCTACATCTTTCTATAGTATCTTATTCTAACTATTCTTACTTATTTAATAATATGCCACTATATGATAAGATCACCTCTTTTCTACATGGTGCTCTCATGACTTAGTATGGTAAATCGTTTAAAATAAAATCTCTCTCCTTTCATCTTGTAATGTGTCAGATTATGTTCAAAAATACTTTTCCCATGACACACTGCCCCTCCTTCTCCACAAGACCCCACTCCTATATGTTCTCATTCTTGGGAGGTCGATTGAACTCTCTTCTCACCTCTACTTAGATATGATTTCTATCTTTGTGAGTAAGAAGGACAACAATTCCCATGATTGTCTAATTCAATAGCTAATAATGGGTCTCGAGGTGTCTTTTTCGGACTTTCCTTGTGTGCCTCGAAGAAAACCTATCGATCGCATAACATATGAGAAAAGCTAGAGACACACCCATCGTCACTCCCTTAAATATCATGATATGATAAATGAGTCATCTCCGGATGCCAGCCCTTGTTAGTTTGCTCCTAAACCCTCTAAGCCTCCTTTGTTTATCTCATCATCCTCCTCTATTATCATGGGTTAACTCTTACAGATGTTTAACTAACTAGCCACGATGAATGTAAACATATCTCAGCTTGCTGTGAATCAAGATTAGTTACAGTAAGAGGCATAAAATAAAATACGCAGGCACTACAATCGAAAGGAAAAGGGGGAGTAGAGTATTCTACTTTTTATGTGTATGTATTGCTTAGTTTGTAAATGAATCTATTGTTCAATGTTATCCATTTGAATATATATTTTTAATAATATGTATGGACTCCGTATTCCTACTGCTCATTCCAACACAAACCATGTTTGATCAAGAGTAATAAGAACTGTTATCTTCAAAAGTTGAATGTTTAAATGTCATCAGATCTGTCATTTATTTAGAAGTAGATTTTATAGATATAAATTTTTATAAAAATATATTTTTGACCTAATTTTTAACTTTCTTTATAAATATATTATATCCAAACATTTATGAGGATATAGAAAAAGGACACAAAAGTAAATAACGGCTACAACCCTAAAACTTTAATTGTTCAAAATAGAAATCCATCATTTGCTTAAAGAAATCAAACCTTTGCTCAAAAGACATATTGTCAAGCATTTCTCACCCAAAAATTTCTCTATCATTAATGGAGTTTCTCACCCAAAAGACATTTGTCAAGCCTTCATCTATATGTTGGTGATATGGATATTAAAATCTAGTAGTTTGCAGAGACTCTACCTCAAGTGAAATAAATTCAATAAGAAAAAATCAAAAGATATCCTATTTTGTTGCTATAGATAAATTAAAATTTATTGGAAGAGGTTAGTAAAAACATTTGTAAAAGGTTTAATAATCAACTGTCATAAAGTATAAATTTCACCGGGCAAAAATTTCACTTGGAAGATATATCTCTTTTACATAAGAAACAATGTAAAGATATATTTTACATGCAAGTTTAAAGATTTGAAATCAAGATTAGGCAATTGAATTTCCAAACTTTATTCAAGAATCCCCATGTATTAAGAATGATCTGTGAATGAGCATAAAAAAGAGAAATTTCTTAATAGCTATTAGACATGCGTTATTTTGCTTTTCGAGTTTTTAAATTTATTTTTGAAATGTTTGTCAAAAGAACTAATAAGTCTTTTACTTATCTTCAAATGCGCGCTAGACCTTAAGCCCAAAATATTAATGATCCCCTACACTGAGCAAGAATGAAAAGAATGATGATAATAATGAAAGATGTTCAAAAAGGTGAGATACATTGTACGTTTTCATTAATTTAATTAGGAACACCTCTTCTTTTGAAAACGAGTCAAATATTTTATGTATTTTTATTTTGGGTGATATGAATTTAACTTAAAAAGTTCCCCAACCCAATCTTTATTTTCAAAACCCTTAGAATGGACCTCAAAACATTTGTTGGCCTAGATAGCGTGGTTGAAAATAATAAGGAATGATACCACATCATATCCATAGTCTAAGGAATAAAATTGACATGTGGATTTTTGTATATTTTTCTTATATTTTGAACCCAAGTTTACACTTGATGATATTGCTTCTCTTGATAAAACAAAAGCTACGAGATTGATACATTTGATATTTTAAGAAATTTTATCTGCTACTTCTCACTTTCTCTTAACCATTTAAACACTTCCTTCTACCTTCGCATGGAGACGTGTCGATTTCTCTGCCTTGAAGAAGGAGATCTGATGTCATGTTCGACAATTCAAATGGCTCAAGAGGAAAGATTGACTTAATTTTCTCTCAAAATTACTTTCCTCTACCCAATCTACTAGATCATTTTTCATTGAATACTTTTCAAGGGCCATATTGTGATCATTCATCCCATGTTCTACCACTTGATTGTTGTATTGGCCATGAATTAAATATTCTTTTCATATGGATAGATCTTTAAAAATGATCATGGTGTGAAAGGACACAAGCCTTAAATAAAGGAGAGGCGAAGCCATCAGCTACCTGACCTAACACAATCACATGAAGGTGCAAGTGCTACTATTTGAATCTGGAGTGTAAAATTTTATAAATGAAATTATTTTATAGATTATTAAATTATTATATTATTTTATAAATAAAATATAAAATTAAATATCATAATATACCTAAATTAATGTATAACATTTTTGTCTAAAAGAATTTTAAGTTGATTTATCATCGTTTATCTTTCCTTCTCTACCTCTTATAAGAGTCAAAAAATATTGTAATGAAGAAGGTTGGTTGATTTTTTATAGGGTAGAAGTTTTTTCTTATTTTTGAAGGAGGAAAACTCATAATAAAAGTGAAGAAACGTCTTTTTGTTGTAATTTAAGAGAAAATCATCATCACATTATCCTAAAAAATCACCACCACACACATCCATTTATACCATGGGTAATTTTGACACTTATAAGATAAAATTATTATCAATACTTTAATTAAATTAATTTTTTAATAAAAATTAAACTAATTAGTAAAATAACTTCTCTTATAAACATAGCAAACCTATATGGGATTACAATCTTTTGTTATGATATAGCTTAATAACTTAAATACAACTTAATTTATCTGAATCATAACATGAAAAAATAAAAATATCATACCTCAAAACCTTAAGTAGAAAACCATCCATTATCATTTCATTAATATAATCAAAGTGTGTAAAAAATTTACACTGTAAATCTACATATAA
Source organism: Nepenthes gracilis (assembly GCA_033239525.1). NCBI lineage: Eukaryota > Viridiplantae > Streptophyta > Magnoliopsida > Caryophyllales > Nepenthaceae > Nepenthes > Nepenthes gracilis. Next base: position 20,820,783 of record BSYO01000001.1, read on the forward strand.
GACTCAAATTCTAAAATTTATACAGTAATGATGAATTTAAAGAAATTAATACATTATTGAGACTAATTGAAGATTCGGGTTAAAAATTAAGTATTAGACCGAAAAGGTTTAAGTTCAAGTAACGCCTAATATATGCTTGCGTACATATGAGCATATTTTATATAGAATTTCGGCGCCTAAGGTATTTATAAGAAGTGCTCATACATTGTAAGCTTATAATAATGACGCTTGAAGTATGCTTGTTGGGTGCTTGTGTGTGGGCTATAAAAAACCTTTTTGCTTGACCTATACAAGATTGATATACATACCCCAGCTTGTTACATAAAGACATTCCAACCGAATGTCACTTATTTTTTCTAAATTTTTGAGATAAGAGAAAGAAGATGACAAAGATAAGAGAGACAAGCAGAGATACAAAAAAGAAAAAAAGGAGGGAGTGAAATCCAAGTGAATTCAAGTTAATCTTTAGCAATTTCAAGTGATAAAAATATATCTAAACCCAGTTATTCTTTTATTGTTAAAACTTTTAAAAATTTTGAAAATTTGTTGCTCAATTAATCTTGCAAGTACTATTTGCTTTTTTTTTTTATTTTATGTTGCGTGCGTGTTACTTTAATTCCCACCTCAATAAAATTTTCAAAGCTTATGTTGAAATTTGTGCACATCAAATTAAAATTCTAAAATCTTTATACATATATATTTTTTTTATGTCTTTTATTTGCTAACAATTTGATAAAAGTTTTACTTTGATTTTGATAAATGTAATTTATTTTTTAAAATTTAAGATTAATTTTATATATTTATAATTCGGTGAAATTTTTTTAATTTCAGTTAAATATAAACTATTAAAAAATATTGACGAAATATATTTAGACATATTCTAATATATTATTTATAAATTAAAGGTCGAACATAATATCTACAAGTTAGAAAAATAATATTTGACCCTAACTATATAGGATAATATGTAATCAGCCAACTCGTGAGTAGTTGTGTATGATATTTAGCAATGAGGAAACAATCATAGCTCGAATAAAGATATTTGATCTTTATTGACGGGGTCATCATTGATCATTGGTTTTTATATATTTATACCATTTTCGCATATTATACTTTCTTATATATTTGCATAATTTTTTGCATACTTTACTTTCTTATATTTGTATATGATTTTCACATGTTTTATTACATTTTCAATATTATTAGCATTTTCTTTTTTGATCATGGATGTCATCCTTTACATGTTTGATCACTATATTGACATATATAAATTATACATACTTTTTTAAACATTTAGCTCATTCTTATTACCTTTTTGCTAACCTTTTGAATTAACGGATTCATATTAATTGTAGGAATTTAAAATATTTGAGAGACTTTTTAGAAAAAATAGCTTTTTGGATGTTTTTTATTGTGTTTTGATTATTCGATTAAGAGTTTATTGATTCAATTTTTGTGTTATCTGTATTATGGTTGTGGGCCGAGTATTTACATTCAAATATATGCTAAATATGTGTTTTTTTATTGGAGATGCTTATCATTTCTTTTGAATTTTGGTTGTTTCAAGCAAAATTATTTGAAGCCAAATATAGCCTTTTGATCCTAAGCTTTGATTTTCATACATTATCAAACTTTTCAACTATATCATGGCAAGATCATGTCCCGACATTTAGTATAAACACAATTATATAATATATAAATGGTTAGCCTAAAAATAGTTTGGAACCAAGAACGTTCCCCCCCTGCTGCACTATTCTTCATCTTGTCAAAGTGATAGATACTGCTCACGTAGATAATTTTAGTTTTTTACAGGGCACGAAATCCTTTGAAATGGCTAGGATTTTTGTATAATAACTTATATTACAATATTTACAATATTTAGGTATCAACATAATAATTAAATGATACAAGAATTATAGGGAAATGTAGTAATTATCACTTGCCTTCAAAAGCTCTTTTTTTTTCTCTTTCTTTCTTCTTCACTCTCAGCTAATCTCCTTGTTAATACCTCTCGGCCGCTGCTCCCAAGATTTTTAACCACCATGGGTGACCGACTCAAGGGTTTTTATTTAATATTATTCAAAATATTTCACTAACTTAATTTAAATTATTATTAGCAAGGATATATACCTCCAAATCTGCCATTTCAACCGAGCCCCTCCATTGTTTTCCAAATTTAGAGCTTCCACAATATTTTTAAAGATATAGTAATATTTGTTTTCCCTTTTAATTTGGTTATTATGGCATCTTGCCAAGTATATATGTTCACTCAATTATCCCAACATATATTCACCTATTTAATCCTCAATACAGCCGAGACAAAGGCTAAATAATCCATATTTTGAGTGATGCATGTATAAGTTTAGGAGGAGAACCCACCCCAAAAAGATATCCTATAGGAAGGAGAGCATCCCAAATTTATAGGTTGGAGGTTTTGTTTCAAACTTCTCAATGTGGGACATGGATTATTCCTCCCACTTTAACAGCCGCAAACCTCGGTGGCTGCACTCTACGGCACTTCACTCAACGGTTTTCACTCTACGATATTTCATTTTATCCCAACGCACCGGCAGTAGGTCAGCTCATTCGCAGATAGCCCTCTCCGGTAGCCCTTTCCGATCAGAACCTTTCGCAGATAGCTCTCTTCAAATTGAGATCGCTTTCAATAAAAACACTATTGATGTGTGCAAAAGTTCAGGAGAAGAACTCACCTCAAAAGATCGTCCTATGGGGAGAGTCGCCCAAACTTATAAGTTAGAGATTTTGCTTTAAATTTTTCAATGTGGAACATGTATCATTCCTCCCCCATTCGATAGCCGCAAATCTCGGCGGTTGCACTCTACGGCACTTCACTCAACGCTTCATTCCACTCCTACGCACCGGTAACAGGTCAACTCATCCGCAGGTAACGCTCTCTGGTAACCCTTTATGATCAAAACCTTCCGCAGGTAGCTCTCTTCAAATTGAGATCGGTCTCAATGAAAGCACCATTGATGCGTGCAAAAGTTTAGGAGGAAAACCCACCTCAAAAGGACGTTCTATGGGGGGAGAGCTCCCAAACTTATAAATTGGAGGTTTTGCCTCAAATTTTTCAATATAAAACATGCATCATTTCTCCCCCATTCGACAGCCGTAAACCTCGGCAGTTATATTCTGCGACACTTCACTCGACGGTTTTCACTCTACGACGCTTCACTCTGCTCCGGCGCACTGGTAGCAGGTTTGTCCCTCCGTAGGCAACCCTCTCCGATAGCATTTTCCGGTCAGAACCCTCCACAGGTAACTTTCTTTCGATCGGGGTTGATATCAATGAAAGCACTATTAATAAGTGTACAAGTTCAGGAGGAGAATCCAACCCAAAAGGACGTCCTATGGGGGGAGAGCCCTCCAAACTTATAAGTTGAAAGTTTTGTCTCAAATTTTTCAATGTGAAATATGCATCATTGAGGCTCTAAAATATCACCAAGATATTATTGTCTTCAAATACTATACTTTGCATAATTTAGTTGCCATAATATATAGACTTTTATTTAATTCCAAATATTTTACCCTTCCTAAATCTTCCAATTTAGCGGAGAGTCAATGCCCTGTGAAGCCAACAATATGTGGTTTCCCATATTTAAGATAATGGTTAAGGTTTATGAAATTTCTCATTCCTAATTTATCTATTTAGTCTTGAATAAATCCTTAAAATCATGTGAGATTGATGTCCTTGCCCCAAATATCCACCTATAGCCAAGCATCTAAGGGGTTTCCAAGTCTAGACACTTGAATTCATTAGGCTATAATGTTGCTAAATATGCTAGGGTCCCACATCAACTACTCCAAGAAAATAAATGATCCACAAGATTAGCAAGCCAAGGTTCTACAATAAAATCCAATAAGAAATTCACTTGAATTCAGCCCACATATAAGGTTAAGTCCAACCCAAAAATTCATTTTAAGAAAATAAAAAATGCTAAGTAAACTACAAAATTTCATGCCAATAGGCCCGAAACAATCATTAATACACAATAAAAATTATTTTTTTGTTATATAATTGCTACTAAAATCATCAAACAATTATTGCAAAAACATAATTTAATCGCAACAATAATTAAATCAAAAATATTCAAATTGTTACAAACTACTACCATACACATTCTAAATCAGAAATTATAGCAGATACTCTTCATGTTGCAATGTGTAGATTGTGTGTTCATGATAAGCAATTGGCTAAAATATAGACTATCGACTTAATATATGCGGCTAGTAGACTACTTTGAAACATATCTTAATATCTTTTAAATTCTCTTTTTGATTAAGTATTGACAATATCATAAAATATAGTTTGGCTTAAAAATCTCAACTATTAAGTAACCAGATCAATTACCTGAGTTGTTAGGGTTACGATTAGCTTTTTTCTATTAAATCTCCTTCTTAGCTTATGTTATGTTATACTATCAATTGGTCTGCTCTTATTAGCCCATGATGATTAGTTTTGGACATTTTATTATATTTTCAGATTGAGTTGATAGTTTTAGATTAGTTCAAAATTTTATTGTATCCAACAGAAAGTATTGAAAGAAAAAGTCAATATCTTTTTGTTTAAATTAAGCAACCTATCAAACAACTAACACGCAACCACACTATTAATCCTTTTTCATCTCACCTCATTTTCTGGAGGCAACTTCTTTCTACTGTTTCCTAGACTAGTTATTTGCCTTAACCACTTGCTTAGCTTTCTTAACACTCCTATTGTGATGTCCCGCATCCTTATTTACACTTAATAAGACGTCATATTATATATAAGTCCATAAATATATTATTACTATATACATGATTCATATGATACCATATCAAGTGGCTCTAACCCCGTATGACTTAAATATGGCATTGAATTCTTTAGAAATGCTATTAAGAACCAAAATTTTCACCATAAAATTCTATGGAAGTATATATAATAACCATAATAACAAATAGTGAAAATATAACAAAAAGTAATGCCATAGTCACATTTATTTTTACAAGATCAACTATAAGATTTCATACATCTATTACATTTTTATCAAAATACAGAAATATATAAGTCTAACCTACTATTATCTTTACTCATACTCATCCGTTACCAACTTGTGCATTCAATCTGAGGGGTTAGAAAAATAGCAAATAAGCAAGTCAAATACTCAACAAAGTACAATATAACAATGACCATATAATCTTTTTACTTAAAATATAATAATAATAATAATAATAATAATAATAATAGGAATCATTATGGAACATGATAATTTAAAACATGATTAGAAGTCTTATGTAATTTTCTTTCTGATTTCTTATCTTGTTCCTTTCCTAACCTTTCTTTCAAATGATGTGAAAATTATTTTTTTCTTATTTTTCTTTAGAGACCAGGCCACTAGGCCTTACCGGCTAACGGAACAAACAAATCAAAAAAATGGATTGTATTGGTCTCTATAATCTAAGGCCTAACTTGGTACAATACCACAATGCGGATAGATTGTGGTAGTCCATACAATGTAAGGCCTAACCCGAGGTTAGGATGGTACAACCTATCATCCCGGTAGACATGGTCAAAAACTATTTTTAATTTTCTACTATAATATCCTAAGACATGTTAGAAAATATTACTTTCTAAAAAGATCCTTGATCTAATTTGTTATTCTTTTTTAAAATTTCATGTGGAAGTTCTACACTTATTCTTAATACTTTTTCTTGGTTTTCTTCACTCTAAAAGAAAATAACTAAACTTTTGAACTTTTGTAGAACTTCTCTCAAACTTTCATTCATATTAAAACATACGGCCATAAAATGCAATAATTATTAACAAATTGTAAAGCGTAAGAAAAATCAATATATTAGCCAATTTAATAGCTTAACTTCAAAACTTTCCATATGTTAAAAATATAGATTTAACATGTTATATATTCAACTAATTCGATTGTCGGTTCAGGACTAATTCGAGTTAATTTCTTAGCATACTTACTTGCGGATTCGGTTATCAGTTTATGGCCGTTTAATGGCCGGTTCAAGAGATTGGTCTGTACTGAATTTTATTATTAATTTTCATCACTTATGAATAGTTTAGATGAACCGATTAGATTGGTCCATTTGTTGAAAATTTTAATATTTGGCTGGTTCTTCTCACTTAGTTTGAGGCTTGGTTCGGGGATCGGTTCAAGACATATCTTTACCAATTGATTCCTTAACATTTTCTCATAATATCTTAGTTCATTTTGGTGCCAGTTTAATTGGTTTGGAGATATAAAGTGGGTTGGTTTAGTAGCCAAAATTCCAGCATCAATATGGACGCTGTCACCTAGTTCTATTACTATTTAAAGGCCTAGTTCAATATTCATTTGAAGGTATTTTTGAATGCCGATTCGTAGGATGATAGTTTCAATTTAGTACTTAATAACTTGGCCGGGTCGATTCCTAGTTTCAACCGGTTCAGGGCCGGTTTAGTCCATTTTCTTGGACTGCCAGAATAAGTTTTAGGGACGTTGGGCTGGTTTTGGTGCTATTCAAGGGTCTAGTTTAGTATTTGTTTTGTGGAGTTTGGGGTGGCCGATTTATTGGTAGATAGCTTAACCTTAGTATAATGTACATTGGCTAGGCCGATGGTCGGTTCAGCCGAATTGGGTCCAGTTCTATCCATTCTCTCCAACCTACAAGGTTCAGCATCTGCGTAGATGCTCAAGGACCAATTTTGTTATTATTAATTTTATGGCCAATTTGAAACCAGTTCTTGACCGTTTCAATGAGTCTTCTTACATCCAAGAGATGAATTTTTAAGAATATGTCTGGTTCATGGCCGGTCCAAGCCAATGTTTCGGTCCGTTCGGATCAGAATTGTAACAAGATATTCTGCATCAATAAAGTTATGATGTATCCAATTTCTATTTCTATTTTGGTGGGCAGTTCAAGACCGGTTCAGGGCTAATTTTTGCAGGGTGATACTTAAATATCACCACAAGAGACATAAGTCAATATGGCTGCCGGTTCAACCTGTTTGGAGCCTGGTTCATAGGCTATAATTTCGGATATTAGCCTAACTGTTAAGGTTTGTCTAGTTGCTAAATATGAGACCCAGTTTAATATCCGATTCAAACCATTTTCATGAGTTGATTGCTCATAACATAGATAAGAGATTAAACTTGTTGGACATAAAATTTGGGCCGATTTGGTGACCTTTTGGTCGCTGGTTCAACTCCTTTACGGTAGCTGATCCAGCTAGTGGTCTGGACTCAATATATCAGCCAAACATATTTCATGTTAATTTGATGATATGATCCAAGACATCCGACAATCTAAGTATTAAAATAATAATACTTAAAGGGATTAATAATAAACAACACCCTAATGAAAATAGGATTCAAGTACACTTGCCAAATATTCAGCTAAACTCTTATTATTTTCAGTTCTACTTCACCATCCCTCTCTTTTCCTTTCCATTTTTCCTTTTGCTTTTCTCATTCTCTCCCGGTTCCCACCTCTTTTCTTCCTCACGATTCCCTCTTCTTTTTCTTCTTTTCCTTCCTCACGTCTCTCTTTATAGAAAAATTCAAGAAATTTGCTGAATCAACACTCCTCTTGCCAGCACATTCCTAACCAACTTCTAATTTTAGTTGGTGTCTCGGTTTAATGGTGAATCATCACCTGATTTGGCTTCTAGATATACTGGCTTGTGTTGCTAACTTATTGGTTCTTAATGGCTGAAGTGTGCTGCCTATATCACCAATTTTTTCCTCGGAATTTCAGCTACTGCTGCTACTGTCGTCCCCACCGTATATTGCTGCTGCTGCTTACTTCAGCAGCTTGTAAGCTGCTTCCTTCCCATTCTATTTTTGGCTAAGTGTACAAGCTGTTGTGCTGTTGAGGAGTCTGCCGTGGTGTGTGTGTTTGTGTGTGAAAAAGCACTTTTTGTGCTAACGTGAACAGTCAAGTTTCGACCCCGAAAAATATAGTAAAAGCAAAAAATAAATATCTAATACACGTAAAGGATATTTAGTACTAGATGCTAACTAAAGAAAACAATCTCAATAATATATATACCTTCGATGAACGATAATGATAAAAACACGATTTTTGGTGACGACTTGAAAACTCGATCTCTCAACAATAATCGAGAAAAAAATGTCCCGGCTTCAACAACCAAGAAGGAAGCAATGCACTATGAAAATCAACTTAAAGGTGGCGTGTGGTAACGACCTGGTCATAGAACCTAGGGTCTCCCTTACTCCCGCCACGTGATCCCTACGACGCGAACTCCTCGATTTGCTCGGATGGCAACGGGAACCGAACACCTTCCACCTTCACGCCAATCTTCCTCGAACCACTTCTGAATTGCCGATCACGATCGAGTCTCTTTCTTCAACGGACATACGTCTCTAACGAAGGTAGAAGGATGCAAGAGTTTGAATGGAAAAGGAAAAGTGATGAGAAAAATCTTTAGAACATGATGTTCAAAGGTGTAACTTTTGGTTTTCTCAAGAGAAGCTAAATCAATGAAGCACGAAAGGCTTTCTTCTCAAGTTTAACGGATCCACAAGATATCAGCTTCAGGCTTTCCCTTTGCTTAGGGTTTCAAAGATATAAGGTATGTATTTATAGTGGGTGCAAAAACATCTCAAAACGATTTGAGATCTTCATGTGTTTTCGAAGCGCCACCGAGCGGCGAATAAAACGCGGAGGGTTTTTAGAAAACCTACGTGAAAGGCTCTAGCGGTATCGAGAGGATGGCAAGCTGATGCCTTCCGGGTTTTTGGTCCGAACCTCTTCATCGAGCATTTCTTTGAGCCGGTACATTCTCGGAATTTAGGCTCGTAGTGGGTAGCAAGCGCCAGCCCACTACTCGTCCGCTTTGACCGCGAGGGACCGCCATGGACCGAATTTAACATCTCGCCGCTAAGAGAATTTAAGCCGAGCGGGTAACGAAGCGCGGCGGGTGCGGAGGAATAGAGAACGCTCGAGCAACTAGACGATGGAATGGACGAAAAGAAAAAACGGAGTGTATCTCACTTATCTTTAACCCGACAACTCACAGCCCGACATACAATAATACATATGGTCACGGAATATGCCAATTAGACAAATGTCTCTAACAGTGTGATTTCCATTTAAATATTGAGAAGATTTTAGTGCTGTCGTGGAGAGCTGTTTTAATCCTTGCTGATTTATTCAATTCAGCAGCCGGGTGTGTGTGGGTTCCTCCTTGCCATGTGTGTATATATATTTCATATTATTCAGTGATACTAATTTCTTATTTAAGTATTTGGAAAATTAGCTGCCGTGGACCCTTTGTATTTGCTGAATTTAATCTGAATTTTTGATGTCCTGTTACTGTAGCCTTACCATGCTGAATTCAACTGATATTTAAGCTACTTGGGTGATGTTGCTGTGTGGGTACAGTGATGAAGTATATTGGATTCTACTTAATGAATTTGATTGGTGTTATATTTAATTAACCGAACTAAATTCGAATACTAATCAAATGAAAATTCAGTAGTCGGGCTAATCTCAAAATTAATTTGGTTGGCAATTAGTTGGAATTTTGGTGGCCGAATTGCCTTTTTATAAACCGTATTTGAATCAATTACTAATCGAGTCAATTAGATAATTTTTCGAGTTCTCGTCAAATCCTAAGGTAAACATTTGGCTTCCGGGTCAATAAAATAATCCGTATAATGAATTTTGATTTTTACCGAAATCTTAAGTCAGTGGAAGTATCCAAATCCACATATTTTAATTTTAGTAGTTTCCAAATATTTGACCATTCAATTTAAATTTCTATGCATCCTTTAATATTAATTAATTATGATTTATTTGATCAAAAATCTAAGACCTTACACTTACATAATCATTGACTTTCAAGAAGCTTTGCCAAGAGCATGATGGGATATTTACTTCGTAGACAAGTCACATTTAATAGTTCACTTACAAGCTCGTATGATTCTCACTTTTATCTTTAAAGTGGCTCATGCACTCGACTCATTGTCCACTAAATGTTAGATGGAGTGAGCAAAATCTTCTTAGTGACATTTTTTTTCCTCACATTATTCTTTCATTTTTGCTTAAACTTTTCTGTTTTAATAGATTAATTGATTAGGTAATTTAGGAATAACTTTTATGACTGATATTTATAATGAGGTTATTTTGGCATTTATGTCTCCTGCTCTACAAACAATAGGAGGTCAGTATGACAAACTTGTACAATAGTAGACTATTGGTCACAAATCAAGAAACAAAAAAGATATAGTTTCAATAACTAAAGTTGATCATCTACGCATTTTAAAAAGAGGTGCATCTCCTACTTCAGGTTGTGAGCTCAGGCAATGATTATCATTGAAATATTCTAGATCTTTTGATGCATCTTAGATCCAAATTTTCAATAAGTTCTGGTCAAGTTGACTGTTGAGTCCAACTCTATTCACCGAGTTTGGATCCTGCACACCACTACAACAAACAAAAGGTCAGGTGTCAGCGGGATATTATCCCACCGAAAATATTTCAACGCTTAAATCAATAAACAGCCTTCTACGAATTGAGAAGGTTAAGAAAAAACATAATAAGGAGAAATGTTTAGAGTGTTTGTGGTGGGTGTTACGCTTTCGAAGCGAAAGGATTTTTGTGGCTCGAAAGGAGTGTTAGTCTCCGACATTGTGTTCTTGAGGAAAGTAGTAACAGGGAGAGAGTGAGAGGTATTCTGTTAGCGTGGGAGCTTGTGAGAACGCAGAGCAAATTCAAGAGCACCTTTAAGAGAGTTAGGGCTTTGGTGAGTGATTCTTAGCAAAAATGAGTGTGTCTGTTAGCAGAAATCGGAGCGTGCCATAGAGTGAGGACTCCATAGGTTTTTATAGCTAAAATGTTGGGCATCCTTCCTTTGACAGGAGCATTTGATTCCTGCGCTCTGTTGGACAGGTTTCCTTTCTTGGTGTGTAGCTTTAATGGCGATAACGACTCTTTGGGAGGATTTCCTTCATTTTGTATTTTGTAACAGTTATGGCTTGCTGCAGACAGAGGTTAGGATTTGGCGCTTTCCTCGTGTGAGGGGCGTTGAATCTGTTGGTAACCGTTGTTATGGAGATTGCCTTTTGGGAGAGCGCGAAATTAGATGAGAAGATCGTTGCTGTTCGTGGATGGTAGTGTGGGCTAGACTGGGCTTGGCCCACATGACGCTTGCTCATTGGTCGACCATATAAAGGCGTGCCAACGTAAATATCACCATCCCTTTATACTAGTTGCCCATCCTTATGCTGGATTTCTTGGCCTTTCATCCGATTAACGGTTCGTATTGACCGTTCAGGCTTATATTTGGGCATTCGTGGATTTGGGCAGTTCCTCCTACTTGGGCCAACCCACTATGAGCGTACCCATCACTAGCACCCCATACTAGTAGTCTGAATTCTAACCTGTAGCATATTCATAGTGGGTCACGTGACTTGGCATCCGTCAAGATCCATTGACCGAAATTGTTGACCGTTTAAGACAACTTGGCACACTCTTGCAAAAGGAGCTGATCGGATTCATTGACCGTCTGGGCCAAAATCTAGAGACCTGTTGAAGGAAATATTGACCAGATTTGTTAGCCGTCCTAACCAAAATTCGAAGAACCTGCTGAAGAAATTGTTGATTTGATTCGTTGACCATCCTAGCCAAAATCTAGAGAACTGTTGAAGGAAATGTTGATAGGATTCGTTGACAGTCAAGGCTAAGATCCAAAGAACCTACTAAAGAAATTATTGATCGGATTTGTTGACCATCAAGGCCAAGATTTGGAAAACTGCTGAAGGAAATATTGACCAAATTCGTTATTCATCAAGGCTAAGATCTGGAGAACCTGCTGAATGAATTGTTGACCAGATTCGTTGACCGTCAAGGCCAAGATCCGAAGAACATGTGGGAGTGGAGTAACACGCCATCATTAGTAGTTCTGTCTGACAAAAAGGTGGGTACGTGTCTACATACGGTGAATTAAAGATCCTGATAATTAATGCGCCTGAGGATCTGATTCAACTGCACCCGTTCAAGGAATGTCACATGGTAGCAATGATGGCACACATTTATGAGACGGTTATTCTGACAGGCGCTCACATTTCCTTTCAAGTCGTCCGCTTCCCTTTTGAATTTCCTTCATCTTTCCTTTGCTGAAAAACAGTAAGTGTTTTACAACTTTTTTGCTTCCACGTTCATGGCTTCCATTCTCGAGATTACTTCTATCCTTAGAGAACCTGATGTGAAAAAGTTATGCGTGGAATACAACATTCCAAAGGAGACGATCTTCTGTGTCCCTATCAAGTAAGACAGGGCATGCTTGCCGCCAGTGGGCTTTGTCACCATCTATGAGGCCCTCCTGAGTAGTGGCCTTCGCATCCCAGTCACCGATGAGCTACTGCAGATCTTTATGGCCCTCTAAGTTCCCGCACGCATCATGTTACATGCTAATGCGCAATTTTTGCACGTCCGTATTTTACTTCGCTAGCATTCAAAGCTGCTGATAGTGGAAATGATAAGGGTCCTATTTAAGTTCAACCGGGGAGCAGAAAGGATCTACCTAGCACCACGTGGCGGCCTCCAAATCAGCGCCACCATATACTACTCTTTGAAGAATTAGAAGAACCGGTTCTTCTTTGTTCGTGTGGGTGAGTCCTGGCTGTTGGCCAGGGAATGAGGCAAGATTCCTGAAGCCTACACCGGACTCCTCCTGAGGCAAAAATGGAATCTCTGGGGTGGTTATTCAAGTTGGTAGAGGCCCACCTTGTTGAGTTTAGGAGAAACCACCTGGTCTCTCGTGATGAGGCCAAGAAGGCCAAGTGGGGGCCACCGTCTACTGAGCAAAAAACGGTGAAGCTACCTAAGAAGAGGAAAGCAAGGGCTCTTGTAATCAAGGAGCCATTCGGTAAAGAGTCTCCCTCCAGTCCGATCGTAAAGAGGACGACAACGGGGGCCGCAATAAGGCCCTCTTCCTCCTCCTCCTCCACCGATCCAAGGAGTGTTCTGGTTGGCCAACTTGTTGGGGTAGGAGATAGCTTTGGTCGTGGGTGGCGAAGAATCCGCCATCGAGCTTTATAGGGCCCAACTGTGCTCCGACACTAGTTGCGTCGTTTTGGCCCTCCAGCAGTCGGAGCACGTGAGGTGATTGGATCCCTCTACTGAGCCCATCATAGAGTGATACTAATTTCTGGTTAAGTATTTGGAGGAGATACCATCCAGCTGAAACCCGAAGGAGACACGCCGAGCCTCCCGTTGTGCCGATTATCTCACCATTCGATGATGTTGCTCCTGAGGAGCTTCAGGAGACGCTGGGATCCCATCTGCGGGAGAGCCACCACTTGCGATTAGTGTCAGTGTGGAGGAGACAGTTGCTGGAGAACCTACCGAGGCTAAAGAGAGGCCGGTGGAGCCCCATCATTTGAGGAGCAAGTGGGGATGGAGGATCTTGCGATGGAGCTACCGGAGGAATCGGTGGAGGAGGCCACTTAGGCTTGTTCGGGAGGGCCCCACTTCTAGCCCTCCACCATCAGAGCCAAGGTCTCATGTTAGGCCAGTGCTGCTAGCGTGCAGGGTTTGGGAGGTAAGCTTTTTCGACCTGTTATTAGTATTATTATTTCAGTCTTTTCATTGCTGGCATTTACCATTTTCGCAGATGGAGAAAGTTTCGGGCACAGTTGTTAAGGCACTTGGCTAGCGAGACCAAGTGATATCCGACAGAGATAAGTTGATTTCCTAGCTTGTTGAGGAGCTGGAAGTGCTAAAGGTGGAGCACTAGGAGGATGCGGTTGCCCTGGAGTCCGTGCTGGCCAACCTAGAGGCGGAGATCACCAAACTGAAAGAGGAGAACGCTAGCCTTAGAGAGGCCGTGGTGACGGGTCTTGTGGACGAAAATGACATACTCGGGGAGGAGAACGATTGTCTCAAAGAAGAGGTTGATCGGGCCACAAGGCACATTGATCAGCTTGCGGGGTAGATGATTACGCTGGAGAATGAGTTGACCGCTCTCATTCATCCCCACAAGATCTCAAACATGTTGGTGGCACAGTTATGGGAGGGAATCAATATTAGCTGGCGCATTGCGCAGCTGATCGATCCTAATTTTCCATTCGAATTTCCCAACCCAGAGAATCGTTCTACCCAGCGCCGTGAGAGCCTTGTGGTGGAGCCCTAGAGTGATCAAAGGCCATCGGCACCTTCTCCCGAGAGCTCTGCTCCTCCCTAGTTTTTGTAATTAATGTAATTGTGAATAAGCATAATCAATAAAACGATTATTTTAGTGATACTTGCTATCATTTTCCTTCGTTGTTATTCCCAATCCCTTGTTGCCGAGATGTCTGGCCAACTTTGTGTGTGTAAGTCGTCCATTTGTCTTGCTTAAGATATCGTTGGCATTCTTCAAGGGACTTGAGCCCTTGAGTAGACATCAGGGTCAACCCGGATGTCGTGCCAAGCCTGATCTATACTCATGCGGGAGTAACAATTTGGTGGCACTACCCTATGTGTACTTGGGTGGCCAACATTTGGGGTGGACTGCCTTGCTTCTATCGACCATCGCAGACTGGTCACACTATGTCCTTGTGTTGGAGGTCATCACGTGCACTATTCAAGCCCCCTAAGATTTTGATTGCGAACGTGCCACTTCAATGACTAAGGTTTAGTTCGATCATCAGTAGGCCGTTTGGATGACCAAAGTTTAAATACAACCGTTTATAAGCCGCCCGGATGACCAGGGTTTAAGTACGACCACTTATTGGCCGTTTGGATGACCAGGGTTTGAGTACGACCACTTATGGGCCGCTTGGATGACCGAGATTTAGTAATGAGCAGGTGAAATGCTTCCAGGTACGCCACTTATTGTCCATTTGATTGCGGGTACGCCATCGAAATATGGACCAATCTGATACCTAAACTGGTACAATACTTGGTGAAACGCTTTCCCGAGAATTGGGTTCCGTTGTCAGTAATAATGACCTCGAGAATGACAGATCTGCTTATTATATTCTGGCAAACAAATTCAAGAACGTTGTGCTCTGTGATCTTGGCCAGCGGGACGGCTTCAACCCACTTGGTGAAGTAGTCGATACCTGCGATAATGAATTTTCTTTATTTTGATGCAATAGGAAACGGGCCAAGAATGTCGAGCCCCCACTGCGCGAAGGGCCAAGGAGCCTGGAGGGATTTTAGTTTAGCGGGTGGTTAGCGGTGAAGCTTGTCATGGAGCTGGCAGTTCTCATACCTTTTTACGAACTCGAGCACATCCTTTTTCATCGTTGGCCAGTAGTAACCCTGACGCATGATTTTGAATGCCAAGTTCTTGCTACCAATATGCGATCTGCAAATTCTGAGGTAGACTTCACCTGGGGCGTAGTCGACCTCCTCTGGAGTAAGGCACCAGAGGTATGGAGTCGAGTAACCAGGCGATATAGCCGTCCATCGACCACGGTGTACTAGCCGGTTGTCTTCTTGACCCGCTTGGCTTCGCTCGCGTCTTCTGGAAGCATTCCATCCTTCAAGTATTTTTGGCACGGCGTTATTCAGTTTTCTACTTTGGAGATCTGCATTGCTTCCTGTTCCTTCGTGCTTGGAGCACTAAGAATTTTTGCATGTCCCTCGAGTACTGCTCCGGGTTTGTGGCTGCTGCCACCTTGACAAGTTGGTCGGCCTTCCAATTCTCAGCTCTGGGAACACGGACAAGGGTCACCTTGCCAAATCTTCTATTGAACTCCTTCACCTTTGCCAAGTATTTAGCCAGGTGAGGGTTACATGCCTTGGAACTTCCGTTAACCTGGTTAACGACTAGCTCAGAGTTGCTGTAGACAGTCAGTCATTTAGCTGAGTACTCTTTAGCCAGCCTCAACCCAACCAACAGGGCTTTATATTCAGCAATATTTGTCGGTCATCAGGAAGTCGAGTCAGAGCGAGTACTCTATCTCAAACCCATCTGGGGCTTTTAGGACTATTCCGTCTCCATTGCCTAAGTCCATAGACGATCTGTCCATGTTGAGGACCCATTCCGGCTCTTCCTAATGCTGTTCTGTGTTCTTAGAGGGTTGGTCCTTGAGAATTGGTGTCGTGGCCTCAACGATGAAGTCGGCTAGAGCCTACCCTTTAATGGCGGGCCGGGGTCAGAATTCAATGTTGTACTCTAACAATTTGATAGCCCACTTTACCAACTGCTAAACAATATCATGTTTCTGGAGAATGCTCTTCAGAGGCTGGTCGGAAAGAAGAATCATGCGATGAGCCTGGAAGTAATGTTTCAACTTCCAGGCAAAGAAGATAAGTGTCAAGACCAACTTTTCCGCATGTGGGTAGCACATCTCTAGGCCGGTCAAAATTTTACTTACATAATAGACCGGTCGCTTGGTATCGAAATCCTAGCATACAAAGACGGAGCTAAGGGCCACATCCGACACAGCCAAGTAGAGGTACAGCTCTTCTCCACCCCTGGGCAACGTTAACAGAGTGGGCTGGCCAGATACCACTTCAATTCCTCGAAGGCTATCTGGCACACCACCGTCCACTGAAATCCGTTCACTTTTGTTCCCCTCAATGCCTTAAAGAAAGGCTGATACTTCTCGCATGACTTCACTAAGAAACGGGAAAAGGTCGCAAGTCGTCCGGCTAGCCGCTGGACATCGTTGACTCTCCATGGAGGTGTCATGTCTGTGAGAGCCTTAATCTTTCTCGGGTTTGCCTCAATCCCTCGCTGGGAGACAATAAATTTCAAGAATTTTCCTGAGGATACTCTAAAAACGCACTTAGCCAGATTCAACTTCATATTATGTGTGCGGAGTACTTTAAAAGATTCAGCTAGATCGCGAATATGGTCATTGGTGACCTTGCTCTTGAGGAGCATGTCGTCGACATACACCACCATATTGCGGCCATTCTGCTTTTCGAACATCTTATTCACGAGCCGCTGGTAAGTAACGTCCACATTCTTTAGACCAAAAGGCATGACCTTGTAACAATAGGTGCCTTGGTCCTCATGAATGAGGTATACTCCTTATCTTCTGGGCTCATCCAGATCTAGTTATAGCCCGAATATACATCCATAAAGGTCAACAACTCGTGTCCAGATGTGAAGTCCGTCAATAGGCCAATCCGGGGTAAAGAAAAGCTGTCTTTTGGGTAGGCTTTGTTAACGTTGGTAAAGTCGATGTACATTCGCATTTTTTCATTACTTTTCTTTACTAGGATGATATTGGAAAGCCAATCTGGGTATTGGACCTCCTTGATGAAGTCTGGCATCCAACAGCTTTTTTACTTCTTCCCGGATCATGATCAACTTTTCCTCAAAATGATTCCTCTACTTCTACCTGATGGGCTTGCGGTCGGGATCGAGGTCCAACTTGTGGACCATTACTCCAACCGAAATTCCTAGACATATCGACGAGAGTCCATGCTAAGATGTCAATGTTCCGTCGCAAGAATGTGATTAGGTCATCACGCAATGTCCCATTGAGTGTGCCCTGATCTATACGCACTTTTACGGATCTTTCAAGTTTAGCGGGACTAAATCGGTTGTCTCTCCGGATTGTGCTTGTTGTAGAGTCGCTTTGTCTCAATGGTCAAGTTCTCCTACCGACTTGGCGTTGCCATTTGGGCCGATCTAGGACATATAACACGTCCGTCCAGTGACTTGGTCGCCTAACACTTTGCCCACACCGCATGTTGTTGATAATTTCATCTTGATGTGCAGAATTGAAGTGACAGCTCTGAATGCTGTTAGGCAAGGACGGCCTAGTATAGCGTTGTAGATGGAGGGTAGGTCGACTACCAAGAAAGTGAGCGTACGACTCGCTGTTCTTGAGTATGTGTCTAGGGTAATTTCTAACTAGATTGTCCCTTAAACGGGCATGGGTTCGTTGTCGAGGCCATAAAGTGGGCCTTCATTAGGTTTTAACTGACTCTTTTTCAAACTGAGTTTAAAGAACGCGTCAAGGTAAAGCAAATCACATGAGTTTCCATTATCAATAAATACTCGTTTCAACTGGTCATCAATGCTACCGGCTGAAACGAGCGCGAACACAATAAGGGAGTCCACATGGGGAGAAATTACATATTCTAAGTCATCTTTGCTAAAACTAATGACATTATCTTTAATGCGCTGTTTCTTCCTCCTAGTCTGTCGTTCCTTGTGGTCTGTTAGAGTTTTGGCCGGTCGAGTCATGATTATGTTGACCACTCCTGCTGCGACCCTATTCCGTGGAGGAGAATACTCTAGTCCCTCTCCATGTAAAGGGTGGTCTGAGAGCTCGGGGTCGGGTTCTTGATGAACCCGGTGAGGTGGCCTCTACGGATCAGCTCTTCTATCTCCCACTGGAGAGTCTTGCAATCTTCCGTAGAGTGTCCGGGAGATCGATGGAAATCATAGTACTTGCCAGGATTTTCTCCTTCCGCTTTCTTAAGTGGTTTTGGCCACTTAAGAAATTATTTCCCACGGATCTACATGAGGACATTTGAACGTATGTCAGTCAAGGGTGTCAGGTTGATCGGCCCATAATCTTTACGCTCTGGTGGTTCGAACTATGGTGCTTCCTGCGGGAATTGTCACCGCCGCTGTACTTTCTCTTTCCTTCTGTTGGGAAAGAGAGAGGCTACTCGGTCCGCTTGGGACGCTTAGCCTCTTTAGCCTCCTCAGCTGCAGCATAAGCCATGGTGATAGATTCTACTTTCCGAAAAGTCTATAGATTCTTATGCGCCAGGTGCCTAAAGAAATCCCCACATGTTAGCGCAGAGATACAATTGCCAAGCTTCATCTACTCCATGAGCCTAGGGATCCGCTTAACTTCTGCCACAAAGCGATCCAGAAATCTTCGCCAATTCTTCCCATACTTCTGCTTGATATGCGATAGATACAAAGGCTACTTTTTTTCTCGGCAACTGGAGGCATATTATGCCAAGAAGAGATCAGTTAGCTCCCAGAAACTTTGGATCGAATCAAAGGAGAGGTGATGGAACCAAATGCGTGCATCCCCCTTCAAGGTAAGTGGAAAGTAGCAGTACATGGATGCGTCATCCGACCCTTGCAGGCTTAGATGGGTGCAAAAGTGATAGAAATGATCAATGGGATCAGTATTCCCATCGTACGGGTCAAGGGTTGGTATTTTGAATTTTCCCAGCATGATTAAATTCCCCGCTATGAAAGGAGAGCTGTAAAGATCTATCACGCACTCAATGTGGTTCCAAATCTTCTCCCATTTTTTTATCTGTTCGGGCTGCGTTGGCTGATCTTTTGGAGTTGAGGTATATTCTCAACTCCGTCTTTCTTCTAGTGCGGCAAATAACCGGCCGGCTATTGCCTCCAGTGGATCTAATGGCCCGGGAGACTCCTTGGACCCGGGGTCATGATTCTGCCAGAGAATATCGGAGGTTCCTTCGTTCTAAACTTTCCTCCGGAGTCATGCTGCCTGAACGTTCCTTAGGCCTTAGTCGAGTCTGGGCCTGTAAGGACTCCGACATCTGAATGTTGGCCAGCCTTCTTGATTTCTTGGCAGATTTCTTCTTCCTTTGGCCTCCTCTCTTAGAGGCCGGCGTGGGGGCTATCGTTGGTGGAGCCCCCTGTTGGGCGTACTGTTGGTGGGAGTAGAGCATCTAGAGCATCTTGTTTGTATTCTGCTTGTACTCCAACAGATTTTGGAAGAAGGGTGTGGGTACCCCGTTGATGGTCCCGTTGACCAGGGTACCAGCAGCGTGGTCCTAGTCGGGCGAGGTCACATCTCTGGTGGGCTTGATGGCTTGTGCCATCATGTTCACCATTTTAGTTGACGATACGAACTTTGAAGGTGACGCTGAGGAAAGTATATGAGCAAGGTGGTAGGTTTTTTTGTAAGTGCCTCTCATAGACGGCGCCAATAATGCGTCCTGGATCCAAACTTCGAATAGGTTTGGGTCAAGTCAATTGTTGGGTCTGGCTCCGTTCACCGATTATGGATCATGTATATCACTACAACAAATAAGATGTCAGATTTGGCGGGATATTTTTCCATCAAAAATATTTCGACGTTCAAGTCAATAAATAGCCTTCCAATAATTGAGAAGGTTAAGGAAAAAACAGAATAAGAAGAAATGCTGAGAGTGTTTGTGGTGGGTGTTATACTTTTGTAGCGAAATGCTTTCTGTGGCTCGAAAGGAATGCTAGTTTTGACCACTGTGTTCTTGAGGAACATAGTGACCGAAAGAGAGTGAGAGACGTTCTATTAGCATAGAAGCTTGTGAGAACATAGAGTAAATTCAAGAGCGCCTTTAAGAGAGTTAGGACTTTGATGAGTGATTCTTAGCAAAAACAAGTACAACTATTAGTAAAAATCGAGTGTCCCTGGAGTGAGGACTCCATGGGTTTTGATAGTTGAGATGTTTGGCATCCTTCCTTTGACAAGAGTGCTTGATTCCTGTGCTCTACTGGACAGGTTTCCTTTCCTGGTCTGGGGCTTTAATGGCGGTAACAGCTCCTTGGGAGGATTGCCTTCCTTCTATATTTTGTAATAGTAAGGGCTTGTTGCAGATAGAGGAGAGAATTTGGCACTTTTCTCGTATGAGGCGCACTGAATCTACGGGTGACCATTACCATGGAAATTGCCTTTTGGAAGAGCGCAAAATTATGGAAAAAGACTGTTGTTGGTTGCGGATGGCAGCATGGGCCAGACTGGACTTGGCCACATAAGGCTTGCTTATGGGCCGACCTACTGTAGCACTTCTAATCAATTGAAATGTTGACCGTCCCTTTGTGCCAATTCTTCGTCATTATGCTAGTTTCCTTAACCTTTCGTCCGGTTAACGATTCGTGTTAAGCGTTCAGGCTTATATTTAGGCATTTGTAAATTTGGGTCGTTCCTCCTTCTTAGGCCAGCGTACTGTAGGCGTACTCATCATCTTTAAAACTTAAATTCGTAGGTATATATAAAGACAAAAATTTAAAAAAAACACACAATTAAATCAAAAAATTGCACCAAAAAAAAAAGAAAAATTAAAGCTTGGCATTACTGATAAATTGGATATGTTGAAAATTAAAAGAGAGGTGATCTAATCATTCTTGCTACATAAAGACACAAGAAAATATCAACTTATTTTACACTATCAATATTCTTTCTTTAATAGTCGTCCGAGAAAAAAATTTGATATATGATTTTGAAGAGAGAGAGGTGGAAAGTTCCTCTTTTTGACTTCTAACTCTAGTTTTTATCTATTTTCATGATATTTTAAAAGTAGTGGCTTTAACTTTAGTCACTTAAATTTTTAATATTTATATTTGTTTTTCTGATTATACAAATTTCATATTTCTTCTAATAATCTGAGTATTTTTTTAAAAATAACATTTAAAAAATTAATTGTTAGAATGATAGGTCCAATAAATTTATAAGCCAACCCAGAGTCCAACTCGCCAGTAAACATGCACAGGAAGTAGAAGTCTAACAAGTTTCCATAAAACCCAGAATGTAGAAGGTACTATGGTAAGCACAATCAGTAACTCAACCTAGAGACGGTCCAACGGCACTAGTCCTGAGATGCCATATGCCCAATGTGATTCCCCACTATCACAAAAGTATCAGTGGACGTTATCGTCAATCTATTGCAGCACCCCCACGAATACGCGGGTGGCACTTGCCAAAATTGCAACGGCAACTCAGTGAATATTCTACTCAAGATCGCACGCCCCCTAAGATGATAGTCACAATTCAAGAAATCATCCTCAAAAAGGCAGTTATCATATGGCAATCCCCGCGATCACCCTAACAAATGAAAGAACACTTGCCGATAGTCATGGTTGCCATAGCAAGCATGGTCAATGCAACCTGGCCGCTAATCGTGATGCCCAATGAATGTTGAACCGACTCCAAAATTATAAATACCCAATTATCCCTACAGACAAAGGGGGATCTCCGACAAGCTAGAAATAGATAAAAACAAATAGTAGAAAAGAAGGAGAGGAAAGAAGAAATGCACAAAAAGAAGACTCAAAGGGCATGTCCACTCCCTTCTAGTCTCCAAGGAGGCCTTATTCTCCTACTCTAACATATGGTTGTGTAGGTCTCTTACTGGCTCTAAGTCCTCACACTATAAGACCGATGAAGGCGACTCATAGAGCATGGCATGGAGAGCTCATCCATTTGTAACTAGAGAAGAGACCAATAAGTGTCTCTCTCATCATCATCAACACCCAAGAATTTTTTTCCTCCTCCAGTTAGCCCCCTGCTTGCGAGTGTATTTAGCAATTAGTCACTCCTCGATGAGTACATAACTCCCTCCCTCTACTAAGCATTATTTAGCCAAACGCACTCGTCGGAACTCAATCCTCTATTTTTTAAAATCGTCTCTAGTCAGGTGCACTCAATGAAACTCAATCTTCCATCTCTCAAAATCATCCCCTAACCAAGCGCACTCACCAAAGCCCAATCATCAATCTATAAACCGCTCTCTAGCCATACATACTTGTACACTCAATCCCACATTATATGCATCCATACATCATTTATTTACTTCTTTTATCTTTTCATCTATTTGAGAAAGATTTTTAACTTAAGTGTTTGAGGATAGTTCAGAAAGTGAGCTCCAACCATCCTTTGTCGTCTAGCTTGTTAATTGTGATGTACAGAATTTAAGTTAAAAATAACAAAAATCGAATTAACTTCAATTTAACTCATCAGGAAAGATTAAACGATTTTTTAATCTATACAATAATTTAGATCCATAGATGCATCAGTAATAATATTTTTTTAAAACCATTTACCAAAGCAGTAGAAATTGTGTCACGTGGGATGATCCTCGGGAGTGCCTGGGCAAGAATTTTTCAATCAAATTAAATAAATTAAATAATTAAATAATATAAAATGTTTCTCTGGCCATATATAAAATGTTTCTCTCACATGTTTTCTAAAAATAAATTTAAAAAAATAAAAAAATTGGATATAAAATTAATATTTACTATAAATATAAAAAAAAGTACTAATTAATTATTATTTCATATTATTTATTGTTTCTATATCCAAAAAATACTCATTATAATGACTTATTTTGTCTAACTATTTCATCATTTTTTTCATTTATGATATAAATTTAATGGATACGCCAGTAAGGGGTCGGCCCAAGAAAGATGAACGGTCCAGATATACACAACCTATTTGAGCCTGGACGATTAACGCCAACTATTATCCTGTTGAAAGGCCAAAGAGCCGTAAGTAGCCCAAATACAAGACCTCCCACTTGAGCCCACAACGGTCAACATTTTTATTGACCGAAATCATGCAAGACGGTCAACGCTTCCATTGACTGAAAGTATGGCTAGTTGACCATCTGAAGGACAAGCCTTGAATGGGCCAAACCCAGTGTGGCCCACACAACCGTTCTCGACCAGCAACAGTCTTCTCCATGATTTCGAGCTCTTTACAGAATGTAATCTTTATGGCAACGGTCATCAGCAGATTCAACGCACCGCCTAAAGGAAGGCACTGAGATTCTCGCCACTATTTGTAACAAACCCTAACGGTTACAAAATGTAGAAGGAAAGCGATCCATCCAAGGAGACGTTACCATCATTGAAGGCCCACGCCAAGAAAAGGAGCCAGCTCAGTAAAGTGCATGAATCAAGTATCCCTTCCGAAGAAAGGATACCTAGCATCTCAGCTATAAAAGCCCTTGGAGTCCTCACTCCAGTTCACATTTTCCTTTTTGCTAAGAATCGCTCTCAAATGCCAACACTCTCTTTCTCTGCAAAGAATATCTAATAAGCTCATACAGCGCTCTCACAAGCTCTCATGCTTACAGGACGCCAAGTCTCTCCATCTCTTTTCTATCACTATATTCCTTGAAAATACAGTGTCAGAAACCAATGCTCCTCTCGAGCCACAAAAGGCCTCTCTCAACGAGAGCCAATCACCGTCACAAGCACTCTTTACCTTTCTTGTTATTTATCATTTTTACCCTAACCTTTTTATTGTTCGAAGGTTGTTTAAATTTTTAATTTGTCTCCTCGGTGGGATAATATCTCGCCAGCATCTGACCTCTTGTTTGTTGTAATGGTATGTAGGATCCAAACTCAGTGAAAGGAGCTGAATTCAACGATTGACTTGACCCGAACCTATTCGAAATTTGGTTCCAAGACGCATTATTATTGCCATCTGTGGAAAGCACTTACAAACAGCCAACCACTTTGCTCAAATATTTTCTTCGGCTCCACCTTATAAACCCACGTCAACAACTAAAATGGTGAACACGAAGGTGCAAGCCAGCGAGCCTGCTAGAGACATGACCTCGCTTAACTAAGACCGCGCTACTGGTGCCATGGTCAACAAGAAGGTCAATGGGGTGCTCACACATTTCTTTCAAAATCTGGTGGAGCACATGCAGAATACGAACAAAATATTTCAAATGCTCTGTTCCAACTAGGAGCACACACAGTAGGGGGTTCTGCCAACAGCAGCCCCTGCACTGGCCTCCAAGAGAGGAGGTCAGAGGAAGAAAAACCAGCCAGGAAATACAGAAGGCTGACCAACGTTCAGACACTAGAATCCTCACAAGCCCAAAGCTGACTAAGGCCTGAGGAACGTAAGCAAAGATGAGGAAAGAAGCCCCCGAACGAAGGAACCCTGATATTTTGGGCGAATCTAGGCCTCTGGGGCCTAAGAGGGAGCCTCGCTCTTTCCCTCGCCACACTAGAAAAAGAACAGAGTTGAGAACATATCCTAACTCCAAAAGATCAACCAACACGGCTCGAACGGATCCAAGATGGGAGAAGATCTGGAACCACGTTCTTAAAGACGATGGACACGCAATGGATCTTGACAAATCCCCTTTCACGGTGGAGATCTTGAACCATCCAATGTTGGCAAAATTTTAAATGCCAGCCCTTGATTCATACGATGGGAGCGCTGATCCCATGGATTACCTTAATCACTTCCGTACCCATCTAAGTTTGTAAGGGTTGAAGGACACAGCCATGTACCGCTGTTTCTCGCTTCCCTTAAAGGGTGACGCTTGCATTTGGTTCTATCATCTCCCCTCAGACTCATCCGAAGCTTCCGGGAGCTGACTGATCTCTTCTTGGCGCAATATGCCTCCAGCCGCCGAGAAGAGAAGTAGCATTGACACCTACTCACATCAAGCAGAAAACACGGGGAGGATCCGCAAAGAATCTTGGATCGCTTCGTGGCAGAAGCCAGGCGGATCCCTTGGCTCACGGAAGAGATGAAGTTTGGCAGTTTCATCTCTGCGCTAACATATGAGGACTTTTTTAGGCACCTATCGCACAAGAATCAGCAGACTTTTCGGGAAGTGGAGTCCATCATGAGGGCCTACGTAGTAGCAGAGGAGGCTAACGATGCAAAGCCTCCCAAGCGGACCGAACAGCCTCGCTCTTTCCCTGTAGAAGGAAAGAGAAAATACAACGACAACCACCACTCCAGCAGAAAGCACCATAGGATTGGACTGCCAAGACAAAAGGACTACAGGCCAATCATTCTTACGCTCTTAACTGATACGCGTTCGAACGTCCTCATGCAGATCTATGAAAAAAAGTTCAATAAATGGCTGAAACCACTTAAGAAAGAAAAATGAGGGAATCCAACCAAGTACTGTGATTTCCATTGATCTCCCGATCACTCCACGGAAGATTGTAAGACTCTCCAGCGAGAGATAGAAGAACTGATCCGTAGAGGCCATCTCACCAGGTT
Organism: Nepenthes gracilis; assembly: GCA_033239525.1. Classification (NCBI taxonomy): domain Eukaryota; kingdom Viridiplantae; phylum Streptophyta; class Magnoliopsida; order Caryophyllales; family Nepenthaceae; genus Nepenthes; species Nepenthes gracilis. Next base: position 20,846,444 of record BSYO01000001.1, read on the forward strand.
CATCGAGAGCCCTGGCCAGACCTCCGGCACAGCAGGCAATGAGGGACTAGAACCTTCCCTGCCACGGAATCGAGTTACAGTAGGAGTGGTCAATATAATCATGACTCGACCAGCCAAGACACCAGCAGACCGCAAGGAACAGTAGGATAGGAGGAAGAAGTAACACACCAAAGGCAGTATCATTAGCTTTTGCGACAATGGCTTGGAACATGTAATTTCTTTTTATGTCAATCCCCTGGTTGTATACGCACTCATTTTAGACGGTAGTATTGACTACCAACTGAAACGAGTATTTATTAATAATAGAAATTCACGTAATTTGCTTTACCTTGATGCATTTTTTAAACTTGATTTAAAAAAGAGTCAGTTAAAGCCTACCGAAAGCCCGCTATATGGCCTTGACAATGAGTCAGTGCCCGTCCAAGGAATGATCCAGCTAGAAGTCACCCTAAGCACATACCCAAAAATGGCGAGTCGTGCACTCACCTTCTTGGTAGTTGACCTACCTCCATCTACACTGCTATACTAGGCTGCCAATGCCTAATAGTGTTCGGAGTCGTTACTTCAATACCGCATCTCAAGATAAAATTTCCAATAGTATACAGTGTGGGTGAAGTATTAGGTGACGAGGTCATTGGGCAAACATTTTACATATCCCAGATCGCCCCAAGTAGTAGCACCAAGTCGGCAAGAGAATTCGACCATCTAGACGAAACAACCTTGCAGCAAGCATAGTTCGGTAAGGGAACCGATCTAATCTCACTCAGCCCGGAGGACTCGGAAAGGTGCGTGTAGATTGGCGACATACTCACTAGTACACTACGCGATGAGCGGATCATGTTATTGTGACAGAACGCTGACATCTTCTCATGGACTGCCGTTGACATGCCTAGGATTCCGGTCGGAGTAATGATCCATAACTTAGGTCTCGATCTTGGCCACAAACCCGTTAGACAAAAGTGGAGAAACACTTCGTTGAGAAGTTGATCGCCATCTGGGAAGAAATAAAAAAGTTGTTGGACGCCCACTTTATCAGGGAGGTCCAGTACCCAGATTGGGTTTCCAACATCATCCTGGTAAAGAAAAGTAGCGGAAAATGACAAATGTGCATCGATTTCACTGACGTTAACAAGGCCTATTAGAAAGACAGTTTTCATTTACTAATGATCGACCTTTTGGTGGATTCCACATCTGGGCATGGCTGATGAGTTTCATGGACACGTACTCAGATTACAACTAGATCCAAATGAGCCTAGAAGATAAAGAGCACACCTCGTTCATGACGAATCAAGGAACCTATTACTATAAGTTCATGCCTTTCGGTCTAAAGAATGCGGGAGCCACTTACCAATGGTTCGTGAACAAGATGTTCGAGAAACAGATCGGCCGTAATGTGGAGGTATACATCGACAACATGCTCGTCAAGAGCAGGACCACCGATGACCATATTCGCGATTTGGCTGAATCCTTCAAGGTGATCCGCACATCAAATGAAGTTGAACCCAACTAAATACGTATTTGGAGTCTCCTCAGGAAAGTTCCTAGGTTTTATCATCTCCCAGTGGGGGATCAATGAAAACCCAAAAAAGATCAAGGCTCTCACAAACATGACTCCGCCGCAGAGTGTCAAAGATGTCTAACGACTAATCGGACGACTGACAACTTTGTCCCATTTCTTAGCTAAGTCAGGGGATAAGTACTAACCTTTCTTTAAGACACTAAAAAGAACAAAAGTAAATATATTTTAGTGGACGGCAGAGTGTCAGATAGCTTTCGATGAATTGAAGTAATACCTAGCGAGTCTACCATTGCTAACGCCACCCAAGGACGGAGAGGAGCTATACTTCTACCTAGCGGTGTTGAAAGTTGCCCTCAGCTCTGTCCTTGTACACCAGGATGCTGACATTCAGTGGCCGGTCTACTACGTAAGTAAAATGTTAATCGGCCCAGAGATGCACTACCCACACACAAAAAAGTTAGCCTTGGCGCTAGTCTTCTCTGTCCGGAAGTTGCGACCTTAATTCCAGGCTTATCTCGTGATTGCCCTCACCGACTAGCCTTTGAAGAGCATTCTTTAGAAACCTGACATTTCTGGATGGCTAGTAAAGTGGGCTTTTGAATTGCAAGAGTTCGACATTGAATTTCGGCCCAAACTATCCATTAAAGGGCAGGCTTTGGCCGACTTTATAGTCGAGACCACGACATCAATTCTCAAAGAATAGTCCGCTAAAAATGCAGGACAGCACGGGAAAGAGCCAGAATGGGTCCTTAACATGGATGGATTGTCTACAGGCTTAGGTAGCGGCGCCAGAGTGGCCTTAAGGACTCCAAATGGGTTTGAAGTGAAGTATTCACTCAGACTCAACTTTCTGACCACCAACAACATTGTTGAGTATGAAACCTTGTTAGTCGAGTTAAGACTGGCCAAAGAGTACTCAACTAAGTGACTAATTGTCTATAGTGACTTTGAGCTGGTCGTCAATCAGGATAACGGGAGTTTCAAGGCAGGCAATCCACACCTAGCTAAATACTTGGCCAAAGCAAAGGAAGCCTTTAGAGATTTGACAGACTAACCCTGGTCCACGTTTCCAGAGCTGAAAACTGGAAGACCAATCGACTTACCGGAGTGGCGGTAGTTAAAAATCCAGAATAGTACTTGAGGGATATGTAAGAGATTTTGAACGCTCCCATCATAGAGGAATAAGAAGCAATGCAGATTTCGGAGCAGAAAATTAGATGACATCGTACCAGAGGTATCTGACAGACGGAGCACTCTCAGAAGACACAGGCGAAGCCAAGTGGATTAAAAGGATGGCCGATTGGTACATCGTGGTCAATGGACAGATATATCTCCATGGTTATTCGGCTCCATAGCTCCGGTGCCTCATTTCTGAGGAGGCCGGCTACGCTTTAGGCAAAATTTACCTTAGATTTTGTGGATCGCACATCGGCGGTAAGAACTTGACATTCAAAATCATGCGACAAGGTTACTACTGGCCAACAATGAAAAAGGATGTACTCGAGTTCGTAAGGAGGTGTGAGAACTGTCAGCTCCACGACAACCTACATCACCAGCTGACCATTGAGTTAAGATCCCTCTAGGCACCTTGGCCCTTTGCACAATGGGGCTTGACATTTTTGGTTAATTTCCCATCACAACAGGCCAAAGAAAATTCATCATCGCAGGTATCGACTACTTTACCAAGTGGGTTGAAGCCACACCGCTAGCCAAGATCACGGAGCACAACGCTTTAGATTTCATCCGCCAGAACATGGTTAGCAGATTTGGCATTCTCAAGGTTATTATCACCGACAACAGAACCCAATTCTCAAAAAAATACTTCACTAAGTATTACACTAGTTTAGGCATCAGATTGGTCTACACTTCAGTGGCGTATCCGCAAACGAATGAACAAGTGGAGGTCACAAATCGCACGCTACTCCATGGTCTCAAGACTAAGCTGGAAAATACCCGGGGCTCCTAGGTGGATGACCTGCCCTCAGTCCTTTGGTCTTATTAGACGACTCCAAATGAGCTAACTCACGAGACACCCTTCAATCTTTGTTACGGGACTAAAGGAGTAATTCCGGTCGAGATCAAGCTTCCAAGTCTTAGGGTCGAATCCTTCAACCCACAGGATAACTCCCAAAAAATCCAAAAAAAAATACCTAAACTTATAAGAAGAAGCAACATTGCCAATATCGCATTACGGCCTACCAACAAAGAAATCGCTCGCTATTATAATAAGAAAGTAAAAGTGTGGCAATTCAACGTTGCGGACTTGGTCTTGCGGAGTATCAAAGCCACATGAAAGGTTACCAACCAAAATAAACTTTTCCCAAACTAGGAAGGACCTTTCCTTGTCTCCGCCGTCTTGCGGAGCGGAGTATACAAACTTCGGACTCAAGACGGCAAGTTGGTTCTGTGGACGTGAAAACGTGACCCACCTCAAACGCTACTTCCAATAGGGTTCCAGGAAGGTCATCCATGTGTATGCTTGCATTCGTATGTACATGCTGTTCCCAATCAACAAAAGAAGTAATCTCCTATATGTATTGTGTTATATTTTTTTACTTTCTTTTCATGTTCAATATGTGTGTGTGTGTACACATTTGTGTATTTGAATTATATGTTGCAGGACTAAACGACTTAGATTGTTCCTAAATTGGGTGGATTTTCATCCGCTTATTACTAAACTCCTGATCATTTCATGTGGCCTATGAGTAGTCGTATTTAAATCCTGGTCATCAAGGCGGCCCATGAGTAGTCGTATTTAAACCCTGGTTATCTAGGCAATCTATAAGTGATCGTATTTAAACCTTGGTCATTTAGGCGGCCCATAAGTGGTCGTATTTAAACCCTAGTCATCCAAACAATCTATAAATGGTCGTATCTAAATCTTGGTCTTCCAAATGGCCCGTTCACGGTCAAAATATTAGGGGGTTTAAACAGTACACGTGACGACCTCCTATTCAAAGAGATAGCATGATGATCGCCCGATGGTTAATAGGAGCTAAACACTTCAAAAGCAGACCACCCAAACCTTTACACCACCAAGTCTCTATGGAACAAGCTTAACCAGACATCAGAATTCACCTCGACGCCTTCTCTAGGACTTAAAGTCCATTAGAGAACTCCACAAACGTCTCTAGGAAGGCGGACGACCAACTTGCGCATGATGGACCAAGTCGGTCGAACAACACAGCAGACAATTAAAAAAAAGGCAACAAAGGCGGAATGCGCGACAATAATAAGACAACTGTTCGTTTTATTACATATAGCATATTTACATCGGGAAACGAGGAGTACAAAAAACTATGAAAGAGCGGAGCTTCCAGGAGGAAGTGCTCCCCCATGAGGCTCTCGTGACATTGGGTAGAATAGTTCTCAGGGCTGAGGAACTCAACTAAAAAATTAGGGTCAATCAATCGGGTAGTGCGCCGACTAAGATTAACCCCCTCCCACAATTGTGCCACCAGCATGTTGGAGACCTCGTGGGGACAAATAAGAGTGGTCAACTCATTCTCCAATACAATCATCTGCCCTCACGAGCTTGTTAATGCGCCGTGTCTCCCGGTCAACCTCTTCTTTCAAGCGGATGTTATCCTCTTTCAATTTGTCATTCTCCTCCACCAGGCCGGCCACCACCGCTTCTCTTAAGTTGGCATTCCTCTCTCAGGCTAGCCAACACGGACTCTAGGGCAGCAACATCCTCATGGTGCTCCGTCTTTAGTAGCTCAAATTTCTCATCGAGTTAGGCGATCTTCTTATCCCAGTCAGAGATCACCAAGTCTCATTGGTTAAGGGCCTTAATAATAGTGCCAGAAACTGTCTCCCTGCAAAAACAATAAGCGTTAGCAATAGCAAAAAATAAGAGGAAGGAAAGTTGCAAGAGTTTACCTACCAAATCCTGCGCACCGGCCTTTCTTGCTTGACGCGAGATCTTGGCTCTGGTGGCGGAGGACTCGAAGCGGGATCCTCCTGAATAGGCCTAGCAGTGGCCTTCACCGCAGACTCCTCTTGCAACTCCGCCGTAAGGTCCCCTGTCCCCACGGGCTCCCTAGCGACGGACTCCTCTAGTCTTTCCATGGCTCTCGAGAGAACTCATAGCCTAAGATCGGCTCCAACTAGCACGAGAGGTCTCCTCTATCGGCTCTTGGTGTCTCCTCGATCAACAATCCCAACCGACGTAGGAGAGGCTAATGGCACCCGGTGCCTTCGTGAACCCAAAGCAGCTAGTGGCGGGCGCGAGGCTCCTATAAGTGAGCGGGCCTCCGGGAGATGAGATCAACAACCCCAACCCATGACAAGAGGCTCCGTCGGTGTCCTCGTGGCCCCAAGTGCTCCTCCCGATCAACAATCCCAAGATCCAGGAAATGGCACCCTACTAGAACCAAAGGCTAGTGGCGCAGATCGGGCCCTATAAGTCCTGACAGTAGATTTCTCATCACATGCGTTGGAGCTATCTCTTATTCTAACAAGCTGACCAGCCAGGACATTCCCTGGCTAAGGAGAGGAGGAAGAAGAAGGCATCACCACCGCCTCCGTCACTGTCTTCTTAACCCTTGGACTTTCGGGAGACTTCTCGTGGAATGGTGCTCCAATCACAATGGCTCTAGCCTTCCTCTTCCCGAAAGGCTTCTTCATTCTCTATTCGGGGAAAGGAGGCCTCCACTTGGCCTTTTTTGCCTCAACATGAGAGACCAGGTGATCTCTCCAAAACTCACTGAGGTTGCACTCCATCAAGTCAAAAAGGGACTCCATGGTCTCAGTCTTCGCGTTTGAGGGCATTCCTGTGTAGGTATCAGGCACTTTGCCCCAGTCCCTAGCCAACGGCCAGGATGCGTCCACATAAATAAAAAAGAACCTGTTTTCTAGTTCTTTAAAGAATCATATATGGCGGTGCTAATTCGGAGGCCGCCGCGTGGAGCCAAAGCGATCTATTCTATTCCTTGGTTGAACTTGAAGAGCACTCTAACCATCTCCACCATCAGCTGTTTCTCACACTGGCGAAGAAACATGCAAAAGGTATAGGTACCGCATGGCATTAGTGTGGAACTACACGATAGGAACCCGAAGAGTCAAAAATCTCTAGTAACTCATCCGGGATAGGGAGGCATAGCCTACTCCTCTGATAGGCCTCATATATAGTGACATAGCCTTTAGGCGGCGAACCCGCCCTGTTCTCATTGCCCGGTACGAGGAAGACAATCTCCTTAGGAATGTTGTATTACACGTATAACTCATTTACATCAGTCTTTGTTAGGATCGATGCTATTTGTGTAACAAAGGCCATGAATGTTGGAAAGAAAGAAAAAGGGTAGACACTTAGAATTTTTTCAGGGAAGATGAAGGAAAGTGTGGAAAATTTAAAAGTGAAACGGACGGACAACTTAAAGGGCAGTGTGAACGCTAGATAAGTTAACCATCTCGTAATCGTGCGCCCATCATTGCTGTCACGTGTCGCTTCCTGAAAGGGAGCAGTCGAATCAGATTTTCTAGCGCATTAATTACCAGGATCACATATTCATTATACGTGGACACGTGGCCAACTTTTCAACTAACAGACCGGCGGTGTGATGGCACGTTATTTCAACTCCCACTTCCTTCAAAATTTCTCCGGATTTTGGCCTAAACGGTCAACAAATCCTATCAACACTTTCTTTAGAAGTTCTTCGGATTTTGACCTAGGCGGTCAATGAATCCGGTCAACACTTTATTTAGAAGTTCTCCGAATCTTAGCTTAAACAGTCAACGAATCCGGTCAACGCTCTTCCAAGCCGGTTCAACTGATCTTGACTTTACAATTAGCAACTACAAGCGATATGAACAACAGACCAAGGGTCATCGCTAGTTTCCTCACCTCAGGCAGTTAGTTTAGTGGCCTACGGCCCATCTTGAATATGTTGGAGGTCGAGTCTCAAACCACCAGCATGGGGGCTAGTGATGGGTACACAAGTAAGGGACTGGCTCAAGAAAGAGGAATGATCCAAATATATACAGCCCATTTTTGTACGGGCGGTCAACGCCAACCGTTGACAGGTTGAAAGGCCAAAGAGCCATAAGAAGCCCAAAAACAAGACGGCCCACTTAAGCCTACGATGGTCATCGCTTCCGTTGACTGGAATCATGTAAGATGATCAACGCTTCTATTGATCGAAAATATGGCCATTTGACCGTTTGAAGGGCGGGCCTCGAATGGGCCAAGCCCAATGTGGCCCACAAGATCGTTCTCGATCAATAATGGTCTTCTCCCCTGATTTCGCACTCTTCACAGAAGGTAATTTCTATGACAACGGTCATCAGTAGATTCAATACGCCTCCCTAAAGGAAGGTGCTAGGATTCTCCCCCTATTTGCAGCAAACCCTAGCGATTACAAAATGTAGAAGGAAAGTGATTCATTCAAGGAGATGTTACCGCAATTGAAGGCCCATGCCAAGAAAGAAAGCCAGCCCAACAAAGCGTAGGAATCAAGCATCCCTGCCTAAGGAAGGATGCCTAACATCTCAGCTAAAAAAGCCATTAGAGTCCTCACTCCAGGGCACGTTCTCGTTTCTGCTAAGAATCACTCTCAAATGCCCACGCTCTCTTTCTCTATAAAGAATACCTAATAAGCTCACACAGCGCTCTCACAAGTTCTTACATTTATAGGATGCCAACTCTCTTCATTTCTCTTCTGTCACTATGTTCCTTGAGAATACAATGTCAGAAACCAATGCTTCTTTCGGGCCACAAAAGGCCTCTCTCTACGTAAGCCAATCACCGTCACAAGTACTCTTTACCTTTCCTATTATTTGTCATTTTTACCCCAACCTTCTTACTATCCGAAGGTTGTTTATTGACTTGAGTAACGAAGCGTCTTCGGTGGGACAACATCCCACCGCTATTTGACCTATTGTTTGTTATAGTGGTGTGCAGGATCCAAATTTGATGACAAAATCGAATTTAACGATCGATTTGATTCGAACTTATTTGAAATTTGGTTTCAATACGTATCAAAATTTAAACAATTTTATAATTAAAAATTCACAGACTAAATTGTCATTCAGTGTTTTCTAAATTAGTACAAATTGAACTGTCATTCAATGTTCATGCTTTTCTATACGTGGACGAGATACTTTTCTTTTAATTTATTTTTCAACCAATATTTCATTCTCTTCATCATCTCCACACAGGTGAAGGCAAAATAAGATTTGGACAATCTTTTTTTTTTTTTTTTTTAATCTTTGGAAGCAAGGGCTCAATCATACAGGATTAAAGCTTTTCCCTTTTCAATTATTGAATCTTTAAAGATTCAATGATTTTTAATTTATATTGTCAAAAAATTATAAAATAAGTTTTTTTAATTAAAACATTAAAGCATTAAGCAAAAAAATTTACCAAAAAAAATAAAACTATTAGTGTATATTTTTTATTTTTTAATATAAAATAAAAACTATTAAATTTTTTATTTTTTAATATAAAATAAAAACTATTAAATTTTTATTCAATAATTTAATGAGGAAGGGCTCTAACCACACATGATTGAGCCCTTGGGCTCTTTTATCTTTTCATTTATTCCTCTTATAAATGCATGTTTGTCTTTCATTATTTTCATTCAAAAACTCAATGCTCCTTCGGCTCCCCCCACCTCGAGGTTTTGATTGCCAAGACCGCCATGCCCTCGATGATAATTTCAGGTGAGACACTTTACACTAATTTTATAAGTAATTTAATGAAAATATTATTTTAGTAATTATTTTAAAAAAAATATTATTAAAAAGATTAAAAATCCTAACCATTCTTCATTATAATTACTCAAATAAGCATGAAACGACTTTGAATGTTGTTATTGCGCTTTGATTACAAAGGTTAGCAGGCTTGTTAGTAACCCGGCTGTAGAATTTGAAGATTGCAACGTCATTGGTCATTTTGCAAGAATGGTAGGTCTGCGTTGCGTAGCCACTTGTGACTTGTCAAACGACTGCGGTCCAGTTCTATAAGCAGAGCAGACCCTCAAAAATACCTGACCAGAAACCAAGGGTGCTCTTTCCCCTCCAAATTCTCATCTCAAAAGATGAATCCAGATGAGTGTCAGTTTCTGCAAGAGTTCGGCGACGATTACGGATATCCAAACGGCCTCAAAAGCATCGATGACATTCGGGCCACCGAATTCAAGAGATTAGACGGTTTGTTTTCTTCATTTCATTCTAATTTGGAACTGGGCTTTATGTACGTGCTACTTTTTCACTGTCTTCTTTTTTTGAAGTAAAAGTTATGACCTTACAGCAGATGAATTATCAAACTTGTTAGGCCATTTGCTCAATTAACCATGTTAGGGTGGTTAATTTTTTAGGTACTGTGTACCTTGATCATGCTGGGTCGACGCTGTACTCTGAGTTACAAATGGAAGCAGTGTTTAAAGATCTTACTTCTAATGTTTACGGCAATCCTCGTATCCAGATTTAAGCGTACAACTTTCTAATATTACCTGACATTATTTTGCAATTGTGAAAGTTTATAAAGGACTATTTTTGATTGAAAGATTGAGGTGGCTGATGAAATTGTTGTTTAAGTTTTTAGTTTTCGTTTGGTGGTGGTTGACTGCAAAAACATTTCCCTTGGAAAGTTGAGCCTGTGATTTGTTTTCGTGATTGTGATTTTCTGCTTAAGCTCTTCTATTTGTTGTTCATATTGCTTAAAAGTATCAATGCACTATAGTAGTATGCGTTAAGCGTATCTCACCTCCTTCTCCTTCCTTCCCTCCCTGGCATGGCAAATATTGAACTGAAATGAGAAACTGTATTAGAAGTTTTCTTGTGAAGATTTGGGTTTGTTTTGTGGAAGTGTGCATTCATGCAAATACATGTCAGGCATACTTTTCTTCCATGTTTAGGGACCACTGTTGCATCCAGTGATCAACTGAGATGTTGGACCTTCGTTTGTTTGTTTGTTTATTTTGTATTTTATTTTGGGGGTGGGGTCAGGGGAGGGGCTGCACCATTCTACCTTCAAACACTAAGATTATATTAGAACTAAGTCAAAATCCATATTTCTTATAGATTACAGAAACCTTTATCAAAATTCTAAGAATATAGCAAGACTATAAAATGACCCAAGGGTTGAGTTGCCATACAAATAGGTCGTGGAAGTGTTGGCGGTTCTCAATCATTTGTTTTGACTAAAAATTCATTTTGTTTATCTTGTTGATGTGTATATGAAATTCGGATTATTATAAGAATTAGAGAAATAAGTAAAACCTTTAGTTGATTTGAAAAAATGTGGGTTTGGTCTTCATAATTATAAATCTTGATCTTGTACATTATAACAATTTAACAAGGGATAACAGGTATATGAGATTCGTTTTTCGGTATATTCTCCGATATTCTAGCCAGTAATTTTTTCGAGGAAAAATAGAAAGATACAAAAAATAAGAGGAATAGGGATGAGTGTGAAATGGAGGACTATGCTCTAATATTTTCTTTATACTCGTTGTTAGTAATTAATTTGTCGATCATGTGTTTATTAGATTGTAAGATTATTGGATTATTAATTATTTGATGTCCCCATTTTAGACTGGGGATCTATATTTATAGACTTAGTGCCAATCTACTTGTTTGTTCATAATCGGTGTGGTCGTTGTTTGAAACGTTGTATTACTTTAGTTTCTAACAGTTGTGTTAGTTATATAACTGTTACTTATAGTGATTTAGTAACCGTTTGACAATTGAGATTTTGCACCTGTTTGGCCTTTGCAGTCTGGTTCAATGTGTCTATGCATCCATCAGTTACATGTAACCATTCATTGGAATTAGACACTAATTTATTATTTTGTTGAGTCACTAAGTACCTCGGTCTTCCATATTTGTGATCACTTGGTCAGCCACTTGGTTACTCGGTTGAACCTTCAACAAGGTTGTCTCCCAAATTAGTTTCATGCTTGGATGATTAGCTCTGATCCAAGTCAGGTCAAATCATTTTTTATTTGGACCATACCTAACACTAGCTCCACATGCCCTGAGATTGAATTCAAGCTTCAGGTATGTTGAAATGAAAAGTTAGTTGACATCTTCCAACTGCACGTGTGTTTCTGAATGAGAGAAATTAAGCCGTTGTTTGCCACTTTAATAATTTAAAAATAGTGGTGTCAATTTCATCATTAGTGTGGCAGTGGAAAAGATATTTCATGGTGCCTTAGCATTGTTTGGCTCTCAAAATGCAGTGTTTTAGGTTAAACTTGTGCAAAGTGGCACGTTACTTTAGTTAAACTCAATGTTTTAACTTCTATGCCTTCAATTCTTCTTCATCTTTTGAAATTCTTCATTTTTACCCTATATTACCTTTTTTGTTTTTCTTGCCAACTGAACCCGTGATTTGCCAATCTTGGAATGTAATGGCTTTGCAAAGTACCTTTGAAGGAGTAGTAGACTTCGCCTGTTGTCTTACAGCCAACCTATTGTGGGAGATATATGAATGGTATCATATCCTTGTCACTATTCCTTTCTAAGTTCCTTCGCCATCTGAGAGGGATTGCTCTCCAAGGTATGGCTTTATCATTGTTTATGAGCTTTATTTGAAGAATGGCTTTAGAATCCCATTGGCTAGGGAGTTTGTTGAGATAATGGAGGCATTGGAAATCCCAAACGTTGGTCTTCATCCCAACGCCATTAGATATGTTATATCTTTATGCATCTTTTTCCACTGTCAAAAACTTAGGTTAGATGCTCGGACGGTCAATTTAGTAAATAGGTTTAATTAAGAAAGTGATTGGATTTCATTAACTTCTCAAAAAGGGGTTCAAAATAAGTGGAGGGAACTCGGTGAAAGGTAGGAAGGGCCGATTCTTTTTTATTGAGGTTCCCTCTAATTGGGCTGTTTCCAATAATTGGAAATATGTCAACCCTGCCTTTTTTGGTCTGGCCCTAAATAATGAGAGCCCTATGTCTAAACCCTTGACCAAACTTTTAGAAAATAATGCTATCGAGCTGCATAAAATCGGAAATTTTTGGCCCAAAAATCTTGGTCAGTGTCAAATGGCAAATAATTTTGGGTGGTAAGGATGTTGCCAACATTCCTCCCTGCTGGCCAAAGAGAAAAATTGGGGAACCTTTTATTGAGTCACCACCACAGGTAGCTGCTGGACAAGCTGACACTTTGGCTGCTTGCTCTTCCGACTCATCTTTAAACAATGAGTTGAATAAACTATTGATGAAAATTGTGATGAGATGAGTGAGAAGAGTGCTGAAGAGTCATCTCAGAGATCAACTCCAGTTTTTGCTCCCTTTGGTACTTTAGTTTTTGAGGAATTGCCAGCATTTAGCTTTGGAGAGGAGGTCTCCGTTGCTGCCTCTTTGGAGATACACAATTTTCCCCAGTTTTCCTTCTGAAGAGCCACTTGATGTTCCAATTATTGCTGAGTATGGGGTTCCAGTTTTGCACCATTCTCCATCATCAAATAAGTCGGCTTTGGCATCCCCAGCTACTCCAATTAATGTTTTTGTAGATAGTAATGGAGCAGCAGAAGAAGTGTCTGGATCTTGTTTTTCATCATCAGCAGCTCTAGTAGATTCTGGAGGTTTTTTTAGGTGCCCTTGTTTTTGTGACCCCCTTATACCATCATTCTTTGCCTCTTTAATGTTGGAGGATTTCACCAGTTTCAAGTTGGAGGCCCAAAGGATCATTGCCAGGCCCTGCTTCCCATGAGAATCTCCCTTTTCAGGAGATATCATATGTTAAATTCCTCCGAGTTACTTTTCTGTTATTGTAACTTCAACTGTAAGTTTGATCTTCTTGCAATCCCAGGATTTAGTTTGTTTGGTCAAGGAAAGGTTGTACAAACAAGATGCCAAAATTACTCGCCTTTCCTAGTCAGACATCAACCCTGCTGTCCTTAGGGACCTAGCATTCAGAGCTGTTACTGCTGGCGCTGAGGTTAAGTTCTTCTGTGTCCGAGTTGCTCAATTAGAGAATGAGATGTCCGAATGGATGATAAGGTCTCATGATCGTGCAAATGAAAATACTATAGTTGGAGAACCGATCAATTCCCTCAGGACAAGTTTCAAAAAGCTGAGCATCGGTTGGCCTCAGCAGCGAACTTAATTGAGAATCTTCAAAGTGAATGCACTAGACTCGAGGAGGAGTCACAGAGAAGTTTCTGTCTTGAAGAGATGGGTCTTATTTTGTATTCTCAGTTCCAGGATGGTATCGCCTTTTGTAGGCGGATCATCTCCTTGATGATTCCTAATTTTTCAATAGGCTGTCTTGACTCAAGAAACTTTGAAGCCTTCTAGAATTCTGATGTCAAGGGTTTCTCAGAACTGGGTGGAACTTTGCCATCTGCATCTACTCTGGTTCATTAGCCTTATGGAAAATGAGTCACTTGTGCTTTATATGGTTTTAACTCTAGGCAATCTTTGTACTAAACTGGTGTACCCATTTGTATATATGTATTCATATTCTCATACATACTTAAGTATCTAGTCCATCAACTAAATCTTATGATTATTATTGTTGATGATTCTTTCATTAAATAATACTTTCATTAGTTGAGGTATTTATTTGCTTGCAAGGAAACTTTGTCGTTATCGCTAGGCTTAATTGGATCCTAGTCCTTGGACCATGATTGACTAGTGGTGCTTATCCTATGGGAGGGCATTATAGTACTTATGCATAAAAGCCCATTGAGGTTTTATTGGCTAAATGACTATGTTTAGTCTTGCTTCGTTTTAGCATTATCCTGCCTGTATCATGACCTCTCAAAAGGGAATCAGATGTTTGGCCCTCAAGCCCCTAAGTCTTAATTTGTTGGTGTATGACCATGCTTGGGATCGTATGGTTTTATTAACTTACATTGTGACTACTTTATTGAACGGATCGTGTTAATAGGCAGGGTGTGAAAACCAACTGCCCGATTCAGGGTTAGTTATGGTCATGATTTCACACACACAAGTATACAAATGAACAATAAATGCAAAAATTAAACTTTATGGATGTTAAAGTTAAATTTTATTAACAATGTAAAATATAGCATACAAGCACTCTCGAGTGGAGAGTAGAGCGTACCTCTTATATTTTAGTTTAAATAGTCATTAATGATATATTTTTGAGGTGAGGGTATTTCATATCCGTGAGACTAGTTTGCCATTTTGAGTGCGTAGTTTATACGCACCATTACGGAGGATGGCCGATACTAGGAATGGTTCTTCCCAATTGGAGGACATTTGCTTTTGTTGGCGATCTTGCCCATGGCTTCAATGGTCCTCAAAACTAAGTTGCCTATCTCGAATTTTTCTGCATTCGAGATACTAGAATCAGATTTTACTCCATTCATATTGTTCACTTGAGATAGCCAGCAGCATATATATTCAACTGTGGCTGCATAGCAGGATGTAACAGCCTACAAATTGGTTACACAAGTAGGATCCAAGTTAGTTACAATGGACTAACTTCTTGCTTGGTCTTTTACTGTTTTTTGGCTTCTGGACTGTAATTGTTTGTTCAGTTACAAGATCTTTTTCTGCTGGCTAGAGGATCATTCATTCTTTGTTGTTTGTTCAGATGGACTCAACCTGATGCTTGGCAGATGTTTGCTCTCAATTTTTTGTTGATGAGTGAAGTGTAACTATAAGGGGATCCCAAATCCCAACTGTGCATGACTTATAACCTCACTACTAACAATAACAGAGTTTTATTTAATTAAAAGAAGATAGTGTAATCCACCTTTTGAGAAAACATGAATTCAATTCTCAATCTTATCAAAATTCAAATCCACCTCTTCTACAATCCTTGCAGAATATATATAGAATATATATACTTCAGAGTTGCTAACTATCTTCATCCTTGGTCTCTTAAGTGGTGGCTTTATCCAGATGATCTGCTTCAACTGAAAGATCAATTCAAAGCCTCTTTGATCTCCACAGGTGTTACAGGTTCATAAGGAAGAGAAGGCAAGGAGGAGTTTGGCTTAACAATGGAGGAGAGAGAAGGTAGATTGTGTTTGTAACAAACAGGATGTGAAATTAAAATTGGAAGAAAAAGAGAACGTGAAGCATGACTGAGAAATCATGACTGCATTGCAACTGACCTAGCACGTGAAGGAGAGAGAAGGAAGTCTGGCTAAATCAGATGGGCAAATGTGACTAACCCAGCCTGTGAAAGAGAGAGAATAAGGCTGGGCCAAAATCAGGAGGGCAACAGTAATGCTTAGTGGCAAGATCTGGAGCATCTAATGGAGGGTTGATGAGGATTGTCCATTTTTTCTGATCAAGCATGTGCGGGAGAGGTTCTCCATGGAGCATGTGAGCTGCATGAGACGGGAAAATTCAAGCAGACATGCATTGTAACCAACTTCCTCCTCAACGAACCATCCATTCTTGGGTTATTTCTGTTTAAAGGAATCAATTAGTTACAATATTGCAAGAATGTGAAGACTATTATTAATAGTAGATTGCAATAGCTAGAAATCATGAATGAAGATTACCTGAAATTTTCCTCTTTGCTGGAGAGTTTTCCCTTCTAGAACAAGAATCCTTTTCTTTCTTTTTCTTTAATCCAAAACCACAGTTGCTGATAATTTGGAGGATTGAAATCCAAATACCAAGGAAAATTAAAGAAAATTGCAATAATCAAAAGAATCTTACAATGGGCCTATAAGTTACGGTTACTTTCTACTAATTCATGCTCCTCAGTTGCATGTCCACAAAAACGAGCTTCTTTCCATCCATTTTTCTTTAATAACCAAACCTTGGAAAAATATTCCTTGGACTCTTTACTTTCTTTCATATTATTTTCCAGCAATATCCTAACAAATGAAAGAAAGTAATTTTTTTTTCCTTTTCTTTCTTTTTAACCTTTTTTATCCTTATGAATTTTCTTTTATTCAAATGTTCTTAAATCCAAATAGCCATAATAGCTTACCAGGGAGAAAAATTTGGGTATGCTGCTGAATACTCCTTTGTGTATTGTTTCTAAAAAATTATCCATGTTGTACATAGTTTATCCTTGAAAGGGAGCATAAGCTCCTGTTACGGCTTCTGTTTTTCTTCAAATGTGGATATTGAATATGGTTTCTGTTGTAATCCTTAATGTTAGATAATACCAGATAGTCAAAGTGACTCCAGTTTGGTTACTGCTAGCATTGTAAGGGAGTGCCGCCAAAAGGTAATTTTGAGACTGTCCTTTGCCAATCTTTGATGTCGGTATTCTTGGTTTAGATAATTGGATTTTTTTATTATAAAGAAGAAGAAAATAGTCATCTTGATGTGTGAAGGTTTAGATGTATATTAAATATTGAGTAACTGAATACATCGGCACCTGTGATTCAGGAAAAAAGAAACAAAAAAATGTGTTTCTGTCTGTGCAGCTGACTTTCATGAGTTTGCATTACAGATATCATTTTATTTGTCAACTGTGACAAATTTAGATAATGTCCCATGGTCTTTCTCATTTCCATTTTGCTTATTTGAGTGTGACTTTTAGGTCCTTGATTATTTTAATGCATCCGCTAAAGAATACAAATGCATTTTCACCTCTGGGGCAACAGCAGCTTTGAAATTGGTTGGTGAGACCTTTCCATGGAGCAGTCAGAGCTGCTTTATGTACACCATGGAGAACCACAACAGTGTAATTGGAATTAGAGAGTATCCTATTTTAGCATATTTCTTTTGGACCCTTATGGACATTAAATGTATCTTTTGGCCCCTGGTGGACATTCTACAAATGAGTAGTGCAGTAATATAGATTTGGCTCCACGGATATTAAAACACTTATGGAAGATGGCCTAGTACTGCATGGCAGTAAATGCTAAGGAGTCCAATTATGAGAATCACAATTGAATCCTGGAATTATTGAAATTTGCAATCAAATCGGAAAACTCATTAATTGATCGGAATTGTGTTTCTCCTGCAACATTCCAACCAAATTAGATTAGAAAGAGTCATGCGATTTGTGCATATTGGACTTTCATGTCACCTTCAGTAATTTATACTATTTACTATTTAGCAGAAATGACCAAAGTTCTAATTTTGAGTACTATAAAAAGATGGATCATGGAGTGTCTACGTTAGTAAAAATGGCCATTACCTGCAGGTCACAAGACTCTTTCTCTCCAAACTTGGTTGAATTTTCATCAAATAAATTAATGGACTTGATCGCAAATTTCATATTAATTGGTGGACTCACTTTTGGGGTTTTCTCCTGTAAATGCCTTGAATGAATTTCATTTTGTGTTAAGAAATTCAGATGTCAAATATAGCTGTTATTTTGATCTGGCTATCATCTTGAATGTGGATTTCTATTGGTTGAAGGCAGGGGTTGAGCGTGACTAATGCAGATGATCTTGATGGATATCTACTAATAACATTTTGGTTAGATTCTGCACATAGCTTTTTGTTTTTATTAAATTTGCCAAACTATCCTAATTTGGTTTAAAGTTTATTATTGATATGGATATGTAGTGTTGACTATGGATTTTAGTTTTGGAGACATCATTTTAGAATCTAAACAAGTGTCCATGTGTGACTTGCTCTATTGATCTCTTAAATTAGGTAATAGTTGTCACGACTAGAAGAAATTAACTATAAGACATTCTGATAATGATGCTAAAACCCAAATAATAAAGAATCATCTATTCGAATATAATATTTCAAAAATGCTAACTCCAAAGCTCACTTCCCTTTAGTAAGCTATATTGATTAAAAGTCACATCTTTAAGCTGCACCTCCACAACATCTAACTAAAGCATCCAGAGAAAGGTCATCTCACTTAGCTTCGAGTTGGAAATACCATCTCAATGTACTAACCTGCAGTCTACTCTAAAGAAAGAGGAGATATACAACGAATAAGTCAAAGGTTCAACAAATGATTTGTAAGCAAAGATAAAACAATATTGGACGCCAATAAATTCGAGGAACAAATTTCACAAAGCTACTCATAAGCATTATGTAATGAATATATCACATATAAAAATTAACAATTTTCAGGATTTAACATGTGTTTATAACATAACTGAAATCTCAATATGAAAAATTTACGTGGATTATATTTTTCCACCACTGCAAACCTAAATCAAATTTACAAAATGCCCCCATGGCGGGTTAAGTCAATCAATCAAATCTAGGCTCCTCTCCATCACCCTTAGGATAATGCCAAGAGAGTCACTAGCATCTTTGGTTTGACATGCCAATCATTACTCCTCTGGATATCCAAAATATCCAAAACACAAAGGTTCTATAGGATAAATAAATATTACATATCACATCCCCGAGATCACCAGAATGGCCTTAGTATCGGAAAATACAGACTACAACAAAGATCCTTGGACTCTATCATTTTAGATTCTTAATATGTTTGTATATCTTTCTTTACCTTTTCCATGGAATGGCAAATACAATAACTATCATTATTAAGAAACAATATAACAATATCAATAAAGGTCCTTGAGTGAAAGAGAAGGGAGATAGATAAGTACCCTAAACTGGTCCATACCACAAATGATTTCACTCTATCTTATTGACCACTCCTGTAATTCCAACCAATCTAACAAAGTATATTAGACTAGATCCCATAAATTTAAACAAGACTATTTCCACTATTCTTTATACCATTAGATAAATGATGACTCTCAAATCTCTAATCTCTTAACAACTCCAGTTATCCCTTCAATATCTTAAATATGACTTTCCTTCACAAAAAGCATTACCTTACCTATGGCCTCATGAGATGAATGACAATTTCATATTCTACAAATATTTTTCAATAATTTGAACAAATATTATTCAATAATCCCTATAATCATCACATGACTTAATTCTACCAAATTAATTCATGAAAATACTATTCACTAAAATTCATGGTTCTACATAATTATATTATTTCATAGAACCCTATTTCATCACCATAACTTTGTCTTTCTACAAAGTTCTTTTAGCCACAATTTTCATCTAAAAGCCCTTATTTCCATGTTAAATCAGTAAAATGATGTTAACAATAATAATTCTAGCAGAATAGAATATCCGAAACAACTATCGAACACAATTTCTTCTTTGGCATTTGAATGACATTCAAACACTGCTCAATATGGACCTTCATGCAAAGCCACCTAACTATAAGTCCACAATCAATATGACCATTGATTTACTTCCTAAATCCTCCTACAACATGATAATGATTACTATTTGCGATTTGACACTCGAATGAAGCCCAAACTCTACTCAAAACGCTAGTATGCTGAGAGAGGAGTTAGAATGCTAGCTCAAACTCTAGCTCAAATGCCACTATGCTAAATCTGGAGTTCTAATGCCACCTTAGCTTCCACAGCTCTAAGATCTGGCATTCAAATGCCATTCAAAAGCCTAGTTGAATGGCATTGTTTTGAATTTGGCATATGAATCTATTTCGTCAATACAACTCAAAATTCACTTACTCTATTATTTCTTCCAACAAATTGCGAAACCCATCGCATATAGCACATATATAATCAATTAGGCATCAAACTCTAACGGATAACCACAATTCTAACATATATTATGATTGTTTCAACCTATTAACAAACTTTTAACATATTCATTTTCCAACAATCCCTCCAACATAGTTTGGGTATATCTATCATATATTAAATTCTGACACCTTAGAATCATTGAGGCATAGTTAAAGCAAGATATTATAGATTAACTTACTTAAATTGGCCCCCCAATATCTTCCTTTTTCTTTTGATCTTTTTTTCATCTTCCTTCCTTATTTTTATTTGGCTGAATCTGGAATTTCCCTCTCCCCCAAAGCAGCTGAGTGTCCTCCTTATACACATAAGTCCCAAGCCATTCCCCTTCCATGTGTTAAGCTAATAGTAGACTTTTAGTCCCCAAGCTCTGGTTTAATCTTACTCATCCAAACTTGGGTTAGTGCACAGGCCAGTTCATGCCGTGTATGTCTTGACACTCCTCAGAAGCAGTTCTCTCTCAGAATCAGCTGGCCACTTGGTTATGCTTGGGGCCTGTTTTAGATAGTATTTAGGATATTAGTTTAGGTAGTAATTAGGTGTCCAATAATAGTTCTTTTTAGATCCACTAAAATTCCCATAAGTGGCAAAATTATAATCTTCGAATTATTTAATCTGCTCAAAATAATTATGTCTAATCATGTCCAAAAAGATACCCCAAAATATGAAAATTAAATAATTTAAATTAATGCTCCAAAAATTATTTTTTGCATATGACATTATTTGAATAACACAAAAATCCAGGATGTTGCAATAGTTGTCTGCAACATGACCAAAAGCTGCTGTGGGAAATCAGTGCATAATTTATTTGAAGATATTCAACATATTCAGATTGCTAAATGTTTTCAATCTTGGGCAATGGATGAAGATATTTGCTTATATAGGTACATCCTGCTGCTAATTGTCTTACCTTTCTTTTATTCCTTCCTTTTTTTTTCAAATATTTCCTAGGCAAACCAAAACATCTTATCCTACATGCCACCATTTTTAGGTCACTTGTATCATGACTCGTGATAGAGGAATATGTTTTCATAGCTAGCGTAATGTCTCTCTTTCTCATTTTAATGTTAACTGTGTCAAAACTGAAATGATTTGTGGAATTCTTGGATAAAATGCAAGCTATGTGAATCGTTAAGGGCTATTAATTTGGGACCCATTGTTTTTTCTCTATGATTTCTAAGGCTGCCAAGTTGGGACAAATTGCCTTTCTATTTTCCAGAAAGCTGGGAAAAAGAGACAATTCATCTAAAATTCAAATGAAGATAGAAAGCTATGATCATAGGATTCCAGTGTTTTCCTGGTTTTGCACTTTTTAAACCTAGTTCTCGAGAAATTGAAACAGTAAATGGTTTTCCCTTAAATATTAATTTTATCCCCAAATCTGAAATAATCTCCATAATTAAAAATAAATGGAGTTTTCTGATACATAGACCATGCATGATGCATGTCCACATGCATAAAACATTGAGCATCTGATACATTTTGTGTGTTAAGAATGTAGCTAATTGTATTGAATTAATCAATTAACTGCTTGACATGAATTTATAGACTACAAAAACCTAAGTAAATGACCCCAATAGGTGTTCTATCTATATTAACCAATATATTTTTCAACCATCTGGACACAATCTAGATAAAATAAGGAAATAATCTTAATTAACCTAAAAACAATATGTTTCTTTATTGCTTTAAACTCTAGGTCGGTTGTCAGCAATAGCTTGAGTTTGGGAATTAATTCACGATTCCAGCAAGCAAAGGTATGATGATGCAAAGATATGCTATCAACAATCTCCTTTCTTGAAGAAACACGAGAACTATTTGCAATTAGAAGTCAAAACTGAACATAGTGCAATTGTAAAAGAGAATAAACAGTAGGAATACCCATAACTGTTTGTGAATAGAAATATGTATTTAACTTATCAAACAAGCATGAACATTGACATGTGCAGTCCTCCTACAATTGAAATTAGAACTCCAAACCATCAGACTAGTAGTAATCCTACTGTGTGCAGTTTCCTAAAATGAACACTGGTGTGGAGTTTCATGGAATTATTCAAAGCAACAGGGAAATATAATAGATAGAGAGTAGCAGCATGCTAAATACTGTTCACAGGTACAACACTATTCCAGACATCATTCACTCAATGTTATGGTACTTTGCATGCACTTGCTCAATGTACACCACGAGAAGTTCTATAGAATGTAGGAGGTCCTCACGTGGATGCGGAAGTAATAAAAGCTACAAGGAGAAATTAGAAGCAGATCACACAAAACAAAGAAGCACATTTGGGTAAGATCCAGCGGACAGTATGCAATACCAGAAATCTACCTACCTGTCAACAGTAGAACACGTTTTTACGTGGTGAATCAAATAGAAGAAGGCTTTGATACTAAGTTTAGAATAAAGTTGATTTTATTAAATTTATCAATCACAACAGAAGACTAAACATGAATTTATATGCTACGAAAATCTAAATAAAGAGAGCATCTCGAAGGGTATTCTATGAATGACTAACAGAGATGTTTATGTCGAATATCTGGATATAGACTGTATAGAATTAGGAATCAATCTAAACAAATCTGGTCCATAATATTCTGTGACAATATATCACTTATGATGTAGCATATCCATATTATGTGCATCCACCATATTTCTATTCATATAAATAGTTGTAATGGTATGTATCTTCTTCCTAAAACAGTTTTTCAGTACAGAGTTACAACCTTAATTATTCCTAGATATGCCCTCAATCAAGGAGCTTCAGTTTCTGCAGTTGATATAGAAGAGATTCTGGATCATGCCTCAATTTCTAGTGGAAATAGACCTTCTCTTAAGATGCTACAGCATCCTTTACAAAGGAGGAGCAGAAGTAAATTCCAGGAGGAAGACTCTACTGGTAACAGACGTGATACTGACTAGAAATTACATTGTTGATTACCTGCTGTAAACCTTAGCTTTCTCCACAATTGTGGCTGATATTATGTGAGGTGGTCCTTAAGTCTCAGTCCCATGACTTTGGTTAAGTTTCTCGACCAGAGATGTGGCTGCCATATTTTTGTCTCTTTATATTTTGTTAGTGCTGTCTGGGAGGTTCATTCTATGCAATTTTCATTTTTGTGTTCTCCAAGTGCTAGAGTGTGAAGAACTCAGAACATGCTAAATCATGGAGTTTTTCGAATTTCCATCTTTTAGTCTGGTGATTGTGTGGGGTTTGAGAAAATTACCATGTCACTTCTCTTGGAACTTACTCAATGTGGGTAAGGAGTATCCAGACTCCTTCCTTGGTGGGGGTTTAAAAATTGATGATTCATCTATTATTTTATAAAGTTTCTGGGTTCATACTGTCATTTCTTAATGCTGTCTACTTAGTTTGTTCACTTCTTAATGTGATGCTCGCGTATGTGGGCAAGAAAAAAGGGGGAAAAAAAATTATGTTCACTCTTGAATAACTTAGTCCATTTGCAAAAGTAGAGTCCAGACTCCTATCTTGGTCATGGAGGTAGACAAAATTGCATGTCATTTTGCTTAATTGAAGTCAAGCTAATATAATTCTGATGCTATTAGCACAGAATCATTTTGAACTGGAATGTACTCTATGAATAATTGTTGACGCTGGTATGTGTTTTGTTGTTCATATTTTCTCCTTCCACAACAAAACTGCATGATTTAGTTGTTGTAAAGGCTTGAGGAAATGTTAATACAAAAACTAAATTTTGTGACCAACAGAAGGAAAATTAAGTTTTATTGCATCAGTTTTGGGTGTTTAGCAGAAAGTGTTCTGATCACTAGAATGTGGAGCTGCATGATGTGACAGGGATGAGGATGATGATGTGTTGATGAACCCATTGTGCAGGAAATTGTGTGCCTGGGTTTTGAAGAAAATTAAGTTGCTTTGGGAATGCCTTTTATGAAGGGTATGAGGAGAGGGTGATGGTCCTTTTTGGACATTGAAAGCTTGAGGAACACTGGTTCAGTTTGATCATTTGAAAGATAGAGGAGTGAGCAGAAAAAAAGAGAATGGAGGAGTTAAGCCCTTGACCTACGAGGTCAACTATAAGAAACAACGAATGTTTTGTTGTTTAAGGAGGATTTGGATGGGTCTGCTCATACTGTTAATGTCCTTGTGTTGGTTTATGGAATGTATTGGCTTTAAATGAATTGTGCATGTTTGATTAAATTCATCTTGCTTGTTTATTTCATCTTTTTATTCAAAATCCCATCTATGTTGCAAAATGATTGGAAGAATTCCTTTTGGCGATACTAATAGCATAGGTTTGCAAATGAGTGGAGCTAAGATGGCTGAGCTTGGACATGGTCAAGCTCAGCTCGGCTCTTTTATTTTGGATCATGATCGATTTGTCTTGAGCTGAAGCCTTATTCTTTTGGGTTGAGCTTGACTTAAGCTGTACTAGAGCTTGGCACAGCGTGAATTTTTTTTATTTGCTCAGCTTATTTTTGGCTCGTGAACTAGTCAAATTCAAGCCATTAAACAAGCCTATTAGCAATCCCTTAAACGAGTCTATATAACAATATGTACATGAATTAATTAACAACCTCTAAATGATCCTATTCAGAAGCTTTTATTCACGACCCTATCAGAGCTATTCAGCCTAAACAAATTAAGTACATCTAGGCTTAATCAGGCTTGGGTGTGGCATGTTTATGTAAACAAATGAGCTTAAACAAGCTATACCGAACTGTCTTTGACCTGTTTATAAATGCTTTGCTTAGTTGCATTGCGTCCCTAGTGTTACATCTTTTGATTGTGTCTGTTAGGGTATGGTTACAAAAATCTATTAATCTAAAGTCAAGGGAGGACTTTGGATATGCCTCATAGAGTTGATGAATAAATCCATCTTTGTTAAATGGTTTGGCAATTTTCATTGGAGAACTGAGCAATGTGGAAACATATGGTTCTCTTGACATATGGAATTAATGGCAATTCAAACTTTGTTTAAATTTTAGGGTCCCTTATACCTTTATTCGCAAAGTGTTTTCTAGATATAACCTACTTGTACCTGTGGCTGGTACAGTACAATACATTATAACAAAACCAATATTTGTGGGTACACTTTTGTATCCATACATGCTCCACGTCCTTAGTTGGAATTGGAGGCTACAACTTACCTGCATCAAATCAGATCGCAGTGTCAGTGTTTGTGGGTGTGCTGTCACCAAATGCAAGGGTTGTCGCAGTGTCATGACTGTATTATAATGGTCGCGATATATGTTGTAGTCTATATTTCAATCTATACTATTGCTGAGACACCTAATCCCATTCTGAAAGCTATATTCATACTCATCAATAAGCCTTTCTTTGCTCCATATTGAGAGAAAAAATGGACCCTGCATCACCTGTACTCAATGCTCACAATTATTTCTTGCATCTTTCTAGTATCAGGATGTGTATAAAACTTTGTTATCCACACCAAAACCCTACACCATCTTATCTTCATGGGACTGGCTCACTACTCATCAATGCTTGACACACCTAATATTCATATCCATATCTACTAAAAGCCTCTCTTTCACCCTATAAAGTAATAAATGTACTTCAGTCCCTATTTAGTTGGAAAGATAGTTTCTATTGTTTTCTGTTTTCTAGTTTTTTTCTTCTCACTTTTCAGTTTTCACAATTTTCTTAGAAAATGAGCTCATATGTTTAAATTAGAAACATGCCCATTTCCATGAGTCGTTGTCCATTCATAGTTGTCATAAATCATTCAACATATGATTAGAGTCTGTAATCAGACAAATTTGGTTGTAGCTCAGCAAGAAACTATTTTTTTAAAGCTTGGCTCAATGATTTTAGCAAGCTAAAAAGGAATTTGTCCAATAGTAGCAAATGGTGCTTCCAATTGTTGGTATCTAATCCAACCTAGTAGTAAACATTTTATGAGCTTGTTTAGGTGGTAGCAAATTCTAAGCAATGTATTGCTTAGTATATTCATTTATGATAAATCAACTTTTTGAACTCAATTTGTAGTAGGACAGTTATTTGCTATTAATATTTGCATGAATCCTACATACTGCAAATGAATATGGTTCTTAAGAAGCTCTCTTGTGTAAAATAACACTTGTCTACTTATCGTGTATTTGTTACGTGTACCGAATAGTGAATTGGTAACTATGACTTGGCTAGATGCATGAGCTCAGTTCATTTAATATTAATTCTTAACGAGTCGAGCTCGAACCTAATTCTTACCAAGTTAATGAGTCAAGTTTAATCTGAGTAATGTGCAATTATCCTTATATATGGTTTATAATTGTCAATAAGTCAAGTGATCTTATTAATGACACATTATTTTTTGATAATTATAAACCTTTGAATATTTATCATTAAATTAATGATGCACACATGATAAGTTTTTTAAAGTTATAAAAAGCATTAGGTGGTAGCCTGAATGTTGATAAAAATACCACACTTTTGGCTGATTATATTAAATGATATGATCGTACTCCCTAATGTAATTTAAATATGATTTCTTATAATTTAATAACTTATATAAAACTGTTAGATAAATCCACTTCAAAAAAAAAAAAAACAAAACAAAACAAGACAAATAATAATTTAAAATTTCACCATTTATTATAAACAGGACTATATATTTGAAATGCAATTATATTTGTATGAGTATAAAATAATGTTCCAACATCACTATATCTCAAATGATTCGTATATAATTTAGATTTACAAAATTATGAAGATCATTTCTTTTTAAATTGGTGGGAAATTCTGTAAAGCATCATTTTGATTTGTTTTGAATTTTTGTAATTCAGTTCAAAGTTGAAAACTAGAAAATAGATAGACTTGAATACTTTTTTCAAATTTTTTTATTTCCTTGAAAACATTTTAGAGGACAACTTAATTTTTTCACAAATGAACAAACCCTTCTGGTTTTTGGAGCTTGGAGAATGTAGAGTGTAAAAGGTGGTGGTGGAAAGGGCATTATATGGTAGGAGAAGACAACACTCATGTCTTTGCTCTTTTAGTGATTTTGGAACTTTGGTAGGAGAAGACATACCTTTGGCTCATTTTGCTAAGGATACCTTATATACCAAATGTCCTTATTCTCTTTCTAGTTTTCCATGCCACCCTAAATGGGGTTGGTTACTAAGTAGAGGTGGTTACGTCTGGGTTCAAATGAACTCTAATTCCATCATATCCCTTACTGAAGAGGCCTGTAGAAGGCTGTTGATTAGGATATAAAGGAGTTTTCTGGTTTCATAGGGTAAAGTGGTTCAACTGATCTTATGGCATGGTAGATGGTTCATAGATAGGCCTTTTTGGTGCTTTTCTTATTAAAATGCTTCCTAAGTGCTAAAGCGACATTTTTTGGTTCTTTTTGGCTTGGAGGTGCTGACCCCACGTTTGTAGGACAGTGATACTGTAATGGGTACTCCTTTGTTTGAATATGAAGCTTGGAAGAAATTCTAAAGAAGGTGGGCACCTTTCATAGCCATTACTCATTACATCATTTTGGGCTTTTTCCTTTTGGGGGAGACTTTGAATCGATGGATGGACAACACAACATGTATCTGTTTTGATTAATAGCTATAAGGTAGGTATTGGAGAGACAAGATGAGGAAGGAAATTTTGTGGTCAAAAGCACCTTTAGAGTTATAGATTTGAACATAGGTGGTGGCTTTGGGGAACATTCCCATGGTTGATTTCCTGAAGAAAGGAGATTTCTCTATCCGGCAAATTTAACTTATGCAAGTAAGGGGAGGAATTATCCGATCATGTGCTAAGGGGAGGAATTGGGAGATTCTCTATTCATTCTCTACAACATTCGAGTATATAATTTTTCTCCATTGTGGGCTTGAAGTGAATGCATCTAGTGTTTGCAGGATAAATTGTTTCAGCACAGAAGGATTTGCTGACAGACAACCAGCTTCTCCATGTTTAGAAAGGAAAAGAAGCATTTCTGAGGAAAAAAGGCATACGATTTATTGTAAAAGCTAATTGCATAGAAAAGGTCATCCCTCTAGCTTTTTTACTCTGTAGATTGCATGCATTTGGGCTACTAACAAAACTTTCTTCGATAGGCTGTTTGAGCCTTCGTACACCAGTCTGTATGTTGCTTTTGTAAGGATATGGCCCTCCTTTTTTTTTTTTTTGCAGTTTTGTCTTGCTTCTATGTACATCTCCCTTGGCATGATTTCTATGCAATGTGGCATAAAAAAGGGAGGCATTTCTTAGATGATTTTTAAAATGATTGAATCAATAAATAACTTTTTTTGATCATTATCACTTTTTATTTTCCATGTTTAATCATAATTTTAGTTCCTTATGATATCCATTAAAGTAGGTAGAAGAACAAAATAGAGACTGCCATTGTAATCCAGAGCTTTATTGGCCTGATCTTCCCAGAAAGGCTTCTCATTATTTTCAAAAGCTCTCTCATTTATTCCTTCTAAATCCCCCACAAAACTTAGCTAAGAAGATAGCATCATAGAGCATATTCACGGTTTTTGTTCCTGGATTTGGCCTGGGTTTTCTTGGTACTAAATGGTGATTCTTTTATTTTGTTTTTCACATGGCCATGATATCAAGAATGTTCTGGTCTTGATTTGTTGGACAATGGTTATGGGATATTATTCTAGATCATACTTTAATTTGGCATAGCTGTTCGAAAATCTTGAAGGAGTTTCTACACTTTCTTTAATTGATTCAAAGTGTGGATGCATGTTGCTTTAGAAAGGGTTCACAATCCTAGTCACCGAATTCAGATTCTCAGACTGGTTGTAATTTTAAGGAGAGTTTTTCATATTTAAGGAGAGTTTTTCAAAGTGGTGGGTACTCCACGTCATTTTGATGCTGGCATGGATAAGTGTCCATGGGCTAATTAAAGTGCCTATCAGATTTACATTTTTTATTTGGGAGGCAAAGTAGAATAGTATACTGAAGTTGATAACCATAGAAGTGGTTGTTTGTCGGTGGGATGATGTTTTGTAGGGACCTATCACTCTTAGTATACATATAAGCTCCTCATAGTAAGGGTTCTTATGTTTTATGATATTATTGTGCATGTTGTCTTCTTCTAAGGCGTTGAGGCATCTCCAATGCCATGAGATGTTTGTAGGTACACTTGGGAGGGTACCTAGCTCCTAGAGGAGATGTGTTCTTCGGTACTCTTAATATACATATGACATCTTTCTCAAAGCAAGGGTTCTTAGGTTTTGTGATCTTGTGTTCTTGTGACATGCCCCCCAAATGTCTAGGTACCTCCAAAGCCATGGGATGCTTGGAAGTACACTTTGGATGGTGCCTTGTTTGTAGAGGATAGGTGTTATGGTAGCTTGTTTATAGGAATGGCATACTTCTAAATTAGTTGAGTAACTCTGTAAGCCAGGGTTTTTTTCCCTTATGTCATAGTCATAGAGGCCCATACACCGTTTCCTGGTGAAATGGGTGTCAAGTTATCCACCCTTAGGCTGCATTAGCAAGATGCTTGTTGGTTTGCAATTGAGCTACCTATTGAAGGGCAAGCTGATCCTATGATGGCAACTTAGCACCTCCACTAGGTCGGGTACTAGGTGGACATTGTTATAAGGGCAATTCCACCCTTAGGCTACATGAGGAGGAGGCTTGTTGGTTTGCAATTGATCTATCCAATGAAGGGTAATCTTATGTTATGAGGGTAACTTAGGTTCTCCACCAGGCTGTGTACATAGTGGACACTGCTATGAGGGTTGGAGGGCTTGTTAGTGTGGTTCCACATGCACTAGATGCTAATAGCATTGTAATCTTTATGAGATGGGGGCTAATATGGGCACTTTGTGGACTGATTGACGAGGAGGGGAGACATGGGACATCTCGGGCCAACATGAGCTTGTAGTTAGGGGACTTGTTACACCCGGAGTTGTGATGTGCCACTACTAGGGAGTAAGGTGACATCATGTGTGTGTGCTCAGGAACATATTCGCCATACTTGTGGCATGTACTTATAACTTGCTTGGTTGTAAAAGAAGCATCTTGGAAATAGAATTGCCTACTCAAATGTGAGCCATACTAGGCTAAGTGGCTTGATGTTGAAGTAGTGTGTTTGCATGAGTTTTAAGAAATGATGCATTTACATGCCTTGATGGTGTGTTCATGTTAGTGCATACATTAATGACCTCGTAAGGAATTGGGTCTTAGTGGGATGCAACATAGTTGGTAGTAGCGTGGTATAAAAACTTGGACTATGTTATGTCATAGCACTCCATCAACAATGGTCCTAGTGCAAGCATAGATGAAAATTTCGATATTGGTATCAGACATCAGATTTTGAGAATTGTAAACTAACAGGTAAATATCGATTACTATATAAATGTATCGGCCAAATATCTAGTAAATTGGCCCCTATATTGAAACTGGCCTATGTGAAAATATATCACGATTTTGCTGTGGTATCACAAAATATCAGTATCGAGGGCCCGATACTGATATATATATTGGCCTATATATTCACCCATGAGTGCAGGTTTTGAGAGGCTTTTGATGGACCAATGTTTTTGTGGCTTCATGTTTGTAAACGTGGATATCTGGAGCCTTGAAGGGGTTGTGTTGTGTGTGTTTGTCTGGCCTTGACTGACAGTTTTCTTGATCTCTTTCCTCTGCTTTTTATTGAGCCATGCCACTTTCAGTAGATAGGTGGACTAACTCCTCAAATTGATCCCTCTTACGTCTGTAGTTGGGCCTTAATATGGGAGTTCATTCATAGGTCTAAGGTGATAGATACATACTAAAAAACATATCATTGTTAGCATATCCCCTGGTATGTTATGAGTAAATATGACTTTTTCGTGAAACATTAACTACCTTATTATGTGCGTGTGGTAATAAATATTTATACATCCTTGCTGATCTCATTGCAAGATGGGATTTCTTCATATGGAAGTTTAATTTTTCATCATAATACAGTTAATTCTATTGAAAAGTATATGATCTGCATGGAAGTCTTTCTATTGATCAGTCAAAATTCCTCAAGAAAATCTGTGAAAGAAATCTATTGTCCAGTGAAGTTGAATTATGCAAGTTTGTCATAGACATGGAAAAAGTTCCTGTGAATGAGCATTGTTTGTCTTTGAAAATTTCCCTATCTCACTCCTTCCATTTGATGTAGTGTAGTGATCATCCATAGCCTGCATTTCCATTGTCCCTTTAAATGGAGATCCCATTGAATGCTGCAAAGCAAACAAAAATGCGGCAGTGCTGCATCCCAGGGTCCAAGCCCAAGGGCAACGAATAAAAACTAGCTGTTTTTTTCCCCTTGACACATTTAACATCTGCTTGTGTAAATCAAGTCTGTTAATGTTTGTAAAAAAATGTTTCTGTCATATTTTAAAATCTAAAGCAATATTTCCTAGTTATAGATTGGCAGAAAGGTGGAAAAGAAATTTTTTGTCATATGAATATCTTGGTGATTAGTCCATCATGCCATTCTCCTGCTTAAAGTTTAACTTTATAATTGATAGTTTTGACTATTATGTTGTTGACAGCCTATCCTTCTATGTGAAGTTGTTTATACTTTCTCATGGCTTCATTTGTAGGCAATGCATTCCACTTGTTTGCCTTTCCGTCAGAATGCAATTTCTCAGGTGTGAGGTTCAGCCTTGATTTGGTGAGGGCTGTCAAAGAGCATTCTGAGGAAAATTTTGAAGGCTTAGGATTTTGCAGGTATGCTATTTCTTGTCATTTCATTGGTCTACTAACTTAGTGGGCTGTAATTAGATGAGTGGAACACATTCACGTTCTTTTTGTGACGAATGGCATTAGATATTCTTCTTGTGTTCTCTTATATATTCCAAGAGTGATAACAGTGCTTCTAATAGCAAAAAAGGCAATGGAGGAATGGGTTGGCCTGCAATCACTGCATCATGAACAATAAGCTTTTGCAGGATGGTACATCTATGACCCAAAGTATGAGAAGTTACAAAACTATCAGTTGATTTTGATAGATATTCAGAGTACAAAAGTCCTTTTGAATGTTATTCTTTAATTTTTAAACTGATGAAGGTATAATTTTTTGTTTATGTTTTATGTCTGGGACAAAATAGGGATTTATAATAAAGAATGAGAATTAGTGCAATAGAAAGGATATAGGATTGCTCAAGGAAGAAAGAGGAAATAAAGTTGATGAATTTCCTTTTTGGACCCTACAGTTTCTTCTCTGTGATGTTTTTGCTTTTCAAAGTTTTGCATCATGCTGTCTAATTTCACCAAGCTGCTGCAAACATAGCTTAGTATCAAAGGATTAGGTGCAATTGTAGACTAATTGCCCAGGAGAGTCACCCCTGTTTGGGATAAATTTAATGAGCACAAATGAGACGAAGTCAGTGGAAGGCCTATCTTTCATTAAAAATTTTTTCTCCACCTCCAGTCTCCCCTTTTTTTGGGGTGATGAGGTGGGAAGACAAACAAAGGGATGATGGTTGTGAAGTGTGAACTTTACCCCTCCATTCCCCTTCCCTAAAAAAAAAAAAAAAAAAAAAAAAGGAGGAGAAGAAGAAGAAGAAGAAGAAGAAGGAAAACCTTCAACAAATGTTATAGCCCTGTTCCCTCCCTGCACCTCTCTTTCCCTCTTGCTTTATTAACCTGCTCCCCAATGAGCTCTCAATGGAGAAAAGATCACATCTATTGTCACAGGTCAGGTTTTCACACATATAGCAGGCAGTGTTCCATTCCCCTTCCCTCAAAAAAAAAAAAAAAAAAAAAAAAAAAAAAAAAAAAAAGAAAAGAAGAAAGAATAAGAAGAAGACGACGACGATGAAGAAGAACTTTCTACAAATGTTATAGCCCTGTTCCCTCCCTGCACCTGTCATTCCCTCTTGCTTCATTAACCTGCTCCTCAATGAGCTCACAATGGAGAAATTATCTCCATTATTGTCACAGTTTAGGCATTCACACATGTAGCAGGCAGTGGTTGTTCCCCCTAAGAATCAATGACCAAGAAAAAGTCTTTCTAAAGTGATCTGATAAGGATTAAAGGAATGAACTAGGAGTACATACATAATAAGAATAAATTGACTTGCTAGAAAGGATCCCAAATATCTGAACTCTGAAGTCCATGCCATTCTGCATACCTTCACAGATGAATGAATTACATTTGACAACATGGTCTTGAGTGGCATCATCTTTTGCTTAATGAATTTCTCTTTTTTGGTTTCCAATCAAAATGGAGGTCCCTGCTAACATGTTAAAATTTGACTTGGGTTTCATGTGAAAGTCTAGAGGTAATGGACATGAGGATAAAACAGGAGAGTCAGCTTTCTGAAAATCATTCTAAAAACAGATATGGGAATTGTATCAAATTTTTGTTTTAAGTTCAAGAAATGGTGAGATACTGTAATATGACCTTAAGGCATGAAAAAGTTACATATACTCTTTCCTTAAGCCCACCCATTGTCAGATATGATTTAGTGAGGAGGAAAATCAGGAAAGGAAAATGCTATGACAACTTTTGCCATCAAAGCACTGAGTTCTCCATTATTGTTTGGCTTGGAACAATTCCTTAGACACCAAATGATTTCTTTTACTATTTCCTGTCCATGCAGCATACATACATGCTTGCATGCATGCATACATACATACATACATACATACATACATACATACATACATACTTCCTGTCCATATATGTGTGTGTCTATATATATGTATATATATATATATATATCTTTCCCACCTCTTCATTTGCTATGCAACCCAAATAGGTTAGACCAAAAGCGAATGCTTGACCAAAAAAGCCTGAAGTAGAGTATGGTGATTGGTGGAAGAAAAGAAATCCTCTTCACCCATCTATCCTAAGCTAAGTATGATCTCAAAGACAACTAACAAAAGATTACTCCCTCTAGGAATCCAAGATTGGGCAAGACCATTAATAAGTCAAACTTTTCCTAGAAAATTAAAGCCAAAGAAATCTCTTGACCCCAAAAGCCTTGGACCTCATCTGGGCTCTTCCTTTGTAGGAATGAAATGCATGAAGATTTGAAACCACCACCTAGGTTCCCAAAATCTAATTCAAAATACCCCTTCCACCCATTTTTTGAAGATCATCTTCTAACCCTGAGCTGCTAGACTAGCATTACTTAGAACCTGTGTGACAAAACGATTGCTTCTACTCAACATCTTGTTGCATGAATGTGTTTTGTGGATCAATTGTATCCATGGATCATTATATGGAACGAGAGATTTTAATACCGATATTTCTCGATAACTGAAACTAACTATTTTATAGAATCAATTTGATTTTTATTTGGATTTTTTGACACGTGTTGATACAGAAATAAACTGAATTTTTTGATCATTACATATAATTCAATTAAGATATTGTATGAAAGTATGATTTCTTCTATTCTCCTTTGGTTTGAGAAGTGTAGGATTTTTTATTGATTAAGTTCGAAAAAACAAAAGATTTTTGATCTATCTTGTTTTCTTTATTTTTCCATTATTAATAACTCCATTAAAATGCAATTATCTCCGTGAACAAAATGTCTGTTATGTTTAATGTCTTTAGTTTGATATGTATCTGTCTTAATTTGGCGCTTTTGAAGAAATCCCCATATTTCTTTGTATAAGTCGCATCATGGTATGTTGCCTAATATGCCAAATATGTAGCGGCTATTGTTTCTTTCCCCCCTGCTTCTTTAAAGCATTTATCCATATCTTTTAAATATTCTGAATTCTTTTAAGAAGCCTTAATCCACATGTTTTACGCAAATGTCACTCGAAACCCCTTGGTTAGAAATTGCTCAAGCGAAAATCAAGCAAACCTCAAACGAAAGGTTCTAGACAAACTTGATTCTTGCATAACTCGAGTGACTCTTGTCTGGAATTAACTAGCTTGAGCAAAACCTTGAATGAAATTCAACTCACAATCCTAATTTTGTACATACCGTAATCATACAATATCCATAATAACTAAATCCAAAAATTTGGCTATTTCATTTTTAGAGACATAAAACATAAATATATTAGAAGTTTTGGGTTATAGTTTCAATGGCAGAAAAGGATACAAGCTCAATTTTGATAAAAAATGGGCAAACATTGTAAATAGATAAATAAATTTTTATTAGTCACTTTTCATGTGTTCTCAAGAAAAACAAAATGGGCATCTGCAACATTCAATACAATTTCATGTCATCCAATAAAGATACGTTTGTGACGGATATCAGTACAAAAATTTTAATCCAGGATTGTATCAAATACATATTCAACTGTTTCACTTTTACAGTATATTTTACTAATTCTACCTGTCTTGGCTGCTAAATGTTTGGTAAAGGGGCCGTTGGTTGGTCTTGATAGATGCTGCCAAAGGATGTGCAACAGAACCACCAGATTTATCAAAATATCCTGCAGACTTTATTGTTATGTCATTCTATAAGGTAGATTTCACAATTTTCATTTCTTCTGTTTATTGATTTGTGGAACTGTTACCTCTAGATGTTCATATTTGGTGTTCACTGATTCTCCATCGTTGTTAGTTATTTGGCTATCCAACTGGTCTGGGTGCTCTCATTGTCCGAAATGGTAAGAAATTGATTTCGGAAGACTTTATGTGTTGAGTTAAATATAATTTATCTCCACTTTGAAAATCAACAACTTCATTAATTAATGATTGCAAATTGGGATTAAGACATAATATGTGTTTATGCAAAGCAGAAGCTGCCAAGTTGATGAAGAAGACCTATTTTAGTGGAGGTGGGTGTTGAACTTAATATATGCTTGTAGACATGTATGGGTAATTATTCTTAGCTTAATGATGAAAACTCTTCCCAGGCACTGTGGCAGCATCAATTGCTGATATGGACATTGTCAAGCAGAGAGAGACAGTGGAGGAGTTGTTTGAGGATGGAACTGCATCATTCCTAAGCATTCTATCTATTCGCCATGGCTTCAAAGCCCTTAGCAATCTTTCAGCTTCTGCAATCTCTCGGTATGAAAATGTTTCTCCCCCAAAGAATCCTGTTCTTTTATCTTTGAAACCTTTTTTCATCTGGCAAGTAATATCAATTGAGATTAACATGCCTGGTGGGACACAAGAACATGCTTGCACTCAGACAATGTATGACATGCAAAACTTTTCTATTGATTGCAGTAGTTGTCTTTGAAAGTTGCTGGCAGAACTTTCAATTTATGCAGACATGCAAAGCCTAACATATTATATATATCCTTTGTTAGTGATTTATTCTCAAGTCAGTCAAGTTAGATGGCAGACAATGCTGTGCCGCTGAAGTTGTAAATTAACGGAGATGATTTGGCTCTACCTTTATGCTACCAGAACCAGGGGGGTTTAAAGAAAAGGGGAGCAAAAATACATCCCCTTCTCTTAGATCAATGAGCAAGAACATTTTCATTAAGAAAATGTGATGTTGTCTGCAGACTAAACATAAATCATAAATTTAAAAGATAATCCTCCAATAAAAGCTATTTTTGCTCTTGTGAATCCAAAAGGTTTCATGATGATTGAAAAGTGAAACTTTTTCCTAAGCTTGCCTTTGATAGAGTCCGCAACAATTGGCAATCATGAATTTGAACAGCTGTGGACATGAGAAAGGTCTAAGCAACTAAAAGCCTACTCTGAAAGGCATACCAGAAATAGCAATTAAGGAGGTCTTTGATATATCTTCACTCATTATTTGTTTGGATAGAGGAAGAAAAATCTTAGTGAAAAGAAGAGTAGACATAAGGGCAAGGATGATAATGAGGTGTCCTTTTCAGAATACTAAAGAAACAAAAGCTGCAAGTGTAGGGCCAAAGAAACTCTTCTAACGACCCAAAATAAATATAAAATATTGCTTTGGGTGAATTAAGTTTTTACAGAGTACACGTGCTAATGTGTATGCCTTATCAAGGGGGCTTCCCTATAGTTTTATTTAATTTTGGCTTCAATATCACTCTCTGATGTCTTTCCTATCTTGTAATGCTCAAGGCATATATTATCTCTTGCATCATACTTGAGGAAAGTGCTTTTGAGCTTAAAGCATGGAAATGGAGCTGATGTTTGCGTACTTTATGGGGCAAGCAATAGCAAGGTTAGCTTTGCAATATCATGTGAAGATTGTTATTATTGGTCTGTTAATGAAATGTACGTCCGTGTTACAAGATTAACCTAAGGATAAAGAAATTCATTATTTCTTCTATGCATGAGATAATCTGGTTTTTTGTGCATATTACCAACTAAGATTTAAAATTCCACCATCAGCATAGAGCATCATAAGGGCTCCATAAGTCGATAGAAGAGTGACTGAATACATTAGATTGGTGTTCCTCCATGTTGATCAAAGGGCTAGGAGTGAGGACATAATATGGGTCTGGACTCTGGACTTGCCACTTGTGGAGCTTCCTTTGCCTGTGTTGCTCATATTCCCAGCTTCCTAAGCTATTTTTAGCTACATTTGTGGTTAGAAGTTTGGTGAAAAGGATACATGCCTTGCTGATAGAGATTGATTTACGTTGCTTATGTTGGTATTCACTTATAAAAATGCCACGTGTTTCCTCTTGGCTTTGATAGGGTAGGTCTTGAGTTGACTTCCTCCTCCCACTGAAGAAAAAAGATATTCATCCAAGTGGTTTACAGGCTTCCTTTTATTGGCTGATACAGAACTAATGCATACACACACTATGGCATGTTTAGCTTTGAGCAATCTATAGAATAAACAAGCTTCATTTATTGTATTATGTATGATATCTTGGGTAGCTTGCCTACTTCATAACCGTTTTAGTCCTGTAAGAAGCACTGTGACATGTGTTCCTGATAAGTTTCTAATCATTTTTATTTAAAAAGATGGAATTCACATTCCTCTTGGATAATGATTATACTTGCTTTAGGACATGTTATGAATGCCACATTTTGTAGATGATTTTGGCATGAGATGAGGGCCATGAGGCATTTATGGCTTGTAACTGGTGGTGGTAGAACAACCTATTTGATGACTTGGAAATATTAGGAATGTGTCAAGGGGATTCAGATCATGGAAATCTGGTGGCCGTAAAATTTGTCTAGTATTGTCATGAAAATCTTCCATGGAACTAGGCTGTCAAAATGTATCAATCTTTATGCAGTGGTTTAGATCAACCCAGTGGAATGACTTTACCAATATTGGTTGATCCTTAGCTACATAGCATAAATCAAACCTCAAAGGAATTTTATCCATCTCTTTGAATGTGATATCATTCTCTGAGTACAAGTTAAACTTTGATTTTGATGCTTTCCCGGGTATACTTAGAAGGCTTCTATTCTTAATATGGGCCATGTCATTAATTAAAATCACACATGGTCAATATAGGTGGAATTAATTTGCATAATCTAATAGATTTTCTCAAATGTGGTCTACTTGTTTTAGGCTATGGCCTAATGGACTACTATAGTTGGATTTTGATTTATTTCTTTTGGTCCAATTGATCCCATTCAAGACTTGTGAATTAGTGGGAAGCTATGGGAAAATTTCATACCTTTTTGGGGATTGTGGTGGCCAGCCATTATTGGTTGGGAGAGTTAGTGGAGCACTAAGAAATCTTGCATTGCTAGGTGTTCTAGTAATAATAAATTCATGTGCAAGGAAAGTAAGTTTTTATAAGTTAAATTGCTTAAAAAGTTATGGACCAAAACGATTTATCAATTTGATGAAATATGCCTTGGGAATTTCAATGATGTATTTTATAATATAGCATTGCATGATGAAGTTTAACAATACTTAAGAAGATTTCAAGTGATTAAGTGATTTTGAAATTCATTGGAAAATTTTGTATTAAGAAGACCAAAATTGCATGTATAAAAATTCAACGAATATATATGATGATATTTTGTAAGATGATCTAAAATCTTTGGTTGTAACAAAATTTGAGGTTTATAATATGTCTTGAATATTTTATGAAAAACTAAGGTTTTTGTACGGAGTAGTATGGAAATAAGTTTTGCAACATCATAATTTAGGGTTTGGTCAGTAGTAATCCTGGGTCGTGACAGTAAACATTATGCTGTTGCTTTACTTTTTCCGCATAAGTTCACGTTTGCCTACATGGCTTGTGTTTCAGCACCCCAGCATGCAGTGAGGGAAACATAAAAATAGTCCTGGAGCTCATATACTTGCCTGAAACCACTATGGGAAAATCATGCTCTTGAGCTCATCTCCGACTTTATGATGGGCTTTCTCCTTGAAAAAGATTTTAGCCCCTTGAAATGTTCCTAGCACAGAACAAGCCACATTTATCTTGTCCAGGTAAGAGATAGTATGGAACACAAATAAATATTAGGTAAACATTTGTGATTTGTAACACCATGCTTTGCTAAAAATGATGAGGTGGAGAATATTCATAGATTGGTTTGGGTGGTCAAATACACATCCATTTAACAGGTGGGAATTCTATTGGCCTTCCCACTCCCAGGATTTGGACTCAAGTTGAGGAAGCAGTGTTAAGCTGCACCATATCAGCTTTCGACTTTGGTGA
This sequence comes from Nepenthes gracilis, assembly GCA_033239525.1. NCBI lineage: Eukaryota > Viridiplantae > Streptophyta > Magnoliopsida > Caryophyllales > Nepenthaceae > Nepenthes > Nepenthes gracilis. The sequence goes on from BSYO01000001.1 coordinate 20,885,857, forward strand.
CCAATGTAAAGCTACTATGTTGTCAGATTAAAATGGAAGGCACCGTTTCAAATTAAGTTGCCAAGGTTTTGAAGAAATCTTTTTGTTTTATGAAGAAGCCTTATTTTGTTTCCTGCTGAAGTGGTGACTTACCTGCAACATATAGTATTGACCTATTTGACTCAATCATTAGGTGAAAACTATTCAAGCTATTTTGGAAATTCTATAAGTTTTAAAAGAATTTGAGAAGACCCTGGTATGAGTCCTTGAATTTTATTTATTATGTTTAGCATTGAGGAGGAGATAGGGATCTAAGTATTCCCACCATCTCTCTCAATCTATATTCAGGAATGCTTGATATAGTGAGCACCTATATTAGCCTTTTGCTTCTGGACAGAGACACTAAGCAAGTTATCAGTTTCATGTCATTAGGGGGTTGGGGCTTGGTAGCTAAGAAGTGGGTCATATGGAGAAGAAATCACATTACATCAAGGTCAAAGTCAAGGTCAAAGGCATTTAATTTCTGGACTGAACCAATGGAGGATTAGATAGTTGGAGGAAGTTTCTTTCCAGATTTTAATTGAGTGGGAGTATGACAACAGAATTGTTCCTTTCAGTTGGATGATAACAAAGTAAAAAGTCATAGAAGCCATCAGAAAGGGGGATTTTATGGATCCATAACTTTGAACTCATTGGAATGTAGTGCATGTCTTGGAATTCCTGTTTTGTTGTGATGGTTTGCTCACCTGAAGTCATTGGTGAATGTCTTATTGATTAGTTATATTGTCACGACCCATAGCTGGATAGGCCATGATTGGCGCTAAGACCAAGATGAGCTTGGGACCCATGCTAGCCAACAAGTTCCATATCTTAACTTGAAATATATCATTTAAACAAAATCAAAGCCAACATAAGCATCAAGAGATTGTTCCTCCCCATCTAATATATATACTTGAGAGTTAAAGCTTATCCCAAAAAAAAAAAAAAAAAAAAAAAGAATAGGTACACATGACAGAACTAATAGCACATATGGTTCCAAAAAGACTAATTGGACATTGAAGTCTTTTAAAAGGCCCTACCTATAACTACTAAGAAGTGTCCTTTGCCTCAAAATTATAGTGATCTCGAAAATGAATAAACCAATATAAGACAACCTTATTGAATATATAATAAATTTATAAGTTTTCTTATAAGTAACTAACATATATTAAAGTAGAGGTAATCATGAATGTTAATAAATTATGTATATATTTTATAAAACAATTGTCTAGAATATCTTCCAGCATAAATATTGAGTTAAATATGAAAATATCGTAAAATATAACACTTGGAATCATATAATCATGCCATGTCATGTATCATAATCACATGCATGTGCAGGGCTGCTCCGAAAGAGTAAATACGTCTAGTATATGCCTAAAGGCATCATGTATACCAAATACAGTCTCAAAAACCTCATATTATGATTTTACGAATGATACTTGTAGAACTCATGTCCATAACCATAAGATATACATGCTCAAGATAAAATCATGTTCTAAAACACTAATGATTAGAAATTATTTAAAAATTTTTATAAAAATAGTAGCATATTATTCCTTTTTTAGGTTTTAAACCTATTTGCAAATATGATCAATTAAATGAAAAATATTCGTGTAAATCTTATTATCTTCTCACTTGGATTGTGTAGTGCAATACTTAGCTTATTCTTGAAATTTCCGGGTGAAGTTTAGCATTAGATTGCCCTTATATTTAAATATATCATGATATACTTAGTTACTAATCTAAATTAAATATAACTTGAGAATATTTAGATATATGATATTCATTTGTTTTGAAGTTAAAACTTTAATAATCATATCTATATTTTAATATCTCTCTTCTCCAATTAAACTTGCATAGCATTTTAATCTAATCATCTTCAATTTAGCATGCATAACATATTTTACTTAAATTATACCACTAAATAACCTAATCATATCTTAATTTTCTAATACCAAGCAGTAATTGCTTATTATTTACATGAAATAAATCTCTAAACCTCTAAAATAATTCCAACAAATCATTTCTCCCCGATTGTGAATCATTAAATTAAAGTTAAAATATTAAGATTAAACACTTAAAATTCTTGTAAAATACACTTAAAATTCTCATATATCTTAAGAAAACATTAAATTAAGGCTAAACACTTCAAATTAAATTTTCCTCCAAGAATTCAGATTTGTATATACATTTACTTATCTAGAAATTGAAGAAATTACCTCAAAATATCAAGGTTAGAAGCTTCTTCCTATTTTCTTTCTTTCCCCTTCCTTCCTCCTCCTGGTTACCTTTCCTCCTCCCTTTTTTTAATGCTGAAAAATTAGTTAACCTGCCCCCTTCTCTGTTTTTTTTTTTTTTGAAAAAAAAAAACTGCAAAGTGAGCCAGCACATGCTGCCTCTTTTCTGCAAGCTGAAGGGTGGCCATGACATGTCCACCTGCTTCCTTTCTTCCTTTTTTGTTTGTTTCTTTGTTGCTTTTTTCCTTTCTTTATCTTTTTTTTTTTTAAAAAAAAACTGGGTCCCTCATATGACAAACATTCAAGTGCATGCTGCATAGGAGGCATTAAAAACCAATAAGCTGTTAAGGAGATTTTTTGATAGGAAGATGTGGAGAAGTATTTGTGACATATTCTTTAGCTTATGGATGTGATATTGCAAATTCAAATTGTTTAGGAAGGTATATTAATTGGTTTGGTGCTTCTCATTGCTAAATGGAGTGTTTTAGATTTTGTGAGATCAGTTAATTCTTAACTGGTATTAGCTAATGATATTGGTAGAGACTAGGTTTAAGTCCCCTGGAAATTGTGTAAGATAAAAGATTGCTTCAATTCTAATTGACAAATAGTAGTGGTCATTAAAAGTCAATTATTTTTTGATAATTGAGAATAGGGAGGAGATACTGGGAAATAGAATAGCGGAAAATTTGGAGGTGATACTGGGAAAAAGAATAGCAGAACCTTCTTAGACTACCATTGATTTGATTGTGACTAGGGAGACAGGTAGTAAAGAATTGAAATCTTTATGGTAAATGGTTAAGAATCATTTTGTATATTAATCAATTAAGGAACTTGATTTATCTTATTTCTTGTATTGTCCTTTGTAGTTTTGCTTCCTTGCCTCTCAATTTTTACATTGTGAACTCCTTGTCTTGTTAAAGTAGTACTTTCTTGCAAGCAAGTCCTACAGCAATTTAATGATCCTTAGAAGTAATGAAAACAGCCATATATGATTGGAGTTCTAGCTAGCATTTTATTTGGAAATTTTCGCACAAGGTATGTATATAATGATATGTACTTGCATATACTATGTATTGTGCGTCCTTAACTTCTTACTTGCTTATCATAGGTATTCTCTAACATGGGTTCCATAGTTTCGTTCAACTTGAAGAGGTCTGATAGTTCTTGGGTTGGACATCACGAAGTTGAAAAATTGGCTTCCCTATCTGGAATCCAGCTTCGGGTAAAATATGAGAAATGCTTATTCAGCTATATGTGCTGCTGCTTTGAACTATTTAAGTACAATGATCTTGATTTATTCATATGGTTTCACTTGTTTATTTGCATAATAGTTTTACATCCATCACAATTGTGGGCACATTGCTGTTACTCACCCCATATTCATCAGGCTGTGAGCCTTGTACCCTAAAATTTCAACCATTCGGTCAGGTCAAAGTCATATAAGAAAACCTAAGAGCATAGCAGATCTCTCACCTTTATGCTTGCTACAACTCATTCCATTCCAAATCAATTTTGTTATAGAAGAAAGCTGCCGCATCAACATATGGATGGTTATGGTTCACATCCACCCTTTTCCACAATGGACATTCATGACCAAGCTTCTAGAACCCTTGATGCATTCTGTACTTTCCATTTAAATTCTAGTGGACAAGTTTTCTAGAATTCCACAAGGTCCCCATTATTTCACATCCTTTGGGAAAATTATACTAGTACTGATAAAAATATTGGTATCGTAATCGATATTAGTTACAGCTATATCGTATAAAGTATATTTGACAATACTTATTGGTATCGGATATATCACAAGAAAAAAATTATCGGCCATATCAATATCGGTATTGATATTGCACAATGCTTACGGCTATACCTAATACGATCTAATGAAGTAGCAAAATAATTTAAAGTTGAATGCTCTGACATCGTTTATATATATATTAGTGAAAATGGTGTACAATTAACTTGAATGAAGGTGAAGAATCCATGTAGCAGATCCTATTAAGTAGAAAAGGCTTCTGATTTGGTGGTTGTGTTTCATCAAATGCTTCTTAAGTCATATGGAGGGAATTATCATGATGATAATATGTAAAACAGAAAAGATACTGCTGCAAGACACAAAACCGTTCAAAATAAAAGATCTATGCAGCAACTCACATGTTTTGAGTTTGTCAATACTGTACAACTTGAATGGAATTCCTTTCCAATGTAGATATGCCATTAGACATTTTTCTCTTTCACAAGTAGTAGCCACCAGACATCTATCTTTCAATATCTGACTGTTTCTATCCAATGAATTTGCATGTGCTTAGATTGTGCAGAGGAATCAGCTAATATTAGCAGATAATAAGATTTCCAAAAGAAAATGACAATGAAGTTTGGCTTAAGTATACTTGCAGCAACTATTTTCAATTGCTTAATGATGCTATTGGTTTTTTTGTTGTTTCAATGTAGACAGGGTGCTTTTGTAATCCTGGTGCATGTGCAAAATACCTTGGCTTGTCTCATTTTGAACTTCTTTCTAATATCGAGGTACTTTCTTCCTTTTTATGGATTTGATACTGCAAGTTGAACCACACATGATATCCTCAAGAAGAGTTTTTCTTTTTACATTCAGGCTGGGCATGTCTGCTGGGATGATAATGACATTTTGAATGGGAAGCCAACTGGAGCTGTTAGAGTATCCTTTGGTTACATGTCAACATTTGAGGATGCTAAGGTTGATATCCTGTTACTTTCGTGTGATTCTAGAGTAAAAGCCTTTTGAATCAATATGCATCATTTATTTACTAAGCTATACATGGGGCAAAGCTATTTAGTTTTTGCTGTTTTACCCTAATTTATTTGGGGTTTACCTAGAGTTGGGTTTAAGCATTTACTGGCATAAGGACTTATTCCTTTTAATAAGTAATAATGTAAGAAAAAGGGAATGTACAAAAAATCTAGGTTCTTAGTCTTAGTCTAAGGTATGCTGAGCCCATGCAAAAAGACAGTAAACATGAGGATTTAATTATTTTGACATCTTTATCCTGAACAGTCATTGAATGAAACAATCTGTCACTCTTCTTTTGTCGAATATGCAAGGGATAATGGGACATTCTATGTTACTATCTCACTTTGGCTTGGGCATGTCCAAGTGGAGGTTTGCCCATCTAGGTATCAGACTACTATAGGTTTTTTGATGCAGAGACTTGGCTTGATGGGTTTCTTCCCCTTGGAAGAACAATGAGTTTTATTATTGTATAATTGATTTTCTATGAGATTCCAAAATGGGATTTGAATTTGATGGAATAATGGAAGCAACTGTCATCTTTCTGCCTTTACTCTGTTGATAATAAAAAAATCTCAATATGTAGTTTATTATCAATATCTAGTTTATGTTTGGTTATCAATATGTAATTTATCATCAAATTTCTTTATTATCAATATGTTTTATGTTTGGTTATCACATTTTAAGTATTTCAATTCCAATTCAGGTTTGTTTCTTTTGCACATGCTCCATGCCCATGTCCAAGTTTCAAGCATCCAGCACTGGTCTTCAAATAAGCATGGACACAGGACATAGAATGACATGGACATGCTGGCACACCAATATAGGATAGGGCATGCTTGAGGGACATTGACTAAAATTTATACTTGTTTTAGGACTGGAAATACAATTTGATTAAGTACTTACTCTTAATTGGCAATTAATACTAAACTTTGCACTTCAATAATTGCCCCAATATATTGTGCTATATAAGCTAAATTGCCTAAACAAGCAATTTATTAATGAAAATTGAGGAAAGGGCTTTTAGAAAAAAAAAAAAAATGTAGTAACTATTGATAGCCCAAAAAAAAAAAAAGTGAATTAGAATCGAACACATAATTAGAGTATGTGACTGTTTTCAATGGAATGAAATATAAAGAAGAGTACTAATAAACCAAACACATGGTGATAATTTGACAGAGTTGGGGGAGAAAATCAGTTTTAAAGTCCTCTTTCTAGCGTTAGAGGGCAAAAGCATGCAAATGCAGGTAAGTGTTTGATTTGAGATTCAGGAATAGAGTTAGGAATAAATACAAAAGCAATACTTCGACATCTATACAGCTATGGTTTTGACAAATATCCATGAGAAATAGAAGAAAAAAAAGTAGAAGAGAATGAAAAATGTTGAGGTGTCACAAACTGCCAGATGAGAGCTATGTAACTATTTTTGGGCATTTAAGGGGCGAATTCTCTTAAGAACATTGGAGAGAAATGTAGAGAATTTTAAAACACTTGAACATTCTTGAACTCTCCAAAACACTTTAGAATTTCTCTAAAAAGATTCACTTATCTCATTTACTCTAGAAAGTTTTAGGATTGTGACCCTAGTCATTGATGGTGAGACACATGGCTAAATCATGCCCATCTGTTTTATAAGCCAAAGCCAATATAAAGGGGCTAAGGCAACCCATTTGGGACTATAAGTCGTCTCAAGGCTTTATAATCCAAGCTCTAATGCAATCAAAGTTCTTTATGATCTCATCTTCTTCAGTGTTCTTCTTTTCTAAGCTTGCTTTCATATTTATTCTCTTGAATCAGGCTGACTTAGCACTATCAAGTGAGCTTTTGAGGCTTAAGTGATATATTTAGCAGTCACAAAAGACTAAGCACATGACATGGGGCTCTATTTTGGGCACACCATGGGATGGATTTGTCAGTAGGGAACAATTAAATTTAGGTTGCCACTGCTTTGAGCTTCTTCATAATGTTTAGCAATCTTTGCAAGTTCTCTTCATTGTCAATTCTTTCTTTCAAGATCCAATTGCTTCTATATCTTCGATTGATTGTAAATGGATTTAAGCATTGTTCTCTCTTATCTCATCCTCATGTTTTGAACCTTTTCACTAATTTCTAACTAGCTTCAGAACCTATTCAATTTTCATCAAGTGAAAAGAAATCGGAAACCTGATTACAGCCATAATTTATTGGCTGTTAGATAGATGAAACTGTTTCTTTTGTTAAAATACCTGAATTTTCTATTTTAAAAATTAAATAAGATAGCCCAAATGTATCCTAAATTTGTCCTAAACACATTCGAAGTGTGTCCTGGTGTTCTCTAAACTAGTGTGATTGTGTTTTACCCAAACATGTTTGATTGAACACAAAACAGGTAAAATATCCATACGTGGCCAAACATGTCCTAAACATGTTGGCACATGTCAAGGTGGATTCAGTAGTTGATACTTATCAGACACCATGCTAACATAGGGAGGTGTCCGCACTTCCTAGCTTTTTTTTTTTTCTGTATAAAAGAACCATATGAACATACAGTACCAAATTAATTGGTTTGTTGCCTATGGTGGTTTCACTTGCTTGGAATGAAAATACTTGCACCTTACTGTTTCATTAATTAATCAATGGAAGATCTTATTTTGTTACACATCTGCTGTTCTTTTCTTAGGAAAACTCCTTTGTCCATTTGTTTTCTTTTGAAGGATTTACCAGGAAAATTGCGTGGGATGTATGCTTCTTGCCACTTACGTGTGTTAAACACTGTAGTTTTCCATTTTTGTATCATTTTCCTGAATGGCTTGATTTCAGCTCACTAATATGGCAAATTTAACTGCTATTGTGATTTTCAACAATTTCATGTTTGGCTTTGGCCTTGGAATTTTGTTGTTGTTGTTGTTGTTGTGTGTGTGTGTGTGTGTGTTTTTTTTTTGCAATCATAATGTAACATTGTTTTACCCTTTTGGGCAGAAATTTGTTGAATTCATTGTGAGATCTTTTGTATCGTTGCCAACACCAGCCAGACATGGATGCCACTTGAAGAAATGCAGCTTTCTCTCTGTTAACGGTTACCTTTTTTGACCATTATGTGGCTTGCTATGTCCTTATGAAAAATTGTTTTAAGAATTTTGAAATATGCAATGGCCTGCTTCCCTGTTTAAAATTTCTAATCCTAACTGAATTCTGCGTTGTACCTCCATTTTCTTTGCTATCAATAGAGAGTTTAACATGCTGTCCTGCATTGGCTTATCCTACATTTGGGATGTAAGGAAATCAATTATAAAGACTTGAGAGTCGCCTCACTAGCAGCATGAGCTGTCCTGTTCCTTTTTTGGCCTGAAGTTCCAACAGATTAGAGCGTTACATAAGTGTTTTTTCCATGTGACTTTTGATGTGATTTTGGCCTATAAGATTTCACAATAGTCACCTATTGAGGGAAGTAGTGGGATTAGTTTGTGATGTGGCATGATGAGGAGAGGTCATGATATTTGACTTGGGGAGATGGCAACTCACTAACTCCCCATCACAAACAGGGTTAGTGAAGAATTCAAGTTCATCTTTTAAGCACCAAAGTGATCTGAGGCTCCTTAGTAGCTACAAGGACTCTTCACGTTCCTGGGACTTTTGCGAGCACTATGGTCCAATATGGCTGTTTGCTGGTTAATGACCTGTTTGTGTTGCTATTAGTGGTGAGCTGACTTGGACGGTGATTTTGTGGGCTTGAAGGCTTTTGGAACTGCCATTGATTTTGAATTTTAAGCATCTGTGCTGTGTGACATGATATATGTTTCAGGATTGTGATATCTACACTGGTTGCATCCTAGGGACATCTCAGGATGAGTTTGTATGAAGCATGGCGAGATAACCTGTTCAAGTGGAAAGATTATAATAACCAATGCCACAATGGGTATGGAAGCAGTTTTAATTTACTTTCTTTGGACTTGAGCGGGTTCATTTCTAATATCAGTTTTAATTTACTAATATCAGTTTTAATTTCTGCCCATTTCATTGCCTTAAGTGAGAACAGTAGAACACTATGCACTAGGGGTCATAGTTCTTGCCCAATACAAGATCTTGGCATTGTTTGAAGTCGGTTAAGGACTTTTTTTTTTTTATTGAAAATAAGGAAAAAGAAGAAGAAAAGGATATTACCTTTATGTTGCCAACTGATGACCATTTTAAGGGTTAGTGAAGAGAATGTCTGCATGTTATTTGCAGTATTGTTGAGGAGGCAAGCTTTTTGTGGACTTCCTTTTTGGTGTTTCGAAGGTTTATTCTTTTGTCATGGGAAGATTAAATATTAGAAATAAGATTTGTGATGAAGATTGACAAATTTGGGAGCATTCTGCTGTAGTATACATAATATGACATAAGCTTGCCTAGGCTATTTTCATTAATGTATAAACATAACTAATTTACATTTTAAGCTATAATCCACCAATTGATTATTATAGCTAAAGTGCAATTTTGTATGTAGCTATCCAAGAAGAATTTGGCTGTGTTATGTTGTATACTTCCAAGAATTATTATGACTATACAAGTTGATAGATGTTGTGGTAACTTGTGTGAGGACAGAGGACATAGGGGAGACTAAGGCTTTTCCAATTGGGATTGGTTTATGGCATGAGTCAATTTGAGGCCACATCTTTTTGTCTTGGATATGGATGAAATTAGTAGGCACATCCAAGACAATCTGTCATGTTTCATACTCTCTTCCAATGATGTATTATTGGAGTAGATAAATGAAGACTTCAATTCTAAGTTGGTGCTTTGGAAGGAGGCTCTGGGGTTAAAGACCTTAGAGTTAATAAAATGAAGACCAAATTCATGGAATAAAAGTTTAGTTGTGTAGAACAATGAATAATGGGGACATGAGGATAAGAATTGAATAGCTATCAAAGGACAATTTCAAATGTCTTATATCCATTGTATGGAAAGATGGGGTGATTGATGAGGATATTATTTCAGTTAATCAAAGTAGATTGGATAAAGTAGAGAAGTTCTTCAAGTGTCTTATATGATCGGAAAGTACCATTCAAATTAAGGGACAGACTGCAAAGTATTTATTAGACATGCCTTTTTGTATGGAGTAGAGCCTTAGGCAATTAAATATCACATGTTGAAAAGATAACAACGGCAGAGATGAAGAAACTAATATGAACATAGGGTCATATAAGGGGTTAGGATTCATAATTGTTTGCATCTAGTATATGTACTCTGGCCTTCTCATTTAGGGTAGACTGTAGAGCATTGATAGATCGAGGAATGGATTTGGATTCTGATTGGACAACAGGAAAAGAGACAAAGGACGGTAGAAGCCCCAGGAATTACCTCCAGCTATCAATTCTGAAGTTAACAAGTACTTGAGAAAAATGAAAGAAAAATGATATGTGGAACAAGGTCCTTGATTCATAAACACAGCTTTGGGATTGTGTAGAAGCTCTCAGCCGGTCAAATTGATGAGGAAATACATGAAGGTTTTAGACATTCTGGCTTGATTTGCTTATCATCATAAGTTGTCCAAATAATTGTCATCATAATCACGATATCCCTATCATGATCATACATAGTCATTAAAATCATTCTAATGGAAGGCATAATTGGCTCCATTTCCTTTTGTGGCTTTTATAAGAAGGCTAATGGCTCCTTCCCTTTGATTGACTGCCTTAGATGGAACTTGATGAGGAGTCCTTTGGGCTCATGATTGCTCATGCCTGTGAACTCCTTAGATTGGGTGACTATGGCTGCATGGTAGTGCTGGTTGATTCGTACATTGTCTATTGGGGTCGCAAAATGCCAACCAACTCCATACATAACAATGGTGCATGATTTGTAGGATGTAACAATGTTATGCTTGTTGCAACCTTTATGTGAAATTGTGAGAGCAGTTGCCATCTTTCCGTCAATGTTTATAACAGTAGTTAGTTAAGGAGGTATGACTTCTTTGGAGCTAAGGGATCAGATAGTTTCGAGGGCCATATGATGTTGAGGGATAGAGTAGCTAGAGCTATCTGAGTGGATACTTCAGTGTGTCAAGTAGCTAATATCGAGTTATCAAGGTCGAGTTGCTTCTATGAATGTAAGTCTATGAGAAGCTATGACCACGTGCCATGTTTAGTTAGTGACCTCTTCTTTTGAATGCTGATCATGAATATTTTTGGACTGTATCGAGCTTATGCTTTTCGTGCTGGGCCTAAGTCAGTTTTAGGTAAGCTTGTGTAACCTTATCAACAATGACGTTACATGTGTGAACGTTGGAGTAGCTCTAATGTAAAACAAATAAATTATATAAACATGTAAGAGGTGGTTTGGTCATGTGAGGTATGAATCTTCATGTGCACCAATAAGGAGATGCAAGGGAATGAAATAAGGTCCTTGCAAAGGGGTATAGGTAGACCAAAGAAATGTTTGAAAGAGAAAATAAAATTAAAGACACTAATGAGGTGGTTTGGTTATGTGAGATGAAGATCTTCTTGTGCACCAATAAGGAGATGTGAGGAAACGAAAGAAGCTCCTTGTAGAAGGGTATAGGTTGACCAAAGAAAAGTTTTAAAGAAATTATTAAGCATGATCATGCATATATAGACCTAACAAGGGAAACTATCAACCATTAAGATGAAGGGAGTGTAGAATCCTTATTGCTTATCAACCTAGTTGGAAAAATGCTTAGTTTGGTTTCATTTGGTCTGATCAGTAATAGGGAAGCTGGCATTAGTCTGCTGGTTGCCATAATGGCCACCAAATAACATCTTACTTTGATATTTCCATTTATGTTTGGTGTTAAAGGAGAAAATTTTCCTTTGTAAAGTTTTTTGAAGTGGAGTGCTCCCTCAAGAGGTGTCTTTTTCTTTTTTTTCCCCTGGTCTTGGGAGGCTGCCAAAACATTTTAACATTTGCTAACCTTCAAAAAAGGAGGTATTCTCTGTAAACTATCATTTGGTGTAGAAAGAGTTAGAACATTGGGTGGACAAATAGAGGGACACTAAAGTAAATGTATCAGGGAGCATAACAATGCCACATTCCTTGTGCCTATATTCGCCCTTTGTAAGTACAAATGAGTTTATGTGAGTTGCCTCTAGGATATAATTACTCGTTTGTCTATTTGTATTTTACACTAATAAAATTAAACCTAAAACCTCTATTGAAAGCAAGATTATTTGGCATTTAGCAATTTTTTTGTAGTAAATATCTTGATGCATCTTTGGTGTTTGGATTGTAGTACGGATTGTAGAGCCATTCGATTTTCTGCTACAAGTCGAATTGGAGCAGATTTGGTTTTTTTCTCTATTAACTTGGAATTTACACACCATAACCTACAAATTAGGGGTCAGAGGATTGGTGGGATTCACTTTTCAATTTATCATCCGATACTTAAGTCAAAAATCCTTCCAAAAAATAGAAAGATGTAGGGAGGATGTGAGAGAATACAGAGTTGCATTTATGCGGGGCATGTGAGAGGAGGACTGGGCTCTTGTTGTGTGCCTGACGGGGGATTGCTTAGAGAGATAGAGGATTGGACTCCGTTTGGATGCAAACGATCGGTGGCTCACTAGGGTTGCACTTGGAGAGTGACTTACTAGGAGTACACTCCATAAGCGGAGAGTGACTCGCTAGGGGTGTACTTAGTAAGTGGAGAATGACTCGCTAAGGATGAAGAGGGAAAGAATTGTATCAGGGGAAGAGAGCTTGGTTCTCCCCTTACGCTTTGGGAAGATGGAGGTTTCCCTTGGGTCCAAAAAGGCTTTGAAGGTTTGAATAGAGCTCTCAAATATGCCAGAAAGGACCCCCTCGCCTTGTGGTGGCGAGGAGTATTTATAATGTTTCGTGGAGAAGGATTGGTGCCAAAGTTCGGACAGGTGTCGTTTTTGGGTTTTTGGGTATTGGGAGTCACTTTTGTTGGATGTCGCCCTGCGACGGTGAGGGGGCCGTGAGTGGTCCTCCCGATCCAGTCATCAGATTGTTGGGGCGACGGCCTTAGGCGGCGCCTACATACACGTGCTCTGACTGCTGCTGGCGCATGCTCTGAATACTTTGCTGGTTGCTTGGCTAGGTAACTGTGCTTTGCTAGTTCCTGATATGTACAGTGATGGGACATTTTGCACGGGCCAATTTGCATGCTCCTTTCCGAGATGCTTCTTTTCGAGGCTTTCCCCATTGGTGTCTCTCATTGCTTTTCATGCAAGGCATCACTTGAGTTATGCTTTGCTTAGAAAGATTCCGGGGCAGCCTCGAGACCTGGTGTTGATCTCTTGCTATAAATATGGGATCCTCCACGCTCCACTCCATGGATCATCCTTCCATTAGCCAAGTGATGCGAGCGATTGAGCAAGGAGAGGGTCTTGGGTTGCCAGGGTGGAGGATTGATGGAAGTCTTTTGGGGCCGGAAGTTGCCATCAAAGCTTGTGTGGACTCCATGTTGCCGTCGTTCAAGATTGGTAGAAATCTTGGAAGGCCTGAAGCTGCAGTTGAACCTTGCCATTATGTCCCTCCCGGGGCTGTTCCTTTGTTGTAATAAGGGTGGCTCAGTGGTCGGGCCACTGCCATGTTCCTCTTCCACGCTGGTTTTCAATGGAAAAGCGTCTAGAAGAACTTTGAGGCGCAAGCGCTCTGCTCAGCCACCTCGGCCCTGGGGGGAGTGCTTGGTCCTTAGCTCCTTCCATCAGATGGTCGCTTGTGGAGTTTATTAGAGGGGGTGCTTTCGGAGTTCTACCGGGGTCAGACTGTCGCCGCCGCTATGGGTCAGACTTTACCCTCAGGCTACGGTCGGTCTCGGTGGAAGATATCCTGGTGAGAGGCCTTCCTTGCGAGGTTGGTGGCATCCCATCCCATCCCTGGTCTTCGTCGACCCCTTTCTTCTCCTGCAGCGCTCTGCCCGTGGTCTAGGTGCTTCGATTGGTAAGTAGAGGACGGCCGTCTGGTGCTTTAATTGCAGCTATCTTGCACAAGTCTGTCTTCCCAGAACATATTTTCAGGCTGGCGCATCGGGTAGTTGTCCCATGCATTCCCTTTTCCCCTCTTCGTTATGTACATTTGCTGATGTAAGCTTTGTTCTTTATAAATGAAATTAATGAATGGAATTTCGGAACTTTCTTCTTTCTTTCGCCTTCTACCTTTTGACTTTCCCGTATGACTTTTGCATGGCGAAATGCTTGCATATAGTTGCCATCTATTGGTCGTCCGCCAACATGGTGGTTTAGTTTTATGGGGTCCGACACACAGTAGTCTTCCTTGATGCTTGGTTAGGGGACAACTAGTCTAATCGGCCTCAAGGCTACCGAGTCGAAGACACGTCAGCTGTTCACCTCCGGGGAGCGGTGTGCTCGGGGGCGCCCCTCTTGCCTTGAGGATGGAGTTGCCCGCATCCTTCAGGTGAGCGCTGTCCTCTAGGTGGAGTGCCGAGTTGATGTCGCTGTGGTCGAGGCACTTTAGGGTCAGTAGCGGAGTGGCTTTGTCGATTGAAGGCTGTCCAAGAGCGAGAATGGATCACAGGAGCTCTTAGAGGCTCTGGATCGGATCGTGTCGCTCAAGGACGTGCCTCGGGAGAGCTGGCAACGGCTTGCTAACCTATGGAAAATGTGTCAATGACGGGGAGAAAACTAAGGGCCAGGTCTTGGCCGGATTTGGGTGCCCCTGATCGGTCTGTTCTATCGAGCAGTCTTTTTGGAGACTCAGGGACTTCATGCTAGCCTTCCTATTTTCAATAATGTTGGGGCCACCCTTGCCGGGCTGCTTTAGTATCTTTGGACGTTGTGGCTGGCGGGAGTACTTTATCTTCCATCCTCTGAGGTTCGGATCTCTGTCATCATGACGAGAGGGGCCTCGGTTTCGGGTCAGTCTCTGGCCTTTTGGCCCGACGCTTGGCCGGGGTGGAGCCGATGGACCTAGGTTCTAGGCCGTTAGGGCTGAGTGCATCGTCACGTGGTGCTTCCGCGGTGATGCTTTGGAGAATTGTTGCATGCTGTCCGCCCCTACCTCGAACTTGTCTAGGTCTCCTGTTGTTGGTTGGTGAGTTGAGAGTGACGCGCTTGGGAGCCGTTGTTGGGGTCGCGTAGCCGTTGCGTCAATCAAAGCATCTGAGGGCATTGACTGCGGAGGTGACACAACACCCGTCATAATGGCTCATAATGATGCATGTGAAAGGGTGCGTTGTAGCACGTTGGGGTGAGGGCACGTATCACTGCCATTATGGTGACAAGGCCCTTTAGCTTCGCAAGGATTGGCTATATAAGCACCGCGCCAACCCCATTCTTTGTCATCCCTTCTGCTCTGAGCGTGCCTTCGCTTCTTTCTCTGTGAGCATTTTATGGGCTTTACTCTTCCATTTTTCTTGGCACTTTCATAGATGGCTCATCATGATGCTGCCGTTATTCCTATTCTTATTGCTTCCTCGTCGGAAGTGCCGCTCCCTTCCACCTCTGTACCTTCAATGGATTGGAGTAGCGACAATGAACGGTCGTTGGAAGAGATGGGAGCTGTCTTAGAGAGCATTGTTGCCGGTGGCACTAAGCACTGCCTAGGTGCCCATGCTCTGAAGCACCAGGAGGTTTTAGGGGTATCTCCTAGCCTTGAGTCTGTCGGATCTTCTTGTCCTCTTGGCCGTGAGGTGAGATTATGCAAACTCTTGCCCTTTTCGGTTCTTCTCAATGTCTCTTTTGCCTGACTATTCTTTTCCTCTGTCTTGGTTGTCATAAGGGATGTTGCGCAGGCTGGAGGAGGATGTCCGCTTTCTGTAGCAAGAGGTTGCCTTCCTCCTACGAGACCACGTCTATAGAGAAGAGATGGAGCGGAGAGTCAATGCTGCTATTAGCGAGGCACTTTAGAGCCAGGAGTGAGCTAACTACTTCAACCAGGCTCTGTCCAAGTTTGAGACCAGAGTAGAAATGCTCTTGAATGTGTCTACGCCTAGACCCTGGCCTGGATTGCTGCACTCGAGGACGAGTCCCGAGTGAGTCAATATTGACTCCTCGACCTGATGGGCGTGAGTGCTGAACGGGAGAAGGAGCTAAGTCTAGACTCCATCTGGAGGAGGTGGCCCCATTGTTGAAGGGGTGATTTTAGGAGGGTATCCGTTTCTACAGGCGTATGGTCTCCCTGGCTGCTTCAGACTTCTCTGCTGACTACCTTGATGTGAGGAATGTCGGAGCCAGATGATGGGAGGATCTCATTGTTTTCTCGAAGGAGAGATCACGCTCTTTGGGGGTTGATCGCTCCGGGTAGCCTGTAGGTGGATGTAGTTCCTTTGTTTTGTTCTGAGTCCGCTAGACATTGTCATTGTATGATGTAACCTTTAATAAAATAATCTACGATGTTGATCATTGTGACTATATTTTCCTCTTGTGATGAGCTCTCTTACCCAACTTTTGCTTTGACTACTATAGCATGACGTGCGCTATTAGCCTTGACATTGTCTTTTTATCACTCAACCACCATTGTCTAGACCGTGCGAGCCGTCGGGGCTTGGATGGCCGAAGAGTTCTGAGGATGCTACTAGGGCTACTGTGGGGCCCCATTCTAAGCCCCCAGTGTTGGAGGCTTTGGAGGTAGAGGAATCATCAAAGACAGAGGTTGCAGGGGCATCTCCTTCGGTTCCTCCTGGAGTTAGGGTCTTGATGTCGGGTAGGGATATGTCTCCTTTGGCAGGCAATTTGACTGATTATGCCAGACTTCAGCCGCTGTTTTCCATTTGATAGGTGTTGGTGCCAACAGGAGTTGGTGCCAAAGATTTCTCCAAGGAGAATTTCCGTTTGACCACTGCCTTTTCCCCAGGGAAGCCCCCGATCGGAGAGTGGTCTCCCTTCGTTTCAGCAGGTGGCTCTACATCTTTCTTGGGCTGGCAGCCCGCCCTGCATTTATTCAGTTTGCAACAAGGTAAGTAGGCCAATGTGATCACCTTTGTTGCACTGCTACTCTTGGGGCGATTTTTGCCTCCCTTTCTCTTCTTTCTTTTTTTTTTTTTTTGCGCTGGGCGCCCTGGTCCTCTCATGCTCGTTCTTTCTTGAGAATGTTGTGGCATGGTAGTGGGTGAGCCTTGCTTAAAGTGACGAGGTTTTTAGGCCATGGCCACCGGGCTTTGGCGGAGTTGTAGGTCATCGCCCCATGTTACCACTTTGGCTCTCTATCTTGTTCGGAGGATGCAGTTGCCCTCATGCATCTGAGCCTACCCTGCCGACCATGATTGGTTGATGATGCTCATCCCGTCGGGAGTTGCCACATGCATCCTTGACGAAGCCCCCTAAGGTTTTGATGGCTGCTTGATAGGGTGTCCGACATCTGGTCTGCAAGCCCCTCGGGACATAAAATTTTGACCGCTTTTGGGCGATTCTGGCTGCTTAAGCATGGTTTCTTTGACCGTTAGTATATCGGTTTTACAAGCAAGCCATGGCTCGTTCGACTAGGTGTAGCCTAGTTCATTTGATTTCATTCAATGTGATGCAAGCATTCATGTAAATACACGCGTAATGAATATAGCAACTATTTTATTAATTCAAACGTGACACACGTTACAAGCATGCCTAATGATGTGTGTTAAGTGTACTTGGGCTTGATACGAGGAAGCGGCCGGGTGCTCTCGACATGGGTGATGCTTCACGTCTTTAGGACCAGTTTTGTCGCCTCGGGCACATAGCTCTTACGCGTCATGGTGGAGGATCGTCGAGATGAGGGATAACCCTTCCCAACTTGAGAGGGTGGTCTGTGCTTATTGGCGGTCTCGCCAGTCATCTCTCCTCTCTACGGGACTGGGTCTCCCAGCTCAGATCGTCAGGGTGACGCTCTTGGGTCGCAACTTTGCAAGGCCTGTTATTGATAGTCTATTGGGCGTATCCTGGTTGTACCCCGGGTGCCCCTTGGGCATCAAAATTGCCATGGGGCGTCGAATGGATGGAGACTTTTGATCCCGTGGCTAGGCCGTATGTTCCCTGTTGGGACGAGGCCGTAGTGCGGGGAAGACTTCCTGATTCAACGACTCTTATGATGTAGAAACTCGACAAGGTTCCCCTTCTTGATTAGTTTCTTGATCTCTTTTCGTAGCGCTTGGCTGCCCCTGGTGTCGTGGCTTGGGGACTGGTGGTATCGGCAATATTTCGTCGGGTCTCCCGCCTTTGGATCCTTGACGGGCTTTGGCCACTTTAAATACTCACCTCCCGGGATTCTCTCAAGGACGTTGGTCGGGAGTCATTCACGGGGATCCGTCTTTGGAGTTTGGTCCCCTTGTGGGTTCTTGGTGTCTTCCTCAGTCGTTGGTTGAGATACCGAGTTTTGACATGATTTCCCCTTCTCTTCTTCTAGATGGCAGTGAAATGCGACACAAAATTGTTTCTGAGCTCCTGGAATGTTTGGATGGAGCCTTGTTTGAGGTGATAGAACCAAACCCGCATGTCTCCTTGGAGCGTTATGGGGAAGCTCAGGCACACGGCGGTCTCGTTCAGGCTCCAGGAGCCTATCAGGGCTCGAAAATGGTTCAAGTGATTGACCGGGTTGGAGCTCCCATTATATGGCTCCATGGGCGGTATTTGGAGCTCGTTGGCAAACACCTGAGACCGAATCTCCCTTGCAAATGGAAACTTCCCAGGTTAATGGAGTCTCTATCGGCATTTTCCTCGAACCTACATAGTCGTGTCTCCTCCGCTTCCTCCTTTGTCCAAAGGGAGGATGCGACCCTCAAGACGTCGAAAGGGTTCCTCTCTTCTAGACGGTTCGGCGAGGGGTGTGGATTCGTGTGATCATTTGCCCACAGCCATCAAATGTTGCGAGAGTCATCTCCGCGGTTTGGGGCCCGTAGGTCGTTGTAGTAGCGGTGTAGATCTTGCTTCAGTCTTCTAGTTCGGTACTTTGGAAGCAAACAAACCTCCTTCTAGAAGCAGATCGCTATGTTCAGATCCTCCCCAGTGCCGAGGTGGACGGGCTGCTGAGACAAGATCCGACGGGGCCATGCTTTCCTCCAATTCCCTCCTCTGGGCGTGATCGTTGTGTGGGGGAGGGAGGAGCCCCCAACCGCAAGCACGCTAGTGTAGGTTGTATACCCCCTTGGCTACCCTTGGGGGTCATTGCCAAGGGGGTGCCATTTCTAGCTAAGGTGTGCGCTAGAGTATTGGCGTTGGCTGTACTCGTTCAGTTGGTGAGTGGTAGTCGGACTTATAGTCGTTTCCACAAATAGCACCACTGATGCGTCCCTGGTGTCCGAGTTGTGGTATGTATTAAAGAACCACTCGATCTTCCGCTACAAGTTGAATTGGAGCGAATCCAATTTCCGTCTCTATTAACCTAGAACTTGCGCACCACAAATTACAAATAAGAGGTCAGAGGATTTGCGGGACTCATTTTTCAGTTTATCTTCCGATACTCAAGTTAGAAATCCTTCCAAAGAAATAGAAAAATACAAGGAGGATGTGAGAGAACGTAAAGTTGTATTTATGCGAGGGATGTGAGAGGAGGATTAGTCTCCTGTTGTGCGCTCAGCGTAGGGCCATTTAGAGAGATGGAGGACTGGGCTCCATTTGAGTGCACACGATCGGTGACTCACTAGGGTTGCACTTGGATAGTGGCTCACTAGGGGTGCACTTGGTGAGTAGCTCACTATGGGTGCACTTGGTAAGTGGCTTGCTAGGGATGGAGAGGGAAAAGAACTGTATCAGGGAAGAGAGTTTGGTTCTCCCCTTACGCTTCAGGAAGACGGAGGTTTCCCCCTAGTCCAAAAAGGCTTCGAATGTTTGAATAGTGCTCTCAAATGGTGCTAGAAAGGACCCCCTCGTCTTGTGGTGATGAGAAGTATTTGTAATGTTTCGCGGAGAAGGATTGGCGCCAAAGTCTCTGACAGGTGTTGTCTTCGGGTTCGCTGGCCATTGGGGCGTTGATAGGAGCCGCCTTTGTCAGACGTCGCCCTGCGACGATGGGGAGCCGTGAGTGGTCCTCCCGATCCAGTCATCAGATTGCTGGGGTGACGGCTTCAGACGGCGCCTGCATACGTGTGCTCTGACCACCTCAAGCGCATGCTCTAAACGCTCTGCTGGTTGCCTAGCTGAGAGTCTTCCAGATTGGTTTGTCCGCCTGCGTTGTCAATTGGGCCGTTGACACTTGTCCCTTGGCCCCCTGTCGCTAGGCCTTCATCTTGGTAGTTACAGTAGCATCTGGGTTGGGTCGGATTGATCTCCTTCCTAGAGCTTTGTTTGCCGCTTGCTGGGCCTATCGTTCATCCTTGCATGTTAGTGGTTTGACCTGGGCCTAGGACTGGATCGGTCTTTGGCACTACTAGATCCATCAAATCTATACAAATGATCTAATATTGTATTGTAATTTTGGAGTCTCTCTTTCTGTTCCCCTCTCAAAGTTCATCCACAATTTTGGCTATTTGACTGCGGAATGAATAGTTGCATTTCTTCTTAAATGTTGTGTCTATTTGCTTCTCTTCTAATCAATTGTGTTTGTTTATGTCGCTTTTGAACAGTCATGGATGTCCAAGTCAGTCAATTTCATTCGTACAATCACATCTGTACGAGAAGTCATGCCATTTGAATACTTAGGTCCATTGAAACATTTCTTCTTATATTTCGAAAATATCCAACGTTCCCCCACCATTTTCTAATATGAAAAAATACTAGATCATCAAGAATACTATGAACTTACAGGTAAGCGATGATATCTAATGATTGAACCACTCCTTCATAAAAATATGTTACTAAAGTTAGAATGCTATGATAGGCTTAGTCTTAAACTAGCCAGTCTACTGGACTAGTTGAACACAATTCACATGTAGGATTAACATCATTAACGGCTCAACTATATCTGGCACTATGTTAGCCTTGTTGTGTCTTTTTCATGAGTGCTTTAAGAGGTAATCCCTTTAACTATGAGAATCATCCAAATTTACAATCACATTGTTAGACTATACCTTTCATCTATATATCATTCTAACACGAAATGATATTCTCAATAACTAATGGCTTAGTCGATTATTTTCATGAAAAATTTTAATAACATCTTTCATGCATGCCAATCTCAGCCATTGACCCAAACCATGCCCCTAGGATATACAAGGTCAACTATCAATGACTTGCTTATAGGTGTAGGCATCACTAATGCTTAATCCAAAATTCTAGGTAGCAAATGTGAATGCATACAAACTTTTGATACATAAATAAATGCGTAGACACCAGTTCCAATAATATGTGTGCAAAAGTCCTAATTGTTAAAAATTTACCTTCCACTACCAAAGGGAACACTTTAGCATCCTTAGTCGTAATGACAAACACCTTCCTAGTAGCACTAGACTTCCTACTTGTCTACCTGAATGGGTGGGGGCATTCCTTGAACTTATAGTTGGATTGGCCATTGTTAAACATGCCCCATATTGCTTGTTGCAAGCTTCCTTCCATGGAAACGTCCACAAAACTTACAAGGTGTCCTTAGGTGTTGTCTTTCCAGTGCCTCTTGGATCTCCACATCTTTTTTGAATCCCTTTTCTTTGGACTTCAACCTTTTATTGGATCTTCCTGATTTCACACTTTATCCTCACCCATATTTTTTTTTCTCGAAAAACTTTGCTCTCTCAATCTCTTGCTCTATGAGCAAGGCTTGATCCAGCCAGAATGACACCTCTCCGAATTGTGTAATTCAAACTCAGCGAAAATTTCCTCATCCACTTGGCTTCATCAAGAACCAAGTGTGGTGCGAATCAGGCTAGCTTGGTAAATTTTATATCGTATTCTAATATAGAGTGGTTTTCGTGCCTTGGTCTTGAAACATCGTCCTCCTTCAACTCCTAGAGGCTCATCGGAAGGTCCTTATTGTAGAAAGCCTTTAGGAACACTTCCCACAAAATCCTCTTAGTCATTGCCTATTAATGGTCGGCATCTCCTTTAAGCTTGTATATGGCCAACATTCTCATTTTCCTGGCACTCAAACTACTTTAGAAACTTTTTCCACCCTTCGGATCCATATTTCAACTTTGGTAGGATCCAGATCACCCCAAAAAACAAGAACACATTCTTTCATGAACCTTTCTTAGGCCATCATCTCCCCTCTAGGGTTCCTTCTAACTCTACCAACCTCAACATACCATGGATTCTAAAGCAGCGTGTGGACTTGTGGGTCCATAATTTCAGCCATCCTTACTATAACCCTAGAAGCTCGTTCTCTCAGGTGGACCCTCCTTCGCCTTGACTTCTATAAATCTTGGTACCTATTGTACCACAATTTAAAAACATTTAGATACCCTCAATCACTTAAGACATCTCCATTATGTCTCATCATATGGTTTAATCTACTTTAATTTGACCATAGACTTCTCGAATCTGCTCAACCATGATAACATAACATCCATCATTTAACCCATGGAAGGTCCTACGAGTTAATAATACATAAAACCACTAAAATGTATGGCCTATGGCCATGTTATGTCAAATTATACATGCCTGATTATACTTAAAACATTGAAATTGTATATCCCACATCATCATCAAAATACATAAACATCTTCTTCTTAATGAAGACCCTCCAACAATGAATATCCACCGATCCAAAACTCGCTCTCATGCCTACTAATTTGAAAGGGTGAATGTAAGGTTAGCTAAAGGCTTAGTAAGCAAATATGAGGCATAACCATAAATATGAGCTATTAAAATATACACAAATAATGATCAAAGGTCAGCGGTAAACCTTACCTACTCAAGTGAATACATGAAGGTCAATTTACATCTTTATAATGTATTTTCTACATATCTTCCCTATAAACATGAAATTCTTAGATGGATTGTCTACATATTTTTCCTATAAACAAGGCCATACCTGCTCTAATAATCCACAGGTGGGCCCTAATATGACCTTATCTAGTTCGTAATATATTTTGATATGTTATAATATATACCTTTTGTCAATTCATTATAATAGCATATTTGAAAGAAACATGTAAAAATCTCTGCAAAACATGCATATTTTTTTTATAATTTGGAAATCAATTGGTTAATTTAACCTAATGTAGAGATTTCTCAATGACTTTTGCAATATAAAGGACATGCAAGAAGGTATTCTTCATCAAATTTTAGAAATTTCAAGATTCTTCTATAAATTTGAACAATTTTTATGAACATAGATAATATTTCAAAATCTAAGAAAATTTATAAAAGAAAGACATGCATACAAGTTAAATATTAAAAGAAACATTGATGAGTACTTGCTTGGAACTTAGGAACATGAAATCTTAGATTGTGAGTCAATATAAAAAGAAAATTGCAAAATGTTAGCAAAAAGATGAAAAACTAGGCTTGAAATTCATTTGCATTAACTTAATTTCAAATGATCCTTAAAGGTTTGGCTCAAAAGCATCTTCCTCTTTTCTTTCTCTCTCTTTTCCTCCTCTCCTTCTATCTCTTCTTTCTGAATTCCCGTAGATATGGGTTGAAACATGGCTGAATTCCCTTCTATACACAAACTAGTGCTTGTGCACAAATCATGTGCCCATTAGGTGTGATGGTCAATATCAACCTGTGAAGATGTGCACTTCATATGTGCATTAGGTATGGAGCTACTGGAACAAATGCATATGAGCACACATAAGGCTTGGAGCTGCTGGAACAAATGTGCATGAATGCACGTCAAGTGCAGAGATATTGCCTTAATTAATTAAGTTAATGCAAAGTTTATGTGCCCATTAGACACCAAACCCAGTAGTCCAACACTAGGGGTCTCACCCAAACCTATAATTATAATTAATAATTGCTCGATTATTATAATCTAAACATTAATTCATCAAAATTAGTTCTCGAATCTCATGTCCCTCTTGTCGTAAAAATTTCATCCTTAAAATTTAATACGTTAATAAAGAAATAAATGTGGATACTTTGCTCGAATCTCATCTTCATGCTTCCATATAGCTTTCTCAAAAGAATGGTTCTTCACAACACTTTAACCAAATAATAATATATGTGCGGACTCTAAAATTTGAATCAGTCCTTTAATATACGGCAAATCTACATTAATTCTCAAGGGTCCATGCTCTATTAGCAAGGGTCATATACGTATTTTTGAAGCATAGATACATGAAACATGTCGTTAGAATCTGCCAAATTAGGAGGTAAGGTTTATCTGTAAGCCACTTCTCTAATTTTTTTCAAAATTTCAAATGATTTTACAAATCTTAACTTCAGCCTTCCTTTTATTCCAAATCTCAAAACTTCCTTAGATGGACATATCTTTAAGAATACATCATCCCTAACTTCATAATTTAGCTTGGATCTCCTGCGATTCGCATTATTCTTTTGTTGGCTTCAAGCAACTTGAAGTCGGACTCGGATCAAATAGATGTTCTTTATTTTTTCTTGAATCATTTTTGGCCTTAAAAGTCTTTGGTCTCCAGTTTCTACCTAATTGATGGTGGAACGATATTTTCTTTCATGAAGTGCTTCAAAAGGTTCTATATTGATTCTTGCTTGGCAACTATTATTGTAGGCAAACTCAACTATTGCAAATGGTCATCCCAATTTGCTTTCATCTCCAACACGAAACTCTCAACATATCCTCAAAAATTTGATTATTTTGCTCCAATTATTTATCTATCTACTAAATTGCAACTTTGTGCCTATCCCTTGACGTGCACTCTCCCAAAACAAGAATACAGATCTTGAATTTCATATCAATAATATTAAAACCAAAACCACATGAAGCCTCATTATCTCATTGATATATAACCACGGAAAAAATCTCTTGAAAATGTCATCCCAACAATGATAAAATGTGCTGACTTCCTAAATCAATCCATAATCACCCATATTGTATTATGATTCCTAAACGTTTTTGAAAATCACATCTCAAAATCCATAGTTATATATTTGCATTTCCAACTAGGAACCAACATTTGAAACAAAAGACCTAGCAACTTTTTATGTTCAGCTTTCATTTATTAGTAAATTATACATATTCCCATAAAAGCCACAATGTCTCTTTATATACTTTCACCAAAATATATTTTGCAAGTTTTGATACATTTTATTTATTCTCAAAATGATCATATACTTTGATCGTTAGATTTCTTAAAATTTCTTATTTTAGTTCCGTAACATTGGGTACGCAAATGCAATCTTGATACCTCAAATTACATCACTACGAACATTGAACACTTCCATTGATTCTCTATTTAGATCTTTAGTGATATCCATAAAAAATGAATCATCTATTATCACGCTCTTATTTCTTTCAAAAATTTTCATCTACACTAGAAAATTATGTAGAATCATATGCATACCTTTTAAGTGCAATCGGATATTGCACTCCTTTCCATCTAACATTTTCATCTCCTTAATCATCAAATGAGTCATCAACCTTGTTGATTTCCAACTCAACACATCTGCCACTACCTTGGCCTTCCCTAATTGATATTGGATTTTGCAATTGCAGTACTTCAATAAGTCCATCCATTATTTTTGTCTAATGTTCAATTCCTTTTGGGAAAACAAATATTTCAAACTTTTGTAGTTCGAATACATTGCAAACTTCTATTATACAAATAATGCCTCCATTTTTTTAAGGCAAAGAAGATTGCTACCAACTCCTAATTGTGGGTGTGGTAATTTTGCTCGTAAGTTTTGAGTTACCTCAACCCATAAGTAATTACCTAGCCATGTTGCATCAAAATGCAACTAGGCCCCTATTGGGGGCTTCATGATATACCACAAAACTCCCTAATCCTTTTGGAATGCCTAAAATTTGGGTGGTTGTCAAATGATCTTTCAATTCTAAAAACTTCATTCGCAATTATTATCCCAAAAGAATTCCCACTTTCTTTTGTATCAAACGGATCAACAACACCACAATTCTTGAAAAATTCTCAACCAATCTCTATAATAACTAGCTAACTCAAGAAAATTGTGTACTTCTGTCACACTTATCGGCTAATCCCAACATGTGACCACTTCAATCTTCTTCGAATCAATTGAGACTCCCCCTTTGAAATAAATTGGGCTAGGAAAGCCACTTGCTCATGCCAAAATTCACATTTTTTTATACTTTGCATACAAGCTGTCTTTCCCCTAATGTTTGCGATGTAATCCCTAATTAATCTTCATGTTCTTGAAAACTCTTGAATATATGAGAATGTCATTAATAAAAACAACTATAAATTGATTCAAACTAGATTGAAACCTAATTCATCAAGTCTATTATGAATCCTACAAGTGAATTAGTTAATCCAAACAATATCACTACAAATTCATAATAGTTATTCCTCTTTCGGAAAGCCATCTTTGATACATCTTCATTTCTTGATCTTTAATTGGGGATACCCAAATGAAGATCGAAGTGATAATTCATAATAGTTATGCCTCTTTCGGAAAGCCATCTTTGATACATCTTCATTTCTTGATCTTTAATTGGGGATACCCAAATGAAGATCGATCATGGAGAATACATGAGGTCCTTGTAACTAATCAAACAATTTGTCTATCCTTGACAATGGATACTTATTCTTAAGCATAATCTTCTTCAAGTCTTAATAATCAATATAGAATTTAATGGATTCATTTTTCTTCTTCACAAACAAAATCGCTTCCCTTAAGGTGAGTTTGGTTGGATAAAGCCTTTCTCCAATAGTTATTGCAATTGTTTCTTCAACTCTTTTAACTTAAAAAGAGCCATCCTATGAGGTAATTTAGAAATTAGTGTGAGTCTAGGTACCAAATCAATAACAAATTCAATCTCCCTACTCGATGGTAATCTAAGGAAATCTTCTAAAAACACATCTTCAACTCTCTTACAACTGGAATTTCTTCAATTGGCATATTATGACTCCTGGCGATGATAACATAGGCAAGAAATGTTTTGACACCCGCCTCACATCAGATGATATGTCTACAATGTAGTAATTATATAGGCTGACTCATTCGGCTTTCTTCCTTAAAATAAAAGGGTTGACACCGAAGAATTGAAAAATGCAATCTTGTTGAAGCAGTTCACTCAGGCATGCTAGCATGCCAATTAATCTAATGCCTAAGATTACACCAAAATTGTGAATGTCCAGCAATATCAAATTTACTAATAACTCAAAGTCATGAACTCAAACTACACACCTAAGGTACACAATGTTTGCTATTAACAACTTACCCATCAGAGTAGACATCACTATAATCTAAAATTCTATGTGGCGAATGCAAATGGCATACAAATTTTGGGAACACAATTAAATATGTAGACCCCGTATGCAACATTGCTTGTGCAGTTGTGTCAAAGATTGAAATTTTACCTTCCACCACCAAAGGGGATGCTTCAACATCCTTAGTTGTAACAGCTTATGCCTCCCCTATAGCACTATACATCTTACATGTCTGTTTCAAAGGGTGGGGACGTTCTTTGATCATATGGTTGGATTGGCTGCAATTAAAACACGCTTTAGCTTACTTGTAGTATGGCAGCCCTCCTTCAAAATGTCCTGAAAAACTCACAAGATGTCTTTGAGTGTTGTGCTCCCAGTGCTCCTTCAATCTCCGTTGTTTTCTTGTCTATTTCATGAACTTGTCTGACCCATATTTTTATTCTCAAAAAATTTTGCATCTTATGACACTTTACCATCTTATGGAATCTAGATTCTTATCATTCAAACATTAGAACTTTGTCCTCATATGAACAAATCATATTTTTATTCTCAAAAATTTTCAAAATTCATTGTCCTTGAACTTTTTCCTCTATGACCAATATTTTTATTTTCAAAAACTTTGCTTTTCAACACTTTACAATAATAAAGGCTCAACAACACTTCACCATAAGCCCTTAACTAGATGGCACTATCTCTAGATTCTTATCATTCAAACCTTAGCAAAAATTTCTATGTCCACTTAGCTTTGTCAAGCATCAAGTGTGGTACAAATCAGGCTAGCTCGGTATATTTTTAATCGTATAACAACACGGAGAAGTTTTCTTGCCTAAGTCTCAAAAATTCATTGTCCTTGAACTTTGTCCTCTATGACCCATATTTTTATTTTCAAAAAATTTTGCTTTCTCAATTTCTTACTCAATAATTAAGGCTCAATCCAACACTTCACCGTAAGCCCTTAGCTAGATGGCACTATCTCTAGATTCTTGTCATTCAAACCTTAGCAAAAATTTATGTGTCCACATAGCTTCGTCAAGCATCAAGTGTGGTGAAAATCAGGCTAGCTCGGTATATTTTTAATCGTATAACAACATGGAGTGGTTTTCTTGCCTAAGTCTCAAAAATTCATTGTCCTTGAACTTTGTCCTCTATGACCCATATTTTTATTCTCAAAAAATTTTGCTTTCCCAATTTCTTAATAAGTAAGGCTCAATCCAACACTTCACCGTAAACCCTTAGCTAGATAGCACTATCTCTAGATTCTTATCATTCAAACCTTTACAAAAATTTCTGTGTCCACTTAGCTTCATTAAGCATCAAGTGTAATGCAAATTAAGCTAGCTCAGTATATTTTTCATCGTATAACGACACGGAGTGGTTTTCTTGTCTAAGTCTCCAAAATTCATTGTCCTTGAACTCCTAGAGGCTCATCAAAAACTACTTATTGTGGAAAGCCTCTATGAACACCTCGTATGAAATCTCATCATTTTCTTGACCCAAAACCCTCTTAATCATTGTTATTTATTGGCCAGTCTCCCATTCAAGCTTGTACATAGACAACCTTACATTCTCATTGTCTAGGTGCCTGATTACTTCAAAATATTTCTCCATTCTTTGGATCTATATTTCAGCTTTTTAAGCATCTGAATTACCCAAGGAAATATGACAAGTTCATTTGTAAACGTCTCATATGTTGTCATCTCCCCTACACGAGTCTCTGCAACTCCACAAGCCCCGACATGCCGTGGATTCTTGGGTGAGATGCGGACTAGGTTGCCCATATTTTCAATCATCCTTGCCTTAACCTTGACAAGCTTGTTCTCTTGTTTGGAGCTTCCTTTGCCTAGACTTTTAGACATCTTGGTTCCTATTACACCATAATTTACTAAAGTTTAGATTCCTTAATCACTTAAGAAGTCTTTCATATGATTTGCTCTGATATCATAACTTGTCATGACTGGAATTATTGACATAAAATTAGATCCGAAAACCCAAACCGCGATACTGCATAAAATTTCATTAGTAACTATATAGCATATATATAAATATTTATCCCAAGATGTAGTCGAATTTACTTCAATTTGATGTCCGACCTCTCGAACCTACTCAACCATCATAACACAACGTTTGTAATTTAACCCATATCCAAACCTATGAATGAACAATACATAAAACCATCTAAATGTATAGTCCACGACAATGCTGTATCAAATTCTGCATGCCAAATTATGCTTAAAACATTGAAATTATGTTTACAACATCATCAAAATACATAAACAGCATCTTCTTCTCAATTAAGAGATAATGACCCTCCAAAAACAAATACACGCTAGTCCAAAACACACTAGAGGTCCCAAGCTTGCTATTATGAAAGGGTGACAATACAATGTCATCTAAAATCTCAGCAAATAAATATGAGGCATAACAATAAATGTCAGTTACATTAAAATGTACTAAATGAATAATGAACAAAAGGCCAACAATAAGCTTCACCGACTAGGGTGAATACATCAAGGTGGGTTTATGTGTTACCCTGTAAATATAAGCTATATTGTACTATTTAAAATCCATGAGTGGGCTGTCTACATATCATCTTTATATATAAGGCATTACCCACTATTATTACCCATGGGTATGCCTTTATATGATCATATCTTGTTCGTAATATATTTTGGCATGTCATAATATATACTTTCCATCAATTTTGTAAGATAGATCATTTGAATTAAATGTTTGAAAATCTTTACAAAAGATGTACATTTTGTAGAATTTGAAAATCAAGGGCTTAACTTAACCTAATGTAAAGAATTTTCAATTATTCTTGCAAAATAAAGGATATACAAGAAGACATTTTTCATCAAATTTCAGAAATTTCAAGATTCATCTATGTATTTTAGCAATTTTTATGAATATAGATAATATACTTCAATATTTAAATATTAGAAAACTTATAAAAGAATGGCATGCATGCAAATTAAACATCGAAAGATACATAGATGAGCTCTTGCATGGAACTTAGGAACATGGAATCTCAGTTCATGAGTGAATTGGAAATTCAGAAATTTCACCAAAAGGATGAAGAACTAGGCTTGGAATTCATTCCTATTAACTTAATTTCTAATGGTCCTTTAAGGTTTGGCTCCAAAATCTTCCTCCGCTTCTCCTTCTCTCTCTTCTCCTCTTAACTTCTCTGTCTTCTCTCTTAGTTCTCACAAAAATGGCCAGAAAAATGACTAAGTTCTCTTTTATACACAAGTTGGTACATGTACGCCAATAATGCACCCATTAGACCTAAAGGCCAATTTTGGCTTGTGCACATGCAGCCCTCTTATGTACATAAGATGCAAAGATACTGGAATAAATGTGCATGAGCTCATTCACGCGCACTAGATGTAGAGATATTGCCTCAAATAAAGCTCATGTGCTGCTCATGTAGTGCTAAACCAAACAATCCAACTCTTAGGACCTCAGTCGAAACCGCAATTATCCTTAATAATTTGCTTAATTATTATAATTTAAACATTAATACATCAAATCAAATAATCGGATCTTATAATAGCTCTTAGAAAGAGGCTAGGCATTGATATAGGGTTGCTATTGGTTTTGAGGTCATTGAAGAACTAAGTTGGGCTACCATTTTTCTCATTGTCTGCCAATTAGTAATTCTTTCATCTTGTAAATAATTTCTAAGAATGTTACGATATTTGGGAGTACATTAAGAAGTTTCTCTCTTCTATGCTTTCCCAAAATCTAGCCACAAATGTTGCACTTACAAATTGTAAAGTGAAAAATCACATATGTTTTGAACAATTGCTTGGTCATGCTACTTTTCTGCTTGTGTCATTTTTGAAGAGTTGCATATATTTGAATCTTTGAATTAGTCAACTGTAACAATCACGACCATTTGACTAAGTCATGTTAATGTGAATAGTCACCCATATCCAATCATTTTTTCTTTTACTTCAAAAATATCCCTCGAAATGTGAACCATCTCTTATTAGCCTTTGAAGTTTCTGGAGTGGCTTGTTCTTCTGCTTGGGGAATAACTGGGATTCAGTGGGTTCATCGGCGTTTGTGAAGCAAGAACTTATGGCTTCAAACTGGTTCAATCAGAAATGTTAAAAGATATGTGACATACATCCCTTTCCATTAGCCTTGTTGCTAGGATGTGGTTTATTTGGGATTGCAGAATGATGTTGGTTTTAGAGTGAGTGATATGAACATGTTCAGATTCCAGCTGGTTTGGCATATTTTCATATGGCATGGGTTCAATTTTCTATTTTCTTTTCTTATGGTGGCATTTTGGACAGCCTGAATCATCTCTATCAGCATCTTATTTTTACAGATTTCTTGCAACCTGGTTGGGACCAATTTAATAAAATTTTATTTTACTTATAAAAGAGTTATGTTCTCTATTAAGTAATTATATTGTGCCAATTACCTTGGACATAAAAATGACGTAAAGAATAAGCAAGTCTATTATGAAGACAAGTTAACCTTTATGAGTTATTGGGGAGAGAAAAGGTTGGAGCCGAAGATCAAAGGGCCTCTTGTTACAAGAATGAATACGAGGAGGTCTATCACCTATAATCTCGGCACAGATTTTATCCTTCTTGAGATAAGGTTTGACTTATTGGACTTAGAAGAGTCCTTAGTTGTATCCTTCTTGGGGATTAAGGTTGACAAGTGGACATAGAAGCCTTAGTCGTTTGTCTTTCTTAGGATTATATTGAGTGGATTTAGAGGAGTCCTTAGTCATTGAGGGCAATGAGGAAGGCTTATGGGGATCATGTTTGCATACTAGCAATAATGTTTTCTCAAGAAAGCTCCTTATCCTTTTTGTAATTAGGACTTTGATGCCCTTTTGGTGATTGGATGCGTCTTGATGTCTCTCCTCCTTGAATCTATTAAGTACCCACTTTTATAGATAAAAACGAGGTTCCTTAGTCACGTGCTTTTGATAATAAAGGGTTGAGTGGGTGGATGATTTGTTTGTCATTAGGCCACTCAACTCATCCACATGGCATTTGTCATCATTGCTCTCAATTTGATGTCACAGCGGGAGGCATTCTTGCCTCACTGGCACTGTTTCAATGTCTGTCATCATTGCCCTGGATTTCATGTGACCACTGGGAGGCACATCTGCTTTCCTTGCACTTTTTCAGGTGCCCAGTGGCATTGTGGGCTTTTGCTGAACACGCTTTCTTGTCCTTTTTGTAGTTGTGACTTATGGTGACATCAACTAATCAGTGCCTTGGGTATCCAATGGAATAGCTCTACTCCAAGTACCTGGAATTTGGTACTTCCCTACGGTTATCGGCATTCTTTCTGTTAGTGAACCATTAGTGTCACATTGACGTTAGATTCCTTTCTTTGGGGACATCGGTTTCTCGGGGACATCAGTTATTCCATCTAGGGCTTGTTGCACTGAGCATTGATTCCCATCTCTAGGGACCTCTTCTCTAATGCTTCAGTGGTTCTGCCGAGATTTCATGGCTTTCAACTTAGATAACAGGGCCTTGGTATATCTGTATCGAGACACTCCAGCCCATCAGGAAATACCAGAAATTTTCCAGCCCCCATCTGGGCCTTTCTGCATGTGTACTATTGATTTTTACCTTTTCCTATATTTTGAGTTGCTTTGGCAGCAGCAACATGCTTTCCTTCATATTTCTTCCAATCTATTTACAGTCGAGGGTAACTACTGGATTTGGTAAATGGGGGGCAGGTTATTTGAAACTACGTTTTCATCCTTGTGAAAATGACAGTATTAGTTGAAGGCACCAACTTCTACAGACTGGAATGAATGGTATCTTCATTGGACTGGTAATTGTTCAAATGAGTGAACAGAAGTCCTTGATGTACTGTGTATCATGCCTAAAAGTGTCTTACAATCCCATGCATATTTTGCCTTTCCATTTGATAAGACCAACTTTCTGGAATTCTGGAAATCACTTTAGTTTAGTACAATGTGGCCAGTAGATGTTGCAAAAGCTATTTTGATTCTCAATTTGGTCTTTTTGAGTGTACGATATCAGTTCTCTGGTTCCCCCTCTAGTTGTGATACTAAATTGCAGATGTGTCAAAAATCTCAGTAGCCGTGTACTCATAAACATCACAAAAAAAAGTCATATTTGTTATGGCTTAAAAACAAACTCAAGTAGAAGGAAATTAAGCAAATAAAAATAAAAAATATGAAACTCAAAACTAAACTAATCCTTTCCCTTGTCACAGTTCACATTCCATTCAAGGCTCTTAATTTCTTCTTTCCTTCCTCTCGTTTTAGCTCTTGCTCTTCTAATAACTTCCATTAGTCCTCCTTTCTCCTTAGTTATTTCTCTTTAAACAACGTCATCATCATGCTATCCTGATCCGGAAAAGAAACTTCAAAGAACTAATGAAAAAAATCATTGCATGAAGCATGATGTCAGAGACTTATTTAAAAGCTACATAACTAAAATTAGATTCCAAGCCATTGTTCAAAAAAAGCAGTTACATCCCTGACAACAACAGAAGTATGATTGAACTGGTGAATGGATATTGCAACTGATGAATGGCACCTGAGACAGAATCCTCACTGCCTTGCTTTCTGTAGAATCTGTTGCCTTGTTAATCTCTTTGGTTGATTTGCTTGTTTTCTTTAAAATTTTGACTACCTCTTATTGCTACTATTAGCATACAATAATATGTAATTGCATACTCTTCATGCCAGCTTGTGTCATTGTTTGTTTTCTGGGATATTTTACGATGCAACACTACATAAAATGCAGGACAGGACACAATAAGCTCAAACACCAGTTTACATCTCAAGTCCATCACTGTTTACCCAATAAAGTCATGCACAGGATTCAATGTAGACAGTTGGCCGTTAAGCATTACAGGTAACCAAATTTCCACTCCTTCCCTCAAGCAATTAAGTAGGTAGTTGATTTCACTGTCATGGTGCAAGTACCTTAGGCATACTTATATGGATAGATGTCCCTGAAATTGTTGTACTATAGGGGGCCTTAGGCCAGCCCAAACTATCTAAACATCGATGAGGACTGCAACTACACACAATCAAAAGCTAGGCTTGATAGTATTTATACGATTTATCAACTGCTGCATTCTAACAGTGAAACAAAATTTAATATGTTAATAATTTGCTCAGAAAGGGACTTGAGGTTACTTAAAATGAGATGATTCCTAGAAATCCATAAACTAAACGAGGATAAAAGAAGCAAATGCAGCCATTCTATCCACAGCTTTGTTTTTATGTGTGAAATTGTTGTTAGATTAGGCCTAATCTCTTGACAATTGTTAGGTTTGTGGACCCTACAAGGTCTTCTGCAGTAGAAGTTTTTTTTGCTATAAAATATGTAAAATTTGCCATAGTAGGGATTTGTAGATAACAAAATTGCCAATGTAAGTTCACCACGACATGTCTTATGCGGTAAAAGGTGGAAGTAATTTTGCAATAGTTTGTATTCTTTTGCATAAAATTATTTATACATACTTTAGAAGTAAATAACAACAAGGAGGCATTTTTAATTCACAATATAACATGCTAATTTTGTGGCAAAAGGCATTTTTGGATTCTTGATTATGAATGTTCTTTTCACATATGCCTAAATAAGAACTTGTTCTCTTCATACAAAGTCTTCAATGGTGATACAATTATTATGAGCAATAATATTGCATATGAAATGATCATAATTGAAGACATCAAGATCAAGATGTTTGATGGAATCATGATAATTCTAATCGATGTTAGACATCTCCCCATCTTAAAAATAAATATGATTTGCTTGGGTGTTGTTGATTCTCTAGGTTGTAAGATTGTTGCAAAGAAATGCTCAATAAAAATCATGTAGGTATCGCTTGTGGTTATGAAAGGTAATAGAGTTGATAATCTCTATGAACTCATAGGGCATACTATTATTGGTGGAGCTTCTATTATTAATTTGGAGTTTAGACAAAAACAACCAAACATTATTGTGGTTATGCATCTAGGATTGATGGGTGAGTGTGTACATGAAGTGCTTCACAAGTGGAACCTTCTTAAGGTTATAAAGTCTTTTAAATTAGACTTTTGTGAACATAGTGTGTTTGGTAAGCGTCGGTCAGTAATTTTTGTACTTCCACGCTTATTGCAAGAGACATTTTTGGATATGTGGGATCCTTTGCAAGTCTTGTCAATGGGAGGATCCAACAATTTTGTTTCTTTTATTGATGATTTTTCAAGCAAGGCATGGATATAGACCATTAAACCAAAATATAATGTATTTGAAACATTCTAATGGTTGAACAAAATTTAATCTGTTAATAATTTGTTCAAAAATGGAGTTGAGATTACTGCAAATGAGGTAATTCTTTGAAATCCATAAACTAAATAGGGATAAAAGCAGGAAATGCAACCATTCTATTCACAACTTTCTTTTTGCTTGTGCAATTGATATTAGATTGGACCTAATCTCTTGACAATTGTTGGGTTGGTGGACCCTACAAAGTCTACTACGGCAGAAGTTTTTGCTGCGAAATATGTAAAATTTTGTAATCGGTATTTGTAGATAACAAAATTATTGATACAAGTTCACCACAGCATGTCTTATGCAGCAAAAGGCAAAAGTAATTTGGGAATAGTTTGTGTTTTGTTGTGTAAAAATTATTTGTACATATTTTAAAAGTAGATAACAGTAAGAAGGTTTTTTTTAATTCTCAATATAACATGTCTATTCATGGAAAAAGGCGATTTTGGATTATTGATTATAGTTATTTTTTTCACATGGGCCTGAATAAGACTCATTCTTTTCATACAAACCCTTAAATGATGATATAGTTCTTATAATCAATAGTATTGCATGTAAAACGATTGAAATTGAAGACATCAAAGTCAAGATGTTTGATGGAATCATGAGAACTCTGACCGATGTTAGACATATACCCGACTTAAACAGAAAATTGATTTACTTGGGTGCTATTGAATCTTGGGATTGTGGGATTGTTGCAAAGAAATGCTCGATCAAAATAATGGAGCGCTCGTGATTATGAAATGTAATAGAATTGATAGTCTCTATGAACTTGTTGGAAGTATTGTTACAAGTGGAGCTTCTATTATTAGTTAGAAGTTTAGATAAAAATGACCAAACATAGTTATGATTTTATATTTATGACATATGAGCGTGGACTTGAAGCGTTTCACAAGTGGAACTTTCTTAAGGGTGTAAAGCCTTGTAAATTAGGCTTTGTGAGCATTGTGTGTTTGGTAAGCATCATCGGGTAATTTTCATACCTCTACTCATACCACAAAAGACATTTTAGACTACTTTCAATTATTGATAATTGAAGCTATGTGCCATCTTGTTAACATGTCACCTTTCGCAACAATCAGTCTTAAAATATCAAACAAGATTAATTAAAGTAGACCCTTCGAATACCCTGATTTGCACATATTTGGTTGTCCCGCGTATGTTTATTATAAGACTAATAAGCTTGAAACTAAGAGCAAAGAAATTTATTTTTCTCATATATGCAGTTGGAGTGAAAGCATTCAGGTTGTCATTCTCAAGATTAGAGAATCCTCATTCCATAATTTCCAAAGGTATCCAATTTGATGAAAAATCCATGCTGAAAACTATTGGTTCAAAAAAACAACTTGCGGAGTTCAAAAGGGGAAGGAAGAAGCTGCTGGGCTGATTGAAAAAATGAAAATTGTGCTCCAAATTTACCTACTGAATATGATGAAGTGGACTTGCAAACTTACAAAAGTTGGAGGTCTCAACAGATACAATAACAAGGGCAAATTTTGGACATGGTGGCTTATATAATGTTGGCCGAACATAGTGAACCAAGCACCTACAGAGAAGCTGTGTCCAATCCCAAGGCTAACATTTGGATGCATGCCATGAAAGGTGAGATGCAATCCCTCTACCAAAGCAAGATGTGGGATCATAACAAATTATCAAAAGATAAATGGATAGTTAGTTACAAGTGGCTGTACAAAATCGGACAACTCTTACAAGGCATGACCAATTGCTAAGGTTTTACCAAAGGGAAGGTATCGATTTTTATGAAATATATTCTCCTATTGGAAGGGATACTTCCATTCATACTTTGTTAGTCTTGATTGCTTTGCGTGATCTTGAACTTCAATAACTAGACATCAAAATCGTGTTTCTATATGGAGAGCTGTATATATATATATATATATATAGAGAGAGAGAGAGAGAGCATGTACATGTGCTAAAAAAATCCCTCTAAGCTTGATGAATTATCCAAGGAAATGGTACAAGCAATTTGACTTGTCAATGGATAAGAATGGTCTCACTCGAAGTGAGTACGATTATGCATGTTTTCAAAAAGCTTCCTGATGGTTCATTTGTTTATTTGGTAATTTATCTTGATGATATGTTAATTGCAGCCAAGCATATTTCAAAATATTGAGTCTTTAAAATCTCAATTGAGTAAAGAATGAGTGAAAATTTTGTGGGTTGCTAAGAAAATTCTAGGCGTGGAAATTTGATGAGATAGAATAGCGGGAAAATTGTTTATCTCAAACCATTTACATACATAAAAGTCTTTTGAAATTTAGTATGGATCGGACTAAGCCTATTTCCATTTCCTTTAGGCACATATTTTCAGTTGTCCACTAATGAAGCACTGTGCACAAATGACGGAAAAGGGGAAATGGCACTTGTTTCGTATTCTAGTATCATTGGTAGTTTAATGTACTGCATGGTTTGAACAACATCTAGATCTATCTCAAGTTTTAAGTATTGTCAGCTATTTCATTTCAAGTGTAGGAAAAACACATTGGTTTGTGGTGAAATAGGTTTTATGTGTTTGAAAGGCACACAAAATTATAGCTTAATTTTTTTATTGGAACTTAGAGATCGAGTTGTTGGTTTTATTGATGCTGATTTTGTAAGAAACCTTGACAATAGTAGGTTGATGATTGGATATGTTTTCAAACTCGTTGGTGGACCTGTAAGTTTGAGGTTAATGCTCTGGTAAATAGTTACCCTTTCCACTATAGAAACCGATTACATGGAAGGAGTTGAGTTCAGGGCTGGCCAAACTGTTGGTCAAGCTCTGATTCAAGCAAAGCATTATGCAAATTTTTTGTGACAATCTTAGTTTGCATCTCACCATAAAAAGCGAAAAAAGCATTAGTTGCATTTTCTCCAATTTTGCAAGAAAAAATCTTAGCAAAAATTTTTGCATCTCACCATAAAATTAGAGAGATTTATCATTCGGATGGGGAGGTGAAGCGTGCCTTATAATAGGGCGTGGACTTGGGAGTTCAGAACAAAACATCATGATGGCACGGGACGCCGTGAAGTTCCAAGAATTATGCGGATGCGCAAGAAAAAAAGCTTCATTGAACGAAGCGTGCCTTATAAAAACCTCTTCCACACGCGTTTTGGGGGCGGTATTCCTAGGAACAAACCGAGCTGCGTATACTCATGGAGATTATTCACGGAGAGATATTTAAGTTTTGTTTGAATTTCATCAGTCTTTATCCTGTGAATTGTTGTATTATGATCATTTTGTTGGAAGTGAGATGTGTTGATGGCCGAGACTCTTGTCAAGGTGGAGATTTGTGAAGCCACTAATGCAATTAGTGTTTTTTCGGGTGATGCACAGATCATGCATCTCAGTTTCTTTGCTGATTGTCGAAGGTTGTGTTGCCATGATTGCTTTGCAAGTCAATTATGGCTTCCATGGGAAATTGAGGAGCATTCAAGGATGGCTTTGTTGACAAGAAGTTCATGGTAGACATTGATTATGTGATGAATGTAATTAATCCCACCTTGAAAACTCACTCTTATGTTAACTAAGTAAATCAAATCCTATATCTATTTATAGAGAGGAGTGTTGGCATTGAGTACATACACATTGGCCCAATGTAGAGAGTTCACACTGGCAAAACCACTGAGTGGGTTGATTGTGTAGTGTGTACACTAGCTGTGTTTTGGGGTTCTTCACAGGAGTGTCAGCTTATTGAGGAGAGTTTGATGGAGTTCCTTTCATACTTTTGGAACTTGGATTTGGAGGGATCCATCACTTCTACTTTTTTGATTATAGTGAAAACCAGCATCATCTTGTTGCCTATGGACGTAGCTCTTATCCCGAGAGTAAAGCGCACAAGTTTGTTGTCTTGTGTTTGAAATCTTAT
Organism: Nepenthes gracilis; assembly: GCA_033239525.1. Lineage (NCBI taxonomy): Eukaryota > Viridiplantae > Streptophyta > Magnoliopsida > Caryophyllales > Nepenthaceae > Nepenthes > Nepenthes gracilis. The sequence continues at coordinate 20,925,096 of BSYO01000001.1, forward strand.
CATAATTTTGTTGTTACTCCCAACATGGCCTACAAGCTAAAACTGCCTAGAGAAAGAACTCATCCTATTTTCATTTCTTATTACTAAAATTGGCCTGAATTTCACCCCATGCATAACATTATTAACTTTGATTTCCCTTAGAAGGCACTGCAAGCCAGATCTGTGCAATGAAATGGGGTATTTGTCAAGTAACTCTTAATTCAAGGCAACTGCCTTACACCAGAAGATGCAACATGGGATGAAGAATTGATAGCTATAATTCATTTCTCCTTGAGAACATGAATGCTTTCTGTTGGGGAGTAATTGTCCTGATGTCAATCCAAGACAGCAACAAAAAACAAGATTCATTCTTTATTTATTGTGTTTCTCACCTGTACTTTATTAGTACTGTATTACTGAATTTCCAACTAATCTTACATCAGGATTACCATGAATATGTGTTGCTATCTCATCCATCTCAAGCTGCCAGCTCCGACAGATGAAACCAACCAAGAAACCAAGCAATTATGTTACCAAATTGCTATTCATTTACCATTATGTTTTTGATGTTTCTGTTCTGTTTCAGGCCTGGGGGAATTCTGTTGTAAATATAGGAGTTGTATAGAGCATAATTGGATTGAAAATTAAGTCATGATATGTGCATGGCTCAGCCACGTCACCTATGTGGCTCGGGCTAAGTGGCCAGGTTTACCCCCAATCATCCTAGCATGTCATCAATTAGTTAGTAGATATGTGTTAATTACAGTTAATTAAAAGCTGGAAAAGTAGGTGGTTATTGCTGTTAGTATGTGGATGTGAAGCTCATGAAAGCAAGCATGTTTGGTTGTAAGGACTCCAAGGAATCTCTATCGGAAGTAATGGCTGAATGGCGTAGATATTTAAATGATTAATAAATGAATGGATTGTTTGGGAATCACTTCTCTCCCTTTTGGTCTGATCTCTCTCTTATCTAGTCTTCTTGTCTAGAATTCTCTTCTTCTTCTCCCAAACTTGACATTCTCTTCATAAAACTGTCCTATTTACTTGTTATGAAGGTGATTTCCTGATCGTTTCATAATAATTGGTGACAGAGCATGTTACCTTCCTTGGAATTCTGGCTTTTCTGTCAAACTTTACACAATGGGGTGCAGCACCAAACAAATCAGGTTCTGCACTTGAGCGATTCATCCTTTTCTGAATTTTGATTCTGAATTTCTGTTCTTGATCTTCAATGAATTCTGGTCTTCAGTTCAATCCTGCAAACCGATTCCTAAATTATGGTTTTTCCCTTGCATTTCTACAATAAATTCCATAGTCTTGGTTCTTGATCTTCCAGGATTCCAATAACCACATTCTGCTAAATCAAATTCAGCAAATTCAGATCTGATTATACCTTCATTTGAATATTGCCAAATTATGCATTCTCTTTTGAGTTTCTATTTACGAATAGGTGCTTATTGATTTTGGATTCTCTATTCTTGATTCCTTAACTATTTTAGTTTTATCTTTCCTTTTGAAATGTAGCATCACTATATCCGCTCATAACAGAATCAAAAAATCAAGCATCAGGAAGTCTGCAATGTAAAAATTCTATAACTTTTATTCTCCACAATTCATACTAATTCTTCCATCAGGTTCTGTTGTTCTGTTCTAAATTGTATTTCTGCTAGGGATTTTGATTGAATTGCATTGTCATCAACTCCAACTACAAAAGAGGTGATATTTATTCCTAGAGTGGCAACTTATCCACCATATCTTGACTTGGCTGCTCCAAATACTTCCAATTCTACAACAAAAGTCAGCAACTACAAAAAGAAATCTAGATGGAGATCAACAGCCACCAGTAGCAGTGGATGCACAAAAATTATTCTGAATTTCAGAAAAATCCATGAACTAATGGATGTCTTGCCACACAAACTTGCTAAATCAACAAACAATTTTTGCAGAGAGAATAAAAGTTGAGGAAATATTTCTCAAAATGAAAGATGGACTAACCCCAGTTTTTCATAATGATGATGGTGATTGATGGAACATATTAGATTCATTACAAGAAAACCTTCTTGCTGAAAATTCTTGAATTGCTTAAGATGTTGTGGGTTGTTTGTCAGCCACAGCTGCTGTCCAAGTCCGCCAAGAGACTAAAATTGCAGTTTGATCATGGCAGAATTTCCAGAATCAGAGTTCAAGTTCCAGCATTGCTGTGTCAATGGTGCCTAATTTTCAGAATCAGCAATGATCTTGGATCCAAATAGGGATATTTTGTACTTCATCACTTCAAAGGTCATGTCATTAGCCTTTACCACATTATTATTTGCCTTTTGCTCACATTTCTAGCCGAATGGAAGAGTCTTTATCAACAAAGGGTCCTCTAATTGATTGACTGTCGGTCCTCACAAAGTTAGCACTCAAGCTCTAGCTGCAAAAACACTGGAAATCATTCTTGCCTCTCTCTCAAAAGTGGTTCTCTATATACATTACATAATGGTAGGAAACCTTATATATCCACATTATATACTCTGAGTTGTAGAACCTAATAGGTCATACAATAAAGTGGCACAGGGGACTCTGCCCACCCTTTCATCCCCATAAAAAGATCAAATGCTGGGCTATGGCCTAGGCCTTCATACCACAATGGTCCTCATTAAACGGATCTCTTTGTGCTTCACCAAAGTATATTGAGTTGGGCTCATTTTCTAATGCCAAAAAGGAAACTCAATGCACGTAAACTCAGTTAATACCATTGAAGTACATATCTACTTCTTCCTGAAACATGAAAAGGTTGCATCCTCTTAGTTTCCTATATATGAGGTGGATACCTTTGCTTTTTGTGAGTATTCAATCACTTTATGCAGTTAATGTTAGTTTTAGTGACTTTGCATTGTACCATCAAATCCAACAGTTTCCAGTTATGGAAGTTTACTGTGCATGAATATCATGACAAAGCAAACAAGTTCTGGATTTTTACAATGTTCAATTTGAGATGACCATTAAGAACATAAGGAGGAACTCCTTGGACAAGCGAGGATGAGAGTTCATGCTTCACTGTCTTTTCTAATGACAACAATAAGCACAATGAATCTGATTTTCAACTCAGAAAGAACCATATCTGGAATGAAATTCTGAAAGGTAAACAACAATTCCAACCCATTTTTAGGATCCATACACAAACTTCACAAGTTATTTTAAGGTAGCATTCCCCTTGTTCACAGGTGAGGATTGGATGGTTTGATTATGCAGCTTAGGGACTATCTGGAAAATAGAGGGAATAAAAAGTTTCCAGTGGATTGAGTTGAATTGAAACCATAAAAGGAATAGAGCAAGTTTGAGGTAACTAGCAGTGACATTCCACACTGGACTATTACAGTAATGTAGTATAATCACAATATAGAAAAAGCACAAATGTTGTAATCAATCCAGCTTTTAGACACAGTAAATAATCATATAATCCAGCTTACTTCATAAGTAGTAGAAACAATTAGTCCAACGTTTCTGTTCTTTGCAATCTGCTATTGTCCATGGCTTTTTCCACCATCAAATTGAAGCATCTCTCTTTTGTTGCTATTGAACCAGTTGATGTTGTGTTTAATATTGAGAAACTGATTTGTTCATGTTGGCACTTGAATGTTGTAAAGCGTAGCCTTTTATTAGAATTCTATGGGGATCGAAGAAGACAAATCATAGGATAAAAATGCAGAAAAGAAATACAAAAGAGAAAATACTGATATAATACTTTGGAGCATGCATGGAGGAGGATATATATTCCCTAATCAGCTGTAATTGCTGATGTAATGTGACACTATTAAATCCATGAGCAAAAATAATTTTTTTTTCTGTACCACTAATTTTTGATGCAGTAGGTCATTTTTTTGTAGTGACTACATTTAAGTTATTGCAAAATAGTTTTCCATGTTTTGCTCGGAGAATGGACATTGGGAAGTAGTTCATATGTTCACGCTTTGTTGTCTGAATGACAAAACAGCATTGTTGGTGTTGCAAAATGTTCAGCTGCACAAGTCTGTCTCGAGTCTGCAAATTACCCATAATAGCTAGCAATAAAAGAAATCTGTGTTTGGGAAAATAAAAGAGTTTCAAACAGCCTCAAGGTATCTATGACGGAACAGATCCTAAACCTTTAAAGACCTCCATCAAAAACTTACCTAAATTACACTATATGCAGAAAAAGTTTCCTCTATAATTAGACGAAAATAATATATATAACCTGTTAATTTAAACCTGCACAAAGCATACAAAATATCTAGACCTCAAAATATTGACCACAACACATACACAGAACCCACAAATGTCATATAATCCATAGCTCCAGCACAGTACTCCTCAACTACTTCGTTGGACCTAAACAGAGATGCTATCTAGGCCTAAACAATTCCAAAATCAAATAAATGCGGAAGCAGAATTAGATCCATAATCGACCTACGGAAGCATAATAAAAATCCATAATATTGAACATCATGCACAATCAATACATAACATAAATCTAGCTTGACCATTTACAATACATTATAACCTAAGTCCGAAGTCCACAAACTCTTGTCTTACTCCATCTAATCGAGTATCAGCTCATGGCTTTCATCTGGAAGGAAGAAGAGGCAAGGGTGAGCTTAACAGCTCAGTAAGTACATAATAAAATAAGGAAGATAAATAACATAGACAAGGTTAGCAAAAGAAAGATATATGAACATGGAAGAGATGCATATATTATGATTCAAATGAGAAAGCTTCATGATTTGTTCCATATTCCTTTAATTCATTATTGTACCCAATCTTAGTTATTAATTTTATGCTGAAAACTTATTTCGTTTGGGGCCTATGACAAACATGGGTAATGATATCACAATCAAAAGTCTCCTATTATGGATACAAAAGTCCAAAAATCGACATCCCACTATAACATATTAAGGCATGCCTAGAATATTACCCGCGATAAGACACGGCCAGGATACACAGCCAGAATAATCCTCAAGATTCCACTGTAATATTTGGGCATGTCTAAGTTTGTTATCTATAATCCTTGGTCCAGGTTCTTATTCCTTAGGGAGTCCTGCTCTCGAATACAAAGTCCTTTATTCTCACTCTGCTAGAGAACGTTCTAAAAGTCCATAATTCCAAAGTCCATATCTTGACTACAGAATTTCCTCCATCATCAAATTTCCTTTTCCATAAAATTTCACATATTTTTTAGGCTTGATAACCTTAGTTCATGTTGAAGCTTAGCATTTCAATACCAATTTTCATACTTATAAGCTTAAGGTATATTCTTGATTTCATACATAATTTCTTGAAGTTTAGGAAATTTAGGATTTCCTCTTAGTATTATGCCGATGAGTTCTTAAAGATTTCGATCGATAATTCATAACAAATTGGTTCATAGAATCAAGAAATCTTACCTTCAAAAGTAAATTTGAAGGGCTTTTGGTCGCGAATGCACATGGTTTCCAATTATACAATTGAACTTATACAAATATATATGTCACTTGGTTAGCAATTCATAGGAAAATTTCAAGTCCTTTACCCAGTGCACATATGCACAAATCGATTAATTCTCGAAATTTTGGACATCCGACGGATAACTTATTGAACCTAAGGTATGAGTAACTATAATCCTAAGTCAATTTATACATTAAATCCCAAATCGAAGCTCAAACGGTGTCCGGGCGCGGGCCTAGGGTTTCACGAACGGGATTCCACAAAATTTTACAAAATCGGGTACCCAATCGATAAATTAGCTTGTCTATGACATGGGTAATGATATCCTAGTCTCAATTTATACAAAAGCCCCAAAAATCGAAAGCAGAAACCACCCGGGGTGCGGGTGAACAGTGCGTGCGCGTAGGTGAAGGGCTTCGGACGTGCAAAACAGTGCGAAGACAATGAATCGGATAACGAAATTCACATATAAGGGTAATTAGGTTATTGGCATCTCAAAAATATATATGGGTCGGCTATCGGGACAATAATACCCGAAGGGTGTCGAACGAGAATCAAGAAAATGAAAATTAAAGGGTATAGGTGCACTTATCTCAACCCAATCTACAACTTTCCCAACTAGCTCGAGGCCGGAATCAGATCCGAAAGCCTCCGTTTCCTCTTCTTCTCTTTCGCGCAGTTTCCTCCCTCGCCAGCTTTCCGTGGCTGCCACCGCGTTCCACCTCACCAGGCCAGCCTTTCCGTGCTGGGCGACCGCCGCCGGCACAGCTCTCCTCTCTCCCTCCTCTTTCTCTCCCCCGAAACCCTTCTCCCGATACTCAGGCACATTCCGGACACCGGCCCAACAAATCCAAATATCCTCTAAAATTACATAATATTTAATTAATTTTTCTCACGCCCAAATTACCCAAAATAACAAATAATCCCAGTTATTTCAGATAAAAATTTGGGATGTCACAGCATCACTATGTCTTTATGGATAATCAACCCCAAAGCATTACAAATTGAAAAATTTGGGAAATTTAATTTGAGATCGACAAATGAAATTTTATTGATTGCATAATTATGTATTTTACAGATTGGTGCCCTGGATGAGGTTTGTTAATTACATCTCATACTCTTAGAGTTGGAATATCAAATGAAGAAACCCAAATTGCAAGCTAGTTGGTGAACAACCTTGGAAAATAAAGTGATATAAGGGATATCATAGGGTACAGGCACTGTGAACTTTAATTTGTTTTGCAAAAATTATGAAGCTATTATAATTAATCCAATTTTTATGATTATGAATATATAGTTTTTCTCATGTTTGCCTGTTCCTCCGAGAAAGGCGATCAAACAATTTTCAAAAATGGTCCCAACATCATATGCTTCATGCTCATCTGAAATTGCTGATATTATCACATGGATTATATATTCCAAGCTAAAGTTGATTGGACCAATTTCTCTTGACCAGAGGGTACAACATGTAATTCATCTATTAGAATATGTACTCCTATATTTGTGCTACTGTACTATCGAGAACTTTATAGTCTTTTTCAGGTGATTTTTTAAGCATATATATGTTTATTCATGAAAAATTGACAGAAAAGTGCTATGGTATATGCCAGAATTCTTGATTCTCATGGGGATGATTGGTGTTTTTTATGTTTTAGGGCAGATGATATTTCCCTGGATTTGCATGTGTCGTGGGTACATGTGCCTGGGTACATAGAATCTTAATGCATTCCTGATCATTGATTTAAGCAATTTCTTAATTCTGCTATATTAAATAGGTCTGCGTTATGATCGAGAATGGATTCTCAAAAGTCCTAGTGGGGAAATTCTTACCCAGAAGAAGGTGAATTCTGCATGTGTCCATGTTTTACAGAAATAGTTTTCATATGCTGATTTATCTGTGTTGTACATTTTGATGCTCAAAGTGTATCTGTTCATTCGTGACTTGTCCATATGTGTGCTTGTCATTGTGGAATGTTGCATTTGTGGCACTATTGCATTGTTCAGTAACAGAAAATTTTCAGATGAACATGCAAACCATCTCTTTAACATAGAGCTGATTTTTCTTTATGATATGGAATTTGTTATGGCCTTCAAAAAGGGCTTAAAACCGTCTAACTCTGAGCAAGATTTCAATGTTCTTCGAGTATTTTTATTGAAGATATTTCTTTAAATATACTGTTCTTGCATTTGACAATGTTGGACATACATAATGGGAACATCTAGTTGTGTCAGGGAGATAATTCCTGTGTATTATAGCATTCACCCCTTGCTGCTGTTGCTTGGTGACACGTTAAATCCATGCAGTTCATCATTTTCATGCAATGGGTTTGATGAGCCAATTTCTCTCCTTCCCTTCTCCCCTGTTGTTAATGGGACTTTGAGACAATTGCTATGGTAAGTCACATTACTCGTAGTAGACAATTAGTTAATGTGTGTTTAAAAGTTTTGGTCTGTAAGAAACTTCACAATCTATAAAGGATGAATGCCTGTGAGCATAGTAAAGCTGTGACCTGTGTGAGACAATTCTGCCTGTATTTTACTTTTTGACCTGCTGAATTCCATTAATCCATTGCCATATACATCCCCTTTCAAAATTTGATTGCTATTTTCTGGTAATTCCTTTCTTCAATGCTGATGAGAAATCATGTTCCTTTTGCTTTATCATATTATTTAACTCTTTTTGAATTTCTGGTGATCGAGATGAAAATTGGATGATGAGTTAATATTATATTATAGGACATCCTTATTGTTCATTTGGTCCCATCAAAGGTAGTTTATGCAAAGGGTAGGATTACAGTGGTAGGTTGAAACAGGGGATTTCAATATTGTGGCCACTAATTGACATTACTTTTTCAGAAGTACTGATTATTATTTAATGTTGAAATAGATCACTGGAGAAAGAAATCTTTCTCTGTAGACTTGAGGAAAACATAATGCAAAGTCTCTAATGACCTTCAAATGTTTGGATATACTTTTATACACTTGGCAAATAAGCCTGGTTTAAATTCATTGCTCTTACAAATGATATTCCATCCAAATTGTCAAACTAAATTGAAGAATATAAAATCGAATGAGGCTGGTCATTGATTAAATTTCTATTCAGTTAACACCTGGAGTCTGTTTATGGTTCTAGGCATGCTATTTATGAATTGCTTCTCTTGGACGATGTAGAAATCATATTTGTGCATCATCTTGGATGCTGCTTGCCCTTTTTCCTGGATGAAATTGTCTTTTGTTATTTAATTTACCTTATATTTGTTTTCTAGGTTCCAGAAATGTGCCTTATTAGTACATTCATAGATCTTGGTCGTGCAGTGTTGTTTGTAGAGTCGCCACGTTGTACAGAAAAGCTGCGGATTAGCCTTGAATCAGATTTATATTGTCAAAGAGATGTGATGGATTTCCATTCCCAGAGGTATTGACTGCTGTTTCAGAAAACTTATTGGCTCTTTCTTTTTCAAATATTGGCCCTTTTTTCATTTACATCGAAGTATAGTTAGGTCCTTGTTAGAAACAGCTGGAACTTTATTATGATGTTTTGCCTTTTATTTGACTTCCATTTGTCTGTCTATGGCTTGTGCACCTTTGGCACCTCATATATACATACATATATTCCTTAGTAATGATAACAAAAGAAAAAGAAAACTTCTTATAAATAATTTGTGTTACTTCAACACCATCACAGCAAGAATATGCCAGTGGAATTTCTTGTAATTATAGCTAGGAATTTGAAAATAGTGTTATAGTTAGATCTATGATTCTCACCTGTACACGAGAAAATGCTTGGTTTCTCTTGGGTTGCTCTTAATTAATGTTAGCTTTTTTTAACCTGACAACTGAACTCAAGTGATAAAAGGAGAGATGTAATATTCTCTACTATCTGGATCCGTTTATGTTTTGAGTTGGGGATGCCCTTCCAAGAAGTGGATTGCACCTGAGCAACACAGTCATCTGGTAGTGGACAATGGCGAGAGTATTTCCTGGAAACATTGCTCCATGTTGGTGCCAAAATAAAGCATCAAATGAGTGATGGTTCCTAAACCACTGTATGTAGCTGATAAAGAAACTAGCTAAGGATCTAGGTTCAGATTATTTAATTGTCTTTTGGGAAACATATTGTTATTTTTAACATTATGGAGTTGAATGTGATGCTGGAATGAAAATCAATATAATTTACAAACAAAGTACCAAGTAGATGTGCAATTGTACATAAAAAATGGATTTCCAATTCATGATACTTCCAAAATGCAAGGTCTTGGGAGAACTAGATGTAACAATTCATATCCTTGCATTGCACTGCATTCCAGTGAGGATGTCTCAATGGCTTGAACCTATGACCTCCTTGCACGTTGATATTGACAAATTAACATGTTACTAGCATGGATACTTATATTTGTTGTTACTAGAATGGGATACTTACATTTGTTGAGGCTTTTGCCTTTTAGTTACCCTATTTGTTAACTGTGAAGGAGAAAGATATAGATAGGATGAAGGAAATGATATCAAATAATAAGGAATTTACATATGGGCCACGTAAATGGTTATATGGGTTAAGTTAGCAAGGGTCATAAGAGGATGCATGAAGGATCAGGGTTATGTGATAGGATCAATGTGAAGTATTATTTTATGTTCAGTTTGATACTTGCTGTTTTGCTCTTTTTGCCAAATCAATAAAGCACTTAAAAGCATTGTTGAACATCAGGGGGATGACATCCACAAGTGGAGTAGAATTCAAAGGCATCTTTTTCTTTTAATTAAAAAGATAGATCATATGGCATGCAAAGATAGTAAGGTCATGACAAGGCAGAGACTACACAATGTTAGGAACAGGCATTGAAAATTGGTGGAAAGGTCAAAAACAATAATATACAGTTATGCACCAGTGGTTGTAGAATTTGATAGCAGATGTCTTGATATAAGGTAAGAATAGAACTACAAAGAGAAGAGATTTAGAAACCCAAGATGTAGTATTTCTCCTTTTATCATATAAAAGTTTGATGATTGATCCCATTATCATCTCTAGGCCAACATGTGAAGGGGATGTTCCTTTTGGTATAGCCTTGGCTCACTTATTTCATCTCTCTTAAGTCTTACCTCCATCATGCTCCAACATCAAGTTCCTAATTATTTGCTTGGTTTATTCTTATCTCTCCTCTTGTCAAATGAAAGTTTGATGATGTATCCCATTTTCATCTTTTGGCCAACATGCAAAGGAGATGTTCCTTTTGATATATTTTTGGCTCACTTATGTCATCTCTCAAGCCTTACCTCCATAGAGCTTCAACTTCAAGTTCCTAATTATTTGCTTTATTCCTTTTCTTTCCCCCCCCTTTTTTTGCTTCCGATATATATCTTACCTATACATATTGTTAATATTTCTAATAAAGATATGACCATAACTAACACCTATTCTGATATTTTCATTCATGCTCTGGATACATAGTTCTTATGGAATCATTATATTGTTTAGCATCTGAGGATTTTGGAGGTGATTTAGGAAAGACTGGAAGCCCATCCTATTTAGCTGTATTTTTCTTCCTTCCCATTTATCTTTCAACAAGGATTCTTATCCTCTCATTTGTATTTGTTTCCCTTTGGTTTTTCTTTTCTTTGGGTATTTTAGTGGCATTTATTTTTCACTTCTTTCAACATTTTATGCATACATCTCACATCCAGATATCCTTATAAACTTATTTCCATCTATTTATTTCATCATTATTTTCTTCGCATCCATTTAGAGATACTAGTTAGGCCTTTCATTTATAAGTAGTTTTTTGAAGCTTTTCATTGCATCTAGAATGATGTGCAGTGTCAAATTTGAACAGAAAATAATGGTTAATTTGATAGCCAAATAGATCATCTGTAAAGTTTGTTGCAATTTTTCTCTTTTTGATGGGATGCTACCATGTTTGACCACTATTGAATATCCGTTTTCCCCTGCTAGTCCACATTATGAATATGACCGATTACTTGAAAAACTCTTGATCTTATTCACAAAATTGTGTTGATTTGACTATTTTGTTTTCAACTTTTATTTGCCTCAATTTTAGTCTAGTTTTACTGGGCTAAATCTATAGTTAATCATTGTCAGTAGAAATCAACTCCTTTAAACACTAATTCCAAAATACAAATATAATTTATAATAATTTTAAAACAAATATTTCCCAATAACAAAGAACACTGACCACCCAGTGCCATTGCCCCACCCATGAGTCCAAATCCCTACAACCACTCCCTCATCCTCCTGCCCTTTTGATGACCGCTGGAAGCTACAAAACCTCTGGAAACCACCTCTCCTTCCTTTCCTCCATGTGTCTCTCTATCATGACCCTCTCCCCCCATCACTTCCCTTCTTGCTCTGTCTCTTACTCTACCTCAACCCCCTTTCATAATGTTGTGGTGCTTACATACCCCATCGCAAGCAGAAATCCACACCCTGCCCCTTCCTAACCATAAATGATGGCAAAACAAAAAACCATGTGTATAGAAGAGGATGCTTATACAATTAACTGAGATGTATTGACAAAGGCATGACCTTCGCAAAATGATTTCATACTTTTGTTTGCACTTTCATAGCTGATGATAAGATGAGTGATAGAAGAGTGGTGGCTGCTAGTTGTAACAGAATGGGCTCTGCGGCCCATGCGGTGCCCACACCAGTGAATCTGGGGTGGGGCCAACCTACTCCATCTAGGTTACAAGCCATGGAAGTTCCACAAGAACAAAATGAGATTGCCACAGCATAGTACATATTGGCACTCAAAGATGTGACCTGTCTACATCCAATCAAGTAACAAGTGTCTTCATACAATGTAAGGCTACCCATTGAGCACTAGGAATGTTACTCCATGACAATCTCCCCCACCTAATCCCTTGATGCCCTAGTCGAGGTGTTTGACATTGCTTCCTTCGGTTCCATGTTGTGCCAACCTGTAAAACCAGTATGCCTAGGTCACCCATAGTGGCAATGCATCACGATCTCCCAATGACAAACAAAGTGCTTCAACCTTGATGCCCTTGCTCTAGCACATCAAGCCTACCATTCAAATATCTTCACTCTCCATTGCTTATATGCACTTTCCTGTTATGAAGTGCTTCTCCTAAGGATCTCCTCAGCACATGCTTATCCTGCAGCAATGACTAAGCATGGTGCTGATCACTTGTCACAGGACAAGCACTTCAGCTTGTGCGCAGCCACATCCTTGAGGCTAGGGTGGGGACAGCATACTTCATCTAGGTAACAAGCCATGGAAATCCCACAAGAAGACACTGATGTGGCCAGTAAAGTACATACTTGCAACAAAGATAAGATCCGTTAACATCCAATCAGGTAATTAAGAGTATCCCTGTACACTGCAAGCCCATTGAGCAGTGAGAGTGTCGGTCCGTGACATGGTGCTGCCATTAAAGGGTGAGGGAGTTGGTCATGGTGGAAGGGAATGGGGAGCTGACTGTTTGTGGGAGGGGCTGTAAACCGGAGATGCTTTTTTATTTAAAAAAGGTTTATGTTTTTTTAGAGTTAATTTTTTTTTAATTGGATAAATTTAGCTGAATTGATAAAAGTTGCGTTCAAATAGGAGTACTTGAATAAAAGTGATCCAACTGAAAGTTGAGAATTAAATTTCCAACTGCAATATCTTTGTAAATAAAACTGAGCCTTTTCCCCTTATCATTTTCTATACTCATTACTTTCAGCGCTTATTTCTGAAGTTATTAAATTTTAGCAATTTCAATACCTTTATTTGCGCATTCCAATGATTATATTTGTATTAGCACGTGTAGCCATTAGATTGGTTTCACACTTGCGTGCTTTGGGTTAATGCAGGCTCTAGTTAGGCCAGATTTAGTGAAGGCTCAACCCTAACCTAAATGTGGTATACGAAGGTCAAAGCTTGAATTGACCACCCTTTTCTAAATGCCAAAAATTTTAGTAAATTTTAAATTTTTTTTCACTGTCTTAAGATTTTTGCAAGTTTGCACATAAAACTCCTTTCATCCTTTTTTTCTTCCTATTTTAACTTGACTTTTATACTTTCAACTTTGTATGTTAGCTGTTACCAACATTGGCCATAATTATGATTTCTAAGGTTTGGCGCCATAAGTTTTATTGGTTGGAGGACTTTTTATACAATTTAACCATCAAGAAAGTGGGACCAATTCTTTATGTAAATAACGCCACCAACATTGCATTGAGGTCGGGAGGAGCGGGAAATTGCCGAGAGACTTGATCCGCCAAATTCCCCAAACAATAATGGAAAAGAGAACCCTGAAATCGAGAATGGCGTTAGCTCAAGATTTAGATAAGTTATGCAAGCCGATTTAGTCTAGCTGATGAAATTCATTAAGATCTCAATATATAATGAACTTTAGGTGTGTGTGTGTGTGAGAAAGTTTTTTGGAAAAGAGGAGAGAGAAATTTTGTAACAAAACCACTGTTCTTCGATAACGAGGAGAATTATATCTTATGGAATTGTTTGCTGAGTTGATTTATTTTGACGTTATTATGAGAAAGTTCCTCTTCAATGTTTCAGACTTTTACTAATAAAGAGAGGATAAAGAATATCCTTAGAGAAGACGGTGAAGGCATTGAAGAAGAAAGAAGATGTCGACGATGATGAATGGCAAGACAAAAGAGATTCGTACCATCAAACTTTAATACTTCAGGTTCCTATTAAATTTAAGATTCAAAGCACCTTGGAATGAGGGAGTCTTGGGACGAGTTTAACGGGATATTGGCGTAAATGTCACTCATTTGGCCACCTATAATCATATCGCCACAACATTTTTTGTTTGGAAAGGATAAGGTTATATTTCTTTAAGGGAGGTCCCCCTCATTCCTGTGGTGAAATTTTGGAACCTGTTAAACAAATCACGGTCAATGTACGAAAACTTCAATGCCATCTTTGTGGCAAGAATTAAGCATTGCTTTTTGGGTGCGGAAAAGAAAAAGATGATAAGAGACGTGGAGAAGACCTCTTAAGACAGAGGCGATCTCCCGTTGACATATTTAGATGGAATAATACCGATTAGGTAATTCTTAAGAGTGATTATTTACATCTTATACTAGCATGAAGGAACACGGTGGTAGGTGGGGAGAGTCACAAACAAGGACAAAATCGATGGGTCAAGAATTATTTTGAGGTGAATGTCACATGTCAAAACCAGGAAAGCGAATGAAATCGACCAAAGAATCTCTTGTTATAACAAGAGGGAAAAAAAATATGATGAAGGCTCGTGGCAAGAATCTTTACAACTAGGAATGAGGCGGAGGATCTCGTGGCACAAAGGTTGAGTAGGAATATCAATGGAATAAATGAAACAAAGACTCCCTGGCCGACAAACAAAGGAGAGTCCCTTCATGGATATAGGAGTTTCAGATGTGTGTGGACCATTTAAAGAAAGATCGCGATGGAGCCCAATATTTTGTTTCCCTTCTTGAGTCAGGGTTTACCCATTGAAAAACCAATACTATTAATTTCTCCAACGGAAGAATAACTTTCAAATTTTCAGACCTAAAGCTTCAGGATAACAAGAGACCTTGTAAGAATTTTAGCATCATTTTTTAGGTGTTTAGGTCCAAAATTTTCTCGAGAGACGAAGGGACAAAGTTAGAGCCAAAGACTGCGGTGCGTCTTTTAGGCTATGGGAAGGAAGAGCACTGACCCTTTAAGGAGAGATCAATGCTTCATTCTTTGATAGATTGAAGAGGAGATTTTGTTTATTTTACTAGATAGAGAGAAAGCCCGAGGATGTTCTATGAAGGACAAAAATAAGGAGAAATGAAAGCCATGAAGGATTGTAATAAACATTTCTAAGGGGAAGAAATAAAGAATCAAAAATAAAGGAGCCTTACAAACCACTGGGTGTAAAAAGTTTCGGTCAACGGAAGGGAGTTGATTTTGATGGTAAAGATTATAAAAATGAGATGGAAATGCCTTCCTCCATGGTGAGCTTGAAGAAGAAATTATAATAAATGAGGCTAAGGGGAAGGAACAATAGAAAAATATACAAGAAGCTCGAGTCGATTATGGATATCAAGGATATACATATCGATGATGATTTTGTCATCTTTCTCCTATTGGATGATTTATCGGTCGGATTGGGGCCATTTGCTATAAAGGACCTTGGATCGGCGAACCAAATTGTGGGAGTCAAAATTATACGTGATCGAAAGGTAAAAAAAGGTCAAAAAAAGCTATCAGTCAAAGCCTATGAGCACACCATTAGCGAACTACCATAAGTTAAGCACTCGCCTATATCCATCCTCAAATGACGAGAAGAAATACATGAGATGTGGCTCACCCGATTAAGACATAGCTCATATATCAGCCAATATTGTGGATCATGAGATATTTTACGAATTTTTAAACTCGTGCAAATGTTTTTACTTGGTGAAATTTGTAGGGTGTGCCTAATATATCTATCCAAAAAATAATAGGCTTGTAAGAAAATGTTATATCTAATAGATCGGGTATTGAATAGGAAAGATATTGATATGTTATTCATCGCAAGAAACATTCCATATACCATTGATGTGCGATATCGAGTAAGAGATGAGGATGGTCTCTATCTTTGGACATTACATTCAAGATAACAGGACATGATGACTAATATACCGAAGGGGAAGAATGTGAATTTTTAACTCCTCTAAGGAAAAAGTTGGAAATCACACCGTGTGGAAGTCTTATTGGTCGGAGGACTTGCGAGAACCTAATCAAAATAAGTGGAAGAAAGGTTAACTACAATTTTTGTTTAGGTTTGGTCTTTTGATTGATTTGGAGAAACATCTTTATTTTGGACAGGCATATTTTGATCTTATTGAATAATCAGAAATCAAACTTTAGGTGTGTGAAAAAGTTTTGAGGAAATGAATGAGAGAGAAGGCGTGAAAAAGGAGAGAAAATTTTGTGCAACCGTGGTGTGTTTTGCTGAGCTTGTTCTTCTTTTTTTGTTCTCTTCACAAGATTTCCCAAAAACAACGCCCTGGCCTTCCAAATAAAATTCTGGTGTTCGGTTTTTTTCTTTTTTCAATGAAAGTAAAACAATGAGACCCCAAAATAATAGTCCCTGAATCTTACTTTAGATTTATGCAATATTATGAAATTCATTTCCATAATATTTACAAAACTATTATATCTTATGATTGTTATTTGCTGAGCTATTTATTTTGACGTTGTTATGTTCCTCTTCAATGTTTCAGACTTTTTCTAATTTTCTTAGCATTGATGTGCACTTTTCCTTTTAATACTTCACCTATTAAATTTAAGATTCAGCACCTTATCTCTTCAGATGTCATCATTTGGCTTTAAGTATTTCTTTTTTTAGGTCCTGAAAATTTTGGAACCTGTTAAACTTCATAAGCTTATTAAAGTTTTTGTGCTAGACAAGACCTCTTAAAACTTTAGATGGAATAATACCTCTTAAGAGTGCCTAGCATAACAGTAAGGTGGCTCAATTATTATTTTGAGGTCACATGTCAAAACCACTAAAATAGTTTCTTTACAACTAGGAATTAAGGTTGAGTATATCTAAACCTCCCTAGACCCTACAATATAGGAGTTTCATGTACTAGGCTGCTCTTGTTTTTAAGAATACTATTAATTTCTCCAACGGAAGAATAAAATACCTAAAGCTTCAATAACAAGAGATATTTTGTCCAAAATTTTCTGTGACTAAATTTTTAAGAGCACAGACCCTTTAAGGAGAGATCAATGCTTCATTCTTTGTAGTTCATTTTGTTTATTTTACTAGATAGAGAAAATTAAATATGTTCATGTAGAGTAATAAACATTTCAGAATTCAAAAAATAGGCTTTAAACCACTAGGAATTATAAAAATGAGTAAAGGTGAAAATTATAATAAATTGATGGAAATATCAGCCGATAAAATACATATTAGTTTATATTCATCAGTATCGGGGCCTCCCAATACTGATACTTCTCGATACAACAACAATATCACAATATATTTTGTTGGCTCACAGATAAATGCCAATATTGTCATCGATTTTTAGTATCTAATATATTAAAAAATAATAGTTATCAAAAAATTTGAGGTTATTTTCACGTTACCTCTGCAATATAAGTGAATTTTTTTTGAGTTTATCTAATCCAGGTTAACTACAATTTTTGTTTCGGTTTGAGTTTGATTGATTTGGAGAAACACTTTATTTTTGAATTGAATAATCAGAATCAAACTGATGGACGAGGTGAAAATTTGCAACCCTGAGATCTTCACAAGATTTAAACAAAGCCCTGGCCTTCCAAATAAATTTAATGAAAGTAAAACAATGATATTTAGTCCCTGATCTCTTTTATATGTTAGTTATTTAACTATTACACAGTTGAGTTGACTTTTTCTCTTTGCATTACATGGACTATTTTTATGATTGTTTGTTCATTTCACTTTGCACTCGTTAGATTTGTTTTTCCCTTTTGTTGCTTTCTGTGCAGTATTACTATTCCGTAACGTAGATTACAGATATTCCTGAATATATCAACAAATATATTGAATTTGAAATAATGAGCACTTGTAACACTGTTCGCAGAGGCTAGAGATCTGAAATAATACTGAATATCTAAATTATATTTCAACTTATTTTCCTGTTACCAGTTGTATTCCAAGTATCATTAGAAAATTTGAGGACCGAATCATTGATTTTGATATCTCCTCTGACAACTGTTGTCCATAACAAGTTGCATCCATCGATGAAAATATTGGTATCAACGTATCGGTATTGCTATTGTTATCTCTTGTAGGTATATCGGTGTTGTACATGTCATGTAATATGTGTTAATATTGAATATATCAAAAAATATATTTTTAAAAATCGTAAGTTGGCAACCCAGTGGTGGTATATCGTCGATACAGCAATATATTGCGATTTTATTGGAGTATCAAAAATATTGATATTGAGGGCCCAATAATGATATATATTGACTGATATAGATGATATAGGCCGATATTTTCATCTATGATTGTATCTTGAGTGTCATTAGATCATTGAAGAAACTTATAGCAAAGCAGTTGCTTACATTGCTTGTTTTGACCGTGTATGAACTATTTATTCAGAATTTATTATATCCAAAACCCTGTTGGTTTTATGAACGGGTGCAGTGTGTGTGACAGCTATGTTCTCCCTCTTATAGTTGTGCCCTATGAAATTTAATTTCCCACCAAAATGTTATTCTGAGAGATGCAATTGCATTTTGCTAGATATGAGGTCCATTGTTACGATGAGGAAATTGATTGTTGGTTCAGTAATGCAATTGGTCGCCCTTGCATGCTATACAGATGCTCAACTCCACTATATTGCTCAATTAAGGGGGGAACTGCAGGCATGTGCAGAGATGTGGAGACCATGTTGAATTTTGTAAATGAAGCCCAGTTCTTATTATTATCTGAAGCAAGCTTGTCAGATCTCAACATCAAATTACGCTCAAGTATGTTTTGTTAAACATTCTTCATGATATTTTAAACCCTACTACTCCCTCCACGTGTTTAAGAGTTCTTTTTTGCTGTTGAACACAGTTCTTTTGAGGTAGTGAGCATATTGTGGAGCTTAGGGCATCTACTTTAGGCTTTTAATATGTAAGAACTCCAATAGTGTCATTAGCTTTTTAAGGTTGTGAGTTATGAGAATTCAATGGCAGTTAAACAAAGGAGAAGTTAACAATTCAATGTATCAAATCTCTGTGTTCTTCAGTGTGTCAGAACTGTTTCCCTTGACAAAAGATTTAAACATTGTCTTAAATACTGTTCATGATTTGCCTCTCACATTATTTTGATATATTAGGTCAAATGCATAGATTTTGTTTACTTTCTTTCATTTTCCTGTGAGGGTGTCTCCCTTTTATTGGTTCTATTTATGGTTTTAGGCTTGATCATTTTCCTCTCAATGGTTTTGGTTCTACCATCTTCAACCTCACCAAATTCAAAATGGCCTTGGGGAACAGAAGTTTACATTCTTATACCGGGTGTAGAATAGATGCTTTCTTCTAGATCTTGGCATGTAAATTTTATGTTTTTGCTGTGTCATCATCCTTGGATTTAATTGAAAGCTTTTCACCTTTTCATTTCTCTTTCAGTTTATGTTGTTATTTCTTTTGTTTTAGTGCTCCTTTTTAATTTTGGGGAGAGAGTTGGATACCTCCATTTCCTATAACGTTTCATGTGTAACGGATTAATTATTATCCAATCAAATCCATTACCATTTCTCGATGTGAAGATCCTGATGGTATGGCTTTCCTGATGTTATCCAGCATTGCAAACATAATACGTTGACATTTGACTTGTAGTTTATTTACTTGACTTTTATTGTTTTAGTGATTTATTAAAAGTTTCATCCTCTTGATCAAATTTATGATCTTCATCAGTAGATTCATTTCCTGTTTGTTTACCTGATTAAACTAGAAGTTACAAAGAAACTGTGCAGAGCAGTCATTTGTTTTCTTTGTCTACAGATGCAACAAAATGTATTCATGGACCACCACAAGTTTCTGCAATGAGATTCCGTCCCAACCTTGTCATATCTGGAGGAAAGCCATATTCTGAAGATGGATGGAAAAGAATAAAAATTGGAAGTAATTACTTCACAGTAAGTCATGAATACTTGATTAGAAAGATAAACCTGACAAGATTCTGGCTAACTTAGAAAATTAGGCGATATGGCTGTAGAGGAAGTACATAAAACTGTTGTTTCAAGTGCTTACATAGGAAAACTGAGAAAGAAAGGTTAAAATAAGAAAAAATTAATGTTTTGAATTGAAACTAGATAATCTGTTTATGGAAGTAATCGATGGTTTACTGTACCAAACAGAATGTAAAATGGTCATAGTGATAATTTTCCTTGACTTTTAAGTTGTCTCTTTGTTGATGTTTTAAACTTTGTAAGTTGATGATGAAAAAAATGTGTTAATGTGCAAAAATAACTGAAAACATCTTCTGGTTTATCTTCACATACAGCTTCATGAATTAATGAGCGTATAATGTAATTTAGGTCCCTATTTGGACTTTGGAAATCCGGAGAGTAACATTAAAAAAGATAAACAATTAACATTTGTCTGCAAATGAGTTATATCTTAATCACATTTTCCTTCAGGCTTGTCTTTGCCTTCAACTAGATCCAAACAGTGGGATTTGGCTCATAAACTGTATAATGCAATGTAGTCTTACTGGTTCTTTTGCATTTTACAGTCATTGGGCGGATGCAGTCGATGCCAGGTGGTAAATGTTGATCATCACGGAGGACAGATTCAGAAGTCAAATGAACCTTTAGCAACCTTGGCATCATACAGGAGGACAAAGGTGGGATAACAGAAAAAGTCTTACCTTTAATATAATTATCCGGTTCCACTTGAATTATCTTTTGGTTTCCATACATGACCCAAAGATATGTGGTGGAAGCAGGGGGATTCTATTTGGTATATTTTTGCGACATGAGAACAGCAATCTGTCAAGCGAGGATGTGGATTCATGGCTTCGAGTAGGGCAAGAAGTTCATCCCGAAACAAGGTAACTTGGGTACTCTTCATCTGTGATATGCTGTATTTTCCATGCCATACTAATTTGGACATATTTGAGAAAGGAAGAACGGGAATAGTTTTGCTTGCTTACTGGGTAGGACACAGATTACAGAATCATAAATGCTGTAACTAGGCAAACAGAGCGTGAAATCCAGCAGAGGAAAACTGGCAAAAAGCTTCACGGTATCCCCTCAGGGTAGCTTTTAGTTCCTTTCATATGAAATTTACATGCAAAGCAGAATAATTATAGCAACAGTAAATGTAATTTAATCCTATTTTCTCAAGTCATTTAATAACCCGGCTTCGGAGCCTTCATAATGCAACTTCATATCATGAGATCTGCAGTTGTCTCCTCCATTCTATATATGCCACAACGTTCCTCTTTCTTGTAGGATTTATTTGATGAGTATGCGATTACATAATATTTGACCTTATTACTGTAGATGAGGCTAGACCTGACCAACCCAGCCCAGTATATTTATTTATAATGCCCTTGCTGAAATTACTGAACATTGGACGTTAATTTTATAGGTGTAATATTTGTGAGTATATATAAATTCTTTGAAAATGGAAAATCCCCACGGACTCTCCGGCCAGATGATATTTCGTAGCATATTTTCTAGGTTTTAGCCCAGTTTGAGCCAAATTTTGATCTGGGTGTAGATGAGTCTCGGCAATGTTTAGCCATTGAAATTGGCTTGGGATACAAAGATCCGGCATAAATTAGATGGTATCCTGAAATCAAAATATAAGGGATTGTATTTTATTCACCGTATCTTATGCAATCAAATATCGAAAAAGTGTGAAGCATGCATGATGGATTGAAGTTTTCTATAAAGATGAAAAAATGGTGTCCGATCATAACACGAAAGGAGTCCAACTTCTTACAATGTAGTCACAGTGCAGTGAGCTTCTCGTATCCACAATTTCCTAAGAGGTGTGTAAATTTATTTAATTTCTCCCTTTTCGAGTATAAATTTTTTCAAACCGGATGAAAACATGTGTCAATGGATCATACGTTACTTAAGAAGCTTAATTTGAATAAAGGTTTTTAAGTGTAAAATTCAAGCTTCTTTTGTCTAGTTAGGCAAGCAATGTCATTGAGTGGGGACATGTCAGAGGGTATTGATTTTTTAAAAATTATTTTTCATTTAATCCTCTGAAGAATAATGTTTTTTATGCTATAATTTTGAATTCTAAAGGAGGTTCCAAGAGACGATCTAATGCAAATGCCTCCCAAATAGCAACTTATGTGAATGTAGAGTCCAGCTGAGATTTTGCCCTTTTAGCATCGATGCAATGAGCCTCCCAGTCTCTATTCTTATGAAAACAGTGAATGTCCCATATCAATTATTTCATATAGTCAGTAAAATAGTAAAGGCTACCTGCTCAGCTCCATTGTCAATATGATTAATGTCCTCTATCATTAGGATTAATATCAGGGTCCCCTTGAAGTCCATTGATTTTCAAGAACTAGGTTTATCGAACGAGCAAGAAAATTTGAGGGATGCTCATTCTTGTTTGCACCCGAGCTGTGCGAGGTTAATAGATTTATGTGCTTAAGACTTATTGACAGAACTATCGTTAATACTTAAAGTATTAATCAATGTTATCCCGTCTGATACAGATATCTTCAAATACTATAATAATATTACTATATGTTATTATATTGATATTATTTCATAATATAGCAATTTATATTTAAAATATCAATAGATATAATTAAATTTTTTTTCCAATATAAATATCAATACATAAGCTATGGTGAGACCACGCCCCTCTTGGATTAAAATATATGTACATACTATAACTGCCAAACCCATTTTGACAACGGGGACCCACTTTAGAATTTTATAATTGTCATTTCTTTTGATAAAAATTAGTACGTGATTTTGTTCAGATGGGGTCGTACGGCAATAATTGCATGAGTCAGTGAATTGATTATCTGAGTCTTTGTTGCCGGCTGTATTGTAGGGAAAATTTCAACCCCCGCCCATAGCGTTGGTTTTTTCTGTTTTTGGATGGAAGCTTCTAATGTAAATAGACCAGCCCACCGCACCATGCATTTTTATTTTCATTTTTATTTTTTTTTTTTTATATTTTGACCATAGACTTTGTCTCTTCTGGCTAATTTGAAGCATTCTCAAGCCTGGTATTCCCGTTTTGTCTCTAATACCATTTTCATGATGTCATTTTAAAGCATCTATACATACATAAATATACAAATCCTTAATACGTACATTAAGATTTTAAGGCCTGTAAATTTGGAATCAAAATTAAAATTTCAAGCCTAATTGGGGTGGGTCAAGTGGAACTACAATTTTGATTTTATATTCTAACGGGGGACATTTTTTTATATATTTTTTAAAGTAGAGTAACGATTATAATTTCAACACTGAAAATTATCTATTAGTAATATATAATAAATTAAACAAGATCATACCCATTAAATAAAATATTTTTGACTACTTGGATTGGGCAGAGTTGGGTCGATCTAAGTTTAATTTTTTTATTTACTTTTATAAAAAAAAATTATATACTAGCATTGTTTAAAAATTTAAAAATTAATATTTTAATAAAAAAATATTGTCTAATATTATCTTAAAATAATATGTATCTATAAAATATTGTATATATTAAAAAATAAAATATTTTAAAATTATTTTATATCAAATTTTAGACTTTAATTAGGCTTATAATTTTTTTATTTTACATGTGGATTAAAAAAATTAATCAGATCTTAATTTTATTTTTTTTATGTCAGAATTATAATTCTTTATACAGTCGAAATAATAGAATTAAAATACTATTCATTTTAATTCTAACAAAATATTAATTCGACTTACATTTTCATCATTAGAATCTATAATTAAGATTATATTAGAAATTATAATTTTAAAAAAATAAGTTGAGGCATACTTAATTTTTTTTAATACATATATAAAAATAAAAAATAATTAATTTAATTTAAATTCTAAATAAAAACCACAAAACATTAAATTTATATAAATTTCACTATCATTATAAGAATAGCTATACAAACCCAACTCCTCATTTAATTTTACAACCACTTTGGTAAACCTAGGTGAATGTAATGAGAAATGAAAACTAGAAAGAAAGACACCCATAAAAAATGCTCAAAACTACAAGTGGAATATCTTGCCCAGCCATGAAGAAAGTCAGAACAAGATAAAAAACAATAGCCAAAAATTTTCTTCTTCTACTTCTCTCCATTTCTCTCTAGAACTACCCATAAATGATGTTCAAGAACTTTCACATTTAATGGCCCAAAACTGAAACAAAGAATTTATACACATGAATCACTTGAGTAGCCAACTTATAGCTCACTTGTGTTTGTTGATGAAAATCTTCCTATACATGAGGTTTAAGCTATCAGCTTATGGCCTTCCTGTAAAAACTCCAGCCAACACTTCCGCTTCCCTGGAGATGTTCCTGTTGCCAAAAATTATAAATCGATGTATGCACAATGAGTATGTGACTCACAAAAAAATGGCTTATTTAATATATTTTCTCTTTCATCCTTGTGGAGACTAACATCATTTTACCTGTCTCTCGGCATCTCTCAAGCTTCTCTCTTTGTACTACCTTTGTAAATATATTTGAACCATTATTATCCATCTTAACCTTATAAAGTATCAATAATTCTAAATCAAATATATTTTACACCCAATAATATATTACATAAAAATGCATAGTTAAGAATAAATGATGACTTTTTATAAACATAAATTATACTTTGACAATCACGAACAAACACATGTCATTTTTACTTGAAACTGATCTCTTGGGCAAACTTATTTATCTAGATCATCTCCTTCTTTGCTTAGAGTAACAAATTCAATCTTGATAGTAGAGAATGTAACGTATTTTTACAATCTTTCTTTTCCACAAACTTTTTTAAATTT
Organism: Nepenthes gracilis; assembly: GCA_033239525.1. Lineage (NCBI taxonomy): Eukaryota > Viridiplantae > Streptophyta > Magnoliopsida > Caryophyllales > Nepenthaceae > Nepenthes > Nepenthes gracilis. The sequence continues at coordinate 20,949,970 of BSYO01000001.1, forward strand.
TCAAAAATAGACTCCCTAGAGATAAAATGACCCATCAAATCAATGTCTAAGAACTCAATCAAAATGGGCTTGCCGTTACTAAAGTACAATCATACTCTAGTAGCACCTCAAAAATATCTGAGAATCTATTTCACTATATACCAATATTCCTTCCCAAGATTGGAAAGGAAATGGTTAAGCACACCCACCACAGGAGTTATATTCAACCTCGTATACATCATGGCATATATCAAATTGCCAACAATTGAAGCATAATGAGCTTTACTCATTTTATCCTTCTTCTCTTTCATTGAGAGGCTTTGCCATACTTACGACTTGAAGTGGCAATCGGGCATCTCGAAATATCCTTTCGTCAAATATGTGAAGTATAAGGTTGAGACAAGTATCCTCTCACCTTATCTTTGATTTATTTCAATATCGGATATATTTTGTGTATATTTTAGAGGTCTTAATTTTGTACAAGCTATTTTTATTTAGTCATGTATTTCCTTGTGCATGCATGACATTTTTTTATTGGTCAACTGGGGTTTTGTTCAAGTTTTGCAATTTTTGAGAGCTTTTCTGATTTTATAAAGACCGGTATAAATATTTGAGGTAGTATGTTTATATCAGCAGGTTTGTATGAAAATGGGCAAAGTCCGAGACCCTGGTGGGTTAGGGTGTGTGTAGGACCTTGGTAATTCAAGACCCTAGTGGGTCGGTGTGTGTAAGACCTTGGTGATTCGAGACCCTAATGGGTCGATATATGTGTAGAACCTCGGTAATTTGAGAACCCAATGGGTCAGTATGTGTATGGGACCATGGTGGTCCAAAACCCAAGTGGGTCGATATGTGTGTGAAAATGGGGGAGTACGAGACCCTGGTGAGTATATGTGAGGAATCATAGCAATCTGAGGACTTAATAGACTGATATGTGATCCGATAATGATAAAAAAAAAGACCAAGAGTTGTAGGCCTAAAATGTAGTCGAACATCGATAATATATGATAGTCGAGAGTTGCAGGCTTAAAATATAGTCGGACATTAATAATATATGATCGTCAAGAGTTACAAGTCTAAATTATAGTCGATAATGATTAAGAAATGGCCGAAGGTTGTAGGTCTAAACTATAGTCGATAATGATAAAAAAGTGGTTGAGAGCGGCAAGCCTAAAATATAGACGGACGCCTATAATATATGATGGCTTAGAGTTGTCGGCCTAAAATATAGCATTATGATGTGTAAATTTGAATTTTAATTTGTATCTATTATGGGTATACGGTAGGTTTCGGTATATGTGGTAGAGTATTAGAATGCAACTTGTTTTGAATATGTTTCGACAGAACAATGTGATTGGATCAAATATTTATTTTTGGCCATTGGATTTGGTTTCAGGATTGACGAATTGATTTCTAATTTTGACCAATTAGATTTATTATTTGCTTTGATATTTGATTATTTATGAGCTCTTCTTTTAATTTATAAGTATTATTTTATACATGTATATGACGATACTTGTTAAGCCATAAACTCACATTTTCTATTTTCTATATTTTAGAGTAGAAGGATTGGATTTGCTGTAGGAGTTGGGCAATATTTGACGTGATACAGTATTTTTTGTGAGTATTTTATCTGTACATTTCAGATAGAGCTGCTCATATTCGATTCTCTAGTTTAGGGTTTGATTGGATTGTACTCAGGTCTTGGTTTCATCCGACAGTAGGCTTTGATCTGTGTATTGAAAACTTATGGTTGAGTTGTTGCCTTAATTGGTAGTTTTTCCCTTACGACTGTTTATAGGGCAAGTCACATATTTTTTTATCTAAACGGTTATCCAATGAGGTTTTGTGCCAGTGAGATTGTTGGATCCTATATTTTGGGTTGATCACACTTAATTTTTGGAATTCAACATTTATTATTGTAATTATTTGAGCTTTTAATTTTTGAATAATAATTAATCTGACTTACTTAGCTCTGGGTTATGACAGAATAGTATCAAAGAATGTTATAATAAAAAGTGTTTTGATTGATTTTGGAAAGGTTATTAATGAAACCTTTTGCATAATAGGTGGATTATGACACCCCCTAGAGATTTTAAGGGTAAGAGATCGTTCTCAAGTCAAGATAATGTGAGTAGGGGCAAAAGGTTAGTTTCAAGTTGAGAATGTTGGGGACAAACGATCAGTTTCAAGACAAGAAAATACTCCGATCAAGAGATTAGCCTCGAATTAAGGAGGTGATTATGCTACCATGATGGGTCGCATGGGAGACGTGATGGATAAAATGATTCAGCGACAAGATCGGGATATGGCTACCTTGCAAAGAATGGCCGAGCAAAACCAAGGCAAGACATCTTTTGACCGGTTCAAGGCTGAGCACATTATGGAGTTTTTGGATGAATCCAATTTAGTTAGAATAGAAAATTAGTTGAAGAAGTTGAAAAGAGTATTCAAAGTTACTATATGCCTTGAGGAGGATTAGGTGAGGTTCACTGCAAATATACTAGATGGTAAGGCTATGAGATAGTGAGACTCTCAGTACCATATATTGGGCCAAGGTAGTGAGGAAATAGATTAGAAAGTCTTCCGGGAGGCATTCTTGGATAAATCCTTTCCCTAGAGCATCTAGGAGATTAAGGGAGCTGAGTTTGCCCAGTTGTGGTAAGGTAACAAGATGGTGGTCAAGTACAACTAACAGTTCACAGAGCTCTCTCGGTTTGCTCCCCATTTGGTTGTTGACAAAGCCTTGAGAGCTCAAAAAATTTTACACAAGCCATGAGACTTAATCTAAAAGCAATTGGAGCTATTCAAATTACGGACATATAGAGAAGTGCTACATCGTGCTCTGTTGATTGAGTAGTAGTTTTAGAAGAAGCAATTTCAGAAGAAGTCAGAGCACCAAAGCTAGAGCTCAAATGGGAAAGTTTCTTGTTAGATATCCTATTTGATACTTGGGAGTCAAAACAAAAGAAAATCCAGCCAAGATAAATGAAAGTCCATGAAAACGAAAGCTTCCCCTCCGAGATTTTAATTTATGAAGTCTACTTGCAAGTACTATAAGAAGATCACGCAGGCAGACTTGCCTCCGTTAGAGCGGGGCCTATTTTAGGTGTGCTCAAGTGGGCCATCTTGTGAAAGATTATCAAACTCCAAGGCATGGACGTCCGAAATGGGGGCTGATGGCTTCTAGTAGGGCATTTTCTTCCACAGTTTGAGATGTCAAAGCCAATCCTTCAATTGTGAAAGGTAATCTTCAGATCTTTGATTCTTTGGCTCATCTATGGGTCGATCCCGAAACTATACATTCTTTTGTGTCTCCTAAATTTGCCTGCAAATTGTGTGTACCTCCATAATACTTGGATTGTGCGTTGATGATATCTACCCCGGTGGATAAGTCCTTGTTGGTTGACATTGTGTGTCCTTATTGTTCGGTTTGGGTATATAGTCATGAATTGCTAGCTGACTTAATTGTACTTGAAATGCTGGATTTTGATGTACTATTAGGAATAAATTGACTAGCGTGTTATCACATTTTGGTCGATTGTTTTAGCAAAATTATCTTATTTTGCATCCTGAGGTACGAATCCTTCGAGTCTCAAGGAAGGGTTAGTAAGGAAGTCTCAGAGTTGATCCCGACATTGCATTCGAGTCTTCTAATGAAGGATGGGTCCCGAGCTTATCTAGCATATATGGTCACATTTAGAAATCATTATGTGGCCATTAAGGACATGTTAATCGTCTGTGAGTTTGAAGATGTTTTCTCTGATGAATTGCCCAAGTTGCATCTAGATTGAAAAATTAAATTTTCTATTGGCCATTGAGGCCAATAGAACCTTACTAAAGTAAAAGATAATCAAAATTTGGATTATATTTATTTTCGCACAACCAATGTCCTTATACTATCATTTAACATATGTCGGTGAGCCATCATATAAATAATCCCGTAGACAAGGTCAAATACTACTTTTACCTGTGGGTGATAAGTTTAAACCTCGATTACTATAATAATATATTAAGATATATTATAATATACTACCCACTGAATTTATTACAATTATTTGATACTTAAACATATAAAAACTCTATATAATTCTTTAAAATTTTTATATTTTTTTTTATTTTGGAGAAAATATTCTTAATTCATAATATATTATAGAGTTTTTCTTTCAAAATTTTAACAATTTCTTATTTAAAAACATGCAAGATCACATTATTAGAAAGTTGCAGAAATATCAGTAACATAGTGACATTTTATGAATTCATTTTAAGTAACATACATGCAAAAATAATTTATGAAATTTAGGGACATCCAGAACATATTTTTGATGATTATAAGTATACAAGAATATTATATACGAAATTCATATCATATTAAAGTATAAAACTAGATTATCAACACATGCATAAATATATTGTTGAAAAATGCCTTGTCAAACCAATGTACATAAATTAAAGATATGATTTTCACAAAAATAGTAAAAAGTCGGAGTAAAGTTCATATATAAAAAGTTTGAACAATTTAGTTACAAAATTATATCATGTATAAGCATTTAGAATAAAAAATGATCAGTGAAATGAGGAAAGAATAGCAAGAAAGGAAAAAATGTTTAAAATACACTTACTTTAACTTAAATCTCATCAAAATCTTACTTGAAATCATTTTAATTTGCCTTATTTAGCTTCATTTCTTTCTTTCTCCCTCTTATCCTCTTCTCCTTCTCTCTCATCTCTCAAATCTCCATAAAAAAATAGCTAAAATTCAACTAGACACGCTATTTCTAATAGAATGGCATATGAACGTACATCATGCACAACAACTAAATAGGGTGTTGTACGAACACCGTCTTAGGCACACATCAAGTGCTGACATTTTTCCTTAGTATACTTATGAGTCCTTCGGGCGTGTATCGACCGTGAGTACACTAAAAAGTGCATTCAAACTCCAATCAAGCGTGACTTCTCTACTTAGAGCACCCATGGGTATGCGTCATCCATCAATTTGATGTGACCCGATCTAACTTTGATTTTAACCTAATTTTCTTCATCCTCTAAACTCAATTTTAATTATCTCAACTTAATTAATCATGATTATAATAAAATGATATCAATAAATAATACTTATTCATCAACCGATAGATGAGTATGTCAATCTCTCTTAGATAGTTATATCAATATCTCAAATTATTCGAGTGGAATAGTTGGTGTAGGTTCAAAAACATCACCGAGAGTGTCATCATTAGTATCGGTATGCACATCCTCTACTTCCTCATGGATAAGAAAATCGTCCACATCTCTACCATCCTCAACATCAATGAGAGATGAAGCTATTGGTGTTGGGTTAATGTTACAAAAGTGATCACTGTTATGAAAAATCATCTTCTTGGCATATTTAATATCTTTAATGGTTTCATCATCCATGAATATATATTGCTCAATCTTACAAGCTTCTTCTCTATCAAACAATAGAATCAATAGCTAAACTCATCTTCCCTATAGCTAAATAATGCATTCCTATATCTTAGTGTCAAGCTTGGTTCTCTCATCCTTTAGAATCTGTATATATGTTTTGCAATCAAACACTCACAAAAGATTATAGGAGATCTCTTTCCTAAGCCACACCTTATTGGGAATATCCCCGTTTAATAGAACATTCGACAAAAAATTGGCAACATAAGCCATGACATTCACAGTTTTCCCTAAAAGAAAATGGGTAACTTTACCTCTAATAGAGTACATTGAATTCTCTCAATCAATGTTCCGTTCATTCTTTTGTTACTCCATTCAAATGAGGCATTTTAGGTGAAGTGTTTAGATATCAAATGCCTTATAAACGACAATACACATCAAAAAGCCCAAGGTGATCACCACCTCTATCCTATGGATACACTTCAACTTCCTTCCTGTTTCATTTATTTTTCGATCAAGATATAAAATTACTTGAACGTCTCAAAAGCTTTCTTCAACTTCAAGGTATACACTCATAATTTCATCAAATAATTATCAATAGGTAATGAAGTAAAGTGTGTTTTCAATAGTTTTTACCACAAAGGGATTTCATATGTTAGTATGCACAAGATCAAGAAGGCTAGCCTTCTTTGTAGATGAATTTCTGTTAAAAGAAACTCTTCTTTGTTTCTTGACTATGCTGTGAGTGTGAGTCTTCAATTTACCCTCATTCACTTCCAAAAGAAGGATCTTCTTTGCTAAAATAATTTACCCCCTTCTCACTCATATGGCTAGGCCACTTGCCATAGCCTCTAAGGCTGGCCTTCATTAGCTACATTCACAACATCATTTGAGATTAAAGTTTGCACCATATATAAGCTTGATAGCTTCTTCTCACGTGCCATTATTGAGACCCTCTAATGAGCTTCTACAAGTACCTCGTGGAAGGTGCTTTAATAACCTTCAATCATCAAGTTTCTCAACTAATATGAGATTGAATTGGATGTCCGAGACTTGTCGTATGTCTTATAAAGTCAATCAAGTACGCGTGTCAATGGTTAAGCATATATCAACATACCTCATAATCCATGACAAGTTGTTTCTCATCTTCAACACCTCAAAATCATTGGGCATATAGAATGCAAAGAATTCCCTCTTAATGTCACATTGAGTGATGCACTATCATCGATCATTCAACTTGTCATCTGGTTGGCTACATTGATCACCTCTTTTTCGTATGCAATAATAAAGATCAAACTAGATAGTAATCAAGGCTCTCTTGTCATCATAAGTCTTCTTAATCTTCCTTTCACCGCTATTTTTATTCTCGCACTTTCATTTATAGTAATATTTATTGATGCAGACCTTCTTGCCATAGTAATACACTTATGATTTTGATACATCAATCTTGACTTATTACGACTCTTCTTGCTTGACTTGAGATCTTTATCCTTACTCCTTTCCCATGACAAGAGATATAATTTGCTATTATTGGTCTTCAAAATATAGAATACTTTGAGCTCATCCCAAATATTCTTACATCCTTCTTATTATAGATATAATTGTAGACATTATTATCCATTTATGATATATAGTTATAAACTTGCTTATATTTAAAAGATTACTCCTCATTGGATTTAAACTTTAGCTTTTGCATCGCAAATACATGGAGGTGTATTGCATGAATGAACAAAAGATTATTCATACTTCTCCTCCAAATATCAAAATTTATAACATTTAGATAAATTAGTTTATTTACGCTTTCCATTAATTCAATCAACAACAAACAAAATTAACTTAGTGCTCTGATACTGCTTGTAGGGCTTAGGACACTAAGCTTCTACAGCCAATATAGGAATAAATCTCCAACCAAATTGGAAAATCCAAGCCCATTTGTTCAATCTATAATAAGACAAAATGACAATTCATAAATAATTATACTATTAATAACTATTAAAAATAAAATGAATAAATATTAGGTAAAGACCTCCTATAAATGGTCAAATAAGACCACGTGAACTTGGATCTATGTAAAATCTATTATGATTGAAATAATGGTTAACCAAACCCCAACTTCTTTGTTGATTTCACTACAATTTGGTAAATCAAGACGAATATAATAAGAAGTGAAAACTAGAAGAGAATTATCAATAAAAAATATCTAAAATTACTAATTAAAAATATTTTTATATAAAAAATATTTAATGTCAAAATAAAAAATGTATAAATAGAATATACAAAAAAGAATATATAAGAGCAAAGTTACAAATTCAAGTTATGTACAAATATTTATAATGTCAAAATAAAGCTATGTATACATTATTATTTTTACATCTCTGAATATAAGAGTTAATGTATACTTATAACCAGGCTTTTTTAAAAAAATATTATTAAAAAGACATTGAATAGAGAGAATAAAGGAGCATGATATAAAGCATTCGAACAGAAAATTTCATAACTATACGAACCTGAAAGCATCTTACCATTACCATTACGGTTGATCTCACGAGTACCACCGCCATAACATGAAGAGAATCACGCCATCAGAGATAGATTTTTTATAAGTAACAAAGATCCTCTTGATTTTGTTCTTTATTTTGTGGGTTTATGTTAAATTTTAACATTTAACTTTATTATTAAAAATTATATATCAGATAAATTTAAATATAAATTAATAAAAACTGAACTTTGAACCCTCTTTCCCCCACATGAAGTGTACAAGGGAGAATGAGCAAGAAAGGTGTGATTAGCATAGAGATGGAATGGTTGTATTAGAAGACAGTAGTCCACCTTGGTGATCGAGGGTGACAATCAAATCATAAACGTTACATTTTATTTTTTTTTTTGTAATTTTTTTTAAATATTAGACTCCCTTATTCCATTAGTAATTAAAAGTATTTTGAAAATTATATAAAGTAAAGACTGAGGTAATATTTTAATATATTAATTTTATTTTAACATTTTGTATTACAAATATATATCATAGCCATTATAAAGGATAAAAGAAGGCTAATGTTTAGGTGCATAGTAACAAAAGGGCATGACACACTTCTGGTCGTTTAGGCGATGATCATCTAGATGTTTTTTTTCAGTTTCTTTCTCTCGTTTCATGACCCTGTTCATGGTTGTGCTCGGGGCATGCCCTAACTCGTTGTTCTAACTCTAAATTGGCAAAACACTTTGTATTAGAATATCGTTTTATAATTTTCATTTATTTTAATTCAATTTACTTACTTACGGAAAAAAAAAAAAAAAAAGCTTGAGCTTGCCAAATTAGCAAATATTTTTATAAATTGATCAAGAATAAACCAGAGCATCAAGTTGGGGATCAACAGGCCTCCATTTTTTAAAGAAATAGATGCTTTTTTTTATTAATTTGAATAATTTATTTTTAAATAAATAGTTATAATTTAATAATTAATTTTAAGTAATTTTTAATTTTTTAAAAAAATAAATTATCCAAATTAGAAAAAAAAAAAAAAAAGGGACCTCCACCTTTTTAAGAGATGAAGCGCCCCGGGTTCGGGTGGGTGCATGATACTTACAATGATAGATAGATTACGCGACAAACAATACTCCTGATGTTCGCTCATTCAATAAGTTAGCTTTTTCTCATGCATTCTCGACCTCTCCAAATATATGCGAAGGATCACACTGCTTATTTTCTTTTTTCAGGTCCTTCTTAGCTTGTCATCTACAAGAATTACGAGGGCCACCTTATCATCTCTCCAACTCTATAAGATTTTACTCGGTGGATTTTGGGCAATCTGTAAGAATAATAACAGTAATATATAAAAGATAACTATTTTAGAAATAAGAATATTAAAAATGGATGAATTTAGTCATATTAAAATAAAATAAAATAAGGAATTATAATATTTTTAAATAACTAGAAGTTATATATATAGAAAATAAGATAATAGAATGACATTTAGGGTAATTCAAATACTTAAATGCAAGTTAAATAAACATATATGAAGAATGTTGATTTGTTATAGTGGACTTTAGATTTTATTGTTATAGACCCAAATTCTATGCATTTGAGTGGCAATTTATTTATTAACCGCTACAAATAAATATAAGGAATGTTGAATTTCAATCACTTTTTTGGGTCTCACACTCAATAGAAATGTTATTTGGCAGTTCATTTAGTTTCAGTGCAAAGTTTCACCCGAACAAAGAATTTTAGTTACATAAGAGATTGGCACTTGATTGGCGCCTTAAGGATGTTTGTTGGCACACATAAGGGATTTATCATTTTTAACTCTTGCACACCTCAAATTATTTTGACTAATTAGTTATTTGAAAATCAATATTTATAGTGGATCTTGTTCTAAAGTTTTCCTATAACTTTTTTCTTAATCAATAAGAATTTTTTATGTTAAATTGGTTATAAAATTTATGTGCTTAATTAATTATTATTTGTTATTTCTTTGATTCGATGGAGAAAGAAATGTGGTTGATATTTAATGTAGAATTTGTGATTTTGATTCCACTGCTATGATATACATATTTTAATTCCCAATAAATGATATTAAAAAGCAAGTTTTTCATGGTGAAGACTATATTTGATGGCATCATCATCCAAGGGCATTTCATTCTCTATTGAACTATTTAATGGTAAAAAAATTTTATTTGTTGGCAAAGACCAATGAAGAATTTTTAAACAATCATGGTATTCCTTGTAAACAATATTCTCTAAGAAGTGATCAATTTGCAATGTCCATTAAAGTTATAGAAGAATTTTGAAGGCGAGTATAAATTAAATTATTAACGTTATGATTACACTTGAAAAAACAATTATATAGCTTTTTGTTAGAGACTTTTGTCTAATTGGCATATTCCGTGATCATATGTCTTATTGTATCAATGTCGGGTTGTGGTTTGTCGGGCTAAAGTCCGCTTTTGTCCGGTCCGCGCTCGCCTGGAGCCCGCTAACTGCTCGTGCCAAAAAATCAGTAGGTCGCCCGCTCGCCTGCCGCTCGCTAGCCGTTCGAGCCGGAAATCCAGTAGGTTGCCCGCTCGCTACTCGCCCTCCGTCAGCTCGAGCGTCCGCAGGGTTTCTCATGAAACCCTACGGCTGCCCGCCGCGCGCTCGAGCACCGGTGCAACGGGCAGATTTTTTAAACGTATTTTTGGCTCTACTATAAATTCATACCTTATTTTCTTGAAACCCTAAGCACGCCACAGCCTTGGTTGACATCTTGTGAAGCCATTAAACTTGAGAAGAAAGCCTTACATGTTCCATTGATTTAGTTTCTCTTGAGAAAACCAAAAGACATAACTTTGATCTTCATGTTCTAAAGAGTTTTCTCACCATTTTTCTTTTTATTTTTCTATTTAACCGTTCACATCCTTTTACCTTCGTGGAGACGTTGGTTCGTGAAGAAGGAGATCCGATCGTGGTTGGCACTTCAAGTGTCACGAGAGGGAAGATTGATGTGAAGACCGGAAGGAGTCCGATTCCGTTGCCGCGGGCAAATCCAAGGAGTTCCTTGGTAGGGATCACGTGACGGGAGTAAGTCGGCTAGGTTAGCGCGTCATTACCACCCGGTCTGTAAGTTGATTTTCATAGTGTATAGCTTCCCTAGCCGTTGAAGCCCGGAATATTTTTCTGGATACCGTGGGTATCGAGTTTTCACTTTATCACCAAAAATCGCGTCTTTATTATTATTATTATTCTCATTATATATATTGTGCGTGATTGTTATCTCGTTAGTATCTAGAAATAAATATCATTTACGTGTATTGGATATTTATTTGTTTTTGCTTCTGCTATATTTTTCAGGGTCGAAACTTGATTGTTCACGTTAGCACAAAACGTACCTTTTTCACTTTTGATTGGCAAAAGAAGAGTATTTTGAAATGTACCTAGTTGTTTAATTAGATTTTAATGCAAATATTTTCACTTGATTAAAAAATTGAAAAAGTGGATAAGGTGTTGATATTATTAACATCCTTACCAAACCCCTATCATCATATTATGAAGGCGCTATTATTCAAGAAGGGCATTCTTAGGCTTAATAAACTCGTTGCTTATTTACATTTGAATGAATAAAGTTAGAGGGAAATGGTGAGATGCAATACCCTAATGTTTTATTTAGGATTAATTGGACTCATGACCAATAGATATCGTAGTTTAACAAAATTAATGTGCCGATAGAGTTTTTTGAAGATAATATTTTATAACTGAGTTTAATCTAACTTTATAATGAGTTTGGATAAGTTAGATTTACAATATCTCTTAGAAACATTTTGGTAAATTTTTCTATTACAATAGAATTTATTTTCGAAGTTATGAAATATCAATTAGGAATTTTTGTAATTTTATTGTATATACTTTTGGTGTGATAAAGATTAGGAAAATTGATCTGACAATATGCTAAATTGTGATTGACACTAAGCTCTAATATACCACTTAGAAACCCGAATTCTTGTAACATAATCTCCATATTTTCATAAGGCATGTCCAGCACTTGGCTGCTCTTCGTTTCAATCGTGCCCCTCCACTTGTAATTTGACTAATTGGTAATTAGGATGAAGTTTACGACAATTAGAGGAATTGGATAATCACCTTACATCCCTTAATCTAATGTCTTCACTTTAAACACACCTTTCCGCCCCTCATTTGCATTGCCTCTCATTCCATTTTTGTTCCAGCTGTAACCGTGAAAAGAGAGGGAGAGCCGCAGCTGGTGTAATAACCAATTCGGTTTTTAGCGAGAGAGAGAGGGAGGGAGGAGAGAGAAGGTCCATTTCCTTGCTTATGCCTTGATAATATCTTGATATCTTCTTCCCTCCTTGAACTCATGCCATTGTTTGATGGAGGAAGATTGATAATCCATGTGTGGCAGGCTGCTGGAAGTTACAGATCTTGCTGAATTTTCGGTGGAAACATGCAAAAAAAGGCGAGTGTTTAACCTCTTTTTGACAATCTGATAATTCCCTGTTGTTTATTTGAATTCGGATGAAGTTCACGTCATTAGTCAATGTTTTACTGTTGAATCATTGAATAAGTGGGGTATAGAGGTTAAATACATTTCATGATATTTCGTATAGTGATTGCCATAATTTCTATGTTACACTTGGGCGGTAATTTCTATGTTACACTTGGGCGGTCAAATGCCACACTATTTTAAGGTCGGACATTTTGGATTATTAGTTACTCCTGTGTAGCCAATAATCTCACACTATTTTAGTCAATGTTTTATTATTGAATCATTGAATAAGTGGGGTACAAAGGTTAAATACATTTCATGATATTTCATATAGTGATTGCCATAGTTTCTATGTTACACTTGAGCGGTCAAGTGCCACACTATTTTAAGGTCAGATATTTTGGATTATTAACTACTTCTATGTAGACACATATTCATTTGACATGTCGTTTGGTGGTTCGAACAAAATCACACGAGTAGTATAAAGATATTAAAAATATTTCAAATTAGGAGAGATTTGATTTGATTAAAAAAGATTTTATTTTATTTTGTTTTATTAAGAGATTTGAAAGATTTTATTTGATTGATTTTATTTTGTGAGATTTTATTTTATTTTTATTTTAGAAAAGTATATCATATTTTTTAATTAATTTAAAATGAAAGTTTTCTATATAAAAGTTATAACCCTAATATTGAATGTATGATTGATGAGTTACTTAAAATTTAAGTATATTATTATATTTTTTATACTCATAAACTTAGTGATTGATATTTAACAAGAGATTCGGGTTTTGTCCCACTTTATCAGTCTGTGTGTATCTAGATCGAACCCCAACAAGTATTATCAAAGTGTAAGTTGTAAAACTATGATTTGATGGCATTAGCGTCGAGAAGCATGCCATCTATATTAAGCAATTTAATGAGTAAATTAGTTTCATTCTTTGGTAAGAAATGGTGAGAAATATTTTGATCTGAGAGGAAATGGTACAATCATTTTAGAGTAAGGAAAATAAGTCAGAGAAGATGAATGATAAGAAGTGGCAAAATATAAAGGATCTTACTAATTGAATTATTAAGTTGTATATCGCAGATAACACTTTTTATAAAATTATTGGTTTGTCAGATCCAACAGATGTTTGAATGAAATTTAAAAATCACTATAAATCTAAGTCTTTAACGATAAGATTGCATGCAAAAAAAAAAATTCTATGGCCTGCATTTGTTTGGAAGAAAGAAGCTTCCAAAAGCACTTGGATAAGTTCAACGAGATTTTAATACAAATGTCGACATTTGGTGAGAAGATCAATAAAAAAGATAAGGTGTTGGTATTATTGGTTTCTTTGTCGATCTCGTACGATCATATTGTCATGGCATTACTATTTAGAAATGACACTCAGCTTGGATGAAATCATCGCTTATTTGCTTATGAATGAGTCAAGGCAAAAGGGAAGTATTGAGGTTTCAAAGGAGTTGAAAATTTTGGTATCCACTAGTGATCGGGGACATAGGACATCGAGGGACCGAAGCAGTAAATTGGAGAGGAGTAACGGTCGGCCCAAGTTTCAATACATGGAGTGCTTTCGTTATGTTAAGAAGAGTTACATAAAATAGGATTACTCCAAGTGAAAGTAAGAGAATGAGAGTAGAGGCGAGCGCCAAGAAAGGAGGGATTATGATAAAAATGATCGAGCCTCTATCGCTTCCTGTGAAAATCTTCTAGTCATTCATGCAGGGAAGACACGATGCTTTCAGAGCTAGGAGATCAATTGGGTAATGGATAGCGATTTTTTACACCATGTGATATCAAGAAAGTCCCTCTTCACCACCTAATGCCTAGGGACTATGGGGTGTTAAAGATCAGTAATGATTGTTTGTCGAAGGTTGTTGATATCGAAGATGCTAGCTTGCAAACAAGTAATGGGACGAAACTCATGTTAAAGGGCGTGCTCCATGCCTCAAATTTGCTGTTGAATGGTATTTCAATCGGAAAGCTTGATGTATAAGTCTTTTGCATGGCATCCGAAAAGGCTAGTGAAAACATACCAAAGGTACCTCGATTGTGGTAAAAGGAAGCAAACAATCAGGCCGGTACTTGATGAATGTTTTGATTTTTAAAGATAATGTCAAAGTGACCAATTGAGGCATTGGTCAATGTTGCTAGAAGAAAATACCGAGGAGGAATGTAAGGGGAAGTGATTCTATCACAAATGAGAAGCTGAATGGGAGTGAAAATACTCCAAATTCGGTGGAACAGAAAATGGTATCATTCAAACTTATGGAAACCGACGTCAGGATCCCATTGGAGGGAAAGTTGCCAGAAGGCAAGTAACGATGGTTGCCAATTAAGGTGAAAAGTCCCCCACACAATTGTAAGGAAAAATTTGTTGGATTATAGGTCATTCCTATGTAGACCGATACCAAATTGACGTGTCATTTGATAGTTCGAATGAGGCCATCAAGTACTATACGGATATCAAAAAGATTCTAAATTAGGAAAGATTTGATTTGATTAGAAAAAATTTATTTCATTTGATTTTATTTTATTTACAAGAAATTATTTGAGAGATTTTATTTAGTGAGATTTTATTTTATTTTTATCTTAGAAAAATGTGTCATATTTTCTAATTAATTTAGGATAAATGTTCTCTATATAAGGATCATAACTCTAATATTAAATATATGATTGATGAGTTTAATAAAATTTGAGTATATTATTAGATTTCTTGTAATCACGAGTTTGGTAATTGATATTTAACGGGGTGGGTTTTGGTTTTGTCCCGCTATATTGGGTTGTATGTATCTAAGTCAAACCCCAACATGATGTGGGCTGCTTTTTTTCGCTTCGACTAGTTGTTTTGTGAGTTATTTTCAGTTATGCTAGATATATAGATAGATGATTAATTGTTTCATATATTATTAACACCTAGTGGCTGGATAAAAAGTATATGGATATTGTGGTTTCGGAACTATAGTGACCAATGCTCGACCTGTGCTTGATAAGCACTCATGCACCTTATTGTATTGTAGTCAAATTAGGTGCAACTGCTATTTTTGACATGGACCCACTGATTTGAAGAGAATTTCTAGTAGTTACAGTTATATGATTTTATGTTTTAAATATTATATGTAGCTATGATGTATTAGTATTGGACCGAAATGCTAGGTCTACCAGTTTTAGAACTATTAGACTGCGGTGCCTGATTTGCGTTGGAGGTGGCTCTCATGCTCTAAATTAGTTATGAGTTAGTTATAGAATTCAATGTTGAGATTTTATCTGTTATTATATGATTTAAATGCTATATGTATATTTAAGATATCACAAATAAATTGTAGCAAATTAACCATTTGGTTTTCAACAACGGGAAGTGGCATTTGATCAGCTCTTGATATAGCACATAGCTCTTGTGATAGCGGTAGGTGCTCGAGATAGCACTTATTGTTTTTGGGACATTTATAATATTTTATGGGATTTTATTTAGTAATGATAAAATAGAGTACATGTTTATATTTATGGCTTTAACAATAAAAGTAGTGGATTGGGAAGTTTCAATAATATCATTTGGTAAAATCTAGCAAGTTGACATGAGAGGTGGCATGCGAGTGGGCAAACAAACGGCAAGGGACTCAATTAAGTTTTCAGTCCAAACTTTAGGCATGATTTATAGGTGATGTCATCTTATGAGTTGTGCATTGTCATGTGTTGTAGTGGACTCAAGAGGATGTCACAAGTCAAATACTTACAGTACGTTTTGTTATTGGAATGGAATAAGATGAGAATAAAATAGTTATTCTAGGGAATAAAATAACATGAGAATATAGTTGGAATTGTTATTCTCATATTTAGTTATTAGAATAGAATAATGTAAAAATTAGTATTCTATTATTTGATTTGTAGAATAGTATTAGGAATAAGGTGGGAGTAGTGATAATAATAATATATATAATAATAATAATAATAATAATAATAATAATATGTGAAAATTGTTCTACATATATAGGAATAATAATTTTTAAGAAATATTTATTTCTGATTAAATTTGTAATCAAATGGAGAGATATCTATTCCCAGAGAATAGAAATTATATTCCCTCTTTATTTTCTCAAACCAAACGTACCATTGGGAATAATAATTCCTAAGAAATATTTATTTTCAATTAAATTTGTAATCAAACGGAGAAATATTTATTCACAAGAAATAGAAATTTTATTTTTTTATTATTCTCTCCAACGAAACGTGTCATTAGTGTATTTCTTGGGTTGTCTTTGCCCTTATTAGTGTTTGTTTCCTTTACATTGTCTTTTTGGTATCCATAATTGGATAAAGGAAATTTTATAAAAATAATACTATCTCAAGAATTTTGGAACCTATAAAACTGTAATTATACACCCTAATATTTTGATTCGAATTTATTTAACTTTTGACTAAATGAGTCATTAATAAAAATAATTAATGAATTATTAAATACAAGTAAGTCTAAACTAAATTCAAAGTTAATACCGATTGAGTCAGATTTACAAGATCTTTGTAAGGGTATCTTGGTAATTATTCTATCGACAATCAGTAATTTATTTTAATATCTTAGAAAAATAATTAGAATTTATTATAATATTAATATATGTTTTTGGTGTAATTAATAAAATAAAAACTAGCTAAATAGAAAATTAAATATAAAATTGATTATAATTATAGTGTAAATGCTCCAATTTTCCTCACTCTATCATTTCAGCTGCCTTCACTCATATATGCACATAAGTTAATCTTATCCTATAATTAATCCAATTAATAAATAAAAAGTGTAGAATTAATTAGAAGAAATTAAGTATGGTTCTTTGATTCATCCTTTAGCTATCTTTCTTCCAATGTTTTCACGCCATTACGTATTCTTCTATTTAAGTAATGTTTTATGATTTATAGTTACTGCCAAATGTTTGAGGGAGAGAGAAAATTGCAAGTTAGAGAAATAGAGGAGCAACCATTTTAATTTTCTTCTTTATTTTGAACCGATCCTTTGATGGTAATTCTAAAATCCTTTAGAGAATAATAGTGGTAACCGTTTGTATTTGTTGATCCACTATTTTCATTCATCTTGAAGCAAGTAAATTTTTACTATTTCTAAATATTTTTATTATTACAAATAAAGTTTCTTAATTCTTCTCATTATTATTTCATACAAGTAAAATTTCTTCCGTTATTGGACAATACATTTCCTGATACTTATTTATTAATTGAAATCTATCAGACTTTTTTTTTCGGTTGGTTCAAATGATGAATTAACTTAATATGTAATGTATAGGAATTATATACTTAATTTCATAATCAATTTTCAAAGCTTTTCTATATGAAGTTTAGACACCACATCGTTATTCATTCATTATTTTAAATTATATTTGAACATCAGCATATGCATTATCAATAGGAATATTTCATACTTTTATAATATAAATATGCTTCTTATGTATGATATAGAACTATTTTCATTTAGCCATATTTTAGAAGAGTATTTTGATAGTTGATATACTACTTATAGGGTATAAACCGGTGCGTTTATAATCTGTATGTTTAGTGTTTGATCGGCGTAGCCTAAGATGGTATTCTAAAGCTATGGCAAGTGTATAGGGTAGTAGTGGGCCAGTAGGATGTCATGTGCTGAGTACTTAATATACTTGGAGGGTTATTTCTCTTTTCCTCTGTTGTTAGTTACCTTTTTTCATATAACCTATGAATGCATGAGTATATTTTTTTGGATATTTATTATTAAAATAAATGAGATTATATAAAAATATTATGATTTTAATAGATATAAAACCTTAATTTGACCTATAATTTTTTGATACTGACTTTTATATCCCTGTGGGTTAAAATTTATGTTTATAGATGGATACTTATAATCTTGTAGGCAACACACAGTAAGATATCAAAGAATAACACAATAAAGGATGTTAAGTTTGACATATGGATTGAGATTGAAATAGAGTATTTTAATTCTCCTTTAGGACAAGGCACATAGTTAAACATAAAAATATAAGTATAGCATATTCTAAGTTGACCCTAATGAGTGGCGGAAATATTATTCGATAGAGTTAAGTATAATACTTGTGCACCATTAGTGGTAAGTATTATGAAACCATAGTACAGTTACTTATCAAACTAGCTTGTATCGATACTTTATGAATGTTGTCTAACTATTAATGATAGGCACGTAGACATTGGTTCATAGTGATAAAATAATTTTTGAAAAGACTGTTATAATAACTCATATACTTAAGACATTTATTAAGATAGGTTCAAAGGAACATACTTCCTTATTGATATACATATTCAATAAAATCTCAATTGTGTTCCTGATTTTGATTGCAGTGGAAATTTTAATAGTTATCATATAACTTATGTCTCATGGTGGCATTAAGTCTCATATATATGCTTACTAATTGATATTACTCTATATATTGATATTGCCTTTTTTAAGTTATATTATTGATTCTATTGTTATTGGTTATATCACTTATTGAGTATTCGATTTATTCTTGTATTTTTTCTTAACTTTAAAGTAAAGCAGGTTGTTAATATATTAGTGGATATCATATTATTGATGCAGGACTTCACATGAAGAAACGCTTTTCGGGTTTAAAAGTATCATGCCAAGTGATGGGAGTTTCTATTGCGTTTTGATAGATGATGGATAGTATGTTGGGATTACATTGCCTTTTATTTTATAAACATTTATATAATCTCTTTTTATAAAAAGTTTAATATTTATGAGAGATATCTAATTCATGATCGATTTATTTTGAGAACTTATAGTTTGAGTTGTTCCGCATAGTTAGTTTAGGTAGGGTCAAGTGATTTGGATCTTAGTTGCCATAATAGTATAATCTACAATTGTCTAATATCTAATATATGTCCCAATGATGAAGGTTTATTACTTAATGGATAAATATTTATAGTCATATGACCATCATATGGTATGGTATCGACGGAGATCATGACAATGGATATTAAGTTTGACATATAGTTTCTATTCCTATATCATATGTTGGTAAATAGGATTCAAGCATTGTGATTATTATACCCAATGCAGGCAAAAAGGAATGCTTGTATGAGAGATATCTGATCACATGTGGCAACAAACTCTTATGGGATTGTGGCTTTAGTCGCATATCAATTTGCAAGTATCTGTTATCTCGTGGTTACTACCTAGTTATCAAGAGTAAATACGTCGCCTTTGATTTATGATGAAAAAATGAGATATGTGATATCTCAATAGTATTAAAACATCTGTTGAAATAAGTTTGGTAAAACCAATATTATTGTTGGGATTGGGATTCTATAAAATCCTTATTGTATATGTGATGTTTAAGTTCAATGGAACTATTTAGTTGGTGGATTATATAGTTGCTCTTAAGTCATGGTTACAAAGACTTAAAGAATATTGAATAGAGTTTATTGTAGAACATTTGTTAATAATACTACTTTTGCATACCTTATTGTTGTTATTTGAGATGGTTATTAATTATGATATATCATTAATTATATCACTTGATGAGTATTGACTCACTCTTATATTTTTGTAGGCACCAAATTAGAGCTAAGATCATAGCACAAGTAAATGATTGTACATTTTTTATGTGATTATCAGGTAAAGAGGATCCTAGATGCTTTTTGATTTCACATTAAGTGTTAGACAAAATTTACTTTTTAGGCGGTATGAATTTCACTTTCGGGGCTATAGCCCTAGGAGTTTTTAGTTATACTCATATTGTTATTCACCTCAATAATTACAACGATGCGGATATTTATCAAGGATTTATGATGATTATATAATTTGAGGTTTCACAAGTGTAGTTTAGAACGAGTCAGGCAATTTAAGTCAGGGTCACCACATGAGATTTAGGAGGAGCCTTGGTCCCACTGTCTATCACGGGAATAGAACACCTATGAAAAGATGCAAAAAATCGTAGAGGAGACATAACCAAATCAAGTTTAAGGACATTGAGTGATACCACTATAGTGATAAGGACTACATTAAGTATAATTGCTATAAGTGGAAATAAGAGGAGGGAGATAGCAAGCTGTAAGATAAGAAAGACAATGACAATAATGATAGAGCTTGTATTGCTATATATGAAAACCTTCTAGTTGTCACTATAGAGAAGGCATGGAGCTTTACCGGTCACATGATGAATTAGGTGATTGATAGCTAATCCTCAATCCATACAACAACAAGAAAGTATTTCTACACCTCTTATATTTTTGGAGATTATAGAGTATTAAAAATAGGAAATGATAGCTTGTCAAGGGTTGCTGGCTCTACAACACTTACTAGCGGACAAGCAATGAGATGAAGCCCATGTTAAGGGTGGTGTAGCCTTCTTTGAATATTAAGTTGAATTTAATTTTAATGAACAATATCGAGAAGGAAAGCTTTTACATGACGTTTAGAAAAGACTAATAACCAAGGGCTTCTTAATTGTGGCACAGGGAATGAAACATTTAAGTTAGTAATTGATGAAAGCTTTATTTTCCAATGGCAATGCCAAGGTAACCAATTAGAGATTTAATTAAAGTAGCAGGAGGACACTAAGGTAGTTTGTAAAGAAAAACAACCCTACTGATGTGAAGAAGCCGAAGGGGAATGGTAATAATCCATGGGTATTGTAGAGCTACAGAGAGTATCTTTTATGTTTTTTAATTCCAACGCTAGTATCCTAGTTTAGGAAAAGTTGTCAAAAGATAAAAGATTATAGTTGGCTATCGGAGAAGTGATGTATCCTGACAAAGTCACAGTAAAAATTTTATTGGGTTTTGAGTCACTATTTTCATAAGTCTCATATCCAATGGACTTCTCATTTAATAAATCCCTTAGTTTTGGTGAAAAGATGAGCTCAAGCAAAGGATTATAATAGTGCAGGATATTGACACTTGAAAGGTGCTTGTGCACATGTGGGATAATGTTAACATGCCTGAAAGGTACTGGCACATTTTTTTAGTTACGGTCCTATGCACCAGATACACACATGTTTGGCTCTTGAGCATCAGGGCAAAATTTTTCTTTAGCGTTTGAATGCCAGTAGTAATATAAAAAGGCTGAAGCAATTTAAGGATAAATTATTCAGAAATTAAACACAACGGGCACCACATAAAAAGAGAAAAAAGTGAAAAGTGATGAAAGGAAAATTTTCAATACTTGGTTAAGATCCGTTTTGAATTTATTTTTTACAAAAATTAGATATGTTGTTCTAACCTGCATCGTAGGAGACATATTACCAATTAATTGTCAGCTTCTCTCATTGTATTTTGTCATTATCGATTGTTAGGTATATTGAAATTAGTTTTAACCAATTATTCGCATAGGTCATTATGAAAGAATATCAGACATAGCTACAAATAATCTAACATTTATGGTTGATATTATTTGGAGATTATCTCCTAAAGTTTGACTTAGGAAAAATAAATCATATTAAATTTATTGTATAACTTATATATTTAGTTACTTATTATTTCTTCTTTCTCAGGTTTAATCGAGAGAGAATGATGACTGACATTTGGTAACTGATTCAGGATTTTACTTTTTCTATGCCGTGTTGTGGTGTTTGAATGCCAACAAAGCAAACGTATTATCAGAGAAAAAAATCAAATATATATATATATATATGATCAAAGTTTGTTTGGTTCAAACATGAAAATAAAAAATGAAGGTTGATGCAGCTCATGCTGGCCCACAACGGCCAAAATCTGGAAGCAACTGAAGAAGTCTCATGGTCAAGCAAATTGTGCTAAAGAAGCATCCAAAATACTTATTGTCTGTCTTCTGGTCAAGTTGACCGAGGCCGATAATTACTTGGTCGGTTAGTAAGCCTTTATCATTCCTACCCCCACAACCCCCATAATAATAATAATAATAATTTATTATTATTATTGTTATTATTATTTATTATTATTATTCATGGTTATTATAAATATTATAATAATAATTAATATTATTATCAAAAAGATACCTACCATGGAGATAATCAAAACAAAACAAATAAAACAACTAAAAACTTAAGAGAGGGGCGCTCAAGTGCCACAAAATCTATCTAAAATCCGCATGAACATGCATCAGGCGCACATCAGGCTCCAACCTTGATACCCTTAACTGATTTCTAACGAAATTTTTATTATATAATTATTACTTGAATTGATCTAAAACAAATTAATAATATCAGAATCAATAATAAAAAAATTAAGTGTTACAACTCTTCCTTATAAAAATTTTATACTCAAAATTTATATATTTTAGGACACAAATAGATAAGGGTTTTTTTTTTTTTTTCATACTTCATCCTCAAATTCCCATGTTACTTCTTCAAATAAATGATTTTTTTAAAATATCTTAACTAAAGAAATTACCTTCGTACGCAATACAATCTGTCACGTCCCACGATCTCTTCTCTCTAATATTTGAACCAGAACTTCCATATATGTCAAATTCTTATTAACTTGTAACTGTTTATACTCAATAACATGTGATGGATCAAACACTTATTTTCTCAATATAAAAACATAAAAAACGTCGTAAAAATTTACTAAATTTAGAAGGCTAATATGTAAACCACCTCTCCAATCCATTGTAAAATTTCAAATATCCCAATGAATATTGGCTTTAACACCCCTTTCATCTTGAACCTTGAAATCTCTTTCCTAAAATATACCTTCAAAAAAAACAAGATCACACACATCAAATTTCAAATCAAATATCTCACAATCAGTATAACTTTTTCAGTAGTTCTGAATAACGATCAGATGATTTTGAATTTTTTTTATCTTATCAAATGTATCTTAAATGATATCGGTGCTTAAAAATTTACTATCTTTGATCTGTTCTCAATTAATAGGAGATCTACACTTTCATCTATATAATCTCTCAAAAAGAGGCATCTCTACTCAACTGATAGTTGTTATTATACGTAAATTCAGCGAATGGCAGATAATTATCTCAATTCTCTTTCATCTTCAAAACATATTCCCTAAGCATATCTTTTAAAATTTAAATGGTTCTTTTCGATTGGCCATCAGTCTAAGGTGAAACACTTTACTGAAGTTCAAATTAGTACCAAACTCTCTATACAAGATTTTTTAAAATTTTGGCACAAATCTACAGTCACAATCAGAAATTATCTAAGTTGGGATATTGTACAATATTACAATCTTTCTAATATATAATCATACCAAACGATCCCTTGAAAATATCATCCATACAAGTATAAATGAGCAAATTTGATCAATCAATCCACAATCATCCAAATAATATTTAAATTCTTTACTATCTTAGAAAAACCTAAAAAGATATATATCGTGATGTGCTCCTATTTTCAATTAAAAATAGGTAAAGGGTGCAAAAATCATACAGGTTTTCTATGCTCAACTTTAACTTATTGGCACACTATATACCTAGCCACATATGCTACAATCTCTTGTCTCATATTCCTCTATCAAAAAAGTTTATTCATATCTTAATACACCTTATTTACTCCATGATGAATAATATAATTTGCTCTGTAGGTTTCATTTAAATTTTTTTCCTTTAAATCCATAATATTGGGAACAGAAATCCTAAAAATTAAAAAACTCAATCTGCCCAAATATTAAAATTTTTTCACAAATTATTATTTAAAGCTTCGACAATTTTCATCAAATACAAGTCATTCATTTTGGACCCTTTGATCTTTTTCGTAATCACTAATTGAATTTGAAAATATGATAAAATCATCATTAAACCATAAGAGTGCAGTCAAATATTGCAATCTTTCATCCCATCCAATATTTTTCATTTCTTAATCATTAAATGGGCTACCATACCCAAAGATTTCTAACTCAAAGTATCAGCAACTATATTTCTTTCTTCAATTGATATTAGATTTTATAATCATAATCTTTTAACAGATCCATCCATCGATTTTACCGTATATTTAGTTTATTCTGTGAAAATAAATATTTTAAAATTTTATGATTAAAGTAGACAATAAACTTCTCCCCATATAAGTGATATCTCCGAATTTTCAAGATGAAAGTCACTACTGCCAACTTTAAATCATGATTGGAGTAATTTGTTCATGAGCCTTAAGCTGTCTAGATCCATAAGTAACCACTTGCCCATGTTTCATTAAAATACAACCCAAACCCTTTTGTAAAGTATCACAGTATACCACAAAACAATCAGATCCTTTCAGGATTAATAACATTAGTGCGGAGATTAATCTATCATTTTACTCTTGAAAACGTTTTTCATAATCCTCATCTCAAAAAACAATTATTCATTACTAAGTCAGACACGTCAGTGGAGAGAAATTCTCAACAAAGCTTTACAGTAATCAACCAAACCCAAGAAATTTCATACTTTCATAATATTGGTTGATCATTCCCAATTAACCATAGCCTCAATTTTTCTTTGGATCAACTGAAATGCCTTCTTTAAAAATTATGTCCCAAAAACAGAACTTTCTCTTACAACAATTAGCATTTTTTCAGTTTGGCGAATCGCCACCTTTACCTCAAAATTTATAGGGTATTTTTCAAATGAGCATTATACTCCCTAAAATTTTTTAAATAGATTAGAATCATCAATAAAAATTTTCATAAATTGATTCAAATAGGATTGAAAAACCTAATTCATGATATCTATAACTATTGTTGGTTCACCTTTATTTATAATGATAATATCTTGTCCAAAATGTCATCTTTGATACATTCTCACGCTTAATCCTCAAATTTTGGTATCCCTAACGTAAGTCAATATTAAAGAAAACTTGAACACCTTGTAACTGATCAAATAAATCATTAATTCTCAGGAGGGGTACTTAGTTTTTATTATAATCTTATTCGATTCTCGATAATTAAAATATAATCTTATCAATCTATCCTTTTATTTGCAAAGAGTACTGGTGCTTCCCATTGTGACACACTCAACCGTATAAATCCTTTCTCCAACTACTCCTATAATTTGTGTTTCAGTTCCTTCAATTTGGATGGAGCCTTCCTATAGAAAGCCCTCAAAATTGGTATAGATCTCAGCACCATATCATAACAAATTTAACCTCTCAATTAGGATGTAGCCCAAGTAACTCCTCCGAAAAAACATATTTGCATTCACATGCTACCAAAATTTCTTCAATCATTATAATATGGCTTCTAAAAGTGGTGACATAGGCCAAGTATGCTCAACAACTATCTTTAATTAAATGGCTAGTATGCAGAGTCAAAATTAATTCAGTTAATTCCTTTCTGACTCTTCCTTGAAACTTAAAAGATTTATATTTATGAATACAAAATAAAATAGACTTGTTAAAATAATTTACACTAGTATTATAGTACGCTAACTAATCCATCCTTAAAATAATATCAAAATCAAACATATTCGGTAAAATCAAAATTGTCAATAACATGAACCCATTGACTCCGATCGAACATTAAAAATACAAGATATCGGCCAACAAAGACTTACGTACCAGGGTAAACAACACTAACCAATTTTTAAAATTTGAAGTGACACATGCAAAATACAAACAAACTTAGAGGTCAAGAAAGAGTGTATAAACTCGAGATCAACAACACATGAGCTATAGAGTCAAAGATTTGCATATTAGCTTCAATTACCGACGAGTTCGCTCTTGCATTCTTTGTTGTTGCTGCAAAAGTCCTTTTAGGAACAGAGATCTTCTCTGAATGCCTAGGAAGAGTTGAATAATCTTTCAGCATACGGTTGACTTGGCCACAATTAAAGAAAGCCCCACTTTAGCAATAAAATTGTTTCCTAGCATGATGCTTACCATAATGCTCCCACTCCGTCTTTGAATATTAGAGCTTTATATGCAAAGACTTGACCCCCAATTGTCTTTCCATTATCTTGAGCCTTGGACATGTAGTAGGAGCCTCTGGCCTCAGAGCTTTGATGATTACTTTTTAATTTTTTTCTCTAAAGACTTTTATCATGATAGAATAGTACAACTCTTACTCTAGAAAAATATAAATATAAAAATTTTTACCATATAAAAAAGTATAAATATCAAAATAAATAATAATATAGAGTTAGATCCAAAATACATGCATAGAATATCACATGTTGAACCAAATGCATATTTTTATTACTTTTTTTTTTTACAAATATTTTATATATAAATATAATATTTTAAAATATTTGCTCATTTTGTAGAAAAATAAACAAACTTCTCAAATATCAAACAAAAAAATAAAAACTTAAAACAAATAAAAAAATCACATGCATGCATATAAAATCAAACCGAAGGAAGGAAAAGATGACATGCAAGTACAATAAACTGCCAAATATAAATAAAACTTACGAAAAATTAAAATAAATTAAAGATTAAGTTTAGAAATACTTACCTTTACCCTTTAATATAATAGATTTTACAAATTGATATTTTAAAATTATCTTCTTTCTCTTTTATTATTTCCCTTCTCTTATTCTCTCCTTTCACTTCTTTCTCATAAAATCTACCCAAAAATAATGTCAGCACAATTTATATATACGAATCAATGCACAAGTATCAATCAAGCCTGCATAAAAAGTTATCTAAACCCTAAAGTATGCACAAGCGCTGCATCAAATGCGGCTCAAACTCGAGCAATATGTCAATTCTGTGCACAAGCACTGCAGGGACAAGCTTCGAGCACTATATAATCTACCTAAAACGTGTATAAGTGTATGTCAGGCACACATCAAGTACCAAACCTGATACTCTTATCTATTTTTAATCAAATATTTATTATATAATTATTTTTTAAATTGATCCCAAATAAATTAATGATATCAGAATTAATAATTAGGAATCGGATGTTGCATAACTACTCTTTATCCATTAATGAGGAGATGATAGGTTTCTTAAAGGCGCTTGTTGGCTTAGAAATGGAGACCCTCTATCCAAAAATTTGTTTTGCTTTGTATGGATGTGCATAATAATATGACTAGACTTCATGTTGATAATAATTGTTCCTTCAAGTACCATTAAAGATGTGAAAAAATAAAAACTATCATACATGGCTTCTTGAAAGACTTACCCATGTTCTAGGGCTAATCAAGAATCTGTCCACACCATCATAAAGAGCCTTTCATTATTCTCCTCCTTGTTGAGCTTGAGATCAAATGCAGCTAAAAATGAGATCTTGATTTCTATAGTAAACCTTGTGCTTGCTCAGGCCATCCAATCTATTAATGTTTTAAGATTGGATCATTACCTATTTAGTATTTAGGGGTCCCTCTCATTTTTTTTTAAGCTTTCCTTAGCAGATTGTCAAACATTGATAGATAGAGTATCATGTAGTATTCTTTTTTAAAAGAATAAATAGGTATCCTTTACATGTAGATTCCAATTGATCTCATCAGTTCTATCTAATATTTATTCTTATTTAGCTTTCATATTTATTCTTCCAAGGGCTATCTTGAAAAGAATTGATGGTATTCTTCCCCTAGCATGGGATTGATGAAGGTAAATTCTCGACCAAAGTTTCTTAGGAGGATGTAACCAATTGTAAGATCAAGGGAGAATCGGATTGAGGAATTTTTATACCTAGAACAAGGCTCTTTTGGCACATCATATTTGGAGGATTATTAGAGTAGATTTCAGTTTGATTTGGGTCAATTGGGTTCAAATATATTGTATTTATGATAAATATATATGAAATATCAAAATTCTGTAATCCATCCCTTAGAGCTTCAAGAAGGCTATGGGCCTTTAGCATTCTTTGAGACATTTTGTTTGACACACAATCGGTGAAGGTAAGGCACACAATTGGTGAAGGTAAGGAAATGTTTCCTTGGCTTGACTACTAGCATCCCGTGAGGCCACTTGCATCCACCTTTTCTAACCACTTCACCTTAGCCACAGGACGCACGGAGTTTTAAGGTTAAGGATATTATTGATGTAAATTATTGGTTCTGGCCTCCATATGCTAGACACCAAGTGGGCTCATTCATCACCTAGTTGGATTTCTTGCCAAGGCTAGATCGGTCAAACCAAATTTCTTGGGCTTGGGATTCTAATGTTTAGTTTTTAGCTAAATTAGTGAGGTGTATCTTCCAAGCCGAGGTTGAATTCTTGGGCTTGGATCGAAGTGTCAACTTTACTCTTAACCATGCATTTATTCTTTGTCCTACTATCAAGGGTTAGCTCAGCACTCTAGATTGTTGGGCTTCCATTTTTGAAATGGGAACACAATTAAGAAAATAACGGTAAAAATTATATTGGCTAGTATTATTTATTTTGTTTGTAAGAAAAATTATTTTTGAAGATTCTAACCTTTCCTATACTAGGCTTCTATATGGAACACACTACGGATGAAGTTTGTATCTTTAAAGATATCTAACAGTGAAGTTGATATTTAACCTTCCAATGTTAGGTATTTTGAAAATTTTGTAACGACTTATTACTCATCATGTCACTCTCACTGGTGAGGTTTCAATGACTTTTTGTGTTTTTACCTTTTTAAACTTTGTTATGATTTTCTATGGTTTCCATTTCCCACGAAGATTAATTGTCTCTTTGTTTGTACAGAATATTTTTTAAAAATATTTTTAAACTACTTATATAAAAAGAATAATTATTTAATCGCAAACACACAAAGCTTATTACTAATTTTGTATTATGTGTAAGGTATGCACACATTGAGTATCAGTTCACATAAACTTTGCTTGCTAATTTGACAAGTTAAGGATTAGTTTAAACAGGACTAATCAACTTTAAGGAGATGAGCCTGATGAAGAAAGTTCAAGCTCTTAGACCGTTTCACAAATCAAATTCAATTAATTAGTTTTTCTTAATATATATTTGGCTTGAAGAGAAATAATGAAATTTTAGCAAAGAGATGAAAAAAATATATATGAAATTACTTGCCTTGACTTAAATTCAAACAATTATTGGAGTTTTAGCTCAAAAATTTCCTTCCACTTCTTCCTCTCTTTCTCTTCTCCTCTTATCTTTCTCTCTCCTTTGTCGAATTTCAAACATAAATGATTCAGAAGAAGACCAGAAGTCCTTATATAATTAGACTGACACAAGACTAATATCAAGTATGAAGCCAAAAAGCTACCAACGTACATGCATCCTTCTTGTGCAGCCTTAGGCACACCAATGCTTCCACTAAGGCATAAGTGTGCTTTATGTACTCCACAACTGCTTCCATTCTATCATGGATGCATGAACAAGACTCGGCTGCACTTTAGGCATCACTCATACTAATACACACATATATGCTTGAATTTCCACACCTCTTAAGCATCCCATTTTGCTACTAGAGCACGAGAACATCATAGGCATAGGTCAGACGCCACATCATTTCTCTTAATTTTTTATGTCTCATCCGAACATTTATTAAGACTCAACAATTCATCCATTTCAATTAATTTTTGACATCAAAAAGTATAAATTAGGAATAAGTTGTGCAATTCTCCAATCCATATCAAATTTTTGTTCTTAAAATTCATATAGCTCAATGAAGAAGTAAATAGGAGTACTTCTCCTAGAACCCATCTTTTCGTTCCCACATAACCTTCTCATAAGAATGGCTCTTTCATAATACTTTGATCAAGAGAATGACTTTAGTATAGAGTACTTAATCTTGTCATAATTTGAATAGGTTATCCGACATAAATTAAGTATTGGCGTGCGAAAAGCATAATACAACTTCACAAAATTAGGTAGTAAGGTCAATTTCAAAGCCACTTCGTTAATTTTTTCCAATGTTTTGAATAGTCCAATAAATCTTGGTTTTAACTTTCTTTTTAACCTAAACCTTAAAACTCTTTTAAATAAAGATATCTTCAAAAACACATAATCTCTAACTTTAAAATTTAACTTGGATCTATTATAGTTTGTATAATTCTTTTGTTACGTTTGAGCAACTTAAAGTTAATCCGGAATCAAATGGATCTTCCTTGACATCTTTTGGATCATCTTTGGTGCCAGTTGATTGGGGAAGAATATTTTCTTACATACAATGCTTCAAAAGAAGCTCTATTAATTCTTAATTAATAACTGTTGTTATAAAAAAAAACTTAACTAGTAGCAAGTGATTGTCCTAATTTTCGTTTATTCCTGTAACTAATATTCTCAACATGTCATTCAAAATTTAAATTATTTGCTCCAACTATCCGTTCATTTGTTGATAATATCTTGTAATAGATTTTAGTTTGATGTCTAACTCTCGATGCAAACTCTCTCCAAACTTGGACCCTTGTCTTGAATGTCGATTTGACACAATTAAAGCTGAAACTCCATCAAATCTAACCACCTTATTTATATATAATTTCACTAAACAATCTCTTAAAATCATCATCTTGACTGTAGTAAAATGAAGTTATTTTGTTAACTAATCCATAATCACCCATCATGACTTCTAGATGTTCTCGGTAGACTCATCATAAAAGATATTATCATGTACTCTCATTTTCAATTGGGAGTTGACATTTGTTATAAAGTACCTAGAGGTTTCTTAAGTTCGACTTTACTTTTTGACAAATTATACTTTTTTTATAAAAGCTATAATTTCTCTCTTTATATTATTCTACCAAAAGATCTTTCATATATCCTAATATAACTTACTTATTCCCTGGTGGATCACAAACTTGGATCGATGAGCTTCATTAAAACTTCTTCATTCAATTCTTCATTATTGGGTACACAAGTATGGTATCAAAACCTCAAAATTCTATCAACCCAAATGTTGAACTCAGCCCATTATTCTTTATATAAATATCATGCTCTAATAACCAAATGGAATGTCAGTTTGCTTTTTCTTGTACCTTTGAAAAAAAATTTCCAACTATACATGAAAATACAACAAGATCATGCATGTACTTTAACAGTGCAATCCAACCTAAAATATCCATTTCCTTGATCATCAAACGGGCTATCATAGTTGCTAACTTATGACTCATTACATCAACCATCATATTGGCCTTCACCAATATATACTTGTTCTTGTAATTATAATGCTTTAGCATCCATCTTATAATTAATTATTTTTCAGAGAACAAGTTTTCCAAGATCTTATGGTCTAAGTATACCATGAACTTTTCTTTCTATATATAATGGCTCCATATCTTTGAGGTAAAGATGATGGCTCTTAGCTCTAAGCCATGAGTAGGATAATTTTTCTCATAAGCTTTGTATTACCTTAATCAATAGGTAATCACTTTCCCTTATTATATCAACACACAACCCTATCCCTCTATTGGACGTATCTTAATAGACTTTCTAACCTCAAGATTCTTTTAAAATAGAAAGAATTAGGGTGGTTGTCAAATCATTCTTTAGCTCCTAAAAACCTCTTTCACAATTCTCAACTTAACAGATGTCTTCTTCTTTTACATTAAACGAATCAATAATGCCATAATCTTTGAGAAATTCTTAACAAACCTCCTATAGTATTTAATAGCATAAAAAATTGCACACCTCCATTATGCTTGTTGGTTGCCCCTAACTCACGATCACTTTAATCTTCTTCGAGTTAATTAAAACACGTCCTTAGAAATTACATGGCCTAAAAAGGCCACCTTCTTAAGCCAAAATTTATAATTCTTTAACTTTGTGTATAAACAATTTTCTCTAATTATTTGCAATGTTATTTTTAAAAAGACCTAATATTCTTCATAGCGCCTCACATAAATCAACATATCATAAATGAAGATAATCATAAATTGATCCAAATAATGTTAAAACACTTGATTCATTAAGTTTATAAATATTAAAGAAATTAGTTAATTCAAATGGTATCACCAAAAATTTATAATAGATATATCTCATTTGGAATTCTATTTTCACTACACCTTGATTTTTAGTTGATGATACCTCAATCAAATATGAATCTTTGAGAAAATTTAAACTCCTTATAATTAATCAAACAAATCATCTATTTTTGGTAATGAATATTTGTTTGTAATTCTTGTATATATATGGACCTTATTTCATTTGCCCTGATTTTTTGATTGAGCATTGTGGAGCATGCCTCTTTGAGAGAAATAGTTCTTTCACTCTATTTAATCAATTAATCTTGCTCTATTTGAAAAAATCAAAACTACAACATTGTGCTTCATGTTCTAACAGATTTTCTTACCACTTTCTCTTTCTCAATCCGTTATATTTACCCTTCTACCTTCATTGGTGACGTCGGTACGTTGAAGAAGGGGATTCGGTCGTATTCGACAATTCAAATAGCTCGAGAGGGAAGATTGACGTGAAGATCGGGAGGCGTCAAGTTCCGTTGTCGCGGGCAAATCCAATGAGTTCCTTGGTAGGGTCACAAGACGGAAGTAAGTCGATTAGGTTAGCGCATCGTTACCATCCGATTTGTAAATTGATTTTCATAATACATTTCTTCCCCAACCGTTGAAGTCTAGAGAATTTTTCTCAATTACTGTGGGTATCGAACTTTTCCTTCATTACCAAAAGGCTTGCCTTTTTATTATTATTACTGCTTTAATTTTATACTCGTATTACTTGTATCATCTCAATATAAATATTCTTTATATGTATTGAATATTTAATTTTGTATTATTTCCGCTAATCTTATATGGGGTCAAAACTTTATTGTATAATTTGAAACGAAACGTCCTTTTTCATATTGAATTTGAAAAATCAGCATGAATTATAAGCTTATTGAAGGCTCATTTTTATCGTGAGTTACACTCTAATATTTTTTCACTACATACATCTAAAATATAAATTATTAATTATACAATAATTAAATTAATAAATAACGTCCTGGAAAATACTATATTGTTAGATCTAACGTTACTCGAAAAAAATAACTAAATTGATACGTTATCTAAGATTAAAACTAAAACACCCCAGCAGCCATTTTTCCCACCTTGGTGGTTGAGGACAACAGGAGCACGGGTGCCGATTTCAGGTGGGAATAGAGAGAAGCTAAGGATATTTGTCTTTCTCATCTTAACCTTTATATTAAAATCTAATAATTAAGATTTAAAAATCAAAAAATAACAAATATCGTTAAATACTTAAATTTTTTTACATTATTGACATTGATTAAATATCAAATTTAATATAATTTTTTTAAAAAAAAAAGAAACCATTTAGGGTGTATTTTTTAAAATTTAAATATGAGTCGTTGAGTTTTTTTTTTAATTTAACTATCTAAATAAAGAAAAAAGAAGGTCATACTATCGTTTGAAGAAGCAACATTCCCGGAACGTTTAGGTGGTAGGTTGGGTGGCAATTAATACTAGCAGTATGTTGTTGGATATGTTTGTCAGGGGACAAGGTGGCAATTTGTATGGAAGGGGATAGTTGCTAGTGAGATACTAGGAGATGTTTATAAGGGTAATGTAGATGTTATCATTGGGTCAGGAAACTAACACAGTTAAAAAACTAAGTCCATTGATTGAATTCATAAAAAGATACAATGATAATCTAGAAATAATCATAACAATAGCTATAATAATAAGTAAGACACACAAATCTACGTAAAAACCCCTTATAAATGAAGGGGTAAATTTGCATGACCTTGAGTCCATATAAAATTCACTATAATTGTTTGACTGGTTATACAAACCCTAATAACAATTTTGGATTTCACCACAATGTTTAGAAACTAAAACGATTAGAATAATAGTTGAGAACCAAAAGAAAAATCACCAATAAAATATCCAAAATAATAAATGAACAATGTATATAAAAATGGTAAAAGTCAGAAAAAGTTTCAAAGTCTAAACAATTGATGAAAATATTCTCATTCTTCTTCTCTCTCTATTTCTCTTGTATTGTTGCCAAAAGTGTATCTTAAAATCCCAAAATGAATGCCCTAAAAATGCATAAGGAATTTTTGACAACATCCACTCAAGTGTTCCTATCGCGCATGCATCATGCACAACCCCCATTGTGTCTATGCACCCTTCAAGTATTCCTCAGATGTGAGTCTCCATAAAATTTATTGAAAATAGCATACATGCATCCCTCGGGCATATATTAGATATGGAAATTTAAAATATTTTTATTTAAATAAACATTGCGTGAATATCATATAAAAATGTCTAACATCTTTAAAATTAAAAATATATATATACAATAGATGTAGAATTTATAAAGAAGTGACCAAATTTAACAAATTTTCATACATAACCAAGTGGGAGCCAATAGCATTCCAACTATTGTTCGGCACACTTTAACCTTTTTCTTTGCATTGCCTTTGTTAATATGTTTAAACCATTGTTGTCCCTCTTGACATTATCTTTCATCAAAAACTCATAATCAAATATATTTGGCACCCAACAATATCTTATATTAATGTACTTAGATTAATATCATACAATATCTTGATATCATGCAAGAGTTAGTGGTTAAACACATGTTGCCATGTCCCACGATCCATAACAAACTGTCATCACCTACCTTTGGTACCATAAAATCGTCAAGCATATAAAATATGAAGAATTTTCTCTGTGATGTTAGATGGAGTGATATATCATTGTTAATCATTTAACTTTTTTTATTGTCAGTAACGTTAACAACATCTTCCTCACACATAACTAGAAGATTATATTTGGTCATAATAAATGCTATCTTTTTATCTTGGTTCTTCTTAGTCTTCCTTTCATTGTCATCTCCATTCTTTCATTTCTACTTATAACAATGTTTCATGATATGTCCCTTCTTTTGCAATGTGCATTTAAGATTTTGATACATTGACCTGAATTTGCTTTGACTTTTCTCACTTAATTTAGAGCCTCTTCCATTTCCTCTTTCACCTAGCTCAAAACTAGTGTTTTGAGATGTGATGACATACATTCTTGGACCTTTTCTTGGTCTCCCCATTGAGGACCATACCATTGTCCATCTTTAAGGACATTATACCATTTAAAACGGTGTTAGTGGCGGTAATTCGGATGACTTCTCACAAATTTGATAAAGTGATCAACAATCATAAGCCTAATAACTCATTATCAAATTTGATACACAAACTACTCAATTAGTCAATGCTACCTTAAATTTTGTTGCTATGATCAGGTATAGAACCCCATTCATTTTTAACTTCACTAAGTAATATAATTTGCTATTACTAATTTTTAAAGTATAAAGTATTTTGAACTTTTTTGGTAGTGCCCTTATGTGCTTCTCATTTTTAGTATAATTGTAGATATTATTATCTATAAATTATCAAATGTAGTTATAAATTTGTTTGTATTCAAAACTCAATTATCATCAAATTTAGGGTATGGTTTTTATTTCATGAACACCAAAAGATGCAAAGTATTTACAAACAAAAGATTCTTCATCTTGTTCCCCTATATATTATAATTTATGACATTCAAACAAATCATTTTGCAAACACTCTCTATCAATTTAACCAACAATCAATACAAGCAACCTATAGTTTTTATATAACTTGTTGGGCCAATGACACCAAGCTTCTCAATCAAGCAGAGAATATGTCTCTAAGCGGATAAAAATTGAGCTTGTTGGTTGAACCTATGAGGAGATGTAATGACAATTCACAAATATCACAAGAACAAGTAAAAATATGGCACAAAAATTTACATAGAAACATTCAATAAATGAAAAGGGTAAAACGTGCACTTAAAATCTATATAAAATCTATTAAGATTGTGAAAACAGTTATACAAACTCTAATAATACTCTTCGGTTTTATCACAGTATTTATAAAGCAAGATAAATACAATAATAAATAATAACTAAATGAAAAACTACCGATAAAATATTTAAAACAATAAATCCGACAACTAACTAAGGATAAAAAAAGTCGGAATAAGATTCAAAATCTAACGGTTAACAATAGTTTATTTCTTTTTCTCTCTCTATTTCTCTCGAGTTGCCACCAAAAATATCTCAAAATTTCAAAATAAATGCCCTAAAAGCATGCAAGGCATTTTAAATTAACGTCGGTGGACGTGCAGCTATTGTGCATGCATCAAGCACTTCCTATCTAGTTGCTGGAAAGAGCTTTTACTCGAAATATCCTTACATAAACATTACGTGAAGATGTCTAACAGCCCTGTAAGTGAAAAACATGGGTATAATAGATATAGGACTTCTAAAAAAATGGCCAAACCCAACAGTTGACAACTATAAAACATTTTGGTCCTGGCAACGGTGCTTAAGATTGCAACCAAGGTGGTATTTGTAGAAATGATGGCAATGGCGTGGCGGACGAGGGGCCAATTCTGTTAGTTTCAGGGTAATAGAAATAGCCAGCAATATGGGTGGTGGGCAAGTAATTGCGTGGCCTGCATGGGGCCAATTCAGATTGTTTCAGCGTGATAGAAATAGCTAGCAATATGGGTGGTGGGAAAGTAATTGCACCGACAATAGTAGCTGCTGCTGCAGTGGTGACTGACTGGTTAGGGAGGCGGGTGTGGGGGCCAACACTATGGTCATATAATGTCATTGATAGTTATAATCAAAATTAAATCAAATAAAACTGGAATTTGAAAATATATTCAGTTTATCCTAGAATTTAAAAGCACATTCGTTCTATCTAATCGGATTGAATTATACGGCTGCTCAGGGTTATATCTTTGTTCATGCCTGTTTGCACTATTATATGATGGTGAGTCTCAATTTAACATGATAACCGGCAACGACGCCACGACAATGGTGGTAAAAAATTTCAATGGTATTGTGGCAGTAACGATGATAGCGGTGCTAAGTATCACATTGATGCTAAGGGAAAATATAGCCTACTGTACTTTTCTCACACTTTTAGCTACTTTACCGGTTGTATGCTACTCTGCCGAATGAAGTTAAGGATGGTTGGTTCTATATGATGATATAAAAAAAGAAAATTTGATGTGTAAAATCTTTTCAAATATTAAGTTTGAAATAAAGTTAAACCACATTAAATTTATTACATACGATCTTACACATCAAGATATAAATATAAAACTAAAACGAAAAATATGAACACATATGCACACTAACGAATACATTTGAATCATCCCAACACTCGTTACTAAAACATAAGGGAGTAATGGTTACAGCACTTGATACGAGGAACCAAAGTATGATTTTTATCGATGTTTAGGATATGGCATAGCTACAACCTTTGAAACTGTTTGTGGTGCAAGTGAATGAACGGTGACTAATCAAAATAATCCAGCCAAAGCAATTGCAGAAGGGGATGAACTAAAAGCACCAGTCGCCATCGAAAGAAATTGGACCCCCACCCAGCAAAACCTGGGTACCCAAATCTGAATTGAAGAACATTAAAGATCCCTGCTGGGACAACAAGATCACACTGCATGAACCTTTTATTTTCGAATCTAGGAATTATATTAAATTGATAATTATATTGTCAATTGATCTGTACTTCGTCCATTACGGAAAAATAGTATGCCACTAATTTCTGCAGAGGAATAATGGTTAATATGATGCCACATAAATTTAAGGTGGTCCTAGTGATCAATTTGATGTGGTCCTAATATCACATGCTAGGATTCAAATAAATTGAGCACGAGTTTGCTAAGAATTGACTTATGATTTTGAAACAAATGAGTGATTGATATTTTACGAACAAATATGAGTAAATAACAAAAATAAATTGATACATTTTCAAGAAAAATAAAAAAAATAAAAATAAAAAATAAAAAATATCTTCTTACGAAATAGACGCTTAATATCAGGCGAGAATGTTGAAGTCTAAAAAGGGATGCAGTGTGGAGGATTACAACAAGAAGATAAA
Organism: Nepenthes gracilis; assembly: GCA_033239525.1. Lineage (NCBI taxonomy): Eukaryota > Viridiplantae > Streptophyta > Magnoliopsida > Caryophyllales > Nepenthaceae > Nepenthes > Nepenthes gracilis. The sequence goes on from BSYO01000001.1 coordinate 20,988,040, forward strand.
TGGGGCCACCTGTAGGCATAAATTTCAAAGTTAAGATCATAAGCAAAGAAATGACGACTTCTTCAAATTTCACTCACGCCTATGAAGTCAGACAGCATGACTTGACCAGAGCAGCCCATTCTAAAGGAAGGGGCAGCTCTTCGTAGTCCATGCTATAACTTACTAGCATTTTCTCTCTACTTCCAGAAAATCCCAACTGCTCTCTTCCATCGCTTTAGAATTCACACACACACACACACACACACACACACACAGAGGAGAGATGGTGGAGGAGGATAAGATGGTGAACTGCGAAGATGATAACACAAGTAAAGAACTGATTGATGAAAATGAAGGTCCGCTTCCTGGGTTTCGGTTTCATCCAACTGATGAAGAGCTCGTCTCCTTCTACCTGCGGAGGAAAGTCGAGAAGAGACCCGTCAGGATTGAGCTTATCAAGCAGATTGATATCTACAAGCACGATCCCTGGGATCTTGCAAGTATGCAATATCAAACCTAAACATATTTATATGCAGTATTTATTATTAGTAGTAATCATAATTTCCCACAGTGAAATCAATAATTAAGAAGATGGAATTCCAGTTTTGATCTTCACGAATTAATCAGTGAACGCAGCGTACCCAGGAAAGAAATTCATACTTAGAAAAATAATAAAAATAATAAAGGATGGAAGTCTTGGGTTCTATAGACGTGCATAGATTACCATGCTCTGTCATTTTGGGTGGAAGTATTTGGTTTGTTTTCCCTGCATGTATTATATTCTGGTCAATTCTTAATATCTTAGTTAAATTAGCATCATCGTGTTCTGCTGAAGTTCGCATTCTCCTCCTAAACGTATCATTTTTTTATATATATATTATTACTGCATGCAATTAAAATGTTTTGATGAATTATATGGTTGTATGTACCAACCATATGGCTTGATTATGCTTGACTAATCATGATCGTATGCTCATAACTGTTAGCGCTTCGTGATAGAAGCCATATCCAATACTCATCATTTTTGTAATTTTTTTCTTTCATAACTTGTGTAAAAAAAATTATTATATAAAGGTCCAAAACAATTTTACACTAACATGTCAAGTCACGCCAATGTCTTTTTAAATTTGAAGAGTGGATTGAACAGATACATAATTCGTATAATATTCTAAAAAATTATTATTTCATGAATTGAACTTGTTGCTACTTGATCAATAAGATTTTGGTATTATATAAAAAAAATCAATAAATTTAAAATGTTAGATAGAGTTCTAACTATTGGTCAAATTTTGATGATGTACATTTGCTTGTATTCTCATATACAATTTCAGATTCTATTTCTCTTATGATGGCATGAGACCATATGTAAAGAAGTAAATTTTGTATACTAATAAGATTACTATATTATAATTTGATTGTCACATATTCAAACTATAGAAATAAGTGCTTTTGTTGTAAGAATACTATCTTGTATCGATTCTTATTTCTACATTATGTTCCAATATATTGGTACTCTTCATGCCCGTGGGCTATCTATGGGTGTATCTTCATCCATATGCTGCTATCCTTATTGGCATAGATTGTCAAATGAATGTCTAGTAATTCTTATATTCTGACCAAGTCTTTGTGTATCCATTGCAGTTGAGGAACCAGAAAATAATCTTATATTTATCAACTAGCTAGGTTTACGGTTTGACCACGTCTTGATTGCTTTGCCATTTTAGTTATGTATTTATTAGAATATAAATCCTTCTTAGACAAATAATAGCTTAATGTTTTGAAAATCTTTTGGGTTCTTTTTTAGACATAATACAATATCATTTATAAATTAGTCATAAATTTTAATGCATTTCTAATTTTTAGGTAATTGTATGGATTAAAGAGTCACTTTATCTTTCTCTACGAGTTGAACTAGAGTGGGTCTAGTCTCCATTCCTATTAACCTGGAACTGAGGCACCATAATTTACAAATAAGAAATCAGATGATTAGTGGGACTCATTCTCTGATTTATCCTCCGACGCTCAAATTAAAAATATTTCTCAAAAAATTGAAAGATGGATACTCTTGGAAAGAGGGCGCCTAGATAGATAGCATGACGTTTGAATAGTTGGCTTCTTGGATGGATGACATGACCCCTAGAGAGAGAGAAGGCCATTTGAAAGGAGAGCTGCTCCTAGAAAAGGGCGCCTGAATAGATGACATGACATCTAAATGACGGGTCTCTTAGATGTATGGCATGTCCCCTGAAAGGAGAAAAGGCCTTTTGTAAGAAGGGCGACTATTAGATGGACGACACCTAGAAAGAGGGCTCCGTGGATGGAGAGCTCTCTGGATGGAGGACGCCTGGACGAAAAGCTCACCGAAAAAAAGGGCTTCTAGATAGGGGGCATTTGGAATGAGGGCTTCCTAGACGAAGGGATCCTAGACAATGTACTCTCTAGATAGATGGCTCCTGGATGGAGGTTGCTTGGAAGGAGGGATTCCTAGACAAAGAGTTCTTAGACAGGGTGCTTATTAGACAGAGGGCTCCCTGAGTAAAGGACACCTAGAAGAATGGTACCTAGAAGAGGGCTTCCTAAACGGAGAACCCCTGGAAGGGGGGATCCTGAATGAGATGCTCCGTGGAAGGATAGCTCCTAGAATGGGGACTCTCTGGATGGATGGCACTTGAAAGGAAGGAGAGCCCCTCCAAATGAAGAGGATGGTCATGACCCCTCACGGGGAAAAGAATAGGGCCCCTCCCAATGAGAAAAATAGGACCCCTCCCAAGAGCGGCCCCCCCCGGGAGGGAGGAGGACGGCGCTCCTGGGATGGAGCCTCTGCAACGGTTGCAGATTCACTAAGCCGTCCGAAATTTGAGGAAGCTTATTATAACAACTGATTTTATAGTGTAATCCACAGAATAGTTTCTCTTGTTTAAACAACGTGGGACCTTTGATGTGGGTTTTTATAGATCTGTTAGGTTAGAGTTTTTGGGCTACACTACGACCCGTCCTAAATTATGTTTGCTGGGCTGATGTCAGCTGGACCATGAGCTGTGTAGGGACTCATCTGGGCTGAGCGGTTTTTTTATGGACCTCAAGATGGGTCGGCGCAAATTTTACCGAACCCATCAAGTTTAATCCTTGAATGCTAAATTTTAACTATATATATATATATATATATGTGTGTGTGTGTGTGTTTTCATATACAAATATGCATACTGTTGCATAATATATGATCTAACCCAATTTGAATTTGTGCAGACGTGACAAATTACAGTACAAAATTATTGTCAGATCTTTAACGAAAATTTTAATTGGTTCAGTAATGGCAACAATTTCACATATCCCAATAGTTTAATTTGTCAAATAAAAACAAAAGAGGTTATATTCCATAGTCTACTGTATATTCTCTCTCTCATTAATGCATTTTTCTTTCACTCCATATATATATATATATTTAACATTTTTGAGTTCGTTAATTAATTGAAAAAAATGCAGAGGCAAGCGGTCTGGGAGACAAGGAATGGTACTTCTATTGCAAAAGAGGAAGAAAGTACAGGAACAGCATAAGACCGAATAGGGTGACAGGTTCTGGCTTTTGGAAAGCAACAGGCATCGACAGGCCTATATACTCTTATTACGTAGGAGAAGGCCGTCACTGCATCATCGGCCTCAAGAAATCACTAGTCTACTATCGTGGAAGTGCAGGGAAAGGCACCAAGACTGACTGGATGATGCATGAGTTTCGCCTTCCAGCTTCCCATCACTACGCTACAGATGATACTCCCCAAGATGCTGTAAGTGCATGCCTGGTATCAGTTTACACTTGAAATTTTGTAGAGAGGAAAATAATGAAGAGACCTAAAATTTAGAATTGTATTAAGTTTTGCTCTTGCTCTTGCCAAAAACACAGGATTCACATGAATATTTATACGGCTCTACGGTACGCATATAAACTTGATAAATTAATCACATAAATGATTCCAGAAAACCCAAATATGTAAATTCTAAGTATATTTATTATCTAAATACATAGAAAATTAAAATTTAAGAAGACTAATTTCAAGATAAATCTCCCCAATAGCATTCATGAATTTTCCAAGGCACGTATCAAATAACCAAAAAATTAAGATTATATGCTCAACACTCCTTAAACTCAGTTTGAGTATATTTTGTCTTGTGTTAGTCATGTACTCAAATTTCTACCTAAAATTTTGAAAGTCACTAAATTCACCTTTTCTCTTAAGTCAACCCTGACAACTTTAAGCCGCATTTTTTCTATGATGTTGATGGATTAACAATTCTCCATCTTAAATTTCTTACAAATCTCTTTGACAAATTCTTCTTGATAAATAAAAATTTTATTCTTTATCTATTTGATCTTAATATCAAGATAGTAAGACATGAGACTAATGTCAATCATTTTAAGCTCCTTAGTCATAGAATTGCTTAAACCTCTCCAAATATACTTGGATTATTGCCCATAAAATAAGCAAATAATCAAAGTTCTCTATTTGTAAGCACTTTAGTATAAAGAGCATACTCATATGAATACTTGATAGGTACTAGTTAATGAGATTACTTCATATCTTTGGCACTTGCTTCAAACCATATAAATTTTTCTTTAACTTCAACAGTTTATTTTCATTGCCCTTGATCACATAGGCCAATAATTCTTCAACATATATCTCCTTCAAAAAATATTATTTCAAAAAACTGAATTGATATTTATTTAATAAATCTTCAATTTTTTTTAAGTCACAAGTGAATTAGTAATTAAGTAGTTTCTAGTTGGGCCAAAAATATAAATACTTAACTATGGTCCATCTTGGGACATTGATTGTAACCCTTAACTACCTATCTTGCCACATATTTCTCCACTACTCCCTTAGTATTCTTTGTTTCCTCAAAAACCCACTTTACTTAATGGGCTTGGTTGCTTTAAGTTATTTTGTAACTTATATTTCTGTCATATGAATATTTGGATGTCATCTACACAAGGTGTAAAAACATTCAGTCCTAAGCTTTAAGTAGTTAGTTATGTTTAGGGTAATAGGTTTGTGTCAACAATCAAATTCTTGAACATTTCACCATAGAGGCTGGATAACTAATTCATCTAACATCACACACATAATGTCAATAAATTACTTATTCGAAAAACTCATGTAAGGTAGCTATTACGCAAGTAATAAGAACAGCATTTGTAATTCTCCATGATGACGCAAAGTATGCATCAATAACAATAGAGTACATGGGATGCAGGAAATTTGGACATTATGTCGGATTTTTAAGCGAAACAAGAAGTACACACCGGATTGGAGAGAAATGTCAGCCAAAAAGACCACAAGCAATGCTATCTCCCAAACAAAATGGCATGCAGAATCCACCATTGATGATGGAGATGGAGAGTGTTACATCAGTTTCCAGAATTATGGTGGAAGTGATGATACCTGTGATAAGGGAATTCTAAGCCAGAAGGCAGATGAAAAGAATGGTCTCTGCCATAACGGAACCCTGTGGAGATCAGTGCCTCAGACTCCATTGACAACTTCATGGTATTCCGGCTGCTCGTTGAACCAACCAGATGGCCATGAGAATCAGTTTTCGGCTGATTTTGATAACTGGGATGACCTTAGCTCAATCGTGAAGTTTGTTGTTCCAACACCCCTCCAGTAGGTCTGCCAATATTTCAAGTACTGCTATGTACAAAGGTGTTTTATGGAATGACTCTAACTGTTTGTCTGAACATTTTCTATGTAATTTAATTATGAGAACAGGAAATTAGATTTTAGTTGGATAAAATCGGATGATTTAAATTTTGAAAAGTATGTTACGGGCATCTGTTTTGAAGATGAAAGTAAATTGGGATAACTATTTATTACTAACCTAGTTTTCTTATATTGACAGATATCAAGCGAATATCAGTATGGCACCCTTTGATACGTTCTATAAAGAAATAATGTTCACCAATCAACTAGGAAAATATTGGAGATTGAAAACTTGTGGGACAAAAAGTGATTCAAGAAATGTCAGAAAAAATTCATATGATCGAGATCGGCAGTAAGTTGCTCAAAGTTGACAAAAGTTTATATGGGTCTTAGAAGATCCAAGTTTGAGTTTTGAGATTGGTGATTGTATTTTTTTTAAAATATCACTATTTAAAGGAGTTTCAAAATTTGGATCAAATGGGAAGTTGAAACAAAGATTTATTATATCATTTCAGATTTTGAAAATAATCATAGAAATGGCTCATAAACTAGTTTTACTTCCAAATTCAGTAAATTTTCAGAATTTGTTTCATATGTTGATGCTTCACAAATACATCTATAACCCTTTGCATATAATCAATCGTAAACCATTATTTCAATGAAGTAATGTAAGAGTGAGAAGACAAAATTTCAAAGAATACATAAATTTTAAGTACAAAATTTTTACAATAATGAGAGAAATGAGAGATCCAAACATTATATTCATATAGTGATGTTTGAATTAAATTAAATTAAATTAGTAAATTATTAATGTCAATTACGGGTTAGGTTTCAAAATTAAGTGTCGAATCGTTATGGTGAAAGCTTGAGGGGCACTTAAGGGATGCATGAATGCATGATTGTATTTGAGGTAATATTTTTGCGCCTAAAGTGTGCATAAAAAAGCATTTGTCTGTATATATTATAGTACCTTCGCACCTGATAAGAGATTGTACACAACCCTGATTTAAGAATCACACCTAGTACTCACGTAATTGACATATGTGGACCAGCCTTCCATGTGATTCACTTTTACCACTTTTCACTCCATTTTTCCATATTTACAAATTAAAGAAAGAGAAAGAGATGATGAAAAAGAGCAAAGAAATTTTCGAGGTCTTAGATGATTGTTTAAATTTAAGTTATGATATATGAATTTTAAGCCTTATCATTTACTCATTTTGCTAAAATTTATAATTCTCTAATTTTACAAAAATCTCTACACCCAAGTTTATAAATGGCTTATTTTGTTTTTTTTTTTTTTTTTTTTGAAAGTATGTTATTTTATAGAAATTTTTTCAAGTTTTATTCAAAATGAATTATTATAAGAAATTAATAAAAATTAAGTATTTCATTGTTGGAAAATATGGCGACTAACTTTTCCCCGAATAACACAGTTAAGAATATGAAAGAAGAAAAAAAATGAACACAAGAATTTTACGTGGAAAACTCTTATTAATTAAAAAAAATCATGGGACAATCCGTTCACTGAACGTATTTCACTATATGAGAGATTTGAGAACAAGTTTTCCTATTACACAGTAGAGAATAAAGAGAGATCGAAGAACAGAACAACGACAACACACACACGGTTGCTTGCAGTTTCTCTTCCCTTCACCGTTTTTTTCTCTTGCTCTCACCAGCACTAAAAGTCTAGACAAAGGTTATCTCACACACCTATATTCAGCAAGTTACAATGCTTGCTTTGAAAAACCGCACATCGAGAGATCTAGGGTAATTTTTTCCTCCAGAAAGGACAGAATCAATCCTTTCCAACAATATGAATATTTCCTGTCAAAAAAACACCTCCAATATAACCGTCTGAGATCACGTATCTCCAGAAAATCTGCTGAGTTGGCGTTGTACGGGATTTCCTAGCGGGCGACTAACCATTGGCCGTCCACATTCTTCACGAGACCGGTCAACACCCCTTTTGACCGTTTGAAATTTACCTTTTTGGAATCTCTCAGTGAATCGAGTTTACTTAACCACCAAACCAGTCAACATCGTTTGCTGGTAATGTTGACCGTCCATCCGGTCAACATACTTGTTGACCGGAATTTCTTTCCTTAATAAAACAGCACATTCGTACTCGCCCAAATTCTTCGATCACAAAAATTTCTTCACGGGAGTGATCCCCAACATTCATGATAGTCACAACATATTAAAATAAGATGATATATATCAACATATAAGTAATATTAACGTTAAGGTCCGATCTTTATAATATTTTATAGACTACTTATTCATGAATTTAAATAGCAAAATGTAGCCATAATTTATGAAAATAGAGTGTAGATTGACCTCGGAGGACTTTACTTTGTCAAGAGGGTCATCTCAATCATTGGTTCATTTACTCACAACTTTTTACCATATGTTTGTTATTGTTTTTTGATTATTTATTAAATGTTTAGCTCATTTTATATTATTATTTTTTTCATATTTGCAAGCTTGAGCTACTTAATAGATTTGGACCATGGGTGTTCTTCCCAAATGATATTTAAGAAGATGTCATGAATTATGTGTTTTTAAAATGTTGTTGGAAAGTTAAACTTTGCGCTTTTCATATTTGGTGTGTATAAGTTTAGTACAAAATGCCCAAGAGATAGTGCATTTATCAGTTTCTATGTATCTTTGATTTTAAGACTCAATTATGGCATGATATGAATTGTATCTGTATATTAAATAAGTACATCATTAGTGGTCAAGTTGGAGTGTACTTGTCACATCCCTAATTCCGAAATCAAATTTATAATTTTCTTAATCCATTATTTGTTTAAATTAGATTTTGAATACTTAATACTTAAAGTTCTCTTATTTATTTCATCGACGGAATAAAACATAAAACAAATATTGAGATGCAAATTTATAAATCAAACCCCATTAAACGACTCAAAATGATATAATATTCAAATCATAGAATCTGGATGGTACACCCATATATGACTTCAAAATTGATAATTACTTTATATCAAATCTAATATAAGAAAAAAATATTTTACTAATTTCAGAGTATTAAATTAACTTTTAAAAATTCTTAAAATCAAACTTAAATATCGATATCAAAATATCATCATCGACTGAACAAAACAATAACCGTAATAATTGAAAACTAAAAGATTAATATCTCGAAACATTAATTTACAATAAAAATATTAAATCAATTACAACCCCCCTAAGGTAACATATCCAAATAGCAAATCTCTTGATCTAAGACTCCTATAAGTAATATGAGGCTACTAATTTAAAAAAATTAGCAAAATAAAAATAAAAGTGAGACAATTATAAATGTAATCTTATATATAACTTTATAAATAGGGTTGAACGTCACCTTTTTTACTCACAAATGATACATATAATCTTTAATTTATTAATAATATACAAGAATATTTTGAAAGTTATTTTATTAATTTTCTATAATGGTCCATATATAATTGAATTAAAAATTATACTCAAATATGAACATTTTTTTTAGTAATTAAGTAAATTAAATTTAAAAAAATAAAAGATTACAAATTTAAAAAAAAATATGAGACAATTATAAATGTAATCTCCAAATATTTAACTCACAAATGATACATATAATCTTTAATTTATTAATAATATACAAGAATATTTTGAAACTTATTTTATTAATTTTCTATAATGATCCAAATATAATTGAATTAAAAACTATATTCAAATATGAACATTTTTTTTAGTAATTAAGTAAATTGAATTTTAAAAAATAAAAGATTACAAACATATCTCCAAAGAAAAAAAACGAAGGAAACAAAAAGAGCATATCATTAAATTTCCTCATATCAAAGAATATATGTTTATCATCAAAGTCATATAAATTTTATTCATCTTTTCTTCAAATTATTATCATGAAGTGAAACATGAATCATATAAAAATATTAGCTTGTAATTTAAAACAGGTAGGAGTAGCATTATATGATTTATAATATACAAGAATTATTATTGTAGAAAATTAGCATAATTAGTATAATTTCATTAATTTCTTCTAATTATAAAACATGTAAGAATAGTTTTGTATTAATTTAGAATATGCAAAGTATATAGTTTAAAATTGAAGACATGTAAAAGTAGCAAACAAAATATAAGAACATGTAAGAATAATATCACAAAAACTCACTATTTAAATATGATGTATATGAATTCAAAATATATATTTCATAAAACTTATAAAAAATAGGAAGGGAATCACATGAATACAAAGCAAAACCCATTTAGTTATAAAAATAGTATATATATGAGTATTTAAAATAATAAATACTCAAAAATATCTAAAAAATATAACAATAAAGAAAAAAATATTTGAATATACTTACCTTTACTTGATTTTGCACAAAGATATTTCCTCTTTAATTTCTCCTCATTATTCCTCTCTCTTCTTCTTATTATTTTCCTCTTCTCTTTCTCTCTCTTTTCTAAAAGATCAATACAAAATAACCCAAAATTGACCAAGATGCTTATCTATAAAAATATTGATACACATATGTCCATTAGGTACGGATCAGGTATTTAAACACTATCCATAATATACATAAATGCTCCTCAAGTGTCAACTTTTTGTCTCAAGCATTCACATGCATAGCTTAAATGAATAACATAATATATCAAGTAAATTTAGTATTCTAATTCCAATTCTTGAATAGCTTTTCTTAATCCAAGTTACCTACAAGTAAACTCCGAGCTTTCTAATTTAAAAGGTTAACACAAAAAATAAGAGCTAACTAATTACTTAACATAGCGTATCATTTTCATAGATAAAAAAATATATATCAAGGATATGTTGAAATATTACATAATCGAATGCCCAGAATATCTAATAGTACTATTTTATAAACTTATTATGTATAACTTGAAGCTAATGATTAATTTTTCTTCTTTAAATTGTCTAATATTTGAAATATATTTAAATTATGTTGGAAAACGTAGGAAACTAATGATCGGTGATGGCCTTATCAATAAATAAGTAAATATCACAATTTGTATTGTGATTGTTATACAATCAAAAGCTATACACTGCTATTTAAAACTTATAAGTAGACAATCATATATAAAATTCTATAAACATGCCCAAATGTCACTTTCAATCCATAAATGATAAGTTTAAATTTTATTTTTTACTAATAATATATTGGAATATGTCATAATATATTTTATCAATTCTTTATAATACTTCATATATAATTAAATTAAAAGTTTTACTCAAATACAAATATATTTTTTATATATTCTTATATTAAAAAAATATCCTTATTATTAACTTATGTATAATTTTTTTTATCTTTTATTCAAAATTATGACACGTAGGAACATATGAACATTTAAAAATATTTGTAACCTTTCTTAAAACACGTACAAATAGTAGTGCATGATTTATAAATATGTTGGAGTATTCATTACTAGAATTATATAAAAAAAAAAAAGATAGTATACTTATTTTGATTTTATCACCTCATATCTATTATAAAATTTGCATGTAGAGTCTTATAAATTTTTAGACATATAATAATATATATATATATTTATTTATTTAGTAACATATAAGTGTTGGCACAGATTGGGCGGTCGGACAGTAAAGATACATGATCACACACACACAGTAGAGTAAAAATAGAAAAAAAAAATAAACATTAAATATTGTATGTGGAAAATCCTTTTAAAATAAGAAAAAAAATTATGGGATACTTAGTCTATAAATAAATTCACTATATAAAATTTGGTTACATAAACCCACACGGCAACACAAGCCCTTGAAGCAAAGACGCACGCCCTATTAGGCAACAAACGGCGCATGCATGCATTGCAGGTTTACCTGTCGTCTTCCTAAAGATGACGTCTTTCAACTACCCAATAAGGTATGTCAACTATACGCCCACTGTTGAATACAGTCGTTCAACATGTCTTTTTACAGCCGGTCAACGCCCGTTAACTGTTTTTTTCTTTTGTTGACCGGATATTCGTCCTCTAGCTAGCAATGTTGAGCAAATCCTAAAGTTTTCAGCTAGTCAACATCATGTTTATCAGAATATATAATTTGTCGGTCAATAAGTTGATTGGTCATTGTTGCCCGTCTAAAACTTCTTTTGCTTAAGCTGTGCATAATCCGTGGACACTTAGCGCATAGGTTCGCGGACCTTAGTTACACAAAAAGGACCTTGTACTCCATCCATGTCCTCGGACCATTAGAGTTTTCACACGGAAGTGACCCCTAACAATAAGAGCATTTAAACATAATTTAAAACTATATATAAACATTATTATAAAAAAATTAACTTTTAAACACCATGTATATGATTTGAAAGGCAAGTGTTTCATAAAAATTATATAAAATGAGAAGCGAAATATATACATGTGAAGTATAAACATCACATATAAAAAGTTATAGTATCTATGAATATTTAAAATAATAAATATAAGTAACAAAGAAAAAAATTTTGAATGTACTTCTCTTATATATAAAATTACCTAAAAATCTCTTGAATTTCACTTGTGTCTAGCTATCTTCTCTCTTTTTCTCTGTTCCCTTCTTTATTTCTCTCACTTCTTTCTAAACTTGTGCAAAAATGCCTAAAAATTGGTCAATGGGGCCTTTTATAAAAAAACAAATTAGAGCATGTGCACTTACTAGGCGCATGTTAGACACATAGACATAAACTATTCGGTGCATAAACATCTATTAAGTACACATCAGATACCTATATTTTACCTCAAATATGTATTTGCATCCTTCTAGTATATACTGAGCGTCACTAATCTATTCAAAATATACACAAGCACCCCAAATGTATCTTTCAAACATAATCTTATTGTCCAAAATACGCATATAAATAGATCAAGTGTTGATTAAATATCTCTTGGTCTATTATAATCTAGTAAAAAAATTAATTTTTGACCCAAAATATCATTTAATCATGATATTTTTATTAATTTAAATAAATTGATCATCATTAAAAATATAATTTGGGATCCATTTCTTACAAAAACCCTCTCGTGCCCTACTACCCAAGTCTCCACAAATCAATACGAGCAAACATTCCTATTACTATGTCTCTTTGATCTGATTGATAAATATTGATTGAACTTGGAAATATAACGCGATCACTGGAGACTTGGTTTGACATGGCTTTAACTAACAACCCCCTGCATCCTCTAGCATATGCCATTCTCATATCATAAAATGAGTATCAAGTCTTACAAATTTCTTACTTAGTGTGCCAACCATGACAATAGCTTTCACTACCTAGTGCTGAATATTTCTACTGCAGTCTTTTAGAATATCCAACTATATCTTCTGTCACATGTTAGGCTCTTTATGTAAGAATAGATACTTAAAGTTTATATAATTTATGTATATCATAAATATCTCTCTATACAAACAATACCACCATATCTACTTGAAAAAGTACGTTTTGTGCTAACGTGTTTCGACCCCGAAAAATATAGCGGAAGCAAAAACAAATAAATATCCAATACACGTAAAGGATATTTAATTCTAGATACTAACGAGATAACAAGCATGCACGATATAAATAATTATAAGCAATAAAGATAAAGACGCGATTTTTAGTGACGAAGTGAAAACTCAATACCCATGATAATCGAGAAAAACACTCCGGGTTTCAACGGTCAGGGAAGCAATGCACTATGAAAAGCAACTTACAGATCGGGTGGTAACGACGCGCTAACCTAGCCGACTTACTCCCGTCACGTGATCCCTACCAAGGAAGTCCTTGGATTTGCTCGCGGCAACGGAATCGGACACCTTCCAATCTTCACGTCAATCTTCCCTCTCGTGCCACTTGAAGTGCCAACCACGATCGGATCTCCTTCTTCACGAACCAACGTCTCCACGAAGGTAGAAGAATGGGAAAGGTTAAATGGAAAAAGAAAAGAGATGAGAAAACTTTTTAGAACATTGGGGTTCAAAGGTGTAACTTTTCGTTTTCTCAAGAGAAGCTAAATCAATGAAACATGAAAGGCTTTCTTCTCAAGCTTAATGGCTCCACAAGATGTCAACTGAGACTGTGGCATACTTCGGGTTTCAAAAACATAAGGTGAGTATTTATAGAGGGCGCAAAAAGGCGTTCAAAAATTTGGCCCGTTGCATCGGCGCTCGAGCAGGGCTCGAGCGCGCGGCAGGCCGCCGTAGGGTTTCGTGAGAAACCACTGCCCAGGCACTCAGCCGAGTGGAGGGCGAGCGAAGGCGGGCGACTTTGGATTTTCGGCTCGATCGGCTAGCGAGCGACAGGCGAGCGGGCACCCTACTGGATTTTAGGCTCGAGCGGCTAGCGAGCTCCAGGCGAGCGCGGACCGGACAAAAACGGACTTAAACCCGACACCCCACAAACCGACATTGATACAATAAGACATATGGTCACAGAATATGCCAATTAGATAAATGTCTCTAACAATCTCCCCCTTTGGCAATTCCGTGACAAAACTCATAAAATAAAGAAATACAAGTGAATCACGGGTTCAGACACCACCGAGATAAAACCCGTGTACATGAAAACCTACGCCTAGTGATACACAAAAAAAATAGATAGCTATACGAGAAGCTGAGGCGATCGGTGAAAACTTTCATTGTGACTGTGGAACTTGATTTACGGTCAAGTAAGGTTAGTACCAACAAAGTAAAAAATAATAATAACAACATAACAGCATGCATGGTACATAAGTATGAGAGGAGGCATTAACAACATGCAACAATATAACATACAACAATCTCCCCTAACTGAAATAAACGATTACTCTCCCTCGGCCAATAATAACTTGAACTAATGTGCAAATAATAAAACTCCCCCAAAATAAGCAGGGTCTCCCCTAAGCTCCCCCTATCAAAGTGAATCAAGTCTCCCCCTTTTTGTCACGAATGACCAAGGGGTAATATAGCTCACTTTTCTTAACCCAGACTTGTCTCACTGAATGCATGTTGGAATTCAATCTTTTTACATATTTATTTAATGTCTGAATGTGATCAACAAGTTCATGCATTTTTAGCCCTGGTCTTTGGTTGTACAAAGAATTCACGATGTAACAACGAGGATGAGTATGACCAACTTTACCACACGCATGACAAGTAGGCACATATTTTGGAGATTTTTCCCTATCTTTTAGACTATATAAGTTGGTCAAATGATGGGAGTGAACGCTATTTTCCACACGTCGAGTAGGTTGCTTAGTGAGTTTGGATTTGTAAGCGTGTTGGTGTGGAATTGTTGTGGCGGGAACAAAAACAGTTTTAGGATTCACGTTATTTAGAACAATGTTTGCAGCATACCCCAAATCCTGTTTATTTCCATCAATTTTTCCCAACCCGAGCATATGGTCTAATTTTGTAGACCCATTCAAGAATTGTTTTAGATCTTTTCGAGAAGTCTCAAGTTCAGATTTTAAAATTGTGAGTTGTTTAGCAAATGAGACTTTTAGATTCTCAATTTCTTGAGTTTTAGAATCTAACTCGGATTGATGGACTAATTTTTCTTATTCGACTCAATGACCCTCTTTTGTTTAAGGTTTTATTTTGTTTCTTTACTTTCAAGCATACCTAAGCAGGTTTGTCATATGCTTCTTGAAGGCCATCAGATTCAGCTTTTGACTCATCCACAGAGTCATCAGAGTGATTAAAGTTTTTTACTGAATGGTCACACATAGAGGTCATAAAAGCCATGTACTTGACAAGGCCATCGTCAAAGCATTTTTTACCCTCTTCTTCTTCGTCATCACTTAGGGTCACATTAGTTTTAAAGGTTTGACCTTGTTGGCGTTTAAGGTTTGGGCATTCAGCCCGATAGTGGCCAAAGCCTTTACACTCATGACATTGAACTCTTTGAGTATTTTTTGATTTGTAGTCCTTGAGTTCACGTCGGTCTTTCTTCTCAAATTGAGATGACCGTTTTGAATCCACATCAATTTTGTTTGATGAAGATTTGTTTTTCCTTAAAAACTTTTTGAAGTTCTTAACAAATAAGCAAAAGTCGTCATCACTATACGATTCTTCATCGGAATCCCAGGTTTGCTCTTCCCTACTTGATTTGAGAGCAAGAGATTTATTCTTCTTTGATTGTGGCAATGTGTGCTCATAAGTTTGTAGGAACCCTACAAGTTCTTCGATTTTTAATTTGTCTAAATCTTTGCTCTCTTCAATCGCCGTCACTTTGGGTCTAAATCGTTCAGGCAATGATCGTAGAACTTTTCTAACAACTCTATTTTTTGGGATTCGTTCGCCTAAATTGAACGTGGAGTTTACAATATCATTTAATTGGGCATAGAATTCATCAAATGTCTCATCATCTTTCATTCTTATTTCTTCGAATCTAGTGTTGAGCATTTACAATTTTGAATTTTTAACAAGTTTAGTTCCTTCATGAGTGATTCTAAAATGTCTCACGTATCTTTAAACGTCTCACACATTGAAATTCGTTTAAACTCATCTGGAGACACCGCCATAAAGATAGCATGTAACCCCTTACTATTCCAATTACATGCATCAAGTTCCTCTTTGGTCCATGAAGATAGGGCTTTTGGTTCGTTGCCCGAGGAGCTAGTGGGTGGAGTCCACCCAACTTGGGTACGTGCCCAAACACGCTCATCTAGAGATTTTAGGAAGGCTCTCATCCGGACCTTCCAATAGGCATAGTTACTCCCATCAAAGAAGGGAGGAGCAGAGAGTGATCCACTCGTATACATCTAGGTCGGGGGTCGCGGATTGAGGTAAGTCTCTGATACCAATTGAAAAAGCACGTTTTGTGCTAACGTGTTTCGACCCCGAAAAATATAGCGGAAGCAAAAACAAATAAATATCTAATACACGTAAAGGATATTTAATTCTAGATGCTAACGAGATAAAAATCACGTACGATACAAATAATTATAAGCAATAAAGATAAATACGTGATTTTTTGTTATGAAGTGAAAACTTCGATACCCCGTGTGTCGAGAAAACACTCGGCTTCAGCGGCGGGGAAGCAATGCATTATGAAAATCAACTTACAGACCGGGTGGTAACGGCCCATCTAACCTAGCCGAGCTTACTCCCGTCGTGATCCTTACCAAGGAAGTCCTTGGATTTGCTCGCGGCAACGGAATCGGACACCTTAGGTCTCGCGTCAATCTTCCCTCTCGTGCCACTTGAAGTGCCAACCACGATCGGATCTCCTTCTTCACGAACTAACGTCTCCACGAAGGTAGAAGAATGGGAAAGGTTAAATAGAAAAAGAAAAGAGATGAGAAAACTTTTTAGAACATTGGGGTTCAAAGGTGTAACTTTTGGTTTTCTCAAGAGAAGCTAAATCAATGAAACATGAAAGGCTTTCTTCTCAAGTTTAATGGCTCCACAAGATGTCGGCGAGGCGTATGGCGTACCCGGGTTTCAAAAATATAAGGTGAGTATTTATAGAGGGCGCAAAAGGCGTTCAAAATTCGGCCGGTGCCGCGCTCGGCGGGAGCTCGGCGGCTGGAAGGCGGCCCAGCGGCGGGTGACCTACTAGATTTTCCGCTCGAGCGGCTAGCGAGAGACAGGCGAGCGGGCACCCTACTGGATTTTATGCTCGAGCGGCTAGCGAGCGACATGAGAGCGGGCGACCTACTGGATTTTCGGCTCGAGGGGCTAGCGAGCTCCAGGCAAGCGCGGACCGGACAAAAACGGACTTAAACCCGACACCCCACAAACCGACATTGATACAATAAGACATAAGGTCACGGAATATGTCAATTAGACAAATATCTCTAACACTACTAATTATATTATAAGAAGATCATCAAAGTTATGATAAATATCCCAACTACTCCTGCTTTCTTTACTCATATTTCACCAGCATTATTTGCTTTTGCATCATCCTTGGGTTCTTATACAATGCCTTGGATGATTTTCGAAGCAATTTTTCATTCATATTAGAGGACCCCTATGGACAAGGAGATATTTGCCCTTTAGTAGAATCACAAATGGGATTTGGTCCCTTACTGGTTGAAAAGAAACCCATCAACTGGAAATAGATTTATATGGTCAAAGTCAATCCCAATGACTCTCTTCCAAAGTTAAAGAACTAACTGGTAACTATGAAATATGTACAAAAATATGGGGTGGACTGTACTTATACATTTTATCATATTACCAAATTGATATCATGTAAAATAATATGGATTAAAAGTTATTAGAGTCACATCAATATAAGGGTATCCGACTATCTCAATTATGATATGATAATCATATTGTAATACACATTATTTCAAACCTAATATTATATCAACACACAAAACGTACAGGATTGTCAATATGCATGTGAGAAATTTCAAAGTGATTTTGTCCAAATTAAACATCTCAGAATTAACAAACAACTAGTTGACATCTTCATCAAGTCTCTATTTAACATACGTGTTAAGTATATTTATAACAAGTTTAATATTTTTAGCAACTATATTCACTAACAAGGACTTCATGGATAAGAAATGGGAGATAACGAATCTTCTCGAGTCCAAAAGTCTCTTTAGGGTGAGCTAAACTGTCTTCACGGAGAAATGTCAACTTGTTTAGTAGAACTGGAAAGCCATGAGACTGGTTTTCAGAAGCAATTTGGCAAAGATGGACATGATAACTACAACAAAAGTACTACAATACTTTGTCGCCGAGGCCCATAAAAAGAAATTTTGGATCCTGAGGCTCTCAAGGACTGTCATTTTATATGCTGCTGTATGTTTTGCCTTTTTTTTTTGGTTGAAATACTTGAAAATTTATTTGAAATTTTTATTATGTTGCTATATAAATTGTAAAATAATTTAAATAATGAAATTGCCAGTGATAAATGTTTCTTCTTTCAAGCTTTTTATTTTTAACATATTAATCATTTTTATACTTTCTTATCCGCGCTAAAAAATAAATATAAAAAGGCTGAAAATGACTCATAAATAATTAAAAAACAAAAACATTTATAGTTATTATTATTATTTTTTTTTTCATAATGGTCATGTATAACTCTAGTTTGCCACCATCTATAAAACCGAAAAAAGGATACTAAGAAGGTCTTTTATACCAATTTAATTTATGTATTTCTTTTAAAATTATTTTTTCTTAAAAAAATTAAATTAAAACTTGTCCACAAATTAAGTAGAACTTTATTTAATTGAAAAACTCACAAAAGATGCAACATTTGAATAAATGTTGAAGAACTAGTGGTTCATACTCCTTGAGATCTAATAGTACACTTGACAAATATGAATTCTCAGTTGATCCCTCTTAAATATACTAACAGGTACTTCAGAATTGCAAAATCACTCTTGGGGTGGCTCACTCCCATGAGGCCTACTCAAAGCTTGGAAAGTAGGAAGTTAGAAGTTCAGGAGCTTGGGATGCCCAAAGCTCTATGGGATGGAGAGTTCGGACTTTTCAACAAATCTTAGAAGCCTTAAAATTCGATCGTTTGGAACATTTATTTTATTTGGAGTTTGAAAGTTGGTATAAAAATAATTACGAAACTCTTATCTATTAGCCATGCCTCTACTCATATATATATATACACATATAAGATTGCAAGTGATCTTGTAGCTATAGTTTTCACTTGTATAATCTTAGTTGCAAAGCAATTAAAGTTCATATAAAACTAAAATGTATTTAAAAAATAAAAATTGCTTCATAAGATATAATACACAAGGCATAATACAAATAACATTTATTTTATATTATACTGAGGCACTGTAAAAATATTTGAGTATATAGTTAATTGTTCTAAAAATAAAAGTTTCTCATCAATTGAATCTTCACTTAAAGCTTGAGTAGCCACTTCTACATATAAAAGCACATAATAAATTGAGATCAACTTTATTGAATTATATGATATATTACTTTTCCTAAATCTTAAGATATTAAAGTTTTATTTATTAGGTGATCTTTTCAATATAATTAACTAATCTCCTTTCATATGTACATGAATTACACGCGGCAAGTTTAAATGTTTTTACATAAATTTTTAAAGTCCAAATTTTATAAGATTTTCCTATGATTCATATTGATGGGTATACAAATAATGGGCCGGCCCAAAGAAAGGTCAACGGAAGCCCAGAAAGTCCAGTCAACGTTTCAAACGGCCCAATAAGAAGATGGGCGAGGCTGAAAGGCCGGGGCGGTCAGCGTTGGCATTGGCCGTCAAGGCGACCAACTGCTCACAAGCGGTCAACTCGGCGTTGACCGATTTTGTTGGGCCGTTGGAGGCCTTGCAGCGGTGGGCCTCTTCCATTCGGCGGCTGACCCATCGATTGATCGCCCTCGGCTCTCCCTTCGTTCTCGGACAACAAGGTGGCAGTCAACTCAGGGCGTTGCCAATCTGCTCTCTACAATTAGGCCCGAAGCAAGGCCCTTCTGGTAATGGGCACGACTCACTCGAGCCCATGGCCCAAATGGAGGCCAATGACGGACGCCTTTCATAAAGGCGGCCAACACGCACGCGAGATGGTCAACCCGGGCGTTGGCCGTCCGCGCACACGACATTGGGCCCAAAGCCTTCCCTAACGATGTGGGCGACCCGATTAGGTCCATCCCGGTCATAACAAAGGCCAGCCACGATCTTCCGAGGATATTCCACGATCTCAAAGGGAATATCAGCAAGATTAGCGCCCTTGAATAAGGATGGCGCGGATCCTTCCAACTCCTTGCCCGGCCGAGGAACCTTATGAGTAAGGAAAGAGGCTAACTTGGAAGGTGGTTGATTGCCTCGGAGGAAACAATCCTCCTGGTGGGCAACAAGCATCGGCCTCCGGAAGGAAAGGTCGCAGAGAAGGTGGGACGATCACTCCTTCCAAAAGAGGAGGATCGCCATCTTTGCCATAAAAGAGGCCCTGGATCCACCATCCAGGGCACGCTATCTTACACGCCTTCTTGAGTACTCTGATGCACGCTTTCTTGAACGCTGGCATACTGACAAACTCTCTCTCTCTTTCAAGCCTAGACTGAGACAAAATACCTTGAGTGCTCTGAGAACAAGCGCTGGTTCCCAGCAGCGAAACTCTCAAACACAATCCAATTTCAAGGCAACGAACGGGTCCTTACACACGTTCTCTGCCTCCCCACCATCCAGATACGAGGAAGGACTTGCGCCTTTCTGACATCTGGAACAAGACACTCCATTCCCTTCTCCCATTACTTTTACTCACTTTCAGTTCCTTCCATTGAAGGCTGGTTTACTGACTTGAGCGTCGGAGTGTTATCGGTGGGATTACATCCCGCCGTTAACGCTGACCTCTTGTTCGTTTTAGTGGTGTGCAGGATTCGCACTCGGTGAGCGGGCAGTTCAAGCCATCACGAAGAATCGAATACATTGAAGTCGGATCAGTACGCATCATTGGCGCCGTGCATGGGGAGCGCTTACGAAAAGCCTACCACAAAAGAATGCACAAGCCCTCTCTGTCACCTTACGCTTAACAATGGTGAGCAGAGAGCACTGCTAGCGACAAAAGCTAGAGATGATGTTAACCCCGACCGGGGCCATCTTCTTGATGTCTGGTCGGCGGGGCCACGAGGGCGAAGTTCCACCGCCTTACATTCAATAAGCCCAGTGGAAGCGAGATGCGAGGCGAGCAATCGCACACTGCCAAGCGCTGCGGCGTAAAAGAACAGCAACAACAAGCGCTCCACGGCCCAGTTATTCCCCTCCCGGCCGCTAAGAAGGGTGGCAGAGAAAGAAGAAGCCGGCTAAGAGGCACGGAAAAATCGGGAAACAATGAAGCTCGAGCATCCTCCTGCGTTCTGGCGCGAGCAGGCCAATGGGCGCTCGGGAGTACATCCCGACGAGAGAGCCCCGAACGGAGAAATCCTCGATACTCTAGGGCGAGAAGACCACCACATGATCCGAGCGAGTTTCCGGTTTTTGCCCAGTCCAAGGAGCGGCGGAGGCCGAGGCTGCCTGAACCCTTTGGAAACAGAGACGGAGTTGAGGAATTTCCTCGGCTCAGAGAGATCGGCAAACGCCACTCGTGCCGATCCACGAGTGGACCAAATCTAGAACCACGTATTCCCGGAATGACGGCGTGCCATCGGCTTGGACAGTCACCTTTCCGCTGCGAAGTCCAGCGAACCGTCCACTGCTTTGTCCAAGTTCAAGATCCGTCCCTTGACTTATACGATGGGGGCGGTGATCCGGTTGACCACTGAGATCCCATACGCACCCATCTAAGTCTACAAGGGCTAGAAGACTCGACGATGTGCCGTGCTTCCTACTTACGGCTGAAGGGAGACGCGGAATCTGGTTTCACCATCTCCTTTAGGTTACATCGGTAGCTTAGTGAACTCACGGACCTCTTCACAGCTCGGTATGCATCGAGCCGACGGGGAGAAAGCAGCCGTGGTACCTCTCCCACAAAATCGAAAGCAGGAGAGAACCCACGGCGCTTCTGGATCGCTTCGTAGGTGAGGCCGGAAGGATTCCCAGTGGATTGCGAGGAGATGAAGTTGGGCGGCTTCATCTCGGACCGACTTTCTGGGGATTTCTTCAAACATTTGGCCTAAGAATCCCCGGACATTCGCGAGGCGGAATCCATTACTAGGGCTTGCTTGTTTGAAGAAGAGGCCAACGAGGCAAAAACGCCCGAGCAGGCGGATCGGCCTCGGCCGATTCTTGGAGAAGGAAAGAGAAAGTTCTTTGGCGGAGAACACCCCGTCGAAGCAGTGGCGGTGGGCCCTCGGAAGCGCAGACTACGGGCCCACCACCTTCACACCCTTGACGGACACGCGCTCCAATGTCACGATGCGGTCAAGTGGGAAAAGTTTCGAAGTGGCAAAGACCACGAAAAAGGACTGCGGAAATCGGTCTAAACGTTTGTGACTTCCACCGCTCTGCTGGCCGCCCTCCACCGAAGGCGCAAGACACCTGCAGAGGGAGGGTGAAGACCGATTCGCAGGGGACATCTCACTCGATTCGTCGAGGATGCAGACCCGGAACCGGGGCGGTGATGAAGAGGGCGGGAGCGAGACGCCTCCCAGCCGGATTGCGGCGGGAGTAGTCAACATGATCACCGGCCCAGGCCGACAGGAGGACCGGAGGGCTGACAGGGCGGCGTGGGAGGAGGAAGAAGCGGCGCGTAGTGGATACGTCATTAGCTTTAGTGATTGTGATTCAAACCATGTAATCTCCCCATCTTTGATCCCCTTGTAATTTACGCACTTTCGTTTGAGATGGTACTTGGACTACGGTGGCGAGTCTTTATTGATAATGGTAGCTCGAAAGACTTGCTTTATTTGGACGCGTTCTTTAGATTAGGCCTAAAAAGAACCAACTAAAACCTATTTGAAGGACCTTTATACGGCCTTGACAATGAACAGGGTGCCCGTTCAAGGGGCAATCAGCTGAAGTCACCACAGGCACTTACTAAAAACAGCAAGTCAAATGCTAACCTTTCTAGTGGTTGACACCCCTCTGTGGCAACGCGATACTAAATGGGCCGTGCCTAACGGCGTTTGGGGTAGTCACGTCAATTCCACATTTGAAAATAAAGTTCCCACGCCTACGGCGTCGGAGGGGTTACAGGAAGATCGAGGCCACTAGGCCGGACTGTTACATGCCAGTTGCCCCTAGTGGAAGAAGCCGGCTCGGTGGGAGAACTCGATCACAGAGGCGAGACCACCTTGCGGCCGGCGCGCCCTGGTGGCTCTGGATCTGGTCCCCTTTGGACCCGGGAGAGCCGGATAAGTGTGTCAGTTAGCGGCTCACTCCTCCCGGGCGGCTGCGATGAATTGATCGCGTTTCTACAAAGGAACATAAACCTTTTGCCTGGACTCCCTTGGACATGCTCGGGATTTGGCTGAGGTGATGGTCCACAAGTTGGGCCTTGATCCGAGGCCGTAAAGCCGGTCATACTGGAAACGAAGGAACCACTCCATCGAAAAAGCGATCGCCATGAGAGGAGGTGAAGAAGGCTGGGACGCAAGCCCATTAGGAAGTCCACCGGATTGGCTCTCAAGCGTCGTCTGGTTAAGAAGAGCAACGGAAAATGGCGAATGTGCGTTGATTTTGCAGCGTCAACAAGGCTGCCCAAAGGATGGCTTTCCCTTACCCGGATTGACCTCTTGGTTGACTCACGGCGGGCGCGACCAGTGCCTAAGCTTCATGGGCGCTTACTCGGCTCTGACAGATCGGAATGAGTCAGGAAGGCGAGAGCATACCTCGTTCATGACGGACTAGGGCACTATTGCTATAGGGTCATGCCCTTCGGTTAAAAAACGCTGGAGCCACCTACCCGACTAGTGAACAAAATGTTCGAAAAGCAAATCGGTCGCAACATGAAGGTCTCGTCGGCGGCATGCTCGTCAAGAGCGAGTCACGGGCGATCACATACGTGACTGGAAGAATCATTTGGGTGCTCCGCACACACAAATGAAATTAAATCCAGCTAAGTGTGTCTTCGGGGTAGTCTCGGGGAAGTTCTTGGGTTTCATCGTCTCTCGGCGGGATCGAGGTAAACCGAGAAAAGATTAAGGCCACAGGCGACATGGCTCTCGAGAAGCGTAAAAGGCGTCCGGCGATTTTGGGACGTGGCTCTCGCTGTCCCGCTTCCTCGCGAAGTCGCGGAGACAAGTACCGGCCCTTCTTTAAGGCCTTAAGAGGAACAAAGTCTAACGGGTTCCGGTGGATAGCATTGCGGACCGCCGATGAGTTGAAGCGATGTCGGCCCACCGTTGTTAGCATCACCCAAAGACGGAGATGAGCTGTACCTTTACTCCCTGCAATATCGGAAGCATCCCTCGGCTCCGTCCTCGTGCGCCAAGAGTCCGATATCCAAAGAACGGTCTATTATGTAAGCAAGACATTGGCCACCGCCTAGAAAACTCGCTACCCGCTATTTGAAAAAATGGCACTAGCACTTATCTTCGCGTATGAAATTAAAACCATACTTTGGGCGCATCGCGTAGTGGTCCTTACGGACAAGCCATTGAAAGGCATACTCCAAAAAAGAAGCGTTTGGGGCGATTGGTAAAGTGGGCCATTGAATTGGGGTGAGTTCGACATTGAGTTCGAGCCCGGACACCTAGACCGCCATAAAGGCGCGAGGCTCGCCGACTTTATTGTTAAGACCACAACACCCATTCAAGAGGAAATGGCCCATGAAAAAACGAAGAACAGCCCGGTGAGGCCCGGAATGGGCACTCCACGTGGATGGATCATCCCCTGAGCCCGAGTGGTTGTGGAGCTAGGGTGATCTTAACGACCCGACGGATTTGAGATCAAGTATTCCCCGAAACTTGATTTCGGCTGACAAATAACGTCGGCTGAAGTCGAAGCCCTCTTGGCCGGCTTGCGATTGGCAAAGGAGTGCTCTGCAAGAGGTTGGCAATCCACTGCGACTCGAATTAATCGTCAACCAGTCATTGGGGAGCTTCAAGCAAACAACCCTTCCTTAGCAGCACAGGAAAGGCAAAGGAAACCATCCAGGGTTTCGACAAGTGACCACAGTTCACATTCCTCGAAGCAGAAAATTGGAAGGCCGAGGCCATTTTGGCTAGAGGCATTCTGCCGAGAACCCGAGCAATATTCGAGGGACATGCGGGAGGTTCCCGAACACTCCTAGCATAGAAGCGGGAGGCCATGCATATTTAGAGACGAAAAGCTGGATGACTCCTTACCTTAGATACTTTGCCAACGGATCACTTCCGGAGGACACGAGAAAAGGCCAAGCAGATCAAAGATAGTTGTTTGGTACACGGTAGTTGATGGACGGCTGTATCGCCGCGGATACTCAACTCCGTATCTCCGCTGTCTATCTCCCGAGGAGCGGACTACGCTGCAGGCGAAGTTCACCTCGGATCTGCGGATCACATGTGGCGGAAAGAACCTAGCCTTCAAAATCATGCGCGGGGCTACTACGGCCCTCAATGAAAAGGACGCGCTAGAGTTTGTTAAGAAATGTGAGAGCTGCCCGACTTCACTGACCTCCATCGCCGGCCGTCCGCCGACTTAAAGTCCCTTCGGGCCGTGGCCCTTTCGTGCAGCGGGGGCTCGATATTTCGGCCCATTTCCCGTTGCCACGGAAAGGAAATTCATCGCCGGGCATCGACTACTTCACTAAGTGGGTCGGTGACCCGCTGCAAAGATCACGAGAACACAATGCTCTAGAGTTTCTCCGCGAAGAGCATTATGCTGCCCAGGCGTCCCGGAGGTCGTGTTCGACAAACGGGACCCTGATTTTTGGGAAACGCTTCACCAAGTATTGCACCAGCCTTGGAATCAGTGGTCCCACACTTCGGTAGCATACCCCGAGCCAACGGACGGGTGGATGTCACAAGCCGCACGCTACTCCACGGGTTAAAGACTAAGTTGGAGGACTCAGGGGCTCTGGGGTGACGAGCTCCCATCCATCCTCTGGTCATATCGTACAACCCCGAAGGAACCAACGCGCAAGACGCCCTTCAGCCTATGTTACGGGACTGAAGCGGTAATTCCTGTTGAAATCGGACTCCCAAGTCTCAGGGTGGAGTCCTTTGACCCACAGACCAACTCCCAGAAAATCATGGAGCATTTGGACTTGCTAGAGGAAGCCCGCGACGCCGCCAGAATATGGACAGCAGCATACCAACACCGAGTTGCCCGATACTACAACAAAAAAGTAAAGGCCCGGCAATTCGACGTTGGGGACTTAGTCCTACGTGGCATCGAGGCCACAGGCAAGCTAGCCGGCCGAAACAAGCTCTCTCCCAACTAGGAGGGACCTTTCCTTGTCTCCGCTGTCCTACGCAACGGAGCGTACAAGCTCCGAAACCCGGACGGAAAGTTGGTCCCACGAACGTGGAACGCAACCCACCTGAAGCGTTACTTCCAATAGGGAACCCAGGTACGCCCTTACTCGATCCTGTGCATTCATTCGTGTGCTTGTTTTCACTTTGAAAAATGAGAGTTTACTTAGCATATAGAATCCTAGGACCTATGAGCTGCGTTTGCTTTGCGGTATCCATCCGACCTAGCCTTTGCCCTAAGTCGGGAGGGTCTTCACCCTCTCGTTAAACCCTAGTCATCTAGGTGGCCCAAAAAGTGGCCTGAAACCCTGGTCATCCAGGTGGCCCATAAACGGTCTTAAACCCTAGTCATCTAGGTGGCCCATGCGTGGTCTGAAACCCTGGTCATCCAGGTGGCCCATAAGCGGTCTTAAAACCTTAGTCATCCAAGTGGCCCATGAGCGATGCGAAACCTCGGTCATCCGAGCGGCCCGATAGCGGTCGTACTAAACCTTAGTCATCCAGTGGCCCATAGCGGTCTAAAAACCTTAGGGGCAAGAATGGCACACGCGACGACCTCTTTTCGGGGAGCGGCGTCGATCGGTCGCGGCGGTCGAAGGGAGAAGCTTTCTTCTCCAACATTGGCAGCCCAAATCTTCACTTGAACGGCGCCACCGAGGCTGGTTCTTACAACCTTTTGCGACTTAAGGATCTCACTCCTTAGGCAGCCAGCCAACCAAGTTGGCTACCCCATGCACCAACCTTCTCCATGAAAGGGTAGCGTGGTTAAACAAAGCGAGAAGTGTTCCTTCTCTAACACCCGATCGCCCAAGTCTTCGCAGGCGATCCCTTGCAAGGTTGGTTAATGTCACCACCGCCAAGCACAGGGGCTCGGCTCCTTAGGCTGACAAGCAACAGGCATTTGGCCAACTAAGTTGCCGCCCATACAAACAAACACCAAGCAATAAAAGGCAATGGACCTTTGGGCTGAAAAAGAATTTTCATTTCATTAAGTATGTTACAGTTTACATCTTTATCAAAAAAAAAGGAGTACAAAAAGCTACTGGTGGCGGACCACCTCACGTTTATCACGAGGCTCTCTGCGAGTCTTCCTTACGCAGCGCCGCGCAGTTTCTTTGGTTAATAAACTCCACCGGAAGTCGGGAACCACAGGCCGCGCGACATGGCGTCCAATGTTGAGCTGTCTAGCGCCGGGCGTGTAGTGCGCCGCCGACCTCATGGAGGGTCATCCGAGTGTGACTCGCTCTCTGCGGCTCGTCATGAGGCGTTTGTTGCTCGCTTTCGAGTCGATCATCCTCTTCCTTTAGCGAGCAACCTCCGCCTTCGGCTCGGCAACCTCCGCCTTCAACTCGGTGTTCTCTGCCTCCACGCCCGCCAAACAGTCTCAAGCGGTACATGCGCTCGCGGAACTCCCCTCCTGAGGCGGCCAGCTTGACATCCAGCAAGGCTATTTCTGCTTCCTTCTCAGCTAGTGCCTCGTCACGCTGCACCATTGCCTTAAGAAGTGTAGAGGCGACCTTCAATGGCTGCACAAGCGACAACAAACGAGAAGACCGGTTAGAAACCTTGAAGGCACGAAGTACGAGGAATCGACCGCCAAGAATCATACCTCCAAAAATGTCCTCATGGGTCCCTTAGGCCTGGCCCCCAGACCAAGCTCAGGTGGCGGAGGACTAGGAGCATCCACTCGCGCCGAACATGCGGCTGCCTCATCTAGAATGCTTTCTAAGAGCTCATCATCCTCAACAGCAGCGGCGGGCTCCTCTCTTGCAGCCTCTGGAGTAGATGCCACGGGCTCCTCCCTGGCTGCCTCCGGAGCAACTGCTAAAGAATCGAGCCCCGCGATTGACTCCACGGCGAAGTACGCACAACCGCCTCGTGGTGGCTCCTCGGAAGGTCCCACCAATTCAGCGCACTGGAGCCACCTTAGGCGCCAGGTTAGGCCGGGACCACGCCTCGGCCTCCACCGCCCGATCCTCGATGGATTTCTCCACCCCGGAAGTCTTTGCCGGATCCACCATGAGATCCGGCCGCCACAAGGTCAATCTGCGATGGGGACAATGAGGACGTAGAAGTAGCCCTCTCAACGGCCTCCTCCGAGGGCCTTGAACGGATGATCACACCCTTAGAGTTCTCGGGCCTCGATATCTTAATCGGAGGTCGCGGCTTCACGAGCCGGAGGCAGCGGCCCCGATTAACTTTCTTGGACTCTATTCGGAAACCAAAAATCCCGCTTAAAGTCAGCTGTGGATTCTTCTTTATCTTATCAAGCGACCACTCATAAGCGGATGAATCCGTCGAGAGACGGTGTCCCAAAGTAGACCTCCTTAATCGTACTGACTTTTGGCAGCGGCCACTTCTCGACACTTTCACGAAGAAGAACAGGTTTTCCCAGTTCTTCAACGAATCATGGATGGCCGAGCTAATTTTTATTCAGGCGCGAGGAGTGAGCGATATCCACTCTCCGCCCCGAATTACTTTAAATACAACCCTAACGCCGTCATCCTAAACTTTTACCAAACTTTCGAGCAAAAATACACAAAGTGCGAGATACCTCACCTGCATTGGCATGAAGTTGGGCAATGGGAACTCCTTGAGCCTTCATGATCGCTTCGAATTCCTCCGGCAAAGGCAAGCGGAGGCCGCTCCTTAGGTGAGCCTCGTAAATGGTAATGTAGCCCTCTGGTGGAGAAAAGGCTTTGTCGTCGGCGCTTGGAACCTTCCAAGCCATCTCTTTAGGGATGTTATATTCGACGCACAAAGCCTTGATATCGTCCTCTCTCAGATCAGATGAAAAATCCGCCACGGAAGCCATGATCGGAAAAAGTTTCAGAGTGTCTTCGAAGGGTTTGTCTGAGAAATGGGAACGAGGAAGACGAAAGAGGCGTAACCGATTTCAAAAAACGGAAGGAAAACTTAAGTGCCAATCATGCAAAGGACGCCGTCAGTCCTGCCACGTGTCACCTCCTCATTCGACCCAGCCAAAGGACGGGACTCCCGCACGAAACCCCTCATTAATGGCACCGTCAGAATTGCCACGTGTCGCCACTCCACTTGACCCCGCCAAAGGACGGATCTTTGGCGTATTAATTACCCGGATCTCCTTCCAACCAAAGGAGGACACGTGTCGCTTTCTGCCTTGCAGTCCGGGCAAAAGCTGGCAGAAATCATTCCCAAAATTGGCCAAGGACGGTCAACAATTACGGAACTCCCGGAATTGACGGAATGATAAACAATTTTGGAACTGCTGGAATGGCGGGGCGGTCAACAATTAAGGTACTCGAGAATTGGCCAACACGGTCGACAGTGCAGTACTCGGAATTGGCCAAAACGGTCAACGATTCTGGTCAAGCCCTCCTTTACTCTTTTATAAGCTTCCACAGGAATCTCAAGGCAAGAAAAAACGTCCCATCATGAGCATCTTGGAGGCGAAATCGACCACCGGCATGGGAGGCTAGTGATGGGTATACCCGATAATGAGGGTGGCCCAAAGAAAGGAAGGAAGCCCGGAAAGTCGATCAATATTTCTAAGCGGCCCGGTAAGAAGATGGGCCAGGTGAAAGGCGAGGCGGTCAGCGTTGGCGTTGGCCGTCGAGCGGCGACTTGCTCCTGGCTAAGTCAACTCGGCGTTGACCGGTTTGTTGGGCCGTTGGAGGCCTTGGCGATTGATGGCCTCTTCCATTCGGCCCCTGACCCATCGATTAATCGCCCTCGGCTCTCCCTTCGTTCTCCGGCGGCGGACAATGGTGACAGTCGGCTCGAGGCGTTGGCCGTCTGCTTACCTCTGGCCCAGGCCCAAGCAAGGCCATTTACAAAGAATGGGCCCGACTCACTCGGGCCCATGGCCTAAATGGAGCTTGACAACGGACGCCTTTCATAAGGGCGGCCAACATGCACGCAGACGGTCAACCCAGGCGTTGACCGTCCGCGCTTTGCACATTGGGCCCCAAAAAGCCTTCTAACATAACGGGCCTGACCCGATTAGGTCCATCAGTCGTAACAAGGCCAGCCACGGTCTTCCAAGGATATTCCACGATCTCAAAGGGAATATCAGCAAGATTGGCGCCCTTCAAATAAGGAAGGCGCCAGATCCTTCCAACTCCTTGCCAGCTATGGAACCTCAACGGTAAGGAAAGAGGCTAACTTGGAAGGTGGTTGACTGCCTCAGAAGGAAACAATCCTCCACAATTGGGCAACAAGCATCAGCCTCCAGAAGGAAAGTCAACAGCAGAAGATTGGGACGATCACTCCTTCCAAAAGAGGAGGATCGCCATCTTTGCCATAAAAAGAGGCCTGGATCCACCATCCAGGGCACGCTATCTTACACGCCTTCTTGAGTACTCTGATACATGCTCTCTTGAAGGCTCGGACTTACGCTCTAATTCAGGCATTCTTGGATACTTTCATTGAGACTTTGAGATTGTTCTTTCTTCAAGCTGAGACTGAGACCAAAAAATCGCTAAGTGCTCTGAAAGACAAGCTCCGGTTCCTAGCAACCAAACTCTCAAACACAATCCAATTCCAAGGCAACGAACGGGTCCTTACATACGTTCTCTGCCTTCCCACCATCCAAATACGAGAAAGGACCAGCGCCTTTCTGACATCTGGAACAAGACACTCCTTTCCTCTTTCATTGCTTTCTCTCACTTTTCAGTTCCTTCCATTGAAGGTTGGTTTACTGACTTGAGCGTCGGAGTGTTATCGGTGGGATTACATCCCGCCGTTAACGCTGACTTCTTGTTCGTTTTAGTGGTGTGCAGGATTCACACTCGGTGAACGGAGCCGGTTCAAACCATCACGAAGAATCCGAATCTGTTCGAAGTCGGATCCAGGTACGCATCACATATCATTTTCAATTCGAAATTATTGCTTGCCTAAAAATAATCGTGCAATATAAATCAACTATTTTTTACATAGAATTTCATTTTCTAGTAATTGTCCAATCATATCAATTATCTTCAGGTTATCCTACGCTTTTTTTTTTCTCTTTTATAAAGATTTTATTTTAATAATTTTGATGACTGAAATTATAAAAAAATTAATATATTAAATCTATTTTATAATTCAACTCATTCAAATTGTCATATAAAAAAAAAGAAAACAGTAACTATTAAAAATATAGTTAAGCCACAACCCACCAAGCTCCATCCCTTAGTTGTCAGATGTATGTGAGGGGTCGGAATACTTTTGAAATCTAATAAAAGACACTCGACTCATATGAGCTGAGTCACTTAGGGTGAAGCTTTTAAAAGATGTATCCGGGGGAATTAGTGATGGAGGGAATTTTTTGCTTATTATGGGCCCTTGAATAAAAATTTAAGAATTACATACTTATTGTGGTGTCCCACGTCGAATGGGGAGGTGAACGAAGCGTGCTTTATAAATCGTGGAGACATTTCCCTTGTAGACGCGTTTTGGGGATTGTAGAGGCCGTTTGCCAGGAACAAAACCGTATTGGCTTGTTTGGCTTGGGACGCCGTAAAGTTCTCCCGGCCCAAAACAGGCAATATCTACATGCGAGTGACCCGGGGACGTTACAAATAGTATCAGAGCCGGGGTCCGATTTGGTATGCCAGCGCGGACGCTGGGCTTCCAAGGAGGGTGGACTGTTCTGTCCCACATCGGATGGGAAAATGAACTAAGCGTGCTTTATAAGCCGTTGAAACCTTTCCCTTATAGACGCGTTTTGGGGGCGATAGAAGCCATCTGCCATGAACAAAACCGTGCGGGTCGCGTGTTTGCTTAAGACATCGTAAAATTCTCTCGACCTAAAGCAGATAATATTTACAGGCGGGTAGCCCGGAGACATTACACTTATATATTTTTAAAGATAAAAATATATATAAATAATTATATTTTTTTTGTATTATTTTTTATAATCTAAATATTTTAACATTTAAATATTATAAAGAATAATCATTAAAAAATAACTATTAACGTATATATATTTGTAAATTTGTTTTCTAAATTAAAAATATAAATTATCAGATTTAAAGGATTTAAAGGCTATCACGCGTCCAATGTTTGATGGACGTGCGATGGTCAGATGGTGCAATGGATTAGCAAGGAGGTTATGATGTGTATGGGCGTCACAGTCCCTCTGATGCCTATTTTAGCCATTGGATATTTTTTAAAAAAAATTAAAGAAATATAAAAAAAATAATATTAACCCTTATTTATATGTATATATATATATTCGTTAGATATATATATTCGTTAAATTTATAAATTTAACCGCCTCTTGGGCATCGGAAGGGCAGCGGGGTAAGATCCTTAAAATGACTTTTACTGATTGATGTATGATGGGTATTAAACAAGATGGAGACATTTAAGATCAGCTCCACTGCAAGACTAGTAGAGCAGTCAGTCTCCAGCAACGGTTTTGAAGCCAATTCGAGATAACTGAATCGCCAGGATCGGCCGACCATCAAAACATACTTACCGAGCTCAATCGAACGTCCCTGCTCAAGCTGTAAGAGAGGTCGGCATACCTTCGAACCAACTCGGCTGAGCTAAGGCAGATAACACCGATTAATTGAAGAATCCTGCGGGACTAGCCGGGCTCCCATCATTTCCGTCTTATTTCTGCTCTTACCCTTTTGCATTATATTTGGTTCCCGTGTTAACTTGACCATCAGAAGAGAGGCCTGGTAATGCTTCAGTTCTCTTCATGCTATACAATATCAGTGTTCCAGGATCACAAATTTGTCGAGATACGGTTCGACAATCGTACGGATTGAATATGAGATCCGACCCTTGGGACACATCAGAACCTTACCTCAACGAAAATTCCTCCAGTTGTTCTTCTGTTTTCACCATAATCATCATGACAGCTACAGATTTCAATTCGTCGTTCTAATTAGAAATTCTATTCAGATTTTTACGAAACCAACTAACAGCTTCTTGGATCACTCAAGGACGATTGGTTGTGCTTTTGACCTGGTTACTTCTGTTGGCGCAAAACGCGGAATGCACTCGGATAAGACGGTGAAGAGCAAACAAGAGTTCTCGGACAACACGAGAGAGAGAAGCTCTCGGACGGCAAGAAAAGTAAGGATAGAGAATAAAGAGTAACCTTTGAGTTTTAACGTGGAAACCCTTACAATATTAAGGAAAAAACCACGACTATAAAGAGAATTGTTCTGAGTGTCCAGCTTCCTAAAACAATCTCGAGTGTCATAACCTTCCTCTCTCGAAGTGTATCTCTCTATCTTTACAACAAAACTTACCACAACTCTCTCAAGACTCTTAAAACTCAAAATGTCCCAGCTCCAAAGCACACACCTTTCGGCCAAGGGCAACAAGCTTTTATATACACAAAGAGTGGCGTGTCCGCCCGCCCTCTTTTGGCGTAGGTCTCAGACCTACGCCCTAGGCTCGCCATGACAGCGCATGCTTGGCGTGTCGGCGCCCGAGCCCGTCCTTGGGAAGTTGCGGCCCGGCCGAACATCCAATCAGTGGGTGACCAACCCACTCGCAAAAACGGCCACATGCGGGCCTACGTTGATAAGTAGCGCTGGACTCTTCGTCCTCGTCCTCGCAACCGCTCGGACATGACGCCTGAAGAAGTCCTCGTCCACTAGTCCTCTCGAACTTGACGCTTCAACACAAGTCCTCGTCCATTCTTCCAATGGAGTCCGCGGACATAATGTCACTCGGGAGTGACCCCAACAACTTCCAATAGCACTATTGTGTGAGATCCATCGCTGTTGCTACTGGGAACAAAAAGGAAGCATGGGCTCAATTTTTGTGTAGTCCTGTATACAAGAGGCTCGTGAAAATGGAGAGGACTAGTAGCAATTTTGGTATGTTTAAATTGACAATATTTTGTGCACTGGACATATTTAAATATGAAATATAAATCTATTATAAGAAAGTTATTTCTTTTAATTTGACATTTCAACAACTATATAAATAGAATTCAAACCAATAACAATTAATATAAAAATTTTTTTAGTTGATCTTAAATCTATTATAAGGAAGTTATTTATTAGATTAAATTTTAAGAAAATATATATAAAATACAAAGCAGAAATTATATAGAATGGCAAAATTAAAATTTACAATATCTGTTAGAAAGTTTTCCATATTAGAAGTACTCTATGGGAAAATAGGAGCCAAGTTGGAGCCAAAAGTGAAAATTTTTGGGTTAAAATGAAACACAATTTAGATAAAAGAGAAAATATTTCAATAAAATAAAACACTTTAAAGTTAATTCAAAATTTATAATTATGTAGTTATTAGTTGGGTTGAATTTTCATAAAACACAAAACAAACAATTTAAATGAAAATTCAGAATTGACCGCACCCATTAAAGAAGTTTATAACTGAAATATTACATATAAGAAAATAAGAATTAAGTGAGAATAAAAGTGAATTAAATCATGTGAAACAAGCATAAGAAAAAGAAAAATTAATCATATTTTTATTTTGTCATATGACACATACCTAAAAATATATGGGATTCAGAATAAACACAATAATAAAAAGTTGAACATTATTTTTAATATGTATATAATTTTTAAAGAAGCTGCAAATTAAATCTTTTACAAATACTTGCCCAAGATTGAATCCATGATTAGTGTCTCGTTTTTTTTCCCTAGAGGAATTTAAATCGTGCACCTTCTAGCTTCTGTTCGCTGCTTATTTCCTTCCTTTTATTCTAATCGCTCTTGTGAAAGGCTCTGTTGTTAAGCATCAGCTGAACTATCCCTTTTATCCTTTGGAGTACTTGTGTTGCAGTTACGCCGGTTCTTGTTTGTGTTTGTCAATGTAACGAACCTTTCTCTTCTCCTAGTAGGAAGGTTCCAAATTTGAAGCGCTAACTTGCGGGGCATCGTAACGTTGATGCAGCTATGCGGTCATTGCTTGTATGCATCGGCGTCCTGGACAAAGACAACTTTAATTTCTGTTATGCATGCCATCTTCGACTTATTTTCCTCCGAGAAGCCTATCTATCTCTCAAATTGAAAAATGTTTTCCTTGGAAATGGAAACAAAACATCGAGCAAATTGGAGCAGAATACACCTTACTCTACTCGAATACCTCTGGAACAATATCAAAAGTAAGGAAAATCAGGGTTGAATTGATGATTGGTTCTTTTCTTACTTCCCTGAAGGACCTCATCCGCCAGGGCAATTTGGGCGAAGCCTTTAAAATCTTTTCTCTTATTCAGCTTCATATCGCTTCTTCTTCTTGTTATGGTTTTATAGTACAACCCATTTCTTCTCTTCTGAGAGCTTGTGCTGAGCACAACTCGCTTTCACAGGGGAGACAGCTCCATGCCCAGATCATCAATTTGGGTCTTTTCCACCACCCTTTTTTGATTCCAAAGCTTGTCACTTTCTACTCCACATTCAATCTCCTTTCGGATGCGCGTGTCGTTGCTGAATGTTCACATATACTGCACCCTTTGTCTTGGAATGTGGTTATGTCTGCTTACATTGGAAATGGGCATTGCAAAGAGGCTCTGGACATTTATAAACAAATGTTAAGTTTGGGGATTAGACCTGATAATTTCACATACCCATCTGTGCTCAAGGCATGTGGAGAACAACTTGATTTAGCTTTTGGCAGAGAGGTTCATCGATCGATTAACGCTAGCAACTGCGGACGGTGTCTATTCGTACAGAACGCTCTGGTGTCTATGTACGGAAAATGTGGGGATGTTAAGACTGCACGTGAAGTTTTTGACAAATTGCCTCAGAGGGATGCCATTTCTTGGAATTCCATGGTTTCTGCTTATGCTTCACAGGGAATGTGGATGGAAGCATTTGAATTGTTCGAAAACATGCAGGAGAAGAGAATTGAATTGAATATTATAACATGGAATATCATAGCTGGTGGATGCTTGAGAACTAAAGACTATAAAGGGGCATTAGAATTGCTTTCTAGAATGAGATCCCATGGCATTCATTTGGATACTGCTTCAATGATAATTGGTTTGAGTGCATGCTCTCATATTGGAGCTATAAGATTAGGGAAAGAAATTCATGCTTCTGCTATTCGTAGTGGTCATGCTGACTTTGATAATGTAAAAAATGCGTTGATCACCATGTATTCAAGGTGTAAAGATCTTAAACATGCGTATGTATTATTTCTGCTGATCGAAGATAAGAGCATAATTACTTGGAATTCGATCATTTCTGGTTACGCCAACTGGGATAAATCTGAGGAAGCCTCTTTTTTGTTCAGAGAAATGTTGCTTTCCGGGTTTAAACCAAATTATGTGACAATTGCAAGTATTCTTCCTTTATGTGCTAGAGTGGCGAATCTCCAACATGGTGAAGAACTACACTGCTACATTACCAGGCGTGAAGAATTCAAGGACTATTTATTACTATGGAATTCTCTTGTTGATATGTATGCAAGATCAGGAAAAATTTCCAATGCCGAAAGAGTATTTGATTTGTTGAGAAACAAGGATGAGGTCACTTATACTTCCTTGATAGCTGGCTATGGGATACAAGGAGAGGGAGAGGTTGCCCTTGAACTATTTGAGGAGATGATCGGTTTGGGAATCAAACCAGATCATATAACCATGGTTGCAGTTCTATCTGCATGCAGCCATTCAGGCCTAGTGACTAAAGGACAACGATTGTTTGATAAGATGTCTAGTGTATATGGAATAACCCCCTGTTTGGAGCACTTTGCTTGCATGGCTGACCTATTCGGCAGGGCTGGACTGCTAAAGAGAGCAGAAGAGATTTTTAGACTGATGCCTGGCCAACCAAGCCCTGCAATGTGGGCCACCCTTATAGGAGCTTGCCACATCCATGGAAACACAGAACTAGGAGAATGGGCCGCTGGGAAGCTATTGGAAATGAAGCCAAAAGATCCAGGATACTATGTGTTGATAGCTAATGTGTATGCTGCTGCTGGTTGCTGGAACAAGTTAGCGAAGGTAAGGAATTCAATGAGGGATTTGGGAGTCAGGAAGGATCCTGGCTGTTCTTGGGTAGATATAGGCACAGGTTTTCAGCCATTTTCCGCGGGGGATACATCCATGGCCCTTGCTTATGAGATCTATATTTTACTGGATGGATTAACAGAGCAGATGAAGGATGATGGATACTTCATTTCAGAGGACTTTGTTATTGATGAAGAAGCTTTTGAAGATTTGAGAGTGACCGTAATGAAGGATGATGGATACTTCATTTCAGAGGATTTTGTTATTGATGAAGAAGCTTTTGAAGATTTGAGGGTGACAGAAATGGGTCCTTAGCTGTAAAAAGCTTTTGAAGATTTGAGCGTGACTGAAATGGGTCCTTAGCTGTAGCGTGCAATATATGCATTGACCATTTAAGGAGTTTGTTTAAGCATTGTGTATGTGCCATGCCAGGTAATTTGTCCTTATCATATGTGTGAGTAAACT
This sequence comes from Nepenthes gracilis, assembly GCA_033239525.1. NCBI lineage: Eukaryota > Viridiplantae > Streptophyta > Magnoliopsida > Caryophyllales > Nepenthaceae > Nepenthes > Nepenthes gracilis. Next base: position 21,025,850 of record BSYO01000001.1, read on the forward strand.
CTATTTCTATTGCCTTGTAAATTGGGTCTGCTGTCTTTATTTATTTTTCCTACTTCGTCTTTCTCATATTGATACATCATTTATGTTGATAGGACACTTCCTATTATTCCAGGAATTGAAGTGTTATCTACATGTATGAAAGAGGCCTTTTCTTTACCTCTCTTATTGCGCCTCCTATCAGGTTTTTGCTTGTAATTTGGCAAACTGCAAAGGATAACGTTATACATCCAGTTTAAGGCATGTTTAGCACTTCCGTCTCACTTCCCTTCCTCATGTTTTCTTGTTGTACTACTCCTCTTTCTCTCTGTTTCTCACTGTGTACCTTAAATGAATTGGTGTGCCCAAGATCTTTTTAGGAAAAAATTGATTTTTGGAGACATTTTTTGTGCTGGTAAGCCATAAATCTGTGATACAGTTTCTGCAATATTTTAATTGTTGCTCAATTTTGATATTAGACAAATGCATTGATGGAAATATCAGCTGATACAATATGTATTGGCCGATATGTATCGGTATTAGGGCCCCCTGATATTGATATTTTCCGATACGATAGCAATATCACGATATATTTTCGTATTAGCTGACAAAGCTAATATATTAACCAATATTCAATATATTAACCATACAACCCTATTAGCTTATGAGTTTCAGATTTTTTTCTATCCGATATATCAGATACCGATACATATTATTCTATATGTCTAGTACTAATATTATCACAACTGACTTCAATACTAATATTTTCATCTATGGACAGATGTCTTTATTGGCTTTGAAGTTTAGATTAAGGCTTCTTTTCTAGGAATTTTAGGCCTAACTTGAGTGATATATTTGTGATCAAGAGTGATCTCAATGATGTCATTTCTTAAAAAAGTGTGTATAGAGCTTAAGGTGATATGAATGGCAATTTTATTGAGCTACTAAAATCTTTTGTTACTTTTAACTCCCTAGAACTTTTCTATTCTTATCCTGCTTTGTGTTAAGTTTTTTATTTCCTTCTTTCTCTAGGATTGTTTTCTTACTTTTGATTTCCTAGAGATGTCAGGAAAATGAAATGAGGAAATATTTATGGATTAATATTTCTATTGCATGAAATTGAATGTATAAAAAGTCTACTTGATTGATCTGTGTTGCAGCTGGCGTAATGCAATGTTGGGACTCAATTCTGTGTATGTTTCTGTTGCTTTGATGGATAGCTATTATGTATTGATTTATATATTGCATTGAACAATAGTTCCTGACGAGATGATCTCCTTTAAATGCAGAGTAATGTATCTTCTGATTTTTTTGCTTAGTGAATGATTTGCTTTCAATTGACCTGAATTTCATGTTCTTGTTTTCTTATGGAGAGAATGATACACCCCTGTTTCAGTGTTACATATGTAGATAAGCATTTTATTAGAATTTTTACCTAAAAAGAGATTTTGCAAAAAGTAGTGGATGGAAAGGCTGTTAAGAATTGCTCTTAAGTAATTAGTTAAAAAAACACTTTTAAGAAGCATAACTGAAAAAAGTTGATTCTCTTTTTCATAACAGATCTACCTTTGCTTAATCCATTGCTATAATGTCGGAAACGAGTGCTCCTCACTCCAAAAGACTCTCTTTTGTCTATTCCGCATCTCCGGCTAATCTATGAGTTGCTTCATTATCTTCCCTCTGAACATAAAAGCACATAAAGGAAGTAAAACATAATAAGAAACTTGAACAACAACAAAGTCTTATGTCCCATTAGGTAAATTTGGCTATATAAATCATTTTTTACTATTTCACTCGGTTTAATGCAATACTTTTCAATGGTACAATTAATTTTGAATCATTTTTATCATATAACTATATTTGCTTAGGTCTACCTTTTCACCTCTTTCATTCCATAACAACAATTAACTTCCATTTCCTTGCAAATGTTTCCTTAGGCCTACAATTTAAGTGTAACAAACCGTCTTAGATGCTTTTTTCTCTTCTTATTTTCTATAGGTATAATTTCTAAATGTTACCAAATATCTAAATTTCTTATCTTATAGTTTAACTTTATTTATCCATTTTAGCATTGTTATTTCTAAAATACTTAATTTTTATAAATGTTTTATTGTCCAATATTCTAATCCATAAAGTATGGGCGGTCTAATAGCCATCTTATAAAATTTACTTTCAAGTTTCAAAGGTTATTTCAATCACAAATATAGTTCTCCATTTTAATCAATCTAGATTAATTTTATGTGCCATGTCATCATTTATTATCCAGTTTCTTGAGATATAGATCCAATGTAACAATATCTATCATTTCAAGAAATATATTGATCATCAATATCAATTTATTCATTATTTTATGTAGAATTACTAAAATTATATTTTGCATGGTCAATTTTACTTCTACTTATTTTAAGTCTTTTAGATTCATGAGACTCAGTGCAATATACTAATTTTATTTCTATATCTTCTCTAATATATTCTATTAAAATAATATTATTTGCAAATAACATATTCCAAAAAACCTCATCTTGAATAGCTTTCATAAGTTTATCCATAATCAAGGTATACAGGCAAAGTCTCAGAGTAGACCCTAAATACATGTTATATATATATATATATCATATTCCTTCTAATATCCACCATAGGGCTTGTGCAGGCACCTTATCTTAAGTCTTTTCTATATCGATGAAAACTATGTGAATCTTTCTTATTCTCCATAAATTTCTCCATTAACATCCTCAAAAAATATATAACTTCTATGGTTGAGCGCCTGGGCATATATCCAAATTCATTTTCGGAACACGTTTGCTTCTTGCCTAATTCTTTGTTCAATTACTCATTTCAAAGTTTCATAGTATGAAACTTTACTTTTAAAACCTTGATAATTAGTACAAGTTTGAATATCTCCTTAGTTTTTTGATAAATAGGAACTAAAATACTTTTAATTAGAGACTAGAACAATCAGAAATTACGGAACTAAATTTAGAGTAAGTTTAAGTGGTGGTGAGGGTAGGAAATCTCACTAGAGCCACTCAAAGCCATATCTTCCTCGCTGATTCCTCTCTTCTCCTTATGTTCCCTCCACCACTACTGGCATATTAGATTCAAATTGATCTAGCCTTTTCTCTTCCAATCCATGGGTGCTTCCCTCCCCATCTGTATCTCTTCAATGTTTGATATCCTGAAGATTGCAGAGCTTTCTAGATGTCAGTTCTTTCTTCCTTGGGGTAAGCTTCTCTCTATCTTGGTTCCAAATTCAGAAGTGAAGATCTAGCAACTCTTGTATGTGACCTTTTTTCGTACTCGTGATCCCTTTACATCTGATTTTTTTGATCTGGTTTATTACAAAATGCTGAAATCAGTACCAAATCCTTGTTTATATACAAATTTTGTGCTTTATTCATCATGATTATATACCAAAATTTTTAATATCCAAAATTTTTTAATCTTTTTTATCTCACTTTTTTAGAATGGAAGTCACAAAATTTTAAGAGAGAAGATTTGAAGGTAAACTTGAAATGGAGGGTCTTGAATGGATTTTGCTTTCTGGGTTTGGCGTGGATGTGTGCCTATACATAACTCTATCGTAATAACTCTATCGTAATCTACATTCTTCTTCAGTATAAATACATTTTACATAAACAAATTAAAAATGATTTCAATCTTTGGGGGATTTTAGTATTACTTGTTTCCAGTCTTCTAACTCCATGGTTATTGTAACAAAGTGATGCCTCTATTGCTCACTTGCTACAAGAAAATACGAGTACAAGCAAACTGAAATTCTGTGGAACAGAAGTGTTTGACGGAAAATATGCTAGAGCAGTTTCATATCAATTTCCCTCAGTATCTTTCTGTACACTGGCTGCCGTTTATATATTGTTAGCACAAGATACAAGCTTACTGATTTAATAAGAGTAACAAACTGACAGATGCATAGTTCTGGTTTTAACCAAAGACAATTCAGTACCTTATCACAACTTATTTTGGTAGTCTGCCACTTGCTGAGCTTCTTAACTGATTCTGCCACATGCTGAGCTTCTCAATGGATTGTGGTCTTTGACATAGAAGGCTGCCTTCTGGTTCGTTCCTTACTGATGCATTGCTGTAGGCTGGTTCAGCCTCCTTTCTTTGCTAAATGCTGAGATTTACATGGTTAATGCCTTGAGCTGGCCGTGGACTTGGTTTCATGCTGTTGTCTGCTTCTATGTTGCACTTAATTTACCATTTGGCTAACATCAAGACAGTGATTTCTGGTTAATTTTCCTTGAAGTCAGGGCCTCATCATTTAATCTTTATTAGAGATTTGATCTGCTGTGTTTTCATATATGATTATAAAACTTCAAGTTTAGTATTTTTGAGCAGATATATGCTAAGAGAAGCATGCTGTAATGGAAGATTTTGCATTGTCACCATCATCCTCTGTAAATAGAGAAAACCAGCTTCACTTTTGTTTTGTACTCCAAGGTGATTATCTGCTTTTGCTTCAAAAACTCCCTTTACTGACCCAGGAATGAACCCAACTTCAATTCTCAATGACAAAATCTTCTCCGATCTCAAGTACTAGCAGACAAGGACTCTAAAAAGTTCTGTTAATCCTATTGCAAAAATTTGTTAGTCTTCTTGACATCAGCTGTAATCTCATGTTCGGTATCTCCATTGACTAGTTCTTGGACTAGCTGCAGTTGTGGTCCCAACTAACAACCTAGGAGGGGTTTGATAAAAATTATAACTGATGCGTCCCTGGTACCCGGGTTATGGTACGAATTAGGAAGCTACTCGATCTTCCGCTGCGAGTCGAAATGGAGCGAGTCCGATCTCCGTTTCTGCTAATCTGGAACATGCGCGCCACAAACTACAAATAAAAGGTCAGAGGATTGACGGAATTTACTCCCTGATTTATTCTCCGACGCTCAAATCAGTAATCTTTCTCAAGAAAGTTGAAAAATATAAAGAGGATGTGAAAGAATATAGGGTTACATGTAAGTGGGGGATCTAAGAGGAGGAGTGAGATCCTATAGTACGCTCGGCAGGGAACGGCTTAGAGTGATGGAGGTCTGGGCTCCTACTTGGGTGTACGTAGTCAGTGGCTCACTACGGTTATACTCAGTGAGTGGCTCGCTAGGGGTGCACTCAGTGAAGTGGCTCGCTAGAGATGCACTTGATAAGTGGCTCACTAGGAATTGAGAGGAAAGAGACTGTATCTAAGGAAGAGAACTTGGTTTTCTCTTTGTGCCCCTAGGGGTCGACGGCCATTCTCTAGGCCAAAGAGGACCTTGAGGGCTTGAGTGGTACTCTTTTTTTTTGTTGCGCTTGTCGGAACTCCCCCGCCTTGTAGAGGTGAGGGGTATTTGTAATGCTTCATGGGAAAAAAAATTGGCGCAAAGGTCTGTGACAGGTGTTGCTTTTGGGTTCACTGGCCACTGAAGCAACACGGGAGCCGCCTTTGTCAGGCATTGCCTTGCGGAGGCTATGTGTGGTCCTCTGCTCCAGTCATCGGGAGGCTTCAAGTGGCTCAGAGCAGGTGCGTGCTCTAGCCGCCGTAAGCACATGCTCTAACCGCTCTATTGGCTACCTGATCGAGAGTCTTCTGGATTGGTCTACCTAACTATGCGCTGTTTGGGCCGTTGACGCTTGTCCCTTTGGCCCATTGCCTCTTGGGCCTTACCTTGGTTGCTACGGTGGCGTCTGGGTTGGATTGGATCAATCTTCTTTCTTAGGCTTCGTCTGTTGTTTACTGGACCTTTTGTTGTGATGATGATTGGGCCTGTGGCTCGGCTGGCCCATGGTGTTGCTGAACCCATTATTAGCCCCTCATGCCAGGCGACTGTGTTCCGCCAATTCCTAATATATATGGTGATGGGACATCTCTGCACGGGCCAGCTTGCACGCTCCTTTTCTAGATGCTTCCTTTCGAGGCTTTCCTCTTCAGCATTTCTTGCTTCTTTTCATGTAGGGCGTCATCTGAGTTAAGCCTTTCCTGGAAAGATTCTGGATAGTCCCGAGGCCTGGTGCTAATCTCTTGCTGACGGTGCTGTGGATAGGACCCTTCGTATTAATGGCCCTATCCACCCTTGCTTTGGGCTATAAATAGGGGACCTTCCGTGCTCCACGCCATAAATGACCTTTCCCTCGACCAAGTGATGCGAGCAATCGAGCAAAGAGAGGATCCCAGGCCACCATGGTGGACCTGTGGACGTCCTCTGGGGCTAAAAGCTACGCTCAAAGCTTGCCTGGAGTCCTCGTTGCTATCGTTCAAGGTCAGTGGAAGTCTTAGGAGGCTGGAAGCTACAGTTGGAGCTCGCCATTATGTCCCTTCTAGGGTTGTTTCCTTGTCGTGACGGGGTGGCTTAGTTTTCGGGCCACTGTTATGTTCCTCTTCCATGCCGGTGTCCGACAGTGGAGCCTTTGAAGGAACTCCGAGGAATAAGCATTTTACTATGCCACGTCGGCTCGAGGGGGAGCACTCAGTCCTGGGTTCCTTCTGCCAGAGGGTTGCTTGCAGAGCTTGCTGGACGGGGTGCTTCCGGAGTTCCGCCGCTGTCAAACCGTCGTCGCTGTTATGGATCGGGCTTTAGCATCATAGGCTACAATTAGCTTCGGCAGAGGATCTCCTGTCGGGAGGCTCTCCCTATGACAGTGGTGGCATCTCACCTCTCCCCTAGTTCGAGAATGGCTTCCCGTTCATCTATTGCTGCGCTCGGCCTCTATTATGGGCCCCTAATAAGTAGCGAATAATTGTTGGACGCTTCAATCGCTAATGTCTTGCTCAAGCCTATCCTCCTAGAACAGATTTACAAGCCGGCGCCTTTGGGTAGTTGTCCCATATGCTCCTTCTTTCCTTCTTTGTCATGTACGTCTGCCGATGTGAGCTTTGTACTTTATAGAGGAAATTAATGAATGGACCTTCAAAACTGTGCTCTTTCTCTTGCCTTTTGTTTCCTGACTTCTTACTTTGTTGTATGATTTTTGGCGGCTGGAATGCTTACACGCAATTGTGACTTGTTGGTTATCCACCGACTTGGCAGTTCAATTTTGTGGAGATTCGATGTGTGGTGGTCCGCCTTGACACCTGGTCAAGGGATGGCCGGTCGGATCGGCCCCAGAGCTGCCAAGTCGGAAACGATCAGCCGATTATATCCATGGAGCAGCGCGCCTAAGGGCACCACGCTCACCTAGACGACAAAGCTGCTCGCGTCCTCCGAGTGAGTGCCGCCTTCGGGTCATTGATGGCGGATCTGGCACTGCTATAGCTGAGGAGTAGTGGGCTTGCTCCGTCGGCTATGGGCTGTCCGAGAGCGAATCGAGGTGCCAAGAACTCTCAAAGGCTCTGGATTGGATTGCATCGCTTGGAGATGGGCCTTGAGGGAGCTGGCCGCAGCTAGCTAACCTGTCAATCATTCACCCGAGACTGGGGGAAAATCGAGGGCCGAGCTCCTGCTTGAGTGTACACGGTCGGTGGCTCACTACGGTTGCACTCAGTGAGTGGCTCACTAGGGGTGCATTCAGTGGAGTGGCTCACTAGAGATGTACTTGATAAGTGGCTCACTAAAAATGGAGAGGGAACAGGCTGTATCTGAGGAAGAGAGCTTGTTTCTCTCTTTGCGCCCCCAGGGGTCGTCGGCTATTCTCTAGGCCGAAGAGGACCTTGAGGGCTCGAATGGTACTCTTTCTTTTTTTCTTGTTGCGCTTGCCAAACCCCCCCCCCGGGCTTGTAGAGGTGAGGGGTATTTGTAATATTTCGTGGGTGAAGATTTGGCGCCAAGGTCTACAACAGGTGTCGCTTCTGGGTTTGCTGGCCACTGAGGCGAGACGGGAGCCACTTTCGTCAAGCGTCGCCTTGTGGAGGCTGTGCGTGGTTCCTTGCTCCAGTTGTTAAGAGGCTTCAGATGGCTTAGAGCAAGCGTGTACTCCGACCGCTTTGTTGGCTATCTGGTCGAGAACCTTCCGGATTGGTTCACCTAACTCTTTGTTGGCCCATTGCCTCTTGGACTTTATCTTGGTTGCTGCAATAGCATTTGGGTTGGGCCAAATCGATCTTCTTCTTGAGGCCTTGTCCGTTGCCTACTAGGCACCTTGTCGTGATGATGATTAGGCCTGTAATTGGGCCAGCCCATGGTATTATTGAACCCATCAATAACTTTGCTGATTTTTAATTATAATCAGTTTAGTGTTTAATTGTGGAGTTAATCAAACAGCAAAATGTCAATAAAACAGTATAGGGAACCTGATTTTATATGTAGTCCTTGTGCCTCTATGTCCTGTTCCTGAGTCGCACTTGAGAGTTCAAATTGATTAACCCTTCATTGTACCTCCTTCAAATGGTAAAGATCCATCCCTACACACAATACCTTCTTGTACAAACTACTCTCTCCAACCCTCAGTTTTCAATCAAGACTCAGTGACCAGCTCACTCTTTCACTCTTCATCAATTAAAATAATGAAATAAAAAACTTTTTTCTCTCAATAGAAAAATAGGCAAGTGGAAGTACAATCCTAGAGTAAAATACTCAACTCAACACTCTGACTTTTTCTAAAAAATTTGCCAACTCCAGCTCAATTATTTCGGCCACTGTAGCTCCTATTTTCTATCACTAAGCAGCCGTGTGTTGTTGTGGATTGACTGAAGGCTATGGTACATACAAATAACGAACATAATCCTTGCTAGCCATTTCTTACCTTCCAAAATATGAAACTTCCAAAATAATAGGTTAGCAATTCAAAAAAAAAAGCCATGTCCCTATGTACATCAGCCGAGAGAGGGTGGTTTGTATTTAAAGAATTTGCAAGGTTTTACATAATTAAGATAATACACATTATGCTAACACTACATCATATACAAGCTTTCAAAATTGCAAGTTTTTCCAAAAGTTTGAGGTAGTAGCCTCTAAATTCAATTCATCCGCCAGCCTCTCTATTCTCTCCATCAGCTGTATAATCAGATTGTATGAAATGGTTTAGGATTTTGCATAAACAAGACAATATATGCTAGCTTTATTTAGTTATGCAATTTAAAATTTACTGAATTCTAATCGCCTTGTATAATAAAGCTTCCAAACATTTCCATATGTCCAAGGCATAAACAAATCGATTTTTTCTGTTTATTTATAAAAACTCAGATTTTGTGCAAATGTCTTCCAATTTTATAAATTTAACCTTTCAATGTCAATGAGGAGAAACACAAATCAAAGCAGCAAGGAAGGGGGCTGCTATCGTGACTAAATGGGCTAGGGACCATATCAAGTGAGGAAAATGAGTGCCAAAAGTCTGGCAAATGGAAAGCTAGCAAATAAATAGAGAATGAAAGAGGGAGATGAAGAGAATGATGAAGATGAAGAGGTGGAGGGATTGCGAAAAGGAATGTCATGAGATTGGACCCTAAGAAGGGGCCCACATAGTCTAAATATATTTGGGCCTATAAATCCACCATCTTACACTTACTCACCTCTTCATAAAAAGACTTTGGAGAGGCCCCATGCTAGTCCAACTTATGTTACTTATTACCTCCTTGTAAAAGAATTCATAAACCCATAATGTGAATAATACCTTATCACCTGTTCTCCCTCAGTGTAAATAGGTAGACAAACTATGATGTGTGTGAACTATAAGGTTTATTATCAACTAGCAGTAAGACAAATGTCCAATCTCATCCAACAAATTATAATTAGATCTAATCATATGTGACTAACCAAAGGCTTATACAGATTATTAGTAGTACTTATGATATACCTTGACCACCAAGATTTTATGAAGCTAGTGACCATGAGTCAAATGAACTTGTTTGCAAGAGCTACCCTACAATACAATCCTTTCATCAACCTATTCCCCAAACAAATATTTTGGCTATGGAAATTGTCAACCCAAAGTATTATGCCCATGTATTTCTTATTCCAAATATATGATTCAGATAATGTAACTAGTAACTTCTTTCTAATTTACCTCCTTCTTTGGAAAAGACTCTTGGTCTTGAATAATAAATCCTATGTCACTAAGGGCATCTGTTCTTTCTTCTAGGGGTGATGGTTTATTTATTACTCACTCACCTATCTCCGTATGTTTTAGAATGCACCCACTGACCACCACATATCGGTATTATCTAAGTACAATAATTCACAGTCTATACATAAGACACTTGGGTAATCTTATGTCTAAGCATCACTTACAAAACTTACAAAAGAACTCTTATTGACATAAATGCTATATCTTTTTTGAGTTAATTCAATTAATTAATTCTTGAATGAGTACCTGCACATTTGTTATAGTATCTACTATACTTAATAATCATGAGCTCAGTCACACTCCTCAATGAGTTTGCATAATGTGCATTAGTCTATCCGAACTACTAATATCTCACTTATTAATCCAATTACTAGGAATATTCAAAAATAGAGATAGACAAAATTAGAGCTTATAAGCATGATCTAATCATAGTTCTATAATTACATTGTTCTATTCTAAGGATTTTTTTTTATCATGACAAAAGAAATTGTCACCAAATATTAAGATTGTATACAAATGGGTTTTCGAATACATCCAACACAATCAGCATGTAGGGCACACTACTAACATATTCTTCGTGAAAAATCTTGGCCTTAATGTCAAATCTACAACAAAATCTGAGCTTTTGGAAGATGAAATCCTTTTGGAGTCATTCATTTAGGTCTTTGGGATGTTTTGATTTTGTTGGATATGAAGGAAATAAATTTTGAAAGGGGAGAATGTTAAATGAGTGCTGGTATTGAGGAAGACAAAAATTTCTAGGATTTATAGTACTGGCTGATATACGGCTATAGTGAAATAAATTTTGAAGGAGGAGAATGTTAAATGAGTGCTGGTATTGAGGAAGACAAAAATTTCTAGGATTTATAGTACTGGCTGATATATCGGTTATAGTGGACATACTTCTTGATTACATTCTTGGTTACCAAAAAATTTCTTGGTTACCTTCTTGATTGTTAGATTGATTTTCAAAAAGTTGAGTTTCATAATTCATAATGACCATCAACAAAATTAAAATGCATGGTTTCTTCAATCACATTACTTCTTTTATTATAAACTCTGTAAGTTTAGTATTTAGAGGATATCCTATGACAATTCCTTTATCTATTTTACCATGAAACATTTCCATAATTTCTTTGATGTTTTAAATGTAACATTTACATCCAAAAAACTTTCTAATACTTGATAGTGGGTGTTCTGCCATATCAAAGCTCAAAGGTGACTTTTTTTCTGAATAGGACTTGCAGAAATTCGATTCTGTAGATAGCATTGCAATATTTACAGCTTCTGCCCAAAAAAATTTGGCTGTAAATTATGTCACTTAAAATCGTTACCCTTCCTTGCAAAGATCAATTTTTCCTTTCAAGTACACTATTTTGATGTGGAGTTTCGGGTGCACTAATGTTTAAAAGTACCATTTTTTGAAGAAGAATTTTTAAATCATGATTTTCAAATTGTCTACCATGACCACTTCATCTCAAGCTCTTTTACAAAACATAATAAGGACACTAAAAGTTTCACTTTTGTGAGAAAGAATGCTCACTAGTATCTAGACTAATCATCATCCATTGAATATGTATGATGACTACCACCTAAGCACAGCCTTGGTAGGTCCCAAGATATCCATTTGCAACATTTTAAGCTGTCTTTGAGCAGTTACTTCATTAATAGGTGGGAAAAAACTCTTAATTTGTTTTTGTTTTTGACAACCACCAAAAATTTATCTTTTTTCAAAGATTATGTTAGGCAAATCTTTGATAATATCTATCTTAGCTATTTTAGAAATAATATGCATTCTAACATGTTCAAATGTTCGATGCCATAGCACAGATCATTATTGAAAGAGTCAAACAATCAACGTGTTGACTACACAAGTTATCTAAATTTAATACAAACATTTCCCATTCTTTTTTGCCATTAACACAATGTATTTATGACTTTTTCTCTTGATTTTGTATATGTTTTTGTCAAATATTATTTTGAAGCCTTCATCACATAGTTGACTAATACTGGTAACATTATGCCTTAAGCCATCAACTTGTAGGACACCTCAAATTAGAGGTGAGGTACCATTACCTACATATCCAATTCCAATGATTTTAGCTTTTGAATTATCTCAAACGGTAACTTTTCTTCCATCCTTGTTTTTTGAAGATTTAAAAATTGATGCCACTCTACATATATTTTTCACATCCACTATCCAAGAACCATTTCTCCTTTTTGTTCACGGATCTCAAGCATAAATATGAAAAAGAATCAAGTAATTGATCTTGGCACCAAAATTTGTTTGGTTCCTTGTATGTTAGGAACTGTCATTTCTCAATTATTCATTTTGTTTCTTTCTTTAGAAATTTATCTGATTGCAAAACAGTATACGCTGAACCTTACAAGTGCTTAAAAGTATGGTTGCAGTTTGCCCAATAAGTAGTGTATCTTTTCCTACAGGAAATTGTACTAATCCTATTGCAAATTAATTTGTTTATTGATAGGTAAATCCTAGCCTTTTTTCCCCCCCCACAGTTTTGATCACAAAAATATAAAAACTAGAGATTGACAATTTCCAAGAATTTCTAGAACAATAATTGAAAGCAAAGCTAGAGCAAACTCTGAAATAAATGAAATGGTAAACAAATGAAATAACATCAAGATGAATAATTCAGAAAGCCATGAGTAAAGAAAAATAACAGTCGAAAATCAAAAGGTGCAAACTTTATGCTGAGAATATTAAAAATCAACGTACTAGAATCCTGGGAATCACAGTCCAAAAGTTCTCTGGTTCCTCAATGGAAACTTGGCAATCAAATTTAAAGGTAACTGTCCAAAGGGATCTAAACAAGCAGCTGCCCCTTTGTATTGTCCGCTTCTTTTTTCTATTTTTTTCTGTCTGTGTCATCCTTCAAGCAGCTGTTGCTCCTTGGCTAATCCTCATGAAAAGTAAGAAATTCCTCACATTGAAAAATGGGGTTGCTCTTGTAAAACTGGGATAAAGTTGAGCCAAATTATCCCAATTCAGGATAAATTCTTGGGGAAGTGGTTCCCCTTTTGTCCTTACTCAGCAACTCTCTCTCATTTTTTTCCTACCTCCAGCTGCTTTATTATGGAAGGCTGGATTATTTCCTTTCGTTTTTCTCCCCAGGATATTTGGCTGTCTTCCTTTCTTTCCCACACACAGCCATCAGTTTCCTATTCCACAGCCAGCCAGTTATTCTTTCTTCAGCGCATAACAATTTCTTTTTTTTTTCTTTTCCGTTTCTTCTTCAAGCAGCTGGTTCTCATTCCTTATTGTTTATGTAGGATGGTTTCCTTCCTTCCTTTTTGTATGGAGGACGCCTTCTTCTAGGCTTTTTCCTCTACAGTACTTCTACTGGGCTTGGAACTTTTATGGAGAACATATGTTCTATAAGTCCGGCAAACAGCTTGACACTACCAACAAATGGGGAATGAAAGTAATTTCAGTTTTTATCAAACATAATCATACAATTAATGTCCTTTCTTGCTACAAGAAAAGCTTTCAAGGCTCATTAGATGGCATAACTTTTAGAAATTAATTCTTAAATACTTTCACAAATTAATTGTTAGAATACTTCTGTCATATATTATTTCTGAGAAAATTTTCAAAAATATTCTGAACTTTTCACCTTTTTTTTTTCAATTTAATTCTCAAATTTTATTTTTAGTACCAATTATATTATATTCAAAAATAGTGCTGATTGACCACATTCGTATGTCAACACAAAAAGGGCCAATTTTGGAGTATATTACTTGAGAATGGTATTAAAATAAAAGTCGAGAATAAAATTAAGAAAAATAAAAGCTAAGAATTAAATTGCGAAAAGATGAAAAGTTGATAATATTTTTTGTTTATCCCTTTCTTTACCAATTTTGATTTTAACAACTTCAAATCTTTACTCACTTAAAAATTTATCTCTAGTATCATTACCATTAGTGAACTTAGCTGAAGTCACAACCAGATCGTTAACCTTTTTCTTTCTTGGTTTCCTCATCATAAGCCTGCATACATTTAATTTTACATTTTAGCTCATTGTTTTCCTTTTCAAGTTCATTCTTTTTAACAAGCAAAACTTCATCTTTTTTATTTCTTCTTAGTGTGACATTTCCTGTTTTAAACTTTATACTTACTTCCTCACAATTTTAATAGTTTCGGACTATCAAAGAAAGGATCTAAAATTTCATCATAACAAAAGGTTTCTTGATATACCTCATCATCATCCTCAACTCTTACAGTTGTGTTATTGTAAGGGCAAGATATTGTAACAAGTAATAAAATGATAAATTGAGTATTGTCTCCTAAATTATTAAATGTTTACTAAATGTCAAAGTGAACTTTATCCTAATGTTATCTAAATAATTGAATTAAATATGGGAATAACTAACTAAATTGAATAAGCGATTACTATAGAAATCATACTAAAATGAGAGATAGTAGGGTATTTTCAATTTCACCTAAGTATTCTTATGTACCAACTGTCAATTTCTCATTTGCAATATTTAATCACGGTGACCATCAAGATAGTAAGAATATTTAATGCTCCCTCCTAGGTATATCAAAACTATAGTCAAATATCTATCTACTATATTTCTATATAAATAAAATACATAACTATTTATGAAGCTTAGCTATCTCTTCAAAATCGCACAAGTTCATATAGTATTTCTCTATCTACATTGCAACTTATATCACCTCTCTCAAAATCAACTATGTATGCATCTCTTCTCGATCTCAACATATAATATCACATCATTCTAATGGTGATCAAACATTTCAAAGTATTAAGTATAAATGAAAACAATTATAAAGGAAAAATATTGTGTCATGAATAAATTTCAGGAGAATATATTCCAACAACCAAAGGTTACATCTAAAACCCTAGTAATAAAAGCTTAGTTAATGTTTGAATTAAGAGCAAATATGGAAATAGTGGAGTTCATCCTTTGAAAGGACTAAAGAAAAAAGGTAGAAAAAGAGAAAAAGGAAATCTCCCCCGGGAGTTGCTGTTTGCTGCTAGTTCTGCCCGCCGTTTTTTCCCTCCAGTTCAGCCTGCTGTGGCCCCTTCTCTGTTTTTCTTTGCGTAAACAGACTGCTGCCCGTCCACCTTGTGTGTATAATTCTCCTTTATTTCCCCTAGTTGTCTTTCTTTATTTCTTTCTGCCGTGTAGTAGAATTTCCCTCCCTGGTGGCCATCCTCTTCTCCTCTTAAATAACCAATGTCTCTGACCAAATCTCAACAGTGCATATTTAACCTCACAAGTTTACGAAAATTTGGTGTAATTTTTCTGATCAATCGGGTACTGTATCCACAAAGAGTTAATTTTCTCTGCAAAATTAATTTTGTAACAACTATATAATCCAAAATAATAAAATACTTAAAATATTAAATTATGATGATGGGTGGTAATAACTGTTATGCAGCCATGGAGTTACTTAACAAAACAAAAAAAGTAAAAATTAAATTGCAAAAAATTTAAAGTGCATGAAATTAAAATACTTGTAGCGGCAGTATAATTTAACAGCAATAGAAATTAAATTACAGATATTTAAAGTACAAAAATCTAAAATTGTAAGAGTGTTGGTGGCGTAACTATTTAGGGCTTATAGAAATAAAAGGATGAGAAATAAAGTGTGAGATTTTAAATGACAAAAATTTAAAACTATAAGAGTAGTGGTAGTAGAATAAAAGGATAGAAAATAAAATGCGAGAAAAATTAAATGACAAAAATTTTAAATAGTTAGAGAACCAAGATGACTAACCATGACGTGTTGATTCCTGCAGTACAACGCAATATAAAATTACAATTCTCTGATGTTAATACAAAATTGAACTAACACGCAAAAATAAAAAACAACAAAACAAAGCTAAAGGAGTCCTACTAATTTGAAAATAAACTTCATTCGAACAAAATAACAATTCTGAAACAGAACCTACGACATTAAAATACTAAATTTTTTAGACAAAAACTAACAACTTAAACTTTTTTCCCTCACTTCATTTTCTCTTTCTCTTCATTCTCTCCTCCCCTCTCTCTTTCTTTCCCCTGGCTCTCTCCCTCTCTCCCTCTCTCTTTCTTCCCCCTCTCTCTGTTTCTCCTCTCTCCCTCTCTCTCTCTTTCCCCTCTTTGCTGAAGGCAGAGGGCCTCCCCTCTCTCTTTTATAGAGAGGGTGAGGCGATGTGTGTGTGTGTGCGATTTTTTTTAATATATACATTCATATATACATATATGTTAACCCAAATAAAATATACAATCATTTTTTATGGGACTTCAAAAAAATCAACTTCACTTCTGTTTTTTTTGTTCCTTTATTTGATTGTTTAGATTGTTAAAATGAAGCTGTTCTTCGATCCATTTATATGCTTTTATTCCAAAAATTCTTTTCAGGGCTAAAACTTGCACAACAAAAATATGTAACTTAATTACGTAAATTAAATAAAAATTACTAAAAAATAATAGTAAATAAGTGAAAAAAATATAATAATTAGTGTTTATCACACTCCATACCTATTGCTAGTCCCTTAGTAATGATAAAAGATAACAGATGAACACTGAAAACTAAAAATTTTAAAACTCCATTCTCATAGGTATCACGATTGCATTTAGCGAATGCAACAAAGTTTCAAACTCCTAAATGGCTCTAGTGGATGAGTTAGGTCTCGTGAGGGTTTTTTGCATTGATACCCACAAACATCCTGGGCATCTCAAAACACATGTCAATCTTGTTAATATTTAAGGGATTAATGGGATGAGCATGAAACATTAAAAATCATTAGTATAGCCATCTTAAATCTATCATGAAGAGAATTCTAGTGTGTGCATACATTTATTTTATCCAAACCCATTAACTACAGTTGTACATAATCCACCTTTAAACCTCACATGATATACATTCACAAGAAATTTGTTAAATCCATAGGCTGCACTCAAGAGTTATGTAAAAATAAGAGTAAGTGTAGGTCAAATCAAATCATGCAACTTTTAAAATGAAAACACTATTTGTGAGGACTTGTCATGATTGTATAAAAAGAAACTTACTTTCAAGATCAATTAATGTAAATAAGAATATTCTTAATTTATACCTAAGATTTACTTCCACTAAGGTCCTTTCAGGTTTTACTAGTTGTAGTGAGGTTTCGAGTTTGTAGTTATAAAAAAACTAATAAGGATTTTGCAAATGATGCCCTGGAAGCATGAACTTACCCTCTCTACCAACGCTCCCCTTTTTCTTCTCTTCAAAAGCCATATCCTCGTGATATTTTATTTAAATTTGGTTATTTCTCATTTTTATTCTCATTTCTCTTTTCCCCCTTTTTCCCATTCATTCATTTTTTTCATTTTGATATCTCTTTTTTTTTTCTTTTTCTTTTTAGATTTTTTAATAATTAATTTTAATTTTTCCTTTTTTTCATAAGAAGAATTCAAGAAAGGAAAAAATACATTAAAGACCAGCTCCTAGACTTTGTCTGTGTCTTTTTGTGGAGCACTTAAATTATGTAAATAAATGATAATAAAATTCCCACGTCTCCCTTTTTCTTTATTTTTCATATCGAACATCATTTTCATCATCTCCCATAATAGTCAATGTATCTTAAGAAATTTGGATAGGATAAGTATTTAATATGTCTGGATCAAATTTTCTGATATAACTAAACCAAAGAAAATATAATTGTAAAGATCAAGTTGGCACATAATAAGTTCAAATTGGTTTAAATGGTAATTGAATAAAAAATAAAATTTGCTCAAGCTCAAAATATCAAAGATGATAACACTAAAGTCATCCTTAAGGTGAATAATAATAATTCTTATGCATAAAACTAAGTTACTCTTATTTAGCAATAATTAATTGTCAAGAATAATAAGTTTAAAGCAAACATAATGAAGTTATTGAAGAACTTTCGCTGAAAAAAATCAAAATAAGAGTAAGTGTTAATATCCCTTTTGTCACATTCCTAATCCCGAAGTCCAATTATATTAATTTATTAATCCATAATTAAATCAAATCAGATTTTAATCCTTAAAATTCAAAATTTTAACTATTTATTTTATCGACAAAAAAATCCAAGACAATATCGGGACACAAACTTGAAAATTAAATACCTATAAACAACTCGAAATAAAATAATGATTCAAATCACAAAATCTAAATACCACGCCGGAAAGTAGCTCTAAACATTCACAACTATAAGACCTCAAATCATATGTAAGGAAAAACATCTCTACTAATATCAGCATAATTGAAATCATAATTTAATGGAACTATTGAAAGAAAATCGAAATCAAACTTAAATGTCATCATCATACATCATCACTATTTGAATTACAATAATTAAAAATTTAAGCAAAATTAATAAACTTGAAACTACTGTTCTTCCAATATTAATACATAAATTGATCCAAATCCTAAATATAATTTCCCAAACAATTATCCTTCAATCCGATCACTTGTAAGTAAGCAGTGAACTCTTTAATTTGAAATGTTAGCGAAACAAAAATAAGAGTAAGCCAATTGCTTAACAAAATATATATAATTTTTATATATGAATATATATATATATATATATATATATATATATATATATATCAAAGGACATGATGGAACATGACATGATAAAATACCCAAAAAACTATTAGCATTATTTTTTAACTTATCATACATAATCCAAAACTAATGTTCAATATATATCAAATTATGCAAATATATAAAACATAATCAAATTATGTAAAAGCATATTAAACCAATGACTGGTGATGATCTCACTAATAAAGGACAAATATCAAAACTCGGGTTATGATTGTTTTTATATAATCAAAGGCCATATACTACTATTTAAGGCCTGTAGGTGGGTCGTCTATATATAATCCTATAAATAGGGTCGAACACCACTTTTTTAGCCTGCAAATGATTGGTGTGATATTTAATTTATTAATAATATATTAGGATATATTTGAATATATTTCATCAATCATCTACAATTCTTCATATATAGTTGAATAAATGCGAACATATGCTTAGATTTTCTCACACCGGAGAAAATATGCTTATCTTCAAACTTATGTAGAGTTTTCTTTCTTATTTCTTCAAATATATGACATGCATGAATAATTTTTTGTTAATTCAGAACATGTAGAGGCATATAACCCAAAATTGAAGGCATACAAGGGTGGTAAACAGAATTCGAGGGCAAGTAAGAACATTTTGCAGAAAATTAATATTTAAACAGGATGTGCATGGATTCAAGGTATATGTTTCGTAGAACTTTCATGAAATAGGAATGAGATCATATGCATACAAAGTAATAACATTTTATGTACGAAAATAACATATATATAAGTATTTAGAATAATAAATGCTCAAGAATATCAGAAAAAGATAGCAATAAAGGAAAAAAGTTTTAAATGTACTTACCTTTTACTTGAATCTAGCAAAGATTTCTTAAATATTTCTTAGTTTTTTCTTCTCCTGCCTACTCTCCTCTCTCTTTCTCTCAAAAATCGTTCGAAAATGATCGAAATTCTCCCAAAGGACCTATTTATGGAAAACTAGCACATTTGCATCGGTCAAGCATGCATCAGGCGCTAAAGTACAATCTATACCACATACAAGCGTCCCCTAGGCATGCATCTGGCACCAATATTCTATTTTAAATACGTAGATGTGTCGATCAAGCACATATCGAGCACGACTAGTCTACCTAAAATATGCATGAGTGCCCCTGAGATGTTCCTCATGCACGACCTTACTTTCAAAATACATATATGCGTGGGTCAAATGCCTGTCAAGCATCAGTCAGTCTAATTTATTTTGGTTAGAAAGTTAATTTGTCCCAAAACCTCAATTGACCTCAATAATTATATTAATTTAATTTAATTAATCATCATTAATGAATATATTAGGATATATACCTTATAAAATACTTGTTCATATCTGAAGCCATCTTCGGATGTAGCTTTTGGGTCATGTGATTTGATCATTATATTATTATTTCAAGTCGTTTAGCAATATTTAATTTGCAAGCTTGCATCCTGGTGTCAGTTAGATTTAAGTTGGTGTAATAAAAATAAATAAATTTTCAGGATTAAGATAATCAAAAATTAAAGAATAAGTTAATTTTATTTCTGGACCGGGTTGTGACAATTTTCTTTACTTGTACTCTCTTTATTATAGTAAAACCACTTCATCTTGTAACTATGGATGTATCTCTCATCTAGAGGGTGAACCATGTAAATTTGTTGTCTCATATGTGCTAGAATTCATATCATAATTCTATTGTTACTCACAACAGAGTCAACAACCATGACATGACTAGTTACATAAAATAACCGATTATAGTTAGAGAATGCCATCTTAACCTCGGTGCATTCAAGAAGTAGCCTTCCATTTGGAAATTAAAGCAACTACCTTGGCTTGTTTTTCTCTTGTACATTTGACAATCCTATGCCTCTTAGGCATTGATCTAGAAGCTCCACTTTATTTGGGAGAGTAGTCAGTGTTTTGCACTTAGACCTAAATGTCTCATGTGAACTTAACTCAACCACATATATGGAACAATTAAATTTGATCACTTTCAAGTGCTCAGCCTCAAGATTCAAGTGACATATAACATTATCAAAAGTTTTGATATTTTAAATGTGCATCAAGTTTTGGGTCATAGCTTCCCAAGAGCTTGGCAATGAACAAATCTTTGCTTAGATTTGCTTATTAGTGAGGCTGTCTTGTATCATAGTTGACATCACTCTTTAATACTACTTCATCGTATCTCCAGAAGACATCTTATAGGAGTCAGCATTCATAGTCAATCCACAATAAGTGTAGTGGTGGATGTCCCACTAAACTTAATGTTTAAGGCATTCCACAATGCCTGAGTTGTTTGGTGCTCCTCGAACTCACCAACAGGACTGTTAATCACGTTGCTTCAAAGGCACACAACGTTCCTTCTTGATCCATTTCTCATAGGCTTCAAGATCTTTAATTGTTCAGTATCACCTTGCTTCAATGCAATCAAAGAATTGGCTAGATTTTCCAAGATTTCTTGTTCATTTTAGACATATTGGATCTACGATGCCAAATACCATAATTTTCTCCGTTTAATTTTTCTCCCTTATTCAAATCTGCAAGAATGTTCTTTAAAGCAATGTCCCTAAAAATTATTGCACAAACAAGATATTATTTTTCACCATGGATGAAACCATATTGGCATTAGACATGTTGATCAATATATGTTAATATTGGATATAAGAAGAAAAAAACATCCAAGAATCGTAAGCTGTCAAGAAAATATTAATCGATACATCAGCCAAATATCCAATATATCAATTGAATTTTTGAATATCGATCAATATATCGTAATATATTTGCCGATATAGCAACAATCATAATTTTTTCACAATGTTGGGAAATATTAGTATCGGGGGACTGCTCCTAATAAATATATAGCTAATGTTTTCATCCATTTTTTTCACACATTAAATTTATTTTTCTAAATTAATCCCCATCAAAGACAAAATAATTGAAAAGTGTTGTTTTAACTAGGCTTTCTAGTAGTCTCTCTTGCCACTCTGTCCAGTTATTAATTTTTTGATCTATTGTTTACAAAATCTTTTATAGAAGGTAAAATAATTAAACTCATCCAAAGTCTAGCTTTTGCTTATCTAACCAACTTTCACTTTATATTTGGTCTTCCTTTACCAAGAACCAAACTATTCTTGACTAAGTTGTGGGGTCTTATGTGTAAGGATGCTCCTTAATTAGATAAACAACTTCTCTAGATAGAACTTCCACAGTATGCTAGTAAATAATTCCTTGCATTATTCAGAGAGTTGGTCAAATATAACACAAAACAAGAAACTTTCAAAATTGATTTATATTATAAACCAATCATACTCGTGTTGTTTAGAATAATGGATGAAATAACTCCAATTACCCCGTTGCCTTGTGATCCCTCTAATAAGCTGACCAACTTTTAGTCAAACACCTTCTTAACCTATTATTTTTGTCCAAGCAATTAAAATTGAAAAATTTTCTAACAATAATTCCATAATTTATTTTCATAAATAAATATTAAAAACCGATGGCAAGTAATACAATGCATGACAGAAATATGAGCATTTAATTTCATAATAGATAAGTAGAATTAATTGTTATTCAATGGGAATTTGAAAAACAATCATTATTTCATTTGATCAATAAATAAATAACCAATATCATATGTTACAACAGAAAATATTTACTCAACTGGCATTTAATTTTCATAATGTCCCAGTTTGAAGTCCAACAAATGCATATTTGCTGTCTCAGAAAATGTCTAGAATGTTTAAAAAAACGTTCACTTTAAAATTCAGCAAATGATTTCATGGCTCAATGGCAAGGTGGTTCACTTCTCCTTCCAAGGATTCAGGTTCAAAACCATGTGCCAACACTACTTTTAATATGCTGATTAATTAGCATTTGTAAAAAGAAATGCACCAGGATAGCAATCATATAGTCCTCAATTCATTTGAAAAAAATAAAAACCACCTGACATTAATTTTTCCAAAAACAACTAAAAATGCAACATTACTGGAAAACAAGGAGTTGCCCAGTGGTAACCAAATATTTCATGCATGCACAAGGTGTTAGGATTGAGCCCTTTCAGTAGCTGAACATTTTTTTTTTTCATTTTTTCCATTTCAACGAAAAAACAATCCCTTGAAAATATTATTTTGTGCACAAACATACTTTAATAGAAATATCAACTTGATGTGTATCTTGGATTTGATGATACCCAACACAACTAAATTTTTCTAGGGAGAAATTGGCTTTGATGCTAATGTTAGAAAAATAAACTCATGCGTAACGAAAATTAAATAGATTTCGGTATATCTCATTTTGCCAAAATTAATATATTGTCGTTTTGTTTCGTGTGTTTTCAAATGTCACTTTGTCTTTCTCGGTGGTAAAATGTTCTTCGAGAGAATCATTAGCAAATTCCACCAGGCAAATGCATAAAAAGGGTTTTAGAGAGAAAAGTGAAATTCTTTCCTTGAAGAATTTGGGGTGTTGTGTGTTTTGCAAGAGGAAGAGGAGGGTCATATGTACGGCCTCACCAATTTGTGACCTTTGGCTAACCTAAAAAGCTCAATACTACAAGTCATTGAAGTGGGCAATAAACTCACATCATAATAAAGGCTCACTTTGGCACCCTTCCAACTCCGACATTTATAACAGAAAAGCCATGGATGCAAATATGAACTTTAAAAAAAAAATTGATCTTTAATCTAAAAGCTGTCAAGCTTTAGCTCTAATACCAATTGTAGTCCAAAGAACGACCTAAGAGGGGTTGAATTTGGATGATACATTTTTAGGTTAAATTTTTTAATTTGTTGAATTTCAATCATAATCAGTTTATTGTTTGACTGCAGAATTAAGCAAATCAGAAAGAAACAGTAAAGTAGAGAGTGGAAATCTGTTCTAAGCTGTAAATACTTCAAATCCATTAACGCGATCTCTTCGACTTTGTGAAAATCATACAATATAGACAAGATAAATTCTTGTACAAAGCAGCTGTGTCTGGTTGCTGTGGCTAGAATGAAGATAAGGGTATACACAAATAATGAACACAATCCTTGCCAGATATTTGTTGCATTCCAATATACAAAGCTGGTTCACAGTCAAAAATGGAAAAACCAAAAAGCCATATGCCTCTATGCATCAGCTGAGAGATGGGATTGTTGTGTATTTAAAGAATTTGCTAGATTTTACATAATTAGGATGATACACAACATTTTAAAACTACACTCCAAATTTGAGAGCTTCCAAAAGTTTGAGGTGCTAGCTTCAGAATTCAATTTCAGCCACCAGCCTCCCTATTTTTTCTCCTCCATCCGTGTGATTAGTTTGTATGAAGAGACTTAGTGTTTTGCATAAATAACAACAATAACATTGTAGCTTTGTTCCTGCCAATATAGTTGGCTGTTTAAAATTTAAATGGAGTTCAATTGCCTTATAATAAAGCTTCCAAACATCTCCATATTTAAATGAAACTTTCCAAGAGATAAAGCCTAAGCAATTCAATTTTTCTGTTTATTTAAAACATCAGATATTATTCAAATCCCTTTCAATTTGATTGAGTAAACATTTCAAATACAAAGGAGGGAAAGCAAAAATGGAAGCAGCATGGTGGGGGCTGTCTGCCATGATTAAACGGACCAAGGAGTTTCTTTTGATCCAAGTGTTACTTAAAATGTGCTATGTTTGGGCCAAGTATTCAGTAAGCAAAAAGTATAAACATCATGATCCAATCTTACATAAAACAACTAATTGAGCCATGCATTATTTAAGAAAGATGTAAGCATTATGAGTCCAATTAAAATTTGGTTTGTTATCATCAAAACAATGGTTGAACGGTTGGGTTTAACTGCAATTATAGTCTAGGCAAAGAAATTCATATGATTTTTAGTAGAAAGGCAGTTGTGTTTGCTGGAAAATCCAGATGTTAGAATGCTATGACTGAAGCTTGCTGCTTGTATGACTGCACACTAAAGAAGGTAGGAATATGACACTCAATATGCAATTGAATACAATCTTCTCATCTTCTGTATTCCTCCTTTTTTGCTTATTTTCCCATGGTGAATCCAATTATTTCTTTTTTCCGTTTTATCTGTTTTTAATTGATCTTAGTTTCAAGGCACTCTAGTAGATCCCAAGTTAAAATAAGATAGCTGTAATCTGGCAAGGCATGGAGGAATCATTTGTCACTATTTGCTGGAATGAATTTAGTGAACTACAAATTGAAGATTCTATATGTAATATGATGTAACAGCATTTTTCCTTGAACGAAGAGGCTTGGGTGGTTTTAACTTCGTATCACATATACACAATGACAAAACTTGAAAGGTGAATGAAAAGATCAGCTGAGCAGGCCTAATACTCTAGTTTGTGAAATCCCACCCCGCTTTTGAGTTAGATTTAAGGTGATTCACCTAATACCTGTAGTTTTTCTGGGGAAAAGAAAAGTTTGTACTTCCTTAATGTTCCAATACACTGCTGTGTGCAACTGGACTGTTGCAGAATGGTAGCCACTTAATCTCATGCTGCAGCTTTGAATAATCTGTTCCTTGATTATCTTCTGCATATGTTTGCGCCTTGGAAGTATGTCTTTGTCTAACATATTGCCTCTGCCATTGATGGTAAGCTGCCCTAGTTAAATTCCCTCCTTGAGGGCTTTTATCGTCCATTTGAAAGGGGAAAATGAATTTTTTTTTCTGAAGTAGGTATTTTATTGATGCAGAGATACCACTACCAACATCCAAGGGAGGCTGAGGAGGTCATTTTCAGAATATGGAGATGCTACCTGAGGTACTCTTGTGCATTTTTTTCAGGATATATTTTGTGATTACATCAATAGAATGAGCTGTCAGTGAATAAAGATATTCTAATCTTATCACAATATTTAGTTAGGATTAGATCTTATAGATTGAATATTTGAAATTAAAGTTTTAAATTTGTTGTTATTTAGTTTAGCCTGCATTAAGGATTCTAGGTTTTCATTGTATGGAATGAATTTACAGATTCAGTGCAATTCATCCGGCACAATTGGCAAGGTATCATAGTCTTTAGTCTTCTCCACACACAAGTTTGATTCCAGAGAGGAGAGTGTGCTTCGCTGCCCAATAGAAGGAAGGTCGATATCTTTCTTTATCTTATGGTTGTCCGTGTCATAGCCATCAAGCTGGATCCTGCTGCAACTACCATCTGTGAATATAATATAAGGTTGCATTTCCTGACGTGAATTTTCAGTTGCTGCCGAATTTCGATTCTTGCAAACTTTGGTTCTTGCAAGACTTTGGCTCCAATGAATTTTCAAATATTTGCATTTGGTTTCTTTTAAGCAATTTTATGGTATGGTGTCAGAGAATAGAGATACTCTAATCTTATCGCAGATTTTGTTAGAATTAGTTTTCAGATATAAGATATTTGATATTTAAATATTAACAGTTCAGCTGATATAAAGGGTGGTTTTCATTCTCTGTGATGAATTTATGGATTCAACTCAATCCATTCAGAAAAATTACGATGAACCATCTTTGTCTCCCTAGCTTAGGAGTGGATGAAACATTTGTAATCAAAATTTTGCATCTTAATAATCGACCAGTTCTGCTGGAACATTGATGGCCTGCATCTTCATTTATTGGTGTCTTTTCCATATACTTTGCTTTTGTTTTCCAGCATTGAATTACTTTTAGGTGTCTGATGAGGACATTTTATTTCATTTCCGCTTCTTTTGCCTGGGGTAATTTTTTTGTTTTTTGTTGCCATTGCTGAACATGCATTCCTCACTCATAACTGGTGGTTTCTCATTGTACTAGGAGTATGAGTTATGAAATGAGTAGTGGCATTTGGTTAGTTGTTAGGGGGTGGAGCCAACAGATTCACTGTTTATCTGATTCATGGGAGGCTGAAATGAGTTCTGGAAGTTTCACTGATAATGATGTTTCTTTTAAAATTTTTCTTACCTAAAGCATTTAATAGTAAAACTCCCTATCATGTTTGCTCATTTTTCTTTTCCAAATGAGTTTGTTTTCTGACATTTTTGAAAATACTGAGAGTGTAAAAGCGTTCAGAAATCAGAATTACTATTGTATTGTAAATTGTTATTTTGTCTATTGACTGCTTTTGATTTGCTTGTTTAAGTTAAGATATGGTGATCCCTTGTGCAAACTTTCTGTTTATAATAATATGTATCTGGAAACAATTCTGAAAAAAATGTTGACAATGCACTTTTCCATCAATTTTTTATTTTGATCTCTGAGGTAATTGACCTGCTTCATTAAACGGTTTCAATTTTAAGTGTTAAACACCTTCTTAATTCAACATTTTTCTCTAACCTTAATATTATCTCTCTAATGAAGTTTCTGAAAGTTCAATTGCATGTTGAAATGTGCGACTAAGGGATGAATTTTTTGAATTGATTGGATATGTTCCTAAATCTGAATGGATTAGATCATACTCAAATTTATAGGACTGAAATGTTTTTCAATACTCAATATCTCGAAAATCTCGAAAGAACTTCAAAATAATCTAAACAGATCTAAGAAACTAATATGTCATAACAATGTGTAACGGTATTTGGTCAATTTACGGAATAAAATATTGACCGATATATAAAATATATGCCATTATAAATCAATATCGGAGCTCCTATTGATATTTTTCGATACCGCAACAGAACCACAATAGGTTGTTGTATCTGTGTTATATCACAATATATTGGCGGATATTTAAAATATCAGCTAAAATACCCAATATTTTAATATTTTGATATTGGGTATTTTAGTTGATATTTGGCCCATATTTTCTTATTAGGCTCCGATTGACTTAAAAAACTTGTGGCTGTAAGTTTGATACCAATATCTATGCTCTAATATAGCTGATATGATATGGTCGCTACCAATACATTACCGATATAAATGTATACCTGTGTGTGCAGTTGTGCGCAAACATGCACATATACCCAACCCTAATTGAGAGGGCTTTCTGAATTCTAATGTGCAGCTGGCTACTCCCCCTCTCTTTCTCCCCCCACCCCCCTCTCTGCCTCTCTCCCTGTTCTCTTTTCCTTTGCTTTATGCACCTTGTTATCAATGGCCTTTAGTTGAACTTCCTTACACCTGTATTTAAGGTATGTTTGATGATAGGTTGAATATGGAATCTCTTTACTGCTTACAATCTTGTGTTGCTGCATCTTATGGGTTGCCATTCATAAACTGCGATTAGCATATGTATCTTCCTGTCGGGAGCATGAAACGGCAGTTCAACCTTAAGCTGGCTTGTTATATTTAAATCAACTAGCAGTATGGCATAACAGAGACACATCTTGTACCTGTCCATTGGTATGTGCAAATAGGTTTTCCTATCATGCTTCCTGGCTTAATGCAGCCTTAATCTGAAAATGAAGTGGCAAATGGATTTTTGTTTGTGTAATTCAATAGCTCAAAAATAGTTGAAATTTGATTAACTCAGGGAATTAATTTTAATATGCAGCAAATTGTTGACAATAAAAAAGAGACGGAAAGTGAAAGTGAGGAATGAATAGTCAGGGAAAAAAAAGTTTCTCCCTCGTCACTTGCTTCAAAATACAAAGTCTTCTGTCCCAACCTTCCACAGCCTAAAGCAAGGCTGATGGATTATACATAGTAGTCTTGATAACTAAGTACTTCATCCTAAGACGGGCTGGCAACGAAAAGGCACTCATTACCATGGCGCAAAATGTCAGCCACAACCTAGCATTTCAGCCAATTAGTGTTGGTTTTGGAAGGAAGTTCCATCATTAAGATATGCCCATGACACTGTTACCACTGCAACCATCACGCCATGACACTGATTTGAAATAGTGATTCATTGTCATTGGTAAAGAAGTTCAAAAGCTCTAGTTGGACTAAGAATCATACCAACTGCATGTTTGCCTCATCTATTTAATCTTCAGCCCGTGAGGTGTTTGTCCACAATTGTTAAGCCAATCCTTGATTCCGAAATGCAAGGGCTTCCATCTATCATATTATACTCATACAACCTACTGCCAAACTGAAGAACGTAGAAATTTCTGTTGTGGAGATGTAATTTAGTCCCTCAAGTAAAGGAACCCCATTATTTCTTATTCCACTTCTTCGTATTTCTACATTTCACTACCTCTCCAGCAAACAAAGGATTTAATTTTTTTGATAAATAGGATATGTTTTTCTGTCTTCCACAATTAGTTTGTTACATTTTGTTGCAGATCCATGAAGGAAAACTTGAACTCACTGCCTGAGATTGTGCTCTCTAATAGCTGAGTCAATTGTTTGATTGTCATTGCATTTGCCCAGACTTAGCTCTTATTAACTCTGAGGGGATTTATTAATCATATTCCCAGCACCCGTGGTCTCATCTTCTGATTTTTATTCATCAACAATCAATAATCTTTCTGATTTTGAGACATCTGTGAGGACACTACACCCTATCTTTATCGTGGCTGTAAAAAGCCCACAAACCAAAAATCATTAACCATTAGGTGAATGCCCAAAAATAATTTTATACTGTATCACATCCCCTCATGTGAATGTCCTTCTGGGCTTAAAGCGTAGATTTAGCACAAGTCTACTACATAGTGTGTGATGAGAAATAATTATAAACAAATTTAGATTTAAATAATTGAACTCAAGACCAATTGATCAACAAATCTTTGATACCATGTCAAGAAATCAGTGGACAAAAGCTTAAGGTATTAAGCGAAGGACTAAGAATGTTTTATTGCCATCTTGTGTTTAATTATCTTTAACATTAAATCTGACACAAATTGTTGATGCATGATGCCTCTCACATGACGTATGAAGTAAATGACGCATGCACAATCAGATACAATTTGATGAGTGTTGCTTATGTTGGAATCCTGTCTGGCTTGTCGTAGGGAGAATAAAAAAGAGGATCAATGTGTAGTTTTGGAGCAACTAAGGTATCTTCTCCAGCCATTTGAACTAGTAGGCCGCTTGTGGCTGTAATTATTGGGTTTTAAATCACTCCTTTGTAAATCTCACACCCATTTAATATTTCTTCCAATGGTACGCCCAATGCCACATAAGTCTTGGTTTGATCGGAAGAAATTATCAAGTAGCGTATGACAAACGCTTGATTCAAGTATATGTGTTGTTTGTCCAAAATAGAGATGCCCAATGTGCACCTAAGAGGCACACGTGTATATTTTGTCTAAATTGTCCAACACATGATGTGCATCGGAGGGGCACTTGTGTGCCTTTGTACAGTAGGCTCGCGCCTGATAGGTGCTTATGCATTGTTCTTGATATTCATTCGTCCTAATGTAATTTTAGGGTATTCATTGCAGTTCTTTTGAATTGTTGAGTGCTGGTATTGTGAGAAAAAGAATAGAATGAAAGTGAAAAGAGAGAAGAGGAAGATTTACTTATTTATTTGAGTCCCATTTTATATTTCATTTTCTACTAACCCTACACATGTTCTTATTTGTTATAAATGACATTTTATTGGTCATTTTTCTTCTCTTTCATCTTATATTCTCTATTACTCGGGTTTATTATTATAAGGTGTTGTATTTTTGTGCTTGTTGGAGGTTTTTATAATCGAAATTCACCATTTAATGGATATTCTTTAGACTTATAAGCCCATGATTTTTCTCATCATTTCTAAAGGGGTTTGTCACATAAAATTTTATATATTATCACTTGTAATTATTATTGTTCATTGTGCATTATCAATTTATCTCTTCATGGGTTCAAACAAAGGGGTTCGGAACCTGACAGTGATGACGTCTTAGTTGATAGTTCCAGTAAACTAAAGAAGAGTGTGTGTGGTGACTTGTATCTTACTTTCTGTAGTTGCAGTGTATCTTTCAATTGCAGAGTGGTTATATGTTTCAAATTGCTGGAGTCATTTTCATCAATGCTAAAGAACAGAGGAGTGAAAGAGATTTGAATTCTGTTCTTATGTCTGATCTTTCTTGGTATATGTAACTAGGTAAGCAATGGGCTGGTAACTGAACTCATGAAATCTCTTGGGAATCGGGATACATATTAATTTTCCTACTTTAGCAAAATGAATTGCCACTGATTCTTTCTACGAAACACAAAAAAATGTGTCATGGAGGTCCAGCAAGTCATAATTGATATTTGCATGACCAATCCAATTAGACTCAGACATCCATTCTGTCGCAGCATATCCCCCTTAGCCATTATTTTCTGTGTATCATTGTTCTCTAAGAAAAATGGACACTTTAGGGTGCCGTGTTGACAACATGTATTGGACACAAACACTTTCCGCTACTTGTCAGACACTCCAACACTTCCTTATTTTGTGTTATTCTGACATGCTAGGAACATGGTAAGGACATTTTAACACATTTGGGCTAATTTTTTAACCTTTAAAACAAGAAAAATTGGCATTTGCTGAAAACTAAAGTATTAAGATTCATAATTAGCAGTTGAGATGAGATAATTTAACAACATAGGTGATTGTTTATCAATCAAGAGACAAACAGAAGTTCATGATAGAAAAGAAGGGATAGATAGTGAGTAGAGAATGGGGATGGATAGTGATAGAATTTCAGTGCTTGCTTAGCCTTGTATTTGTTTTCTTATGATAAAATTGTTTCCCCTTTGTGTTCCAAATAGAGTCCCTAGCTCTACTTTCTTTTCTCTTTTGTTGTGAAATTTTTTTGTATACCCTAGCACGTCGGATATTGAATACTATTTTTCCATATCCTAACATTTTCTTGAATTGTCATCCGAATATATTCCTGCATTTTCTTGTTTTTTTCCCAATCTCTCTCTCTCTCTCTGACTGGAAATGCGGTTTTAAGGCTTATCTTTTGTCTTAACTCTCTCTGTTAAGTTATAGTCAAATGTTTGATTGGTTAGTTTCATCCTTTTTATTTTTTATGCAAACAGTAACAAACCTTGATTATGTTTTTTTTTTTTTTTTCTCTCCTTATTTTTCCTTTTTATTGTGAACAATGATTACTTTTTTTTCTTGAATGCTCCTTCCTTTTCGTGGGCAGGGATAAATTGCTTGCTTAGGAAAGTTTTCAGAAATTATAAGGTGAAGTATAAATTACTAATTTTTTGTAATATATTAGTTTAATCAGTCGTAGTCCTTACTAATTAAAGAACTGTGAAATTTAGTTAACATGTGTCTAACGTATTATGTCCTAATTTTTCAGAAAAATAACTTGTCAATGTATCAGTTTTGCATCGTATATGTATCCGTATCATTTCCATATTGCTTAGGGTGTACTTATCTTCGGTAAGAAATGCAAGCATTGGCGCATGGTTTGATTTTCTTAGCTGCGTCCAGAACCTGTTCCTTTTAGATCGATGAAGAATGTCTAGGTTAATTTTATTCTCCAAACTTCATGCTTTGATTAACCAAAAAGCAAACGTCTGCCCTTACTGTCCATCATCTTCCTCTCCTTTTTTGGGTGGGGAGGAGGGGGAGCGGCAGTTATAGGCATCATCACAATGTTCCCTACTCTTGCTTCAGGTCCTTTAAGATCGAAATCTCTATTTTAACTCCATTACATGTTGATCTTAATAAGGCTTAAATTTAATTCACTGGTTGCCCATGTTTAAGCTTAAAAGCCCTTCTTTAAGATTCTATGGAATGATCATGATGGAGACCTGCCTATGGTTTCTCGTTAGCCGTAATCAAGTCAGCAGGGTGGAAATGCAAGTGGCTGTAACTTGTGAGGTAACAATAGTTCAAGTATCCTTCGCCTTGGAGCTTTGGAAGTCTGGTTCTCATCATGACAGATTGTATAGCATGTTTCATTATCTGAACCTTGTCAATTACTTTTGTTGCTGTGCAATACTTTCCCAAAATCTATTTGCTTCTGCTTTCAGAATCTATTAATGGCATCTGTCAATGTTGGTTGCTTGTTGTTCGACGTTGTCAAGCAAAGGTACCGATATGATCCACTCATTTCCATGGTTTGATCTTCGGTAGCTGGGCTTTCGCTCTCTTGTTGCATCGGGTTGGTTTTTTGCTTAGAAAAAACTTTGCAGGGTCATCTGATCTTTTCTTAATGTTCTCTTTTGTAGTTGGACCATAGCATCATTATCAACTTCTGGGAAATATTTTCTGATTTCTTTGTAATCGGACGACGATGGAACCCTCAATTGATCAGGAGGTTTAATTTTTGTCTAAACGTTTCCCTCTCTTGCATATTTATTCCTTATTTTCCCCGTAATGTCGAGCCATCGGTCCACTGCTTGTCCTCCTCGTCATGTTATGCATTCAAATGTCGTTAATTATCTAAGCTGGCTCAAATTTGGAATAGACATCTTTGTAAGTTTCTTTAATGAGATAAACTTTTTTTCTTAAGATTGTCATTATTATATGTTTTTACAAATTAATTATATATATAAATAAATTTATATACCTGGATTTATATTCGCTAAATTTACTTGTGTCGTATAAAAATTGTTGTTGTCTTAAAAAATCGGGAGATGATTTCTCTCATTTCTCTCATCTTATGATTTGTAAAGATATTATACAAATTTTGTATATATTAAAATGATAGTAATGAACGTCCTTTTATAAAAAGAAAGGAGATTATTCTCAAATTATCAAAATGTCCCTCTCGTTCAACAGGTATGTCTTGAATAGATATATCCATTAGGAAATAACATATCTTTTTTTAATCAAAGGAAATAACTAAAATGAATGTATTTTTAAAAAAAAAATTCTTTAATATATATTTAAACATAATAAGACTGTATTAATTTAATAAATTATATACCTTGTCATGTATAATATATTTTTAACATTCATCCATTTTACCTATATGACAGTAATATTTACTGAAATAATTAAAATAAATTTTAAACTCGCGACAAATGTAAGTCACGACTGTTTCATATCATTATGTGACATAATTCCTTTCAAATATCACGACACTTATGAATTATGTGATTAAAGTCTTAAATAAGAAATATTTATATGACCAAATAATAATATTTTAGTGAGAAAATATTTTTACTATCATTAATTCAAAACTTTAAGTTTGGATAATATTAAAAAATATGAATTAATGGATCTATAATTGGATAACACTATCAAAAGTAATATCATTATACAAAATTTCAAATATCAAGAGTAATATCATTATATTTGGGTAACAATAAAGGCTCGTACTATTGACATGATCTATAAATATCTTTGGTAATAAATTCTTAATTAATGGATCTATAACTATAAGTTTGGCGTTCATATATTCTATTGATACCTTTTATTTTTAAATTTTATTTTTAATGATAAGATATTTAATTTTCATATATTTAACACTTTTTGAATACCTCTTTCTCTTTAAGAAGAAGCTACTGCAAAATTATTAAAATAATTTTTAGCATTTCAATATACTGTTGATAATTTTAAATCATAAAATAAAATTTCGTAATCATAATTCATGTATAGTGAATTCAAAAAATGTCATAAAATCTACTTCCATTGTGGGTATAATAATCACATATTACTTCATACGTTTTCATGAAATTATTTCTCCAATTAAAAAATTATATCAAGATATAGACATCTAGTATTTGTACATTCAGTATAGTCTAAATATAAATATCCTATTACCTCTAAATAATCAAATTTCTTATTAGTAAACATGTAATCTTTAGTTCCTTTAAATATCTCATTACTCTAAGTATCTCATTACGAAACTTATATTTAGTTTGGTTCAAATATATGTATAATCAAACTTCTTACAATAAACGTATAAGGAATATCCTTCATTTGATTTTTTTTTCTCATTCATTTTGTGGATATTACATTAAATTAAATTTATCACATTTCTAGATTGGAACAATAGTGATTAAACAATTCTCCATCTCAAATCTTTCTAAAATTTTCTTGATATATTCCTTTTGATATATTTCTAACAATTCATGTGATATATCTCAGAATATTTTTATCCCTATCACATAAGTTATGTTACTCATATCTTTCATATCAAAAATTTTAAAGATATGACCCTTAATCTCATGTAATAATCCAAGATCATTACTTACAAGCAATAACATTAATATTTAGAACCAAAAATATAAATTTACTCTCACTAAACTTCAATTATATATATCGATCAATGATATTTTTTGTAAAATTGGAGGATAAAATAGCATCATATAACTTAATATATTATTATCGTGAAGCTAATTTAAATCCATATATTAATTTTTTTAATTTACAAATTAAATTTTCTTATCTTTCGACTAAGAATCATTTAAATTGTTTTATATAAACATCTTTATCTAAATTTCTATTTAGAAAAGTAATCTTTATGTCTATTTGGTACAATGTGAAGTCAAAATGTATCACCAATAGTGTCAAGAACGATTTTCAATTTTGACTGTAATTATGAATAATTAAATTGAAATAATTAAAGTTAATATTAAAGGAAAAAGAAAATTAGATTAAAAATTAATTTTAGATCAGGTTGTTGTAAATTGATTGCCTATGCATGTTCTAAGTAAGAAGGTCACGCTTGACTATAGCTTAAATGAGACTCGCGCACATTTTTTTATGTT
This sequence comes from Nepenthes gracilis, assembly GCA_033239525.1. Taxonomy (NCBI): domain Eukaryota; kingdom Viridiplantae; phylum Streptophyta; class Magnoliopsida; order Caryophyllales; family Nepenthaceae; genus Nepenthes; species Nepenthes gracilis. Next base: position 21,060,896 of record BSYO01000001.1, read on the forward strand.
CTCGCACTCGATGCACGCCTGATAGGCATTTGAGCATATTGAGGCAGAATACAAACAACCTGACGCGCCTAATACGACGCTCGTGTGCCACTCTGTTTAGCCTCGACACCCGATACACACCCAACGAGTGCTTATGCACAAAGTTTACTATATAAGTCATATTTGACTAATTTTCGATTATTTTTGGTCAAATTTTGAAAGAAGAGAGAATCAGAAGAAAAGAAGAGAGAGAAAGCTAGAGAATATATATTAAATAAATCTTAAGTAAGATTTTGATAATTTAAAATTAAGACAATTATATCCCAAGCATTCTTTCCTTTATTGTTGAATTATTTTTACTTTTCAAAGTATTTATTATTTTAAATACTCATGTAAAATATATTTTCATACTTAAGATGTTTGTCCATCACATGCATGTACTCTCACTCCTTACCATTTTTATAAAAATTATATTCTTAATTCATGTATATTGATTTATCAAATTGTTTTTCTATAAATATATTTATGCATATGTTAAGAATCTGGTTTAATATTCTAATATGTTATAAATTTTGTACATAACGTTCTTGAATACTTAAAATTATTAAGTATATATTTTACATGTTTTGAAATTTTATAGAATTATCCTTGCATGAATGTTATTTGAAAAAAAAATATTGAAATGTTATAATATACTAATTTTTCTGTAATTTTATTTGAGAAACTGATAATATAGTTTTGTATATTTAAGAACTTGCATATTTAATTTTTTGTAGAATTTTTATGTACAGCGTGATTATATGGGAAAAAAATTAAAAAATATATACAATTTGTTGAAAAATTAAAAATATTTTTTTCAAAATGAGAAATATATAAACTATATGAAATTAAGTAAAGTTTCTATTTGTTTATACAACAGATCATTATAAGAGAATTAGCGGGTGGTATATTATGACATATCTTAATATATTATAGTGATAATCAATATTCGAATCTATCATCCGTGGATAAAAGCGACGTTTGATCTTGTCTACAAGGTGATACATATGACAGGTCTTGAATAGTAGTATAAAATTTTTGGTTATATAAAAATAAATATAAATCAAGTTTTAATTATTCACTTCTTAATTGGTAAGGCCTCACTGGCTCTTAATCCATTATATTTGAACAAAATTTATATGGCAAATATGAATTAATGAATTAAAATGCAAAATTTGAAAGTTGTGCATATTTAATATGAAAATTTACGATATTGCATCTGAATTCGATTTATTATTCTTTTCGATATGATTTAATAAAAATTATATATTTAATTATAAAATTTATATGTCTTACCAAATTTTTGGCCCACTCTAACTTTTATATTTTGCTAACCCTCTCCAAATTGACGACACGAATCACTTGCCAGTGAGGATCATGAAGGAAGAGCTATTGGAAAGAGATTAAGATTAGACTTATAGAATATTTGATGTTATATTATAATTTTCAAACAATAGTTTATTATGTTTACGTTATATCAGATAATAATTTATAAAATAATGAAATTGATGTAATTTACTCTGTTTATAATTTATAGCATCGTAGGATGTCGATCCATCCAATCGCTAGACAGCGGAGATTGCTTTAGTTTTTAATTGAGTTGATTACTTTAATTTTGGTATAAGAAAACTTCATACGTATGGTATGACATCATGATATAGTCAATGTTCTAATCACTTGACGTGCCATTTCGGTCCTATGATTTGGTTGGTTATTATATATATTTTTGAATCGGTTGAGATAATCGACTTATAGTTTACGTTTATCATTATTTAGGTTATAACTATAGATAATGAAATAAGTATAGTAATTATTATTCGGATTTGATACAGAACGTGACAAATACTATTATGATTCTTAAAAGAGCCTTTTCTTTAAGATTGAAAAAAAAAAAAAAGATCTCTTTATAATGAATATTATCTATTTGAGTATAATATTTGGTTATAAATCTGGCCTTATATCATTTAATATTATTTTTAAAATCACGTTTGATTTTAAATACTCATTTACAACCAACTATTCTGTAAACTTTCTAGTAATTGACGAGATCTCAGACTTCATTTGTGACATCGTTTTTAACTCGTCTTTTATGGTATCAATCTATTTAGAAGTATTATTTCTTTCTATAGATTGTTAAAAAAATTCAGATTATATTATATCTCTATATTAAATTTAAATTCTTGTAGATAAACCAAACAATTATTTAAAATAGCACATCGCCTTTCTATATGAGATCTTTTTAACGCTACTTGTAACTATTCTATAATTTGTTTAATAGTAACATTCTTATAATAGAGGATATGTGTACTAATTTGTTATTTAATAGCGATTGGAATAATAAGTTTTTTTTAGAAATAAGAAGTAAAGAAACTTATACCCTAATTTTATTGATCTTTATATTTTATAGAATATCATTCTTACTAATTTTACCATTCTCAAACAATCTGACATTATCGGTTTCATTATTCTCGCACTATAATTAGGATAATAAAACTATATCCTTTAGATTTCTCTGGATAATTAATAAAGTATTCACTAATAGTTTTTAAATTTCATTTTGTTATGGGTTACATATTCTAATATCCATTGAACACCCTCAAATATATAAGTGTTGAATACTCGATTTTCTACCAGTTCACAACTAAAAAAGGAGTTTTTGAAATTATTTTATTAGGAATCCGGTTAAAAATATATACAATAGTCTTAAGGGGTTCTATTCATTAAAATTTGGGTATGAAGGAATTACTCGACATATTCCTAATCGTGTCTATTAAAGTACAGTTATATCGTTCAGCAACAACACTTTGTTGTACCATCCTAAACATAGTGTATTGTACACGTATGTCGTGCTTTCCTAATAGCTTAGTAAAAGGGACAAGATATTATCATAATTTATCATATTTTTTTTGTAATATTTATCACATCTGTCAAATCGAATGACTTTTACACTTTTATTTAATTATCTTTTAATCTCAGTTATGTATATCTCTAAACTATTTATAGCCTGAGACTTCTTATTTAAGAAATAAATATAACAATAATATGAAAAGTCATAAATAAAAGTGATAAAATATTTTTTGTTCAATTAAAGACGGAAAGTCAAAAGGCCCACAAATAGTTATATGGATAATCTATAAAAGTTTTGTACTTATTATAATTCCTTTTTTTGTATGCTTGGTTTGCCTTCCTTTAATATAATACACACATACATCAAGATTGAAGAAATTAATATTAGGTAAATTTTTTTCTTTCACCAACATTGTCATACAATTTTTAGACATATTATTCAATCTTTTATGTCATAAGAAATAAGAGTTCTAATTCGCACAATTATATTTTATTCATATATTATGATGTAGGGTCATAAGAATTTCAGTAAAATTTTATTTAATATTAATCTTATAGAGGCCATCAGAAAGAGTTTTCAAACTAAAAAAATATTTTATTTTTGTATAAGCTTGCTCTTCTATTTTTAAATTCCAAAGATTATCATCGAAGATCGAGTTTGAAAATGAAAATAAGATTTTTAGAAATTGAAAGTACATATAGTATTTTCAATAAATTTAGATACAATCCAATATTAAGAAATAAATAAAAAGTTTCAACAGTAAAAATAAAAATTTTAACATCATTTTTTAAGATAATAAAATTTTTATTTTTATTTAAAATTTGTATTGTATGGAATCTCTACATCATCAAGAAATATAAATATTAGAGTCTAAAACAAACCACTAAGTATTGGAAGAAATTTCAATTATGTTTGCATCAAAACAACCATAAGCCAAATATTACATTTCTTTTCGAACCGAACATTCCTTAAAAGTATCCCAATTTTTTATAAAAGTGACACCATTCATTATTTTTCTTCTTTTGAGTTCCTATATCAAAATGGGGCTCTTCTTTTTTTTTTTTTTTATGGTCCGGCCTTAATGATCTATCTTTTTTTCTTTATCACTACAACCTGTTAAACCTGTTAAAATTATTAAATAATTTTTTTACTATTTAAATCTTGCCCCCTCTTGAACCAATATAATTTTCAATTCATTAATATTTTATTTATTTTTGATAGTATTGTAATAAATTTAAAAAAATTCATACTAATGAGGAAATAAATTCATTATAAACTAAATAATGAAAAATTTATTCATATCTATACCAAGTGTTTTACAGTCAAATTGGTCATCTCAAGAATATACTCATACATTCTTTAAGATCATCAAACTTTATAGTAGTAAGTTTTGCAATCAGTATCCCCATAAGAGACATATCAGTAGATTAAAAATGATTTTTAATAGTTTTCAATAAATCCTTAACGTTTTTAATTTCAAAACAAATTGATTTAATATTATTAAAAGTAGTCATTCTCATAAACATTACGCTTATTCTATGTGACTTTTTTCATACTCTAAAATAGGATACTTTTTCTCACTACTTGTGTCAATAATAGCAACAGGTTTATTCGATTATAGTACTATGTCAAAATCTAATACACCTAGATGAAACTGGACATATTCAAGTTAACCAAAAAAATTAGTTCTATTAAATATTGAAATAGAAGAAGTATAAGAATGCAACAAAATCAAAATAAATACAATAATAAATTAACATACTTAACATTAATAATTTTAATTAATAAAAATAGGAAAAATATAAAATATAAATAGTGTCATTATAATTCATTTTTGACTATAATTATAATACATTGATTAACTTTTATAATGATTCTCATTCACTTATAAAAATAATTAAAAATATTTTAAAATTTAAATAAGTATATTATCTTTTGGTATTTAAGATTCTATTTGAAATAATTGATACTTATTAATTATCCTATTCAATTAATTAATTACATAGAAATTGGTGAACCTTTGAGTTTACCATAATATCTGCTAATTAAAAAATTATAGCACATTAAATTTATAAAGTAATTAAAATAATAAATGAGATAACTATATTAATTCTTCATACTACGATTTAATATTTATAAAATAATTTAGTCAGGCTATTTTGACCATTATCAAATTATATAATTATATAAATATTTAATTATAATTACTTTATAAAATAACATAAATAATTTCTGCATAAATTTGAATACATAATATTTTATCTGATAAAAAATAATTTTAAATTTTAAATTTTTACATAATACAGATATTAAATTATAGAAACAATAATTAATCATTAGATATTAATTTTTTTTTCTTTATATATTATATTTCTTTTTCGTTATAGCATCAAGGCCCGGGGATTGCTTCGGGCAAACAAGCCCAATCACTATGACTGAGTTGAGGGGGCTTGCGCTGCAATGACGCGGTATAGGCCACGGGTCACAAAATCGCGGCTATTCGGATAAAATTGATCGGCTACTATCGGTTCTCATCAATTTTTTTTATCCTTTTATTATAATAATCATTAGAACCATCCCTCTCATACTATCTATAAGATTTTTTTATAAGATAAAATTTTATTTTTTAATATCTTTATTATTATATTTTTTTACTAATCAATTACATATATAAATAAATTTATATATTTGAATTCATAATCACAAAATTTACTTGTGTCTTACTAAAATTATTCTTATCTCAAAAAATTGAGAGATAGTTTTTTTCTCTTCTCTCGCCTTATGGTTTGTAAAGAAATTATACAAATATTGTACATTCTAAAAAATTAGTCATGAACGTTTTTTTATAGAATGAGAGAAGATTATTCATAAATTATTAAAATATTCTTCCTTTTGCTCAAGAAGTATTCTTAAATAAACATATTCATTGAAAAATAGTATATCTTTTTATCAAAGGAGATACTTTGAATGAGTGTATTTTTTAAAAAATTTCTCTTCAATATGTATTTAAACTAATATGATTATATTTATTTAATAAATTAACAAACTACATTTTATGTAATATGGGACATATTTTTAACAATCTTGAGCAAGAAGTTGAGTATGATTAGTGATCTCTATTTCATATAATAGGAAGGTTAAATGTTATTAACACCCACTAAATTCTTTCTTTTTGGTTTTACATTCATCATGGGGCAGGTCTTCATTTCTCTTTTCTTAATTCCTTAGACTTATCCATTTCTATAATGACGCATATATTAGATATGGTAAAAAATCGCTACAAATTTAAAAAAAAATATATATTTTTTTAATATTGAAATAATTAGTATCAAAATAATATGAAATATGTCATACATTTCCATATTCTTGTATAAATTTATTAATCTAAATAGATAGATTAGTCACCATGTTATAAAAGGTAATCTTGTAAAAGGTGTGTTCTTATATTACTCTAAAATAAACATTTAGAATAATATTTGAAAAGAAACTCAAAAATTAGCATCCAAATAAAAAATGATTATCCAAATAAAAAATAATATTAAAATAACGGTAAAAAAAGTTAGAATATATTTAATCTTTTTTCGATTTTAGAATGTTAAGGGAGGCTGTTGTCAAAGTGGAAGGGACGTAAAATTCTGACCTCTGTCGTTGGGTGGGTTCTCTCTCCATATTTTTGTCTTCGAAGCATTCAACGAAGAATAGCTTTCGGAGGTACGTGAAATTAATCATCGAAAATTGGGTTACTGTATTTTTGTGTGGGATTTTGGTTTATTGATTTTAAATCCATGCAAATGATTCATAAGAAGTTGATATTTGACGCCCGCTAAGTGCGAAATGATAGTTGATCTTTGTTTATGTATGTATATTTTTTACTTTTAGCATTATTACGGTCTTTTGTTCTCTATTCAAATTATTCGTACGATTCGAATTTTTGTTGATGCAAATTGAAATCTAGTAGTTTAGTTGAAATAATTTCTCGTTATTTTTATGCGAATACAGTAATATTGGGATAGATTGTGATACGTGCACGCCGGTGGTTGCCCTGCAACCGAGAATAGAAGACGAACGACGAAGAGAGGAGAGGAGAGAAATCTGGAGAGGCATGGGGAAGGGGAGTTCGGGCAGAGGAGATTAGAGAGGAAGAAGGGAAAAGGGAAAGGGAAGTGGGGAAATAGAGAGAGAGAGAGAGAGAGAGGGAGGGACGAAGGAGAAGAAGAGTAATTACTCGCTTACCTCTACTGCTTAGCAAAGATGGGCTAAATACAGAAAAGAGGGCAGATGCTATGTTGCACGTCGCCCAACATTTTAACAACTAAAAGAGCAAACGAAACAAAGTGAACAAACTACAAACACGTATTATTGCCCTCCTCATCAATGAAACGTTGTCCTCATGGTTGAAGAGGGAAACTAAGTGAAGAGTTGCCACTGCGTTGGGAAATAGTAAGCTCCTAGCTGATGTGTCCTGTGTCCTCCATAGGACAGGAGGAGCCTGATAGCTTTGATGGATTGGAGGGGCTGCTTGAAAGTGAGAAGTGGACTGACGGTCAGGGGCCGGAGCCCACGGCTGTCTATTTCAACAGGTCCACATGGGTGATGGGCAGGCTTGGTGTATCTGTTGGGAAAAGATGACCCGACCGGCTGCTTCATGACTTTCTTTATGAGTTTCGTGATAGTTTCAACTTGTTGCTGAGTCCCACTCTCTCTTACTGCCATCACTTTAAATTTATGTCCAGCCGGAGGATGCAGTGGGATGTCTACAAGCACCCTTGTGATCTGAATTTTTGCACCCAAACTGAATAAATAGGGAATTGCAGAAGAACCGAACATGTAAAAATTTGCAATAATCTTACTAGTCATGTCACGCTCTCTACGTTTTTGATCGTCTTTAAGTTCAGATGAATTCTGCCGCTCCTCCAAAATCTACAGTTTCATTGCTGGTGTCATGCAAGCTACTCCCACACAGTAACAAAAGCAACAATACTCCCAGTGTAACATCATGTAAGGGGGATAGAAACCACAAAAGCACTTTGGGCACAGGGCAAGCTGATCATCTTCTATACAAGCGGTTTCATATCTTGAATAATAAGCTACATCAAACATTGAATCAAGGGTATTCTGTAACATTAGAAACTTCTAGTGTTCAATTTCTTCATCACCCAACAATCTTCTCAACAATCTCGGTGGAACCAGTCAACCACATTCAGTAGTGGGGCATAAAAACTTATTGACTATGCCCTCCTTTACATGCAAATCAGTATAGGTCTTTATGCATTTCCCACAAAAGAAATGTTGGCAAGGCAGTCTCATAAACTCTATACCCACATATTCCCCAAAACGTATGCAGCATTCATGAAGGTCACTAAGGGAGTTCTCATGACAATTCTCTCCATAAACAGACGCCATAGCAAGCAACAGAAGTGCAAAGGGATGGCCATGAATTTGCATTCTATAATCAAGAAGTCCAGCATTATGGATGTCATCTCCCCAAGTAAACAAATCACCTGAGGTTGGTACAGCACACGGATGATACTCTCCACATGACACAAAATCGCCGTTAGAGACCGCTAGAAATTTGACAAGATGTGGTTGACTAAAGTCTCTTTCGATACCGTGGCCACGCTTGCCCCCTGATTCCTGTCCCCAAGTGAGAATTTCGCCCTGCCAGGGTACAAGCCCAACATAGTAAGCGCCACAAGCAATTTGATGAACATCTAGAACCACGTTGGACTCTATGGGTTTGGGAGTGGGGACATAAATTTTTGAAAATAGGTTCACAAATCCTTCAGCTGAAACTGCATCAGACCAAAGTTCACCCCATACATGAACTGCACCTAATTATTCTATGTCATCTGGTCTAGAGCCTCGACTCGAAGAACAATGTGAGCCCATTGAGATTATCGACATAGCCGAATCATTACCTAAAGCTTTTGAGAAGCCTAAGGAAATCTTGGAAGCAAACCAAGAACAGGGAATTGTGGAAGAGAGAATTTTTCGGCAGAACCCACATGTGAAGAAAAATCAGAACCCGCTACTGAATTGAAAGAGAAACCAAAAGAAGCACCGGAGGCTGCAGAGACCATTGATGTTCCTGAGTCAACAGTTGAAGCTACTGAGAAGGCAAAGGAAACAATTGAGGTAGCTCCTTTAGAAGATACAGAGTAGGATTTTGTGAAAGACAAAATAGCTCTTCTTACAAAGTCCATAGAAGAGCAAACACAGGAACAAGCTCCCCAAGTGGAAGAAGTACCAAAAGAATAACTACAAGAAATCAAACTAGGTGTCCTTGAAACACTAATTTGAAAACCATCGCCAGCACTTACTTTTGGTTGCATATTTGCCCGCTCAGAATATAAGTCAATCGATTCTCTACCACGAGCAATGGAATTACCGCTCCAATAAGCTATTTCACTTTTAGTATGTCTACTCCTTCGTGGTCCAAGAATTAGAAACTTAAGGCCTGCAAGCCAGACCTCTACCTCCTCGATGTCCTTGTGAATTAGGTCCAAAGATCCTTTACTATTATTATATATGAGTGCAAATGACCTGAAATCCTTTTCAGGGCATAGGTATCTTCTAAACGCAGTAGTTCTTTGTCCATGAATAATTCTTGAGACCAATGATATTTTCAGACTCCTTTCTTCACCATGAGAGTACAAGTTAAGTGTTACCTCATCCGTGGAAATTCTGAATGGTTGAAACTTAGGCTTCCCTTTCCTGCTGTACTTAGTCAACTGAGGACCTTGCGTATGAATGGAGAGGAACTCGAACACGGTCATGTACGCTGCAACAGTGAGGGTCTGGTGAGGCTTGAACAGCAGGCTCTATTAGAACTCTGCCACCATCGAGTCACCAATGTTGCTATTGGTGAAGCCACTCCTCGAACTCATCTGGTTCACAGTGCTTGATTTCGTTCCCAGAAACGGTTCTGTTACCTTGTGGCACTCTAGATTTGCTTCGACGCACTGAGAGCGTTGTAGTCCTTTAGGCTTCGGCACAACATCTAATTCGCCACTACCGTCAATACTCGATACCTTCACAATCGCCTTTAACTTCTCAGCCGGTTCAGCACCGCCGTTGTCCTTCTTAGATTCAGACGATGATGGATGTTGAAGGACAGGTGGGGTTTGAGCAGGTTGAAATGAGATCTCAGTGGTGAAAGTCGGAAACGGTGAGGGTAGGCTTTGGTTTAGGGGCCGAAGGATTTCAAGGAGGGATTTCTGGAAGGGTGCCGTGGTGGCAACAGAGGTGGTGATGCGGTCTGCCTAAGGGTGTATGGCCACAGCGAGGGGAGTAATTTTAGGTTGGGGAATGTGACGGGGTGAGGCTTGGACGGAAACAGTGGGAAAAACCAGAAATGGTGGAGGGTGCACAGACATATCAGATTTTTGCTCGAGGCTGTCGAACCTTGGAAGGATTTTAATAATGGTTTGCTTAAAATGCTGGGTTGCGGACGAGTTGGCTGTGAATCGTTCTGTTGTGTACTGGAGGGACGCCATGGCTTCCTTTTTCTCCTTTGAAGGCTTTGCGATGGCAATTTCCGTTTCCTCAGGTAGGTGAAGAGCGATTGTGGCGTCTGGTGGTGATGGTAGTTTCCTAGGTAGAGTTTGGGTTGGGGTTTGAAGATGCAGTAGTGGAATCGTAGTGAAAGATGGGTTGAACACAATGGTGGTGGGAGTTATTGACTAGCTTTGCTCGATTCGGTTGAGCGATCAACTGATTTCAGCAAGGGAGCGATGGATTTGTGCTGTAGTGGAGGCGGTGGTGGCGATTCGGTTAGCCTATTGCCGGATGATCATTGTCTGCCGGTGGACGGTCACAACAACGCTCTTCATCTCCTTCGACAACCTTGCAACGACAGTTTCAAGCTCCTGCAGTGCTTGTTCTGTGGTCGTCATCGCCTCTACCGTTGTCCTAATAAAATCACCTATTGATACGTGCACGCCGATGGTTGCCCTACAACCGAGAGTAGAAGACAAACGACAAAGAGAGGAAAGGAAAGAAATCTGGAGAGACAGGGGGAAGGGGAGTTCGGGCAGAGGAGATTAGAGGGGAAGAAAGGAAAAGGGAAAGGGAATTGGGGAAATCGAGAGAGTCTGAGAGGGAAGTGAGAGAGAGGGAGAAAAGACATGAAGGAGAAGAAAAGTTATTACTCGCTTACCTCTATTGCCCAATAGAAATGGGCTAAATACAGAAAAGAGAGCAGGTACTATGTTGCACGTGGCCCAATATTCTAACAAACTAAAAGAGCAAACTAAACAAACTAAGTGAACAAACTACAGGCACGTATCAGATTGGATGTCACTGGTGCACCAAAGGTGGCCAAGGATTATTCCTCATTTCTAAATGCTTGTGTACTGCTATCTATGCTTCCAATTCTTTTGCCGGATTCTACTTTTTTGCTTCAGTTCTAATCTCTGAATTCTGTCTTTTGGTTGGTAACCGGTCAATCAATAAGCTTGTCCATCAAAATCGGTAGACTGGTTAACTGGTTGTCATTGGACTGGTGGAAAGAGCAAAGGAGAAGCCCAGAATAGGAGTCTGATCTTGAAAGCAGATGCAGATAGAGTAGGAATCGTCAGAAAATGGAGCGGAAAAATAATCAATATCCACAAGGTTTGCAATTTTTATTTCATCTTTGAAAACCAACTGCCCTCTTCTCTCTCTGTGTCTCTCATTCTCTATGTTTTTTTTGGTGGGGGCGGGGGTTGATGACAGGTGAGGCAGCTCGTATTCTAGTAAACTTTCTGGAAGTTTCCATTACTTCCATAGTTTTCCTCAAAGGAGTTTACCCTTCTGGTACTCTCTCTCTAACTCTCTTATATATGAATCCGTTTCTTTAGTTTGTATGGTTATGAGGGGAAATGAATGATGATACTTCTATCTGAGGTAACTGAATGGTCAAACTAAAACTTGTGGGCTGTCCAATTAGTCTTACTGAACTTCCTCATATTCAAGAAAAAAATTGTACTGTCTATTGAAATCTATTTAATCCCATGGAAAAAAGGCGAGTTAAAAATTGATTGTTATCTAACAATCTCCCTGAAGAACTGTAATCTGCCGTCAATTTCCACCACCATAGTATTATGTTGTTGCCTTCCCAGCTCCCACCCCTAAATCAAGTTACACTCACCTCCTCTCCTTGACAACCCTCCTTTTCAGTCTGGACACTGTGATTAAATATTATGGAAGATGTATCTCTCACTAGTTTTTTTTTTTTTCTCCGGACTATCTCTGATGCGTTATTTTTGTGTCATAACTGCATCTGGAAGAAATTTAAAGGGTAAATGCAGGAAATTATTATGGAATCATTTTATTTATGGAAATATGTAAAGTTTCGAATGCCCTTTGACAAAGTGACGCATGATTTGAGAAATTCCAAATTATAAGAAGTTATGGTAGGATTAGGCCATATCCAGCTGCATAAAATAATACCTTAAGGTTTTGAGGTCACTAGTTAAACAAAAAATATAGCTTTTCTATAGCGTAGTAGTAAGACTGCATACATCTTGACTTCCCTAGAACTCATGGTGCGTGAAGCTTGTAAACCGTGTTGCTCTTCTTTACCATATAAAGGTGGCCATTCTTAGGAAATGGGAAGGAAGTGAGGGAGATACAACCATCCAGTATAATGAAATATGAATGGTCTAAAAATCTGACGTCAAAATTTTGCATATTTTGAGAAATTCTGGGAAAGAAATAGGGTGTAGAGGCATTTGCCTGGAACTTCAACTGCCTAAAAGATGGCATGGAAAACCTAAATTTCTTTATACACTAAACTTGGTCTATATAGAGAGAGCTTCAAAATAATTAAGACATTGTGAAGCTGCTTGGCTTAGTTGCCTGTCTAGTTGAGCATCTTACTTATGTCTACAATGCCCCTTCTTCTCTAGTGGGCTTTTTCCATTTTTTTTGAATTTCCTTGTCCTTTTTTCTCATCCTATTTCTATTTTCCAAAATAAGTATGCCTTTGTGGAGGAAGGTTGCTGATGGTCATGATTTGGCGTTGATGGTATCCTAGATAGCAGATGTAAGAGAAGATATATATATCCACACACACGCACGCACGCACGCACACACAGCAGTTATTGAAGAGAAAAAAATGTCCTCTTTCCTTTCCATAATAGTGGATTCCCTTGTCTCACAAACAATGTATGGTTCAAGGACAATCCAATCCCACAAGACAATGACAAAGTTATCTTTAGTTGACAGGAAAATAACAGTGAAGATCCAATGAAATGGAGGGAGGCCCTTGGTGCTTTGTAGCAACTCAGCGTGAAAAATGCACCTTCTTTTGTGGCCTAGAATGAAAGCAAATGATGTAGAAGCTCATGAATTTTCCAATTATGTTAATGAATCTATCTATCTACCAAATAAAACGCTATATTAGTGAGACAGTACAAAAAGACTGCAGAGAAGGTGGCTTGAGCTTGTAGGGTTTTAAGCATTGAAATAAAATCATGAATCTGAAATACCCACATAGGAGGTACTGAAGATAAAGTTAAATGAGGAGATCTCAGAAGTCCTGAATCTTCCATTGGATATCACAATAAGGAAGAGGAATTGGTGAATAATGATCTGGCTTATGCTTTTAACTCATTGCATTATATCAGCAGTAACCATACTCAATCAAGCACAGATCAACAGTTATCCTACTCAATCAAGCAGTAGGGTGCTCAATTTCAAGTTTTTGACAATTGGCAAGCTCTTATTGGAGATTAAGTTAGTAAATGGAGAAAAATATAGAATTTTTTTGGATCAGAATCTGTATATTTTGTGATAATTGTGTTGAGTACTGTCCAACAAATTGTTTATTAATGTCTCCGTAATTTTCGATCAGCAAGAAAATATATGTACCAAAATGAGACCAAGGTTTTGTCACCAATGGGCAACATTTCTCCTTGCTCTACAATTGATCCTTAGCATTCCATTCAAGCCTTTTAAGCTCCCCAATTTTCCTTCCACTGTTGATATCCATGCTTCTGCTATTTGATACCTTGAGTTTCTCATCCTCCTCACTTCATGTGCTTTTTATTGCCTGACCCTCATCAACAGGAAAAATAAGCCCACAGTTTAACAAATCCCCTATTTTATGAAGAACAACCTAACTTGCTATTTCAGCCAAATGTAAGTTCTTGTAGATATGTCCAGTGTCTCATGAAGATAAGCCCAGATGTTCAAGGAAGACTTTCCATTTGAACCCAAGTTTGTCTTGATTGTTAAAATTGTGTTTGGAACATAAGTAAAAATGAGGAAGTGCTTAACTATTTGAACTCAGAAATGGGTGTTGCCTTATATTTTATATGCTTCTGCAATTCATTGGAAGCTGAGTGAAAACAGTTGTGACACTGTCATGTTGACAACTCATTTTTTATTGTGCTTAATATAGGTGCATTCGAAAGGGGACGGTATATGAATTTAGTGGTTCATAAGGCAATCCACCCAGATCTAAGACAATACATACATTCTGCTGTGAATGGGCTATTTCCGTTTGTAGAAAAGGTTATTTTGCTATTTTCCTTTCTTTCTGGTTTTCTCTCCCCACTCCCCTAGAGTATCCATAGTATCATAAAGGTTAGGGTGTGCCACATGTGCTTTTGCATAGAAAGAAAATCTTTAAAGGCATCAAATTGAAATGAACCTATATTTTATGCTGAAACACTGCAAAATCTTATGTGGGTCTGATCCATTGTTTTCAGATTTTCTTGATTGGTGAACTTTTATATCTGCACTGGCTATTAGTGATTTCTTATAACTTTTTATATCTTATTATTGAGAAATCAGAAGTTTCACGCAAATGCTTTTTAGTTGGGAATAGGCATGTCTTTGTGAAATAATTATTTCTTTGATGTGTTTTAGATAGGTTCTAGGGTTACATAATTTATTGGCTGTAACCTCTAATTAAGGTATCTTGGCCTTGGCATGGCAGCTACCTTTTGGCACCCCAAAAGATGGTAAACATTTTGATATGTCTAAGAAAAATGCTGAAATTATCAATTGTTTAATGGAGATTGTGCATTGAAAGTTGTATCCAGAAAGAATAATGTCTAAGAGATATTAATGTTGTGCATCTAGCCTAATGTGTACATGTTGTAAGTTCTTACTCATCCCCTTTTGGTGCATAATATAAACTTTTCTCCAATAGCGGTACATGCTTGATGCGATGGGACTATGGATAGCATGGTGGCCATACCCTAGCTATGTCATTCAGGGTATGATGTGCTGTGAAAAGCTTTGTTTCATGATAACACTTAATTCCAGTCAATGCCACTTTCACATTCCACTGCTATCATCCTTTTCTTCCGGTTGATACTTTTGCCATCTTTTTTTATGCTTTTACTTTATCTTTTGCTTATGCTCTAGTTACATTTCTAACATAAAATTAGCTATCTTAAGACTTAACTGTCTCTGAATCCTTCTTTGAGTCCTTTTTCAACGTTATGCGTCATCAGTGATTTTAAATATGACTTTGCTTCCATGTTATGTTTATACATATAAGTGGCTTCTGTCTTTGTTGAGCTTTTTTACCTTCCAAACAATATTTGTGGTCTTAGTGTAGCATATGAGTTTTGAGTGAGGATCTATGCTAATTATTATGACCTCAGAATATTTTAAGTGGGATTCTAGCTTCCTCTCACCATCTTTGAGATTTTAAGCACAGCATGTAAATGAATGTTATTCCAAATTTTGATGTAGAGGTTACACTAAAAATCCTAAACACAAATGCATCAAGGAAATGGGGTAAAAAGGGTATAAAACCAGCCTTAGATTAGATGATTTGGTGATGGGAATCCGAGCATATTGATCAATTGTTAGGGAAGCTTTAATAATCTTTTATTTAGCCCAGTCTGCATTACCTTTCGGCCATGTTTTCAACCTTTCTTGCTTCAACTGTGCATTGCCTTCAATGAGGCCAGCCAGCCAGCCAATCTAAAGCCTGCTTCTGGCAACGTTTTAGGTGTGTAACTATGAACCAATCACCTCACTGGTAAGTTGGTATTTTTCCTATTACAGGTGGATGCTGTTGCTTCGTTATCCTTACCAACAAGATATCTTACCATTTATATGCAAAATCTTACCATTTATATGCAAAAATTATGAGAACCTCTGGGAGTCCTAACATTATAATTCTTTTGATTGCTTCATTGGCACAAGCCAACTCTGATATTATGAATTTTGTGATATTTAGGCTTTTTTGCCTCATTATACTTTTCTTTCTTTTCTTTTTTTTTTTTTTTTTGGGGGGTTTTTGTGCATTATTACACACAGATATAAGCATGCTGCCTCTGCAGCAGCCAGACTGAGATAAGAATATCCGCTTCTAATCTGAGCATAGGTGGGTTGGTTGTTGAACATATTTTAGAGGTTCTGTACAAGAATAAACCTGGTCTTGAAAGAGAGCATCATAGCCTGATAGCACCTGGACTCTAGGATCATGAGGAGAGCGCCCTCTAGTCTTAACTGGGAAGACTAGATCAATCTCTTGGTCTTTGCACTGTAATTGAAGCAGGATAGCTGGAAAAAAAATTATGAGTGATAACAAAGATTCTATTTGATTGATCACTTTACCTATATTTTCTGTTCTTAAAGGTGCCAGCTGGGTTTCTGTGAGCAGTTTCCCAGGGAAGGGAGGGTTTGCACATAGTTTGTTTTCAGGAGATCAAGCAAACAGGAAACTCCAGTGTTGGCACAGAGGCATCCAAATCTACTCCAAAGCGAAGTTTTGTTTTGTTAACTTATATTGTAAATCGTTCTTCAGTTGTCTGGTTATTCCTAAATTGTCTTAAACTCTCAAACAAGTTATAATGTTTTGGTTCTCTTCGTTGGATTTTTTCATGGAGAAACAGGGATTGGTTGAAAGAGTAGCAGTCATATTCTCTAACAGTGATAATCTTCCACTGGAGAAATTTATTTTCAAGCTCCAAGTAAACCAGTCTTATGCATCCGAGGTGGAAGAAACACAGTTTGAATATTATCTGAGATCATTCCTGGTCAAGCTTTCTGTGTCACGAACGCTTACCAAGGTTCTTCCATCAGGTAAGTATACTTAACGCTTGGACAAGCATCTTTTTGCGTTCATTTTTACCCCGACTTAAACCACTCCTAGGCGATTATGCCTTCAATTATTAGTTTAGACATCAACCGCATCAGAGAGTTTTTCTTGGAGATAAAAACGCCAGTCTGCATTTTGGCCACCCTATTCTGCAGCTCTTTTGCTAGTACATGAGGTGATCTGCCAACTTTTGACCCTCTTAGGCTTCCATACAACCTGTTTCTCATCTCTTCTACCATGTTGTCACAAACTTGAGCTCGACCAGTATTGAAGAAATTTGTTGTGAAACATCAGATGCTCAAGATTGAGGTGGAGTCTCTAAGCGCACTTTTACATAGATTGCAGGTGGGAAATTACTGCTTACTTTCATGCTTCATCTGACGCTAATATGAGCAACAATCTGGGGTCGTGGATTCCATCACGCACTGAGCAATGGCAGCGACCTGCCCTGATAACACCTATTAAGTCCATGAGAAGTGAACCTTTGGGTTTGCAGTTATATTTGGAGCATCCAAGTGAATCTGATACTTGATAATGTGATTTATTATGAATTGAGTTACTACTTGTTGACATGATTTATTATGATTTAATTCAGCTCGAGCTTTCGGTTCATCCGCCTGATTGCTTCTTTATAAACTCGTTGCGCGTCATGTCTTTGTAATATGCTGTCTGTTTTATTATCCTCCACTGCTGCATTCCCCCAACCTTGTTCCGTTTTTATGATGGAGAATAGCTAAGAGTGAATTTTAGGTGCATCGAGATTATACATCAAGTGAATTTTAGCTTAGATTATAAATTCAGCCTCATTTCATTTGTAAATACTCAAAAAAATATTCCTAAATATTTCTCTAATTTCTTATGCATATATGAATCATCCATTAAACATTTGAAAATATAATTATACGTATCAATCTGAAAAAAAAAATTAAAAGTATAACCCTTTAATTAATATTTAGATCGTTTGATGGTGATAATATTTAATTATTGTTTAATAGCTTTTTATGGCTTAATAAAGTATTATATATTTCTAGTTTAATTAAAAAACTAAAATAACTCTTTTACAATAATTTGAAGGATTATTATTATTGCCAAACATAATTTGTCATTAATATATGTTATTGATTTGTTAATAATTATATACATTGTTAAGTCTAAAAAAGTTAAATATTTGAAATTTTAGATTAAATTTTATGTAGATAAAATAAATTTTAAATTTAATTTATTAGTTTAACAATTTAAGTCAAATAAAGTGAGTCAACACTTCTAATGGAATCATAATTGATCATTTAACATCAAGTATGCCTAATACATCTATAAAATATATTTGACGATCTTGTTTTATTTTTAAGCCATATGTGTGGTATTAGAGTGGCACAACGAAAATATATTTGTGGATTATTTTATAATGATAGCTTGTTGTTTACATCATTTACAAATAAAAAAGTTTAGGAATATTATATCATTATTTGATTATTATGGTTATGTTAATATTACATATTAGCGTTATAACAGAGAAATTCCTCCCATCTTCACTTATCTGGCATGAACGGTTAAATATAATTTAGGATTCATAAAATCATGCAGCAAAAAATCATAAATAAAGTATAATTAGTCGTGCCATAATAGACATTAAACTTGTGATAATAGATGTAACTCATCCTTTCTAATTATGCTAATCAATGTATATTATTATAGGAGCTTTACGTTCATACTGAGAACATAAACTATCACCTTGTTTGATTAGATTATTAAAAAATCACTATTATTGTTGGCAAATTACTGTGAGCTGTTGATGATAAATATAGAAATCGTATTTGATTAACATATTATTTAATATGTTTTTCAAAATAGTATGAAATAAATATTTGAAAAATTTTAAATAAATATAATAACCTGTTTTTATGTAGTAAAAAAGAAGCATTAAATTAAAATAATATCTCAATATTGATAAATGCAAATAGCATCCTCACTGCATGAATTATAAAAATTTAAAAAAGTTAAAAGAATTACAAAATATTTTTCACAAAAAAAAAAAAAAAGAAAAATAATGCTACCTGAGGCCCTTAGCATTTATTCAAAAATGAGAAAAAAAAAGGATAAAACAAAAGGAGAGTATTTGTGTAATTATTGCAAAAGTCCTTGGATAAAATCAACAGTGTTTTTATTATTCCAAGTCCAATTTAAAAAAAAACACTGTTTTGTGTTGAAATCAAAGGAGCATTTTGTTGATGATGAAGGCAACAAGCCAAAAGTCCTTCCGAATGGGTGTTTACAGGGAAGAGAAATTACTCTTCTTCAATGTGGACTAATTGCTCTGACAGCATTTTGTTGAGCCTGTTGCTTAGTCTTGGCGGGCTCCCCAGTGAAATCCATTCCATCAAGATCCACAGCGCAACTGAAGACCGGGACATGGCGTGGGCGTGATCAGGTTTTGGAGGTTTAGAGCAATTTTAATCTATCTTTTTTGGCTGGAATTTGAGTTTATTTTGGGAAATTCCATCAATCTATCTTTCTCTGTTACACAAGCAACTATTTTTAGAGGACTCAATCTGATTTCCCAGATTTAGAAATCTAAGGTTCCACCAGAGGTTTTTTTTTTGGTTTGGGAGGCAACAACACTTAGCAAAAAATAGAAGTGTTATGTTTCTGAATCTTTCTGAATCCGTTCGACATTTGTTTTTGTTTTGTAAAGTTGTTCGGAAGCTATCTAGTACCACACTTTGCATTTTGGCATTTGTTCTGCTTAGTCAGGCCTTTGTATTGGGTGAGTTGTTAGCTTAGAAATGGTTTGTTTAGATTTCAAGAATTCAAGAATCAAGAGAAACCTTTGATGAATTTAAGAAGGTGGCCACCATGAAACTTTGAATTGAAGTGAAGCAATCTAAAATTGTGTGAAATTATAGAATGTAGAACAGAAATTCATGATGCGAATTTCGACGATTTCATAATGGTTAAGAGTTGCACTGCTAATTTATACTATTGTTGTGCCTGCTGTAATGCAGTGCAAAATTCAGGCACAAAATTTGTGGAATTTGGTGAAGCTTGTTGATGCGATAGTTTGCAGCAACAGTTGAATTGCAGGATTATAGTAGGGTCAGAATTATATGTTTCTGCTGCAGGAATGCAAAAATTTTATTCAAGATTTAAGGAAATATGAGTACGAAGTTTCTGTTGTTGGTTCACAAGTGCAAAAACAGAACGTGGAGTCAAGATCTGGAAGCCAGAATCAAGAATTAGGATGATGGGAGAACACAGATTTGAATTGCAGAGTACACATTGACATATTGTTTTGTGTTTTCTGGAAAAAAAAAATGTTGCTGATTTTTGGTTATCAAGTACTAAATTTCTAATGAAAAGAATCTGATCTTTGATGTCAATATTCATGAAGTAACAGGGAGATGTTTTCATGACAAGAATTAGGATAAGGACATGTTAATGCAATGTTGAGCCTGCTAGATTGATTAGGCCAAATCCATGACAGAGTCATGCAAGTCAAAAACATGATACAAAACTTGTTGAAAAATAAAAAAATCCATGAACGTAGCTACTAAGAAAAAGCTCTATAGACTACCAGTCATTAACTAAAAAACTTAATATGTCAGAAAGGTTAACTCATAGATCGATACTGCAGGCACACTTGCTTCTAGCAACTCACAATAGAGACGTGATTATTGAAAGAACTCTTCAGATTTATATGCTAGTTCAAAACTATAATATCTGGGTTTGTTTCCGTAGATCGTCCCGAATGAACTCATTCTTCAACCCTGTAACTTCATTATCATTGCCATCAATAGAATTCTAAAGGCTGTCAGGCTTTGACTGAGTGTTTATGATTCTCTGTTGAGAGAATTCATTGTTTGAAGATGAAATCATCACTAAAATGTGAATTCTCATTACCTCTCTTTCACTCCAAGGAAAAGGCAAAAGCATTTGCGCAGAAGCACGCCAGTTGGAAAAACTTCCGTGCACCATGAAGGCGCCTGTCAAGTGCAAGAATTATATCAATTTGATGGATGAGCTCCTGCTGGGAGTTCATTGAGCATGAAAATTTCAGCTCGATTTTAAATATAAAAACTTGGAGTTAAATATGTTGCTTGGATTCCTTCTGAAATGATGAACCAATTACAGATCTTATTGACTATTCTGGTAATATTGTTTTATAGTGATTAAAAGTAAACTTTTAATTATTTAATAACTTCTTGTGATATAGGATAAGATCATATAGGCTTATTATTTATTATATCTCATAATGTTGGAATTTCTTACATTGAGTTATCTTTTTTAAAAAAAATTAAGTAACATAGTATTGTTGTTTTTATTATAATTAAAAGTTATGAAATTAAATAACAAAAATAATTTCTTTACAATAAAATACGATAAAACTATATATAAGTTACTCTATCTAAATCTCACAATACTGCTATAGTTAAAATTTATTAGTTTAAGCCATGAGTATAAGTGAAGAAAAAGACTTTGAGAAAGATCCAAAATACCAACCTTAAGGATGAACTGTCGGGGCCAAATTGCTAAGTTGACTTGGTAGTTCACTGGACGAGTCGGCAATTATTAACATCTTTCTAGGCCAAGGCTAATAAAGAAAATTTTACTCTAACTCAATGACCATATTTATTTAATGGTGACATCATTTTATAAATATATGAGAATATTATTGACATATAAAATAGATAAATAAATAAGAATATTATTGACATATAAAATAAATACATATCAAGAGTTGAAACTCAAGAAGATAACCGTGACATTAATAATTGCACCAGTTTCTTAGTCTCATTAAAGGTCTTTTATTAAAAGGTTTGATAAAATAATGGTCCGAATTTTATTATAAAAGTTGAAATGTTCCGTTAAAAAATAAATAACTTTTAATAAACCCAATTTTTTTTTCAACTTCAATTAGAAGATAATTGCAAATCCTTTTAAAAAGGCAGCTGACACTGCCACCCGCTCATCCAACAAGAACACAAGGGCCGTTTATGTCCCCTCGACTTGCTATAGTTCTAAGTAAGACTCATTTGAGCATGGTGTGATATGGTCCAATGATGCTGCCGCCAACTTCACCAATGCAGCCCCCAGTTCTTGTGTCAAATAATGCAATGTGACACCATAAAACCTAGTTGATGGGATATAGTCCCAAGGGGCTGAAGCTGGTTCGAAAGCTTCAAAGCGTGCAACCCAAGAATCGGCCTTCCTCCTCCTCCGGTTCAGCAGCAACCTCTTCTTCAAATTCAGCAATTCAGACATTGGTTGGAGGTATGAAGTTGTAGTTCTTTTAGAAGATTTTAAGCCTCTAAAAAGTATGTTAGTCTCCCACAACCCTCTTTTCCTCTCTTTTGTCATATTAGCTTTGTAACCAAATAAATAAATAAATAAATATGTTGGTCTTCTATTATTCAGTCAATCTCAATCCTTGGGCAAATGATTCCATAAGAAGACTATTGAAATATAATGGTACTCTATTGGTGAGCGAGTCTCAACTCTTTGATGAATTATTTAGTAATTAAAGTATATATGGTTGAGTAGTTTCCTCATTAAATGAACAATTTGTCTTCTTTATTTTGTAACTTTTTTACTATAAGATTTTAAGTAAATTATATATGAGTATGTAGTTTTAAATAATTAATTCCTATTCTGAAATAATTATTTTTTTAATAATTTTTTTCTCAATAATTCATGCCTTATAGATTGTTGAGTTTTTTTTTTTTTTTTATTCTTGCCATTCCAAAATCAATTCACAAAAACCTATTAGATGAAGTTGAATTATATCATAGATTTAGTCCTTTCAAAAGACTCAGTCCTCTCTGCATCAAATATTCTAATTTGTTTAATGCGTTACTAACTTGAGTATCTATGAGAACTTATGAAAAATAGCCTTACCATGCGACACTTGTTTGAATTTATATTACATACAACTAACAATTCTATAAGCTAAAATTTGTTCTATAATTCTTTGAATCAAATATATTTTTGATATGCATCAATACCTTTTAAATATCTCGGGTTATATTATATCTTATCCATCTATTAATTTCATTGGATTCATGTAATAATATATAAGTGAATAAATATAATGTTATCTAAATATATTTTTAAAGTGTTTAAAAGATAGACATTAATAAATTTTAAAATCCATTTCATCATCTATTTACTAAATTTATATTTAAAAATAGGGTTGTATCCCTGGACATTTAATTCACATTAACATAGTAATGAAAGTAACCTAAAGTATGAAATATCTTGTTTTGGTTGACAGCACTAAAATCATCATAGAAAAAAATGATTGAAATATACATTCAAAGAAATTAAGCATTATTGATACTTGTATAAGTTTAGGAGGAGAATCCACCGTAAAAGGACGTCATATGGGAGAAAAGCCCCCCAAACTTATAATTTAGAGGTTTTACCTCAAACTTTTTAATGTAAGATACGCATCATTCCTCCCCTTCGACAACCCGCAGATCTTGCCGTGACCGCACTCAACATTTTACTTTGGCGGTTTTTTCTTCACTTGCCTCATCCCCACACCAAGAAGCAGGCCAACCCTCCATAAGTAGCTTTCTCTCTGTAGCTCTTTTTGATCGTCGTCCTCTCTCCAGAGATAGCCTCTTCGGATCAGGGCCGATCTCAATAAAAACACCATTAATACATATATAGTTATATGGGATCAAAATCCACCCTACAAGAACGTCCTATGGGAAGAGAGTCCCCCAATTTATAAGCTGAAAATTTTACCTCAAACTTTTTAACGTGAAACACGCATCAATTATAGTTACCTTTCCAAAAAAAAAAAAAAGTGACACAGAGACTTTCAAGAAGGATGCCCGCTCTATTGTTAATGTGGCATAAACATGCTTTCACCGAAGATTTCTGATGGAATTACATGCAAGCAACGCTAACACGATTATTGTTAAGCCACTCCACCACCCGTTGTCCATTGACGCATCACCTCCGTCAACTCATCTAATTAACTCACCGCCTCCAACACAAACCAGAACCCTTTCCCTCCTCGCACTCACTCACCAGTCACCTCCTCAACTCCTCCGGCTGCCCCATCTCAAGTGGGATTTGAGAGCCGGAAAAGATGGGTTTTTGAAGATGGTTCTTTTCGTTTCTAACCCTCAAACATAGGCCTTGTTAATTTGTCATTTAAGTTTTTGATTTATAATACAATCAATCAATGTGCGGATTACCATGCTCAGTTTTAATTGCGATTTCGCCCAACCCTACTATACATATATATTTTTTGTTAGTTTTGATATTTTCATGAATGGAGGTTGTTTTTAAATTTGATTTAATGGTGAATTATTGTTTAGTTGCATCGATAGATAGTGAATTGAGGTTTTAATCTAAATTGGATTTTGGTAATACATTTTTTTTTTTTTTTTTTTGAATCTAAGTCGAAATTGAATTGATTTCAAATTCTGCGGTTTTTTGTATTTGATTTGGTTTGGCGTAACTTTGTCCGTTGAAACTGAGTGGTCCATTCTGGATGCTCAGTTGCTATTAATTTGGGAACTCAGGTCTGAAAGAGCTCGTGGGATCGGTGGGCCGCGGTGGCTTGTTGGCGGTGGTTTGTTGGTGATGGTGGCTCGAAGGTTTAGATTGTCTATGCTAAACATGTTTTGATTGAGACATTGCTCACGAGCATTCTTCGTGACATCCCACAAATATCCATATTCACAGTATGTACTGATCCCTGGAGTCCTGCTGGAAAATTGTTCAAGTGCGTTCTTGAACATCCACTGCTGGAGCTTTTCTCAGAGAGATCCATTCACTGAAATGCACGGGAATAGATCACAGTTGTACAATCTGGCTGTGACAGCTTCGGCTCGTTCCCAAAATTCGAACTACTTGTTTGTTCAGATCAAGCATAAAACGACTGGAGGTAGAAAGCCCAAGAAGAAAATATACCATAGAGTCCATGAACTTGACAAAGCCATGGACCTCCAAAAGAAACCAGCTTTGATCCTGCAACTCAAAGACATAATTCAATCCCAGAAAAGCCAGTCTATCCTCCTAAGAGACCTTGAAAAGGAAGTTGGGTTTGTTCAGAAATGGAATTTTATGGCTGTCATTGAAAAATATCCTTCAGTTTTTCTTGCTAATGGTGGTAATAGAACGCCCATTTCTGTTAGGCTCACTGATAAGGCTCAAAAAGTTGCAGCTGAAGAAGATGAAGCTAGGAGACTTATGGAGCCCATTTTAGTCAACAACCTTAGGAAGCTCTTGATGCTATCAATTGATTGCCGACTGCCACTGGAAAAGATCAAGTTTATTGAGGGTGAATTGGGTTTGCCAAGAGACTTCAATACGTCTTTGATTCCAAAATACCCACAATACTTCTCTGTAAAGAATGTTAATGGGAAGGCGCATTTGCACTTGGAAAATTGGGATTCTTCATTAGCAGTGACTGCACGCGAGGAAAAGGTGGCCCAAGGAGGTGTTCTCCAGAGTGGAGAGAATACTAAAAGGGCCAAGATATCTAAAGATGGTAATTATTCTGGTCCTTATGCATTTCACTTGCGTTATCCAGCTGGTTTTAGGCCAAACATGGGCTATCTTGAGGAACTCCAGAGATGGCAGAGAATGGACTTCCCTTCCCCATATTTGAACGCCAGAAGGTTTGAGCCTGCTGATCCAAAGGCCCGAAAGAGAGTAGTGGCTGTGCTCCATGAGCTTCTTAGTTTAACTATGTACAGAAGGATGACTTCCGCTCAAATTGATGCTTTTCATTCTGAGTTGCTTTTACCCTCTAGATTATTGCTTTGCTTGATTAAGCATCATGGCATCTTTTATATAACCAACAAAGGGACTAGAAGTACCGTGTTCCTTAAAGAAGCATATGATGGTCCGAATTTGATAGAAAAGTGCCCTTTGTTGAGATTCTATGACAAATTTGTAGCCCTTAGTGGTAGGAAGGATACAAACTTGAGTGATGGGGCTAATGCACAGATAGTGATGTGAAATTCTGCACTACGTACAGTTTGGAAACTGGTATGCTTGTGATTTGTTTGCTTGACCTATGCCTTTTTACTTTGATTATTGATGGATTTGTAAGTCTAGTACTCTTTCAGTCAACTCTTGGATTAATTGAAAAGAAACTACCTGTTTTCTCGGTTATGAACTTTGCTCATATTCATGTTCTGGAATTCTTTTAATTCAGTATCATTGAAGGACCAAAATACTATTAAGTAGCGATCAACAAGATTGTGAATTCTGATCCTCCTTGAGTTTTTGGTTTAACTTGTCCAGTAATATTGGACATTTTCATGGGAAGGAAGCAATATAATATGAGAGACTTGCAAAATGCGTGAATATATTGAGTACTGTACTCTGTGAGCATATGGTTTCCCTTTTGCTGGATTGATTTGTGGGTGTATTGAAGACTATCCAGATGTCCTTTTAGCGAGTTTTCTTCTCCAATGTCCAGAATTTGAGGTGCTGTTGTTTATAAATAGTGTTATTCTGATATTTGTATTGGTCCTTGTAATTCACTGGTCACAACTATATGATTTTCAACGTTCTTTTACAATTATAAGCAACTCAACGCTTACCTAATTTTTCTTGGGTTTGCAAAACCATCAAAGCAAGAAATACTATAAAATTTCTTTCCAAACCAAAATCCGTTTCCCTTGACAAACTATCCTAATTCTTCAATCCCCAAACACTCAAAACCCCACCATCTTAGAGCACTCAACAAAATCATCCCAATCTTGCCTTTTGTCAGAGAAGAGCCATTAACCTTTTCTGCAAGCCCCCCTCCCCCACTTTCACAGGACTATTAAGATGTCATATTGTCAGGCAACAAAATCATCCCAATCTTGCCTTTTGTCAGAGAAGAGCCATTAACCTTTTCTGCAAGCCCCCCTCCCCCACTTTACAGCACTATTAAGATGTCATATTGTCAGGCACTAAGTTGTGGTTTTCCTCCTCAACTGGTAATAAATTTTGCAAAATCGACTTCAGTAGCTGCAGCACAATCCATGTTATATAGAATGATTTCTATCAAAAACTTTCTCCAAGGACAAACCCAATATAGAATGCAGTTATATGCTATTTAGTACAGATTTAATAGGTCCGTTAATTAAGGTGTCTGGTCTAACTCAAGGTCAAGCTGGATAAACAAACTTTGGTAGCCCTCGGATTCTGTGTTTAAGCAAAGATTGGATAGGTGGCTTAAAACTCTCACAGCCATTACGGGCAAGTTGCGTCCAGTTTGTCATGATTCACTTTTGAAAAATATTTGGGACTCAAGACTCAGCACAACATACCTTAACTATCACGGATCACGATGATGCTTTCATCAATTGTCTTGTGCTGTCTAGATGCCAGAAAAAATAGGCGATATGGAACCACCATTGATCTGTACCGTGTTCAATGAGCAAACATACTGAAGGAAGATCCTTCTCAAGAATATCAGAAATTCAATGCAAATCAGTGTCATGCCTTCTATCATTGAGGACAAGGATGTTGCCATCCATTTGAGGTAATTTTTAAAAGTAATTGTCTTGCAAAACTAACACAACCGGAATCAGCAAATCAGATGAGAAAACATCCACAATTCAGTTAAGGACAGAAGCAGCAGATCAAGAAGCAAAAGCAGCCTTGACAGCAGCATCAAACCATTGACAAATCAATTAGTTAGTTGCATGATCCAAAGAGAGAAGTAGCCAGTGTTTTCAAGGTTGTTTCCTAATTGATTTTTGTTGTCTCCTGACTTACAATTCTGTTGTAAACCAACTTGTAAGCAGGCCTTTAAGTAGTCTGCTGCAATCCGTGTAAATTGTGAATGAATCAGCAATCTGATTTCTGCCAATATCTTTCCTTTAAACTTTCTCCCCCTCTCATCTCCAAATTTTTTGTCTAATTCTGATCCCCTCCCTCCACTCTCTCTCCCAATTTCCTCTCTTTCCCTCTACTAAAATAATCGTTTTTGGGCAATTGATTAGCATCCAAGTTGACTCCTCACGAGAAATTAACACTGGCTAGATGACAATGCTATCTGCAAACATTTGCCAACCCTGATATGATAAGACTGATCAATGCAGCCACACCTAAAGCATAGCACTAACAAGTAGCATTGCAAAACAGAATGTGACTAAACAAATACATACTGTTAGAAGAAAGTTGTTGAATTGGTTGAATTTGTGAGTAGATCTGTTAGTTGGTTAATGCTGGGATAGGTCATTGATATGTGCACATGCAGCGACGGCACTGGAAGAAGCTGGAACTGGAGAAGGTGAAAATGGGAGGGGAAGTTCAGTAGAAGAAATTAGAGGGAAAGAGGGAGACAGAGGAGAACAAGGGAGATAAATAGAGAAAAAGTAGAGGAAGAGAGGGAAAGGAGGAAGACGAGGGAGAAAGTATTGGGAAGGGAAAATGCAAAGCGTCTAAGAGAGGCACAGTGCAGAGAGTTAGAGAGGCAAACGGGAAAGACAGAGAGAATAGGGAAGAGTCAGACAGAAGAAAAATGAAGTGGAAATAATTCTCTCTAATTCCAACAGTATGTCAGTACAAGTATATAAGCAATAACAACCCATGTGTAGTAATCCACGTGCAACAACAAACTAACAAACTAAATAATTTAAACAACGAAACAAATAAACAATAGAGGATCTTATAAACAACCGAGGACCATATGAGAAGTAGGTGGGTGCATATGAGGTCGAGGTACATATGAGGCTGAGGACCTTATGAGGCCTGTAACATTGTTGTCCCCATTAAAAGAATCTTATCCTCAAGGTTGAATGAGGAAAAATCTGAATAGAGAAGTGCCTACGGACATCTTCGAATATTTTTAGAGCTGTACTTTTAACGCTCTTCAGTGTCATAGCTGAGCACCCATATGGATGTACAGTAGAGATGGATGTACAGCTCACAAGGATACTAGGAAATGCAAGAGACAAGAGGACGGTAGACCTGATGGCAATTCCTATTCCCATAGTGGCCGCATCTAGGGCATCAGTTCTTGTGCAGATTTTATGGTGCATGCTAGCCATCTCGGTCATACCACCAGCATACACATCCATACACACCCATACACATCTATGGCGCTCTTGGGACATCCATAGCCAAACCAATAGTAATAGTATCGATCAGGCCCAGGGTAGCAACAGTGATACTATACATAGTAGCACCGGTAAAGTTGACAGTTATAGCACAACTGGAATAATGCCAAACATGTAGCCTAAGGCAAGGCTAAATATAACACTCGTAGAAACTCTAGTCTGACAAGCATCGGCAACATCTTGCATTGGATTGTATGCATTACTAGTGTAATATGTGGTGACAAAACCAAGAATAAGCCCAGCTCACAACCCAACGACAACACCTAAAAACAATTTTTAATTTTTCACACCCTTTTGCGTTCCAAAGTTGAAAATGATTAGGAAAGAAAGAAGAGAAACCCATGTAGCTAACATGACTCCAACGATCATTAAAGCAATCGATATATCCCATTTCATCTTAAGTGCAAGCTTAATTTCTTCTACAGCCTTGATCTCACAGAAGTCAGTTGCAAATAAAATTGTAAGCAAGCGGACAAGTGTATCCACAAAGCTGGCCAAAGAAGTATACATCAGTGTAGTCAAGTTATAGCTGACACCAATGGATGGAATTGAAGCAACAATAAGAGCAGCACTGGATGGCATGGCATAGGATCTACAAGTACCTGCAATATCTCTAACATTGTCACCAACCTTAAAAGATGGATTTCTTAGGTTATCCTTGAGAATATTCCTTATAAATTTGCCCATATCGTCTGCACCAATAATAGCAGCTTTTGGATAAATATCTCCACCAACTCTATCACTTAATGCCATGGAAGACCCACCAAAACCATATTCAATGGTTAATTCAAACAGACCTCTCCAGTTATCATCATGGTACAACTTGAAGAGGTTGATAGCAATATAAAGTACCAAAAATCCATTTGCAACAAGAGGGAAACCCATCACAGCCCCTAACCTCAATGCAATAATAAAAGCTTTACCAGTCCTTTTTCTTTTCTCTAGGGTGGTTCTAGCATATGCACAAGGCTGGCGACTAGTACTGAAGCTTGCCATAGAGCCAAGGAAGAAGAAGAGCAAGATTGCAATTGCAATCATGTAAGTGCCAGCATATTGATATTCAATGAAAGTTGTGAAAATAGCTACATCTATAAACGGACTGTGAAAAATAAAAGCTGTAAAAGGCATACCTACACCAAATTGGGACTCATTTGCTCCAAGTGTTAAATCACTTCTAGAGACTCTTCTTAAGCCATCACCATTTCCCTTTGCCAATTTTAGCATTAATAGGGAAAGGATGAAATGATAATGATATCTGTGTTATATCAGGAGAATTAAGCCATGAGTTGGCTCTGAGTCCAAATGAAGGATGACCAAATTTGTTACATTCTATGAATGCTCTCATGAGGTCATCATACGCTTTATCAAAAGTTCTACTATGCTGTTGTAACAAATCAACAAAGTTATGATTGAGAATGTGATGCCTTCCAAAACTTAGAAAACCTCTTCTATAGGCATCAACTAGTACTGGCTTACCATAGCAAAGCTCCACAATGAGGATGAACAGATGATCACCGGTGAACATTTGAGCATCCTGCTGTCTTGAGACCCTTCGTATGACAGAGTATTTTGGTGGGTGATGGACATAGGCACACACACGATCTGTGTCCACTTTGTTCCCCACCAATTTTGTCAAGCCAATGGCATCAGGCAACAACATGGGTTTCAATAAGAGGAGTTCACGGCTAGATGCTATTGTGGCTAGAGTGAGGTCCTTTATGGGCCAGTTTGGAAGGAGAATGGAGATAGAAGGGGGTCTCGGTGGTACTACCAAGATTTGTACTGGCTTTTGGAGGGTGGCAGGAAGTGGAGGTATGAGCATCCCGCAGGAATAACGATTTGGGCTTCGGTTAAAGCATGAGGTCATACGGGTAAGGTTTGAACCGTTGGAAGTAAAATATCGGAGGTTAAAGTTAGAAATTGTGAGAGAGTTGGAAGAACAGAGGAAATTTCATACGGTTTTTGAGTTTGTGCAATGGTGGAAGCAGTGGTGAAGAGGTTGTCATGACCTCCAGTAGCCTCAGTTTTGTTGTTTGGAGCTTGAACAAAAGTAGTGATGTGAAAGTTGATTGATGCATGGGGCGGTAAAGTCGCAGTCGGAGGCACCAGGAACGGAGTAGGGTTTGAATAGAAATATAGAATTTCGTGGGAAGGCAGACGAAGATGAGAGGACAGGCTATAATCAAAGAGCAAGGTGGACGCGATGGGAAATTTTCAGACAGCAAGAGAGGTTGTTCGCTTCATTGTCGTTCGATTTGGGCTAGAGTTTGATGGATTTTAGTTATGGAAGATTGTATCTGTGCCATGGTGGAAGCCATGGAAGATGTATGGGCGATGAGTCTATCTGTAGCCACCAGAAGTCTTTCACCACATTTGCAAGTATGACGATGGAAGCTTCGAGTGCGTTGAGCGCTTGTTCTTCAATCTTGAGCACCATTTCCTCTGTCTTATCTCAATGAGAGTACCAATGATGCGTGCACATGTGGCGACGGCACCGAAAAAAGCTGGAACCAGAGAAGGTGAAAAGGGGAGGGGGAGTTCAATAGAGGAAGTTAGAGGGAAAGAGGGAGACAGAGGAGAACAAGGGAGATAAACAGAGGAAAAGTAGAGGAAGAGAGGGAAAGGAGGAAGGTGAGGGAGGACGTATTGGGAAGGGGAAATGCAGAGCATCTGAGAGGGGCACAATGCAAAGAGTTAGAGAGGCAGACGGGAAAGACAGAGAGAAGGGGGAAGAGTCAGACAGGAGAAAAATGAAGTGGAAATAATTCTCTCTAATTCCAACAGTATATCAGTACAAGTATATAAATAATAACAACTCATATGTAGCAAATTATGTGTAACAACAAACTAACAAACTAAACAATTTAAACAACGAAACAAACAAACAACTGAGAACCATATAAACAACCGAGGACCATATGAGAAGCAGGTGCATATGAGGCCGAGTACCTTATGAGGCCCGTAACAGTCACTCTTTTGTAAGTTTTATATCTATTATATATATCTATATTCTTTGATTTATTGTCGGGTTGCATGGTGTTTCATGGGATGTATGCCCAAAGTAAGATAGAGCGAAGGAGTTCTTCATTGATGAGTAGGAAAAGTACTTGACATGTGCTTATCAAGCACAAGGACATATTTGAGGTAGAAATGCCATGCTTGAAAGGCATCCGGGGGTACACATGTGCCGTTATTAGCAGCTATGGGTAAAACCTATGTCTGATGCATGCCTATCCCACTCGCATGCGCCGAGGCATAGTAAAAAAGCCCCATGCAATTTTTAGAGTATCTATTGTGAGATCATTTAACACTTTGAGCAACCAACTACGGAGAAAAAAAGAAAAAAGAAGAATGAGAAAATCTTTGTCAATCATTTGAGCTTTGATTTTTGTTCGACTTTCATCATCATAAGGTACATTACTCTATTTGTTATTCTTGGATATTTAACCTGTAGTTTTCTAATATTTTTCATCTTTTATTATATTTGTCTTAATTTATCAATATTGTGATAAAACTAAAAAAAAAATGTTGGAGATTTGTATAACCAATCCCATAATCATAATAAATATTATATAGATCTAAGGTCTTATTGTTTTACCCTTCGTTTTAATAGATTTCTATTGAAATTTCTTGTCTCTTGCTTATTCTTAGTATTGTAGTTATTATTGTGGCTGTGTGTGAATTATCATTATGTCTTCTCATGGGTTCAATCAACAGGTTCAATTTCAATCCATATAAATTGTTATCGGCTTTGTTGCAAAGTTTGGTGTCCTAAGCCCAATTAGTGGTATCAAGGGTATGAGGTTACTTGTGTTCTTGATTGATTGAATTGTTAGAGGATGTTAACAAAATACTTTATTTGAATGATATGGATTTTGATATATAGATTAGCAAGATAAAAGATTTTTAATTTGTCCAAATGTTGCACCTCTTGATGTTCACTACACAAAAGTTGAAGTCTAAATCTAACGATGATTGAGCTTTTGTATACGAATAAGTTTGTGACCATATTCAATAATTTATAAATGACAATGTCTACAATAACATTCAAAACGGGGAACTATACAAGGGTATTATGGGAGAAACTTGAATATTTTATGTTTTGAAAATCAACAATAAAAAATTATATTTTTTTTAATAAAGTTGATGCAAATGAAATATTGGGAAGGATGTTCTATAGCCAATTACCTCAATGAGTTTCAAGGTATCGTTGATCATTTGTGTGGTATGACCATAAAATTCAATTATTAATTAATTGGCTTGTGATTGTTGTTCACTCGATGGATTCTTGGAAGGTCATTTGAATTTTTATTGCCAAATACACCCCCAATGATGTTGTGACTTTGAAGATAGCCAATGTCTACAATCACATTTGAAATGGAAAGCATGCAAGGGAACAATAGAAGAAACTCAAAGTACTTCATGCTTGGAAAACCAACAATAAAAAATTATATTTATTAATAAAATTGATACAATTGAAGTATTGAGAAGGGAGTTTCATAACCATACATCTCAATGAGTTTTAAGTAGCGTTGATTATTTGTGTGATGGGGCCATAAAATTTGATGATTAATTATTTGGCTTATGATTATTGACCACTCAACCGGGTTTATGGGAGGCCTTTTGGATTTCCATTGACAAATACAGCCCCAATGATGTTATGGCCTTGGAAATAGCCAATTGTGCGGTCCTTGATGAGAAGATGAGGAGGAGATCATAAGGCACTATATTCTCACATTCTAAAGCATTAGTCTCAGAGTTACATGAAAGAGTTAAGGGGAGAAATCCCAAATTTGGTGAGAAAAGCAAGAGCAAATTAATATTAAGATATCAAAATATCAAGTATCATCATTGCCGAAAAAAAAGCCATATCAGGAAACAGTGCTATAAATAAACGTGAAAAGATGAAGATGGCGACAAAAGGAATACCAGAAGAACTGTAATGAAGAGAGGGCTTATATCGTGACCAAATTTGATCTTCTAGCTGTGTGCAATGAATAGATTGACAATATCACCAATCATGAGATAAGTTGAGTGATCAACAGTGGCACATCATTCCATATAATTCACGTAGTGAGCTATTTACATCTTATATGCCTAGCAATTTCAAGGCACTCAAATGGGCAACGACAGTTTATGATGAATCATGGGACACGACATTTATTTGACCTCTAGCTCAAGCACTAAATTGATTTTGAGAAGATATTCGACATGTTCCGAATATTTTGTTCAATCTTACATCGGTCAAAAATTTTGATAATGGAAGTTATTGAAACACATTCTATGAGGGCTCATGGAAACTCATTGGAAGATTTTTAATGATGGTACACGATAAGAAATTGTCAAATTTATATGTATTGCAAGCTCCGATTTTTAACAGTGATATGAATATGGCTAATTGAGATGAATCCTTTGAGTTGTGGCACAAGAGACTTAACCACATAGGTAAAAATGAGTTGAATTGTCTTGTAAAGAAGACCCTTATTTTGAGATTGAAAGAAACTAAATTGAAAACTTACTCTCACTGCATGGCAAGAAAGAAAAAGAGAGTTTTCTTTCATGAAAATCCACCCATAAAGAAGGCACTTCTTAAATTTATGAATACATACATATGTGGTCAATAAGATAAAAATTCTTGGTGGTGTATTTTACTTCATTATCTTCATTTATAATTGTTTGAGAAAATTATGTGTATCCCAAAGATGAAGGATCAAGTCTTTGAGGCCTCCAAGCAATTTCATACATTGTTTGAATGACAAATGAGGAATAAGTCAAATACATCCATAAGAACAATAGAGGAAAGTACCTTGGGCCTTTTGTGTATATTGTTGCTCACAAAGCATCCGACATGAAAAAAAAACTCTACCTAGGACACCACAATTAAATATAGCAGCTGAAAGAATGAACCAAATGTTAATTGAGAGAGTACAATATATTTTATAAGAGGCAAAACTACCCGAGTACCTTTTGGGAGAAAGCTTTGAATGTTGTAACCTACATCATCAATCTTTCATCAAGCACCCTGTTGAACAGGGATATTTCCAACAATGTGTGACTTGGGAAGGAGGTTACTAATGATTATTTGACCATATTCGGATGTAAAGAAAATGTTCATTTCCCAAGAGGCAACACAACCAAGCCTAATGCCAAAATAAGGGAGTGTATCTTCCTTGATTATGGAAAAGATGAGTTTACCTACTAGTTTTATGATTCTGTAGAAAAGAAACTTGTGAGATCAATGGATGTTACATTTATGGATAATTAGACCATTGAATATATTGACATGGCCAAGTAGGTGGCTCCTTATGAAAATGATTGCCATTATAACATTGACTTGATACCGATAACTCTACCACCCATTGAGACTGAAGACGATAAAGTTGCAGACAATGTTCCTACAATGAGGAGATAGAAGATGAGCATGTTGATGCTCATGAGGAGGCTTATGTTGATATCTGCATGCCTACAACAACCATTCTACTCCGACGATATACGTGAGAAATTGACATCCTTCCACTTGGCTGTCAGTTAATAAGTATGTATCACTTACCGATGGTGAAAAGCCAGAATTCTTTGTTGAAGCAATGGAGTACAAGCACAATAAAGAGTGGATAGATGTAATACAAAATAATACGGCATCTTTGCATGAGAATTACACGTTTGAAGTAATGAAATTATTTGAGGGCAGGTGAGCACTTGAAAACAAATGGGTGTACTAATTAGAGTTTAAAGACGGCAATTTGTAACTAAGGTATAAGATAAGATTAGTTGCAAAGGTCTTCAATTAATAAAAGGGCATCGATTTTAGAAATATCTTCTCTCCTATAGTAAAGATGTCTTTTATTCATGTTGTGTCCTATTTGGCGGCACACCTTAATCTAGAAATAGAACAGCTTAATGCATGGACGATGTTCCTCCATAGCAACTTAGAGGAAAAGATCTATATGGAGCAATTGGAGAGATTCAAGGTTGAGAGGAAAGGAGCATGTGGCGTGCCATTTGATGAAGAGTCTCTATGGCCTCAAAAAGCCCCTTGGGTATGTTTGTTACATGCAAAAGATTCAAAGCCATTTCTTCTGTCTGATATTAAAGCAGCAAATTCAGCCTTCTATCTCTAGTTATGATACTCGTAAAAATTGATTAAGGTGGACAATCAGCCTTATCCTGGAGTCCACCTACATCCACCACCTTCTCCTTACATGCTTGGAGCCATATTACTAGAGACTTCATATAAGGGTTTCCTAAATCAGATAAGAAAGGCACTACCCTTATAGTGGTGGATCAACTTACAAGCACTTCCGTATTCTTGCTTTATCTAACCCAAAGCAATGGGCATCCCACTTATCTATGGCAAATTGGTGGTTTAATTCTTCATAACACAATCCATAAAGATGGTCTCCCTGTGAAGAATTTTATGTATGTCCTCCACAATTAGCTATTTATTTATCAAACTTAACACAGTGTAGACGCAACTCAAATAGTTTTGCAGGACAAGCAAGCCATCACTATCTATCCAAAAAAGAAAAAATGTCTGTGATGGACAACCACATGAACTCTATGCAGATCGTAATAGAGTGCAATGATCTTTTGATATAGGGGACCTGGTGTACTTGAAGCGTCAACCTTACAGACAATCCCCAGTTGCCTTTAGTAGATACCTTGCAGAAGGCTGAACTGATACGGTAGCTTGTAGACTTAACTGTTGGCGGACAATGGGTGGCCTACTGATCAGAATACAATGACAGTTTTCTTGTTGGCCGGAATGGATGGCCAACTGATAAAGCACACAAGCACTGTAAAATAGAGATAAGAGAAGAGAAATGAACACCAAATTTTACGTAAAAATCCTTCTGAAATAAGAAAAAATTACGGGACACTAAATCCACAAAGAATCACTAAGTATAAGAAAATTACAGGAGGCGAAAATAAGAATAGAGCAAAAGTAAACAAAAGCCCTCACACTTGGTTTTTACTCACATCTTTTTTTTCTTTTCACTTTCTCTCCTCTATTATACTTTTTTCTCTCTCTGCTTGACCGGTGTCTTCTCCTTCTTTTTGTTCTCATCTTAAGCACCTTTTCTATGTGCAAAGTGTACATATATATATATATATACATATATACACACCCCTCACCATAGCCCAACTTGATGGCTAGTGTTCAACTTTCAAGGTCTGCTTGCATGCGCACGCTTTGCCCTGCAGCAGATGGCGCATGCCTGCTCCTACAAACCGATCAACTTTTGGAGTCCCGAGAAAGACTTCTACCAACCACCCAAAAGGATAGGTCAACTGTACACTTTTTTGGTATGACAGTCATTCAAATCTTTCAAATACAGCATGTCAATTCTGTTGTCCGTTATTTCATATTGGCTAGTCAACCACACCGTTGACCGGTCGAAGTAGCTTGTCCCGCTTCTTCAAACGAGTCACAACTTATGACGGTCAACATATTTACTGAAAGAGTTGACCGTCCAGAAGACTTCGGTCAACTCTGTTGATCAAAATTCCTTCCTCCTAGCACATTCGTGCTCCGTCCAAGCCCTAAGGACTCCCACACGAGAGTAATCCCAACATTAACCACCTAGAAGTAGAATACATCCCTTACTGCATGCATCCTTCTAGAAGAAACATATTAGATCTCAGAACGTGGCAACTCCAACTATACCTCTTCTAGATGACAATGAGTGTCTGATCCTACAGTAAGGGAAGAGAAAATGTTGCCTACTGGAACAGCTAAGTTCTATTCCAAACACTGTTATTTTGAGTGGATACATTCGCTTGTGATTCAACCAGCCAAAGTGCACTTCTGCAGAACAATCATCAAGCATAGTATTTCAATGACTCTATAGCTCATTCAATGGACTAAGATGACGAAAGAAGATGCTGCATGGGAAGATGTTAAATGGTCAATTTCCCACCTTCTAGCTTAGAGGACAATTTGGCTTTGAGCAGCATGGTGTTTGTCATAATATTGACCAATGCTACTGCATATGAATATTGAACGAACAACGTTTGTGTTACAGAACAGAATGCAACAATAGTAAATATAAATTGTTAGAAGGAAGTTGTTGAATTTGTTATATTACGATCCATGCGTTGTCAACAATGCTCGTATCCATTATGAAGAATTATACAAAGATATATTTCAACCCCATCGAATCATTGCCTTTTATATTTATTATGAAGTTTCGTGGATAATGTTATAGCATTTTACTCGTTATCAATATTATGATGATATGCTCTTAGTAATTTAAGATATCTCATTATCAATTGTCTGAGAATTCAGAGTAAAATGGTGGGATAAGTTTAATTATGTTATGATTGGTTATACTCAAATTGATGCTGATTATAAAAGAATCAAGCTTTGGCCCAGACTGTCAAGTTTACATCCAAAATTTTACCAACCATACCTACTACTCATACTTCAGTAATCCCAGCCATATCGATACCTTTAGCACCTCTGAAATCCAAACCAAGAAGTGCTCAAGTTACTGGATCACCAACACCTTCTGTATCCTCACAGAGGTCCACTCGGTCTACTAAGCAATTGGAAGCCCAAAAGGCCCAATTAGACAATATGATAGCACAGATGGCTCAAATGCAGCAAACACTCGCCAAGCAAGTTCATGACTCAAAGTCTAGTGGGCTGATATTTCTGATGATAATCTGACCTCAAATTTTTCTACGCAACCACCTTCTCATACGGACAGCCCCCAGCCTCCAGACTTGGCTGGCTATGCTCAAGATCCATTCAATTTTTGAATGGCATTGTAAAAAAAAATCCTAACATCAGTGTTAATTTGTAGGTACTCAGCCACATCATTAATTTTCTACAAATTTTTCAAGTCACATTAAAGATGTTGTTCAACACCGTCTCCAACAACAATCCATTTTATCTTCACCAACAATCTGGCAGTACACGTGTCAAGATAAACGTGTCAAGATTCTCAAACACTATGCAAAATATGCACCCTTTTAATGGGATCACAGTAAAATATCAATAGTCAAAGCCAAAGTCAACAACAGAAGCTGACGTTATCTTTGTCCTTCAAGTTTCAACACATGCAATCAATTATGCAAACAAAATAAGCAAGGCAAACACTTCACGATGTCAGTAGTACGACCAGAAACAAAATTTCACGCAAAGAAAACACGCAAAAACACTATTACTATAGTGCTACAGTACCCGACAAAGTACTATTCATCTACAGTACGACACTATTCATACTTTGACGATTCTGCAAGAAAATAAAGACTCATGATGATAAAAGCTGATGTGATATAAAACAGAAAAGATGCTACTCCATTACTAAAAGCATAATGACAAAGGATAACATGACTACAAACAGAAAAGCACTCAATTATCAAAACTCATAATGGCCAAGGACAATGTGATGGAAATAGAAAAAGCAGCTACTCAAATAATCAACGGTGCATATTTATCCATAATTAACGGTGCAGATTCATTCAAACTGACTATATAAATATGTTTCACTCTCAGTTCTCAGAAGGAGTTGTTTTAGGAGTTGGAAAGAAATTCTTTTAGAAGTCATGAATTCTGAAACTCACCTTAGAAGCCTAATTTTTCACTTTTGTAAATATTTCCAACCCTTGTAATTCTTTCTTCTATCCTAAATCCCCTATGATTGTAATCAAGCTGTACTTTAGCAATCATCAATCAGGTCCAGCATTTTATTCAAGTTTCTGGTATAATTTCCTGCTCTCTTATTTAAGTTTTATATTACGATTTTACATTTACGATCCTACATACACGTTTTGGTATCAGAGATAGTTTGTCTTGATTTTCTGCATCCATAATGCATATGACATTTGCATGAACTTTGGAAGTGTTGGTAAGCTTGTGAACCGTTAGTCAGCCCGTGTTTTAACAAGAAAGTGAGATTAAGGTAGTCTAGGGGGTGTTTCTGTTTCATTAAGTTATTTCTAAACGTTGTTATGCACTATTTGTTTAGAAATTAAAAAAATGGCTTCTAAACCAAGACGAATATTAAGGCATAGTAATTCAAGTCATAGTATAATAATAAACATTAGAGAGTCATTTATCATACCAAATAAAAATTATAATTATTCAAGCGGAACTATTCCTAATCAACACGTAGAAGGAATATATCAAATAGAAACTTTTTATTTTAAAACTATTTTAACAATTAAGGATCATGAACAAATTATTTCAATTAAAATAAATATAAAAAAATTAAACTATTATCAACCGTATCTATCGATAAATTTAAACAACAAAGATATAATTATATTCACTATGGATTAATTCAAATAATAATTAAACCATTAATCAAATTAAGTATAGATACACCAGTCTTATTATGTTTAAGATATCAAATATTATTAAAATATAAAAATTTCATATTAGCAATAATTTAATCAAATACATGTAATGTACCTATTTATTTTAACTGTGCTCCTAATTTTAATATAGATCTTAAAGATTCAACCATACTTAATACGTTAGTACTTAATGTCCATCTCCCTAGTTTAGCACAACAGGAAGATAGAAGATGATTGGTATCAAAGCCAGTTGTCTTAATTTTCTGCATCCATAATGCATACAATATTTGCATGAACTTTGAAAGCGTTAGTAATCTTATGAACCGTTGGTCAACCCATGTTTTAAGAAAGAAGAGAAATTAGGTTGGCCCCGGGGGTATTCCCGTTTCATTAAGTTATTTGTAAACGTTGTTATACACTATCTGTGTAAAAATTAAGAAAATGGCCTCTAGACTAAGACGAATATTAAATGATAGTAATTCAAATCATAATACAATAACAAATACTAGAGAGTCGTTCATTATAT
This sequence comes from Nepenthes gracilis, assembly GCA_033239525.1. Lineage (NCBI taxonomy): Eukaryota > Viridiplantae > Streptophyta > Magnoliopsida > Caryophyllales > Nepenthaceae > Nepenthes > Nepenthes gracilis. Next base: position 21,101,725 of record BSYO01000001.1, read on the forward strand.
CAGATAAAAATTATAATTATTCAAGTTGAATTATTCCTAATCAACACGAAGAAGCAATATAATAAATAGGTACTTTTGATTTTAAAACTATTTTAGCAATTAAGGATCATAAACAAACCATTTTAATAAAAAATAAATATGAAGAAATTAAACTGTTATAAACCGTATCTATTAAAAGATTTAAGCAACAAGGATATATTTATATTCATTATGGATTAATTCAAATAGCAATTAAACCATTAATCAAATTAGGTATAGATACACCAGTCTTATTATATTTAAGAGATCAAATATTATTAAAATATAAAGACTCCATATTAACAATAATTTAATCAAAGTTATGCAACAGACCTATTTATTTTAACTGTGCTCCTAATTTTACGGTAGATCTTAAAGATCCAACCATACCCAGCATGTTAGTACTTAATGTTCATCTTTCTGATTTAGTACAGTAGGAAGATAGACAATGATTTTTAATCCTTTATAGAATATATTTTAAATTACTTACTAGCCAATTTAATCCACGTTGTCTTATTCAAACTCCACCCGATGAAACTATGATATTACAAGTAGAAGAAGAATATGGTACTATTTTTACTCCAAAATTATTAAAATGAGATGAGATCACTTTATCACTTGACTAGCAAGTTGATCTTTTCTAACCACCTAGATATATAACTAGAAAATTTTTTTTGGATATTATCAAAACCCCTAAATGTAATATTATTTTTAATTTTAATCAATCATAATATTTACCTAGATCATTAAGCTTTAATACTGATAGATCTCAAGCAACCCTATTAGAATATGAAGTATCTAGACCATCTACTAGTACAAGATATCAATCTACATATTTAAATAAAATAAGACATGTAGAAAATAGAAATCCTATTCCAGAAATTATTACACAACCAACCTCACAATCGCCAACCATATCAGAAATATAAACCATCAATATAATTATATAGAAAATAAATTTATTCCAGACATTGACTCACTAAGGTAAGAATTTCTGTTAGAAAAAAATATTAGTCTTAGAAAATAGTATTTTAGTACTTTTAACAAAAAAGAAATAGAAGAATACAGACTTCTGTGAAAAAATATGATAAATCTAATTCAAAAAAAATTATCATTTTTTGAATAGTTTATACCATATATAAAAACTAATAAATAAGTAAACGTCAATAAATGAATTATGTCCACATGGAAAACTGATACTAGACAACAAATTGTTTATCCTTCATTAATAGGTTTAAAATTAATTAAAGTAACTGACACTATTATGGTTGCTCCTTTTAAAAAGGATACAGAGCGAGATGAAGATAATAATGCAAAGTTAGTATATAAACAAAATAATTATCAATCTCAATTATTTTATACGAACCACATAGATGAAGAAGATGAAGATATAAATGAAGATATAGATGAAGAAGATGAAGAAATAATTATGATTCACAATATCATTTACCCTAATTCCCAATTTACAGCAACTATACAAAACTCATCTTTACCAACCATAGGACCAACCTTAGACCAATTAAAATTAACCTCAACAAATACTAATACTTTATTAACTAATAATCTATTAGAAATAATAACTACTAAATTAAACAATTTACCATCTTCATCAACATATACTCCAAAAACATTTCAAATTGTACAAATTATAGATCAGACACCAGAACTTAATTTAAATCCTATCAATCAAGACATTAATCAAATATGACATGACTCTAATAATACTTCACCAAATTATTGTCCAAAACCAACATCTCCTGATATGCAACAAGACAAAATCATGAATTCAATTCTCTCTTTACTCCCTGTATCAAGCTCATTCAACTTGAGGGTGGTACCACATCAACCATTATTTGTCACCACTTAATTGCTTTCATCTAAAACAAATAAACTTAAAGATAATAAAGATTTTGCTCAACGAAAAAATAAATCTTATTCAAAAGATAACCTAAAAACACAAAAAAATATATAAAATCCCGAATAAAGCTAAACAATCAAAAATTATATGTTAAAAATGTAAAAGAATTGGACATAAGTTCATCCAATATCAATTCAGGAAGAAAAATTGTAAAATATTTAAAACTGATGAACAATTATGTAGTCACGAAAAAAGTAAAGAAAGTGTCAAAGAATCTAATGAAGAATCAAGTCAAGAAGAAAATAAAGAAGATGAATGCCACGACAATAAATCAAGCCTATCTTTTCCTATTTTAAAATCAGAAAATGAATTATAATACCTATATAATTATAAACCACAAATCAATATATTAAGAATCAAGAATTAAAAAAAAAATTCTTAGTAAAAATTAAAGATGATTCTGATTATAATCCAATTATTTTAGAGAAAAATTACCATTTAATAACCCTCCTAGATACTGGTCAATATTGTATTCGAAAAAAAATTATTAACAATTACAAACAATAAACTAAATACAGCAAAAGAATTAAATATCCAAAATACTTATAATACAGTTAAAGAATCAAATGTTCAATATACTTATCAGAAATATTCTTGTAAAACAACATTATTTATTAAAGAAGATACTAGATTGAGTACTTCCTTTTTTATGCAAATAAATCCTTTTATTATATCTAATAAAAGATTATCTACACAAGTATTTAGAAATAAAGCTGCCTTAACATACAATGAACGACAATATATTATGAATCTTGTTGAAAATATTCAACAAGAAAGATCTAATGACGAAATCCAAAATATTTTCAAAATCCTTATTATCACACTTAGCCAAACTCCTATAATAAGATTAAACATAACTCCTTCCAATCTTAGATGTTTTATACCTCAAGATATTTGTAAACATATAAATTATTTTTCTACACATATTCTCTGCTGTTCCAATGCACATTTCTAGCATACACAGATTGTCTTATCCAAGTTCTTTGAACTTAAGAATATTAAACCCCAATGGTCTAAGTCTATGGAGATAACTTATGACCAATTATTTCCTCTACAATTATATCAAAAAGAAAAGCCTAATTTTCACAATAATAGTAACAAATTCACAAATCAATTAAAATCTTTTTACTATCAATGTAAAAGGAAACAACAACAAATTAATTGCTTAGAAGAAGAAAAATAAATAGCAAATATAGGACAACAATTAAACAATCCACTATTATAAATAATAATTAAAAAATTACAACAAACATTTACACAAGAAGTATGTTCTAATACCTTTTAGAATCAAAAACAATATCCAATAAAATTACCATATGAAAAAGATTTTCTAGAAAACCAAATCTCTAAAGTACAATTTGACCAAATAAATTAAGAATTAACAGAATACTGCAAAAAGGAGATTCAAGATAAAAAATTAATTAGACCATCAAAACCTCTTTGAAACTGTTATGCATTCTATGTAATGAAAAATACAGAAATAAAAAGAGAAGTATCAAAATTAGTAATTAATTATATGCCACTTAATAAAACTCTCCAATAGATTAGACATCCTATCCCTAATAAAAGAGATTTAATCAATCGATAATATAATACAAGCATTTCTTCAATATCTAATAAAAGAAACTTAATCAATCGATTATATAATACAAATATTTTTTCAAAATTCGATATGAAGCCAGGATTTTTGCAAATCCAAATTAGTAAGAAAGATAAAAATAAAATGACATTTACCCCTTTTGGACACTACGAATGGAACGTAATGCCATTTGACTTAAAAAATATTTTATCAGAATTTTAAAATATCATTCCATATACTCAATTCATTATTGTTTATATTAATAATATTTTAGTATTTTCAAATACGATAAATCAACATTTTAAATATTTATATCAATTTTCAAATATTATTAAAAATACTGGACCAATTGTCTCTTCTACAAAAATCGAATTATTTCTAGGATTTAACATTTATTAGTGTAAATTAACCAATATTTAATCAATTGAATTTGCTAATAAATTTCCTAATGATATTGAATCTGCTAATAAATTTTCTAATTATATAAAAGATAAAACTCAATTACAGAGATGTTTAAGATATTTAAATTATATAGCTGATTTTGTCTACAAACTTAAACAGATTTGTGAACCTTTATATCAAGAAGTTCAAAAGAATCCTCCAGTATAGACAAATGAACACACTAATATTAAAAGTCTTAAACAACAAGTTCAACACTTATTCTGTTTAGGAACACATCATCCACATGCATCCCTCATAGTATAAACTAATGTATCTAGTATAAGATATGGAAAAACTTTTAGGCAAAAGTTAGAGTCAAAATCATATACATAAGTAATTAGACCACACACACAAATAACTAATATGCATAGACAAAAATTAGCGTCAAACTTACATACACAAAGTCATTTTGGTTTGTGGTTAGGATCACAACAACATTTGTAAAAATATTTTTCATTTATTAAAATAGAAATTTTATACATGTCCAAAGTTCAAAATGATTTTCTCCTCCATATTGTTTATCAAACTATTACTGATATTGTGACAGACTGAAAATTCTACCGAGAATTCGACAAAATTTCGTCTACAAAACAGACGTTCGTCAAATACAAAATCTATATAAAATCCTGTGCAGAATCCACAACATCCATACAACATAACACAGGATCCCAATCACTACAACAAATACACGGGCAACACCGACGTCACAACTCCGGTACAACGCTAGCTCAGAAAGGATGCCAACTAGGAATCAATTCACAAGCATAAGAGATACATGCGAAAGCTACTACATCTATTAATAAACAACGAAAACTAACTAAACATCCATCAATCATCATGACATACATATACATAATCATAAGCATCAAAATAATTATTACAGTATCCATACCATATATAAAATAACAAAACTAGGTCCGTAAAAGCTCTCCAATCTGTATCAGCTGCTTATCCTATGCTTACAGCGTATTTGAACTCGTCAGGCATAATAGCTTCCTCATCTGGAAAGAAAGAGAAGTAATGGTGAGCGAACAGCTCAACAAGTGCATCGTAAATCAAACACAATAGACAAAATAAGTAAAGCTAAACAAATGATAGACATATAATCATAAAAGGGAAGAATAAGTGGGAACATGTTTGAATATACTTTAAAATACCATTTACTTCTTTTGGGACATCTTTCATGCATAGTTATTCGTCTTTGCGGACCAGGGTCAGTAAGCCTTACTAACTAAAGGTGCGGGAGGATAAGAAAACAGTCATGTCATCTACATGAGCTAAAGACGTAAGCTCCTATTATCGACCCAGAAGCGGGCCATCACATATTGCCTATACACAGGCCATAAACATATGCCCCCATGTCCCCCGGGGCTCAAAGGCAGTCATCGTCCTTTCACAGTAATATCTTAAGGCTTGCAAAGAGTATCACTCGCTACAATACACGACTAAGATAATCCTTGAGTCACTACTGTAATGTTAGTGGCAGGTCAAGGATATTACCCTGGTAACATAAATTCGTGGTCCTAATTTCATGGTTTCTTCATTTAAGGGAAGGTCCACCATAATCCATTTGTAATATCTTCAATCGGGAGAACAATTCGATCACATATCACATTGTGAACTTTCCTCCGATTACTTATCCGATTATTATCTTTTCCTCGGAGTTAAATCTTTTCACAAGTCAATTTGGATGCTTGGATGCAAGGATATCACAATGCATAGGAAAGATTAAAATTCTTTACCACTTTAAGCAAATATTACTTTGGGGCCTCCGGAGCACATTTCTTCCACGCACGAAGCACAATCATATTTTTTTGGAGCTTATAATTAAATACATGCCATTAGTCATACCTTCATAACAATTAATTACGGTGGAAGCATGCAAATTTTTCATTTATTCTTGGGTGAACAATAATAGTGTTTATTTAGAGCGTCTGGACGCCGCGAACAGGTTGATACTTGTGAGACCAGACACCCGGCCGATATATATACATCATTAGAACATGGTAATTCATATTTTTGGGTCAATTTAACATAATACAAAGGGAAAAAGGGGAATCCCAAATTTGGGCGTGGGTTAGGGTTTGGCGAAGCAAACCCGACAAATTGGAAGGCAAATCAGATAAATAACCAAAAAACTTTTAGGTACTCATCATGGGTTACATAGTTTTCATAATTTGGATGGGTATCGGAACAATAATAGCCGATAAAAAACCAATAAAAATCAAAAGAGGAAATAAAAAAGGGTATGGAAGCACTTGCCTCGACGCGATCTGCAACTTTTCCAACTAGTTCAAGCTCGAAATCGGAATCGAATAGCTTCGTTTCGCCATTTCTCTCGCTTCTCCCTCCCTCTCTCTCTCTCTCTCTACCCAAACCACTCTCCCACGTTTGTTTTCTTCTTTCCCTTCCCCGAATCCCTTTTCCCCTCTGCTTTCTATTATTATTATTATTATTATTATTATTATTATTATTGTTATTATTATTATTATTATATTATATATATATAGACCCCCCCTTTTTTTTAAAACCCAACCCACTACTCAGGCGACCGGACGGACACATTACGGGCCGGCCTAACAAGTCCAAATATCTTTCAAATTTTTTTATAATATTTAATTAATTTTTATTACACCTAAATTATCCAAAAATAAATAAATCTAATTAAATCAGATAAAAAATATTCGGGATATTATAGATATTTTACAAAAAGACAAAAAATCTTATTTCTGCACAATGGTAAATTTGTTTTGATATCGAAAAATTCATTAAAAATTTTATATTAGATATTTTAATAAAAGAATTTTTACAAGGAATCATCCCACCAAAAGCAAAAGAGAAAGTTATTCAACCCCCTCCTACGCCAAGAAAGCAACCCACAAAACAATCTGCCAAAGACTATGCGATGCCTAAATCTCATATTATACCAACATTCAACAAATATACAAACTTAAATGAATTTTCACTGTCAACCTTTAGAGAAGCTATTACTCCAACCTCTTTCTCTACTCAATTTGTCTCAAATGATACCCAATATATTACTAAATCACTCAAACTTCACGTAACTCTGACCTCTTATTATCAAAAATCTCCCCTCAATGACCTTATTACATTGACTAATAGAATGTTTAATCCTAATTATTTGTACCAAACTACTGATATTTCTAGAACTAAGCAATTTTATGAGTTAATACTGATTGATTCAGGTTCTATTAAAATCAAACACCATCGCAATCCCAAAGATAATACCATTACCTTTTCTACCATTAAAATTAAACAAGTCCGACAACCCCAGGAAGTTGCCCTCTATTCTTTGGACATAAAATCTTTTTTATACATTATCAACCAAAGGGATATAATTACCAAGATTATAAACCGACATGGTTTAATACTTTATATCTTTGATCCTTTACCCACTCATGATTTATCTGTTTTAACATATTATGTCCAAAATAATTATCAATGTGGTTCACTAAATGGTGGATTTACTTCGAACCAATACCTATTCTCTATCCAAGCGTTGTCAATAATACTTGTATCCATTATGAAGAATTATACAAAGACATATTTTAATCCCATCAAACTATTTCCTTTCATATTAATTATGAAGTTCCACGGATAATGTCATGGCATTTACTTGTTATCAATATTATGAAGATATGCCATTAGTAATTCAAGATATTCCATTATCAATTATCCAAGAATTCAAAGTGATGGGAAAAGTTTGATTATGTCATGGTTGGTTATACTCAAATTAATGCTGATTATAAAAAGAAGTAAGCTTTGGCCTACACCATCAACCTTGCATCCAAAATTATTCCAACCATATCTACTACTTATACTCTAGTAACCCCAACCATATCCATACCTTCAACGCCTCCCAAACCCAAGCCAAGAAGTCCTCAAGCTACTGGATCACCGACACCTTCTGTATCCTCACGAAAGTCAACTAGGTCTACAAAGCACTTGGAAACTTAAAAGGCCCGGTTAGACAATATGATGGCACATATGGCCCAAATGCAGCAAATACTCGCCAAGTAAGTCCATCACTTTAAAGTCCAGTGGGCTGATATTTCTGACAATGATCCGCCCTCATATTCCTCTCCACAACCACCTTCACGTACAGACAGTCCTTCGTCTCCAAACTTAGCCGGCTATTCTCAAAATTCATTTAATTTTTGAATGACATTGTACAAAAAAAAAATAAAAGTAAAAAAGAAAAGAAAAATCCTTACTTCAGTATTACTTTATAGGTATTTAGCCACATCATCAATTTTTTAAAAATTTTTCAAATCTCATTAAAGATGTTGTTCACCACCGTCACCAACAACAATCCATTTTGTCTTTACCAACAATCTGGCAGTATATGTGTCAGGGTAAACATGCCAAGATTCTAAAACGCTATACAAAACATGCACCCTTTTAATGGGATCACAATAAAAAATTAACAACTAAAGCCAAAATCAACAACAGAAGCTGACGTTGCACCACAACAATTATGCAAACAAAATAAGCAAGGCAAACACTTCACTATGTCAGCAGTACGATCAAAAACAAAATTTCATGCAAACAAAGAAAACACGCAAAAACACTATTGTAATAGTGCTACAATACCCCGACAGATCACTATTTATCTACTGTATAAGATACTATTCATACTATAGTAATATTTGACGGTTATGCAAGAAAATAAAGAAGCATGATAACAACAGACGACGTGACTCAAAATAGAAAAGATTCTCTATAATTATCAAAAAGCAGGATGACAAATGACAACGTGACTCAAAATAGAAAAGCACTTAAAGGATCATGATGAACAAGGATGATGTGATGTAAAATGAAAAAAAATACTACTCAAATAATCAACGGTGCTAATTTATCCAAGCTGGCTATATAAGGATGTTTCACTCTCAGTTTTTAGCAGGAGTTGGAAAGGAGTTCTTTTAGGAGCCTTTAAGAGTTCTGAAAACTCACAAACCATAGAAAATCTTAAGGCCAAAACCCAGAAACTTACTCTTCTACTTTTGTAAAATTATCCAAACCTTTGTAATTTCTTCTTGTATCCCAAATTTCCTACGATTGTAATCAAGCTGTACTTCAGCAATTAACAATCAAAGTCCAGCATTTTATTCAAGTATTCTGGTATAATTTTTTACTCTCTTACTTAGATTTTGTATTACGATTTTGTATTTACGATCCTGCGTATACGTTTTGTTGTTTAGAAACGAGATTTTTAACATCTTTTTCTAAAATATTTTTAGCAACTTTGCAATCAATTTTCAAAAGAAAATATTTATTGTATAAATCATCTTAAAACTTGAATATGTATAAAATAATAGATAAAATTTTTTTTAATGGTTGAATAATTTGTTTGTGGTCCTAACCATAAACCAGAATGAAATCAAACTATTTATATATGTAATTTTGAGTCTAGTTTTTGCCTAAGGATGCCTCTATATCTCATACCAGATGCATCTGTTTCTACAATAAGTGATGTATGAGGATGAGATATTCCTAAACAAGGTAAATATTAAATTTGTTGTTTAAGACGTTTAATAATATTGGTGTGTTCGTCTGTCCATGTTGGGGGATTCTTTTAAAGTCTTTGATATATGAGTTCATAAATCTGTCTAAGTTTGGAGATAAAATCAGCCATATAATTTAAACATTCTAAAAACCTCTATAATTGAGTTTTATTTTTTATTTTATTAGAAAATTTATTAGCAAATTTAATTAATCGTTATATAGGAGTTATAGTATATTGATAAATGTTAAATCCTATAATTCTAACTTTTATTTGAAATAATTGAATTTTAGTAGAAGAGACAACTAGTCCATTATTTTTAATAATATTTGAAAATTGGTATAAGTGTTTGAAATGTTGATCTATTGTGTTTAAAAATACTAGAACATTATCAATATAAACAATAATGAATTGAGTATATGGATTAAATATTTGGTTCATAATATTTTAAAATTCTGATAGAGTATTTTTTAAACCAAATGTCATTACATCACATTCATAGTGTCCAAAAGAAACAGTAAATGCTATTTTATATCTATCTTTTTTATTAATCTGAATTTGCCAAAATCCTGACATCATATCAAATTTTAAAAAAATATTTGTATTATATAATCAATTGATTAAATCTCTTTTGTTGGAAACAAGATGTCTAATCTATTAAAGGGCTTTATTAAATAGTTTATAATTAATTACTAATCTTAGAACTCCTCTTTCTATTTCTATATTTTTATTACATAGAAATGCAGAACAACTCTAGGAAGATTTAGATGGTCTCATTAATTATTTGTTAAGAAGATCTTGAATTTTTTTTTTATAATATTCTAATAATTCTTAATTTATTTGAATAGGTCGTACTTTAGTAAGAATTTAATTTTCAATAAATTCTTTTTCATAACATAATTCTACTTAATCTTGTTTTCGATTCCAAAATACATTGGATAAATTAGAACATACCTCTTGCCCAAATGTTTATTGTAATTTTTTAATTTTTAGTTGTAATTGTGGGTTGTTTAATTATTGTTCTATATTTGCTATTTATATTTTATTTTTTAAGTAATTGATTTGTTTTTCTTTTTTAGTTATTAAATTGATTTGCCAGTATATTGATGCCGATTGTAACTCCTATATCTCTTTTTGTTTAACAGGACGGATAAAAGAGAAAAAAATTTTATTCCCTAATACTTGTGTAGATATTCATTCAGTGGTAGCAATAAAAAGATATATCTGTGTAAAAAATAGAGTGTCTAATATAATATCTTGTTGTAGGACTTTTACTAATATGAAAGTTGATCTAAAATAATATTCCTGATTACAAATAACAGTATTTATTAATTTATATTGAATATTTAATCTTGACCCACTTACCGTATGTAATTTTTCAGTAGTCTTTTAGTAGTATCTAGTTGGTATTAATCCTTCTTAAATACAGTTTTGATCTGCACCTATATCTAGTAAGACTATTAATTTTAAATGATATTTATTATTTATTACTAATATAATTTGGCTATATTATTTCTGAAAATGTGTTTTGGTTATTAAATGTAAATATTGGTCTCCTGTTTGGATGCTTTGAGGTTGAGAAGAAGGTTGATTTGGTCTTACTAGTTCATCTTCGGAAAGATTTTGTTTAATTTCTATTATTGCTAACATTGTGTCTAACTGTAATTCATTAAATTTTATTTCTTGTAATTAAATTTTTAAGTTTTTTACTTCATCTTTTATTTATTTTATTTCTTTTTATAAACCTCCTATTATTGCTTGTTAAGATAAAGAGAGAGTAGGGTATTTTTCAAATATTTTTGCTAAATATTTTCGACTGTCTGTTTTTATGTCAAAAGATCATTTAATTTTAATAAGTATTGTCGTTTAACATCATGATCTTCTTTTTTATCTATTATATCTAATAAAAATTTCTTTTTCACCCTTAGTGTGTAACATATTAATTTATAATTTACAATTATATAAGTCTTGTATCTTATTTAAGTTTTCATCTTCTGGTTCTGATATAGAAGAAAATATATTTGATTGATTATTTGATTCATGTATTTCATTTTCCTCTTAACTATCTTCATTAGATTCTTTATCACTGAGTAAGAGAGCTATTAAATTATTACATAGTTGTTTATCCTCTTTAAATAGTTTATATATTTTCTTTCTTAATTTGTATTGATTGGACTTATCTCAAGGTCTTTTATATTTTTAATTCAAAGCCCAATTAGGCTCGTTCTGTTATCAATATAGAATAGACAAATACAAAGCACCATCACAGCAAAAACCCAAGTATTCTAAATATTCTAAAAAATCTTATAGATCACAAAACCCATATTATCAATCCAATTCAAAGAGATCATATTCAAAATCTAAACCAAAACTATAAAAAGAATTTAAATCCACATACCAAGATCAACAATCAAAACTTATATGTTAAAAATATAAAAAACCTGAATATAAGTACAATCAATGCAAATAAAAAAAGAAAATCTGTGAAATATTTAAAAACGATGAATAACTATGTAATAATTTAATAGCCCTCTTACTCAGTGATAAAGAATCTAACGAAGACAGTTAAGATAAAAATGAAATACATGAATCTAATCTATCTTCTTCTGTATCAGAACCAGAAGATGAAAACTAAAATAAAATACAAGACTTATGCAATTGTAAATTACAAATCAATATGTTACACACCGTGGATGAAAAAAACTTTTATTAGATATAATAGACAAAATGAAAGATCATGATGTTAAACGATAATACTTATTAAAATTAAAAGATCTTTTGACACAAAAATAGACAGTTGAAAATATTGAACCCTTTAATTTAACAAAAATGTTTAAAAAAAATACCCTACTCCATCTTTATTTCAACAAGAAACAACATGATATTTACAAAAAGAGATAAAATAAATAAAAAATGAAGCAAGAAACCTAAAAATTTAATTCCAAGAAATAAAATTTAATAAATTACAGTTAGACACAGGGTTAGTAATAATAGAAATAAAATAAAATCTCTCCGAAGGTGAACCAGTAAGACCAAATCAACCTTCTTCTTCTCAACCTCAAAGCATCCAAACGGGAAATCAATATTTACAATTAATAACCAAAATATATTTTCAGAAATGGTATAGTCAAATTACATCAGTAATAAATAATTAATATCATTTAAAATTAATAACCATACTAGACACAGATGCAGATTAAAACTGTATTTAATAACTATTAATACCAACTAGATACTACCAAAAGACTACTAAAAAATTACATACGACAAGTGGGTCAAGACTAAATATTCAATATAAATTAACAAATACTGTTATTTGTAATCAGAGACATTGTTTTAGATCACTTTTATATTAGTAAAAGACCTACAATAAGATATTATATTATGCACTCCATTTTTTACACAGATATATCCTTTCACTGTCACTGCTTAATGCGTCCTGGAACCAAACTTAGAAAGGGTTTGGGTTGTGTCGATTGTTAAATCCAACTTCATCCACCAAGTCTTGATCCTGCACTCCACTAAAACAAATGTGAGGTCTGGTGCCGGTGAAAAGTTTCCCCACCTTAAACACTTCAACGCTTAAGTTAGCAAAACAACCTTCCAAAAATCAAGAAGGTAAGGAAAGGGCGTTATGAGGTTAAGGAATAGAGAGTGTTTGTGATTATGATTATGCTATCATTGGGAGAGATTACTGTCTCTCGAAAGGAACGGTGATTCCTATCCCAGGGTTTTTGGGGATCGAAGCGACCAAAGAAAGAGATAGAGCGTGGGCGTACTGTCAGCATGGGAGCCTAAGAGTGCGCCATGTAAACTCTAATGGATTACTCAAGAAAAAGGAACGGGGATGTGAAAGCAATTCAACTGGGTATGAGAGCGTTTGTTTCCTTCAAGAAGGCGTGCCTTGGAGTGTGGACTCCATGGCCTTCTTATAGTCGAGAAGTTGAGCATCCTTCCTTAGGTAGGAGTACGTGATTCCAGTATTCTGTTGGGACAGCTTCCTTTCTTAACGTTGGCATTAATGGCGGTAACAGCTTCTTGGGAGGGTTACCTTCCTTCTATGTTTTGCGACGGCTAGGGTTTACAGCAGACAAGGGAGAGAATCTACCGTTTTTCTCATGGGAGTGCACTGAATCTGTTAGTGACCGTTGCTGTGAACATTGCCTTCTAAGAGAGCGCAAAATTAGGAAAAAAAGATGCTGCAGGTCAAATTGGGCCTGGCTCACTTAAGGCTTATTCGAGGGCAGGCCTGCTACAGCACTGCTGGTCAATAGAAATGTTGACCTTCCCTTGTACCAGTCGCCCGTCCCTGTGCTAGTTTCATTGGCCTTTCGTCTGGTCAACGGTTCGCGTTGACCGTCCAGGCTAATCCGTGGGCCTTTGTGGATTTGGGTCGTTTCTCCTTCCTTGGCCAATCCACTATGAGAGTATCCATCACTAGCCCCCCATGCTAGTAGTCTAAATTCTGACCTCCAGTATGTCCTCAAAGGGTCGCGTGACTTGGAGTCCGTCAAGATCCATTGGCTGGACCAGTTAATCGTCCAGGCCAAAATCCGAAGAACATGCTAAATGAAAAGTGGACCAGATTTGTTGACCATCCTGACCAAAATTTGGAGAACCTGCTGAAGAAAAAGTTGACCGAATTTGTCGACCGTCCTACCCAAAATCTAGAGAACAGGTGGGAGTGGAGTGACACGCCATCATTAGTTATTTTGTTCAGACGAAAAGGCGGCCACATGTCTGCACACAGTGAATTGAAGATCCTGGTAATTAATGCACTGAAGGATCTGATTCGTCAGTACCCATTCAGGAGGTGCCACGTTGCAGTAATGATAGTGCTTGTTTACGAGACGGTTACTTTGGCTGGTGTTCATACTGCCTTTAAGTTGCCCGTTCATCTCCTTTTTTTGCATTTTTCACACTTTCCTTGGTCTTTCCCAAGTGAGCATTTTTTTTAGTGTTGCACCATTTCCTTCCTTACTTCCATACTCATGGCTCCCGTTGCACAGATAGATTCGACCCTTATAGAGATTGACCTGAAGGAGTTGTATGTAGAGTACAACATTCCTAAAGCAATCATTCCCCGTGTTCCTAGCAATGAGGGCTGGGCATGCTCACCGTCTGAAGGTTGTATCACCATTTATGAGGCCCATTTGAGGAGTGGGCTATGCCTTCCCATTCCTGACGAGTTACTGGAGATTCTAACTGCCCTCAAAGTCTCTATCACATAGCTTCACGCTAACACTATGCGGTATCTGTGCATGTTCTGTATTTTCCTTCGTCAGCAATCGAAGAAGTTGACAGTGGAGATGGTGAGGGTCCTGTTCAAGTTCAACCAAGGAGTGAAGTAGATCTCTTTGGCCCCACGAGGTGGTCTCCAGGTTAGTACCTCCATTTATGACTCTTGAAGAACTGGAAGAACAGGTTCTTTTTTATTTACATGGACGTTTCTGACCATTGGCCAGGGAATGGGGAAAGGTTCCTGAGGTTTACACTGGGACTCCCATTGAGACAGAGACGATGTCCATGGAGTGGCTCTTTAAGTTGGTAGAGAAACACCATTTAGATTTTCAAAAAAACCACTTGGTTTCCCGTGATCAGGTCGGGAAGGCCAAGTGGGAGCCTCCGTCACCGGAACAGAAGATGATGAAGGCCTCTAGGAAGAGGAAGATTAGGGCTCTTGTAATCAGGGAGTCAACCAGCGATGGTTCTCCCACTAGTCCAGCAATGACGATGGCAGCAGTAAGGCCTTCCTTGTCCTCCTCCACCGATCCTGGGAATGTGTTAATTGGCCAGCTGTCTGGAGTGGGGAACATCTCTGGCATATGTGGCGAAGGTTTCGCCGTTGAGGTCTATAGGGAGAGACTGTACCCTGTTGCCAGCTACGTTATTCTTGCCCTCTTGCAGTCGAAGCACTTGATGCGGTTGGCACCTTCCCCGGAGGCCATCATTGAGTATGTCGCTGATCCGTCGGAGGAGATACCTGCTGGGAAACCCAGGAAGGTGTCTGTGGAGCCTCCTGATAGGCTAGCCATCATGACATCTGATGAGCTTGCTCCTGAGAAGATTCTGGGGGAGTCAAGAGTGTCAGCTGCCGGAGAACCTCAACCAGCGGTCGAGGTTAGGGTAGAGATCGCCGAGGAGGCCGTCGCTAAGGAGCCTGCACAGGCCGTGGAAGGGCCGTTGGAGCCTGTCGTTGGGGTGCCGTCTAGAACAGACAACCGTATAGCGAGCTATTGGAGGGGTCTGCAGCGAAGACACTGCTGGGTATGCTCGAGAAGGTTCCATTTCTTGTCCTCTACTGTCTGAGTCAAGATCTCGTGCTACGCCAGTGCTTTCAGCACGTAGGATTTGGCCGATAAATTTATTATTATTATTATTATTATTATTATTATTATTATTATTATTATTATTATTATTATTATTATTATTATTCGTGATCTGCCTCTCCTCTTAGTTTAACTGCTACTAATACTTATTATTTTTGCAGGCACAAAAAGTCTCCAGCGCTATTATTAAGGCGATTGGCCAGCGAGACCTGGCGATCGCTAACAAGGATCGGCTGATTGTTTGGCTCGACGAGGAGTTGGAAGCGATAAGGGCGGAGTATCGGGATGATGCGGCTCTAGGATCCGTACTGGCCAACCTAGAGGCAGATATCACACGGCTTAGAGAGGAGAATGCTAGCCTAAAAGATGCCGTAGTGTCGGGTCTGGTTGAGGAGAACGACAGACTTAAAGAGGAGAATGCTCGTCTAAAGGAAGAGGCTGACCGGACCATGTTGCGCCTTGACCAGCTTGCGGGGCCAATGGTCACTCTGGAGAATTAGCTGGCCACACGTATCCATCCCCACGAGGTCGAGAACATGCTGTTGGCACAGTTATAGGAGGGGATCAACATTAGTCGGTGTATTGCCTAACTGATTGATCCCAACTTTCCAATTAAATTCCTCAATCTAGAAAACCGTTTCGCTCAACGTCATGAGTCCCTTGTGGGAGACCCCCAGGTCACTAGCAGATAGCCAGTGCCTTCTTCTAGGAGCTCCACTCCTCCTTAGTTATTGTTGCTCTGGTTTTTTCAGTTAATATATTAACGAGTGAATATAATTAATAAAATGTTGTTTCATTGATGTTATGTGTCTTTTTCCCTTATTGTAATTTCCACTCCTCCGTTGCTGTGATTTTTGACTAACTCTGTGCGCACAGGTTGGCCGTCTGCCTTGCTTGAGACGCTGTAGGCATTTTTTGAAGGATTTGAGCCTTTGAATAGACATCAGGGTTTACCCAAATGTCATGCCAAGCCTGATCCATACTTATGCGAGAGTAAAAGCTTGGTGGTGCTGCCCCAGCGAGAACTGGGGCGGGCGACTTTTGGAAGGAGAGCCTTTGCTAATGACGACCGTCATTGACTGATCACGCTTGCTCCTAGCGAAAGAGGATGTGGCGTTGCTGGTTGATCCCCCTAAAATTTTGACCGCGAATGGGCCCTTAGATGACCAAGATTTAGTTTGACCGTTAGTAGGCCACCTGGGTGGCCAAGGCCTTGTTTCGACCTCTCTAGGGTCGCCTGGATGACCTGAATTTTGTTACGACCGCTCGTGGGCCGCCTAGATGACCAGGGTTTTATTACGACCACTCGTGGGCCGCTTGGATGATTAGGATTTAGTTACGAGAGGGTGAAAACTCTTCCGACTTATGGGCAGTCTAGGTCATGTAAACCTACAAACAGACATAGACGTGCATATGGTAAAAAAAGGAAAAGAATCTACAATGAGGTGATATAATGTGGCAAGTGTTCCTGTATGTATGTAGATGGTTGACTTACCTATGTCCCTACTGAAAGTAACGCTTGAGGTGGGTCGCGTTCCACATTCAAGGAACCAACTTACCGTTCTGGGTCTGAAATTTGTACGCTCCGTTTCGCAGGATGGCGAAGATTAGGAAAGGCCCCTCCAAATTCAGGGAGAGTTTATTCCAGTTTGTCATCTTACCTGTAGCCTGGATGCTTTGTAAGACCAGGTCTCTGACCTCGAAGTGTCGTATTTTTACCTTCTTGTTATAAAAGCACGCAACCCGTTGTTGGTAGGCTGCCATTTACAGCCTTGCAGCACCGCGGGCTTCTTCCAACAAGTCTAAGTGTTCTCAAATTTTTTAGGAGTTATCCTGTGGGTCGAAAGACTAAACCTTGAGACTCGAGAGCCCGATTTCAATTAAAATTACCGCCTCAGTCTCGTAGTAGAGGCTGAAGGGTGTCTCACAAGTCGATTCCTTAGGAGTTGTTCGGTAAGACCGCAGGACGGAGGCCAGCTCGTCGATCCAAAATCCCTCTGCGTCCTCCATCTTTGTATTTAGACCACGGAGTAGCATACGGTTTGTGACTTTTACTTGTCCGTTGGCTTGCAGGTATGTCACCGAAGTGTGGACCAATCTGATATCCAAATTAATACAATATTTGTTGAAGCGCTTTTTCGAGAATTGGGTTCCGTTCTCAATGACGATGACTTCGAGAATGCCAAATCTGCTAACTACATTCTAATGGACAAATTTAAGAGCATTGTGCTCTGTGATTTTGGCTAGCGGGATGGCTTCAACCCACTTGATGAAGTAGTCGATACCGGAGATAATGAATTTCCTTTACCCCGTTGCAAGGGAAAATGGGCCGAGAATATTTAACCCCATTTTGCGAATGGCCATGGAGCCTGGAGGGATTTCAGCTCGGCAAGCGGCTGGTGGTGAAGATAGCCGGGAATCTGGCAATTTTCACACCGCTTTACGAACTCAAGCGCATCCTTTTTCATCGTTGGCCAATAGTAACCTTGGCGCATGATTTTGAATGACAAGTTCTTACTGCTAATATGCAATCCACATATCCCGAGATAGATTTCTCCTAGGGTGTAGTCTGCCTCCTTTGGAGTGAGGCACCGGAGGTACGGGGTCAAGTGGCCATGGCAATATAGCTTTCCATCGACCATGGTGTACTAGCCGGCCGTCTTTTTGACCCGCCTAGTTTCATCTGCGTCTTCTGAAAGTGCTTGATTTGTTAGGTATTTTTGGTATGGGATCATCCAATTTTTTGTCTTGGAGATTTGCATTGCTTCTTGCTCCTCTGTGTTGGGAGAACTGAGAAGTTTTCTCATGTATCTCAAGTAGTGCTCTGGGTTTTCAGCTGCTGCTACCCTGGCAAGCTGGTCGGCCTTCCAGTTTTTAGCTCTGGGAACATGAACAAGGATCACCTTGTCAAATCTCTGACTGATCTCCTTTACCTTGGCCAAGTATTTAGCCAGGTGGGGGTTGCATGCCACGAAGTTTCCGGTAACTTGATTCATGACTAGCTCTGAGTCGCTATGGACAGTTAACCGCCTAGCCGAGCACTCTTTAACCAATCTTAATCCGGCCAACAGGGTTTCGTATTCTGCAACATTATTAGTCGCTGGAAAGTTGAGCCTGAGAAAGTACTTCAATTCAAACCCGTCCAGGGTTCTTAGGACTATTCCTACTCCGCTACCCGAGTCCGTAGACGATCCGTCCACGTTAACGACCCATTCCGGCTCTACCTCTATCTGTCCTATATCTTTAGTGGGCTATTCTTCAAAAATTGATGTCGTGGTCTCGACGATGAAGTCGGCCAAAATCTGCCCTTTGATGGCAGGTCTAGGCCAAAATTCAATGTCGAATTCTCCCAATTTGATAGCCCACTTTACCGGCCGTTCAAAAATATCAAGTTTCTGGAGAATGCTCTTCAAAGGCTAGTCGATGAGGATAATCACACAATGGGCCTGGAAATAAGAACTCAGCTTCCAAGCGGAGAAAACAAGCGCCAAGGCTAGCTTTTCTGCACGTGGGTAGCGTGTCTCTGAGCTGATCAATGTCTTACTCACGTAGTAGACTGGCCGCTGGGCGTCGGGGTCCTAGGATACGAGAATGGAATTGAGGGCCACCTCTGACACCGCCAGATAAAGGTAAAGCTCATCTCCGTCCTTGGATGACATCAATAATGGTGGGCTGGCCAAATATCATTTTAGTTCGTCGAAGGCCGTCTGGCACTCCACCGTCAACTAGAATCTATTTGCTTTTGTTCCCCTTAATGCCTTAAAGAAAGGCTGGTACTTGTCTTCTGACTTCTCTAAAAAGCGAGACAAGGCCGCCAATCGTCCGGTCAGCCGCTGGACTTCCTTGACGTTCCGTGGTGGGGACATGTATGCGAGACCCTTATTTTTCTCTAGGTTTGCCTCGATTTCTCACTGGGAGATGATGAAACCAAGGAATTTTTTAGAGGAGACACCGAATACACATTTAGTGGGATTCAGCTTCATTTGGTATGCGCGGAGCACCTCGAAAGATTCGGCCAAATTGCGAATGTGGTCATTAGTGACTCTGCTCTTCACGAGCATATCGTCGACGTACACTTCCATATTCCGGCCGATCTGTCTTTTGAATATCTTATTCACAAGCCGTTGGTAAGTGGCTCCTGCGTTCTTCAGTCCGAAAGGCATCACGTTATAACAATAGGTGCCTTGGTCTGTCATGAACGATGTGTGCTCCTCGTCCTCTGTGCTCATTCGAATCTGGTTATAATCCGAGTACGCATCCATAAAACTCAACAGCTCATGCCCGGATTTTGAATCCACTAATAGGTCAATCCGAGGCAAGGGAAAGCTGTCTTTAGGGCAGGCTTTGTTAATATCGGTAAAATCAACGCACATTCATCTTTTTTTGTTACTTTTCTTTACCAGGACAACGTTCGAAAGCCAATTCGGGTACTGGACTTCCCTTATAAAGCCGACATCCAACAACTTTTTTACCTCTTCCTAGATGACAATTAGTTTTTCTACGGAATGATTTCTCCGTTTCTGTTTGATGGGTTTGTGGCCTAGATCAAGGCTCAGCTTGTGGACCATTACCCCAGCTGGAATCCCAGGCATGTTAGCGGGAGTCAACGTGAAGATATCTGCGTTCTGCCACAAGAATGTGATCAACTCATCGCGTAGTGTCCCAGTGAGTAAGCCGCCAATCTGTACACATCTTTTCGAATCTTCCGGATTTAGTGGGATTAGATCAGTTGCCTCTGTGGACTATACTTGCTGTAAAGTCGCCTCGTTCCGATGGTCGAGTTCTCCTACCGATCTGGTGCTGCCACTCGGGGCGATTTGGGACATATAACATGTCTGCCCAATGGCTTGGTCGCCCAGAACCTCGCCTATAATGCAAGCCGTTGGGAATTTCATCTTGAGACGCAGTATCGATGTAATGGCTCCGAACACTGCTAGGCATGGACGGTCTAATATAGCGTTATAAACAGATGGTAGGTCAACCACCAAGAAGGTAAGTGTTTGACTCGCCATTCTTGGGTATGTACCCAAGGTCACTTCTAATTGGATTGTACCTTGGACAAACACCGGTTCTTTATCAAGGCTGTACAATGGACCTTCAGCAGGTTTTACTTTTTCATTTTTAAACCAAGTTTAAAAAATGCAATAAGGTAAAGTAAATCACGTGAACTTTCATTATCAATGAATATCCGTTTCAGCTGGTAGTCGATGCTGCCGTCTGAAACGATGACGGATACAGTTAGGGGGTCTACATGGGGAGAAACTACATGCTCAAAGTCATCATTGCTGAAACTAATGATGTTATTCTCAATGTGCTGCTTCTTATTTCCGTTATGCTGCTCCCTATGGTCTGCCGGAGTCTTGGCAGGTCGAATCGCAATCATGTTGACTACTCCTGCCGTGACATGATTCCTTGGAGGAGACGGTTCTGTGCCTTCACCACCAGCTATACTGGAGCTTCGGCCAGGGTTCTTGACGAACCTGGTAAAGTGGCCTCTGCGGATCAACTCTTCTATCTCCCATTGGAGCGTTTTGCAGTCTTCGGTGGTGTGTTCGGGAAATTGATGGAAATCACAGTATTTGGCTAGATTTCCTCCTTCCGCCTTCTTAAGTGGTTTTAGCTACATAAGGAACTTCTCACATCTGATCTGCATGAAGACGTTTGAATGCGTGTCAGTCAAGGGCGTTAAGCTAATTGGCCCGTAGTCCTTGCCTCCGATGGTCCAGCCCTGGGGTGCTTCCGGCAAGAGTGATCGTCGCCGCTATACTTCTTTTTTCCTTCGACCGAGAAAGAGCGAGACTTTTTGATCCGCTCGGGACGCTTAGCCTCGATGGCCTCCTCTGCCGCTGCGTAGCCCTTGGTGATAAATTCTGCTTCCCGAAAGGTCTGCAGATTCTTATGCGCCAAGTGCCTAAAGAAATCCCCATGCGTTAGCGCAGAGATAAAACTGCCCAATTTCATCTCCTCTGTGAGTTTGGGGATCCGCCTAGCTTTCGTCACGAAGCGATCAAGAAACTTTCATGGATTCTCCCCATGCTTTTGCTTGATATGCAACAGGTGCCAATGTTGTTTCTCCTCTCGGGGACTGGAGGCATACTAGACAGGAAGAGATCAGCCAACTCTCGGAAGCTCCGGATAGAATCTGAGGGAAGATGATGGAACCAAATGCGTGCATCCTCCTTTAAGGTAAGCAGAAAACAGCGACACATGATTGTGTCTTCCAACCCTTGTAGACCTAGATGGGTGCGAAAGTGGGCAAGGTGATCGACGAGATCAGCGCTCCCAACGTACGCGAGTCGGGTTGGCATTTTGAACTTTGCAGGCATGGGACGGTTTAAGATCTCCACTATGAAAGGGGATCTTTCCAAATCTGTCGTGCGTTCATCACGACTTCAGATTCTCTCCCGTCTTGGATCTGCTCGTGCTGTGCTGGCTGATCTTTTAGAGTTGAGGAATGTCCTCAACTCCGTCCTTCCTTTAGCGTGGCCAGTAGCCAGCCGGCTACTACCAACAGTGAATCTAATAGCCTGGGAGGTTCTCTCCTGAATCTGGGGCCTAGATTTTGCCTGAGAATATCGGGGATTCCTTCTCTCCAGACTTTTTCTCGGAGTTACACTGCCCGAATGCTCCCCACACCTTAGTCGGCTTTGGGCTTGTGAGGGTTCTGGCATCTGAGTGTTGGCCGATTTTTTGGATTTGGCTTCTTTTTCCTTAGGCCTCCCCTCCTGTAGGTCGGTGTAGAGGCCGCTGCGGACGGAGTCCCCAGTTGTATGAGTTTCTGGCGGGAGCAAAGCATCTGGAGCATCCTATTAGTGTTCTGCATGTACTTCGCTAGGTTTTGGAAGAAAGGGTCGGGCAGCCCATTAACCGTCCCATTGACTAGGGTACCGGCAGCATGGTCTTGGTCAGGCAATGTCACATCTCTAGCGGGTTCACTTGCTTGTGCCTTTGTGTTCACCATATTAGCTGACGGAAAGAGAAGCTGAGAGTATGAGATTGCGTGAATTTATTTAGGGAAGTGGATGGCTTTTTGTAAGCTTTCCACAGACGGCGCCAATGATACGTCCTGAAACTAAACTTCGAACGGGTTCGGGTTGCGTCGATCGTTGAATCCGGCTCCGTCCACCGAGTCTGGATCCTACACACCACTAAAACAAACAGGAGGTCTGGTGCCGGTGAAAAGTTACCCCACCGTAAACAATTCGACACTCAAGTTAGCAAAACAGCCTTCTGAGAATTAAGAAAGTAAAGGAAAGAGCGTTATGAGGGTAAGGAACAGAGAGTGTTTGTGGTTATGATTTGACTCTCGTTGGGAAAGATTACTGTCGCTCAAGAGAAACGGTGATTCCTATCCCGGGGTTTCTGGGGATCGAAGCGACTGGAGAGAGAGATAGAACGTGGGAGTACTGTTAGCGTGGGAGCATAAGAGTGCGCCATGTAAGCTCTAGTGGATTACTTATGAAAAAGGAACGGGGATGTGAAATCGATTCAATTGGTTATGAGAGCGTTTGTTTCCTTAAAGAAGGCGTGCTTTGGAATGTGGATTCCATGGCCTTCTTATAGTCAAGAAGTTGAGCATCCTTCCTTAGGTAGGAGAGCGTGATTCTAGTGTTCTGTTGGAACAGCTTCATTTCTTGACGTTGGCATTAATGGCGGTAACCGCTCCTTGGGAGGGTTACCTTCCTTCTGTGTTTTGTGACAGTTAGGGTTACAGCAGACAGGGGAGAGAATCTGGCACTTTTCTCATTTGGTATGCACTGAATCTGTTTGTGACCATTACTGTGGAGGTTGCCTTCTGGAAGAGCGCGAAATTAGGAAAAAAAGTTGCTACAAGTCAAATTGGGCCTGGCTCACTTAAGGCTTATTCGCGGGCATGCTTGCTATAGCGCTGCTGGCTAATAGAAATGTTGACCATCCGTGGTGCCAATCGCCCGTCCATGTATTAGTTTCATTGGTCCTTCGTCCGATCAACGATTCGCGTTGACTGTCCAGGCTAATGCGTATGCCTTCGTGGATTTGGGTCGTTTCTCCATCCTAGTCCAGTCCACTATGGGAGTACCCATCACTACTGAAGGAATATCTACACAAGTATTAGGGAATAAAATTCTTTTTCCTTTTATACATCCTGTTAAACAAAAAGAGATACAGGACTTACAATCGGCATCAATATATAGGAAAATCAATTTAATAACTAAAAAAGAAAAATAAATTAATTATTTTAAAAAAATACAAATAGCAAATATGTAACAACAATTAAACAACCCACTATTACAACTAAAAATTAAAAAATTACAATAAACATTCTGGCAAGAAGTATGTTCTAATTTACCCAATACCTTTTGGAATCGAAAATAATATCAAGTAGAATTATCTTATGAAAAAGAATTTATCAAAAATTAAATTCCTATTAAAGTATGACCTATTCAAATGAATCAAGAATTATTAAAATATTGAAAAAAAAAATTCAAGATCTTCTTAACAAAAAATTAATTAGACTATCTAAATCTCCCTAGAGTTGATCTACACTCTATGTAATAAAAATTGTAGAAATAGAAAGAGAAGTACTAAGATTAGTAATTAATTATAATGCACTTAATAAAGCCCTTCAATGGATCAGATATCCTACTCACAATAAAAGAGATTTAATCAATCAATTATATAATGTAAATATTTTTTCAAAATTTGATATGAACTCAGTATTTTGGCAAATTCAGATTAATAAAAAAATAGATATAAAACGGCATTTAATGTTCCTTTTGGACACTATGAATAGAATATAATGCCATTTGGCTTAAAAATGCTCCATCATAATTTTAAAATATTATGAACCAAATATGTAATCCATATACTCAATTTATTATTATTTATATTGATGATATTTTAGTATTTTCTAACACAATAGATCAATATTTTAAACACTTATACCAATTTTTAAATATTATTAAAAATAATGGACTGGTTGTCTCTTCTACTAAAATTAAATTATTTTAAACAAATGTTAGATTTCTGGGATTTAACATTTATCAACATACTATAATCCTTATTCAACGATCAATTAAATTTGCTCATAAATTTCCTAATGAAATAAAAAATAAAATTTAACTACAAAAGTTTTTAGGATGTTTAAATTATATAGCTGATTTTATCCGCAAACTTAGACAAATTTGTGAACCTTTATATTAAAGACTTCAAAAGAATCCTCCAGTATGGACAAGCGAACATACCAATATTATTAAATGTCTTAAACAATAAATTTAACATTTACGCTGTTTAGGAATACCTCATCCGCATACATCACTTATTGTAAAAATAGATGCATATGATATGAGATATGGATGCATCCTTAGGCAAAAACTAGACTCAAAATTATATACATAAATAGTTAGATTTCATTTTGGTTTATGGTTAGGACCACAAAAAAATTATTCAACCATCAAAAAAGAAATTTTATGCATTGTTTTATGCATATCTAAGTTCCAAGATGATTTATACAATAAACATTTTCTTTTAAAAATCGATTGCAAAGGTGTTAAAAATATTTTACAAAAAAATATTAAAAATCTCATTTCTAAACAAATTTTTATACGATGGCAAGCTATTTATCTGTTTTTGACTTTGACATTAAATTTATTAAAGGTTTTTTAAACTTTATACTAGATTTCTTGTCAAGAGAATTCATATTAGGATATCATGCCACAGAAAATAAGAAAACCTAAATCCTATTCTTTTGCAACCTTTTTCACCTATGATCAACTCTATGAACTATTTTCATAGCTTCCTGTTAAAGTCCTCTTTAAATTTTTCTCTATTTTAAGATCTTGCAATCATCTACTTTCGAATATAAACTTTCTGAAACTTCACTCCTACCATGCCCTAATTAAATAAGATGAAAGATACCTTATGCAAGCAAAATACAGCAGTAGTTGGCAATTTATCCCTACTGAAACCAATGTATTACCAATTAACTCTATCAAGTCTATTTATAATCAATGAATTCGAATTCTCTCCTGCAGAATGGGTTACTACTATGTGCTCCCATAGTTACAGCCAATCCTAATCTTTTATATATTATCAATTCTGTAATCAACACCTGGCATATGATTCATATCCAAGAGGACTTACAACACATGTTTCAATATAATTCCTACTCAGACTATGGACATAGGTTTATATTTGAATGTCGGTTTAATAGCGGTAAATTTTTCAATGATTGGCTTTTACTCTCTGTTAGTACAACTGGAATATTGGGCTTCTCAAATGTGCCCAGTCATGGCTTGAATATTATCAGTTTGAACAAAATATTATAATTGGGACTTGGTTTCCTCGTTAAGACACTTACACCTTTATTTCACCTCAATAATTATATTTACTCTGTGATCATTATCAAATCAAACCACATATTAGAATTATTCAAATTATAGACGGCACATCCATGATCATTTAACTTTCTCAACATGCATGGATTCCCACGGATCTCTGCAGTTGGGATTTGCATATTTTCAAATGGCAAAATCATCCATGCTATACGCCCACCATTACTCTTATCAAAATTGATTATCGCCAGCAATTTACTATATGGATACTCAAGTCTTCTATTAATCCTGTATGAACTCAAATTTTTACTACTCCTATCAGTTAATAAGTATGTATCACTTATTGATGGTGGAAAGCCAGAATTCTTTGATGAAGCAATGGAGTACAAGCACAATAAGGAGTGGATAGATGTTATACAAAATAATATGGCGTCTTTGCATGAAAATTACACGTTTGAAGTAATGAAATTACTTAAGGGCAAGCAAGCACTTGAAAACAAATAGGTATACTAATTAGAGTTTAAAGACGACAATTTGTAACTAAGGTATAAAATAAGGTTAGTTGTAAAGGTCTTCAATCAATAAAAGTGCATCGATTTTAGAAATATTTTCCCTCCTATGGTAAAGATGTCTTCTATTCGTATTGTGTCCTATTTGGCGGCACACCTTAATCTAGAAATAGAACAGTTTAATGCATGGACAATGTTCCTCCATAGCAACTTAGAGGAGGAGATCTATATGGAGTAATTGGAAAGATTCAAGGTTGAGGGAAAGGAGCATGTGGCGTGCCGTTTGATGAAGAGCCTTTATGGCCTCAAAAAAGCCCCTTGGGTATGTTTGTTACATGCAGAAGATTCAAAGCCATTTTTTCTGTCTGAGATTAAAGCAGCAAATTCAGCCTTCTATCTCCGGCTATGATACTCATAAAAATTAATTAAGGTGGACAATTAGCCTTATCCTTGTGTCCTCCTACATCTGCGACCTTCTCCTTACATGCTTGGAGCCATATTACTAGAGATTTCATATAAGGGTTTCCTAAATCAGATAAGAAAGGCACTACCCTTATAGTGGTGGATCAACTTACAAGCACTTCCGTATTCTTGCTTTATCCAACCCAAAGCAATGGGCATCCCCCTTATCTACGGCAAATTGGCGGTTTAATTCTTCATAACACAATCCATAAAGATGGTCTCCCTTTGAAGAATTTTATGTATGTCCTCCACAATTAGCTATTTATTTATCAAGATTAACACAGTGTAGACGCAGCTCAAATAGTTTTGCAGGACAAACAAGTCATCAGTATCTATCCAAAAAGAACAAATGTCTGTGATGCACAACCGCCTGAACTCCATGCAAATCGTGATAGAGTGCAGTGATCTTTTGATATAGGGGACCTAGTGTAGTTGAAGCTTCAACCTTACAGACAATCCCCAGTTGCCTTTAGTAGATACCCTGCAGAAGGATGAATTGATACGGTAGCTTGTAGACTTAACCACCTAGAAGTAGAATACATCCCTTACTGCATGCATCCTTCT
Organism: Nepenthes gracilis; assembly: GCA_033239525.1. Taxonomy (NCBI): domain Eukaryota; kingdom Viridiplantae; phylum Streptophyta; class Magnoliopsida; order Caryophyllales; family Nepenthaceae; genus Nepenthes; species Nepenthes gracilis. The sequence continues at coordinate 21,129,382 of BSYO01000001.1, forward strand.
TGAAGAAACATATTAGATCTCAGAACGTGGCAACTCCAACTTTACCTCTTCTAGATGACAATGAGTGTCTGATCCTACAGTAAGCGAAGAGAAAATGTTGCCTACTGGAACAGCTAAGTTCTATTCCAAACACTGTTATTTTGAGTGGATGCATTCGCTTGTGATTCAACCGACCAAAGTGCTCTTCTGCAGAACAATCTTCAAGCATAGTATTTCAATGACTCTATAGCTCATTCAATGGACCAAGATGAGGAAGGAAGATGCTGCATGGGAAGATGTTAAATGGTCAATTTCCCACCTTCCAGCTTGGAGGACAATTCGGCTTTAAACAGCATGGTGTTTGTCATAATATTGACCAGTGCTGCTGCATATGAATCATTGAACGAGCAACGTTTGTGTCGCAAAACAGAATGCAACAATAGTAAATATAAACTGTTAGAAGGAAGTTGTTGAATTTGTTAAAGATGCTAGCTAATATGTTAGTTGGTTTATTGAGTTGCTAGCTATTAGAACCTTATAAAATCTTTAGGTAGAACTAATCAAGATGTGTAACATATGAATGGAATACAATTTGGTTTCTTAAACTTCCCAAACCCCGATTGATTTCTCTCTTCTTCTATTCCTCTAAATTTATCAGTTATACTTCTCTAATTCTAATTTATTTAAATTGTTAAAATTTTTCAAATTAAAGTAATTTGTCTCAGATATAATTTCAAAATCTTAAAAAGTTTAACATGTGAGTTAAAATTTACCTTTTGTGTTATGATAAAAGTGAATCAGAATTTCATATAACGCAATATATTTTATTTTTTGACGATGCAAGTTCCCTTAGCTATAATGGCGCTGAAAATATTGAACCTTGGGGGGGCCACCACTGATATATAACCCTATACATTAGTTGAGAATATCATCTATTATTTTGCAAGCTTTTATGGAGCAAGATGCCATCTGCCATCCGGCTGAGTTGACTCTTGATGTGTATGTTTCACTCATAACTCTTGCTGTTCGCCCTTCCCTCAGAGTTTCTGTTCATTGTTTCTGCATCAGCCTTGTGCAAGACAGAACTAAACATTTATTGGGTCTGTTCCAATGCTTCCTTTATATGTTTGTGAACAAGGGATTAAAATATCGGTATCAATATGGTGTTAATATTATTTACAGTTATATTGACATTGAACATATCAAAAAATATATATATATATATCGATATTGAACTTACTGAAAGAAAATTTCTTCTATAAATCATAATCTAACATAAAAATATTGTATTAATTTTATTTTTTGGATGCTATAATAATATATGTGGAAAGATAAGAGGACTAGAGGGGAGTTATTTGTCCTTAAAGCGGAGTGAGACGGATATAAAATAGAAAGAACTGTTATTTTATGATAAATTAATAAAAAAAATAATGCTAATATTTTTAATTACTTCCTTTTTGCGTCCAGATATTTAAACAATGCACAAGAAAATATACTTTTACGTATTTATTGGTCTAATTTTCATTTACTCCTCCTCCACTCCAATTACGTTTATTTTATCAAAAGTAGTGAAACTGTTGCTGCACTTTTCATGGGTCATGTTGATTGAACAGAGTGCGTATGAGGCGTTCATTGCAACCTCTGGGTGAACAATCTACCCAGCAAAGGTCATTCGTAGACCAAGCTAAGGAGCCAAGTAATAAGACTCGAACTTTTAACTATAAAATTGCCTAAAAAGCTCCAATTAATCTGTCCTTACAGCTATAATATATCTGTGCTATCAAGAGGATTATATCTTACTTGTAGATGTTATAGGTGTTGGGGCAAACGGGCGCTCGGACAGAATGCTCCCCAAAGTGCAATGACCGAGGGGACAAATCTCTCGGACACGGAGGGGACAAAGACTCTGACGGACGGTCAACAAGGAAGAAGAAACACACAGTTTAACGTGGAAACCCTTCCGAACCGAAGGGAAAACCACGGGAGCAGAAAAGAATAAACAAATCCACTATGTGAAATAGGTTACAAATAACCTCCAAGATGGAGATCCGCTACACACCCAAGAAGTTAAAGAAAAACTCTCCAAAGCTTACCAAGAAAACACTCTTGTTTTTTCTTTCACTCTATCTTTCTCTTTCTCCCTTCTCTCACCGGTGGTGCACTCCTCTTCACCTTCACAATAGCCCTTTTGCTCTCTCAAGATTACTCTCTTAATCTTGCTTGCACTCTCACACACATCCTCTCTCACGTAGCATCCCCTATATAGGACCAAGGAAGTGCCACGTGGCCGAGCCACCACCCACCCTGCGGGGTAGGGTGGCAGGCTACGCCCCGTAGGCCTGCCATGGCAGGCGCACGCCTGGCGTGCCAGAATGGCAGGCCTGCCACCTTGGAAGTTGAAGCCCAACTGTCCACCTGCAACACGCCGCTGCTGCAAGCCTACGAGAGAGAGTCAACGCCTAGGCTCCACCGTCCTCGTCCATGTCCACCTCTCGGACATGATGCATTTGAAGTAGTCCTCGTCCATATCAGCCGCCCGGACATTCTGAGAAGTCCCCGGACATGTCAGCCTCCCGGACATGTCCGCGTCCATTTGTCTCCACAAGTCCGCGGACACAAACACCACAAGAGAGTGACCCCAACAAACTTCCCCTCACGATCTTGTGAGGAACCTTGGCCATTGTTGGACCACCGTCACTTCTTGCCTCCGGCTACTTCCCCTGAATCTGGACTCCCGCATCAGCTCCTACTTCAAAGGGTTCGCGTCCTTTACCCCCGCGAACATAGGTACACCGAGGGAGTAGCCCAACAAGCTTCCACTCACGTCCGAGTGGGTTGGACTTACTCGCCTCCATCCGGCGATCGTCATCGCCTGCCTGCTGGCACCTTCCCCTTAACTGGGAATCCAGCGTTGTCCTCCGCAAGCCTGAATGACACCTTCCTCTGCCCTGCTGAACTTGGAGTAAACCCACTCCCCTTCAGCTCCTTTCCTGCAGACATGTCATCCTCCCTTGCTTTCCTGGTTCTGGTGCCGAGGACGTGACTTACTCTGCCCTTTGTCTTCAGACTTTGGGTCACGTTCTTGGTACCTTCCCCTTTGGCCTTGGCCACCGCAGCTCCGCCGTTGACCCTGCTGGCTCCACCCTTGGTCCTGCTAGCTCCGCACTTAGCCCTGCTCAGCTCCACCCTTGGTCCTGCACAGCTCCGTCCTTGGCACTGCTGGCCCTCCCGGCCACTCGGACGTCCAAAGCTACCACCCGGCCGGCCTCTCCTGCCACCTTGACCAGTGCCCCTGTTGGTCATCCTGACATCTCCCTGGGCAATGCAAGTCCTCATCAGATATCTCCCTGATGTCCTGCTTCCCTTTGCCACCACTGAGGCACCTTTGGTAAGCTTCCATTGGCCGTCGCCAAACGCTGTCCTGAAGCCTTCCTCATCCAGCTTCCCGGTTGAAATCACATTCAACCTCAAGTCCGGGGCATGTCGCACGCCCTCCAGCACGAGCGTGTTCCCGTTGCTTGTCCGCAAGCAAACATCCCCAATGCCAGCAACCCTAGACGAGCCACCATTACCCATCTTCAACACCCCTCGGACAGCGGGCGTGTAGTTCCTGAAGTGGGACTTCGACGGTGTCGCATGGTGTGAGGCCCCACTGTCCATCACCCAACTCGTCTCCTGGCATGGGCTGCTCGGTGCTTCCCCGCGTGACCACTGTGAGGTCTCCGCAGGCCAACGGTCTCCGGATCATCAACCTCGATCCTGTCAAGCTTCCCGACAGCTTGGTTCCCGCCCACTGTCATGCCTCCTCCATGATGACATCCTTCTTTATGTGGCCTTTCTTGCCACACAAGAAGCAACTCCTTTCCTCAAGCTTGCTCCATTGCTGCTCCTCTCCATCCCGCCACCCCCGTCCTCGTCCGAGATCTCCCCCGTCCCCGATCACGGTGGTTACCAGATGATTCCCGAGAGCCGGAGGCCTCACCGCTTCCCTCCGCCTAGACTCATTCATAAGGTGGAAAGCTATAACTCGCCCCGCCTTCAACGTATCCTTCCCAAACAAGCAACGTCGTGACAATATGATCATACGAGGACGGTAAGGATAAAGAACACCAACGCCTTGTCCTCGTCCTTGATCTTCTCATCAAGGGTCGACATGCGTTACCGGCCGATGGAACTCGCCCAAGTGCTTCTCGAAGCTCTCTCCATCCGACAACCGCAGTCATAGAATTTGCTTCTTTACGCATGACCTGGTTGTCAAGGACTTGGACTTGTAACGGCTCTCAAGCTTGTCCTGCACCTCGGCCGGGTCCTGGAAGTCCGAGGACCTCTGCAGGTGTGTTGTCGCCAAACACAACTTAATGGTTGAGTGGCAAGATCCTCTTTTCTTGCCACTGTTCTGGATAGATTTCTCAGGTTTCTCCTCCTTTTTCCTCGCAGCTATTGCCGATTCTTTCCCGGGTCAAAATATTCCTCACCCTTTCCCCGCCAAAGGATGAAATTATTTTGCCCATTGAACTGCTCTATATTGAACGTCCCATTCTTCACCGATGACGCCATTCAACCGACGGTTCACGAACCAGTCTCTGATACCACTTGTTGGGGCAAACGGGCGCTCGGACAGAATGCTCCCCAAAGTGCAATGACCGAGGGGACAAATCGCTCGGACACGGAGGGACAGCACTCGGACGGACGGTCAACAAGGAAGAAGAAACACACCAGATTTAACGTGGAAACCCTTCTGGAACCGAAGGGAAAAACCACGGGAGCAGAGGCAACAGCAAATCCACTATGTGAAATAGGTTACAAATAACCTCCAAGATGGAGTATCCGCTACACACCCAAGAAGTTAAAGAGAAAAACTCTCCAAAGCTTACCAAGAAAAACACTCTTGTTTTCTTTCACTCTATCTTTCTCTTTCTCCTTCTCTGCAAGTGGTGCACTCCTCTTCACCTTCACAATAGCCCTTTGCTCTCTCAAGATTACTCTCTTAATCTTGCTTGCACTCTCACACACATCCTCTCTCACGTAGCATCCCCTTATATAGGACCAAGGGAAGTGCCACGTGGTCGACCACCCACCACCCTGCGGGGTAGGGTGGCAGGCTACGCCCGTAGGCTGCCATGGCAGCGCACGCCTAGCGTGCGAACGGCAGCCCGCCACCTTGGAAGTTGAAGCCCAACCGTCCCACCTGCAACACGCGCCGCGCAGCCTACGAGAGAGAAAGTCAACGCCCAGGCTCCAGGCGTCTCGTCCATGTCCACCTCTCGGACATGATGCCTTTGAAGTAGTCCTCGTCCATATCAGCCTCTCAGACATTCTGAGAAGTCCCCGGACATGTCAGCCTCCCGGACATTCTGAGAAGTCCCCGGACATGTCAGCCTCCCGGACATTCTGAGAAGTCCCCGGACATGTCAGCCTCCCGGACATGTCCGCGTCCATTTGTCTCCACAAGTCCGCGGACACAAACACCACAAGAGAGTGACCCCAACAATAGGATTGCTATAGAACTAGCCTTGTTATTTAGATTAAATATGTGAAGACTTAGAAATTGCAGATGATTATGATACAGTCATGTATATAATATATAAGATAGAAGAAACATTCACATCAGATGGGGTAAGCGATAAGTAGGGAAGCATATTTAAACATTTGAACTTGTTTTCAAAAGCTGTGGGGTTTAAATTCAATTCTGATTAGTGTTTTTGTTGTTCGTAAGGATCCAATTACATAAAAATGGATTCAAACTTACCCTAAACCTCCCCCATTTTCTTTTATGCTTCACCCCCTTCTCTTCTTCTCAATAATAAAAGGGTTTTCAAAATGACAATGCAACAAACAAGCAAACAAATAAACAAAAAGTGAATTGATTGGGGTTGAAGACAACTTGAGGATGAGATCTTAGAACAGTTGAGGGGCAGTAGTGGGAAAAGGATATAAAATTATCTCAAATTGTGAGATATATTTCGCGGATCAAGTTAAATAACAGATGAGAATTCTCATAGTTGACCTCACACCTACTCTTCCTGATAAGGTCTAGCCTTTTCTTTCTCAGGTAGGTAAAGTGAAAAAGAAAAAAAGAAAAGCCAAATATTTCTACTCTTTACTGTTTGAGTTCACTTCTGCAATACCAAAGCCATTCAACTGTTTATGTTTTACACAAAAGTATGGCTGCAATTCTAGATACAATATGATAAATAGGGTTGCTTATGGGTTAGGTCATATTTCAAAACGAATCGATTTTTTTGGGTCACTAAAATCTTGATCAAAATTAAACCAATTCGGATCAGTGAACTGATTTTTATATTTCTAGTTTATCAGTCACCCAATAATTGATTATTGACATTTAAGTCTTTTCACCACATTTTAAATGTTTACAATCGTTTTAGTTTTGTTCAAATTACTTCTAATTTGGTATATACGTCATAACCAAAATATAAACACACCAAACTCGAACTACATGACAATCCACAAAATTTTCTTTCAAGATTAAAAATTTTTAAAATAAATTACATAGCAACAATACAAGAAATTTTCGTGTTATTTAGCTTTTTCTTTTCCTATCCAACTAATAAACAACATCTACATCTACAGCAAATTTCAACAGTATCCCACATCCTTTGAAAATATTATTTTGTCATTTGTAATAAAAGAAAATCTGCAGTTTAATCCGATAATAGCAAAATTTAAATTTATTGAAAGGAACGTATATCTGATTAGACATAACAAAAGTTCGTCCATACATGGCATATTTTTGACATTTTTTTTAACAAATTAAGATGCATTTTTTAAAGATTTGATTTTATATGTTTTGAAATATATACAAGATTGGCCCATCTAACATGAATTTCACATGACCTGACAACGCCTAACTCTCTCGCATCATTGTCTTCTTTAAGTGATAGTAACGTGATGTATAGCAGGATGAAATCTGAAATCTCTGCCCATTGTCTTATTTAATTGGATTTTCAAGTAAATAATTTGGTAATAATGGAAGGTGGAAGTATTTTATTGCGAGTATTGGTGGTGACAGCCCTGACTTGGGCGGCTGTGGTAACTATGGTGGTGGCAGTAGTCTGCCGATGGTGACTATTCATTGTAACCACAACTGCAATGATGATGACCGTAGAGACGATTGTGGTGCCATAGATGACTATGGTGGCAGCAGTAGTTGTAGTTGTAATGATCGGTTACAACTGCAACAATGACTATGTATAAAGACGATGGTTGATGACGGTGGTAATAATAATTACTTCTAAATAAAATATACAGTTACTCACTTGTAGTAAAATAATATTACATTATTCTTGTTTTATATGATTTTTATGTGAATTTTGATTAAAAAAATAAAAGAAAGTATAAATCACCGTAGATTGTAAAAATCATTTTTATTATGTGGCCGATTTTCTTAACTTTGTAGATATAAAATTTGTTAGAATCATCATATTTATAAGTCATCATAGATTTTTAATAGTGAGGAGTTTATCCTGACAATTCAAATCACTAAAATTATATAATAAATCTAATATAATTTAATATATTATCATAATTTTAGTCATTTAAATTCTTATAATAAAATTTTTATTATTGAGAAAATGACAAAGTGAAAGCAAAAAAGATGAGTGGATGCTAATACGACTTGTGGATGCCTATCTATTTATGATTTGGACATAAATTAAGGCTCCTCTGCATCCGCCACCCAACTTCTGGCTGGACCACTGGTTCACCCTACCAATTTGGTAACCATCATCACTTCATCATTCATTATTAACTCGTTTTCATCTTTCTATGTGACTTTCAACCTCCGGTCCTTTGGCTTTGGCATCATGCAAATATACATGCGTATATTTATCATGGAGTGATGGAAATTCATAGAGTTAGATGGAGTAATTAATGGAAATAATAGCATTTTCTGATACTTAGATGATGATGACGACGATGATGGAGAGAGACCTCCCTGTAAAGTTAATCGTCCATCAAAGCATGCATCCTCTTACTCTGTTATTGTGCATGGATTGTCGGCTAAGCTTCGTGTCTCATGTGGTTAGCTTGTTTAAGCGTGACTTACTGAGTTTGATTTTTCTTTCTTATACACACAGCAATTTAGTGTCTTTGACATCATCGGATCAGATCAAATATTACGATTTGAATTAATATCAAATACAGTAAATTAAACTGTTATGTTGAGATAAAGTATCAAAATAAATGAGGGAGGTTGGTTTGATATGGATGGGTTATGATATTAACCCAAAAGAGAGTTTAAAATTCAGAAACTATTGAGATTAGACTGCTAATTAAACGATAAATTATTTCTCTCTTAATAATTTGACTTTGAAATGTATAAGAAAATTTGAGTTATAAAACAAATTGATTAATGTTATCGGATACTTGCTATTGGTAACGGTGATAAAACTTTCATTAGAGATATTTTACTCGATAGTGAAATTTTACGCTTCAAGAAATATTTTCATTTACTATCAATTGATGATTAATGTAGTAATATTCCGACGGGCAAGCAGCAAGATTAAGGACTTCACTGTATAGTGATCGTCAACAGGGATGGGAGCATTATAGGCTAGTAATGGTATCTTCTTTGAATAAGATCTTTTATTAGTACGCGTTAATGGTAAATAATGACTAATAGAATGATTCTGAAAAAATAGCTTTCCATTTTTGGCTTTTGAGTTTTTCTTTGACTTATATCTTTTATGCGTGATTAATATGAAACAAATAAAAATCTTCTATAAGAAAATATAATTTTATAAATTATTTTTTTGACACACAAATCAACTATAATTGTTTCACGTTTAGCTTAGTAAAGTTCTTTTGAAAATGCATGTGTTTTGGCAATGTCTTGACAAAATTAAGATAGATTAAGGAGCCTCTATCCCTCAAAAAAACATAAGTATATTTTTAAATTTTAATTATTTATTTTTAGAATTAGTTAGGAAATTAGCATCTTTAAATGTTTATTAATTTGAGTAGTATTTTAAAGCAATCATAATTCTATAAATTAGTCGATTTGAGACAAGTTGAATAAAATAACACATTGTTTAGGCTTGATCATATTACTTTAGAAGAAATAATATTTATATATTAATTTATATACTCACTTGTGATGGAGTCAAAGAAGTAAATGTTTGATTAAATTATAAACATATATTTTTAACTGATTAGGATTCACTCAACTAATCTAAAAGATCAAATAGTTATAAAAATTAAAGATAATTTTTTATTTAATATTTAAAATTTATTTTTCATAAGTAATCCGATATATTTTAAATAAGTCATTCAAGTTTAGCGTCAAAATTAATAAAGACAAATGGGGTTAGGGATTAACATTAACTCTTATTTTATCAACAATGGAGAGAAGCCAAGAGGACAGAGAGAAAAAAAACGTTACATGCTAGTGGTGGTTGCAATTTAGAGCTTTAATGGGATTTGGGTGCATCAACTTGTACGAAAATTATCAATTTTGATGTGCTAGAGAAAGGTGTGAGAAATTGTAAAAATTAAAACATGAAAAGTCGATAAATACTTAAAAATTTCTATGTAAGTAAATATACTGGTAAGTATATAAATGATATTCATCTTAATTTAGTCATTTTACAATTGGGTTTTAATATTGTCGAGGCTAAATGGCATGTGCCTTGATTTTTATGATAACAAAGAGGCTAGAAGCCATAATTGGCTATGGGCGAAATCAAGTTGAATAGTTACAGATCAATATTACATGCCATATATTTAATTATTTAATTGAGAAATTGGTCATCTTATATACTGATGGGTCCAGCGATATCATTCTTTGAAAGTGATGAGTCCCACATTACTTTTAGAAAAATAGTACATCTACAAATCCTAATATAAAAACAATCACCCTCAAACTTTAAAAAACAAACCCGAAGAAGCACAAAAGGCTCCATAAGACTCCACATGGTTTGAAGAATGGCGTAACCGTTGCTAGTCAATCTCCAACGAGAACAGACTGGCGGTCAGAAGACCCTCAACCCTCCTCTCATCCAAAAGGCCGCTAGAGGCCCCTCGGTCCTCCGCCCGTCCGGGGGCCCCTCGGCCACCTCCAGTCCTTAAGACTTTTATTCCTCTTCTCGTTTGGAAGCCATTGGCCCTCCGCCGCCAGGAGGCTCTCAACTCTCCTCCAATCCGGCCAGTCCCAAAGGTCGCCAGCCCTCCTCCCGTCCGGAGGTCATCAGCCCTCCGCCAGTTAGGAGGCCTTCAGCGCTCCGTTCGTCTAGAAGCCGTCAACCCTCCTCTAATCCCAGAGGCTCTCAGTCCTCCGCCCTGGATCGATAATCCTTCCATCCAAGAGTTAAGAGCTCGCTGTCTAAGAGTCAATCCTCCACATAGGTAACTAGAACATTGACTCACCAGTACAACTTAGTCATTCTCCTCATAGCTGCCCTCTGTGGGTGCACCTTTAAGTAGGCCTTATGCCGAGAGCACCTCTAAGTCGCTCCTCTATCCAGCACACCTATTCGTCTGCCCTCTGCCCGGTGCACCTCTAAGCCCCCTCCACGGGCGCACCTCTCAACCGCCTCTTTGCCGGATGCATTAATGGAGTTCGAGTCTCTCAATACGTCCCTCTCACACTCCCCTTATCGCTGCATCTCTGCACTCCCACTATGTTTACCTTTAAACGTGCATTCCTTCACTTATTACGGAATATTTCTAACTTTAGCGTTGGAGTGTCAACGGGGAGATAGCCCCCCGTTGTCCTCTGACCTCTTATTTGTGTCTATGTTATGTAGATTTCAAGTTATCAGCGACGGAGATCGGATCCGATCCAAATCGATCCGTAGCGAAAGACTGAAAGGCTCTTTAATCCGTACAACAATCAAAAACTCGAGACGTAACATTGGCGCCGTCTGTGAAAACGTGACGAAAAGACTAGCGTCTCCCCTCAACACTCTAGTTTCAACCAGCGCTATGGCTCGAAGTATAACCTCTCATGGCAACGATCCCTCACTAGGTTGCCATGCCTGGGGGCTCCGTTCCTTAACTCTAGGACAGGTAGAGAAGATCGGCACCCGAGTGCAAGCTATTTCTTCAACTAGAGCGAAGTCACCCGTAGAGACGACCCTCCAAAGCAATACACGCAGACCATGCCCTCAGGGCCTTGAACAGGTCCCGAGGGCATAGCATGTCGTTTGCCGACAAACACCTACGACGATTCCACATCGAATACAGGTAAATATAGCATACATCATACTGCCTGCTTGAGTTATGTTTCCATTAATGGGATAGTAATATTATCTGCTCATACGATTGATTACATAATACTACATAAAATCATGCGACCTAGAATGCCTCTAAGCCGGACGGATTTTTACCCATTTATAACTAAACACTAGTCATCCAAGTGACCCATAAGCGGTTATAATTAAATTCTGATCATCCAGGCAGCCCATGAGCGGTCGAGTTGAATATTAGTCATCCAAGTAGCATGTAAGTAGTTGAATTAAACCAGGATCATCCAGGCGGCCCATTACAAGTCAAATTAAACCTCGGTCCCATCACTAAGCAGCTCATGTATGGTCAAACTCAAAACCTTAGAGGCTTTTCAGCATGCATGCGGCGACTTTCTCCCGAATGAGATAGCACCATCAGTCAACGACGGTCAGCGGACTAGGACTAGACGCATAAAAGCTATGGCATCCTCAAATGAGACCGAATATTGATGGTACATGCGGGTGACGGCCTATGATAGTGAAAACTCGGTAACGATAACCTCAAAGTTTACCCAGTAATCACATCTTTTAGCGCCATGACCTCCTCTTGGCAAGGACGAGCGCGACCAACTAGACCTGTTCGTCAACGCCCGGAGGCCTAGATGACAACTATGTCTCCTCAGGGCCATAACTTCCCTTCACGAGAACGATCGGAATCCAACGCAACTCATCCCCAACAGCCGTGACACTCCGCTAGAAAGCAAAGCGGCATCCTCGAAGAGAGAGTCACTGAGATGGGGATCCCAAGCTTGGTCGTGGTCACAATTTGACCCATTTACTCGACCCTAGAGCCAATGGATCCCCGGTTCTAGCAATTGAGATTTCTAGGGGCTTCTCATTTCCAGTCCCGTTGGCTAACTCACTAACAGCAATGCACAACGAGAAGAACCCTTCCAGGAAACGCAAGGTGCATCCTATTGCCACAACTCGAACGATCAGCTAACTCAAGGCAAGTTGATCCCGAACTCGAAGCGCGTCCTTACAGCAAGGAGATTTGATCTCGAGCCTGTGATCTTCCCTTTGTGCGCTCCTGAATCTTGCCTAAGACTTAGACGGCTCATAGTCAAAACCAGCGAACAAAGATCTCTGACGCCGTACTGCTCTCCGAAATCGAGCACTTCACCGGCCAATAGATAGGTCAACCAGCATTACCGTCTTCACGCTGCTGTCCAAATTGGAGCACTTTGCCGATCAACGGAACCAGTCAACAAAGATTTTTAGCTCTGCACTGCCCTCTGGATTCGAGCGCTTTGGTCAACGGATCTAGTCAACTAGCTTTTTCAACTTTGCACTACTCTCCGGATTCAACTGCATTGGTTGACAAACCGGTCAACCATATTTTCGGCTCTATTCCGCTCTCCGGATCAAGCGATGCAGTCAACCAAGCTAGTTAACCATCAATCTTGTTCCATCTTCTCTCCAGAGTCAAGCGTTCCGGTCAATGAATCTAGGTCAGACTTGAAGGGATAGCACGACTAATCTCATCCCATCATTAACTTGTCGGAAGTTAAAAATTCGGACCACTGGCATGGGAGGCTAATGATAGGTTCAACTATAATGGGCCCAATGAGACCAGGCTCACAATCCAACATTATTTTTTGAAAGTAAAGAGTCCAACATTACTTTTAGAAGAATAGTGTATTTACAAATCCCAATATAAAAGTAAGCACCATCAAATTTTAAAGAACAAACTCGAAGAAGCTCAAAGAGCTCCATAAGGCTCCACGTGGCTCGAAAAAGGGCGTAACCGTTACTAGCCAATCTCTAACAAGAGCAGATTGGCGGCCAGGAACCCTCGGCCCTCCTCTCATCCAGGAGGCCCCTTAGCCCTCCGCCTGTCCGGGGCCCCTCGACCACCTCCAATACTTGAGGCTTTTAGTCCTCCTCCTGTTTGGAGGTCATCGGCCCTCCGCCGCTTGGAGGCCCTAAGCCCTCCTCCCATCCGACTAGTCCGGGAGGTCACTAGCCCTTCTCCCGTCTGGAGACCATCAACCCTCTGCCCATCCAAAGGCCGTCAGCCCTCCGCTAACTAGGAGGCCTTCAACCTGCCTCCAATCCCAGAGGCCATTAGCCCTCCGCCCGTAATGAGGCCCTCANCCCTCCTCTTATCTGGAAGCCTTCAGCCCTCCACCGCCAAAGGGCTCTCAACCCTCCGTCCTAAAGCCACAATCCCTCCATCCCGAAATCAGGAGCTCGCTATTTAAGAGTCAACCCTCCACTCAGGTAACTAGAACGTTGACTCATCAGTGCAATTTAGTCCTTCTCCTCAAAGTCGCCCTCCGCAGGCGCACTTCTAAACCGCCCCTCTGCCGAGCGCATTCATAGAGCTCGAGCCTCCCAATACATCCCCCTCACACTCCTCTCATCGCTGCATCTTTACACTCCCGCTACGTTTACCTTTATACGTGCATTCCTCCGTTTATTGTGAAAGATTTCTGACTTGTGCGTCGGAGTATCAACGGGGGATAGCCCCCCATTGTCCTCTGACCTCTTGTTTGTGATCTGTGTTGTGCAAGTTTCAGGTTATCAGCGACGGAGATCAAACCTGATCCAGATCGACCCACAGCGAAAGATTAGAAAGCTCCCTAATCCGTACAACCGGAAACTCGGGATGCAACATATCCTATAAAAGAAAATTTTAATACATCATTGAAGTGTTAAAGAAGCAATTTTTATTTCAATGGGTAGCTCATCTAAGTGGGAGGTTAAACCATTGGCACTTTCTGCTGTTTTTTTCAAGACCTAAATATGGTTCTATAATTTAAAATTTGTGCAGTCTTACTAAGATTGAGAGAATGGAGGATCCTGTTATCCTTATTGAAAAGTCACAGTTACAGTTTGTAGAATCTCATGTATTATTTGTAAAGATCAAAAAATAGATTAAGGTACGTCTGATTTATGTTATATTGTATGCTGAAAATTATAAAGTAGCAAGGTAATTCAATTATCCCGGTAATAATTTTAATCTCACATATTATTATAATCAAGAGGACCGTAAATCCTACAAGCACAAATGAACCATCCAAAGCGAGTATCATGGCGTACATGAAGAAAGATGCAAGTGCAAGAATCCTCGAATGATCAGATGATCGAAGGGATAGTTTGAAGTTGGGCCCAGGTTTCCGTATGCTTCACGCACTTACGAAAATGCATCGGGGATTCACTAAAACCCTAAAATGAACCTTAAATTAATAAACTTGTTGGTTAAGCATAAAATCAATCACCTGGGACTACTACAGTAACTAGCTGAGTAATTTATATAGCCATCTTGATTAAGAATCTAATGCCAAAGGTCTACTTATATATACAGTTAACAATGAATTGAATTGAGATAACCGGTTCAACTACTGATCAGTAGGCTATATAACAAGTATAGCTTGTTGAATTCAATGATCTAAGTTGTTTATTAGATGTCAATTTCGATGTGCATGTAATATGGACAGTGAATGATCCAGATGTCTACTGTAGCAACATATGTAGGCAACTAAATAACCCTACACAAATGACTCCTTGTACTATAGAGGTCTAAACACTTGGATCAAGGGGACCTCTATGTTTCCTTGTTGAACTTAAAATAAGGCAGCTAAGCAACACAACTCAATTCTTACCCAAAGTTTAAAAAAATAATAATAATAATACTTAACTAATAGATGAAAGCATCTGATTTAGCAGAAATTATCATATCACATCATTTTATACTACCAATAAGTGGTTAAAAGAAGCATTTGTAATCAATCAAATCTATTAAGCATTTTAAGAATGACCATATGTTTTTATTTAATAATAACAAATGAAATAACACAATCTTTTCTTTTTTTTTCTAATTTAAGGACCTAGATGGCTAAGGTGTGACAGGGAGCTGGACTATTTTGTTGGCCACATTATGTTTTTACAGGTAGATTTAGTGACAAAGAAAAACTGCTGGCATAGCCAAGTAGACTGTGCATGCAGATGGCTAGATTCATCACCAAGGCCAACTTTTGACGGGTCAGTCTGCCTCCTGGCAGCTGCATGCCTGGCTTTATTACATGAGCTCGAGATCGGGGCTCATCTACAGTAGAAGACACTGTCCATTTGCTCCCATATGAGACCGACAAATATGGCCCCCCCCTCTCTCTCTCTCTCTCTCTCTCTGAAATGGACAGTCTACCAACTGGAGGGTGGACTTTCAAGTAATATAATATGATTTTTGTTTAAATTTTCCTCTCTTCTCCTTCATATTTTGGAGTCATATGGAGGGTTGAAGTTAGGAATTGAAAGATAAAGAATGCCAATGTCTACGTGATAAATAGAATAATAAAAAGGCAGCCTGATATATACGGTTTATATAGTTTATGCCATGCACAGGTTCAGAGGAAAGTTGACACGCTTTAGATGTATTATATTTATGCAAGATTTTGATTTCCATGCAATTTTTAACAACTGGATGAGAATTCGCCACGATAAAATAACTTCATGTCAGTATATTGTTTGATATATCAGCATGAAGTATTTACATTGGTCGTTAATTAAGAAATATATGGAGAATCAAATATCTTAATCTGGCATTTTAATCATTAGAATTACTACGTTTTAATCTTTTAGTAATTGTTTTAAAATGTATGTATTTAATTTGTTTTCTAAGATAAGGAACACTGAAATGGAATTTTCTGCAATGTCTTGATAGATTGATAGATTGGATGGGCTCATATTATATGAAAAACAACTTAAGACAGAATAAATTTGAATAAAGTTAAAACTACATCCAACCAAACAACCAGTAAGAATTAGACAGGAAATGGTTCGTGGTGATAGTGGTCCAAGATGGGCTCTGTGACAATTGAAGTGTCGGTCCACCAAATTGTGGGCCCTCTCCCCCATCTTGATGTAAAGCTATGAATTAGTGGTACCACAAGGATCCAATTCCTTTTCCATATCCTTAACGCAGGGGTCCATTCATATTTAAAGTCTAAAACACAATTTTATCATTTCTGGATTCTAGATATGCTACTGCTATCATTACAATATTTTGGCATTTATGTTGTTTATTTATTAGATTTTAGTTTTATCTGCATACTTTTATATGTAGACCTTTTAAGCAATGGTAGGCATTGTTCAAAAGTGGCTTAACACATTAAAGAAGTTAAGGTATTAAAATTGTGAACTTTTTATTTTTATCTTAATTTTGCTGTGTCCTATCAGCCCAGTAGGAGAGAGGGAGAGAGAGAAGCATGAGAAAAGCTTAATATTTATCCTCTTATTATCTTCTCCCATACCCAGGGCTTGTGAGTGTTGGTAACCTCATGATACTACCAGCTAATGGGAGCAGTAAAGATGTCTTGTGGCATTACCAACTGATGGGAGCAGTAATACATGTCATTTGGTTCATCATAATTAAATAAGATTTGAAGGATTTGTGATGATATATCATTATTATAAAAACTTCCATTTAAATCAATTTGATTAAACTTGTGTTATTATTAAGATTTAGATTTCATGGAATCCTTATTTTTTTTCGTAATGTTCAGGTTTAGTGTAACCCATTTGTTAATGATCCTTATAGTTATTATTGAGTCATGTTACAATAAGTTGTAGATTTTTGAGTTGTTTTATTGAGCTATATATTGTTACTATTATTTCTTACATATTGATGTTGAATCATCAGAGATGTTCATCGTTCTGATTAATTATTTGTTATTATCACTTGTTTAGATATTTGCTCATTTTTTATATTTTCTTAACTCCAAATTAAAACAGTACTCATATTGCTAGCCGAAGATTGTATTTTGTACTGCAGTGCTTTTAGAAGAGTGAATCCTAGAGTCTAGATGCATTAATTTTTGAGATAAAGAGTTCTTTACTTTATTAGATAGAATTGCAAATATTTATATTTTTGATGTTGTTTCCCTTGGGTTTTGAATATATTTTGGGACATCAAAACCTCAGAGCCATGAGAAGGTTTGATATTTTGATTAATATTTTAATTTGTGCAGGTTATTTTATATGATGATGAGATATTTTAGACTTTTACATGAAAAATCTGAGCTGTTATCATCGATTGGGTCTAAATCATTATAATTAAAGTTATTATATATAAAAATATCCAAAATCATTTTTAGTAAAAAAAATATATTTAATGCAATTAACATGCTTCTTAAAATGAAAGAGTATTCATCTATAGAGCTATGTGGTATAGGAAAACCGAATTTTGATGTGCAAATAGTTAGATATTGAGTTTGACTACAAATCTACAACGCAATCTTTTATTTTTCCTTCTCACCATGATATTGAATGCTCACAATATGAGCTAACTATAATTTTTTGCTAGAAGCAAATCCAAATAAAAATATCATACTTCAGTAGAGATATGTTGAGTCCAATCCAGTTGCTTATACTTTTAATGTCACTAAGGATGATGATAGCATTGGTGAGCTCTCTACATATGGGGAAGCGATTATTTAAGTGATTTTAACATATAATTAGATTTTATGCAGAAAAGCGATCGAACCACGTCATAAGAATAAGATTTGTGAGTTATTAAAGGCCCTTACGAGAAAGATGAAAATGGTTATTCAAGAAGAAAGAAGGTACACTAAGAGTTGAGAAAGGTAAATATAAGATAAGATTGGTTGCAAATGACTACAATTAAATTCCATGAGTTGACTTTTGCTAATGTGATTTTTCCTATGGTGAAGCATAATTCCATTCATGCGCTTATTGGCATTATGGCTATGTAGGACTCAGGAGTTTGAGCAACGCAATGTAATGATAGCTTTTCTACATGTAAAGCTTGACCAGAGGATCTACATGAAGTAACTTAAGGATTTTGTGTTTGAATGCAAAGAAGATTATGTGTGCTCGCTAAGGATACCTTTTTATAGTTACAAGTAGTATATGAGAGAATCATTCAAATGATTTAATTCTTTTATGGTCAACTATAGATTTGTTAAAAATAAATATTAAAGTTGTGTTTATTTTAGAATAAACAATAATGGTTCTATTGTCAAACATATTGCAGGTGAATGAATTATTACTTCTTCTTAATGTTATCATGTCACAAATCGCTTCTCCATAGTTGGTGACTAAACCTTCTTGTGTAAATATAATCCAAATATGCTCTCCTTTGTTTTCAAAAATCATGGCAAAAATCTAAATATAAGTGCCACAAATCCGAACCAAGACAAGCTCTAATAATATTTTTCAAATAATTATAACTCATAAAATTAAAATCTAATTAAATTAAATCAATTATCAAATCCAAATTTCGGGTATGACCAGACAGACAAATCGCATAACCCAATATGAAAACAATAAAATTTTACCTAATATATGATCTCATTGGATAACCATCCGAAAAATCAAATAAATACGACATGTTCCATAAATATTATAAGGGGGTGACAAACCAACCACAATCATCTAACACATATATACAACGACCCCAGTTATCTCAATATATAACTGTAGGCCTACAACCACTCGATCTCAAAGTCCAAAATATAGCCCACACTAACACAAATCGAACAAAATACTAATACTCATCAAATAGACGAACAACAAGTCCAATCATATCCAAACTCCTATAATGTTTCCAAACCCACTAATCTAAAGAGATAAAAAATAAAAACGTGAGATTAAAATTCAACAAGTATCAGTATATGTAAACGATAACACATATATGTCCAAAATCAAGAAGAGAGTGATAAACACATTCAAAACGAGTAAAAGACACAAATACGAAAATCCAAAATCAAAAGTTCAAATGTAGTCTCTTACTCAAAGTAGAATCTAAATCGAAATATAGTCCCATCAGAACGTATTCTGAATAAAACGTGATTTAAAATGAAATCATATAATCTCACTCATATCAAAGTCAGAACGGAATATATATTGAACAAAGTATATTTCAAATCAAAGTCACATACGAACCAAAAAAATTCGGAACAAAATCACATAAGATCAAAATATGTTCCGAAACAAAATCACATATCTAAATATATGGAACTAATCAAATCCCAACTATGGACAAACCTGTGAATCTCAAACGAAATTCAATACAAATCAATACAGAAAATACATTAAAATCTAAAATATGTACGAAATCGGATAACCAAATATCAAAATATTATCTTAAAAAAGAGTTACACATACTCCCGATAACCTTAAACCATATTAACCACTATTCAGACCGATGGATAAGGCCGTCTATATACACTCTCCTATAGATAAGGAACATATTCACTATATTTTCTCACCCACACTGTTGGGTATAGTCTTCAAATCTATCTAATATATTAGGACATTCAAATATATTAATTTTGTTCAATTATCTTATAATAGTTCTCATTAAAATATAAATGATGAGGATCATCTACATCATAAAATTTTTTTCTACCGGTGAAAAAGTGAGTCACAAAGCTTTCCTTATCATATCAAATTGAATTACAAAGGTAGAGATCCCAAGCCCCAGGCAACAATACATGTATACCAATGTACGACCCCTGTAGGTTTTCATAACTTTTTTTTCATACATATATGCCAATATATAAATATACAATATCAAATATTTATCTATTTTTTATAAAATAAATAGAATCCTTAAATATTAATAAAATCCAAATAAAATTTCAAAACAACAAGTAAATAAAACATGCATGTACAAAGAAAAATAAATATGATAAATAAAAATAACATGTATATACATTAAACCTCCAAACGTGAGTAAAATTTATCAGATACTAAAGCAAATCAAGGATAGGACGTAAAGATATTTACCTTAACTTTAAACTAAACAAATTTGATAAAAGGATACTCAGAACCGCCACTTCTCTTCTTCGTCTCTCCTCTTTCTTCTCCTCTCAATCTCTCCTTCTCTTCCTTCTCTTGCGCGAAATGCTGAACAGTGCACTGCTGTTATTTATATAGCCCATCGGCATTCGAGCACCAGCCCCATGGCTTTTTGTGCTCAAACGCACAACGTTTGAGCCACTTCTCTTCAAGTGCCAACTGGCCGCTCCAAATTTTTTAAAAAATTTCAGAATATATAATTAATTTTGATACATTTAATAAATAAAAATCGGGCATTATAATAGGAAATTGTAAATTATCATATTTTCCTCAAATCTTATAAAATTTAGTATTCTACCTTATTAAATCAAAATAATAATTATTCAAAGAAATTTGATTCACTGTTAAAAAAAGAAAAAAGAAAAGAAAAACGCATGAGAAGTTTCAATGTGAGGAGAAAGAAGATGAACAGTGATTGGATGAGAAAAACAATTAATTTTCAAGTCATTTTTTGGCAAATCATTTATACATCTAATAATTGTATTCATATTAGTAAAATTGTCGTTCTTCTCTGATGATATGCCACATTTAATATTAGATTGAGAAAAAGTGATTTCAATTGCCCAGGATCAAGTGATGAATGTGGATTGATGGGCACCAAAATCTACTCAACTTACCTCCTGTTGAGGCTCCAGATGATTTTTAGGCCCATAGTTTATATAATAAAGCAAAGTTTTCATAACAATAAATTTGCTGTTCTTACACTTTAACATGCTAAGTTTGATATTATGTTAATAAAATGTGATTTCGATTACCTAAAGATATAGAAATTAAATGATGAATACGTGACGGTGAACATCAAAAACAGGCTTCATATGTGGCTTTTAGCACTACTATCATTGTTATTTTTACTTTAGATGAATTGGGGAGGGAAATTCCAAGAAATTTATCCTTATAATTTAGATGAATCCATATTTTTATTGTGATTGATACATTATTGATGATTTGAAGCATTTTATCTTCTCCGTTGAGCTTATTATAATGACTTGGGTCAGTATCAATTAAAATTTATAATTCATGAGTATTGTTTGGTAGTAATAGGATAAGATGTACTCTTATTGACTTATAATGAAGTTAATAAACTGGTAAGTTTAATAATAATTGAATAGAATCTTTTGAGTCGATATACGAAGTGATGTGCCAGCAGGCACCGAATGCCCAAGGTCCTAATTGAGTTCAATCCAATTTTAAACTTGGCATATAAGTGGTATTGGGTTTGGCCATATGACTTAGTGGGTCATTATAGGCCCAATGAAATGGTAAGAGTTGCATATTTAGTTTATCAATCGATTTTTTTTATCTTTTCAGTAATTATTTTTTATATTATTTTAAATCTCATATATGATCTTTTTATTATTTATGATTAAGATAAAAAAAAATTATATAAAAATTTTATGATCTCAAAGAATATGAAACTTGAGATCTATAAAATATAAAAATTTTATAAAAATCTTAATTTAATTTATAAATATTTAATACTAATTTTTATATCCCACTAAATTAAAGTTTTGTTATTGATGAATACTTATAGTTTATTGAATAACACATCATGATATTGTTGACGACAACGGGCGGCCTACTGACAAGGATATAAGAACAATCCATCCTGTTGGCCGAAATGGGTGGCCAACTAATAAAAGTACACAAGCACTGTGAAGTAAAGGTACGAGAAGATAAATGAATACCAAATATTTTACGTGAAAAATCCTTCTGGAATTAAGAAAAAATAATTGGATACTGAGTCCACAAAGGATTACTAAGTATGTGAACAAATTACAGGATGTGAAAATAAGAACAGAGCAAAAGTAAACAAAGCCCTCTTACTTTGTTTTCAGTCTCTGCTCTCTTTCTTTTCACTTTTTCTCCTCTATTTTTCTCACACACTCTTCCTCTCTACTTATTCAGTGTCTTCTCATTATTACTGAGTGTGCATATACACACATATATACACACGTCCTTCACCATAACCCAACTTGGTGGTTGGTGCTCAACTTTCAAGGTCTGCATGTGTGCATGTGCACGCCCTATCTTGCAACAGGCAACGCATGCCTACTCTTGCAAACCGATCAGCCTTTGGAGTTCCGAGAATGACGTCTACCAACTATCCAATCGGGTAGGTCAACTGTACACATTTTGGGATATAACAGTTATTCAGACCTTCCATATTCAGTCGGTCAACTTTGTTGACCGTCCTCTCATATTAGCCGGTCAATCACACCGTTGACCAGTCAAAATAGTCGATCCTATTTCTTCAGCAGAGTTAGTCATTTCACGACTTTTGCTAGTCAATATATTGACCGACAGAGTTTATCGTCCAGAATGTTTTAGTCAACATAGTTGACTGAGATTTTGTCCTCTTAGCACACACATGCTCCGTTCAAGTCCTTTGGTCACAAGGATTTCCACACGAGAGTGATCCCCAATAGATATATCGAGGGTTATCATACTAAGAAATATTGGATTTGACATTTGGTTTGAGATAAAGTGTTCTACACCCCGTTTAGACGTGGCTTTCCGTTGAACAATTGGAATAAGAGTTTGGCATATTTTGAGCTTACCTTGAAATTGTAAAAATGATATTAATCATATGATTTAAGTTTAAAAGTTACGCATCATAAGTGGCAAGAAATCATAACATTTATTAAACTTGTAAATATCGATTACCTCGTGAATATTACCTAATTGTCGGTGATAGGTACATAATCATTAATTTATAGTGAGAGATTGAGATCCAATGAAACTATTATAATATCTCATATAGTTATAATATCTACCAAAATAAATTCGATAAAACCCATATTCTTGTTGATATTTAGATTTAATGGAATCTCAGTTGATCTCCTAATGTTCTATTTTGGTGATACCCTTTTATAGTTGCTCTTATAACTTTTGAGTTGTGACTATAATATAGCATTGAGTTTTAGGTAAATAATAATTGATTACATGTTATTATTATTCTTATATATTAAATATTATTAGTTAAGATGTTTTATTGATTTAACTTACCCTTCTATTTTATTAACACCAGAGTAAAGTAAATTGATATCATGCTAACAGAGATTTTACATTTGGTGTAAAGATTTTAGGTAGAGCCGATTCCAAAATCTAGATATTTTTATGTTAAGAGATTACGAGATTTTTTTTTCTATTTTATTAGATGTTAAAAATTTATTAAGACTATATTCTCATAAATTTATCTTAGTACAGACATTTATATTATCTCTTATTTTGAAGAATTTGATATTTATTATAAATATTTTAGATTTGATGAATTTATGATAAATATTTATAGTTTGAGATTTTTGCAAAATCGATTTGGGCCGGATCACTTGATTTTGGTCTGGGTCGTCATGGGCGACATTAACTCTCGAAAATTCATCTTGGGGCATTTGATTATATTTGCTTGTAGAACTGTGTTTTGATAGTAGATACAACAAAAAATATTGTGGTCTCTACAATCAAATCTGAATTCATTACAATGATAGAAGCAAATAAAGAAATATTGTGAACAAAAAAGCTCATCCAGAAACTTAGCTCCAAGTAAAAGTAATGTATGTTATTTTATAACAATCAAAGCATTATTTATCTTTGTAAGAATTTGTCATTTCATTCTAAATCAAAACATATTGATGTAAAATATTATTTTGTGATAAATATTATTGACTCAAAATTGCTTACACTCAATAAATTCAAGACTAACAATAATGAGTCAGATATAATGACCAAAGCTACAAAGAAAAAAGTTTAAAACATGTCAAATAATTAAACTAGGTTATTCGTTTGTGAATCTCATACCCTTATTAAATACATACTGTTATTTTAAAATTTAAAAGCCGGGGATTTGTTGCACAATATCTGTACAAAGTCCGCAAGCCAACAACTTAAACGCCGATGTTAAGTGCATTTCCGGTAGCTACATGCTTGTTGACAGTGAATTAGCTGAGTAAACAACTTGGGTAGGGTGTAAATGTTTTTTTTTTAGATTTAGGTTATTCATTACATGACATTAACTATTTTTAGTGGCCAACTAAAAAAAGGTGAAGGAAGAACTTTTATCATATATCATATGGTACCATGCATATGGGTCTCTTTTTTTTTTTTTTTTTTTTTGGAAGTACTATAATTTTGTTTTACTTTTAGAATTTTTTGCATTACATATGTAATACCATATAAATAAAATTTTCAGTTCATTATTACCATTAAAAAATATTAGAAAATAATTTTAAAAAATTACAAAAAAAATCAAATTTGTCTTTATTTTATTTATTTTTTTAAAAAAAGTATAGCGAGAGATGAATAAACCAATAGTAATATCCCCAAATCAGATACGGCCACAAAGAAATGCCTGTCTCTGTCGCTCTCTCACACATAAAGACAAAAGCGAAGCAAGTGAAGACTGTCCAAAAAGCGCAACAAACACTTGATCGTTGTCTGCATTGGCAGACACATTCAAAAGCTCTAACCCATTAAATTAGTCGCTCTTGTTGGATTTTAATGTTCGTTTGGATTTACTCACTTTTGAATATGAGGAACCCCCAAAAAAAAAAAAATTAATTAATTAATTAATTAATAATATATTTTTTTTATTATTAACAATTATATAGTACAATAAAATAATATAGATATGTATTATTTTTTGGTTAGTAATTAAGATTATTGTGCAATCCGTATAATAATCAAAATCAGTTGGTATCAAATATAAATAGACCAACAATAAGATCCCAAACAAGAACTAATAAGAGTCGGACCTTTCATTTAAAGATAATAATATTTCTCTCTCTCCCAGTAAAATAAATTAAAGCAGCAATGAATATCCTAAATATTGCCAAGAGATTGTTCTTCCCCTTCCATCTATGGCTTGCCCGCCAAATATTGAAAAGCCACTCCTCCACGGCCGCCAGCAGCCACTATTTTAACACATATTATTCTAGAAAAATCTGAAAAAAAGGACACCAAAAGAAGAGTTATTAATGAGATTTCATCCCATTTTTACAAAGAATCACAAATCTCAAGATACGGCCCATTGTGCTAAGGCACGCCCCGATAACCAAGCAAAAGATAAAGTGCGAAAAAATTCGAGATGATGCCCAAACAAGAGCCAACCAAGAGATGCTCAGACTCAGGTGGGTGAAAGATCTACCATGTCAACACATAAGAAAACAATTCAAAATTTTTAAGAGATCAGACAACTTTATCATCAACAACAAGAAAATTAAAGTTAACAAATGGGCATATTAAGCACAACAAATACATAAAATTTTGTGTTAGGCATGTCTTTGTGGCCTTTGGCAAAGGATAGAAGTTAGACACTAACCTAACATTTTCATATGTTATTTTAATTTCATTTTATATTGTAAAAATGAGATTTGCCTTTTAAACTATTAAAAAAAATCATATATTTTAATAAATCGTAACAAAAATCATTCAGCACAAAGATAAAAGGTGATGTTTAGCACTTAAAAAGGCAGGCCCACCTGTACATGCCCAAAGCCACCAACACTAACTGCTACTGTATTTATTTATTTATCCTTTCTTTATATATTTTTTTTAATTTCTACATCTTAAGTTCCTCCCTTCAATATTCCCAAATTAAAGAGGCCCTTCATATTCCCAAGAAAAAGCCAATTGGCTGTTTTTGTTATGATTTCTAGTGCGGCACTTGTAGTGGTGGTGTGGCTTAAGCTTCCATTTTATCATACAACTTTACAAATTTTAAATAACAGATAATTATCATATATCTTTTTAACCGATCAAATTCAAACATATTTTAAAAAGGCCATATCTTTTAGTAATTAATAATAACATTAACCCATACAATCCTTTTAATATATTATATAATTTTCTTATAGTTTATGAACATAAGTAAATTTATCAAGTGATTAAATGGGTACATTTAATTTGAAACTATTATTACATATCTGAGATTTCATAGTTAGATCAAAATATATAAAATTAATTGTCTCTTTTAATTAATAATTTAAAGTGCCGGCTAAAAGATTAATTATCCACTCAAATTAACAAAATTGAAATATGGGTGCATGATAGAGGTTAAACCCATGGAATCTCATTGATTTGAAATGAGGGAGTGGGGGCCCCTTGGGAAGGGGAATGACTTGCAAAAAAACAAAGGAATCCCTAAAATCTAAGGGGCAGTATTATTGGATGGTCTCGTACGTACGCAATGGGAAGATGACCGGGAGGGCAGCCAACATGGGCCCCCTTGCATTTATGCAGCGCCTCATTTTATGTTTCAACCCCCAGAAATTATATAATCCCCAGCATCATTTAATTAATGAATAAATATGTAGTTATTATACATTCCAATGGTTGGTTAAACTTAGCACATATTACAACAACAAGTAAAATATTTTTAATGATTGATGATTTTATTGGGTGATATATTAAGATCTAATCTCTTTTTATGACAGCTTAATTTTTATGTAAGTACCTAAATTTGAATCAATATCAACTAAAATTATTTGTCATTAGTTGATATAATATATCTTATTAACCCCACATGAGCCACAAGTTTCATAACACGCATTTCTATATCTTTAATTACACATTTCTCTTTCTGCTTTATAAGATGTGCTCTCCTACTTTACACTTGCATAAATAAAGATTCAAAAATCAGCATGAGCATGGGAAACACCATTAGGGTTTTTTTTTTTTTTTTTTATCCTTCCTTTGATAAAGAAAGAGGCCAAACTCATATGATCACCATCAACCCAAAAAATTAAACTTTTGTTAAATGTGATTTAATTCAACGGTTAAAAGTGAAAATCCAATTTTGAGTTTGCTCGTTTAATTATAACATCAATAAAATATATCTTTTTTAATCGAAAGCGATTTAATTATAATTACCTGAGGATTGTATTTATAACCAATCGAATATATACTCATCTTTAACCAGGAAGAAATGCATTGGCAAGCAAACATCGATCCAACCTAAGGGACAAAAAAGGTCATAAAATCTAAGAAAAAATATCAAAATTTATTTTCTTTTTTTCACTATTTTTAAAATTCTATTATTAACCCTTCTTTTAATATTAAATTTATTTTATAAAAAAATATTAATATTTTGAGTTATAGAAGCGTATAAGGTGCACTTTTAAATATTAAATTCGGAGTTTTTTTATATGGTAATTTGAGTAAATAGTTATTTTATAAAATAGAATTACAAGAATTTAATTTTTTTTTTTACAAAAAGTGGAAGATAAAAGTTCATAATAAAATAAAAATATATTTTCCAATTACTGTTCTGTTATTTAAAGCGTAGTGCGGAATTTTCTAAGTCTAAGAAGAATTATTTAAATTATTGCACCAAAAATCCACTTTCTTTATATAATTTTAGAAAATTTCAAATGCCTCTTAAAATATCTCAGGACGAAAAAGTCCTCAGCGTCATTGTCCACTCGGCATCTAAAATTTCATTAAATGGGTACGCTGGGGGAACGTGACCATAAGTTCAAACTAAGCACTCAATGCGTTTTCAAAAAAATAAAAATAAAAATAAAAATTATTTTTTTAATTTAACACGTAACTTTAAGATAACAGGTCCGATTAAAATAAATTTAAAATTATACTCTAAAGAAAATTTTACAGTTCAAATTAAATTATAAAAATTAAATGATCTTTAATTATAAGTAGAGATGTAATATGAACCCTTTAATCTATCGTTGCTCATATAATTAAAAAAAATAACTAATATAGTAGTTTTTTCTAATAAAATTACGGTAATATTATTAAGATAATGATAAAAATATATTAATTATTTCTCTTTTGTTTAATATAATTATTCAGGAGAGGAAAGCATAGAGATAGTAATTTGCTTTCTTTTGCACTAACGATGCGTTTAACATAAAAGTAATTGAACAGGTGAAAAAAATAAATAAAGAGATGATGGGTTGAGAGTCGCACCACTCCACCAAAAGGCCTCATGATTCATGCACTCAGACTGATAAATTAATAATATTTCACATTTAATCATGGAGAGGACAGCATTGAAGGGGTCCATCGGTTCTTTCATGACCCGACGATGCGTTTTAATATATAATTAAATAAGAAAAAAAATTATTTTGTTTAGATTTTTCTGGGTTTCGAGGCCCTCGGTAAAAGCATCATCTCATAATAAATGTTATAAAAATAATTTTTTTTTTATAATACAAAATTAAATTTTGCATAATAGACTAGAAAATAACATAGTCTCAACTCTGAATTTTACCGATGAAGATAATTTTTTCTATCTTTTAGGTTAAGATTTTAATATGTATTATTGTTGGCCGTTTGAACGATCCGGTGACACAGGCACTAATATTTAACAAATTAATGCTTTTAAGCAACAACGATTTGATAGTCGGAGTTATCTACTCACCCACTCCTAATGCCACTTTTGTTCAACATTATTACTTATTATTTAAAATAGATAAATAAGTTACTTATCTTCAACAAGAAGCCCCGATGAAATGTTAGAGAGAGTCACAATCAGATCAATGATGGTAGAGATGAAGGGCCCACCACCACTACCACCACCAACGATACCAGCTAATAATCAAAACGTCGATGGTGCAACTTCTATTAAATTTCACCGCTATCCTTAATTACAATATAAATATAACATCATAATTATTAACTAAATATAATATAATATCGGTCATATTCATATCTCTCTGTTTATAATCTAATAATGCCAAGGTGAGCATTGCTTAGGCCAACATCATATATTAAATTGGCTTTGGGGTTCGGCAAGAAGCAACCCACATCAGTTGATTAATGCATGACAGATATAGACAGAAAAGTAGAAATTTTTACAAAATAATACAGCTGAAATGTCATTTTTATAAGATTTTAAAACATGAAATATTAAAAATAATAATAATAAACTTTTAAAAATCACTAAGATAACCTTCCAAAATAAAATAGGCCTGAAGTAATTCGAATTTCTCAACCCATAGAAAGACATTATAACAATAACAATAATCATAATTATTATAATAAGGGCAGAATTAAAGGATAAGCATGAAAGGGCAGACCTGATAATCATGACTTCCATTGCTTTTTATTGGGAAGCCAGCATCTGGCTTTCGGCAATGGAATTTCACACAATTAGCTAAGCCACAGCATAATATTGTTGGGAGTTGTTAATGTTATGCTATAAATAACACCCTTTTGTTATTATTCTAAGGTGAAAATTAAATGATAAAATAGATTAGATAATGTTATTAAATTAAAAAAATCATATAATAACATACCCCATTAAAATTAAACGATATAAAATAAAAAAAAATCATAACATAGCATCTCCCATTCCATTATTATCTGGTTTGTGTGTTGTCAATATGAAAGCAGACCAGAACCAAACCAGTTATCGGTATCCACGGGGCCGATATTGGCACTGCACCCATCAAATCAATCGATTTCTTTGTTTCTTTTCTTATTTATTTATTTTTTTGCCTGAGGATTTAGGGGATGGCTTGCGTTCAAGCTTTTCATTATTGCATGTGGGTTACACTTACATGATGATGACAGAAAAGGATATTAGATTTTTTTTTTTTTTGAAAGAAAGAAAGAAAAGAAAAATCAAACAAGTTGATTAAGGAAAACAGTAGAAATTTGTATAGACAAAGAAACTTAATGATGGCATAGATAATCAAATAAATTGATTGATCAAAAGAGTTGAAAGCTATGTAGACAAAAGAAACTTAATTGTGGCATAGATAATTAGATAAAGTAAGGCATTCAATATTTTATGCAAGCAAATAAGATCCTTATAGATAAAAATTTTATCCAATATTAAATATTAAATAAGATTATAATTAATTATGGAGGTCTGCCTTTTTCTTAAAATTTATTAGGGCAAACCTTAATCATTTATCTATTTCTCTTCAATTCAGCCAATTCCACTTTTCTTTTTTTCTACTCAAGCAAGGATGAGATTAAGTCGAAATAATTTATTTCTGAGTTTCTTCTTTTTATCTATAGCAACAAGTCATTAGTGAGGTAGCTTAAGGTGTGTAAATAAATATTGTAATCACTTTTTTAAAAAAATATATTAATAAAAGCTTATCAGATTTTTTTACAATATTTAGTTATTTTATCGATCTATTTTTTTATTTTATAAAATAATAAATATATAATATACATTATGTATCGATCCCAATATGTTTTTTTTAATCTACCCCTGATCTGAAGATATACAACCCAAACAACTTGAAAAGAGTACAATAAGATAATCCAATATCCTTAGTTAAGAAAATAATTAATATGCAGATCTAGATATGTTTCCAAAACACTACCAAAAGGTGACTCTAAATAAAGTTGGGGCAAACCAAAATGGGGTGACCTAACCTAAATTCCAATACAACACCCCCCCTCCACTTTTGCCTTGGTGATGAAGTCTCCAACTTTTTTATTTCATTTGATAAAATTCCACATACAATGATAGAATATTAACTAAAGTAATATTTTAAAAGGAAGACTTGAGCAACAATAAATCAAATAGAATAATAAAAACTCTGGAAAAGCACCACCACCACCACCTTCTACACCTTCTCGTGTGGATGGATCCACCATTTGCGGCCAAAATCCTCCCCTTTACCTGTTGAAAATTAGACTACTTATTTAAATCGTAAGAAAATAATCAATAACGCATAATAAATAAACAATAATTATAAATAATAATGAACAGTCAATTTTACGTAAAAAAATTTTCTTTTAAAATAAGGAAGAAAAATCATAGGGTTACAAGTCCAAAATATCCACTATATAATGTACATTTGTTTATACAAATCCTAATAAATATAAGAGGCAACACCTTATAATAAAAAAATAAACCAAGTAATAATAAATTTAAGACAAAAGAAAAGAAATAAAACTGGTAAAATATTTTTCTCAATTTCAAGAATAGCATACCAAAGGTCGATGGAGATTCGAATATAATTTGAAATTCAATCGGATACTCAAACCTTCGTCTTCTTTCTTTTCTCTCAATTTCACTTATTTTTATCATAGTATCGGTGCCCTAGGCCCCAAAAATTATGAAGTGACTAGCCCTAAAATGCGTCATGAACATTTATATCAGAATCGGCACTCGAGCACCAGTCAGGTGTGCCTCGTACACAAGTGCCACTGTGATTGGTGTACAAGCACCCATTGCGTGCGCATCGCATAGGCAACGACTGTAATCCGCACACGAGAGCCTTTCTCAAGCACACATTGGGCACTGATCAATCGAAAAATCACTCTCGTGTATCCCTTGAGCGTTCATCGGGCAACCTCTAATCTAGAATCAGTGCACATGTAATAATCGAGCATTCGTCGTGCATCACACTATAATTTTTTCAGATCAATACAATACACATATATCCTCATATGAGCCACCGAACGATACGTTAAATGAATATAAGACTCACACAAAATTGACTCATAATTTAACATTGTTTCCCATGTGGGTGACCTCACTGCCATTAAATACATTATTGTTTGTCCATGGATTAATAACTTGTTAAAAAAAATTATATTTAATAATTTGCAACATGAACAAATATTTTTTTTTTAATATTTGTTAGTATTGAAAAATATTTTTTACATTTTTTAGTATTTAACATATATAAAAAAAAGTCAATAAAAAATATTTTTCTAATCAAAAAGTAATATTTAAATTTTGATAAAAACCTCATTTATTTCAAAATGGACAATTATACTTCAAAACGCATCGACTCTTTAATTACAACTATTGACACTCATTAAGAAAACATTTTACCTAAACATGATATTATTGCAGCCTATGATGACCCGACTTGCCATCAATTACTAGTTGGCAATGCCTTCGACTATAATTGTTGGTTATTGGATGGCACACTGGCTACCACCGATTGTCATCCTGTATTTGATGCCTCAAGCCTTCGCCATTAGTCGTTAGCCTTAGATACCCTTGACTGAAACACTAATCATCAAATGCGAATGTTCCTATTTACCGCTATCTTTGGTCAATCAACACACCTTAACTTAGGCACATAACTTGTCAATACTTTAACTATCATCGCTTGTCACCAATTATTGATATCCCTACCTCGTCATTAGTAATTAACCGAAGGTAACTTGAGCCACCTGTTGGTCACTAGACAACTCACCTCGATCTCATTCCCCTCGTTGCGAATGATGGTTGGTAACCGTGAACAACCCTAACTCCACTGTTGGCCACCAATCGGTAGCACCCCTATCCCCATCACTAAATCCAAATACGAGTATATTAAAGACTAATAGCCAGTGTGTTTAAATATTTTATTGACCATGAAATATCGTCATTGTTCTAAAAATATTATTATATTCAATGATTGTAGACATCCAATATCACTAATTAATCTATATGATACTTTATATTATCTTATACATAACAAACATTAAAATATATTTTGATAAAAATTTATTTTTAATATTTTTTTATAAAAACATAAAAAATATTTTTTTAAAGTTATAATCCATAAAAGATTATTTTTTATTTAATAAACATTTATAATAAATAAATCGATTTATATAAATTATTATCATTTATAATTATCATGAATTATTCACAAAGAGCATGAAAGTAAGGACATTAAAACAAAAAAAAAATTAAAAAAAATAAAATAAGATTGAATAAGTGATGAATTTTTCGAAGGGATTCTTCAACATCTGGCTGTGGTACCACGGACAGATGGGACTGAAGCAATTGAAAATAAGAAAGAGAAATCACCTTATTAAATCAGCAATATTATGTTTGCAACTGTTATACAACTATTCTATAAATTTTATTTTTTTAAAAAAATTATGTTTATACTGATTTGATTCAATAAAATTGAAACCAAAGTTTATAAAAGATAGAGTCAAAAATATATTTTTAAATAAAAATAAGAGGTATAGTTGTTATAAAACTTATATATTAGAATAAAGGTGAAAATCTATATTTTATATTTTACTTTATATTTTATAAATGTTGTTCTAAATATATTTTTCTTTTTCTAAAATTTTAATTATGTTAAAAAAATAGAGAAAAGAACTTGGACAGTTTACATGAGTCCATTAGGCAACTCATACAAAACAAATAAAATATAAATTTTTAATCTAATCTTGATAGATTAAAAATATAACTCGAATTAGAAGAATATAATGTACCTATTTTAATAATTGAACATGAACTGCTATGACAACATGCCCAATTTGGATCAGAATAAGCTAGCAGTACTTAAAAAGTAAAAATATTTAAAAATAATTCATTAAATGTAAATGTCCTTAGGCTCACTCATTAAAAATAATTTGGATCACTCATTTTTAGGCTCGTTACCTTCAATAGGGTTAAACTTTTGGTTGGTTATTTAGTAAATGTCCAAATCCTCTTGTAGCTTTTCCATTTTCTTTGTTCAGATTTCTTTATTCTTTTCCCCATTGTTTATGAAATTTTGTCCTACTATAATGTGACAATTAGCTTTAATAGTGCATGTACTACATTAATGAGTGACTTCTATATAAATAATTTAAATAAAAATTTTCTTACTAAAGCATAGAGTAATAGCCCGAAATTGATGAATAACCATATACTTTCGAGACCTTCAAAGCTAGAGAAATTTCAGTGTTCTCATTAAGAATGGTTTTGTATTTTGATTCATTACTGGATTGAGCGACGATTGTTTATTTCTTATTGCATCCAAAAATGAGTGAATTGCATGTTCAGAATTCATATTTCTTTTTCAAAATATACCTTAGGCTGCGTCAAGTTTCAAATAATATCTAAATCTTGATATAAATATAAGAGCAATTATCCTCAAAAATCAAACTAAGTCCTCAATTTATGGTCCTTAGACATGTATGAATCATCCACGTTTGGATATGCTGCTACGAACTTTCCCTTAATTTCTCTTAAATTAGATTAGTGTCCCTTGAATTAGATTAGTGTGCGGAATGGTGACCGCTATCCTATGTGTTGAGTCCTCTCTAATTTTCCTGAATCATCCCTTGAAATTTGTTGAATTGACTCATTGTGGTGCTATCCTGTGTTGCTGTTCTGTTGATCCTAGAATTTGCTTAATCAGCTTTTTCTTTCAACTCCTTGTTAATTTTGCTTAAGCATGCTATTGCCGGCTTTTGTTTAATTTATTGCTACCTTGATTTTGTTGCTGCCCGATTAATTCTTTTGTAGCGTTGCCCCGCCGAGTCTAATCTTGAATGCATACTGAATTAGCATGCTATTGCTGCCCCACCAATTCTACTGTTTTGCTATTCCTAGCTAATCGAAAATCGATCTGCCGCTAACCGGCTTCATCGATTAAATTTGCACTGTTATTGTATCCTAAGATGAACCTACAACTTTTAAATTTTTAACATAATTAGTATAATTACGAATTTCAATCGGCCTACTAAGTGATTTAAGAACCGATTTGATTTAATCATGCATATATTTATATATATGTGTATAATATAATAATAATTAATAACAAAAATAAGGACGTGGGACGTCACATAGATGACCTTATAAGATCATTTAGGCCCTAAAAATCGGACTTTGTTATCATTTAGGTCGGTGTACTTAGCTTTTTTGCTAAAGATTCGTAGGGCATGATTCCCTTAAATGGGTTGGTTTGTTGATCTACCATCCATCTAATGTGATAAAACTTTATGTAACATGGCATTGTCACAAAACATAAACTAGTCAAATCAATAATGAAAGTAAAGTGGAGATGAGTGCCAAAGTATAACAAATAAACAAACAAATAAATAAAAATACAAATTGCTAATTTAGCAAAAGCAAAATCATGGCGCACATAAATTAAATAGCACATTGCAGAAGATTATCAAAAGAAGCAACCCGAATCAGATTCACGTGTTTTGGGAGGTCATGCTTGTCATAAAAGGACATACAGATAGTCCCACAACACCACCCATGTAGGGCCCGTTCTGTGAGGTACCTTGCTGCATTAATATTCAGATAATATATTTTTTTATATATATATCGAATTAATTTTGGTCCTTGATGGTTCTTTCGATTTTTACTCATTTTGTATTTTTAAATTCTATTTTTAACCGTGATTTTATTAATCATTTACGCTAACCTCAACTGAATCCATTTTAAAAATGGAAGAAAAGTTAAGTATGAAGATCTACATTTAAATTCTTATTTTATCTGAATCTCACATATCACTGATACATAATTAATTTATTAAGTTTATTTTTTTTTTTCTAAGATGAAGTTAAAATAATCATTAATGATAAAAATTTTAAAAAATAAAATGATGAATAAAAGAATGGTCCGTGACCCAGAAAGGTAGTAAAGAGGATCAGGCAACCGGTGAGATATGACATTTCATGAACAAAGACTTGGGCGTACAACCTTTGTTTTATTTCTATTGGGGATGATAATGACGACGAAAGCGGAGGAAGATGGGATCGATGACGAAGTTATTTAATATTATATTTTATTTTATTATTTTTTATTTAGAGAGAGAGAGAGAGAGAGAGGGAGGGACAACGTCTGAGGTGACGGGTGACACGGGCTGACCCACCCAAATAATGCCGTGCCACGTAAAAGTTATATTCTTTAAGATTAAATAATTATTTCTAACTGTTCAACTATTAAAATAGTAATTATTGGCATTACGTGGTAACATATTAATTAATCATTGTATTGTACAAATTTTGCCTACCCTTGCATGCTACATTTGGGGGAATCCTTCTAAAAGCAGGGTTAAATCTATTTTTTTAATCATTTAATCTTAATTAAATAGGTAATAGTTCTTAATTTTTTTTAAAAAAGTAAATTTTTATTTTTAAAAAAAATAAAAATTTTTAATTATTCAATTAAAATAGGATGATTATTAAAGAGATAAGTGGACTCTACCCATCTGGGAGAGGGGTAGGCTTTTTTCTATGTTTTTATTTTTGTTTACATATTTTCCTAAATTATATTATAAAAGATAAATTTTTATTTTTATAGAATATCAAAGATTGAATGAAAAAATTATAATTATTATATTATATTATATATAACCAAAAACCACTGCATTGATTATAGTGGATGATTAATTTGATATGTGTGTGACTTGTCAAATTATTTATCTGTCTAACCATTTTATTAAATTTCTGAATATTTCTTCTGTGCTGTATTGGTACGAAAATGATTGATTCAAAGTCTATTTATCTGGAAAAAAATAAAAGAAAAAGAGCAGAGGAATATCTCTTTCGATAGAACTGTCCATCTATATACCCGAGAAAAGACGTTTCCTTGTTCGTCGATTTTCCTCTAATCAGGCACACCTACTGTAAAACAATTTTGAGAAATAAAATAAACTGATGATTTCCATTAAATATACATTTTCTGTTTTATAATATGAATTAAATTAAATTAAATTAGAAATATCAATTATCCTTTTTTCACCTCACAAAAAGGATATATTAATTTTACAAATATTGCAATTATTCAATCATCAGATAATACATCATATTTTAAAATTAAATTTTATAATATTAATTTAATCATTGAAGGATAAAATCGATCCCTGCTTCTAAATTTTTGTTTTAATTTATAGTATATAAAATTTGAGTTAAAATATTTAAAATTTAATCTTAAAATATCTTAGGCTAAGAATCCAAAAACACATTTAATTATAACTCAAATCCTGCCAGAATATATCATGTACCGTCTTACTTAATATCGAGATATGCAGATATCATAGTAAAAAAAAAAAAAAGTAAAAGGGTAAAAAAGAGGGGAAATAATTAAGGGGAAGGGAAAGCCAAAAAAGGGATAGCAATTGACCGGGAGGGGGAGGGGGTACCAAAATAGTAGAAACGGATGGCCTACAAACACACACTGCCAAACCATATAATTTCTCTGCCAACACGCTGCTGCCTCTCTTGCAGTTTCAACATGTCTGTACCTTCACTGTCTTCACTAATATAATAATAATTATTATTATTTATTGTTATAAAATAATAAAATAAAAAAAGGTTGCCCTAGATTCAATATGATGATACATTTCAAAATAGATCTTCTTAAATGAGCTGTTTGAACATATTTGCAAGTTAAGTTAATAGGAAATAAGTAAATTTAGAAAATAAGGCTGATTAGTGAGGATTCGGTGAAGTTTCAGCTCTCAGAAAATATCAAAAAAATTATTTTTTATCTCTTAATTATTTATTTTTAAATAAATAAAAATATAATTTTTAAGAAATTAAAAATTAGTGAAAATAATTATTTTAATATAATTTATTATAATTATTAAATTAAAAATAAATAATTAAAACTTAAAAAAAATAATATTTTATGTTTTTCAGAGAGAGAATTTTTTATAATTCTCGTTAGTGGGTCTCGATGGGGTGATGTGGTACAGCGTCGGTAAACCAGCACTGCGATATTGCCACGCTACGCGACGCGATGCCGGCCGTTGAAAGTCGGATGAATCAATGCTCTTCGATGGGATGTCGACGATGAGGATAACCTGGTTAAGAGAGAGAGGAGATCCGAAGCAAAGGACGCCACATAAAAACAAGAAAAATAACCAGCGTGAAACGTCGTCTCGCCATTAATACGCAAATTATTCTGGCTCTTTCTCTCTCTCCCTCTCCCTCTCCTCATTTGTTTTGTCGTGATATTTCAGGGACCAGTGCAATTAAATAAAAGAAAAGACTGGACAGGGACTGTACGAGCTTCATCTGCCCCTCGCAGTTAGTGAAGAAGAAGGAGGGTGGTGGTGGTGGGGAAACGTGGCACTCTGCCACCGAACAGCGACATTTGCGCGAGTCTACCACGTCAGTTGCCCTTTTCCTTCCCACGTGTTAATTTTACTTTTCACAGGCTGACCCCACTGGCTCACCCCGGCCATCTCAAGTCGCTAACCACGCTCCCGTATCTTTGCTACTATGCGTGGCGCAACCACCTCTTTGGTAGATTCTGGCGTCCAAATTATCACAAAGGTTATTTAAATATATTACATATGTATATATAATATATATAAGTCGTTTGATTTGATGAATAAGCTATTTAAAAAATAAAAATAAAAGCACAGTTCTCGTAACAGAAAGAAACAGGAGGTGTAATAGAAATGAATGGGGTTTTGGTAGTTCTCAACCAAAATGGTTCAGGACAAATTAACATGGACGCTGGCACTCTTGACAGAATTACATATGGGGCAAGCATTGATGGTGGGTCCACATCCAGCACAGAGGCAGAGATGCCTGCATGGCAGTAACAGCACACTGCTTTCTGCCATCCCACACTTCCTACAACTCCTCTTGTTATTGTTACTGTTACTGTTACTTTTACCGTAACAATTCCAGCCTTTACTGCCACCGCCTTTACCGTGGTGGTGGTCGTCGTTTTCCTCCCAGATTCTCTCCACCCCTACTCCGGCTGTTCTCGCAACCTTCTGCCACCGCTCTCTCTCCTCTTCCGTCTCCTCATCACCGCCGCCGTGACCGCTGCTCCCGCAGCACGAGTGCGCGTCGTCCATGGCGGCCGCCGACTCATCGAGGACAGGAGCGGGATCGTCCCTGGCGTGTGCGAGCAGTTGTTGGAGATTAGTTCTGAGTGCGTTGGCTGTGGCTTCGTTTGTTTGAGCCAAGTTTCTCCATATCTGATTCTCTATGCATAGGGACTTTACTCTCTCTTCAAGCATCCAATTCAGTTTTCCTACCTTTTCTACCTCATCTTCCATGTTTCTCAATCTCTTCGTAATCGCCTCCAGGATGGTGGCTACGATTCGTTGCGATTGCGTCCTTCCCCGCTCTTCCATGTCTAGCCTCACCTTCTCCATCTGCAGATCCAATCACGATACTAATGAGATTTCTAACCATGGAACCGATTTCACAGAGATTTCTTCTAAATGTTTTTGTGCCAAACAATTGAAAGAAAGGTTTAATTCGAAGAAGAAAACGGATCGCTAAGATGCATACGTGTACGTAGATTAAGCGGTCGAGTTCCAATTGCTGTTGCATGATCTGCAGGGACAGATCTTCGCCGAAGAAAGGGAAAGAACTGGCCATGGTCATGCACTGGTTGCCGTCCTTCCTGCCGCCGGCGACAGAGGTGGGTCCGGAGGGCAGAGGCGAGTCGTTGATAACGCTAGTCATTGCCGAGTCTCTTGAACGCTTTCTTACGCCTGGAAGAAAAAGATGGCCATAAGTGAGAACACTGTCATCTTTAAATGGAATTTGCGTCCTCGTTTTGGCTTGTTGCAGGGCGTTGCCGTCGCCGACTGAAGAATTGTAAAGTGGAAGAAAAGATTCGTGAGGACTGCCAGTTGCTGCTGCCGCTGTTGTTGCTGAAATCGGAAGCACTCCTCCAAGCGCAATTGATCGCAGTAAGCATTTGCGGTGCTGTCAATAGGATTCAACAGTACCTCTCTGCATCAACATGGACATAAACTCATCCATAGTCAGTCGCTACGAAGAAATCTACAAATTAGAGAGAACTCAAAAACGCAAACACACACACACACTGATAAAGAGAGGAGCAAATAATAGTAATAGTTACCTGTTGGCCACGGGCTGATGAGAAGGAAAGAGATTTAGATGTCTTGCTTCAACAGCCATGAATCGAAAGGAACTGGCTGCGTTCCTCTCTCTCTCCTCTCTCTCCCCGTACGTTTCAGTTTGCTACGATGGATTTTCTCTTGGAAGGGCGGAGGGAGAGAGTAGTAATACGAAGAGGTGAAAGAAGAGGTGACGGAAACTACAAAAGCATGCACCAGAGTGATGGCAAGGCCGAATGGTCTGGTTTATTCAGGAGGGTTTGGTCCACAGAGAGAGAGAGAGAGACAGAGTATCGTCGTCTTTATTTTCGGAGTGACATAAAAATAGTAGCATTTCTCATCAGCGGTGCATTGCGAAAACAGAAAGGCGTTTTGAAAAGGCAAAGATAGAGGAGGAAAGGCGTGCATTTAATTTAAAGGAGCAAGATGATGCGATGAAACAGTGTCCCTTTTTTTTTATTATTATTTTTTCTGAATTTTTAGAATTCAACAACTATCCAAAATAATAAATAATTTTATTATTTATTCAAAAATAAATAAAAACAAACATATTAAATCAAAGATTTTAAAATTTGAATTCTACTATTATTTCAAGGACTAAAAGAGAGCAATAAAGATGTAGATGGTAAAAATTAAAACAGATTATTAAATACAAAATAAATTTTAATATTTTATCATTCCATCTTAACATTTAAAATATTAAAACGACTCTATTAATAAATAACAGATTAGACACCTTCGTCCATGGGCGTCACTATATACGTAAACTGTTTGGCCTCTTACTGGTCACTCCAAATAATATTTTACATTATAGAAATGATAATTGATCGAATTTTAAATAAATGATACAATTTAATATATATTTTTTAATTTATAAATAATTAATAATACTTTATGTTGAGTGAAAAACTCTGTGCTAGAATATATACAAACTCAAAACTTAGCCCACCCGTACGTTTTTTTTCAAAGAAAATATTAAACATTTAATACTGCAAAATTTTGGTTAAACATTTAGTAGCTTTTTATTATGGCCCTAGTGCCAATCTTTTGAATTAGCTGTGGTCTATGGTACTTAGGTCAGTTTTAATTTTTGTTATAGATAAGGTTTTTAAGAATATTAAATTTTGCCCACTAATACCGAACCATGCCAAGAGTGTGCAAAAATATCATCAAAATGAAGATATTTAGGTACTCAGAATTGCTTAGATGGGTCAACATTATATAAAATTATCAAATCGGGCAAATCAACGGAGAAAACTTACAGAGTTGGCCCGAATATACAATCGATGAAGATTGAGCAATGGTTCCTTAACAACATTTTTTATTTCATATCTTTAAAGTATGTTATTAAATATGCTTTTTATTATATGTGTTGGGACTAATAGATAATTATTGTACTATTAATATAAGCTATTCTAATTTATTTTGTATTCTATGTAGACAATTAGCTAAAGAAACTTTGTGAATCGATGTAAGTTAAGTTCATCGATGTTTTCTATACTGGCCATAATCCTCATAGGGAGAAAATTTATGAATTAGTAATATATGATAAGTTGAGTTATTTAGATTATTTAATATATTAATATGCTTTTTAAGTCATATTTCATTTGAAAAGTGGGCAGAGAAGGTAACATATGAGACGTAAAAAAAAAAATAGAAACTAGGAAAAAGAAGCTGTAGAATACTGTGGATGGATCGAAAATACGGTAAATGTGTGACTTTGTTGGTGAAGAAACTTAACATAATATGTATATTTATATATTTATAAAGTTTGCTTAGTATATTTGTATTACTTTTAATATAAATGGACATATATTAGTTTAAAATTATACATTGTAGGATGAAATCTGTGCTACAATACAATATATTTGGTGAGTTGAAATCACATTTAGATGTACTTGATAGATATTTTATGACACAAAAATACAGCCATGTATTTGGCTATGGGTGTGTAGTAAGTGAATAATTTTTGAGAAAAAATGACACCCAATTAAGTGAATAATTTTTAATATTTGTATAATTTTTTTAATTAGATTGATGTGATTTGAATCTTTATTTTTATATATAGATATGAAAACTAAGTGTTGAAGTGAAGAATGGTTAAAGAGAAACTTCTAAATTGCTAAACTCTAACTTTGAACATGTTTATGTATATGAAACTTTTTACATTGTATTAGTATACTGAATAATATAATGCTAAATATTATGCTACTATTAATTTTATAATTAAAATTATATTTTATATGATTATTAATTGATTAATTCTTTTAATTGTGATAAATAAAAATATAGTTTATACATAGGTATACTTGTTGAGATACAATGACAGGGTTTAGCCATGTAATGTCGATATGCTATTAACGGCAATGCTTTATTCTCAAAATTGTTCATGTTTAACAATGGGGTAAACATGGTCACTAAAAATTTGATTATTATTGATGATGGTATTTATTCTTGTGATTTTTTGATTCAATGATGAGACAAAATCGTCGTTAAAAATTTTGCTATTATTAACGATAATATTTACACTCGTAGTTGTTCAAATTTAATGACAAAAGCATCACAGTCAAAATTTGGTTACTGTTAATAACAGCATCTTATTTAATAATTGTTTATTTTGAATGATAAAAAATGTATTGCCGTTAATCATATTCAAACTATTAATGGTAAGAAACAAAATCTCATTGTCAAAACCTTTTAACAATAGAAAAAAAAGTAACAAAAATATTTCATTGCTAAGAACTATTAGTAACGAGAATTACACATTTAACGACTAAAATTTCAGTAGTTGAAATCAAATTTTCTTGTAGCAATTGAGGCAAACTTTCACTGCA
Source organism: Nepenthes gracilis (assembly GCA_033239525.1). NCBI lineage: Eukaryota > Viridiplantae > Streptophyta > Magnoliopsida > Caryophyllales > Nepenthaceae > Nepenthes > Nepenthes gracilis. Next base: position 21,171,763 of record BSYO01000001.1, read on the forward strand.
AAATAAGAGAAATTTCTTCTTATGTGAGTTCGAGCCGTTGGATCAAATGTAATCTCATTCAACTAATGTCATATTTGATTCGATAAAAACAGAGTTTTCTGCACCTTCTAGCATTTATAAAAAAATAAATAAATTAGAATATACCTGATATTTATACTTTTACTGTCCTTCAAGCCTTAAGAAGGCAAGCGATTCCATACGTTTTTTTTCTATCCCTAATATCATACTGAACAAAAGGAAAAAGTCTCCTACGCATAACTCATCAATGCCTGGCAAATTTGTGATGCATTTGCTACGTGAGTTGCAAAGTTATAATCCCATAGCATAGAGTTAACTTTATTTTCAAAGGTCCTTAGTTTTATTTTATTATATTCTTTACAAATTGAATTATGTAATTTTCTGATTAGAATTAGCACCAAAAATGTTGATATAAATATCTCAATTTACTAATAGTAGCTGATATTAGTACAATTTCATATAATTTTTAAGAGTATAATTAATTATTGAGATATTTATAATAATTATATATATGCTTTTAAATAATTAATCTGGGAATTAATACGATAGTTTCAATAAATGGTACAATTTCTGTGACATTTGACCGTTTGTTAGTTTCGGAGACTTGCTAGATAAGGCGATGGCCCCCCCCCACCAGCACAGAGAGGAGAGGATAAGGTGCTCCCTCGTCTTCTGAGCTCTCAGCTCTTTCTCTCTTACCGATGAATTAATTGATTCCGTGCGGGCAGGCCAGCCACGGCAGGGATTTTGGGAACCCATTTTATTGATTTAATTTTTTTAAATATAATTATTTAATATTAATTAAAAACTTATATTATTTATTATTTAAAAAATTAAATACTATTTAATCTTTATTTACTGTTAAAAATATTAATATTTCTTATTTAATATTAATTAGATAGTTCTAATTAAAAAAATTAATTTTTTTTTGAAAAATAAACTCCTTAAATATGACAAGACAATCCAAACGGATAGGTCGTTCCAACTCCCCCTCTCGATTCACGCCTTAAATGACTCGTCGCATTCACCTAACCCCACTATTATGGGCCAGATCATTAAAAATGGTGAATCGCAATGTTCAAAGTTGGCCTAAATTCTCAGCCTCAGCCAAACAGTCCTGTAACTGGAACTGATGTTAACCTACCACAGATGGTTGTGACACACCACCCAACTGTGACATAATAATTTATATATCTGTCAAGTTATTATTCAATAATTATATATATAATGTCGTTAGTAATAAAGCGCACAAAATGTATAAATAATTTTACATGAAAAATATTTTTCAACTTAGAGAAAAATTATGAGATATTTTGTCAAAGATTATCGTTAATATCTTATGAATAAGTTGTTTGAGCCAACTCCTTCACAATATATTATTAGTGTGAAATTCAATTATAACTATTCTTTAATACCCCTAACCCCACTATTATGGGCCAGATCATTAAAAATGGTGAATCGCAATGTTCAAAGTTGGCCTAAATTCTCAGCCTCAGCCAAACAGTCCTGTAACTGGAACTGGATGTTAACCTACCACAGATGGTTGTGACACACCACCCAACTGTGACATAATAATTTATATATCTGTCAAGTTATTATTCAATAATTATATATATAATGTCGTTAGTAATAAAGCGCACAAAATGTATAAATAATTTTACATGAAAATATTTTTCAACTTAGAGAAAAATTATGAGATATTTTGTCAAAGATTATCGTTAATATCTTATGAATAAGTTGTTTGAGCCAACTCCTTCACAATATATTATTAGTGTGAAATTCAATTATAACTATTCTTTAATACCTTATTTATACAACATAACATGAGTATAAAAACCCTCTCTATAAATAATTGGAGATTAGTCGAAACGAAAATAAAAAGTAATATATTATTTACATGAGTATGGATAATATATCCAAAATTGATAAAAAAAAAAAAAAGAATAAATCAGATCTCAAACAGATAGTTAAAACTTTTTTATTTTTCTCTTATCTATTTTCTCTGTTTGTCTTGAATGGCTTCATTCGTTCATTTCTAACCTAAAAAAATTGGTTCCCATTCTATAATCGTATTGGGTATTCAGACTCCAACTTCTGCGGCAAATAATATTTGAAAATAGGTTTCATCGTTCAAACACCAAATTAGACTTTGCTTGTGCATACGTGCCCTTCTATGAATGAATATTAGGAATAATTTAAGGAGTCAACATCAGGAATAATTTAAGGAGTCAATATTAGGAATAATTTAAGGAATCAACATTAGGTTTAGCAGGATAGAATAAAAAATTATTTCTATATTATTCTCAATAGAATTACTATTTAATTGCTTGATTGTTTTAGTAATAAGAATAACAATTTTAAAAGGAATTATTATTCATTCAAAATAAAAAATAAAAAAGCCAATATCTTATATGTTTTTGATTATTAAATAATAATAATTTCAAGACAACTTTTTCACTGTATCTATTTACAATACAAATATAATTTAATCAAACCTTTTTTTGGTCAATTAGACTGGTCGACCCTATTTTGATTAGACATTTCTTAGACATTCTAGCATTTGTTAAAATTTTTTTAAAATAAGAGTAAAAAGCTATTTTTTGTAAGAATTTGTTATTTATTAGTATTATTACTATATATTAAATATTAAAAAATTAATTTTTAATTTAATTTTATCTATTATAAGCAATAAACCGATTAAAAAGATAATAATTTTCAACTTTAGTCATACATTATACTATTTTTTAAGAGTAGTTATTTTATGACCTAACTTTATATAAAAGACTTCAAGTTACAACAAAATCAATGTTTAACAAATCATTCATTTCTATTTTCTTAAGTGACCTGCAAGGACAAAAAGACCAATGAATACTCTAGTCTCATCCTTAGCATCTTGCCTAACGAATAACCAGGCCTATCAATCAAAGTTTCAAAGAGATAACAACTATAGAAAAAATGGTAAATGATGTATAGTTAAAAAGATCATCGCTAGAGATACAATGAGTAGAAAAATAAAACATAGTAAAAAATAAAATTCATGGTTTATATATTTGAATAGATGTGATTTGATTTTATTTTTGGAATAATTAAACTTATTAGAATACAACTAAACCTAAAAATATAGATTATAAAACAAAAACAAATCATACATATATCAAATTATTGCTTCTTATCTATATAAATTCAGAATTATTAGCCTTAGGTAAATCAGGGGTGATCAAATTTTGATCGAATTTTTTAAATTCGCGTCTAATGTATGAAGTTAATAACTCTAATCATAGAGAAATCTAATTTGAGAGCTGAGAAATTTGATTGATCAATAGGAAGAGAGAAATTCCAAGAATAAGTTGCTTTTTAGATTTATGTCTCAATAGAGAAGCATTTGAATAATATATAAATGCTGTGCATTAATTTGGCTATGGATAATAGATCGAAGGGGCAAGGATTGTAGTTGATAGATGTTGCTAGAATATTAGGGATCCCTTGGTTGATGCTCTCCTTGGGAGCATGTTGAGTTTGATTGCCAATTGAAATAGATAAGAGGAAGCACGACCATAGGTCATGAGCATCTTGTCTTCCTCAACTACTATAATACATAAAGAAATGTAAGAGTTAGGAGAGAATAAGTGCTTTGGTCGTAAGCATCTCTTGTTTTGAAAGAGTTGTGGAAAAAAATTAGCACTTCCTACATATGATACCAGTAGTATTTTTCAAAGATTTTGGTTTCAAATTGTACAACAGTCCATTCATGTATTGGCTAATCTACATTGGTGTCTAAAATCCATGTAACACAAAGTGAACAAGAACATTAGTGGTATCACCTAGGGATTTTCCTCTAGGGTATATGTTATAAGTTAATTTGTGGCACGAATATAATACAAACTAGTATAAGAAATAATGTCATGGCATGTGGAAATTGGTGTGCTGCTGGACAAATAGGACATGTTGGCTAAGGAGAAGACACTCGACTCATTTCAACCTGGTTCTTAGAGGTCGAAAAGACAATTATGCTGATCTTGAAGCATATTTTATGGCGGGAGTATGTTAATTACTTGATGACAACAGATACAAATTCTTGATGAGACAATTAAATGGGCTCAAAACTTATTCTTAGGCCTTAATGCAAAGAAATAAATTATCAAGTATGCGATCAAGTAAATTTGATGCACTCCTCACGAATAAGAACAACTAAACTCCTTAGAGCTTTGATGGCAGGTTCTACCTGCATAGAAAAATGCTAGATAAGTACTAAAATGGAATCAATAGAAATGAATTAATGTTAAAGAGAACTCAAATTATGGGTTTAATGTTTTCTTTGGGTCTCTTAGGATTTGATTCGGTCATATTAGGCCTTTCACTGTTAGCTGTGGACTTTATTTTATAGTTTTGAGAAGTGATAATCGTCGTATAGATAAACTTTTTTCAGATAGTAAACTGCAATCTTTGTCCATTAGACATTTTTTTTTAAAATTTTTGAATAAGATATTACTTTTTATATCTTTTGAACTTTTGATAGTTATTATATCAAGTGTACCATTTAAAAATTTGAATTATCTTCTTTCTTTTCTTGTGACGGTTGTACCCTACGGAAGTTTTGTGCCTCTCCCCTTAAAAATAGACTTGTTTGGCAGCACAATTCCTCTGATTTTGCAGATTTGGTGTGAGCTTCTACTTTCGGAAGGGCCCCAAGGATTGCTCTAGTTATCTAGTGCTCTTATCCAAAAGTTGAACCAGGTCAATAGAGTTGGGCTATGAACAAACCGTACTTGTCGGTGTTGGGTTTTTTGGATCACTCCATTGTGAAAAACTTAACAAACGAAAAGTCATTGGAGGTTTGTATAAGACTCATGTGAGGATCAGAGTTCAGATGCACTTTGCGTGCTGCAAAGGGCCAGGAGGCAGAATCAAGTCAGGTGCTTGAGGGGTACTCGAGCGGAGCACGAGCACTGATTCGAAATTGATAGAGGATTGTTGACACTTGCCTCACTCTTGAGCGGTGAAGCGGCGCAGATTCTAGACTTGGTACGCTTGCTATGCGCTTATCAGGTGCTCAAGCGTGGAATCCAGAACTGGTGCGCTCGATCCCCGTCCGCTGGGCGCTTGAGCATCGGTATGCGGTATAAAATGCGGTTCACGCGTTTTAGGATTAAATATTCTGAAATTTATCTCCACAAGGGGCATCGCATATAGAGAGAGGAGAGAAGAAGAAATAAGAGAGAAGAGAAAGAGATTCGACATCCGGTTGAGGTCCGATTTAAGTTTCGTTCTTTGTCAATGTCGAGTATGTCATTTTGGAGGTGATTCTAGAGATGTATTTTCGTTTAGTTACTCCTTTTCTCATTATATTTTTTTTGTGAGTTGCCAAGTGTGTTAAGAGGGGGCTGTATTTAACCCGTCTTTACTCCGATTTGGAGTGAAGGGATTTCAAAATGGGTTATTGTAACTGGTACTATTTATAGTTGATTTATTCAAAATTTATCTCGTGGTCTTTTTTTTTTTGTTGAGAAGGGTTTTCTACGTTAAAAATTATTATACATTATTTATTTCTTGTGCTCACAAATTTAGTGGTTGACGGTTGATGGGGGGCTCGGATTTGTTCCCCTGTGACGGATCGGGTGTATTCGGGTGTCGAATTTCCAAGAGTCGAAGGCTCAAATGATCCATCGAGAAGATTAGTAAGGTTGTTGGATAATTAAGTCCTATGAGTCGGCTAGTCTCAGTGGCATTTGCGTGGATTCCGAGATTTGTTTTTTTCCCCAATGCCTGGCTACCCTACCTAGTTTGTTTGGCAATGAGTTTTACGTGTAACTATTTTACTTTGTTGGGACATGCAACCGCATTCATTCATATGCTTCGGGGCCTATCTGTCCCCCTATGGGACGCCCCATTTTTATTTTTATTTTCAAAGAAAAAACATATGAAAGAAATCTGTTATTTTCAACGTGTGGTTTATCAAGGGTGGCTTATTACTACCGGACGCTTGTTAATGGGTTAATTCTTATTCTTACTATTAAAAATGAAAATAATACTTTGCTAAAATGTTGTTACTTCTTGCCTTAAACTATTTATAATGAGAAATAATAATAGCCGTTAAAAAAAATTCTAAGTTAATACTTAAAAAACTATTTAGTGCGTTATTATTTATATTGATTGTTGGCGGCGAGAAGCTAAAATCAAAATATCTGATGTCTACCTAAATCAAGGTTTTATCTGGTGCGATGATTATCCAAAACGGGACCCAAGTTCAAATGTAATGACCTTAATCTTACGCAACGCAAATAACAAAGTTAAGGGGAACTGATTTTTTTGTTTGAATAAACATCTCTGATACCTAAGTCTGTACAAACTTTAGAAAAGTAAGGTCAATAAAGATACTACCAAATCATTAAACTTTACATAAGACTTGTATTTTTAGACAAATGATCACGAGAGTCAAACGTTTTAGCTAGCTCAACGTTATATGGAGTTGGATCCCTTACGGCCTGCACACCAAAAAATTTTTCAAAATTGGTATGGAGTGGGCCGAGAATGTGCCTTCCTTAGATCTTGGCTTTTGGAAGTGTACTTCACAGTAAAACTGTAAGATTTTTACAGTAGTAAAAAAATTAAATTTTTGTGAAATTAATTTAGTAGTAAGATTATACACATTTGGCTCTTCTCAAAGAATATAACATGGAATTGGCTCACCCCCTTTGATATTTGACTCTCCGATGTGAGGAAAAATGGGGCATTTGAGAAACACGTCAATTGAATCGAAAACATCCTAAGAAAAGGTTTTCATACGTGTTATAATGTCATATTCCTTGAGATATTATTCCACTCTTGCGGATTCAAATAGATTCATGCTAATCATTTTGATGATATAATGAAATATTATTTGACTATCTTTTACGCTAAGTAAATCAAACTCGAAATATTCAATAAAAATAAGATTATTTAACTTCTATTAATTATTTTTCACGGCAAATAATTATTAAAAATGATTTAATTTTTGAAAATTTTTTTACTCACATCTTTTTTCTGTCTCTCCTTTTTTTTTTTTTTCCACTTTTAAACTAGCATCTATGTCGCTTTTATAGAGAGTAAGATGAAAGAGCGCATTTGACCTAAACAGTTACGTCAATATTGAAAATTACATCTATTCATAGAGCCTCTTAAAAATCTTGTCTATTCAAATTAAACTCCATCCAAAAAAAATTATGGTTTTTAAACAATTATATTTATTCATATGTTTCTCCTTTCAATTTAAATTTATTTAACATGCTTCCCTTTTATTTGTAATTAAGCAAAGCCTAGACTTTCTAGACTCCCTTCACATATGATGCCAACATGAAGAAAAGAAAAGGCAAAGCTCTTTCCACAATATTGTCATGCATTATCAACACCAACCTTATTAAAATATATAGAGATCAGTAAGTTCCTCCAATGACTCAGAACTAAGCTTAAAATCTTTATTTTCAAGCATCCATAAAAGATGGTCGAAGAGAACGACTTCACAATTGATTGATAAGCCATCTCCCAAAGGACTCGGCCGTGACTTCTCAATGAGGGCGTTGATCAGCGGATGCATTAAGTACTTCGAACGAATCACATATCTCCTCCTTGAGATGCCCACGTACACAGTTTCTCCATCTTCTTCTGCTCCATTGTTGCATTCCCTGGTAGACCTCGAGTACTTCAGACTAACAATTGATGTGGATCTACCTAAATGCCTTGAAAAGCTCTTGCACTTGCTTAGTATGAAATTCAGTTTCTTCATCATGAGTGTGGTTAAGGAGCCAGGAAGATGGCAGTGTGTACTGAAGGGGTAGTAATGGTGTCGTGGAGTACACTCAAAGCATTCTAAACCAACTGTGGTAGGAAGAATTTGGGTGCTGAGTCATTGTTTTCTGGTGCATAGAATAAATTGATTGGGTCCCACCCTCCTAAAGTGCTCATCAAGGAAAGGTTCTTGGTACAGGGTTATGTCATATTTTATAGTTATAATAAATGAAATTTGAGGATCTGAGGAACATAATCCACAATGAAATTTGGAAGGATAGCTTTAAAATATGATGGGATTAGGATAAATATGAGTAGAAATATTAGACTACGTAGAGTAATAGTTTCAATAATTGGAAACCAGGTAGGGCTAGCATGATATGGTCATAACTACTAAGTACTCAATATTAAGTGACTATGTTATTTCTAATATAGATAAGCTCTTTTCATATAAAAAGCCAATGAAAAGCAATTTTTTTCTATTAAAAAAAAACACCTAAAACCCATATCATGAAATTAGACTTTAGGTTAATATTAATAATAGTTTTTAACCAATGAAGTATTCATATGTGGGAGCATACTTGCCATAAAAGTATTTATGATAGGAAGATATAATAAGGATAAAATCAGAGTTAACTAAAATGGCCAACATCGTTATGAGCCAACAAAAATAATCATCCAAGGCATTAACGAGGAAAATCCTTACCTCGAGTAGTTGCCTCAAGATATGATTGTGCTTGATAGAGCCTAACCTATATACTCACAAACAATCAGAATTGAAGTTCTTTATCAATAATTCTCAAGGGATGATAAGGGATGGCATTGTGTCTAAATTGGTGATGGGGTTTAATTTCCATTGAGTTTGTCAATCTGTTGCGTCTTGAACTTCCATTGCCTCATACATCTAGCAAGCATTTCAACAGACGAGCGATGGGCGTCCGAGTACTCCTTAGGTTTTTAGAGTAAATTATAAACGTGGCATTAATCTTTTTGTTTTTGAGTAACCTTAATGCAAATTGACCAATTACATATCGTAGACAATTGAATTGTTTTTAACGACGAAAAATGTTCACCCTCTGCGTAATTTTGAGCTAAATTTGGGATGCCTAAACTCATCACAAAAACCGTGTACCAAATAAGAATATATAGATGTATCCGCAAAAGATCAAACTCATAACCAGAGACCAAATTGCGACACCCGAAATTACTCTAACCAACTTCTCAAACCAGCGCGAGTTAAAGATAGAATACTTCATTGACTTCATACTTGAAATTAAATGTTTGCGGCTCAAATCTGTAAATGTCCAAGGATTTCCATTTCAGCTTATGAGGATACTGCATTTCCACCACCACCATCACCGCCAAATGCAGCCACCACCACAGCCACTCTACTCAGTCATTATACTGAACTATGCCAAGAATTTTCAATAGAAAATAACTTTCCTCAACAAAACTAAGAAATATCTGAGGAAGAATACTAATTTCCCATGATAATCTCCATCCAGCCAAGCAGAGCCTTACAATGTCCAAAGACAGAGCAATTATGACAAACGAGGAAACACACTGAACAAGGTAAGCAATGTCAAATAGCCATGGACTGGCCATTCAATCGACCCCTCTATTTAAATCTACATGTTTTCACACCCTCCATTTTCAAAGTTTATTCATACTACTCAAATTCCTAACAACCAAACAGGCCACAAGGAGAAACGACCAGAAAGTTAGAAGTTGCAACAAAACAGTCATCATTTTGCCATGAAAAAGAACAGGAGCTGCAGTAGAATTACAAGGAAAAACAGACAACAAACAGACCGAAGACCAAAGGAAACGAGATTCAGAAATTGGCACATCGATTGTTATCAAAAGTCACAAGCTTCTTCCCACACTTCATCTCATATCACGTTTTGCGAAAACTGGCAATGCAAAATCATGATCATCATCCTTTTCAGAGAAACCAAAAACTATGATCAAAGCTTTCCAAGATCAACACGTCCACTAGTTACCAGCAAGTACCAACACCTTTAAATGCCCAAAGCAGAGTAGAATATCATAGCATGATAGAACATCGTGTAATTGCAAAATTTTCCCACATCCTCAAAATATAATAATGAAAGGAATGAGGGACTTCTCCATCAACCCTATACATCCTTCCTAATCTAACGAGAGCATTAAAATAAGCTCCGCCTTCCAAGATCGAGCAAATAACCTAAATACCTGAGGCAGCATACAAGTCCCACGAAAGAACAGGCAGGCAACAGAATGAACAAGTACACGATTAAAACTGAGAAATCTTGCACTTTCAAGGAGATTGACCGTCAAACCGGCTGAACGGAATAGATTGGCAATTCCACCAATAGAATAACCATTGACTAATATTATCTTGCAGAATCAATTTCTCTGTGGCTGCATCAAGTCGACAACTCAGGATTCTTTGTAGCCACCATTCCCATTGCCATGACTACTGACATGCACAGACCGTTGGCCAAACTCCACCAACAGCTGCCTTTGGTGCTCATTAGTGTGAGGAAGACTGGCCTGCAGGAGCTGGACTGGCATTTCCTTCTTGATAGCTCTGGCAACATCTGTGTCAGTAGCACCCATGGTTGGTGAAGCCTGCATAAGCAATGGCTGCACTATATTGTCATACTTACTAACACAATATTTCATGAGAAGACCAAAGAATGCATCAAAAGATGCCTGCCAAAAATCCCTATTAGGCACATTATAGTTGGTGGCGGCATGAGGATCTCTGAGCAGTTCAGTTGCTCTCTCCAATACTGATTTCAAAATAACAGAGGCCCCATCTCCTGCCGAACTTCCAATTGGACGAAGTGGGGGCTGCTCTGAGGAACAAACCACTGCAGCAAGACAGGCACTTAGCGCATTAAGATCCATGCGATGAACACACGATGAGACAAGCTTTGCAATGTTGCCTATCATCTCAGCTAATGCTGAATCAGAGGGAAGGGTACCAAATAGGAACCTCAAATGACGAAAAATAGCCATGCAGACAATCCGAAGGAGCTCATCACTAGGAGAAATCATTGGAAGGTACCGTGAAAGAAGCTTCCGACCCTTGGGAAGGGACCACATTCGCAAGAACACTAAATCATTCTGGGGAGCCACTGTCTGCCCATCTTTTCCAAGCGGGTCTACCAGCTGGAGTGAGGCAGCCAATTCTTCCAGCTGGGCTTGTCGCCTTTGTTTCAATTCTGCACCACCATCTGGAAGTTGATTAAATTGTAAAAAGCGATCTATATCATCTACATCAAGGAGGAGACAAAGACAATCCTCAATTGTAACTCTGGCTGCAAGCAGCGGTTCTTGTTCAAGGGGCTTCTCAAAGACTTTTTGCTCGCTGCAGCCAGAACCAGATGAATTTGGAGGGTCAACTTCAAGAAGTGGTCTAGGCCTACGGATAGAAGAGAAAGGAATCCTTCCCAAAGCCTCTACTTGGAGGAAAGCATGCGGCTCACTAGTAGGACGAGCTCGTGGAGGAAGCTCTCTCAGGTGAGTTGGACAAAAATGGTGTTTCAACCTTGCCCCAGCAGATCTTTTCGCAAGACAAGCCTGGTGGTAATAGTCCTCCACGTAGGGGTCATTGCTGTGTGTAGCGGCCAACTGCATTCTAAGGATATTCTCTATTTCTTCAGATGTCATGTACTTTGACCAGTACTGCGGCCACCCGCTATCAACCCTGTGGCCATATGTATCAAAGCCCTGTTGATAACGCAAATTTTGTCTACTTTTCTGCAAGGATTTAAGCCTTTGATCTCTCATATCAGGCATCCCGGGCAGGGCATCAAACCTGTTAACAGGTGGGGATGCAGGAAGATGGTGACCATAAAGCTGAGAATGCATCCCAGTAATGTTACTAAATGAGGGAAGAACTGGATACTGCAATCTATGTTGCTGCTGTGGGCGTAGAGTCATCAAGTGCGGAGGCATCAACCCATCTTGATGAGGTAATTGTTGCTGCAAGAGATTGCTCAAAGAGTTGGCATGATCTCCAGAATACAAGTTTGTTTGGTTTAGCCATTGATTCGGAGGTCGGCTATTAACAGAATGACCAGGAGGGGAGAACTGGGGCAAATTTCCACCAAACCGTGAACCGTGAGGTAAGCCAGTCAAAGGACCGGAAAAGGAAGAGAAGCTTTGTGAAGATAGAGACATCTGTGGTCCACCAGCAAGATAAGGATTTCGGTGGGGCTGTATGCTGTGGTTTGGAGAAGAAACCTGCTGTGATCTCCCAACACGGGGAGGATACGGAGGGAATGATGATTTGGGAACTGGAATTGGTTCACTGGACAAGTGTTGATGCTGTAGCTGTGGCTGAGGATCAGGATATGACGATGCCCTGTACAATGGCTTTGATTCATCCTGGTAAGCAGATGATGCAGAATATGGCTGTGATGACCACCTTTTGCCGTCTGGTACATTTCCAGTATCACACAAATCCTGATCATACCATGTAGAATAATCATTCTCAAGTGCCCATTCGGTAGCAGATGAACCTGAAAGAACAACAAAATTGTCAAAATATGTAGAAGAGAACACAGCAAACAGAACCAAAAGTTTAGTCACCTTAGATTAGGGATTCTCAGGAGAAAATAAGCCATCATATCATAGGCAGAGCTAAAATGCTCCCACAAAGGCATGCAATAACAAATTACTACCAAATCAAGTCCTGAAGCAAATTCCCCATCAACTTGGCTAAATAATTTTTCAGAAAGCAGTCTGCATCATAAAACTCAAAACCTTTTCTTCTGGCTCCAGAGCACCCATACTACAAAAATCAACCGTAAAACAGACAAGAACCTCAATCCAGGGCTACAAGCCACCTGAATTGACTTTCTAAATCAAGTGACGAGTTGTAGGTATTCCCTGCCATTTCAGTTGAACAAGGTCCCACTCAAATGTACGACAGTGAAAAAGATTAGGACACAATCCACCATATTTGGGGCATCTAAATGATCAATACATTTCATCCTAGAAGCGTGGACACGGGTGTGACAACATATTTTTTTCTAATATAATAGGACACAACATGCTAAGAACTGATTAACCAAAGCCATAGTTTCTTATTAATAGGAGAATGTAATTGAACAAAAACACTAATTTATACTAAATAAGCTCTCAAAATTTCATAGTCCCTATTTGATACCCATATAAAGGCATATTTATGTATTATATAAGACCCCTCACCCTCTGTCTACTTCCATTGGTTAGGGAAAAATAGCCACCGAAAACATTTTCTTAATCTATCTTGGCCTCTAATTTTATTGGAAGAATTTAGAACATTGCAAACTCTCTGTTTTTTTTTTTTTTTGTTATTAGTAGGTGACAAATAGCTAGTTTTAGCCAACAAGAGATTGTTGAATTTTTGTTAATTAGCACAAAGACCTTTTCTTGTTTTGAAATTCAATCTCCCTAGCATGTCGGAAAGTTCCCCAATGTGTCAAAATCAAAACTTAAAATTGTGTTTGAATGCACTCGACAAGTGTCTGAGTGTGTCCAACACTTTTGAATCAAACAATAAATGCAAAGACCTTTGTAGCTACTGTACTTCCTAGTATTTAAACTTGACTTTATCTCATGGCATCTCATTATCTGTCTATTCTTGATCAATCAGGAAAGGAATATTATCTTTTAGTGATGAAAAAAAAATGCTTCTAAGGTCCCCATAGCACCAAAAATCATGCCAAAAGTGCCTCTCACAGAGCCAGACCATCATAAGAAGTTCCCAAATCTTGATACATATTGACAAAATTAATTAATCCATTCTCACTTGAAAGTGTCTACCAACGCCCCTTAATTCCCCTCAAAGCTTCACAACCTATACCGAAGAAACCTTGCTCATAATTATGAATACTGAATTTCAAGCTCTGTTTGAAGGAATGTGGAAGAAGCAGCATTACAAGAAGTGACAATTTCATCTCCCAACAAGGGATCTCATCTCACAATATTACCTAGCCAATTATGATATTTCTAGAGACATATAGCTCAGGTTTTTCAAGTTGCACGTTGCTTTGTACCACATCGTTTCAAATGAAGTTTTACCATAGCAGTAAATACCGTTCCAGCACCACTCCATCCTTCCCAGCATCTGCAGTAATTCTTAAAGAACACCAATTAACTATTTCAAGTGCCTCTAGCCATGTAACTACCATAATCAATACTGCCTTACTCTCTCCTACAACATCCGATTCACCACAACAATGCATCTACATCCCAGTTAGGCAAGTTTCCAGTTCTAAATTTAAAAACATAAAGCCTTTCCACTAAAACGGAAATCATCATCTGGCAATCTCCCTACTTCAACTTAACATGCAAACTACATAAAAATCATACACAGAGACCCAACTATGTTTGCCCAGATATCCTGCCAACATCAAATAGAACCAGCTATGTCACACTTCCTTTTTTCCTGTTGTGCAGCCAAACATTAGACATAATGCAGTTATAGCCTATATAGGCTTTCTGAAATATATACCTTGTGAATAATGAAAATGCCTCTCTTTTCCTGTCGCTATTAGGATGATCCCCCCTGCAGTTCCATTATGTAATTTCATCTAGTTCTAAAAACGGTAATGATGCTAATGCCAAGAATGATATTAGATAATAACAATATTAATGATAAAACAAGTACTGATACAAGGATGGCAAGAGTTTCTTAAGCATGGTGCGCTGACTGGTTACTTGCACAGATGTTACAAATAAATGAAAGGTTTAATGTCGCCAACGCAGCATAATGATATAGAATTCATATATGCTTTGTATGTTTCGTAATCTTGAACTAAGATTGAAATTTGGGCCAAAATGATTTGCCCCCTGCTATACATACAGATGGGCAAGGCTATTTATCTGGTGGCTGCTAGTCAGGCCATACAAGAGAAGCTCCATCTAGCACACCCTTGCCCACCATGACCTTTTTTTTTGGATCAGTAAGAATCAATTGGCCCATTACAATCTCCAAAATAAAAAACCGCCCACATCTTGTCCAGACCATCAAGCTGCTGATCATTAGAATTGACAATGATAAAACCACTCATGATCGACCCTGTGAGCTAGGATAATTTACCAGTTGATTAGACTAAAACAACAATTGACCACACTATACTCACTGTAAATTGGTTTTCAGCTGCTTAAACTCCTTCTCTTAAGGACAAAGTTTGCTGCAACACCTCCTATTACTAGACCAGAATTTGTATCTCAAATAAGAAAACCAATCGCAGCTCCACCATTTTTTTTGAAAGCACTCATCAAAATTCAATCTAGAACAATTATCTAAAGATTAATCCATTTGACTGGCTTAGAAACTTTGGGGGGCACAATACTAGCTGTACTCCTAAAACTCCTTTATCTCATTGCACCAAGTACTATGTCAGCTAAACCATGTCAGTCAGTACCATAAAACACAGAAAGCAGTTCAAATTGAATCTGAACAAATAATGAAACCACAATGCAATTATAAAGTTTTTTGCCAATTAATCCTAGAAGCAACTTGCCCAAAGAGATACATTTCTTAAATAAAGATCCTTAATGACACACAATATCTATACATAAAAAAGGGATCTATAGATATTAAGAGATATTACCTAACAGAGCAAAACTAATAGCAATCATGGAAAAGGTGAAAAGAAATAAAATTATTGCATTTCTCTAATCACTCTTTGCATTCTGCATTCCACAGAGTCTGAAAGCATTCCTTAACCTTCACTTAAATCAAATTTCATCAAGTTCGACACCTCATTGACAACTTATTGTAGAGAATGTAAGATGTACTATCATGGAATTATTCCAATTTTAATCTCTGGACAGCTAGAAAGTGGAAACTAAAAGAGATTGGATGGCCAAATCAGCGAATATCAAATCAAAAAGTGAACTATGACTTGTTGACAAAAGTGCCCATATGAGAAGAAAATCATTCAGCAAAGACAATGTCATCAAATTCATTTAATTCCAAATCCAAAATAAATATATGAATACATTGCACAACAATATATTATAAACTATAGATATTAACTATCCATCATATATCTGCATAGTATATACATGTTAAAGAATCGAACCAAGGTTAATGTTCATAAGCAGGCTGGTGATCAATCAAACACCACACATTGGTCCCGTATCTTCTCATTTTTGTTTGCACTGCTATGAAAGCTAACATCCCACTAAAAACAAAATAAAAATAAAAAAAGTTTTATTGAAAAAAAAAAAAGTATAGTAGTCTTGCATTTTAAAAATTACACAAAAGGGCATTAGTGGTCAATATATAAGTGAAAATGGGTAACAAGTTAATCAAATGGGTAATACACAGAATAGCAAGCAAGGAGCTAAGAGTTTGGAGCACATTAATTTACATCCTAAACTTTTCAAAAAAAAAAAGGTCACTAATATGGAGGTTTCAATTACCTCAGCAGGTAAGACCTCCTTAAGTTGTCCCAAAAAGACCAGGGATTACAATGAATAATAGTAGTTAGTTGAAAATTTGAGTGTCTGTCCAGCAATATTTTGTTCAGGTTCTGAAGATGGAAGTGTAGAACTACTCTAAAAGATGCTGCAAAAGCAAAAGGCCACTATTTCTGAAGCATCCAACATTATTCTTTAGAATAAATGTTTTCATTCAGGCCTTAAATGGCGTATGGGCGCAAGTTACTTAAATGTGAAAGGTTGTGCATCAGTGCCCGCTTATCAAATTTAAAGCTTTTTGCACCATAAATGGTAAAAATGGCCAGTAGTATAGTTCAAAATTTCTTTCTGACATTCTTTATTCCTCTTTTCCCATGCAGAGGGGGAGGAAAGGCAGGTACTAGGCACACAAGAAAATCAAAGGTTTGAAAGCGTGACCTCCATTGCATTATATACAGAACCTTTTTGATGCTGTTAAATATGCATCAGCTGTAAAAAAGGAACTTATCAAGTACTACTACTTACATATTGGGAATCATGGTAACAATAATAAAAAACTGACGACTGCATCAAACCAAATTTCATTAACAAAATCAAAACAAGAAACATGCTTCTTGCGTACTCACTTTCCCTGGATCCCCTATCACCAATAAATCCTGCACCTCTTGGTCCGCTAACTACCTTGTTTAACTGCAATGGAACAGGTAATTCAGATTAAATAATTTATCCATCAAGAACATGTTACAATTATGATCACTGTTTAGGATGCAAAATAATCATCAGCAAGTAACAATATGATCTTTGCCTACATCCTTGCATTCCAACTGGAACCCTCCTTGATGTAATAACAATCAAATATCATGAGCCATTGAGAAGGTAATACCTCTAGCACTTGCAAAATTCACACGGATCATTACCAACATGTTACGTACAGCAAAAATACAGAGGAAAAAAGTCGGCAATAGAAACTCTATTATACAACAAAGCACAAAAGAAAGTGACAAGTTCTGAAAAATTAATGTTGTTAATAAATACAAATAAATGAAACACCTCAAACAAAGGCAAAATTTCTTCCATAATGAGCATATGAAAGTTCTTCGATCATTAAATATTCTTAAAGAAGCTGCAAAACACCAATGAAGGATATGGTGAAGATTAGAAAACCTAATAAGACAATCCTGCAATCTGTAATGCGAAATAGAATATAATACAACAGATGGGCACTTTTTCTTTCGTTGCCCACTTGATCAGACCTTGAGGAATAATTTGTAAGATGCCAACTCACTGCAACGAGCTTGGCATAGCCAACTTCAAGAGCTTCAGCCTCATTCTTGTTTAGCACTGCTCATCTTTTCAGCAATGTGGGCTAACAAGCAGCTTACCATAAATAGGTCATTTTAGCATAATTAGCTTTCTCTCAATAGCTTTATAGCATTTATTCTCTCTACATTGCATCCCAACTTCAGTTATGCCAATCCAGTAAGAAAAGAAAATAATACACATAACTCTCATTCTATATTAGAGAGAGCTCTTTATAATGAAAAAAGAATCACAGCAATCCATATCACGTATGGAAAGTTGTGTGTTAGTCAAAATAAAAATTTATCGTTCTGTGTGGTTTCCAACAATTTCATACTAAATCTTATAATTGGTAAGTTAACTATTTTTTTGGCAAGTAAATCATACTAAATCCTATAGAGATATTGCCTATAACACATAAGATAGGACAGGATGGTGGAATGGTAAGATCCTGATTAGGTCATTCACCTAAGCAAGGTGGCAGACAATGAGACAACCCAGCACAGGTCTATCCTTGATTTGCTTACCTATGAACGATACTTAAATGACTTCAGTTCAGCAATTTGTTCCAACTTATTTCAATTCAACAACTTATTCCAATTCAACAATGTATCAACAGTTTCAGCAATACTCATCTCTATTTGTTTTCATATTTTTTTCCGTTAATAAGTATGACTAGGAAGTAAACAAATCCTTATATATAATAGCCAAGGACGAATCATCCAAGACCATTCGCCCAAAGTGTGGAACCTAATTAAAAATTAAAAAAACACATGCTTCACAACAATGCTGGAAATAATTAATCAGCATATTTGCCAAGGATGCATCATTCGTATAATTGCAAAAAATGCATCATTCATATAATTGCCAAGAATGCATCATTCATGTCCAGCAACCCACAGGAGTGGAACCAAATTATAAAATACAAAATACATGCTTCAGAAAGATACTGAAAATAATTAATCAACATAACTCATTTCTCATAAAACTCATCAAGAAACAAATATATACATACATCTCTCACATATAAAGAAATATTAAGAATTTTCCAGCGATCAATAAAAATGTAAATTTGATACGAAACAATGGAAGAAGGCTTGGAGGTGCATTCATTAGGCTGTTGTTTTGGTGAGAAAGGAATAATAGGGCTTTTGAAAACAAGGAAAATACCGATATAGAGTCATCATCTTTATGGTTCAACAGCTTATTCTTTTGGAGCAAAGAGTTGTAATCCCTCTTCACCATATTTGACGTTAGATTATGTTGGTGATTTAAACCCTTAGTGTTTCTTTCTTCTGTTTGTAACTGTTGTAACTCTCTTGGCATCCTTTTTCAATTATTAATGCTCACTTACTGATCACCAAAACATTGTAGGAAAGTTTTATGACTTATTTAATAGTCTATTAAGTTGATCACATCTCTACACAGGTCCTTAAGATTTTAAATTATTGAAAGCTATTGCAATACCCATCTTCCTAGAGATAAGGTAGAAAAAATTGCATGCTAGATGAAAACAGAAAAGAAGTTTACAAGCTTGAGTTTCTCTTAAGCAATTGTTAGGCAAAGGCATAATAATAATTTCCAGCAGTTCTATTTTAATTTTGAGTAAATCATTTTCTTTTGGCTATGTAAACTTGGAGGAGGGGTATGGAGGGAAACATACACATACAACAAGGCATTGGTTGTGGGTGGCCACAGCTGGGCAACATCACATTAATTTGTTGACTCCCATAGGTAATATAGTAATAGTTAGAAAATAGTTTTCTAACTTGCATTCCTGATTGATCCAGAAAGTACAAAATTTCTGTCCATAACAATGGAAATTTTGTTTTGAATATTATTATGCACCCAAGTGCAGCACTGTTGTAAGGGAAACTACAGTGCTGCTGTAGGGGCTACATGAGGGCAGTTAGGTTCATGGTTAAGGAGTTCTACTCCGATCATGTGAATCCAATGATTTCCACGGGAGGGGTAACAGATCAAAATTCGCTCCGACCCTTGCGCTGGAAGACAAGCACAAGGCTTCAGAGCAAACTTCAGATTTGGAACAAAGTATTCACTGACACATCCGATTTTGAGACATCTGATATCCTACAAAGCAGACATGATGTTCAAATCCTAAAATTGTCCATATCAATTCATACGGCTGTTATATAATCACATCAGCTGTTAAGTGGCAATGAAACAATTACGCAATAATTCAAAAGTTGTATTTGGGTTTAGAATGTATTTGTTTATATTCAATGATGTTAGCACGCTTTTTTTATGCAATACAAAAACTCTTTTGGATGACTATGACAAAATCACATTGTAACTATGTTTACCTAGATATTCCTAAAAGACTATTCCAATTATCATTGTTGTGAATTTTGGTTAAATTGTTGGAAATTGAAGCTTTAAAATAACAATTATAGCCCTACAAAAGAAACTACGAATGACTGGAAAGCATTATATAACCTCCAAGAGACCCTGCAACTGAAACTGCAACTGCAACCACAACGGCTATTTTGTTTGTTGACGAGACTCTTCGCCATGAACAAATTCTTTACTATATTCTAACTACTATGTTAAAATTTTTTTTTAAAGAACGGTTACTTGGCCAACAAAATTTTCATCTCTATAGAATGAGAACACTTTTCACCTGCAATCACTACAAAAGGTTGAATTCAAGAATTTTCTAGAATTTGCAACAGATATAAAACCTTGCATGCCTAGATTCATCTCTGTTTCTGTCTGCTTTCTCTCTTACTTTGTTAACAATTGCACTCACGTCTTCCTTCCCTCACTCTAATTCTCTTTGCAGCAATTATATTGAAAGCCGATATTCCAAACCCCACAATGGGTTTTTCTGCAAACATATGCCACCACATGTTTATGGGGACTAAGCAGCAAAGGAAAATACTCCCAACAGTACCGCCCCAAACTTAATCAGGAGGAAAACAAATAGCTCAGTTTATTCTTGCATGCAGAATTTTATTGCTTCAACTTATTTTACAAAATGACCTGCCAGATTACATCCCTATATTACAGAAACTATATAAATTTTTTTAAAAAAATCATAATATCAAGTATCTACTGACACTACATTTCTTCTATTCTGTAGCAAATAGATATGGTGAATGTTAAACTTAGAAATGCTGCATATTTAAGCTCATATTCTACCTTTCCCGTAGTGGTATAGCATCAGCAAGTTTTAAAAACTGACCTTTGAAAAAGTACTTGCAAGATCATCCACGTCACATAAAGATCCTAGACCACCCTGCAAATGTCCAAAAAGCCAAGATATTTAAGACAATCTGGTCCTCCAAAAGCACATTGCACTATCAGACTTCTGCTGACCGAAGCTACCGGTTCACATATAATTTCATTTTCCAACAAAGCAAACACTTCAAATATCAAATAAGGCATCAGCTTGTAGCTTCTTTGCATTAATGAGAACATGGATGAATGGACAAGCATGCTTGTGTCCTCGTACAAGAATGAAGTTCAACTCAAACACATTAACATGACACAAAATACAAACACTTCTATCTCTTGAGCACAGTTTTAAGCCATAAAAATGTACATTATGCCAAAGATAGAATTTGTCACCAAGTCTCTCCATGGATTAAAAATATTAATGGCCACCTTTAAAATGTCAAACTACATGCACAAAGAAAAAAGGCAACTAATCAAATAAGTGATATTTAATACATATAACAAGCTGATAAATGTTCTTACTTCTGACTAATGATTAGGAGAGATAAGATGTGGGGGAAAAAAGGCAGTTCTTAGCTTCCTCCCATACTTGTAATCCCCTTGTCGTATCTACCCTTATTTCAGACGGTAGTGTCGACTATCAGCTGAAACGAGTATTCATTGATAATGAAAGTTCACAAGATTTGCTTTACCTTGATGCGCTTTTTAAACTTGGTTTAAAAAAGAGTTAGTTAAAGTCTGCCGAAGGCCCGCTATAAAGCCTTGACAACGAGCCAATGCCCGTTCAATGGACCATTTAGTTAGAAGTGACCTTGGACACAAACTCAAGAATGACGAGTCGGACACTCACCTTCTTGGTAGTTAACCTACCCTCCATCTACAACGTTATACTAGACCGCCCGTGCCTAACAGCGTTCGGAGCCATCACTTTGATACTGTATCTCAAAATAAAATTTTCAATAGCTTGCGGTATAGGCGAAGTGTTGGGCAACCAAGTCACTAAGTGGACATGTTATTTGTCCCAAATCGCACCGAGTGGCAGCGCCAGATCGGTAGGAGAACTCGACTATCGAGACGAAGCAACTCTACAGCAAGCGCAATCCGGAGAGGCAACCGATCTAATCCCACTAAACTCGGAAGATTCGGAAAGGTGCGTACAGATTGGCGGTTCACGCACCGGGACACTATGTGACGAGCTAATCGTGTTTTTACGGCAGAATGCCAACATCTTTGCATGAACTCTCGCTGACATGCCTAGGATTCTAGTCTGAGTGATGGTTCACAAGTTG
The DNA here is from genome assembly GCA_033239525.1 of Nepenthes gracilis. NCBI lineage: Eukaryota > Viridiplantae > Streptophyta > Magnoliopsida > Caryophyllales > Nepenthaceae > Nepenthes > Nepenthes gracilis. Next base: position 21,193,740 of record BSYO01000001.1, read on the forward strand.
AACCTCGATCCCGGCCACAAGCCCATTAGGCAGAAGCAGAGAAACCATTCTGTGAAAAAATTAATCACCATCTGGGAAGAAGTAAAAAAGCTGCTGGACGCCGGTTTCATTATGGAGGTCCAGTACTCGGATTGGTTTTTCAACGTCGTCCTAGTAAAGAAAAGCAACGAGAAATGATGAATGTGCGTCGACTTCACCAGCGTTAACAAAGCCTACCCGAAAGATAGCTTTCCCTTACCCCAGATCGACCTACTGGTGGATTCGACATCTGACACGAGCTGTTGAGTTTCATGGGCGCGAACTCGAGTTATAACCAGATCTGGATGAGCTCAGGGGACAAGGAGTACACCTCATTCATGACGGACCAAGGTACCTATTGTTACAAGGTCATGCCTTTTGGTCCAAAGAATGCATGTGCCACTTACCAACAGCTCGTGAACAAGATATCCGGAAAGCAAATTGGCCACAATATAGAGGTGTACGTCGATGATATGCTCGTCAAGAGTAGGGCCACCAATGACCATATTCGCGATCTGACTTAATCTTTCGAGGTACTCCACACACACCAAATGAAGCTGAATTCAGCTAAGTGCATCTTCGGAACCTTCTCTGAGAAGTTCCTAGGTTTCATCGTCTCCCAACAAGGGATCGGGGCAAACTCAAAGAAGATTAAGGCTCTCACAAATATGACTCCACTGTGGAGCGTCAATGACGTCCAGCGGCTAACCGGACGACTGGCGGCCTTATCCCACTTATTAGCGAAATCAAGAGACAAGTACCCGCCTTTCTCTAAGGCACTAAGGGGAATGAAAGCGAACGGATTCCGGTGGACAACGGAGTGCCAAACAGCCTTCGACGAACTGAAATGATATCTGGCCAGTCCACCATTATTAACGTCACCCAATGACAGAGAGGAGCTATACCTCTACCTAAAGATATCAGAATTATGCATGCATCGTGTGCCATTTTGCTTGGCATGTGGTGTGAGGAGGCTTGATGGTTCACTATTTTGGGTCACAAAACACAACCATGAAATTACTTTCTTGGAATGATCAGTTAGTTCTTAAATAATTAGGAATTTTTGAACGTTCCACCCACCCCTCCGGAAAAATTTTTTTAAAAAAAAATCTGCAGAGAATCTACTTAATGCGGAAATTTTCTATCACTAATACTTTCATTATTTTAGATAGACATTTCCAGCCTAAATGTGTTCTAGTTATAAGCTTTCCTACAACTCTCAACCTTTTGAAATACCCAATTATCTAATCTTTAGTAACAACAAATTGGGCATCTCTCTGTTTTTGGAAAGGAATATGTTATCGAAGTATATAGGGGGACTTTGGAAATTAAAAGGAAAAACCAGGAAGACATAGTTTGGAAACATAGTAAAAGCAAAACATGATTTCAACATTTGCTAGAAAAATGGCTATTATTTAAGATACCATCTCACTCCACTCTCTCTCTCTCTCTCTTTGTGCCATCCATCCATTTGTCTATCTATATATTGCATCTAGATTTTTCTTCCCAGAAAATCCAACTCCATCTTTCTCTACTGAAATTGGCACCATAATTTAACTTTCACTTTCACCTTCACAAGATGACTAATACGCCTTCTTTGCAAAAAATGTTAGAAAGTCAGCTATGAGTGAGACTCCTGCCCAAAGTACCAATGTGGTTATGGAAATAACCCAAACCAAATCTTTAAGAAACCAGCGAGAAAATGAGAGTAAACTAGCCAGTGATAGTACAACTTCAGGTACAATTCCATTAGGTCACAATCTATTGATTTCAAACTCTGTGTTTTTACAATTTTTTTTTTTATCTCGATTTAGGGTTACAGTATCTAACTCAGAATCAGGTTCCAACCCTTGTTTAGTTGATAATATGATTTTGGGTTCTCCAACTTTAGGCGTCTCCAATTTCAGGGACCACAATGCGAACCACTCGATTCAGAGCAAATTCACACAATAGTCTATAACTTGCGATCCAAATTGCTGTTCCACGGAAAATGAACAACTTTAACAACTATGACTTGATAAAAACATGCTTCCGAGAATCTTTATCTTATGGAACATAGAAGTTAAATTCCATATGATTACTCAATATTTTGGCCAAGCACATCCTTTTCAACCTTGTGATAGCAGATTTAACAAACATGAACAGAAACTTGCAGATGCATAAAGTCCTGACAAAATGCATATAACTACTTGGGACAGACCTCTTCTTCATCCAATAGATATCTTTCATCCTCAAATCCAGTGTCAGGGATTTCCTCCTCTCCATCCTCTAATCCCCCCAATTCAACTTCCTCAACAACGTCATTACCAAAGAATGCATACTGTGATGCATCAAATACTGCATCACCTGCAATATAGAGCCAACAACATATGGAAGCATATCAATCAATATCCTTAGGTATCATAAAAGGCATGAATAGAAGAAAACATAAGTTGTTTACAATGAATCTGGCAGGCAAATAGGCATTACAGGCCAATTAACAATGATGTGCAAAGGAGGAGGATGAAAACAATATTGTCACAATCATGACTTTACTTTAGGTTATGAGCAAAACTGCTTGCTGAGAAGAGCAGTTAATATTATAAGTATTACCCGGTCGATACATGAATCTTATACACAAAATAGACATATTCAAACAAAATCCAGAATTATGACAGAGAAGAGAAACGGAATGAAGACTCGTGTAACTACTGCAACTGAGCACTTCAGTATTTACAGCGATCAAGTCACAGTTAAAATACCACATTTTCAGCTGAGAACAAAGGTGGAAGTAAAGTTAACCTAGACACCATGGAATTCAAGCTAATTATATAAAACATACCTGAGCAATGCACATAGGAAAATATGAAGCCTTGATATTTAAGCTTACCAACGAGAAATTGTCAACGGAAATGGATACTTTGACTTGTTATACATTTTTTGAAACAAGAATAGACAATAAACAGCTCAATACAAGCTTTTACACACACCAGTATTAACGTCCCACAATCAACAACCACACAACTGCTGAAAAAAGATAGGCAGCATTTTGTTTCCTTTTCTCACGGACACACCCTTAAGCCAAAGTCAAACTAAATATGAACACAAAAAATCTTTCAAATTACAATCAAACAGTAGACCTAATAGTGATTGACGAGGAAACCATAGAGAGAGAGAGAGAGAATATGTTAAAAAAAAATCACTTCTGAATGAACAGACACGAATTTGTCTTCGTATAACGGTTGCCATAAATCATTCATCTTCCAACAAAACGGACGGAGTGTTGATTATCATATCAGACGCACACTCGAAAGAAATTTCAAATAGCAAGGAAAAGGACGCAGCTCATAGTACAGATCAAGCTACGAGTCAAACAAACCTGCAGAATTTTCACCAAAACCCTTCGCGTCTTGAAGTTTGGGAGTCTCTTGAATACTACTCCCAGCCTCAAATTCATCCATATTTGATGTTTCCCTAACTATATCCTCAACAGGAAAGCAACAAATAAACAAACAACCACTACGAGACTCTGCAAATTACAAACTTTAAGAACCCCGATTCCTGAAAATTCAAAAAAGAAAAACACAAACAAATGGCTATGGCAAACGCGTAAACGAAGAAACCGCTGAGAGAGAAAGGCCTCCAAAACCCTCGAAGCTGGAATATTCGGTTTCGAGGAAGACGATCTGTACATGTCACACAATCAGACAAGCAAATTCATGATTGGGTATCATAGATTTTATTTATCCTCCTAGTTTCCTTGATGGGTTTCTGTATGGTTGTACAAATGGGTTCAAGTCAGACAGACTTTGGACGGTGAACCCTACGAGGGAGGGATAACGATTGCATGAGAGAGATTATTTGGACGGCGAAGGGAAACTATTAAAAACAGCTACTCGTATTTTGATTTGATTGTAAGTTTCCTTTCTTTTTTTTTTTTTTTTTTCTTTTTTGGGAATTCAATTATAACTTTAGAGATTTTTTTTTTTAATAAACACTTTTTTTTTGGTGATTTTTGAATTTTCAAGGTTAAGTGAAAGTTAAAATAATAAAAATAGTTTGCCACTAGAAAACCTATAAATTTAAACAGATTTTTTTTTCTCAAAATATGTTGAAAAAAGTCATTATTTTTCTCAAATCCATAAATATAGTTTCTAATAAGAGGAAGGTAGAAATTCTATATTGTGTCATTAAATTATTGATATATTTAAAAAAGCCAAGGCTTCGATCAATGCATCAAAGATAAAAAAGGTATGATTAGGAAAAGTTCACTTGTATGCCCAATTCACTAATTATTAGATTTGTATTTTTAGATCATTTTTCTTTAGTTTCGAATATATAATAAGTTATAAAAATTATTTATTACCTAAATTTATATTCATAATAGTACAAATTAAATTATAATATAAGATCTAATTAAAAAAGAAATGAATATAATTACTAAAAGAAAAGTTAAATTAGTAGTGAAGTATTAATTATGAGGTTTATATATGTTGATAGAAGAGGATTATAAAATGAAAAAAATTATTAAAATTTTTAAAGGTTTGTTTAAATACTTATTTATCTAAGAATTTTAAAATTACTCAACCAATTAGAAGGATCTAGAACTTTTTTAAAGAACTTCTAACACTATTATAAAATAATATCAAAATTTACTACCTAACTCAATAGGATGTTATACTAATTTTAAAGAAAGGCTATTGTGGCTTGGGAAAGGCGAGAGATTGATGCTCGCTACATGTGGTTTGGAGCACCCCATGAATTTCCTTGAAGGAGAGCTGAGGAATTGAAGAATCATATGTAGTGTTTTTGCATGGGAGAATGCGACCCATTTGAAAAAATCGATTGACCACCAAAACAGATCGAGTCATATCCATCGCATCTTCGGGAGGCTGAGTGTAATGTCCATATTAAGGCCTTCTAAAAGCTTTGCTTGGGATCGCTGAAAATGATAAAGCCCTTCCTTTCGTTCATTGACAAATCAGACACACCAACCCTAGGGTCTTGTCTTTCAGAAAGTGACTGGTTAATCCTCCTCCGTGTAGTTTATTGATGGCATGTACATGCAGGAAACTTTCACGGATGCACAATTGATTTCTTCTGAACAAAAATCCTTCCTCGTTGCTGTAGTGGCTCTATCTTCCATTGTCATTTCTTCGGAGAAGGGAGGATCCAAGTTGGAGTACAACAAAAGGCCAACCTTTCGGCTAAGGGCATCCGATCACTTCATACATCAAGGATTTATGAAGCCTAACCTTTCATCTTAGGGCATCTGCAGCATTACTCATCACCCCAAACTAATGTTTGAGAATAAAAGTGTGTGCTGGGAGGAAAGAGACCAACTTGGTTTTTTCCAAGCAAGAAGAAAACAAATGGCGTCATGGTCTGAATAAAGAATAAATTCTCCGTAGATAAGGTAACACCTCTAAAACCGTAGGGTGTGCACGGTATCGTAGAATTCCACATTGTAGGTTGAGTAGTTCCTTTTTGATTCCTCAAATTCTACCGTGAAGATTTTATTGAAGTCCAACAATGCAAGAATGGGTATTCGGTGAGCTTTTGTTTGATCAATTGAAAACTATTTTCTCTCGGGATTGTTTAGGAGAAGACTCCAGCCTTCGTGCAATCTATGACTGGCGCTATTGTGGCATTGAATTTACCGATGAACCTTCGGTAGAATATCACTAACCTATGGAAGCTTCTAATTTCAACGACGAAATAGGGAGTCAGCCACTCAACAATTGTATGGACTTCCACTTCATCCATTTTGATTCCTTGAGTAGAAATCACATAACCCAACAAAGTCATGATGCTCTTCATCCAATCTGGTTAATATACAAATTCTCTTTTCATAGAACTTGTGGCACATGCTGTAGATGATCGAGGTGGCTGTCTGAGCTAAAACTGAAAATAGGAATATCATCAAAGCATACCACTTTGAAATTTTCGATGAACTGCTTCAACACTTGATTTGTCAATTGCATGAAGGTGCTTGAGGCGCTTGACAAACAGAAAGGTATTACTAATTATCCATAGAAGCCTTCTTTGTTTTGAAAACTCCTTCCGCTCATCTCAAGATTGTAATCGTATTTGATGGTATCTATTTTGTAAATCAATTTTAGAAAAAAAATTAGCATGCCATCAAGCCTTGGAATCAAGAACTGGTACTTGATTGTGATTTTCTAGATGGCTTATCTGTTGATACAGCCCCATCCTTTTTTGGTATGAGTAGGATAGGCACTGCATATGAGCTAAGTCTTTCCTGAATAAATCTCATTTGTTCGAGCTCTATCACTAGGCGTTGTAATTTGGGGTGCTTGAGGGGTTTTCATTCCGTAGTGAGGCAAATTTGGCAAAGTTGATCCCTATATCAAATCGATCCTATGTTGGATATTCCTCTTCGGGGGATGATTTAGCTGGGTCTGTTGAGGATAACAGCAGAAAACTCGGACAATAATCTAGCCACCGAATGAGGACCCTAATTCAGTTCTTCTGGACTAGCATCATGGGTGATCAAAGCAAGGGTGGTGTATTCCTCTCTGTATGATTATTCCAATTGTTTCACAGAAAGTAAATGCAAGTCTCCTTTTGGGTGGTAATTGGGTATGTCTTTAATGGTTGTAACTCGTAATTTACTCATTGGAAGAAGAGAGTAACTGCTGCGATAACCATAGCGTTGCACCTTCTGAATATGGGAATATGGCACCTTTCTTTGATGGCTCCCTCTCCCCCACTCTCTTAAATCAGCAAATTCAATACGACATGGGTGGGCTTCACAGTTCAACTTCAACCTATTTTCCATCTCCTTCCTTGAAGACCAAATTAGCACAGATTCCCAATTCGATGAACACCAAGCATCTCTTGTTCCCCTCGGTCGTCACGTACATGTGAAAAATGTTTTCCCATAGCCAGTCCGGGTTGTCATCTTCCTTGGGTGCAGCCAAAACCGTTCTAATAATAAGAAATTCGGCCATTTCATCTTCGGACAGCCGTCCCCCTCATCGTGCGGACCTTCTTCTCTAGGGTCTTGGTTGCAAAATCCATCAATCAGATTTACCAGGACTTCGTTCCCCTTTTCGGGCAAGCATAGGCTGGGTGCCCTATTTTTCCACAGCGAAACTCTTTTCTTTCATGATGGGACTGCTAAAGCTTTTCATGCCCGGATTACTGGAACTCCCGGCCACTTCTCCAACCAGAGGTGGCCGTCCTCGGGAAATGGGTGGCCTGCTCTGACATTTGCCCTAATTTTGTTCTTCCCCATCTGCTTCAGTTTCCCTTCCCACTTTGAGGACTGTTTGGGAAGGTTCTTCAAGAGTGGTCAAGTCATCCAAGAGAAGCTCATCATGGCTAATGGGTTTTAATCCACCCGCAGCCAATTACTCATTAGTTCTTGAAGATCGATTCAATCTATAGGCACTTTGAAATTCTTCAGTGCAATTGAGTATATCTTGATCATAATTTTCTTTGAGGAGGTAAAATTTTTAATAGAGAACACGATAATAATTAATGGGCAAATATTTTTTGTCAAGCTTCATTTTCATTCAGCCTAAGAATCAGCCTCATCGCTTACTGGTACCGATAGAGTTGCTACAAACATATCATGTCTCGTGCAATTTAGCGGCAACGAGCATCACGTTTTAATCTTTGGACATTTCCTTTCAATTAAAAAACGCTTCATCAAATCACTATAAACTTGGGGAAGTTTTTGGCAACATTTTCCAAGGCTCGGGTAAGCCAATCAGACAGTGAATGCCAGCAGCGTGGAGACCCGTCGGCATTTTATGTATTATTTCAGTGATATCATAAAAAGTTTATTTTTTAAAAAAAAAAAATTGCCATCAATTTTTTTTTTTTTATCCCAGTACTAGTTTTATTCCGTTCAAAAAATTATGGTGAAATTTAATATATGGAAACTCCAAAATAGACATTTAATTTTAATTTCTCACCATATAACTCGTGATATAGTTAATTTGACCTAGTTTTGATTTAGGTACAATGAAGATGGTAAATACAACTGAGAACAAATTTAAAAATTAGGAATGATAGTGGAAACAAGAGAGAATGTTGAAATATATTTTTTTCATTATTTAAAAAAACCCAAAACATCAGTTCCTTTTCTCTGCCTTTACCTTCACAATTCCGACAACGATGACATCAAACTAAGCTCATGAAACTCCAGCTATGCACCATTTCACATTTCTAACTAACCCACTTAAATACAACAATGACAATCTTATACATTACTAAATGGGATTACTTATATAAATCTAATTTTGTCAATTCAATTGATTTAATGTAATATTCTTCCCATTACATAGCTTCAACCAAAATGCAAAAGCATGAAAATGACATCAAATTAAAGCATGATCTGTTACCTTGAAATTAAGATCATGACTCAACATTAGCAGATAAAGTGCACTAAATACCGAGTGGCCACATCCCTTAAAACACCACCGTGACAACAGAGAGATGAATAGAATGAAATATGGGGGGGAGAGAGAGAGAGAGAGAGAATGAACTATTTGCCTGCACCTTTCTGAGCCTGAGCTTCTCTTTCGAAAATTGTGTTGTGTTGTTTTTACATCAATAATAATCCAAAAACCTTTTTGATATGGAGATATATGTAACCTATATGCATGTAGATGAAGCTGCAGCAGGATTGAGTCAAAAATTTTGGCCTCCATTGTCCAACCTCTTCTGGTTAGCAGGTCAGATTTTACTGTACAAGGAACTCATGGGCTGGGCAGCAGCTGCAAATGACAATGCCACTCAAGGAGCCGTTTGTGGTCAATCCGTTTCGGCATAACGTTTGCACCACAATCACGTGTTGCTGCCGCCCATTGCCAACGGGTCAGACCTTCCCTGATTATTTCGGGAAAATTTCCCACATTGAACAACTGAATCAGCCATTTGTGTCCTTGTCCTTCCTTTTCTTGTTTACTCCTCTCCTGCCCAGCTTGGACTTTTCTGATGAATCTATGGTAGGCAGTGAATGCTTGTCTACATCACAGTTGTTCTTCATGCTGTCGGTTAGATTTTGATTGGGGGGCATCTTCTCGTACACAATAGCATTATCCATGGAATATATACGGAGGGCAAGTGCGGACAAGGTTGAGGTTTTTGCAGCAGCAGACAGAGACGACCAATACCACCACTCATTTCTCAAGTACTCCATTTTCATCATGTCTTCGAGCACAATTGTCGATTGTATCATCTGGTAAAGAAAAGGATTGTTGTTATTATTCAGCAAACACATTGGATCTACATCTACGATAGAAAGCTAAGAACATATTGAAAAGCTACAGAGCAATTGTAGCACTCATAGCCAGGTTCACTATCCTAACTCTCAGCCTCTCATAAGAGGGTGTAATATACTTTCCATGAGACGCATAGGTAGCAAGCAAATGACCCAGACTCACAGGGAATGTACTCTTCCAATTTATTATCATAACGAGGAAATACAAACGAGGACAGGTCAAAGATGTACATGGAAAAACAGCCGTCATGTCATGACTATAAATAGACACCAGCAAAAGGATATATCAGAAGCTTGGATGTTGTATCTTTAAGACTGCTTTGTGGAGAGGAAAAGTAAGAACAGCAGAAGACAGATGGAGCTAAAAGAAACTAGACTGTTCCTTTCAAGCCAAAGGAAATACTTTTGAATTTGCATATACAAAGAAAGCATGTGAAATCATCAAATAATTACCTTTGAATCATCACAAATGGTAAGCATATATAAACTACCAAAAGAAAGAAAGAAAAAAGTTCAAGGGACTAATGTGACCTCAAATATAGTAGTCGCAGCTTTAACAAAAGCACGCCAGGCACATCTCCTTTCAGAGTCAACTTTTGAAGGCCTCAAGGCTTCTTCAGGAAGGGCAGCTTCCATGTCAAGCAAACAGATTTTAAGTTGCCTAAGAATTTGAGCAGCTCTGCCAACCAATGGTCGCAGAGATGCCTCTGGCACTGTGCAGCAGTAATCAATTTCTGTTGATGAGGCACAACTATTTAACAAAGATTTCTTATCTCTCAGTCCTTGGCTTTCTAGCGATGAACAATCAGCTTTTAAATTGTCCTGAAGCATTTTCATGGCAAATCTTCCAGTAGAATTATCAGAACCACTTCCAATGCAAGGTTTAGTTGCAAAATCATCACCCTGCAAAGAAACTGGCTTTTCAGAGTATTTGGATTGATTATTAGAGACATCATCCTGCAGAATAACAAGCATCGTTGTGGGATCATCAAGATAAGTAGGCACTGATGGGAGAAAGGATGGTACTCCATCTGTTGCAATTAGACCAATTCCCTGCATCAATTCTTTGATCGAATCATTTGTGACAAACTTGGTTCTTATATCTTCAAATCGATAAGGGCTTGTTAATCCCTCATTTTGAAACTTAATCAAACTAGAGCTGAGGTCAGAGCCAGCATTTTTGGAAGCTTCAACCATGTATGTCTCCCCTGACCATACTGCACATCTGGTTTCAGGTTTTGTCAAAGCCCAGCCTCCTGAAGATTCATCAGTCTTCTTCGTTCTTTCAGAAGCAGCTGTAGCTGAACTACACCTACCATCATTATGCTTGTCAAGTTCTGCAGCTGTCAAGTAGCTTCTATGACAAGAAAGACAATGGGGTCTAGAAGGCCAGATAGGTTCCAAGCATTTGCATCTATGCATTTTCTCATCATTAATCAATCTTGCACTTTTCCACTGCTTCTTTAAGTTGTCTACCATATCAACTGGTAAGCAAGGTCCATACTTCTTCTCAAGCACAGCAGATGCCTTGGTGAGAAGACAATTAAGAGAATCAGTATTTTTTGTGGATCTTGATTGAGAAAGTGGTTCACCCTGACACTGCTTTCCAGTTTGGAAGGAGTCCTGAAATCTAAGCTTCTGCCACTGTGTAATGGAATCCTTTAGTTCTCTTTCTTTTGTGTCATTATCTTTCAACCACTGAATGAGTTCCAATATTTCACAATCAGATTGATAAGAAACCCATTGGGAGCATGTAATAGTAGAAAAATCTCCCTTGTAAATGAAAGGACAAGGAACATTTGACCCCTCTAAGTTCAAATCACCTTTTGTCCCAGATGGAGCCAAATTCGTCAGAACAGAATGATTCCCCACAGTAATACTTCTATCTAAAATTTGTCTCTTCCGCAGCAAGGCTATAGTACTATCGGCAATAACCCATGGACGTTCACCTGGCTTGGCCAAGATCCAGTACAATCGACCAGAAGAATCACTACCCAAAAACTCCATTCGAACAGAAGATTTCAGTACTTGTGATTCCACATCAGCAATTGATTGTTGGAGAGAAGACAGGTCCTTTCTAACAGCATTCAACTCAAGGTTGAAGGAGTGTGACTCATTTGAGGCCAAAGGAGGTGAACATTCAGCTACTTGGATACTGCCATGCTCCGACAAGAGAACAAGCCCTGTCAGAGGTTCTGATGTCCGACTTGATACATCACTTCCCTTAGCTTCATGCATTTTAACCTGGGAAGAAGTTTCACTATCGATGTTATTAATTTCTTGTGATGCAAAACTGGGCAACTGGGACTCCTGTGTTTGAAGAGATTTAAGACGTTTCTGGGGTTTCTCATAAGTATGATTTCCACAAGAGGCACCATGATCATCCCCAACTGTATCAGCATCAACTGGTTGACTTGAAGTATTAGCAGACATAGGAACTTGACCATTAGAAGTAGAATTTTTCTCCAAATGATCAGTCTCTAGACGTCTCTTAAGATCACCAGGAGCCAAGGCTTCATCTTGAACACCCTCTGCTGGCAACCAATCATCAGAAATGGAACCAACATGCATAGATTTGCTATTTAAAGCAGGCTTTGGCCCTGTGCCAAAACTTCGGTTTGAAGCAACAGCAAATTGCTCCTCTTCAGTACTAGCTTCCCCACCAGTGTTCAGGTTACTTGGGCCAACTTTTGCAGCTTTAGTAATGAGAATATCTTCCCTTACCTTGAGGGTTTTCACCTCTGAACAAAGTGACCGCAGCTTCTGCTGCAGATCAGTAGACATTTCAGCACACTGCTCGAGGTGTTGACGAACTAGAACTGAAGTAAGCAGCTCATCACATAAAACTTTCAGCAGTAATGTCCTCTGCAACAAATTAAAAAGAAAATGTTACTTGACACGAGCTACACCTAAAAAACATAACAGGTTGAAAAGTTTCAATATAATGGTTGCAAACAAGAAGCCATAGTTATTAACTCATCAGCTACATAATCGTTGTCTCACTCTAAAAAGGTTATGCAACATTGCATCAATTTGCAGCCATGAACAGAAATTAAAATTCTCAACCATTTGGCTGAATAATATTTTCATTCATTGACCTTCTTCTAAAGGGTGAACTTTGGCATAAGGTTAAGGTTATTCCTTTTAACCTGAAGGTCATGAGTTCTAAATACAGAAACAACCTTTGTAATCCAGAAGGAAGGTCACAATGTACAATCCTACTGCACTACTCTAAATTTTTTATTCTTTTTCTGGAAGGAGGAAGCAGACAAGAAGAAAGTGTATCAATTCCATCAACTGATTAAAATCAAGGTCATTAACATCAGAAGTTAATAATAATAACCATCTAGAGTTACGAATATGAAGTGACATACCAGCCATGCTAGATTTTTTTTTCAGTTTCATGGTATTTCATCCTCTGAAAACTTGACATTTTTAAACAGCAGAACTGGAAACAAGTTCTCAATATATATATATATATATATATATATAGTAATAACAACAGAATAAAATAGAACGGATGGAAAACAGTTAGAAATGATAATTCTTATTTCCTCTTCTTGCATAGCTTCACTTTCCAAAACAGTTGAATATATATATATATATATATATATATATATATATATATATATAGTAACAACAACAGAATAAAATAGAATGGACGGAAAAAAGTTAGAAAAGATAATTCTGATTTCCTCTTCTTGCATAGCTTCACTTTCCAAAACAGTAGAAGAAACTATTATTTCAACTTCAAGACCTACCTTTCTCACTTGCACACCCAGAACAACAGAGTAGCAATGATATGATGTCACAAATTCAAACACAAAATTGAAAAAAAAAGAAATAATACCACAAAATATCACAAAGAGCATCAAATTTTAATTTGGACAACATACTACTTTTAACATCCACCATCAGGCAAGAAGAAAGTCTGTTAAAACCACCCAAAAATGACCCTCAGAAACTGCTCAATCGAAAAGCAACCTAAAAATGATGTCTGCAAGGAAAATCTGCAATATTTTCTGATTATATAGGCTAATATTTGCTCCCATGTTTCGATTAGCAAAAGAAATTTGCATACAACAAATTCAATAACAATATGTACCACTCGATACAGCCACGACTAGTATCAATATTTTCATCCATGATCTCAACTAAAACAAATAGAAGAGCCCACCTGCAATCTGACCAAATATCTAAACAAATCGTACCGGTATTTAATCTAAGCCTGAGTTCTTTCAACAGAGGGACTAGAAAAGCTCTATTGATGTAAGTTGTAACAAATGAAAGAACAAAATCAACTTTAATAATTATGAAGTGATTTACAAAATCCTAACAGAAGGTTTATCCTGTGTTTTGTTTGACACTCATCTGCAATATGTTCGAAAAGTTTTGCAATTCTTTTAAGGAAAAACTTCGAATTTAACGGGAGGAACTTCATGCCACCTTTGCAAACTCTATGGATGAGAAACAAAGGCAGCCTATGCCACCAACTACTCCGTCCATTGCCATTGTGAAGATGGAAAACGTGACAGTCACTTAATATAGTTGTGAGTGCAAAGAGCAGATTATAGCTTGGCAACATTAGAGTTTTCTATGCATCGGTTATAGTTTACTACCAGGTGTCACATTAAGTGCAATTGATGGTTGTGATGTTATCCTTCGTTGGCAGCACATGATGCATTCTTAATTGTTTCACATGAAATCAAACTCAAAGATAATCCCCCTTGCAACTTTCACTATCTTGTTCATTCCCATAAGATTGCTATATGTGTTACAAGAAATGAGTGTCAAAGCTTCTGATTTGAAGCTCAAGGATGAACTCTACAGGACATTACATAGCCATATTGCTCGGCCATTTCATCAAAAGGCTCAGCCTAGACAACCCAGTCAGCTCCACATTACATCAGAATGTCATTACATAGGCGTCCTAGACCGAGCTAGTAGCAGTTTGAATGCCTTTGGGGAGAATTATATCATTTAGGTTGTGAGACTTTTCAAAAGGGAAGCATGTAAGGTAGGTAAGAAAGTTCTAATTAGTTTCTACTCTTTTGTTACTGATGTATTTAATTCATTGAATATTCTTTAGCAGTGTAGTATTTCTTTCCTAATTGATTCAAGCGTCCATTTAGGCCTCCTAGAAGTTGCTTATTTTCCAAGTCTCCAGTCTTTCTATTCTATTGCAGTTACTCTTTGAGCAATTTGAATTACTGAGTTGTGAAGTATCACTATTGTTGTGAAACCTCGTACCCCATTAACAAGTATATATGCATGTCTTGTCAGAAAATCCCAATTAGCACAACAAATCTGTAACCAAGAATACCATGGCCATCACACCACGTACCAAGTAAGCAACGCCTTGCATGTAGTCCCAGAAATGTATCACAAAAACCATGATCCAGGAAACAGTCCAACCCAGAATATGCACCCAATGGGCATACAAATGCAAAAAATAAAAATAAAATAAAAATAAGCACTACACTTGAGCCAAACATAATTCATTAGAAATGTTTAAGGAAACAGTAATTTACCTCAAAAGAAAACATGTGATCCAGGAACCATGATCCAGGAACCATAAATGTATCACAAAAACTATGATCCAGGAAACAGTCCAACCCAGAATACGCACCCAATTGGGATACAAATGCAAAAAATAAAAATAAAATAAAAATAAGCACTACACTTGAGCCAAACATAATTCATTAGAAATGTTTAAGGAAACAGTAATTTACCTCAAAAGAAAACATGTGATAAGTGGTGCTCAAGAGAGCACACAGATAGGTTGTCGGGCATACCTCGTTATGATGTTATAAGGATAGCAACATCTAAGACAAAATATGTTTTTACAAATTGGCAAGCAATGTAGCTCAAACATTTCAAGCAAGTACTCTATCATATGAACAACCATTTGAGCTGCACCCCCCTCTTCCCCACCGGGCATCAAGAGAAACTTACTTGATGAGGGTACAAATTTTAGCGAAGTGTAGATATTAGTTTACAGTTAATCTGACAATTGACCATAACAACCAACCGAATTACTAGGTGCACAACCAACACCTTTCCAAAGTAGTATTGTAGTGAACATAGAAGTCACAGAGCCACATAGAAAATTAGGCAGAAGAAAAAGAGAATCTTATGGATATACCACCTCATCTACACTGAATTCCCAGTATTCCTTTTCTGCCATTGTAGCTGCCAAATATGCAAGTTCCTCCAAGTAACTACGGATGCCTTCACCGTGATACTTTTTCCCTCGACGTTGGCCAAGGACCAAATGACCTTTCAATGCCCCTTCAATGGCACCAGGAACACAGGATGGGCAGTACCAGTTCCCCTCTGGAATTCTCGCAAGGGGAGGATTCAAGCAGTAAGTATGATACTCCGCATCGCAAGTATCACATAAAAGAACACTATCATCATCTTTATCAATGCCACATACTTTGCAGACACCCTCATCCCATGGGGCTTTGGGTATCTTGCTTGTAGAGACCAGGAGATCTCCTATTTCCCTCCTCGCTTCTGCACTCACATGGTCCAACTCTAAATAATCCTTCAGCTTTCTTACAGTAGAAACAACCTGCCACCAGAAATCCCAACACAACAAGAAACAAATTTAATGGGTAAGACTGCAAGAGAAGACATAAACCAGAGATCTTGGAAGAGGAAGGAAGCACCATATGAGTTTATATCATGGGAGGCACAATTCACAAACCTCTTTCTCATAAAGTGACTCAAAATTCTGAGATAATGTCTTCGCCAAATGAACCAGGTCAGGCTCGTCTGCATGAGCAGTGTGCACATTGCTCCATAACTGCCACATAATATATACAGTCAACAATCAGCAAGTATAAATATTAAGTGGCTCACTTTCATTTCCTTTCTTGGCATGTCAGCAAAGGAAAAATTCCAAGCAAATACATGATTAGATGCAACAGTGATACAAAACTAAGCAGAAGCACAGGTATAGAAAAACTAAGCAGGATGAGAGATCTCTTCTTCAGAAACAAGGAAATGTCCAGTTCATTGACAAATTATAATGAACACCAAATTTGGAAAAAAAAAAAATATTCTTGCAATTCAGATAACTTGAGGCAAAAGTACAAAGCAAATCAACCCTCTAAGAGTACCAGTACAGATACAAATCTAGTCTCAGACCACTGACCAGCTCCCATAAGTCTAATCCTGAGCAGAGGAAACCAATAAAGATAGAAAATTGCTTTCCATCTATTAATTAAAGTGGAAGAACTGTTTTTAAACATTGAAACCAAACAAGGTTTAATTGCAACATTTAACACAAACAATTGTTGATCAAATCCAGGGTTCTTTTATCCAATCCAAACTCTAAATGAAAATTTTGGGGAAAGAAATTTTGTTCAACTGCAATCATCCGTCCTCCACAGCTGCCCCACCATTCAGTAGGGTACAATAATCAACTCCAGTGCGGACACAAAATCATGCAAAGATGATGAAACATCACTATAGGACGAAGTAGCAGACATGGGATACTAAGCATTACTAATGAGACACTTTCGAAGTGAAACTGAATGGTCCAAATTAGCAGCCGAGTTGGGAACTGTTGGATCTATGGACCGGAAGAGTAGCTCGGACTTAGCCGCTCATATCTACTAAAGACAAAACCAAACATCTGACATGGACTACATACATTATAGGAGATAGAAGAACGCCATGCCACCTGAGGGGAACGGTAATGGATGTACGATAGCATAAACAAGAACATCATCATCAAGCTGCAAACTAGACATAAGACTAGAAGAAGACACCTGAGGACATTACAGCAGAGGACACCAAAAATCAATCCAACTCCAAGAGAAACATCAATATGCCTCCCGAGTACGAAAATATCTAAGAAAAATATAACTAAAAGATTTAAATTGAGCTTGGTCTCCTCACAATGAATATCAAGAACAATGGAATAGAATATCGGTCTTATGTATCCCCACCTGGGGGTCTTGATATTGATATTTTCCAAACAATGACACATCACGATATATAGATTGATATTCAAATATTTACCAATACAACCAATATATACCATTCTTTTTTTTTTTTTTTTTTGGGCTTTACTTTGCTCTTAGAAACCTAAATCTACATGTTTTAAATATATCCAAATATTTTAGAAAAGTCCAAATTATAGAGTTTTTAAAACATACACATAAAAAGTCAGGAGTATTTCTCAATGACCTAAAAAGATATCTATCAAGCTTACTGTTAATAAAATCGACAAAAATTCCTTAATTATGTATAGACATGATTAAATACAACCAAATTTTAGTATAAAACTCATTTTTGATACATCACAAGAAAAATAAATCATGTGTCTGCAACTTCAATACCGATTTGGCCATGAAGTATTTGGTCGCAAACATAAAATATTTGAGGAAATATGTAAAGATTTTCTAGGAAATAAAAAATAATGTGGAATCTCCCACTAAAAAATAGTTGACAGCATCTAATTAACAAAATAACAAGTTGTCATAGACTCACACTACCTCACCCCAAAAGATCTTTGGAACCCCTATTTGGTACAAGAGTCCTAACAAATTCCATCAAGTGTCTATTATTTCTCTGCACCACTTCCATTACTTAGGGGCATCAAAATATGATGATTAGTGGAGAATTCCCTACTGGTATAAATAAAAGAGATGAGAAGAAACATATTTGCAGAATTATTATTCCCAAAATAAAGCGAGAGAATTTATTCTTCATTTCAACACAAAATGCAC
This sequence comes from Nepenthes gracilis, assembly GCA_033239525.1. Taxonomy (NCBI): domain Eukaryota; kingdom Viridiplantae; phylum Streptophyta; class Magnoliopsida; order Caryophyllales; family Nepenthaceae; genus Nepenthes; species Nepenthes gracilis. Next base: position 21,211,737 of record BSYO01000001.1, read on the forward strand.
TGAAAATATAAAATAACACAGAATGGCTTTTGGCAAATAAAAGCCCATAAGCCTTGAATAATCATCAATAAATGAAACATGGTCCCCAAACATTGACTAAACTAACTCAAAATGCACAGATGGTCATTTCTCAACTGTAGGATATCCTAAAATGATGTGGAAACGTGTTTAGCAAACTGGACAACGTACACAGCTAATAAGTAATGGGCTTAAGACTTGGGCACAACTTTAGACTAGATAGGAAATGTTCACCCAGCAACAATCAGGCTTGAGAGTTACAGGAACACAGGAAAAAACAGTGGGAGTTTGTTCTTCACCCAGCAAGTAAATGTCAAAGCTGATTGTGAATGGCAGCCCATTACAATTGTGATAATACACATCTAAATTGAAATATCCCCTCCACAGAAAGTTGTTAGTACAAATTTGATTTGGAATATTCTTCCATACTTAGCTGGTATAATATTATTAGAGGCTTAGATCAAGGATCCCAAATTGTAATTATTCTTTGTATACTATATAAAGAGAAAGGACTCAAGATGTTGAATTCACGGAACAATAAAACTCCATGTTTGTTTAAAGATTGAGTTTGATCATTGTATTTATAGAATTTGTCAAAAGTAAAGTTCCACCATTTCCTACTCATAACACTTTTAAACTGCTTTGATCTAATTCATAGTGACGACTACACTGGTTGTTTCTCATGGTCAACACCAGTACTTGACCTTCATTGATGATCACAATAGATTCACATGGATCTACTTTCTGAAGGGCAAAAATGAAGCCTTTGATGTTTTAAGAACTACTTAACATTTGTCGAAAATCAATTTTCCACTTCATATCAAAATCTTTACCCAAGATTTATGTGGAGAATATATGTTCAAACAAATTTCAAGTTTTTTTCTCCAGAAATAGGGAATTATATCCCAAAGAACTTGCCCATCCACCCCACAGGAAAATGGGGTTGCATAACAAAAGCATTGTAATCCTCTGGACATGGGTCAAACCCTTCTTCTTGTGTATTCTGTTCCAGCTAAAACCAGGGGGTTGAAGCTCTTAGAAGCACCATTTAGTTAATTAACCAGTCTTCCAACTCCAAAAATTACAGTATCAATCTTGATATTTCGGTTGTATCATTGCAATCCAAGATATTTTGCTCTCCAATGTCTCCCTACTTTTGGATGTGTTTGATTTATAGATTTACCTCTTCATTAATGCACTAAACTAGAATCCGAATATGTTCAATGTGCTTTTTTGGTGATGCAATTCATCAAAAGGGTTTTTGGTGTATGATCCTTCGGCTAGGACGGTTTGTGTCACAAAGAATGGCACATTTTTTGAGCATCTGTACTTTTCCAAGTCTAACATTGAGCTTACATCTTTATCTCCCATGTCAACCTTACTGCTATTTTTTTCCAACTAACATGAATTGATGTGTCTAGTACTGAAGGGCCTAAACAAGGTTTTGTATATGAAAGGCAAGTTCATCATGGTGTCCCATGGTAAGATCCTCCTCAACACCTGATTGTGCACCTATTCCTCAACCTCTTCGAAAGTCAACTCCTTCCTTTCATCCTCCTGATAGGCATGGATAACCAGCTACATCTTTAGCAGCTAATTTGTCCACTATCTCTATTCCATCTTATTATACCAAGGCCATGAAGCACAGCATTGGCAGAAAGCAATGCGTGAGGAATTGAATGATTCAGAGTTGAATGATTTATGATACGGTATCAGGCCCATCTTCTGTAAAACCCAGAGGATGTAAGTGGGTTTATTCTGTTAAACTAAAGTCAGATTGATCATTGGACAGATAAAAGCCAGGCTTGTTTCCCTTGGCAATGGCCAGGAACACAGTACAAACTATGAAGAGACAATTGATTCAATAGCCAAAACGGCTTATTTGTATTGTTCTTGCTATAGCAGCTTCAAAATCACGGCTGCCTCATCAAATGGAAATGAAAACAGTTTTTCTTCATGGGGACCTTATAAAAGAAATTTATATGCATCTTCCTCCTGATGTGTGTCAATTGAGAAAATCTCAGTTGTTTCAATCAGGCTCCAAAGGCTTGGTTTGAGAAGTTCCAACAAACTCTTCTTGCCTTTTCATTTGCCCAAAGTCAATATGACCACTCTGTTTTTGTACAGAACTTCTAAAGGAATTGTTATCCTTGTCTGTGTCAATGACACCATCATTACTGGCACTAATTTTTGATTGCTGAGCTTCAAGATTCCTTTCATGATAATTTTCACATGAAAAATCTAGGAGCTTACATATTTTCTTGGCTTGGAGGTGCACACTTCTGCAAAAGATATCTTCCTCAGTCAGTTTAAGTAAACCAAGGACTTGATTGTTTTGACTGGTTTGACAAATACCTCTTCTGAAGACGACCAATTGGAGGATTAACAAGATGGAGACCTTCTTTTGGATGCCACATTGTATTGCGAATTTGTTGGCAGCCTTCTATATAAAACTGTAACACGTCCAGATATTTCTCGTGCAGTTCATCAAGTCAGCCAATTTATGACTTCTCCTGACATCTTCACTTGGTTGATGTTCATCGAATCATAAGATAAATTTTGGATTCTCCTGCATGTGGCATATTCTTTCCTTCTGGAACTGATCTTACACTTGCTGCATACAGTGATGCGGATTGGTAAGGTGCCCTGATACACACCCTTCCAATACAAGTAGGTGAACATATCTTGGTGATGCATTGTTTCATGGAAGTGCAAGAAAAAGAATCAGGTTTCTAAAGCATCAAAAGAAGCAGAATATTGTGTCAAGTATTCTGCTTGCTCAGCATCTGTTTGGTCATGTGGATTGCTTTCTGAACTGTGTTTTGCTCAGATTGTTCCAACTCCTTTGCATGCAAATAATACCAATGCCATTCAAATTGTTTTTCTACATGCAGATAACACCAATGCCATTCAAATTGTTCCAAATCTGGTTTATCATGAGAGAATTGCCCCTCAACTCGTGAAGCTTCTAATAGGCGAGTCATTTCATTGCCAAATGTAAGTGTTCTACAGATTCCAGATATATTTACCAAGACTTTTGCATAAACAATGGCAGGGATTTTTAGTGCACAAATTATTGATGTCTCTAGGCCACCATCAATCTGAGGGGAATGTCAAAGCTAACTGTGACTCACAGCCTGTCACAATTATTATAATATGGATTTGAATTCATATATCATTTCCGTAATAAGGCAGCAGTACCTATTTGATTTCGCATATGCTTTCGTTACTTAAGTCGTAATTTAATTATAAGGGACTTAGATTAAAGACCTTAGATAGATTGTAATAATTCAGTGTATAAAAAAGGGACTCCAGAATCATTTCCAGAAATATCTCATATTGGTTTGTCAAGTAGAGACCTACTGTATCACGAAATACCGATAATCCTTGTCATTGGTAGGATCCTTAGGCCTCCTAACATCTCCTCAGGGTAGTTGGCATTTTGAGGCTTGTCTACTCATGCAGTCCTCTGTTCTATATCCTTGAAAAGTGACCCTTTCCCGACCCACCTTATACTCTTTCTGTTCATGGGGAAGGGGTGTCCCTTTGATGTGTTTTCTATTTGTTACACGATCCTGATTTCGAGATCCATTGCCTAATGTGGCTTTCTCCCACTGGGTTAAACTGGGTGAGAAGAGATGCTCAAGAAGGAAGCAGGGAGTGGAATCCTGGAGATCTCTCTGGCACGCCGGGATGGTGTTCATTCATCCTTGTTCATTTCTTTTTCCTTTTGAGTGAAGAGGTTTTTATGTTGAGGGGAACCTTACTGTACTTTCTTGGTTCTAGTCTACGTAGTCTTACTAGCCCGAGGGGTAGCCTCGCTCATTCTGTCATTCCACACTCTGTATCCAGGTTTTGTCAGTCTTCCTGTACGAATAGAGGGGTCATTTTGTCCCTCTTTTTCCCTTGACAATTCACTCACTCTTCATCAGGTGAGTCTACGTTTCCAAATTTACTTCAGCTAGACAAAGGGTCTAACCGATCTGACTATAGACTCTGTATGTGGAGGAGTCTTCGTGCTAAGGAATGGTGGAAGTTTCCTTGTTAACCCATGCAAGGCTAGCCCTTCAACCGTGGGTTTATACTTATACTTCTTACATTACATGATCTCGGAGGATTGTCCATGTCCCGCGACGCTTGCCATCAACCCATCCTTCTTTTTTCTGTTGGTTCGATGGGAGGTCGGATGAGCCTGTTAGTAGAATAAACAAGAAGATAGACCGATTTTTTCATGAGTGGAGGAGGTCTCTGTATGCTAGTTTTTTGGTCCATCCCTATTAAAGATGGTTGATGGGGGCTCCCTTGGGTTAAGTTTTCCTAGGTTGGCGCATCGACCAAAGGCCTAAGGTTCACCCCAAACAAATGTTCTACAACTTGACGATCTAACTGGACGGGATTTCTAGTCTTTTAAATCCTATCCCACAAACAATCTATCTTTGTCGTAAGCTTACTCCTACTTTCCATCTCTAGTTTAGGATCTGAGTTTCTCGTATACTAGAGAGTTCCATTAGGAGAAAAAGGGGAGCCCATGATCAAGACCGTGGGACTCTAAAGAGAGTTGACTAGGCATAGGCCATTAAGATAGCCTAGCTCCTAACTCATTCCCAATGCACAGAATCGGAATAGGACCTAAGATAACTTAACCCTTGAGAGTGACTCATTCCTTTGCTTTGGTGCTATCTTCTAGTTGAGAAAGGCTGCTTCTTTCCTAGTTCAAACCAACCCGGGAGAGATGAATCCAGCTCTAGTTATCTTTGCGCAAAGCCTTCTCTTTCTTTTTGAGTGAAAGAACCCGGTCTTCGTATTCGTAGATGTGAATCTCCCCCCTCTGCTTACTTCAATACCGTTTACCACTCGGCTGGGCAACTCCGCTGTTACAGTATACCATAAATAGGCATATCCGGCTGTTATAGAATCCCCTGCTCTTGAATATGAGTAACTATCCAATTCCATAACAGAAAGAGATGGGACTAGAGCTTTTGGCTTTCTTCCTTAACTTCAATCACGGATTGTTGCGTTAAGGGCACTTGCCCATGTCTAATGCCTTATTAGATGAAGACAAAGAGCTGGTGCTCTAACCTGATGTCGGAATAGCTGCTGTGAATGGAATGGGGGATAAAGGAGGAATTGTCCAAAGCCTTTTTTTTCCTTAATTACCCTAGTTAAGATATCCCACGCAAGGAAGAGAATAGGTAATAGGCTGCAGAGAGGAGACTGTGGCACTTTCGGATCAATGATTAGCTTTTTCTCTTTCTCCGACTATTGAAGCACATTAGCATCAGCAGACGATCTGCGGCATTTACTATTTCCATGCCATGACATGAGACAGATCTCTCGCAACTAGTTCCCTTGCTGATTTGATTCAACTCCTGAATGCCATTCTATTGTTTGCAAACGAGTGAAAGGCGGAGTGACGGTTTGGATTCGACAGTTGGGATAGGAATGAAGCCAATGATATCCCCAAATGAAAAGGTTGATCTTATATTGCAGGATTACCCCAGAGCATAAATGCGGGATTACCGGTCTTTGAACTCATAGGTTTTTTGAAAAGCTGAGTAAAAGATATTGTGGATCAGTCTTATTAATCAAGAAAGGGTTGAAAGAGTGACTCTTGCGAGGACAAGGAAAGGGCTTGTTAAGGACCTTCTTGCCCTAAGGCAAGCAACTAACACTGACATAGGGAAAATAGAATGCAAGGTAACTTCATGCTTATCCGGTGTTCGGACGAAAGAATCCCTTGCTCTTGTTCAAGAATTTGCTCCACATTCATGCCCAGAATCTGTTGCTCTCTTTCCTGCTTACAAACTGAAGCTCTTTTCGCCCTTACCGGAGTAGCTAAAGCAACTGCCAAATGACTTTCCTGTTGATTTCGTAGGACACAGATATTGAATTAACGGAAAGGAATCAACTCGAATCGCCTTAATGGACCAGGGGATAATAGTCTAAGAAGATGCCATAGAAGGAGAACCGGTCTTAGATGGTTGACGGATAGATTTTTCCTTTTTGCCCGGCTAAACATAGTCAGAGCTAGCAATAACTGTCATACTACTTCCCTCAGAAAGAAATTGGCGTATCGGATGCTCTTGTTCTATCAATGTCCAATTCAACCTTCAACCCAGAAAGTTTTATTGCAGCGCCATTCTATTCTGAAAGTAAGGTCAGTGCCACAGCTTCTTCTTAAGCATCAACATCAAAGAGCTCCAATGCCCTTACCTTTACTGGAATCTAATCTAAGGAGGTCGATGTCCATTCAAAAGGAGAATTGATAGAGACAGATGAATGTGCCGGAGATTCTTACTAAGACTACCACCGGATTCTCCACATGTAGTTACAGAATTAGCACTCTCGGATTCATTCTTCCTAACAACAAGGGATTTGCCCACTACTAGAACGAGGACCTAGCTACTTTGCAAGCATTCCAGGCTAGGCATCTAAGAGCAATTATTCCTCCAACAAGTTATTCTGGGCTACGCTAAACCTTCAAGCCTTCCATCAGCAGATAAATACAGAATCTATCCCCTCTGTGCACTAATAGAGAAAGCTACTCTTCAATAGTATATGCTGCAAATCCTATGTTTGGGGTGACCATGAACACACTACTTGAGACCCTTCTTTCGTGAGACAGTTGTGATTCCACTTTCACTAATAGAAAGGTGGGACAGCTTTCAATAGAACATAGAACTCTGCCTTTTTTTACCCTCTCTAGACAAACTCTCTACCCCTGCGCGCTTGGGAACGCACTATAGCCATGCTTGAAGCCGGCTCTCCTTATATTATATTATGTTATATTATATTATATTATGTTATATTATATAATATTATATAGAATATTTTCTTTTTCCAAAATCAATAGAAAAAAGAATTCAATGGCGCTTACCGCTTACCTATCTTTCTCCAAAACCCTCTCCTGGCTAAAGGCGCGGGCAATACGGCTTTTTGGCCTATTCTTTTTGACTTCATAATGACAAGTATACAAACTCTTGTATAATACATCAATTTCTATACCGTGTCAAATGCAATTCAGCAGGTCCCTCTAACAAATTTCCATTTGCATCAGCGGACGCCTAACCAAGAGATCCCGTTTATCCTCGAAGTCGATTATCCCATTGTAGAAGAAAGATGGACAAAATCCGCCTTACCCGCTTCGCCCTGTGCCTTCCCTTAGATAGAAAGATTTTATATAGTTACTGATAACTTTCGGATGGAGTATTAGAACAGAAAGATCCATTCGATAATGAACTATTGGTTCTAAGACATCTCTGACGATTAGTCAACAATTCAAATTGCTTTCCTTAGGTTCCTAGCTCTCTCGGGTTGGGGTCCGTTTTCTCTTCCTTCGTTCCTAGCTCTAGTTCCGCTATTCGATCAAATGCCTTGAGTGGGGTTGAGATTCAAAGGATTGGTTTCTTGGTTCCGCTCTTTCAGGTGGGTTGGAAAACTTTCATATCAAAGGGAAGGTTGGTTAGCTCTATCGAACGAAGGTTAGGTTATCAAAGTTATTCTCAAAGGGAATTCTCAAATCCTATCCAATTCGTAGCGTCCAACGTCGATACTGACTTCAATGAGAAATCATAGATGGAACGACAGTACCGAGGTTTCTATTTAAGAAAACGTAGTGTAGCGGTTCAAAATGTTGATTGGGAGCAATCCTAAAATTGACAATGTGTAGGGAAAAATACAGCACAAAAATAATGTTGACAAGTAAACTTGCTGAAAAATCTTAGATTAAATGAAAAAATGGGCACAATGTTAGGGTCACAAAGGCAGAACTAATCCCCTCGACATTGGTAGAAAGAACTTCAGTCAAACAAACTTCAGGTACATTAGGGCGTAGCCCATAATAAGAAAAGATATAGCCATTCTGGTCATATGACCTAAGGCATTGGACTGAATGGCCGAAGTTCAAGAGGAAGTGAAGAGATAGGCAATAGGGTAACCTATCCAAACAAGAGCTGCAAATGTGAAAGACTAACCAACAATTAATCATGAATACTCCTTTGCTGACCAAGTAAGACAACCATTTTAAGAAGGTGTAGCAGAGTAACCAGGATAGGAATTCCAATTCCAAAAGTTAAAATCGCATACACATTTAGAGTTGTAGCAAGTTTTCCATGTAACTTGCAGCACTTCGCACTCATCCAGTGTATGACCACCTCCACCACAACCAAAACAAATTAATTTACTTTCACTACCTCTATCAACATGACCACCATGACCTCTCCCTTGCCAACCTAATAGTGTGTGGCTCACAACAAGAGTGGAATTATCAGCTGTCTCCAGGAACAGAGCACGTTGCTTCATGAGGAACGTGAAGAATCCAGGAAAGAACAAGCAAAATCTGACCAAGCAAACACATTCAAGTTTTAGTCTGACAAGAAAACAAACACAGAACAACCCATTGGCAAATGCTCTCATCTCACACATTTTTTTCATGTTGCCACTGATCAGTACGTTCAGCTTTTCAAATAGCTTCTTTAAGTAAGAAAAATAATGTCACTTTTTGATCCACACAAAGGACTTAAAATATATCATAAATCAGGACATGTTATCTAGCCCAAAATATCGGACTGAAAGATATTCTCACAATATTTTCACAGCATCTGTATGGGCCACCAAAATAGCCACCTGCTCCATGAAATCAATTGACTGGTTAAACAACGTGGATTTCACGAAACCTAGATTTTGCACAGTAGTATTAAACTGAGAATCATCAGGACCTTGTGTGGAAAATAAAACAATCTTACTCGATGGGCTGGTAACTTGTTCCATCATGTCACTCAACAAAGACAACTTATAAATAGTACAGAAGTAACAGTTTTTGATTCACTAACTCCAGCTCTTGATTCAGTTTTCATGATAAATCAATGAACCACCAAGGATTTAGCTAAAAAGGTGGTCTTACTTGGTTCAAGACCTCCCCATCAAGAAAACTGCCATCCAAAACTGACACCAGCAGCAACAGCACGGCAGAAATACTACATGAGCATTGCAAGATTAAAACTGCAGAAATACTGCAGAAGAAAGTTGCAGCAACAGAGAAATGAGAAAAAGTTGAAGCACGTAGAAGGCACAGTAAGCCAAAAGACAGAGCCGCAGAGAAAATAAAATGGATCAACAGACAGCAGAACAAAGAAGAACACAAACTAATCTGTAGTTTGCCAGCTGAACAACTGTTAAACAAACAGCAGCAGAAACAAAAGAAAACTGCCATAATAAAAGGATGAAAACAAAAGCAGAAGAAGAGCAGACCTGATTCAAGGAACAGAGAAGAAGAAAGGCAGATGCAGCAACAGCAGGCTGAAAACCATAATTATGAGTTGAGTAGGGCCAGGTTTGATACCATTCACAAGAAAAAAGAAAAAAGGTTGAGGCACAAGGTGGAGACTTGGAAAACAACCCTAATGAAGGTCAACTCCCTAATACAGTTCAAATTAAACTTTGTTTTCAAAATCGTTAGTGTTGTTCTTCAGTATTTATAAGGATACTTCCAGTCAGAAACTGCATGAAGCCTGCACCTTCAGAGACTTTAAAAAATGCGGATATGAAATGTTTGAATCCTCTTTGAGCCAATTTGGATGTTCAAACTCTTCTTCAGCATTGCAATTTAACGCTTCAAGTTTGATAACTATATATGAAAATCTGGGAAAAGCAAGAACATGACAGCTGTGAGTAAGGCTATTCTAGTGGCTAATGTTTTATTGAATTTAAGGCTCTGGATCCAACACTAGCTTGTGCAATGGAAATGAATGGCTAAAAAGGGGAACATGTCGTGCCCTGGCTCCGGGCACCTGCTTACAGCTTTCGAAACAAGGTTGCAAGGTTCCTGGGAAACGACGTTCCATTTGTAAAGTAGGCCTTTTGTAAGTCTAGGTCTAAGGATTCTTTTGCGAGATAAGGAAAAGGCGTGAGACTGCTGGCTGATGAAGATGATCCCGGAACGTCTATTTCAGAAAGATGACAAGTGTTCCAGAGGATATACTTCAGAGATGCTGCTGGGGAATTCTTTGTTTGGCCTTACTATTGCTTTTAGAAATTCATCATCTCATTAGCTTTTTGGTAAAATTTGGAATTCCAGATCATTTGGACATCTAGCCCCAGAAATACTGATCTAACATCAATCACTGATTTAAATCACAAGGGAGAAGGCGACAACACCCAAGCTGATTTAAATCAATTTTCTGGCACTTCAATCTAGATATCCAGATTATGGATGTCCTATACGAACTGCAGAAGGTAAGGGTACACCATGTTCAGCTGCTGGTGCCCATCTTGATTGAGTATACAAAGAAATATCCTTTCAACACTCTCCATTTTTCATTAACTAAACACATTTTCATCCTCATCAAATTCCCAAAGCCCATGTCAAGACACCCTTGTGAATGCCACCAAGAAACTTGAGCACACAAATCATTTTTGTGAAATCAAACAATCCAAGAAAAGTTGCAAACCGAAAGAAAACCAGGGAACGGAAAACAATGAGAGCATGATAAGGTGATGTTTCCAACTGAAAGAAGTGAAAATTATTGAAGACTTCTTTTGTTTTTATTTTTATTTTGGGAGTGTACTGAATTTCTTGAAAGGCCCAAGTCTACTTTATTTGTTCGACTTGGTTGGAAGCTTTTAGTAAAATGGACACCTCATTCATCCTAAATGGGCTATTAGCAGTAATATGCATTTGAAAATGACAAGGGCTTCTTAGGTGAAAAGCAACTTGAAAATTCAGTGATGGTGTTCTACAGGAGGCCATAAATGATACCAGCCTTCTGGGTTTGATCCTCTGTCCAACCCCCTCTTCCAAATAGGAATGAAAATCAACCCTTGCCAAATCAAATCCTTGAAAAATTCTCACTCCAAGTCCTCTAGATTGTTTTTCAGTACAAATGATAGTAGTCCTTCATTCAACCCATATAAAACATGACAGAAACAGCCTGAAATTATTATTTATTTTTTTTAAAGATTAAGCTCCCCATTTAGAGTTGGAGTCTGCTCCCGAGTTCAATTCAATGACATTGTCATAAAGCATATGAAGAGGCCTGGAATTGGAAGCCTCTCAACTGTCAACAGAGCTCATCTTGCATTCTGCAAACTACTGAAACTCCAAATAGTGCCAAAGCCACCAAAGGATGCATGCATTCAACACTTGCAATCACGGCAAGGTTCATCCTCCACCTCTCTTCCTATTCCTTTTTCGATATAGCCTCGTCTCTCTCTCTCTCTCTCTCTTCCGCTCATTTCGTTTGTTTCCCTTTGATTTCAACCCCCACCCCAATATATATATATAATATTTATATTTTGCCCATTGCTCATCTCTATCTCTCTACAAAGTCCTACATACTGAATATCCAAAGGCAATGAATGGCCAGGACTAATACCGGCGACAAGCAAGAGGCATAGTTCTGTCCTCACAATTCTCTCCCTCTCCACAAAACAGGAGTTTTACACCATTTACAGGTTTTATCTTTCCCGAGAACACAATGGAAAAGTAAATTGCCCCAGATCATGCTTAATTTGACTAAGTTTCAGCTATGTGAAAATCATTATAAGCCTATGACAAAATTATCTATTCAAATAACCCAACAGGTTTGAATAGTTAATAACACATCCACATCCATATCCAACCCTCACCCACCCCTATACCCATGTGCACCTCTTGCTTCAGGTGAAAAGCACTTAGAAGAATTAAGTTGTAATCAGCTAAAGAGACTAATTCTATCTTCAAATTGGAAATATTAATAGGCAATATAGTAGGCAATCAGTACCACTATTTATTCTAGTCAGTAGCTCACTTAACGTATGTGCACTATTTGTGATATTTCATGGTCTATACATGTATCCAATAAATATCTTTAATATGTCAAGTTTGAGGCATAGGAAGAACCATTTGTCACTACTACTCAATATGGAACTGGATTTGGAATAACAATATGCAACTCCAATTTCAAATATAATGATCAATAGAAGCAGCCCTGAAAAGTAAATTAGAAAAATATAAATATAACTATAAATAAAACACATTTAACTTCTCATCCACTTGAATTTGGTCATATTATCTCTGAACCTCACCAGAAAGGAAAAGACTATACAGGACAAGAACATCAAATCCGAATTGAGACCACATGGAAAAATTGTACCCCATGTGTATCATTCATATGTAGAGATGCTAAATAAGTGAAATCACAATGGTTACATCAATTCCATATTAGTGTTGGTCTGCCTTCACATCAAACTATTTCCTAATGTTATTTCATCTTCCACAATTAAGTATAATGGCATACTGCACATAATCTAAGCACATTTTAATATCAAGATCAGTGTATTGTACGGAAAGAAGCTAGATCTAAAGAACCAAGAAAATGCTCTAACAAACAGATATAATAAGTTTGCAACTTTACTCTTCCTTTTTACACCCCTTACCTCTCGAACATCCTCTAGGAACGCTTCATGTGATCCACCATATGACCCTACTGCCAACCTAAAATCAACAGTCCTAAAATCAAGAGGACGAGGCACCATTGCAGGAGATCCAAGAAGTCCTTCGTCGTCATTTTCAGAAGAATTCAAGTTCCTTCCCAACAAGTTGCAGAAAACTTTATCATCATCTGCAGCGGTAGCTTGACGCAACACAATACGGCACTTCCTCATAATGATATCTGATATAGACAATACAGTCTTCTTTCTTCTTTCCCCAGAAGGTTTAGGATGTAAACCTTCGCTCTGCAATTCCGCCAGCACTGAGAGAACAGCTTTCTGTATTAAACAACAACAGAAATCATACACATAAAGACAACAACGAATGGACAAACACTGGCGATGGCCAATATATAAGAATAGGACAGGCATCTAATATTGCATTTTAACTGGCCCAACAGTATAAAAGAGAAGAAAACTAAGATAGCTACATTGCATAAACGATGTCTAAGCCATGATATTAAAACAGCAGATTATTAAGGTGCCATATAGATCCAAAAATCAATTACATGCCATGAAAGAGAGAGAGAGAGAGAATCCATTTCCACCACCAAAGCATAAATCCATGAAAATTCAAGCAAGCATGCGACATTTCATAGAAGAGCTTAGTTTCTTGACAAACATAGACATCACATTTTTTATTTGTAAATGGTGATACAAATGACACATCATAATAATGGAAGGACGGGATACAAATCTGTGAACAGTGTTTTGGTTTTTGAGGGTTTCTCAGCAGAAATGCAATGTGATACATTGTAAATATTGTTTCAGTATGGTGCAATCTTTATTCTTATTTTTGCCGTGACTAAGGGGTATTTAGACAATGTTACTCCTATCAATTTCCCAACAAAACAACAAACACATTATCTATTGGTACTGATATGACTTATGAGGCATCTTTATTACCAACATCAGCAAAAGAGAAGGGGAAGGGTGGAAAGGCAAAGGGGAAGGGTGGAAAGGCAGGAAGTTTTTGAACCACATTTAGAACTTCCCTAGCAAATATACTCAGATATCTGAGAAGCTTCTAAGTGCAAAAATTAGTATCCATATTCAGAGGTGTCAAGTATACAATAAAAATGGATATCACAGATTTTATCCTGCCATTTTTCTGACACAACTAATAGACAAGCCAACATTAATAGCAGGTTTAATTCCCCAATAAAAAGAGCTATCATATGATTTCACTAACCTACACAACAAACAGGTAGATTGACCATTGGATTTGGTTTTCCTTGAACTATAATCATAGGTCATTGGTGGGTAGTGCAATCTGCATTGCCTGGTTCTGAAACCTTATGGATCTATCTCCATTGCCATTGAAAATTTTTAAGACAACTTTAAGAGTTGATTGTCAAGTATCCGCAATTCACTGTAAATCAATCCAAAATTTAGGGGGGAAAAAAGAAAAAAAAGGATGTTTCCATCAATACTGACAGACATCGCTACCTCCTTTTTGAAGATGTGGTGATGTCAGATTAAAATATCCAACAAGCATTAGCTTTCCTTGAAAAGAGATAGAGTTTGTTTAATCAGGTTGTCTTTAGCCCCTAAGAGCAGGCAGCTCTCCAATGTATAATAAATGAGAGTTAGTCTTGCACTGAACTAGAAACTACGTGTGGACCTCTATCTTTACCTTGTTGGTTGGATTTGTCTATTTTCACTGTTTGCTTTTTGAAAAAATTCTGGATTGGTAGGCATTTGGGAAAATCTAGCCAGCCGGGCATCCTAAGAAGTCTAAATTTGAACCACCCAGTCATATTTCCTGAGATGAATCTTTCTTTTCAGAGATATCATCCTAATAAAAATATTATCGGGATAGATCTTGTTCATAGGCAAAAATATAGAAAGTTGACCTTTTTTTGATCCAGTCTTCCTAAATGGAGTAAAGCTCTCATCAGCATAATCCGGTTCCAACTCTAGTTTCTATGAATAGGTGCAGGATATGCTTCAATCCTCATATGGAATTCTTCCATTTTATAAGCTAAGCAGAGGTAAAATGCCATATAAACTTAGCTAACTTTATCATACACTTCATCCTCCATCTAACTAGATAAGTGATGGAAGCCAATTAAATAGTTCTATGCACTTAAGAATACAAATTGACTTAGCAAACTCATAATTGTGAAACCAAAGACACCGATATCTTGGTAGCATTTTGAGCACCGTAGCCAACATAGGCCATCATTTCTCGGGAGGGTTCAAGTCTGTCCTCCAGGCAGTTTCATTTATCAAGTAAGGAATAGAGCGAGAATAGAAGCAAAGGAACCAAGACAGCAGGGCATTTGCTAGCTCGACTTATGGCTTTCTTTTCTCTTTCTTTCTCCTTGGGATGTTAGTGCATTTCTTTCAAATGGGACAGCTAATGACATAACCCTTTTACCGTATACAATAAAATGTACTGTATATAGATGAGGAAAGCAATTGCCAAACAATGAAAAGAGTTTTATCTTTTGAAATGCCAAACCAAACTAAACATTTTCCCATTAAGTGGGTAGGCTACATGGATCCATCACCTTCATTCAGCTCTATTGTATACCGTATCCTCGACTAGCTCTAAATGTGTGACATGAAGTCTACAGGTTTTCCTCAAACTTTTCTTTAGTCATTTTCTGCTTCTTTGGCCATAAATTTCTCCTAACCTCTGACATCTCCTAACAAGCACACTGGAATTTGTCTCCATCAAAACACCAGAAATTATTGGAGCTTCCTTGAGTTTTGATCAACTCTTGGAATTAGAAACTCCCAATTACTAGTTAGTCTCACATATAACTAAAAAAACTTTCATATTAAGGAGCTACTCACTCCCAAGGCTTATGCACTGTCACCATGTGCAGAGCAGAGGGCACCTTTCATTTTGAACTGCTCCCTCTACGGGAAAAATGAACTGATCAGTCTTATTAAAATCTCTCATATGAAAGAAAAAACTCGGGATAATGAGAATATCTGGGATCAATAAATGACCTGAAGCATGACAATCCCACAAAATCAACCAGTCAGAAAGACAAATAGGATTGCTAATAGAAAAACATTAGACAAAAATGAACATGTTTACTCTTCCCGTTCTCACAGAAATGATCATAAAAGTTAATATCACCTTAGTAGGTCCAGAAGCATTGCCTTTGTAAACTTCCTTGCTTATGGAATGCTCTAGTATTGTTTTTGCCCATTCAGGTGGACCCTTCTCCAAAGCTTCATATACACACTTCCTGATCCTTGTTCCAACATTTGTAGGAAGCTTTTTCACAGGTTCCAGTGCCTGTGCCCAATCTGGAATGCAACCATCACTGATCCCCATCCTTCCTGAAGCAGGAGTGGAATCAGGCTCATCTTCCTCTATTGTCAGAAAATCATTATCGCTGTTTAAAGATCCATAAATTCGTTTCAAGGCCTCTGCAAGAAACTGCAATCAAATGTGTAAATGTATCAGCAATTCACATACTTGCTCATCTTGAAATAAAACTTATTGCTCCACCCCATCAATTGTAATTTTGAGTATGCTACCTAGCAAACTGAAATGTGTTCTTGATCATCATCACATAGTAGAGAAGGATCTTCAACAGATCATATAAAAGTAAACACATAAACAATCTCACATCACAGATATTAGAATGTTTCACCAAGTAACATTTACATTAGAGAGATTTTTTGGTAGGTACATTTGAGAGAGATTACCAGAATCCATACAATTATGTCCACATTATCACTAAACCTAAAGATGCAAATGAAAGCACAAGTCACCAATGAAATGCAAAAAGAGAGATGAAGAAGATTACACAATTATATCACAGGCATGTCGCAAAATATACTGCAGACAGACCGAAGAAGCAAGTGCATAATTTCTCACAAACAAGAAACTAGAGGAAGGACCAAACTTAAAGAACAGGGTAAGGGTCAAAGAAGCAACTACATCTCTAGTATATTCATGAGTTGTGTATTTTGGAACACCAAAGAAGCTTGAGTATCCTTGTAAATTTGCATCAAAATAATGAATATTTCATTGATATAATTTAAAAAAGGAATCAACATCTATTCTCCCAGGAATTGCAATAGATAATAAACATGTAAAACTGCCAAATATCCATGTTTCTCTAAAAGAAATACAAGAAAGGGTGCAAGAGAAAAGAAGCATTATGAAACTATAAAAAATAAAGGACCTTCACATCCACCAACGTTCTCTTGGTTCATGCCTTTGAGCATGCAGGCATGCATTCCCATTCATGTCATGCACTTGCCAAGTATAAAGGAAACAACTCAAAACATGGAAAAACCCTTCAATACAGAGAGGAGGCATAAGAATTCAATATCCCATTTGCCCAAGACAGAAGGGCATCACTGAATGGTGGTGAAATGGAGAATATAGAGTCCTAAACTCCGCAAATGCGGCACAATTGGCAACTATCGCCACTATTAAGAATTCAAAGCCAGACCCTTAGTGTCAAAAAACAGAGAAAACGTTACTGCACAAATAAATTAGGTCCCCAAAAAAATAAAAGAAAAGCAAAAAATGACGTGAAGAAGCTCTAATTTCAGTAACTGATGAGTGAAAACACACTACTTACTCCTAGCTAGCTTGAACTTGATAAATCCTCTAAACACATTTCCAATAGTTTCCTAGAATCATATCACTTCTTCATAGACACACTCATCCTTAATAACAGCAAGGAAAGAATGCATCTAAGACTAATGACTTTTTCTAATGATGGAATAATTGAAAGGAAAATGACACTGAAAATATCATGAATCTCCAAAGGAATAAATTTTCAAGTTATCAATAACCATTAAAGATTGATCCAACTCCAACTAGACCAGCAACTGGAGGGATTTTGTTCTATTGGTAAGAAGTGGAGGGGAAAGTTGGGGATCAAACTTAGGCCAACAGCCTGGACAAGTGGGTAGCCACCCATAAACTTCCTTTGATACACCAATATTCAAGTACAGCATATCAAACTAGAAAAGGTTGTCTCCTCAGCTGATAAGGAACTTTCTCAAAGAAACAAGACCTGAAAAAGTCAATGAACCAATAAATAGCTCTGCCAAAAATATTCAAACCTACAGTCGCACTCAGTATAGATAAATGTTTCATGTTCAACAAAATATCTCTACTCCTTCAGGATCATATACCTTGGTTACAAAAGAATGAAATTTAGAAATGTAAGCTCAAGCGATAAGAATCTTCCTTCACTGTATAAATTCTGTAAATTTCTCCTAGAGTTAAGAGTTCAAAAATGTCCTGGAAAATCTTGGTGTCTAAGGGCACCAGTCTACTGAAGAAATAGCTATACTAGTAGATTCCTTCGATCTATATTCCCCTCGTGCAAGGTGAATATGAGTATGGCTTGCAAGAAAATAAATGCAAAGGCAGGAATCAAACTAATATATAATCAAAGCAGCCCTCGGATATTCCTAGCACAAGGTCTACCACCACTTATTCCCTTTCTTAGCAATGAAGTTGATTATAACTCCTCTTGGATTTCAGCAAGATAACAAGGGACGGGATGCCCCTTCTCCGGCACTTTTCTAACTAGTCTATAACATCTGTCTACATAACATAATGAAATCATTACCAGTTTCTATTTTATAAACTGAGCTTCTATTTCATGGAACAAATTACAAAGAAAAATGAATTAGTGGAAGGCAAGGAATTATTCTCTTTGTTATATATTCGAGATTTCTTTCAATAACCTGCAAAGAAAGTTGTGGGACTTTGGACAGTTTGGGATACTTTTCTAAGTGTTCTACATTTTCTTTTTCCACTTGTAATCCATCTACTTTTCTGATTTGAATCCCATATAATTTTCTTTTTTTACATGTTGCAGGTGCGGAGACATAAAGTCACGTGCAGATACTTTCAAATTAGTTTTAGTTGGAAGAAAAAAAAAGAAAGAGCTAAACTTCGAAAAATTTGGAACAATGTGATAAAAATAATTTAAAATTACTTGCACTATTTGAAAATATTGAACTGAATGAGTGGCATGGAGAAATAAATTTTTATAGCCAACCTCACTCAGTGGGGAACAAGAGTCTTACTATTATTGTTGTATCAAGGTCATGGGCATCTTAAACATGCTTGCTCAATTTCTCCAGGAATCTAGAACAGGCTCTTAGGAATTTTTGGCAAACAGTGGGGTTGCACACCAAGTTTAGAGCATAAAACTGGAATTTACAAAACTCTCTGCATGCCATGCATATGGCATACTAGCACAACCACATACAAATATGGTTCCTAATAATATTATCTAGTTTAAAATGGCACTTGTCAATGCAAGGTACAGGACTGTGCATACTGGACAGTCAACCCAATAACCATAGTTTGGAGAGCATGATCTTTTTTCATTGTAACTGTTTTTTAAGGCGGCTAATACTCAGCAATAAAAAAAAGGAAGCAGCCATTAGCATAATATACAATTTTTTTGACTTCCCAGTTTAGGACTATGCAGGAGCAGCAAGCATTGTCAACCCAGTGGGGAGAGGAGAGTCAATAACACAAACGACAGTCAAAATCCATAAAGCTTAAAGTAGATCCCAGCCAGACATGGCATCCATGATAGGAAGTTGATGGCACCAAGGCAAGCCTGGCATCAATGATGAAGCTTAGCAAAGATGAGTATCCGTTTGATTGAGCTTTCCAAGATAATCATCACAAAATTAATATTCAATGCTTGCAGCCCAGCTATCTGGAGTCATTAATAGATTGTAATGTTCATTATTCAATGTTCGTAGCCTAGCTCTCTGGAGTGATCAGTAAATTGTTTTGTTCATTCCAACGACTTTTGAAGATTGCATATCATTAAAGATAAGAACATGACACATTATATACAAGAAAAGATTATGTAACATGCAAAATCTTACCAAAGCATCTGCTTCAATTCCAGCCACTCCAGAAAGGGAGCCACAAAGAACACCACCGTCTCCTTGCAAACAGCGCAATATCTTTCCACTTTCACGGATAGTGACTTCTGCAGAATCAAGGTTACCATCCATGCATGAGACAGCTAAAACATATCTTCGAGCTAATTCTGGCCATGTTATTTCATTAATAGGAAGCATATTGAGCCTTGATCTTCTTGTAATACTTGAGCTGGCTACATCTCTCCTCCTACCTCGCCGTGGCTTGGACTCTCCACAATCCAAAGTGGGATCTACAAGGGCAGCTACCTTCAACTGCAGCTCACTCACAAGAACATTCAGTAGAGAAATTTGGGCCTTTCTCAATACTACACCAGTGCATCCAGTGTATGTAGAAGATGCTAGCCTGACACAGGCCTCTTCCCTCATTGCTGCATTTTCCATCTCTATGAAATCATGGGAAAATTCATTATGCCGATCAAATTCACTACTTGATGATGATGCTTGAGCACTTAAATCCCCGGATCCATGAGAAATTATAAATTGGTCTTCTTGGTCCCTTTCGTATCTCTCATGACCACATGTGCTCTCATACCAGGGGCTAATAAGTTCAGCTTCAAGTTCATCAAAGGGAATAGCTACCTCCAAACCCAGGATCTCATGAAAACGCCACAACAAGCCCCAAACCTATGTGAACCAAATAGTGGCACAGATAACAAATCAGTATGTAAATAAAGGAAAAAAAATCAAATTTTCACAAACATCCAATACTTGGAAGTATCATATACATACCTGAAAGACATCACCAGCAAGATGGGGAGGCAGTTTTGAACCCAAAAGCTTTCCTGGCAGAGGAGCGCGATCATCCTTTGCAGGATTCTCGATCATCCCTGTTAGACCCCTTTTACATCCATCACTCAAAGCCATGTCTTGCTTAGCTTCTAGTTTATTCTTTCCATCAGCCAGTAAGAGCCCATTTCCAACCATTGGTAATGTAGAACAGCGATCTCTACTCTTTAAAGATTCATATTGTGAGCAACCATTGACTGCAGGGAGATGTTCAATAATTTCTTGCACAAACTCAACATCCAATCCAAAACGATCCAACTTTATCCAATTTTCCAAAACTTCAGCTGCTGACTCAAATTCGTGATCAGTTCTCGTAACAGATGGGATATTTATAGACCCCAACAAACTGCAAAATTTATTCAATGAAGAAAATGTATCCCCGTTATTCTCAGCTGCTATATCATAATAAAAAGAAGATCCGTCATTTTCCACATGCTTGCAAAAGAACTTTAGAAACCCTGACTGCTTATAGATTTGGCGGCATGCATCGATAAGTGTCCGAGATAAAATCCTCCACACTGAAGATGATGAATGTCCATCAACTGAAAATTCACCAATTTTATCCCCCACAGGTGAATTATCATACAGAATATTTTGAGGACTTTGATGAGGATTAGCTTCATCACAAGCCTCATTAGAACTACTCCCAAGCCACGATAGAACAACATCATCCAAAGGCAGGCAGGGGTCCGAGAAGATCATTTCAATACTGCAATCTCCATCATAAGTCATATTCGGGCAAGTTAAATCATTACTCTGCTTTTCCTTCTGACAATCCAATTGGCCAACACTTTTCCTATAAAAAATAGTTGAACCGTAAGGAATGGGCAATGATGAACATGAAAACCTTCTGACTTTGAAAAGAGGACCTATATCACCATCATCTATCACATCACACAAGAAAATAGAACCAGTAATCTTATCATGCCAACAAGACCTATATCCAATAGGCCAAATCTGACTGACATTATGATATGACGGTCTTGCATCAATTTTTCCCAAAGAAAGAACAAAGAAATCTTCATATTGAATGGGAAGTCCATCCTGCAAAATACAAGCAGCATGTAAGTAAGGCACAAAGACAGATTGCATGAATTGCAATACTTCTGCATCAAGATATCCAAACAATGATCCAGTACAATAGTAGAACTACATGCACTCATACACACTTACATTAAATTGCTGAAAAACACTGCCAGCATCTTCTTTCCCAGCTTCTGTGACTACTAGATTTTTTCCAATTTTACTCATACTAAACTCTGCACTCCTTGCATTGGAGGAGAGTCCCTCCAAAGAATCAGTCATCATATGGCCCTTATTTTCAGCAAAACCATTAGCCATTAAAAGTCTGGACAACTTCCTCCGTTTCTTAGCATGCAACCCCTTCTGAAGTGAAGTAGAGCCATCAGCGCTCCTTAAATCAGGCTCTACAGAAATTCCATTAGACACTAGCCCAAGATAGCAGGCAACATCAGACATCGTCTCAAATATCTTACCATCTGGAGCATAATAAACAGCACATAATTCACAGCTGCTCTTGGATTGTTTAAATTCCACACGCCAACCCTCTTCTAGTACACCATGCCTTTCAGTAATAAATTCTCTAAGAGACTCTAAAAATATTTGTTTTGGATCCCAAGGTGGAAATTTATTAGTTGTGTTACTACGACTCCTAAGCCCTCCTGGATAAAAACTGAACTTTATGTCCTCCAAACTTCTAGAGATTGACTGTCCGCAAGGAAATATATCTTCAAGGTCCAATCTCACTGTATGTCTTAATGCCGCAGATGTATTTTGAAAGCCAAATCCATTCCTTGAACACAGAGTATTTGGATGTGATAAAGGGCCCCCAATTGGATAGCCACCAAAAGTATTAGCACCCAAGGTACGTTTTCTAGAAAAACAAAAAAACAGAGGTAAATATAGCAAATGACTACCTTGTAAGAGGCATTTCTAAATATTGAGCAAACATTCAACCAACCAATACTCATACAAACAATAACCAAGAAAGACAAAAAATGAACTGAAGTAAATCAACAATGAACCCCCGAAGAAGGGCCCATTGAGTGCCAGCTCTTGATCTTATTCCTGTAATATAACTACACAAAATGAAAAATAAAACCAGCAGAATAGTTTCCAACTGAATTACAACTTAAGCAGTTAAACCACATAACGCTAACAATGTCCAGAAGCAAAGACTCGTTTCAGCTCCCTGATACACTCATTGCAAGAATAGTCCAATCTAAAGACATTAAAATGGAAAATTGAATGTAAATATCTACTCCATTAGCCGCCAAAAAGGCACCCATATATCAATTGATTTTTCTGTTTTTATAACCTTCTACATGAAAGCGGAGCAGACTTTCTTTACCGTGTTCACGCTCATATCCTCCCGTATACAAGGGTCTCCCTCTCCAACTCGCTCACACACAAAAACATTATTATAAGATCTGCTTAGCAGTAGTTGTAACATCCCGAATGTTCCCGGTAAGATTTTTCTCAAATAAATAAAATCATAAATAATTTTATTTCAATAATTTAATTAATTATGTGTGTTCAAACCTTATGTGGCTAATAAATTATGGTCTTAAGTGTACCATCTTAGAGGGGGCCAATCCATTACATGTTAGATTAGGATAAATATGCTTCTTTTGAGACTTATTACCAACTAGGATTATCTTGTAGATTTTAAGGGGTCATGTAAATTATCTAAATCTTTAAAAGGCTAATGTTATGAACCAATAATATTATGCAATTTAATGCAGGATTTCCTATAGAAACAAGGATCCCTAACCATCCCTATATAGTAGATAAGTGCTAATATGTTAGCTAAAATTTTGGTGGTGGAAGTTAAAGTCTATCATAACCAAACATTGAGGTAAAAATTTTGGGAGGAAAAATAAGAGTTGGTTATAGTGGTTTCATGGTAATGTATGATGGCCAAAATTAAAGTAATAACATAAATAGTGATATATGGGGTCATGGATTATGGTAATAAAAATAGTTACTAAGTTAGCTATATTTTAGGAGATTGCATAGAAAAAAAAGGCTCAACCACCTATAATCATAGGTTGTAGGCTATATTTTTGGGAATTAAAATCAGGTTGTTAAGGATCCTATAGAAGTGTTAATCAGTCATGGATTTGAGGACATTTTTGTTGGAGTTAAGATTTACACGGACAAACTAGGTTAAGGGCTAGCTAAAATTTAGGAGTTAATTCCTAGAAATAAGAAGGGCATTATCTACCTTTACTCTTCAAGAGAAACTATTGGAAGACCCTAGCAAAGTCTAGCTTGCTGTCCCAAATGTCTGGTGAGAGAAATCGAGGATTTTGTTAAGTGGTTACCATAATTTTTGGAGTCAAAAGCTTATAAATATTCCTAGCTAAAAGTGGGGAGTTCTGCCACATGAATGGGAAAGACAATTTGCCAGAATTTTGAGGAAGAATTGGGATTAGAATATTTTCCCAAATCAATAAGATAATAAGAGATAAGAGGGAAAGAAGCTAACTACTAAAAATCCTAGTTTTTTTGGGAGAGGTTGGTTGACTTGTAAAAAGGAGGCCAAGTATAAAGAGATAATTATGCGAGGAGATTAGCCGAATCTAAGATAAATGCAACCACTGGCTAGGTGGTTTGCTACATCTATTTGAGTCAAAATAAGGAGTGGTTAGAGGATGATTTTATGATGGTTCGGCTGTCATGAGGGGAGGAAAATCAGCTTAAAATTTCAAGTGTTAGAGAGGAAAAACTACCTAGAAACAAACCCCCTCCTTCTATGAATTAGACCCTTGATAACTTAGCTTCTTTTACCTTGTCCTTTTGGCTTCCAAAAAGAGAGAGTAGCCATGCTTGTTGATGGCATAAGAGCTGTGGAAGAGATGAAGAAAAGAGGGAAGCAAAGAACATTCATTAGAAAGGCAAGTAATTTCGTAACCATCCATGTTCTAGTCCAAATCTTATAGCAAGAAGTTCTTGATTTCTCTATTGAAATCCATGATTAATAATCATGTATGGCACGATCATAGAGAAGTAATTCTAAGGCCAAGCAGTTAATTGAAATATAACAAGTAACTTGTGACTTTCCATCTTCTAGCAAGTAATCTTGAGGCTTTCTTGTTGCCTCTTGATTTTCTATCAGGCAATCATCGATTTAGCTAATAAAATCCATTAACGATTCTCATGAATGTCATGGTCAAAGAGGAAGCATTTTAAAGTTCCAACTATGAATTAAAGAGGAAAATTGAGCATATTGGTCGAGAAGTAGTGTACTAAACATTTTAAATCCAATGCTTTGATTTGGTTCTAGTAGCATGATTGTTGGACTTCGAAATTCAAGTCTAAAACTGGAAAGGATAAAAAGCAGTATTATGGCACTTTATAATGGTCCTTTGATGCACGGTTAAAATGGTAAAGAAATGGTATATTAGAATATCATAGGGGCCGGATTTGTTAGAGATAAAATGAAGGCTTGGAAATATGATTCTATAAATCATACTTACACCAAATTAATAATAGAAGAGGAAAGAAAATAATGTTATCATACTCTTTTCATGTAGGCCATGAGCCTAATAGTTTACCCTTCAAGTGTATGTTTAACTTATGGTAAGCATGGTATGTTAAGTTATTTCCATGTTACTTCTATGATACATGTTAAGTAATTTTCTATAAAAGATAGAAATTGATGAAGAAAGTCATGACATGTACACATGCACTTTGGAGTGAGATAAAGGATTAAATACTTGCTAATTTTGGCCATAAGATGAATTGGACGAAAATCTTAAGGAATCTCATAGTTTGGCTTGGAAAAATTATAAAGTAAGAAAAGAAAGTTGGGGTTTTCCCTTAATAGCCATGTGCTCAAGGTTAGAGTAGGGAAATTATTGGCTTGGTAGTAGCTTCTTACTTGATTTACTTGATTTACTTGATTTAAGGATAAGTAAAATAGAAGATACAATGTAGATTTGACGAATAAAGGACTTTGTAGCCTTAATATAAGGTAATCATGTAGAACACTCAGGTGTTCTTGCTAATTCTTGACACCCATGTAAAACACTTTAGCATTTCTTTCAATTGGCATGAATATACTTTTGGTACCCTATGGCTAGGTAGAAAAGAGCGCATAAAAACACTAAGGTATCTAGTCGAATGGAAGACTACGGCACCTTAGTGTAATCTACTTTATTCTGATACTGATTCTATATCCGGTGCTTAAGGTCGATTTATTTTTAAGGTAGAATACTTATAAACTTGTGGCTATCGTACAAAATAACATCTATGATGTCACTAATGAGAGATATCATAGGTGGTATGAACATACTATTGGTACTAGGAGAAATGAATAGGAGATGAGGATACCATAGATGCCGGATGATCTCACAGTACTTACCCAACTATCAAAGGCGTAAATAAACAGTTTTTGGTCACAATGGCAGAATAAGATCCACAAGGAGCTTTGATATCTCACATGGCTATGACATTATGTTGAACTAGATTTCTCCAAAATCTAGGGAAAGATCTTAGTATTACGGATATTTTGAGACCTCAAAACTTCAATTGGATTTGTGAAACCTTCTGGATATCCTTTGGGATATCATTATTCAGTTGACATTGTATTTATTAATTATTCACGCTGTTATTAAGTTATTACATTAATGATGTCATTTATTGATTATCAAAGGACAATGATTTGTTTCTATATATTAAATATTGTTGGAATTTGTTATTTGATAAATGAGCTCTCTGAATAGCTTGATTTTTTTATTGTTTTTGACATTAGTCAAAGTAATTTGTTGGGTATTTAACTCACTCTTACTATTTCTTTCTGCCATAGTAGCAAGATTAGAGAAAGGTGACTCTAGAGCTAGATAAAGTTAAAGACGCTAAAGATTATGAGCCTAACCGAAGAAGGTGTTAATTTTACTTCATACTCTAGATATATATTCTAATATCTTGTTTTATTTTGTTGGGATTTCGGGCTATATTTCTTCCCAGATTGTTTTTGACGTATGAGGATAATTATATTATGGTAGTTATGTTTTATTATTTAAAGACATGTTATGATGTTGATTTGAGACTAATAGCTTTTCCGAGTAGTCAGATTCAAGCAGCGGTCATGGACCAGGTCCAGGACGTCACAATATTTTAGCAAAATTGCTGGCGGTCAACTACAGAGGATTCTAAAGCAAAAATGGTTAAAAAGAAGTTGTTGGGGTACAGTCTCAAAACACCCCACACCCCACTATTTTAAGGCAAAAAAATCAAAGAGAGGTTGTGGAAAGCATTGACAAACCACACCTTAAGCACACTACGATGTGATCAGCGCAATAAAATTTTCTCACTCCTATATTTTCTCCATTTTTTGGATATATCTGAATTTTTCATTACATTTTCTGATCCAAAACATCAGCCAATATAAAAGTCACCACAGTCCAATGGCAGGTCCACAACTTTAAGAGGAAAACGAACTTTAAAAATAAATTGGAGTGTATTAATTATACTATCTTCAACCCAGAAATACACACATTTTTCACGATTGATGTCAAAGTGTCTTGATATCCTTGAATTTATTCCTAACATATAACTAAAGAATTGGATTTTAAGTAACTTTAACAATTCACAATTCATACTTCATTCATACATCTCTTTATAAATAAATAAATATATATATATATTCATATATCTCAGTTTTTTCCTTTATTTTCATGGATGCATACTCCAAATCAGCAATCACAATGTTTTCTCATATTACAAAGTCACTAACTCATAACATGAAGATCACAATCACACAAAACAAACATAAGAGGTTAAAAATAAAATAAAAATACAAAGTCATTTGTCCTGCTAACTTTCATTGAGCATTTCACTTCTTCCTTTGATCAAATATGTTCTGGGCTTTGATCAAATGTTAAACTTACAAATCTTAGCATATATGCAATGCTTAGATAGACTGGTTGAACTAAAAATTTTCCTCTCTTCTAGGGATCACATCCCATCGGGTGAATTCTTCCCTTTTTAGCTAAACAAGACAGTTCAAAAATTAATCCAACCAGCTATTACCAGAATTCAAACCCTGCCGTCACCCAATGTATGATAGCTTAGCCATCAATGCTCAGTAGCATATGTTAAGCAGATTATTATTATTATATGTATCAGTTGTCAGTGGTAACAACTGCACAATAAGAGCTCGTTTGGCAAGCAAGGTCCCAGGAATGGTATTGGATCGTAGTGTCGTCAGTATATCATATAAACAACCATAACAGTGTCATGAATGCAGCTCCTTCAAATACCAATATGTATTGGTTGATGCAACATATCATGGCCAATTTTTTTTGGTCCTAGGACCATTCCGTCTTGTGTACAAAGATGCACCTGCAACCGCATATGTTATATTTCCCAGAAAGAGGGGTGTTTGCATATTAATTCAATTTTAGCATGCATGTGGAATCTACTTGATTATAAGCAACATACACTTTAAAAAAAAGGGCATCTCAAAAAATACCTTTTGATAAATATTACTACTTAATCCTGAAATGTGATGTCCTCTTTCCATTTTTATCCTCATTGAACTCAGTGCAGTCCAATCTTGGACCCACTTATAAAGAAAAACAAACCCACTAAGACAATTTCTATCAAATCAAAATACATCAAAACAAAAACCAATCCACCCTGTGTGTGATTTCATGTCCTAGATCAACCTGCCCACCATCATACTGGGGGGCCAATTTTTTATATCAATCCTGGTCTACATGAAAGTTATTATAAGATAAGAAAAAGGAAGCAACAAGAATGACACTAGGAAAATCCAACATGCAGGATGGGCTAATAATTTGACATGTCTGCAAAATTCATAAAGTCGTTCATTCTGGACTACTATCATTATGTGATGGATGGAAAATTTTGACTAATCCTAATAATCCGAGTCCCGTTCATGACTATGATGACAATTTAACTGAAACTCGGTTATTAGGTAGCAAAGGATGTGAGTACTTTGACCCAACACAGGCAAATACTTCATGAGGAAGAGAACGGCCACAGAAGAGAAGGGATGCCAGCGGGGAAATAGTAGATATCCAGCAGAAATAAGCGGGAGAACACACCAAAGAGGGTGGTAGATGTCACAACAAACCAAGAATGTTAATAATCATCAATGCTAGAAGCCTCATGAGCTGTGACACCCCTTTTATCAATAATCAATAACTAACTGAACATAGTATTATGACACACTAAAACAGGAGTCCAACTCCTAATCCACCTAAGAGACAAATTCATAAAAGATGATCTAATATATTATCTCCAAAGATATCCTAAACTTTCAAATGGAAAAATAATTACAAGAAAATTTAGAGACACTGCAAAAGTAACAAGAAAGAAAAAATTATAATAATCTCTGGGACAATAACACGGACGTCACACTTGAGCCTTGGCGCAACTGAAGGTTACTCCATTATAACTGCAAAGTTATGGGCTCAAACTATACAAACAGTCTCTCTACAATGTCCAGGGTAAGACTACTGTAATATGACCCCAAAACCCCAAAAAGTTGGGATCTGTCGCATTAGGCCGTCGTTTTTAATCTTTGAGACATTAACAAAATAAAAAGGCAGATAAAATTTCCAGCTTCAGGCTTCTGTGCTGCTTCTCCATCAATTCTACAGAAAGAAAATAAGAATAATATATGGAAGATCATGCTTCAAGGAAGAATGAGTCAAGAAGAAGCCATGACAGAACTGGGCCTCTTTCTATGGTTTGCAGAAGGCAATGTTGCTTCCAATTTTCAATAGGTTTGGCATTAACCCACTTGACAATAACAATCCTAATCATTCATGTTCAAGTGTCGTATACACTCTCTATGAAATTCAATCATAATCAGGTGAAATTCATCTTCTTCATCACATATTTTATGGAGACTGCATTGACTTTGCATTACCCTCATTCCACATCTTTGATTATGACCCTGAGACTCCTTTGATGAATAGCTTGAATTCCTCAAATACAAGCAAATTGATGATACTGGGAATACTTCCTCTTCCACTTGTATTAAAATCTAGGCTTACCATTCATCAAGTTCGCACACCTCCCAAGGAAACTGCACTTGCTTGAACTTACTCTCTGGAAAGTGAAAACAGAAGTTTATCTTTCGTGTTTGGTGCACAACTTTTTTTCCTAGGAAGTAATCTATCATGTTTGGTTCACACTTCACACACATACTGCCCCAATATAATACCTAAAAATATAATTTTCATATTTTACTTACCATATTTTTATAGGTGGGGTCAATTTTTTTCCCAACTCAAAAAGTTAATGGGATCAACACATTAACTTCCCCTGTTTAGAGAATGTAGGGTAGTTGTAAAAGAAATTAAGTTCCGTCTTTACCTTTCTCTTGGATGTGAAGAAACAATACAAAAGTTCTACAACTTGGGTGAAATACATGCCTTCTCTGTAATTCACGGATAAAGACTATTAAAACTGAAATCTCTCTTTATTTTTATTTTTATTTTTGCATGAAGAACATAATTCCTTCAACTTTTTAATTTGAGGGGAGCCAACTGCTCTGCCCCTAAGTTATTGAGAATAAACAGACTTAAGTAAGCTGATTAATGCAAATAAAAAATAAGACAAAATCCTATTTCTAAGAAGTGGACTTCCTAAGATAACTTCATCCCAAACAAATAAAGGCTTATGCCTTCTTGACATTATTAAATTTATACTTTCAACAGCATCCTTACTAAATGGTGGACAACTAATGTAAATAGAAGCACTATGACACTGTACAGCCATGTCCAGCTTTCGTTCTAAATATGGCTTCAACCACAACTCTTCAAGTTCCATCAACTTCAGAAACACAACACTTCCTCATATCCCAACACCATCTTTCAAATATTCCAAACGTTTTTTGATAAATGTAAGCCAATCATGTGGTTCTTGCAAGTAATTAAACCAAAACGTTTTTTTAGTCCTAAATCCCATAATTTTAAGTAGCATTTTATCTTCAATCTTCTATCTCAACAAGTAGGCACCTTTGCTTCATTCTTGTGAAAATAATATCCGTGAGAATTCCTCCTCAGTCCTAAGTACCGATTTAGAGCAACCATACACCTCTATGTGTGTGTGTGTGTGCGCGTGCGCATGCTTGAAAACTAGTTAACCAAGACAGGAGGAATCCTCACTTATTTAGCATTGAAACTTCCGGCATCAAAGATAGTTCACAATCGAGCAACTAACCTTACAAGGCTTTGTTTTGTATGACATAAAGAACTCGATAATGTAATCACAATTACCAGGTTTGTTTTGCCTGAGCTACCATGAAATGAGCAATTCAAATTAATCCAATGCCTTTGTTTTGCCTGAATTGCCATTGTTTTGCCTCAACTCATTGACAATCTTGTCTCTCAAATATAAAGAAAAGAACATTTCCAAATCAACACTTCAACGACTTGGTGGCACACTTTCCTGTCTTCTATCTTGAAGGATATTTTAGAAAATATATCAAATTTTGGTTGCAAAATGTTTGTAGTTGGTTAAAACCAAGCACAAAGATGTGATGATGCTTAGCAATCAAGCCAGCTTCATCATTTCATGACAGAGTTTATTCCATTACATGACATCTCACTGGACCAAACGTGACCCTAGTGCATCTGGGAACAAAATTATGACACCTATAACCAAAAAATATGCAATGACTGTCCTCAAATAACTAATTTTTTGTACTTTTTAAAATCTTAAATTCATGAACTGGCTTCATCCCTTAGATGCTCTTCATATTTCCCAATATCTGCTTACTGGATTTTTCTACTTGATTTCTGCTAAATATCAATTATTTGAGAGTAAATACATTTGGACTAAAAAAGTCATGTGTTGTGATCATGTTAAAGCATTTTTTCTTCATTGAAGGTGAATCATGATCGCATTCACAATTTGGTCAGACAATTATGCACTTCATTGACTTTGATAGAGCTCTAACAAAAGTTATAATGTTGGATTTCTTCCTCTCTTTAAGTGGATAGATCATATTAGTCTTCCAGGGTAGTTTCAATGGCTAGCTTATGGTTATTTGAATGTTTTATATTCGACATCACACAATTGTACACTACCACTAGAAAGTGCAATACATATAAAAAGACAATGAAGTATGGAGAATTTTTCTCATATTATATAAAACAGTAGCAATGCTTATAACTGACTATATGTTTAGAAAATTTTTTTTGTTTCAGCCTTTATCATAACACAAGAGGAAATACTGCAGAATCGAACCTAATTATCCAATTAAGTTTAGAGCAGGCTTCAGGGGAAAAATGCATATGTGAATCTCCAAGCAGCTATAGTTCAAAGAGGAATCATCCCGATTAAGCTAAAGATTCAAATTTAGACTTCAATCTGCCACAGACTATTAAAAGCCAAAAGGCACATCTTTATTCAGACTCAGGTACAAAAGTCTGCGTCGAGCAGAATTAAACAATTCCATTTATGCGTCCAGAAGTAACCAACATCGGTTCATTTCAACTGCAACCAATATTTTGAACTTATATCTCTGTGGCACACCAGAAAAGCTTCTTAAGATAAGTGCACCATATATGATTCAACCAATGCAACGTTAAACAGAGAACTCCACATGCACGACAGTCAATTCCTTCCAATAGAGTATTTCAACTGAAAAGCATGTAAATTCATGCAACTTCCGAACCCCTAATTCAAACAAAAATGAAGGAACAAAAACAGCGAAGAACTCACTGATAATGAACCGCCAAGAGCAGCGGAAAAAACTAAACAAATGCGCGAAACCTCGTACCTCGGATCCCGCGCCATCAACAACTCATCACTCCCCTCACCATCCCCGGCCCCCTCTCCCCCATCGCCATCGCTCGGCGGGGACAAATTCATATCCAACAGCCTAACTCCGCCGCCTCGCTTCCGCCCCAAAGGCCACCTCCTACTTCCAACCCCGCCACTCAAACATTCCCCGCACACCCACTCCTCCAACAACGCCGCCTGCCTCCCCCTCATTCCTGCGCAGCCAAAATGAAACCCTCGCTCGCAGCCGTCGCACACCACCACATGCCCCCGGACCTCCGGCCGACCACAGGCGCCGCACGACGACGACGCCCACCCCTCTCCGGGAATGTCGGCGGGAGGACCCTCCGCCGGCGGATGATTGTCATGAAAGGAACGCACCATAGAGGTAGGAGAGAGAGGGGAAGCGGAGGAGGGAGAAGGTAGGGTTTCTGAAGAGGAAGGGGTTTCATTGAGATCGATGGTGAGGATAGAGCGATTTGGAGGCTTGCAGTCTGACTCGGTGAGTTCCATTATCCAAGCTGAGTCGCGGCCGAGTTCAATTGTTGCTTCTGCGTTGATCTGTATCGCATTGTTCAGCTCCAACGGTCCAAGATTCCCCAAGAAATTTCTTGGATCCAAGAGAAAGAAGACGGAGAGACTCAACAGACCACTACGGATTTGGTTTCTTCTGTTTCGAGTAGTCCGAGAATGAGAAGGAAATGGAAAGACAGACGGCAGGCGCAGTCGGCCGTGGCATATACTTGCCTAACCACCCTCTTTCGGGAAGCTACGTCTGTCATTAAAAGTGACTCATTTTTTATATATTAATTATCTAAATTAAATAAATAATTTTAATTTAATTATTTAAACTTTAAAAAAATATTTAAATTTAATTACTTTAAAATAATTAAATCATAATTATTTATTTAAAAATAAATAATTAAAATTAAAATAATAACTCTCATCATCCCTTTAAAAAAAATAGAGCATTTCTCAATCCACTCCCAAAAAATTCATACCAATTTATTATTAAAAATACAAAATTTATATAAATATACATCTATATTGATAATTATAATATATCATTGTTGCACATCTTACAATAATTTTATAAATTACAATAATAAAATAAATATGTTAACATAATTTTTCTTATGGCCACATATTTTAATATAAATAGGACATTTTCTTACAACTTTTTTTTTTATTCTAAGTAACTAATAAATTGAAATTTTTATATCATCTTATTTTCTGTACCACCACAATATTTGATCCAATCTTACTACATCATTCCAATCATTTACCATGTTATAATTGTTTCTTAGTATTAGTTGAAAAATTCTAGATATAATATATATGTATATATTCCCAAGTACCTTTGTTAAGGGGGATTATAAAAAATGGTATAATTTTTTTGTTAAAACCTACCAACAAAATGATGAACATATAGGATTTTATAAGTGTACTATAATGTATATTATACATGTTGTATTTATGGGGATAATTTTGCAGCCCATAAATTCAATTCTATGATATAATTGTAAAATTTGTCCATTTTTTGGTTAGTACAAAAAAAAAAGAAAAATAATAATATAAAAATAAAACAAAATTATACTATATCATCATTGAAATTTGGTACTAAGATCAGGTCACTGTTCAGGAAATGGATAAGTGATCCATTCTTACTTGAATGTCTTCTAATATTTTCCAATTTTTTTTCTAGTATGTAGTTGCTTAGTTACCTTTTTGAGGATGTGTGATGCATTAAATTCTTAATATCTCTCTAAGATGGTTTTACAGTCTGTAGTTAGGTCTCTATTTAAACATATTTTTTTGGCACAGTTGTTGAGTTTTTGAATTATTGTGGTTGAGTTGGTTTTGATAATTATATTGTATATTTTATATACTTATAAAAGTATGCCAAATTGTCAATATTTTTATCTTGAGAATATCTATACTTTCAACTAGTGAGAATTTCCAAGCACCTATTAAACCTTATAATCTCTAATGTTAGTATCTGTATTTATCTTAATCCATTCAACTTTCAAGGAATCAATTTGTTAATCCTATTTATAAAACTCTGGTGTAGTTATGAGAAAAAGTGAACATTTTGAAAATTAAAAACCAGTGAGCCGATTAATTTCTCAGGCTAGGATTATAAATTACAATCTTCCCTTAAAAATGGATTTATTGTGCCATACTCACAACTATCAAATTGTTACAGGAAAAAGATACTTACTTTGCTCATTATCTATAGATATCATATTATAAATAAGCCATGCGGGGAGGATTTAAGAGTATATATCCAGGTTTTATTCGGCTCACAGTATGACTTGCCAAATCTCCTTAGCTTTTTTTACAATCGCTAATGATGTACTTGCTAGTTTCTAAAGTCCACATAAGTTACAAGTCGACGATAGTGTCGACTTTATTCTAAATTTATATGCATTTATAACTAATTTATTCTTCAATACAAGCTGAATGAAGGATTTGTTCTTTTAAGGAGTAAAAATTACCTTAAATTTTTATTTTAGTGTAAGCAAATTTATTGGTATTGTATGAAAGTTGTAAATATATGTCAAACATTTAATATGGTTGATGTTTATTTCTTTATATTTTATAATGTACATGCTAAACAAAAAATGGGTAATTATATGCTTCCATTCTGAAAATAATGGGAAAAAAAAAAGGTAACATTTGTTTGAATCTTTTAGCACGTGAAAATCATCCAACTGGTAGACAAAGGAGATTGAAACATAGATGGTGAAAATTGTTGGTATAAAGCTTGAATGTATGTTTGATCTCTATGATATTTACACTGAAATCCTTAACTCATTGTACTGTCATATAAATTAAATCATTAAATATATGTGTCAATATTTACTTGATAATATTTTTTTAACACTTAAATATATTTGATATATCATATTACTTATTTTTCCTCACACTAAAAGGAATAAAATAAGGTATAGTCTTACTTTTTTTTAGACTCATATGAGATAAAACTAGAAGGAAAAATGAAATAATTTTTTGTACACTCAAACCGAAATCATAAGAAGAAAAAATGAGCCAAATGAAATAGAAGAGTTTAGCACACATTTGTATTCTCTAGGCACGAATTCTCTTCCTATTTAAAAGAAAAATTAGAAGAAGGAAGAGGTGGGAGGGAGTCCCTCCAAATTAATGAGAAGATTAAGATGGAGTCCCTTCATATTCTCAATTAAGAGGAGATTAACTCTCCTTAATTACCATTAAGAATATAATTATGCCATATTGACTTTCAAAGTGAAGGGTCTACATACCAAATGTGGGGAGAGAGAGTTTTTGTGTTGGTCAATCTAGTTTAGCTGGCCAATGTCGTGATAAATTTTTGAGATTTTTTTTGTATCTTAAAACTCTAATCGTTAGTTATCTAAAAGTAAAAAATTACTATTTACAATAACTTAATTCATTTTTCATATGGCTTAACTATGATTAATATGTATAAACAAATTAGAAATTGATTTTTTTTTCTTAGATGAACAAAAATCCAAACAAAGTATCCAAAATTGGATTGAACATACCAAACTTGAAGCCCTAAATAGCAAAAGGCCACAAATTACAACAAATATAGGATCCAATTGATTAATCTTGTCTGGTCTCCAAATAAGATATAATATTTTATTGAACCAAAAAAACTCACAAGAAAAAATGTCAACAAATATATAAACTATTATAATAAAATATCCAAGCAGATCCAACAAAATACAAATATTCCAAATACAAACAAATTGTAACAAACAGAAATATATATCCATCTCCAAATACCAAGTCCAAAT
Organism: Nepenthes gracilis; assembly: GCA_033239525.1. Lineage (NCBI taxonomy): Eukaryota > Viridiplantae > Streptophyta > Magnoliopsida > Caryophyllales > Nepenthaceae > Nepenthes > Nepenthes gracilis. Next base: position 21,247,514 of record BSYO01000001.1, read on the forward strand.
ACAATTCCAAATACAAATCCCAATTAAAATATAAACAAAACTAAATTTTTGAGTATTCTCGATCTGAATATTATATGTATCTAATACCCTCTAATCTAAAAGGTTAAAAAGTGGGACAAAATTATAAACTTTAAATTTAACAAGTATCAATCTGTATATATAACAAATGTATGTCTAATGAAACTAAACGAATGAACGAAAGACAGTAAAATATGCATCAAATCTAATATATTAAATATTCAAACACGATTTCATACAAAAAAGTTATAATCTATTTATAAATATTAAATAATCCAAAAGTACGAAATCATCCAAATTTCACAAATATAACCAACTGAATGCTCATTTGTTTAAAGTCCAAAATTAAATAAATCCAAATATTAAGTCTAAAACCTACAAATTTTAAATGGTTAAATTATATCAAAAATCAAATACTATGTAAGTAAAACCTTGAAAATCTAAAACATATTAAAAGCGGAGAACTAAAAGCCAATGATTTGCACATTGACTAATCTGAAGGTAGACTCTAAGGACGTCTAAAAATAATATCTCATTAATTTTATATAATGGTTCTTTAAGAAAATATCAAAGAATAAATTTTATATCAAATCACAAACTTTTTTTTTTGTAAGAAAAGTATAAAACTTTTCAACTTAGAAAACGTATAAATATCAAAAGGAGCAAAAGCACAAAGCTTTTTGCACTAAAAAAGTGCAAGCGTACGGTTTCATACACAAAACTATCTGCTCTAGGGGAAGCATAAACATAAATCTCCACAAAACTATCTGCTCTAGGGGAAGCACAAATTAATCAGGGCACTTGTACAAGCCATTATCTGCAAATGCATAAATTTCATGAATTTTATTTCTCAAATATTCTTATATATGAACATAATGTTTTAAATATTTATTTATTTTATACAAATCAAATAAAACCCCCAACTGTTCTATAAAACCTAAATAAAACTTAAAAATATTTGGTGAAAACCATATATGTACAATAACATTCAAAGAGAGAAAATAAAAAGGTCAGATGCATATATATATCAAAATAAAAAATATAAATAAAATTAAAGACTTTGAAAATAGATCAAATGATGATTTTAGAATATTTGATTTAACATTCTAATATAATAGATCTAAAATTTCATTCCTCATCTTTCTCTCTCCTCTTTTTCTTCCTATCATCTTCGTCCTCACTCTCTTTTATCCTCTTTTTCTTACGAAAAGGTTGAACAACACGTAGTTGCCTCTTCTAATTCAATTGACACACGAGTCTCGGATAGAAGCACATCAAGTGTCCTCACTTTGACTCAACCATGCATAAGCATTATATCAAGCACGGTTCAAGTGTCAATATTTTATCCAAACTACGTATGAGTGTAATATAGGCGCACAACACATGCCATTTATTCTACTCAAACCACTCATTCTATCCAAACTGCTGTCTTGAATAATAGTAATTAGTTGTCATGGAATTCATATTAGTTTTGCTATTGTCCAAGATGGTTACTATTTATTGTATTTTTTATTATATCACTTATTAAATTTTTAGATTATTCTCACATTTTCTTAACTCAAGAATAGTACAAAATAATAAAACTGGCTGCAGATTAAGTATTTGTTGAGGAGTGCGCAAGTAGAAGATCTTATAGTCTATCTATTATTTACTATTAAGTGATGTGAGGATTCATTTTTAAGACAGCAGTGGGATAGTTAGATCAAAATTGCGTCCCTTAGAGTTTTAACATATGTGAACATTATTATTTCATTTACCTCATGGTTGAGGTAATTTATGCTTGAGATCTTTACGTGGTCGGTTTAGGACATGTCAGTTGTTTCAAGTTTGAGTCACCACAAGTCGAGCAAAATGGTCAAGCTTATTCTCCATATCTGTCCAAACGGGCAAGTCCAAGCCACTAAGTAGACTTAGCCTTAGAAATAATCATTAAGTCCTACAAATGGTTGGCATGGTAAAAAGGAAATGGCGAACTAAATTCCAAAGATGTACCCAAAGCCTTTGACATGGCAACCGTTTAAAGTTAAACAAGTGAAAAAGCTGAGAATTTCTTATTAGATAAAATAGTCATTCTCTAAACATGATTGACAGCCTATTGGAAATCCATTATTCATTGGCACAACTGGAGCTTCCCAGTATCTAAAAATGTACCATTGGAGTGTGAGGAACAAAGGCCTACACCCATGGAAAAGGGATCAATTGCTATAGACTGATTCCTAATAACCAAGTTTGACGGATCGATATATCCATGGGCCATTTGATGACCTTTTATGAGATGATTATAGTATTTGCATGCGTATTTCTCCCGTCAAAGAGCAGTAACTCTCTATGTGCTCCTTGCGAGCACGCAATGCCAGAAAAGCTCTGACAGCATGGCTTATTCTCAATCAAGGAGCATTGCATTTGTGAGATCCAAATGTTAAATTTATAAAATAATATTTGAATTAAATTAAATTAAATTGTTGGATTATTAAGCTTAATTTCATGTTCAATTTAGAAATTAAGTGTCAGATCGTAGTGGTGAAAATCTGAAGGGCACATAAGCCACACACGAGCATATTTAAGGTGGTATCTCCATACCTAATGTGTGTATTAATGGTGCTTGTACGTGTTTGTACCAATAACTCTATACGTAATACATGCCTAATGGATATTCGTGTGCAGTAATGATTTAGGCATTGCCATAATGCATGTATAACTGCCATATGTATGTTCATCTACTATATAAGATTCTTCTACTACTTTTAGCCCATTTTTTTGAGTTTTTAAAAAGAGGAGAGAAAGAGATGAAGAAAAAGAAAGTAATTTTAGAGCAAAATCTTGAAGGATTGTACAAATTTTAAATTATGACAAGTGAATTTCAAACTTAATAATTCAGAATTTTTGCTAAAATTTTAGAGTTTTCTCTTCATATTAATCATAATCTAAGATTTCATGCTTTCATGTCATATGCAAGTATAACATTTTTTTTAATATTTTTAAGTATTGGGATATATTTTTCATAATTAGTAATAATATATTTTTGTCACTCTTATTTTTATTATTTAGTATTAATTATTTTATTTTTTTATAAATTATTATTTATTTAATTATAAATTTTTAGTAACAAAATAATATTTTTATCACTAAATTATAAATATTAATGACAAAAATATATTTGCTACTAATTTTTTGTTGCTAAAAATTAGATTTTTTGTAGTGTATTCATCCATATTTCCTTTGATAACTAGCTTACATATATGACATTTATTCTTTGAATTTCTTGTATTCTAAAGTTATTTGTTCATGTCCATGAAAAGGATGTTGAGAGTAGATTTCCAAACATATTGAGAGTAGATAAAACAAATTCATTTAGAGATCGAGTCTCTTTTAGAAGTAAAGGATTCTCCATCCTAACCAGAGGTCAGGTTAGTAGATATGAATTAACTCAAACTTTTGCTAAATTAAATACTATTTCTCCAACTTTGAAGTTAGAATTCAGATTTTGAAGTTATGGTTATTATGTGATTCACTTATTATATTTTGACCGGCTCTTAACAAAGATTCTTCGCATTGGATTTGCACGGTAGTTGCAGGAATGAATTATAACTAGCCAAGTTTATTGTTTGAAATGCTGTGTTTTGGAATGGCTTTGCTGCCTACAAAAGAGTAGGCTTAGCTTCAAATTTTCTTCACACCTTGCCTCTTGGCTTCCTTCAAAGATGAATCTAAAAGGCTTTCTTGATCAATCTTCCTATTTAGGATCATTCTTCTGAGTCAGAGACGGAGCACAGGCTATCTTATGAAGGCAATTTATGAGTTGTTAATGATGAAGATCTTATTGATTTCTTTTTTATTTTTAGATAAAAAATTATCTTAATTTCTCTTTTTAAGTGTCATCGCTTATTAGATTGCTATTTCTTGTCTAAACAACTGGGATAATTAGTGACTTCTCTAACTTTTGAGCCTATCCTCTAAGAGAATGGCTGGGAAACTAATGATAGCCTTGCGTGCCACCTATCCTGGCTCACCGATGCTTGAGGAGCCATTGTGCTCACTTGGATTGATGACTGATCTTTGTGCTAGCTCTTCATGGCACTAATGTGAGTCAAAATGCATGGGCTAACCATTCCTCTCTGCAACTCGGATCATCCGCTTGCTCCTTTGGTGGTGTCTGTGTGGGGGCGATACACTAACTCATCTCCAAATTCTATCAAAGAAGTATATATTGGAGGTGGACATGGTTATTTGTTAGGAGATATTGTGTCATGTCCCAAAACTTGATTCTTCTTTTTGTATCCGAAATTTACTAGGACCCAACTAATGTCAGTTGGACGCAAATGAACCCAATATCTAAAGTATTGAAAGTCCACAAATCACGGTGGAAATAGATTCTAATCAAACTAACTTTACCTAATCTTCAAAATATATAATAAAACTTGATAAAAAATCAAAATAAACTTGTATAGAAAAATGTCAAACAAAGATCCAACAATGCCAACAACCGTAATATCAAACTTGAACAATTCTACTAATACAAATAGTCCCAAATAGAAATAGACTGCGATAATAAAATTATAAAACAAATCTCAAAAAATAGATCTAAATAAAACCAAATGCAAATGCAAATATCAATATGCAATAACCAAATATTCAAATGTCATCCACATGAAATCCTACAAGTTTTCAAACTCTCTAATTTTAAAAGATTAAAAATATTGACAAAATTATAAGTCTAAATCTCGCAAGTAATATAGTAAGAAATACCAATTTAACAAATTAGACTGAATGAGTGAAAATAATAAAATATATCCAAAATCTAAAACTTGTCAAACATTTGAAATATAGAATGTTTAAATGTATAATGTCCAAATTCGTCAAACATTCTAGTACAATGCAAAATTCGTAATCTAAATATAATATCGAATAGTCTGAATGTATGAAATCATTAAAAAGTCTGATATTATAAATTCAAAGACTCAAAGTCCAAAGTCCAATACTCAGATTAATTCAAATAATGATTAAAACCTACAAATCTCAAAAGTTAAATGTCTTAAATATCAAATTAGATACATATAAAATATCAAAAATTCAAAGTATGCTAAAATTTGATAACTAATTATCAATTAACTTTAAATAAGGGTTATACGTACTCTCAATATTTTCAGGCTAAATCACTATTATTTAGACCTATAGATGAGCCGTTTATATATTACTTTCTACAATCAGGATCAAACGCCACTTTATTTTTCTTCTCTATCAAAAAAGTACAAAATTTTTATTCTAGGAAAATATAAATAAAAATTTTTCTATCATGTAAAAAAATATAAATATCGAATCAATAATAAAATAGAGTCTGACCAAAATACATGTACGGACTAATACATGTAAGGCCAAATACATATTTTCATGACTTTTATTTTATAAATATTTGAATATATAAATAGAATACTTTAAATATTTGTTTATTCTGTATAAATTGAACAAAAACCTCACATATTCGATAAAATCAAAGTAAAACCTCAAAATACCAGTAAAACTACATGTATGCACACATATTCATAGTAGGAGAAGTAAAAAATAGTATGAATGTACAATAATCACCAAATGAAAACAAAACTAAAGAGAAATTGAAATAAATTAAGGATTGAATTTAAAAATAATTGTTTTAACCTTCTTATCTAATAGGTTTGACTTTAAAAAGTTTTAAAATATCATTTCTTTACTTTCTCTCTCCTCCTCTTCTTTTTCCCCTCTTGTCCCTCTCTCTCTTTTTTTTTTTCTGTTTCTCTTGCAAAATGACCAAAAAATAGTGTGCAAATCCTTTTATACACAATTGACGCACGAGTGTCTAACAGGCGCGTATCAGGCACCACATAACGCCTCATCCGTACATGAGTACTACATTAAGTATGACTCAGATACCAACCGATTTACCCAAATTATACACGAGCGTTTTAAAGGCACTCATTAGATGCACATCTTCTGCCTAAAATGTGCAGAACGCGGATCAGGCACCCATCAATTGCCAAGCTTGATTCCTCAATTTTGATTTTCCTATAAATTTTTATTATCTAATTCTTTTCAAATAGAACCAAATTGTAATGATAATATCATGATTCATAAATAAAATATGAGGCGTTACATATTAATCAAGGGTTCTTTTGGAGCTGCATGTTTAAATTCTTTCTCTACCTTGGGTCTGAGGCTTGGGTCAATATATATGTCTTGATATAATTAATTTTTTATGAAAAATTAATAAAATATCATATTTTATTTTTCTTTGTGCATGGATCTAACTATTAATTTCTCCGATTTGAACTTTTGCAAGCCCTTTTAGATGTACATAGTTACTTAATATTTAATTAATTAATCACACAATTAATAATCCACTATGACGCTAACATTTTATTGGAGGGCCATTAGAAAGACTTTCATTGTAAGATATCTAACTTTCTAGCATTCTGACAACTCGATCCTCAGACAATTTAAGCTCATCGCTTGATTTCAACTTGATATTGGTAAATCTGTGTTTGTTGAAAGTTTTTATAAAGCTCCTAAGTGTCACCCAAGTCAAATTAAAGTCCTGAGGAGGCCATTTGATTGTTATTCGGTCTTGTTCAAATCCTAACCATCCTAGTTACAACAAGATAGCTTGCTGGTTGGAAGAAGGATGACATAATCATGATTATTTGACTGCAAAGTGAATATCCCACAGCACATTTAATGCGTGTGTTTCTCTTAGGAAGGCACCCATTCCTCTCATATACAATGCATCGTCTAGGCAATGGAATGCCAAATTGATCAAGTGTGTCGTTTTAAGAGAAGTCTTATTGTGCCTTTGAAATAGAATGAATCATTTCATTTGAGCTAGTGTGACATTTTAGCTTTTCCTGTTTGGCACCCACTTTTGGGTTCATTTAAACCTATTAGTTCGAAACCAAATGTTGCATTCCTGAAATCTTTGCTTCAAGGACTAGCAATTTTTAAGAGCCGTAACCTTCTTTATTCATCTATCGTGTCACACCATGCTAAAAATCATATTGTACCTGTGGTTGCTAATATTGCCTTGGTCCTTACATTGCCTAATATCATAGCCCTTTACAATAAGTATAACATTCCTTTTGCATGTGATACCTCAATGATATCATAACCCTAACCCAAATTTTTCCTCGGTGATGGGGCTTTGTCCCTTTATGCATGTTGCAAGGAAACTTACGAGGTAGGGGATGCACTGAGGATATCTATTGCACAGCTTCATCCCTGAGCTATCTGCTATCTAGTGGTCATCTGCATCCAAGAATTGGATGCTAGGGTCATGAAAATTATCATTAGACTTCTGGAAGATGGTGATTAAATATCAATCACTCCTTGTTGGGACTTTAGAATTAGTGGAGAAATCCTAAATCTGTAAATAATTAAAAGAATCAATTCTTTTTTGTTAAGATACTTACAATTGGCCCTTATCTAATAAATGAGGCACTATGTGCACAGCCTACTCACTCTCAGGAAAACCTAGTGCCGGTCGAGTAATGAATCTGTGAAGTGAAAGATAACGAATACACAACAAAGAGATAGAAGAGAGTTGAAAATATATAATTTTACGTGAAAATTTTTTTCTGAATAAGAGAAAAAAATCACATGATACGTAGTCCTTAAAAATTTTACCATGTAAATTTGGTTACCAAAACTCTAACTATACAAACTCCTTGGAGAGTAGAGAATAGAGAACAGACTATAAGAGTAAAATGGCAACTCCTTATTTTCACTCTATTTTTCTCTCTTTCGCACTCTCACTCTCTACACTCACCCGGCATACATACACGCACACACATATATATAGGCATTGGGCGACCACCTACTCTGTAGGCCGGTTGCATGTACAACAAAACCTGCCACCATTTCTACAAAAACATTTTCCTGCTAAAAGCAGTTGACCTGCTCTACAAGTCGGTTACCAATTTTGAAAGTTAACTACTTCTTTTTTCTGAAAAAAATTATTTGCGCAGATTTTGCAGGTGATTAACTTTTCCAAACATATTGTTTTCAGTCGTTGACCAAAGTCCTCAGCCTTTTGGCCAGTGTCCTCGGCCATTAACCCATGTCCTCGGCCGTTACTTAATGTCCTTGATCAACGGCTGATATTTTTGACAATCACTTAGAGTCATTATCTTTCAATTAGAATCATTGGCCTTCAATTAGAGTCTTCAACCGTTAGTCAATATCCTCGGCCTTCAAGCAAAATCCTCGGCCCTTAATTAGAGATTTCGGTCGTCAGTTAGAGTCCTCGGCTTTTAATCCACTTTGGACCACATTACTTTCTACATGGGAATAACTCAAATCCCAACACTCACGCACTATAAGCAAAAATGAGTGGATCTTTGTAGAACTAAAAACAAAGTTGATCATCGAGCCTATGGGGGAAGTGCAAGCCTAGTGATTATTAATTGACACTGCTATGTTTCATAACGGGTGGAACGTCATTCTCGAAGGCTTTTCTGTTTGTGGTATTCCACCTTGCCCTTTGAAGATGGCAAGAGGGATCATATTGTGGTTTTTCAAGGTAATAAGCACCGATGAGGACAACTCTAGTAGTCCTCTTGCCCATGGCCCAACTACATGCTAAATGTCTTCACCGGCTCGGAGTGATGAATTGTGGGAAATGGAGCTTGATGCTACCCTTTTTGAATGTGAGAAAGAAGAGGTTTCTGGCAATGTATTGTGGTCTTCTATCCCTGCACAGCCGATGCTTCAACCAGTGAGTTCCATAATTCCTCCAACTTCCTCCGTAGTTCCATAGAACGAGGTTTCTATTTAGGGGGGAAAATGATAGTTCCCTGGGAGACATAGCTGAGGAAGTGGAGGACTACTCATCCTCGAATAGTTTCTCTTGTGAGTGGTAAGTAGCACGTAATGTACAAATTTTGAATTTTAATTTCTAAATATGAATTAAGATAAGAAAATTATTAATGTGAATAAAGATTTAGGTCAAAACCAATATTCTGGTTGGATCTTATCAGACTAAGTGACACCTGAACTGCAACTAACACACAATATTTTGGATAGAAAGGACACACTTGAAAGGCATTTGATCGGCACTCATACATATTTTAAGCAAATTGTTCGCGTTCGATATGCACTCAAGAGACATACGTACGTATTATAATGATAATCAAGGTTCAAACTTATTATCCATACGTTAGAACCGGCGTTCAACCTCATCTATAATGTTATATGTATGACGATCTACCTATGAATTTTGAATAATAGCGTATAACCTTTAATTGTGTGAAAATATATAAGACATCAGTTTTGATTAATTGCCCATTTATCAATGATGCCCTATTGATTTTTGGTCTACAAAATTTATATGATTTAAATATACTTTAATGCTTCACAATTTACCAAAAAGAATTTTGGTTATTAGCCATAAACTATGCAAAAAATGTTATTGAATTCATATAATATTATATTTGATTTTAGATCATATTCATTCTAACTTATTTTAATGTAAAATATTTGTTTAATTATGAAAATTATATACCTTATTAAGTAATTTGCTTACTCTTACCTTAATTTTTACTAATATTTCAAACTAGAGGATTTGAGGCATACTTACAATTAACACAAGTTAATGGAAAAACTGTTCAGGGGTTTGAATTATGATTTAAATTATTTGGATCATGTATTTTGTTTTTGAAATAGATTTAGGGTGTTTACTTTTGCAATAATTTAATGGTATTATGTTAATTAGTTTATGGAAATATTTTATCGGTGATTTACTTAAATTTTTGTATTGTCTAGCAGCATGTTCACAATGTGATTTTGTTTACTTTGATTTTAGTACAGATGTATCTTCTTATATATATTTTGGGGTCATATATAATTAAATTTCGGAGTCACTTTAAATGTATATTTTAAATCTTGTTATTTGATTTATTACTTTATTTGAATTGTTTGTCAATATTTGTCATTTTTTAGATTCATATCCTGACATTATTTTATTAGGTTTAGGTTAGTGGATGAATAATGAATTTTGAAAAATCAAGGGATAATTTTTTGATTCAATTAAATAATAATTAATAATTAATATAATCAAACATTAGGATCAAGGACATGGCAAAGGTGGTATGAAAAAAGTTGTTAGAAGAGTGTCTTATTTTGATTTGAGGACTTAATTTAGCTAATTGTTTTACGCTAGGATTGAAAAATGACTAATAGAAAAGGTGAATTTAGACCAAACTGTTGCCCTAATAGGGATGAAGAATACCTAGCTATATGGCCCAAATGGTGAATGTGATAGAGTCAATAGTTGGAGATCACAAAATTTTAAGCCAACAATGGCAAACCTAATAGTAACCACGACAGTATATAACCAGCCTACTAATGAAAGGGTGTGACGGATTGAGTTTTCTACCGAAAATTTAGTAGAATTTTGGTAAAAATACCACGGCCAAACAATTACAGAACCTGTAGAATCATCCTGTACAATAAATATACAATCTCAACATATCCAAAAATTCATTAAATTTAAACCCGAACATCCAGACAACACAAGATCCTAAAACTACCACAAGCATTCTGTGGCTCCAATGTTATGTCTTTGACACAATATCAGACACGGAGAGATGCCACTAGATATTTGAAACAAATCATAATAACTTACGAATATATATATATATATATATATATGTATATATACATTCATATACAATGGATTATACTATATGTTTGTTATCTTATATAACAGATATATGATTCTCAAATAAATATACAAAAGTCCACCATAAATATATATATACAAAATTGATGCGTACCTGGATCCGGCTTCGAACGGATTCGGATCTCTTCTGGATGGTTTGAACCGACTCCGTTCACCGAGTACAAATCCTGTACACCACTAAACAAACGAGAGATCAGCGTTAACGGCGGGATGTAATCCCACCGATAACACTCCGACGCTCAAGTCAGTCAATCAGCCTTCAATGGAAGGAACTGTAAAATAAGAGAAAGCTATCAAAGAGGAATGGAGTGTCTTGTTCCAGATGTCAGAAAGGTGCAAGTCCTTTCTCGTATCTGGATGGTGGGAAGGCAGAGAACGTGTGTAAGGACGCGTTCGTTGCCTTGGAATTGGAGTGTGTTTGAAAGTTTGGCTGCTGAGAACCCGAAGTTGTTTCCCAGAGCACTTAGGGTTTTCTGTCTCTATTATTGCTTGAAGAAAGAGTCTCCAGTATGCAAGTGTTTCAGAGAGAGAGAGAGTTGTCAGTCAGAATACTCCAGAAAGCGTCAATGTGAGCATTCAAGAGAGCGTGTCCTGGATGCTGGATCCAGGGCCTTTTTTATGGCAAAGATGGTGATCTTCCTTCTTTGGAAGGAATCATCCCAATCATGATCTGTGGCCGGCCTTCCTTTTGGAGGCTGATTCCTGTTGCCCAATTGTGGTTGATTGTTTCCTTCTGAGGCAGTCGACCGCTTTCCAAGTTAACCTCCTTCCTTACCGTTGAGGTTCCTTGGCTGGCAAGGAGTTGGAAGGATCTGGCGCCTTCCTTATTTGAAGGGCGCCAATCTTGCTGATATTCCCTTTAAGATCGTGGAATATCCTTGGAAGATCGTGGCTTGCTTTGTTATGACTGATGGGCCTAAACGGGCCAGGCCCATCACTGTTAGAAAGCTTTTCGGGGCCCAATGTGCAGAGAGAGGACGGTCAACGCCAGGGGTTGACCGCCTGCGTGAGTGTTGGCCGCCCTCATGGAAGGCGTCCGTCGTTGGACTCCATTTGGGCTATGGGCCTGAGTAGGTCTGGCCCATCACTGTAGAAGGGCCTCGTTTGGGCCCAGTATGTAGGGAGCAGACGGTCAACATCTGAGTTGACCGTCAGCTTGTTGGCCGCCTTCGTGGAGAACGAAGAGAGTGTGGCGGGCGGCCAACTGATGGGTCGTGGGCCTGTATGGAATAGGCCCATTAGTTTTGCAAAGCTTCTGAAGGCCCAACAAATTGGTCAACGCCGGGTTCACCGTTTGTGGGCAGGATGGCTGTCTGGACGATCAACCCGACGTTGACCGTCCTTGGGCCTCTCATTTAGTCAGAGAGTGGCAAATTATTGAAATGGGTTACTTGGCCGGTTTGAATTTTTGAAATTGTCAATTATTCAGAATGTGACAAGTTGTTAGAATGGATTACTTGGCCAATTTGAATTTCTGAAATGGTCATTTATTCGGAAAGTGGCAAATTATTGGAATGGGTTACTTAGCTGGTTTGGATTTCTAGAATGATAATTTATTCAGGGAGTGGCAAATTATTTGAACGGGTTACTTGCGTGCAATTTTCCAGAGTAGATTTACCAGAGCGAAGAAATGCTGGAGTGGGAATGGAAATTTCCGAAGTTGATTATTTATAAGCAATTTCTGGAATGGAAAATTTGGCCGGTGTGAGTTTCTAGTTTCTAAGCTCTAACATAATTAACATATTTATGAAATTCAAAACTTGTACCTTACAAATGATAGCCTCAATCTTAGTGATTAGAAGAATCTAAAGGATTTATGATATATTATGATGCATTGAAGACAATATTAGGTTGTGTCCTTATATAACATGGGCAGATGATTGCATACAAATTGAGACAATTGAAGACGCATGACAATAATTTTCCGACGCTTATTTTTACGATGATGGCAGCGATAATTTTCACATTGAAAATTTAGAAACATTATTTTTATGAGAAGAATCTTTTGGTATACTCAGACCATAAAAATTTATAGTACTTGCTTTCCCAAAGTTGAATATAAACAATAAAGATGGATAGATTTTCTTAAAATATTATGATTGTAAAATTTAATATTAGCTGAAGAAGCATAACGTAGTAACAAATACCTTAAGTCACCGAACGATAAATCTAATAGCACATTTGAAGATTAAAGAGATGAAGATGTTAGATTCTATAAAGGAATGCAATATTGAAAGGTGTTCCCAACGTACACAAATGATATTGTCATATATTCATATGCAATCGGAAATATTAGAGAAGATCAAGGGCGCTCTTTGGATAGCCCCTTCTTCGTAGACATTGTTGGTATTTAAATAAGGAATCAAGGGCACATTTTAGTATACAGACAAATAGAGTTTTGAGATTTTGAAAGTAGAGATGTTTACAAAATACTAAGGTATTAAAAAAGGAAATCATAAATGAAACAGACTAGTCAAAGTACCCTATCCACAAAGAGATTAACAAAATGTATCAATATTTGAAAAAAACCTTTTGGTGGTGTAATATGAAAAGAGAAATATGACCTATGTGGGAAGATGTTTGATATGATAACAATTAAAGATCAAGTAGAAGAAACTATCGGATCTTTTACAACCCTATGCTAACCCTGTAAGGTTCGAATTTGAATTTTATTGTAATCATATTTATTATATTAAAATAATTAAAATTAAAGTTAAAAGATGAAGAAATTTGAGTCAACAGTCAGGATTTGATTTGACCATATTGAGTCGATGGATATCTGGATTGGTATCGACACGCACCCATGCATGGGATGGGCACGGAGGTCACGCCTAATGGATGTATGATCGGAACCCGACCGTATTTTCTAGTATACCAGTGATCAAAGTACACCCGAGGGGATGTCTGAGTGAGATTTTTTATGGGATTAGTGGTCGATGCACACCCGAGTGGCACTTGTGCACCGATCAATCTGGTCGTGGTGCATGACGCGTGTCTGATATACGCTTGAGTGCTAGTTTAATATATATATATATATCAAGTCCAACTGATTTTTAGCCATTTTTTACATAGTTTTGAGAGAGGAGAGAAAAGAAGAGGAGAAAAGAGACAAAGAAAGAGAGAAAGTTAGAGAATGCCAATTTAAGTAAATCTAAGCAACATTTTTAGTGATTTGGAGTTAAAGTAAGTGCATTCTAAAATTTTTTTCCTTTATTGTTATTCTTTCTTTAATTCTTTAAGTATTTCTTATTTCAAATACTGGCACATGATATATTTAGTTGCTAAAATGTTTATATTTAGCATACTCGTGAATTTTTCACATTCTTTTGTAAAAATATATGAAATTTATATCTAAATATATATATATATTATATCATTTAACTAATTTCTGCTGTTTTTCCTTGATTCATATTCTAAAAATTTGATATAATACTCTTTCATACTTGATTTTCATTTATTAAATTTTTGCATGTTCAAATTGTTGGAAATAGACTTTGCATGTTTTGAAAAATTTAATAAATTTCTCTACATATTTACTAATAAAGATGGAATTGCTTAATTATCTTAAGGTTCCTAATTTTTCTACAAAAGTTATACTAATTGCTATAAATCTTGAAATGTAGCATTTATATACTTTAAAAATTTGTATGTTTAAATTTCTGCAAAGATTTTATATATTACATGTAAAAAATTGATAAACTTTTAAAGAAAAACTCTACAATTTATTAAGAACTAAGAATATTTTTCTCAAATTGAAAAAATATATGAATTATGAAGAATTGTATAGAGTTTTTATATGCCTAAATAAATCATTATAATAAATTTAGTAAGTGGTATATTATGAAATGTCTTAATATATTATAATGATAATTAATATTCGAACCTATCATCTGTAAGTAAAAAAGCGTTCGATTTTATATATTATCGTTTGGTCGTTGTCGGATCCACATAATGGCATGACAATTCCAATCTTGTATTCAATTAATATTATTTTATTTAAATCAGTCATTGCATGAATATTAAATTCACATCCATGAATAATTGGATTATTAATTGGATAACTATATTGTTAATAATTGTTTACAACAGGATTGAGATTTTCGATGTGAGAACCCCCAACTGAAATTGAAATGAGATGATAATGGATTTTGTATTGAGTTTGTCAATGACACTGAAGAGTCATGACACTATTTGGATTATTATATATTGGCTTACTAAATCAACCCGCTTCATTTCTATTCAAGAGACGTTTTTCAAAGATTGATTGGTATGATCTTATATTAATGAGTCAATTAGATTTCATGGAATATCAGTTTATATTGTGTCAGATTGAAATCCAATATTTATCTCAAAACTTTTAAAAAATTTGCACCGAGAGTTGAGAATCATCTAAAAGTTTAGTAGAATTTATAATCCCTAAACAGATGGGCAATCAGAAAGAGTAATCCAAATTACGAAAAATATGCTAAAGATTCTATTTCAAAAATAAAAGATAATTCGGATGATTATTTGCCATTGGCTGGATTTGCTTCTAATAATAGTTATCAAACAAGTATCAGCATAGACTTATTTAAAACTTTATATGAGAAGAAATGTCACTTCCCAATTTATTGGGAGGAAAACAGAGATCAAAAAATTTTGGATCCGAAGGTTATCTAGCAGATGTTTGAGAAGATTTGTTTGATTCGCGACCGATTGAAGGTCGTTCAAAGACAATAGAAGAATTATATTGATCAAAGAAAGTCGGAGTTGAGTTTCAATGTCGAAGATCATGCATTTTTAAATATATCTTCATCAAAGGAAGTCTCTCAATTTGATATTAAAAGAAAATTGAAATCAAGATTTATTGAATTGTACAAAATTCTAGAGAGGATCAACAAAGTGGCATATAGGTTGGCTTTATCTCTCAATTTAGAAGGTATCCACAATATTTCCAACTTGTCAATTCTCCGAAAATATATTCACAACCTCTCACATATTATCAATTATTAATCATTGAATGTTAACAAAGATTGTCTTACATTGAGGAATCGGTTCAAACTTTGGGAAGATGAGATCAAATCTTCAATCCAAAGTAATTCAATTGGTAAATGTCATATGGAGAAATCTTTTGTAAGAAGAAGAAATGTGGAAAAGAGAAAATGAGATTCAGAAGAATTACTCTCATTTGTCTTTTCCATATGGTACGTTAAATTCTGATAAAAAAAATTTTATGAGAAGGAAAAAAATATAATGTATAAATTTTGAATTATAATTATCAATTGTGACTAATTGAGCTAAAATAAGAAAATCATTAAGGTAACAAAACTTTGGGCCAAAGTCAATATTATGACCCAGTCATATCAAATCGAATGATATTTGAAAGACGTTTAATGTACACACATGTGTGTTGCACAAAAAAGACGTGCCTAAAGCATGTAGACCAATGTTGTACAATTTTAGACAGATTGCTCTTACTCGATGTGCACTTGAGAAATACACTTGCGTATTTGCAGTAGAATGTATGTACATGATATGTCTGAGGGACACTCATATGTTGTATGTATTTTGTCAGAGTACCTGATGCGCATCAAATAGGTATACGTGTACCAATTTTTTATTTTAGTTATTTTCTCCTGATTTTTGAGAGATGGGAGCAAAAGGAAAAAAAAAAGGAGAAAAATAAGAAGAGGGAGAATGCTAGAATTGGAGAGTTCAAGTAAATCTAAGGAAGATTTTGATCATATATGTTTGAGAGAAGTGCATTCAAGCCTTTATTTCTCTTATTGCTGGCTTTTCTAATATCTATGGGTATATATTGTTCATACATATTATAATTTTATATTTAAAATATTTATACTTTCCATGCATGTACTCTTATTTCCATTCTATACAATTTTTATGAAATTTATATTTGTAATTCATATATATTGTATTTTTTAGCTAATTTTTTACACTAATATTCATACATGTTCTAAAATTATGCTCGAATGCTCTTGTATACTTTGATTTTTATTTATAATATTGCTACATATATTAAATCCTTAAGTATATACTTTACATTTTTAAAATTATACTAAATTGTTCCAACATATTTCTTAATTGAAATGAAGTAATGAAATTTCTTTAATTACCCTAAATTCATACAATTATTAAAATATTTAACTTCCACATGTTTAAAATTCTCATAATGTAGCTTCTACATGTTTTAAAATTGTATAATCAAGCTTCTACGAGATTTATTGTATAATGCACGCTAAATATTTGAATAATTAACGAAGAACACTTTATATAAATTAAAAGATAAAAATATTTTCTCCGATGTGATAAAATATAAAAAAATATATTCAAATTTGAGTAGTGTTTTCCATTTCTTTATATACGAAAAAATTAATGGTAATCTATTATGACATATATTATGATATTATAACAATAATCGTGGTTTGAACTTATCATTTGTGGTTAAAAGTGACTTTTTTCCATATCTACGGGGTTTTATATATAATGACCTATTTACAAATCTTGAATAATTACGTATACCATTTAATTGTGTAAAAATAGATATAACCCGAGTTTCAATTAGTTGCTTTTTTATCTATGAGATCCTACTGATCCTTAATTTATTAAATATGCATGATTCGAGTATACTTGAATATTTCACAGTTTACAGAAAAGAATTTGGTTATCAGCTTAAAACTATACACAAAAAGTCATTGAATTCATGTTACATTACATTTGATTTTAAATCATGTTCATTCCAACTTATTTTGATTTAAAGTATTTGATCAATTATGCAAATCATATATCTTGTTAAGTAATAGGCTCACTATTATTTTGATTTTCACTAACCTTTTAAATTAAAGGGTTCGAGGTATACTTACAAGTAATGGGAGTTAATGAAAAAGTTATTCAAGGATTCGAATTAAGATCTAAATTATTCAGATTATTTATTTTGTTTTTGAATAATAGATTTAGGGTGTTTACTTTTGCTACAATTTAATAGTATTCTAATAATTAGTTTATAGAAATATTTTATCGATAATTTAGTTAGATTTCAGTATTGTCCAATAATATGTTTTAGATATGATTTTACTTACTTTGATTTTAGTATGAACATATCTCCATACGTATATTTCAAGGTCATATATGGTTGGTTTTTGAAGTTAATTTTGGATGTGAGATTTCGGGTCATATAATTTAACTTATCATTTTATTTGGATCGTTTATTGATATTTGTTATTTTTTAGGTTTACGTCTAAATATCATTTTATTTGGTTTTGGTCCGTGGATAAATAATGTATTTTAGGTTATCAAGGGATAAATTTTTAATTAATTTAATTAAGGATCAATAATTAATATAATTAAATCTCAAGAACAAGAATGTGACACCTTGAACATTTCCTCTTGACCCTAGTGTGGGCAATCCTTCGTCCAACTTTTTGTTGGAGAAAGGTTAGCCTTCACCCAAGAGGTTTGTTACTTTTATATTAGTGCAATCCCCAATGCTGCTTACTCTTATGAGAACATAATCTACTCTTGGGGCAGAAATAGCTCACTTGGTGAGCTTCTTCATCAGGCGCAAGGTGGCAGAGGCCTTGGTGTTTATGCCACATTCTTGATCTCAAAATCTGATTATTAAATTATTAATCTATAATTAATTTAAATTTAATTTTTATTCTTAATTATTCAAATTCAACTATTTATTCTATAAATTAGAACCCAAAATAATATCGGGACATCAATCTAAAAATTCAAATACCAACAATCAACCCAAAAAATATAAGTTAAATTATAGGATTCGAAATACTACACCCAAAAATGACTTTAAATACTGACAATACACAACCTCAAAATATATATAAGGAGAAGTATTCAAACTAAAATCACAGTATTCAAAAGCTATAACTTAGCCGAACTACCAAAAGGAAACCTAAATCAAACTCAAATAATCTAAAGTATTAATGTAAAGTACTATTCTTTTCTAACCAATAATATATAAATTTGATCAAATTTCTAAATATAAGTCTCGCACAGTTGTTCTTTAATTACAATCACCTGCAAATAAGAACCGAACAATCTAATATGAAATATTAACGAAATAAAAGTAAGAGTAAACAATTGTTTATCAAAGAATATAACTTTTTAATAAGTAAATATATATATATATATCAAAGGAAATATTAGAATATATTGTGATTAAATATCTAAAAAATCAATAACATAATTTTGTAAACTTATTATATTTAATTTAAAACTGGTAATCAATTTCAACAAACTATATAAATATTTAAAAAATGCTCAAATTATATAAAAATGTAGGAGACCAATGATTGGTGATAAATACTTTAACAAATGATAAATATCAAAACTCGGATTATAATTGTTTTTACATAATGAAATGCCATACACTACTATTTAATTTTAATATAATTTTATAAACTTATCATGTATAATTTAAAACAGACGATCAATTTTAACAAACTATATAAATATTTAAAAAAGGCTCAAATCATGCAAAAATATAGGGTATCAATGATTAGTGATAAATATTCTAATAAATGGCGAATATTAAAACTCGAGTTATAATTATTTTCATATAACGAATACCCATATTCTACTATTTAAATATCTATAGGTAAGTATTTACATATAACTCTATAAATGGGGCTGACCTCTACTTTTCTAACTAAGGATGATAAGGGCGACATTAAATTTACTTATAATATGCTAAAACATATCCTACTATATTTTGTTAATTTTGTACCAATGTCAATGCATAATCAAACTAAAAATTTTAATCAAATATAAATATATTTTTAGATATTATCATTTATAAAAAAATATACCTATCATTAGATTTATGTAAAGTTTTAATCATTATTCTTTAAACATATGACATGTAATATCTCATATCCTCTTTTAGATTATTTTAATATTACTTACTATATCGGATAATTTAGATGTGATAAAAATTAATTATATATTATAAAATTTTTAAAAAAATCAAAATTGTGGCATGGAATCCAAAGTGCACCCAAAGGGTGCCCAAGCGTCAATTGGGTATTATATATAAATGTATAAAAAAAGAAAAAAAGAAAACCTATGTGCGACAAAATTGCGGCAGGAAAAAAAGAAAAAAGAAGAAATAAAAGAGGGAATCGGTGCAGGCTGGTCGAAGTAGGAAAGAAAGAAAGAAAGAAAGGGAAGAAGAAAGATAGAGAGAAAAAGGAGGCGGTGTGCGAATCAGAGGAGGAACAAGAATGGGAAGGAAAAAGAATGAAAAGAAGAAGAATGAGTTGGCACGGGCCAGGGCGGAGCGGTGTGGAGGAGAGGCAAACGATAGGAGAGAGAAAGAGGAAAAAGGAGGGTTTGTGTGTGGGAGACGCGCACACGATTGAGGAAGGAGAGGGAGAGGAAGAGAAAAACAAAAGAGAGGAGGCAACAGATGAAGGAGGAGGGAGGGAGAGAAGAAGAGAAGAAGAAGGGTGGCGGTCGAGAGAGAAGGAGGTAAAGGAGTGAGTGGCGCGAGCGAAGAGGAGAGAAAAACACATGATTTGGATATTTTGCAATATTCTTTTTTTTAGTATACTTTGTATAAGGTCGAGGTAAGTATTTATAACCCCCATCTTTGATCTGATTTAACATCTGATATATTTTAACTAATATTTAAAAATTTTACTAATATGTATATTATTTTTATACACCCGTTCTATTTATTTAGTACATACATGTATGATTTACTGGTTGATTTTGGAATTTTTAGTTAGGATTTTATAATTTTGAAGGATTTTTTTATTTTATAAAAGTTTAAAAAATATCTAATATTATATATTTTTATATTAATATATATATATAAGTGAGTATGAAATTTGTATTAGGCCATATATTTTCACATGCATGTATCGGGATTGTAGTCACTACCTTTAAATTTATTATTGGATATTTTACCCAATTTTGGATAAGAAGATTTGTTATCGAAAATTTCTTTTTGTTAGTAAGAAATGTTTAGATATAGTGACTCGTTCCTTTGGATATTTAATTAAAATTTATAATATATTTGGACGTCCTAATATAATTAACAAATTTAAGAATTACACCAAAAGCTTTGAATGATAAAATATAATAAGCAACATTACTTATAAGAGATAGAATACATAGGTGGCCTGATATACTAGCCTAAGCTATATTTGATTTGGCTTAAGGTTACCAGGAATATAAATAACTCTCCCTCAAGTAAGTTCTTTAATAATCAAAAATTAATTTGGTTTATAATTTGTATTTCAACATTGATTCATATTCAGACTTTGTTTTAGATTTGTATTTGAGATTCGTTAATTTTATCCTCAAATAGCTTTTGATATATATCATACAAATAATTTTAATTATATGTATAAGGTATCTATTTTCAGAACATAGTAAATATGAGTAATTAAGTTAATATAAGTTGATTGAGGTCTTAGGACGTGGGAGGATGTGGATCGAAGGGCAGAAGACCCAAAATCGGTCGAATTGAGATCTGACGTTATAATCTCGAAATATTAATCCATAAATATGATTCGGGTTTTAAATGATGGTAATCTTAGGGTATTAAATTAATATAATCACAATTAGGCTTGAGGTATGTGGAAGGATATGTTTCGGAGTCGAAAATCGGGTGGCGGTGTCGGGTGGATTGCTGAGCGGTCGAGCACCCGGCGAGCGCCAATTCTAGAGCTGGTGCGCCTGTTGCATGCTGCAGACTGTGCCCGAGCGCTGGTTTGCGTAAAAGTTGCATGTGAGCTTTTATATCCATTGCAGGATGCGGATAGGGGAAAAAGGAAACAGGCGCTTCCGGTAGAGAGAGGGAGGCAGAGGGAGAAGAGAGAGAAATGGGCAAACGAAGGTCCTCGGGTTCAATTCCAGTTTTGAGCTAATTGGATGAATCGTAGATCAGGTCAAGGCAAGTGCATTCATACCATTCTCTTCCATTCTCTTTGATTTTCGTTCGATCTCCTTCGGGTATTATTATCCAAATTCTTGACCCATACATGTATGTGTGATACACATAACTTAATTATACATATATATGAATTACATATCCAAATTTATAGAAATTGACCGGTTTTTAAATTCAAACCCTAACCCAGCGCCCGGGTAGTTTCAGGCTCCAATTTTTGTGGCTTTTGTATAAATTATGACTAGAATATCATTACCTATATCATATATATATATTAAATTACCGATTGGATATCTAATTTGAGGATTTTATATGAAAACCCGTTTGCTGAAACCCTAGGATGCGCCTGGACCTCGTTTAGGCATTTACTTCGAAATTTATGGTTAAGTTGGTTTGAGATTATGATTACCCATGTATTAAACTTGGTAATTTACCGATTGGATACCCGAAATTTTGAGAATTGCCCAATTATGCACAATGGGCACTGTTCATTGTAGCGGGTTCTGTTCATCCAAGCCCTTTGGTTAATTTTGCATAATTTTTACATTGTTTAATTGTTAATTAAATTGTATATATATTTGCACATGTTTAATTGTATAATTTGGAATATATTCTATTACACAATTGTGAAGAAAATATTGTCCGAAAACCTTAAAGTCATGTTTGGCTTACGGTAGTAAGAGTTCTACCGTTCCTATGCATCACGATATTCGTGTATATAAATTAAAGCATGAGAAGATTTAAATCCAAAAGAAAGATAAAAATCGTGCAAGTATTTGGAGAAAAATTTCACTATCGGATGTATGATTGATTTGTTTTTCCTGATGGAGAAAATGCGAAAGAAGTATGATAGACCTTCTCTCAAAGAATTAGAAATCATGAAATTATGACCACGGATTTAAATTACAAAGGGTAATAGCCATTGGCATGCCATTGGTGTTTTAGTAGAGACTCAAAGATTATTATGGCCGCATATTGTCATGGGTGATACTCTTGAGAAGCTTTAAGATATTATTATGGAAGGCGAGGAAGTGCCACTAGTCCCCAAGGGACATGGGGGTATATCGTTATTAGCCCGTCTACAGGCATGATATTAGGGTCATTTTTATGATTGGTATATTCTGTAACCATATGTAATTTTGTATCAATATCGGGTTATGGTTTGTTGAAGTGTTGCATCAACATATGTCCATTGCTGTCCGTTCCAGCTTCTATGGATACCGCGCCTGTCGTGAGCTCTCTATCCGCTCGAGCCCAAAATCCCAAAGCCCCATGCTCTCTGTGAACTCTCTGCCCGCTCGACCCCAAAAACCTGAAACATTGCCATCGTCATGAACTCGAGCGCAAAATCTTGAAAGGCCCCGCTCGCTACTCACCGCCTTCTCGCTCGAGCGCATGTAGAGTTTCTCAGGAAATCTTCTGTGCACCCGCCGCGCATTCGAGCAATGCTCGAGCGCCGCAGCAACTGGCAAATTTTTTAAAGTTGTTTTTTGAGCCATTTATATATATGTGCCTTATTTCTTTTACCCTAATTTTTGACTGAGTATTTTGGCACGTCTCTCATTGAGAAATATTCAACTTTTGTTTCTCAAATTCTCCTACAATTGAGAAAACCGATCATTTCTCATTGAGTTTTATGTTCTAACAAATTTTTTCAACACATTTTTTTGATCCAATATTACTACTTTTCTACCTTCGTTGGCGACGTCGGTATGTTAAAGAAAGAAACCCGATTGTGTTCGACAATTCAAGTGGTACAAGAGGAAAGATTGACGTGAAGACTGAAAGATTTCTGGTTCCGTTGTCGCGGGCAAATCCAAGGAGTTTTTTGATAGGAATCACAAAATGAGAGTAAGTCGGTTAGGTTAGCACGTCGTTACCACCTGATCCGTAAGTTGATTTTCATAGTGTGTTTCTTTCCTAATTGTTGAAGCCCGGAAGATTTTTTTCGATTACCGTGGTATCGAGTTTTTCATCCGTCACCAAAAATCGTATCTTTTTTATTATTACTTATCATTATATATATTCTGTATGCTTATTATTATTACTTACATCTAGAAATAAATATTCATTACGTGTATTGAATATTTAATTTTTACTACTTCCGCTATTATTGCATGGGGTCGAAATTTGGTTGTATACTTTAGGACAAAAAGTCCCTTTTCACATGATATGTAGATGGCCCCTCTGTTGGGTCTAAAATAAGCGCCCACGACCTTAGACCGCGTGGGGAATCATGATCACTTTCTCATTCTCCCGCACATTTAGTTAGTAAAATTTATTGACTCTGATCTACAAATATAAATAATTATGCATAATGTATATCCCAAATAGAAGAATGATAAAATATAAAAAGTTAATTGTGCCCCAAAAGCGTAATCAATCACGTCTCATTTTTACGCATCCTCGTTATACTCGTATATCCCTTTTCTACTTTATTCTACTTATATTGTTTATCGTCTTGATTATATTGCATTTGTTGAGCTATTAACTCACAATTATTTTTCCTTGTCTCCAATTTAGCGTAGGTCTGATATATCCGATGGGGCAACATAGAAATTGGAAGTGGACTAAGCTTAGATTTTGTAGATCATGTCAAAATTTAGAAATTATAGTTTTATTTATATCATAAAAAAATTGTATATATTTATATTTCTTTTAAAATCTTAATGTATATTGTATATAAGGCTATCGATCAGATGGTTTATTTTTTGCTATCATTTGAATTTATTTATACTTTCGCAGATTATTGTGATTTGTAACAGGTACCTAATGATATTCTTCTTTGGTTGACGTTGCGTTTAAATGTACAGCGTTGAAACCATGAATTATATGTGGCAATTGGATCCTGTGTGGTTTTGTATATTGTTGATTGTATAATGTCGAATGTTGGGATTATTTGATGTATTTTATTTTGTATAGGAGATTGTACAGATTTTTTATTGGCGAATATTTATATTACAGATGAAACTCTGACGAATTTTTGATAGAAAAATATGGTCCGTCATAATATGTTTTGATCCGAACTTTAGAATATTTGCTTATGGTGTAGTTACAACTTCTGCACATGTGATTAGATTATTTAGCTATTGAAACCTATCTTGTATCACAATTTGATCGGGTATTGGAATTGAACATTAGAATTAGATTTTGGATTGGACTTCTGATTGGACCTCCAAATCATTTATATATATATATGTCTTGATGATGATTGCTTTTTGATTAGATATTTTTTAGATTTGATATTTGATTTAAGTACGAAAATATCATTAGATTTTGGATCTTGAAGTTTAATTGATTTTTTGATATTGGTGATTTGGATTTATATTGTTATCGAATTGGATCTTTACTCATTTGACTCTCTCTCTAATTTATTAGACTTATTATTTCATATATGATACTTATTGAGTATTAGATATATATTTTCTATTTTATCTTTTCAGAATAGAAAGTTCTAATTCATTGTACGAGTAGGACGAGTTTTAATGCAGTATCGTATCCTCTATTGAGTAATTATAATTATTTAGATTTTGATATCGTCGCACGTATCATTATTTTATAGATGGATTTTGTTTGAACTATCGTTAGATTTAGAGTCAAGCAAATGTAAGTCTTTGGACTACACAATGAAAGCTATTGGGTTATTTAATTATTGGACTGAGTGGTCGTTATTTTACGGTTATTCCTTACGACTATTAGACTAGGTTATGATTGTATGTCCAGACGGTTGCCCGATAAAATTTTATGCGGGTTGTATTTGAATTTCATATATGTTTGATTTGTTATACTCGAGTTTAAAATTTATAAGATTAATATTTAAAATTTAATTAATTATTAAATTGACCGACTTGGTCGAGTTTATGACAACATATAATAAATCATAAGTTTTACAGGAATTTGAGCATGTATTTTTAAAAGACGTAGGAATAGTCATACATAATTTATAATTTATAAATATGTAGGAGTTACTATTAAAGAGAACCAACATAATTAGTATAATTTCATCAAATTATTTTGATTATAAAACATGCAAAAACATGTGTGCGTTAATTTAGAACAAGTATAAATACACAACTAAAAATTAAAAAAGTGTATGAATAGTTAAAAGAATTTAAGAATATGTAAGAATATTATTGTAAAAAAATCAACATTCAAACATAATATTTAAGTATTTAAAATATATATTTTATAAAAATTACATTGGTCAAAAATTATTTGGTCTAACTTATTCGAATTAAAAGGTTAATTTGATTCAAAATTTCCGTTAATCTCGACATTTTTATTAGTTTGATTTAACTAGTCACAATTAAAAATATCATTTGGGACTTATACCTCACGGTCTAAGACAATCGCTATCAATGAAAAAGCACAAGAGCCAAACAAAGAACTAGCTAAATGGATGAAGAGGCCATGAATCTAAGGACAAGGCTCAAATCGTGGGAGATCGTGCTTGCCCCGCTAAGAATAGAGTCACTACTGTTGAGGCCAAGGCCTCTAAATCTGAATCCGCTACCCACCTAGTTGAGGATTGAGCCAATGAAGTGAGTCGTCGAGCTTAGGCGAGTGAGCTGGTTGTTGAAAAGCAAGTAGCAAATAATAATTACTTATTTGTATCAAATATATATACGTATTGTTTCATATTTTTTGAAATATTTGTAACCCATATTTATAGTCATTGGCATTAGAGCCTTAGAAATTCTTCTCGACATACTGTCAAATATTTTTGATATATCTAATGTTAAAATGAATGCAAGTGAAATAAAAAATAATAATAATTTATTGATTTACATCCATAAAAATTGATCTTTAGATGGTCCGGCTTAATTATATCTTTTGCATATTGGAAAAATTATTATACTACTCTTATCTTCTTTAGTTAACTTTATTTTATTCTTCTATTTAATTTGAATTAGTTTTATTATCTAACTATAAAATTAGGTCAATATTACCAATTTAGATTTTTTCTTAATTTAACGCATCTTGAGTTCTAATTAACCCTTTAAAATGAAAATCTGATATGCTTAATTACCAATAACATTTCCTTTCTTTATAAGCGGCACTAGATTATATCTAATTTGACAGAAAACAATAAATATAAAAAATTAAATTAACTCAAATTTAAAACGAGAACTGAAATAGCTAAAAGGTTATGATATATTTTTAAAATAAATTTACCCGTATTATTCACCAAATTAGGGATTTACAATTTCTACTCTACTGAAAAAGAGATTCAGTTAACTCATTTCAATCGCAACCATCCAATTAATATTTGACGAATAAAGTTAATATTTTTTTAATAATAAATAAAAATTAAATAATATTTTTAATAATAAATAATAATATTGTTTAATCATTATTGAGGTACTATAATTATAAAGAGTTGTATCAACCTCTCACTAAACTTTAAGACATCCATAGGCATGACTCATCAATTTGGAATCCATATTAATTTGCATGGGTCAATATGGTCCCGCCCGTAGACTTTTTATGTGGTGACAAACAATCCAACTTTTCCAATTTTTTTTTTTTTTTTAAGTTGTAGGAAGCCACAAATAGTGTTTTTTATTTGCATATACTTTTTATTTTACTTAAATTATTAAACAATGATGATCATATCATACATTTATTATTATCAGGGAGCAATTTTATTATTGATTATAACTAAATTTTTATGATATAAAAATTATATTTCTGGCAGGATTATTTTTAAAAAAATTAAAAATTTACTTATAATTTTGGGATCTTCTTAATTGTTAAATTATTTTTTTAAGTGTCAATTATTAATTTTTGATATTAATAAATGCTATGAGATTTAATTTATTTACTATAAAACACAATTAAATATTACATTCCGTTATAAGCCTCATTAATTGGTTGATATTTACAAGGGAGGGACATAATTTATTATTATTATTATTATTATTATTATTATTATAAATTTAGCATTTGAACACTACAAAATGTGAGAATGAGGTTAGGCTTCCGTCGTTTTCTTGATATATTTTTTTAATACATGCTAAGTTGGCACTATGCCATCGTTGTTATGAGACCTTGCCATTATTTACTAGGGATGTCGTAACTCCTACGGTGTTTGTGACGTTATTAAATTTTAAATTCAACTTTTTATATTTTGTTAATAAATAATAAAAATAAATAATATTTTATAATTATTATAGAGCGATTTTAAATTATAGATGTTTATAGAGAGCGACTTTTCAGACCATTGGATTTATTTGGAATGAGCAGTGGGAAAAAGAATGTCAGTTAGTTGCTTCAAGGATGAATTGCTTGTACTAGTTTGAGTATTGGATGGAGTATACTTTTAGAGTGTGTGCCATAGACTTTTTATAACCGTCGGATCTCACTGCCATTCCTTAGCGCGATAAAGTGGGTTGCTAACCGTTTGAGGGGATTCTTTCCATCCATTGAGGAGATGCCAGAGTCATTTAGGGTCGCAATGATTTGAATGTAGGATTTCTTCTTCAGTGGAGATGTTACATTATTTGAATATTGAAACTTCAATTATGAGTTACGCGTTGATTTTGGGACTTTTTTTTCAGGATGTGCATTGATTTGGGAATTCGATTTTAGAAAAGGTTACCATTTAGAGAGATTTTCAATATCACGGCCAATTAGAGCAAATGATCTATTGTGTGTAAGAAATAATTTGTGCCTACTTTTGGCTTGGGCTGCATCGATTTGGGTCACAATCCGGTTGTCTGAAGGTCCTCTCCGAGTAATTGGGACATTGATTGTCATTTGAGTTAGCGGGCCTCGATTCTCCTAAGTTGAGCGCCTTTTTGGGCCGGCTCATTCCAGTTATCACCATCAATTCTGAATCATTATTTTCTTAATTTTAGTTCTAATTTTAGTCTTTTTAAAATAATGATCTAACTCAACATGTAATTAATCTCAAATTAATTTTTATTTCAGTTTTTTTTTTTTATTTTTTTCCCACGTCAACGCTATTGACAACTCTGTGGTAGCTAGACTTATTTTTTTTTACATGAAATAAAATTTGGGAATAAAATTTTTAAAAAAGGAGAATATTTTATATGCTTTGATCTAAATATAACCAATTGTGTGCATATACGTAGAAGAAGAAGTCAGAAAATTAGACAAGGCGGAGATGGCAGCGGCGGCTCCGGTACATGTGCTGCTTTTCCCTTTCATGTCAAAGGGCCACACCATCCCTCTACTCCACCTCACCCGCGTCCTCCTCCTCCGCTGTCCCCAAGCCAACGTCACCATCTTCACCACCCCCGGCAACAAAGCTTTCATCTTTCGCTCACTCTCCGATCTCCTCAACTCCGGCGGCGGCATCTCTATCATCGACCTCCCCTTCCCCAGCAGCATTCCCGGCATCCCGTCCGGTGTGGAAAGCACCGACCAGCTCCCGACAATCTCCCTATTCCTGTCATTCGCCACCGCCGCAAAACTCCTCCAACCTCACTTCGAAGACGCCCTTCAAAACCTTCTCTCCAAGCACCACCATCATCGTCCATGCACCTTCCTCATTTCGGACGGCTTCCTTCACTGGACACTGCAATCAGCATCCAAATTCAACATTCCTAGATTCGTCTTCTACGGCATGGGCGGCTACGCCTTAACTCTCTCAACAGTTGTGTCCCAGAGGGGGCTTCTTTCCGGGCCAGAATCCGACGACGAGCCCATCACCGTCCCCGATTTTCCATGGATCAAGCTCACCAGAAACGACTTCGAGCACCCATTTAATATGCGTCAGCCGAAAGGCCCACATTTCGATTTCGTCGTAGAAATGGGGATGGCCTCGGCAAGCAGCTATGGTATGGTGGTCAATAGCTTTTATGAGCTCGAGCACCAGTTTGTGGATTACTGGAACGCCAAGCTTCTGCCCAGAGCCTGGTGTGTTGGGCCCCTCTGCTTGGCTGAGAAGAAGCCCAAATCGGAAGCCCATGAAAAGCCCACTTGGCTCGATTGGCTGGATCAGAAGCTAGCGCAAGGAAGATCGGTCCTGTACGTAGCATTTGGGACACAAGCAGAGGTATCAAATGAGCAGCTGAGAGAAATAGCAATTGGGTTGGAAAAATCAGAGGTTGATTTCTTGTGGGTGGTGAGGAAAAAGGGAGAACAGCAACAAGCAATAATCGATGGGTTTGAGGAGAAAGCGGTGAAGAATGAAGGGAGGGGGTTGGTAGTGAGAGAATGGGTGGAGCAAAGGCAGATACTGGGGCATGAGAGTGTGAAAGGGTTTCTGAGTCACTGCGGTTGGAACTCAGTGGTGGAAAGCATATGCGCCAAGGTACCGATACTGGCATGGCCGATGATGGCAGAACAGCACTTGAATGCGAGGATAGTAGTGGAGGAGATTAAAGTTGGGGTGAGAGTGGAGACATGGAATGGGTCTGTGAGAGGGTTTGTGAGGTGGGAAGGGTTGGAGAAGACGGTGAGGGAGCTGATGGAAGGAGAGACGGGAAAGGCGGTGAGGAAGAAGGTGGCGGAGGTAGGCCAGATGGCTAGCAACGCTATGGAGGAGGGTGGCTCTTCTCGGCATGCCTTGGACTTGCTCCTTCACGAGCTTCAAGCACAGTGCACGAATTCAGCTGACTCAACGGGAAAAGGCCCTGCATCTTAATTACTGGGTACAGGGAAGCTTAGATTCTTGTATTCGTATCTCTTTCGTGATATACTGAGGCAGGCAATATAACAGTACTTTCAAGCAGGTAAATTCAATTACTACATTTGATGATTATGCATTCAATCACAACTCAGTACTTACCAAAACGTCAAGTTATTCGATTTTATTTTATTTGGAGATTACAGATAAAGACAATAAAATAGTTATTTTGTAAAATATGGGTGAGGTTGCTCACGTTTTTCCCTTTCTAATGTGAAATCGATGGCCATCACTCTTATTAGATTTTACTTTTTCATTGGTGTTATTGAAAAATCTCCGGATAAGATTATATGCTCGGTTATCAGATTCTTTGGAAGGTCCCACACCAAAATCCTTCATAATTCATGCGGCTACTACAGTTTTTCATAATAGTCAGGTATTTTTCTTTATTTGAATGCCCACATATGACTCGGATTTCTTGCCCTTCTGACTGTATTATTTATCTATTCGGTAATCTGCCTTTCGCCATCTAACAAGACTTTAAAGGCTATGAATATTTGTTGTTCTAAACATTTGTTGAATATTTCGTATGATGTAAAGAGTATTCTTTCATTATGAATAATTTTCACATAAAAAAGGAGATGCCCTGCACACAAGACTGTATTAGACACGTGAAACAACAGATGATGTACGTGTTGCTATCATTTACTAAATGATACCACGTCATGTTACATGTGAACGGCCACAGATACCCTAGAAAGTGTCTTAGACAAGGTGAATCGGGGCGATTGTGAAATTTAGATAACAACCCCAAAATCACTGTATAATAGAAGTGAAGCGCAACAGGTTATTCCTTACAACAATTAGACCAGGTTATGATAGTGTATTCCAGACGGTTGTTCGATAAAGTTCTATGCGGATTGTATTTGAGTTTCATCTATGTTTGATTTGTTATAATCGAATTTGAGATTTATGAGATTAATATTTAAATTTTAATTAATTATTAAATTGACCTACTTGATCGAGTTCATAACATGACATATATTAAATCATAAGTTTTATGGGAATTTGAGCATGTATTTTTAAAACACGCAGGAATACTATTACATAATTTATAAATATGTAGGAGTTACTATTAAAGAAAACCAACATAATTAGTAAATTTGATCAAATTATTTTGATTATAAAAATGAAAAAACATGTGTGTGTTAATTTAGAACACGTATAAATATACAGCTAAAAATTAAAAAAGTGCATGAATTGTTAAAAGAATTTAAGAATATGTAAGAATATTATTGTAAAAAATTTAATATTTAAATATAATATTTAAATATTTAAAAAATATATTTCATAAAAATTAAATTATTTGGAAGTAAAATCGTATATATATGTAATGATGGGTAGGCCCATAGCAGGTAGGCCCAATAAGAAAAACGGTCCAAAGTTTAAAAAAGTTTAGACGCGTGTTAGACGGTTGACGTTAGCGTTGACCGTATTGAGCACCAACTAGGCGGCCAACGCGTTCCCTCAAGACGGTCAATATTCTTGTTGACCGGAACTATTGTAGCATCAGCAGGTCGCGAAAAGATAAAAAACTTAAGATGGCCAAGCCCAGTTTGGCGGATATTTTCGTTCACGACAAGTAACGGTCCTTTTTCCTAATTTCACGCCTTCCTTGAAGTCAATCTCTTTTAAAGAAGGCATCAACAGATTCAGCGCCCTTCCTATGAGGAAGACGTCAGATTCTTTCTTCCTGCCTACGCTGGAGCCTAACGGTAACAAAAGTATAGAATGAAGGTAAATAATTTGGAGACTCGTTACCCGCTCAGAGAGAAAATGATCACATCAGATTGTATCAGTCAAGCCTTCCTACTCAAGGAAAGGTCGCCCAACACGAGGCAGAGATTACGCCTTCTTGGCCAAGGAAGGTCAACCTCTCCACCGTCTATATAACCCCATAGAGTCTCCACTCTGGAGGGACATGATCGCAGACGCAAAAAAGACAACGTAGTGCTACTACAAAAAATCATTGAGCATACTAACGCTCGTGCCCAAGCGAGCAATCATTTACTTCACTACTCCCACTCTAAGCCTTCAGATTGCAGAGACTTCGCCCACTCCCCGAGATCCGTCCTTCAAAGCTTCCACGCTTCCAAGACGTAGCTTCCCACTCATTCCTTGCGAACATTGAGTCGGAAAACCATACTCTCGACGAGTCACGGGAACGTCTCTTACATCTACAGGCTAACACTCCCACCAATCTTAATCTCGCTCCCTATCTCGTTTTACTTATCTGTTTACTTTCTTGAAATTCGAAGGCTTGTTGCAGACTTGAGTATCAGAGTATTTTTGGTGGGACAATATCTCGCCGACACCTGACCTCTTGTTTATTGTAGTGGTGTGCAGAGTCCAGACTTAGTGAACGGAGTCAGATCCAAACGATTAAGCGAATCTGAATCTGTTCGAAATCAGATCCAGATACGCATAATTGTCGTCGTCTGTGGGAAGCGCTTACAAGAAACCAACTACGTTTCCCAGAAGCTCTTTCCAACCAACACCCTCAAACAAAATGGTAAACACAAGGGCGCAAGCGAGTGAGTCAGCCCGAGATGTGGCCTCACCAAACCAGGACCACGCCATTGGCGCCGTGGTCAACGGGGTAGCTGGTGAAATTCCAGTATCTTTTTTTTCAAAACCTGACGGAGCATATACACAGCACGGATTGGATGCTTCAGATACTCTGCTCCCGCCTGGAGCAAGCACAGCTAGGTTTGCACCGGCGGCGGCCCCAGCACCGGCATCCAGATGATGAGGTCAAAGAAAGAAAGTTCTGGCCCGACGGACCAGAAGGCTAACCAATGCTCCCGCGCCGGAGTCCTCTCATGCCCAAAGCCGTCTAAGGCGTGAGGAGCGGGGAACTAGCTCTACCCCAGAGGAAAGTCCAGAACGAAGGAACCCTAGATACTCCCGAGTAAAAGCTTGGCCCCATGCTTAGGAGGGAGCCTCCCGGATCGCTAGATTTGCGGAAGATAGCAGTTGCCCGGCTATTGGACAAGCCAGGGAGAGAACGTAGTTGAGGGCATCCTCAACTCCAAAAGATCTGCTAATGTCATTCCAGCAGATTCGAGGTTGGAGAAGATATGGAATGGCATCTTCAAAGACGATGAGCGCGCGACCAGTATCGACAGATCTCCCTTCACAGCGGAGATCTTAAACCATCCCATGCCGGCGAAGTTTAAAATGCCAGCCTTTGACTCTTATAACGGAAGTGCAGATCCCGTCAATCATCTCGCCCACTTCCGCACCCATCCGGGTCAACAAGTGTTGGAGGACGCAGCCATGTGTCGCTGCTTCCTGCTCACCTTAAAAGGGGACGCGCGCATTTGGTTCCATCATCTCCCCTCGGACTCAATTCGAAGTTTTTAGGAGCTTGCGGATCTCTTTTTGTCTTAATATGCCTCCAACTGTAGGGAGAAAAAGCAGCCATGACATCTTTCACACATCAAGCAGAAGCATGGGAAGAACCCGCGGAGGTTCCTGGATCATTTCGTGGCAGAAGTTAGACGGATCCTCCGACTCACAGAGGAAATAAAATTAGGCAATTTCATCTCAGCGCTGGCGCACGAGAGAATTCTTCAGGCACCTGGCGCATAAGAACCCGTAGACTTTTTGAGAAGCGAAGTCTATCACTAGGGCCTACGCGGTAGCAAAAGAGGCCAATGAGACTAAACGTCCCGATTGGCCTGAACAACCTCGCTCTTTCCCACCTGAAGGAAAGAGAAAACACAACGATGGTGATCACTCCCATTGAAAGCACCATTGGATTGGGCCGCCAGAGCGCAAGGACTACGGGCGCATCAGTCTAACACCCTTGACTAACACGCGCTCAAACGTCTTCATGCAGATCCGTGGGGAGAAGTTCCTTTAGTGGCCAAAACCACTTAAGAAGGCGGAGGGAGGAAATTCAGCCAAGTATTGTGATTTCCATCGATCTTTCGGGCACTCTACAGAGGACTGTATGACCCTTCAGCGGGAGATTGAGGAACTGATCTAGAAGATGCCATCTCAATAGGTTTGTTAAAGGCCCTAGTCAGAGCTCTGGCACTACGGGTGAAGAAGGATCAGGGTCTTCCCCACCACGAAATCGGGTTGCGGCAGAAGTGGTCAACATGATCACCACCTGGCTAATCAAAAACCCGATGGACAATAAGGATCAGCACACAGGGAGGAAGAAGCAATGAACTACTAACACCGTTATCAGTTTTAGTGACAGTGACCTGGCACATGTAGTTTCCTCCTATGCAGACCCCCTTATTGTATCTGTACTCGTTTCGATGGTAGCGTTGACTACCAGATGAAACAAGTATTTATTGACAATGAAAGTTCTCGCGATTTGCTTTATCTTGATGCATTGTTTAAATTTGGTTTAAAAAAGAGTCCATTAAAACCTGCAGAAGGCTCATTGTACGGCATTGACAACGAGCCAGTATCCGTTCAAGGGACAATCCGACTAGAAGTCACCCTAGGAACGTACTCAAAAATCGCAAGTCGTACACTTACCTTCTTGGTAGTCAACATGCCCTTTGTATACAACACAATACTGGACCGACCGTGCCTAACAGTGTTCGAGGCAATCACTTTAATATCACACCTCAAAATAAAATTTCCAACGATGTACGGCGTGGGCTAAGTGTTGGGTGACCAATTCACTGGACGGACATGCTACATATCTAAATCGCTCCTAACGACAGCACCAGAGCTGTAGGAGAACTTGACCATCGAGACGAAACAACCCTGCAGTAGGCGCAGTCTGGTGAGGCAACCGACCTAGTCCCATTGAATTTGGAAGACCCAGAAAAGTGCATACGGATCGACGACTCACTCACCGATGCGCTGCATGAAGAACTGATCACATTCCTACGACGGAATGCTGACATCTTTGCATGGACTCCCGCTTACATGCCTGGGATTTCAGACCGGGTAATTGTCTACTAGCTGGGCCTCAACTCGGACCGAAAACCCATTAGGCAGAAGCGGAGAAATCACTCAGTAGAAAAGTTGGTCACCATCCGGGAGGAAGTAAAGAAACTGCTAGATGCCGGATTCATCAGAGAGGTCCAATACCCCGATTGGCTCTCCAACGTAGTCCTGGTAAAGAAGAGTAGCGGGAAGTGGAGAATGTGCGTCGATTTCACCGACGTTAACAAAGCTTGCCCAAATGATAGTTTTCCTTTACTCAATATTGACCTACTGGTAGACTCGACATCCGGACATAAACTGTTGAGCTTCACGGATGCCTATTCGGGCTATAACCAGATCCGGATGAGTTCGGAGGACGAAGAACATACCTCGTTCATGACAGACTAGGGGACTTACTGTTATAAGGTGATGCCCTTTGGATTGAAGAACGCAGGAGCCACCTACCGCGGCTGGTAAACAAAATGTTTGAGAAATAGTTCGACTGTAATATGAAAGTCTATATTGACGACATGCTTGTCAAGAGCAGAATCATAGGTAACCATGTCCGCGTTCTGGCAGAGTCGTTTGAGGTGCTCCGTGAGTATCAAATGAAGTGGAATCCGGCTAAGTGCGTCTTCTGGATAGCCTCGAGAAAATTCATGGTTTTCATCATCTCCTAATGAGGGATCGAGGCAAACCCAGAGAAAATCAAGGCTCTCGCGGACATGGCTCCCGCAGGAAGCATCAAGGATGTCCAACGACTAATGGACAATTGGCAGCCTTGTCCCGCTTCCTAGCGAAGTCTGGTGACAAGTATCAGCCATTCTTCAAGGCTCTAAGGGAAACAAAATCAAACGGATTCCAATGGACGGCAGATTGTCAGGTGGCTTTCAATGAGTTGAAGCAATACTTGGCTAGCCCGCCATTACTAATATCGCCTAAGGTCAGAGAAGAGCTGTACCTCTACTTGGCGGTGTCAGAGGTGTCCCTTAGTTTCGTCCTCGTATGCCAGGACTTCGATTCCCAACGATCGGTCTACTGTGTGAGCAAAACACTGACCAGCCTAGAGACGCGCTACCCACGCACAGATTCGTTGGACTTAGCTATCATATTCTTCGTGTGAAAATTAAGGACTTACTTTTAGGCACACCACATCATAGTTCTCACCAACCAGCCTCTAAAGAGTATACTCCGGAAACCTGGTGTTTCTGGACGGTTTGTAAAGTGGGCTATCGTATTGGGCGAGTTCGACATTAAGTTTCGACCCAGGCTAGTTATAAAGGCACAGGCTTTGGCCGACTTAATTGTCGAGACCACGACCCCGGTTCTCGAAGAGTAGACATCAGAGAACGTGGAACAGCACATGGAGGCTCCAGAATGGATACTCCATGTAGACGTATCATCTACAGATACAGGCAGCGGAGCGGGGGTAGTCCTCACGACCCCTGACGGGTTTGAGGTGAAATACTCCCTCAGACTTGACTTTCTGGCCATCAACAATGTTGCCGACTATGAAGCCCTGCTAGCCGAGTTAAGATTAGCAAAAGAATGCTTAGCCAAGCGACTGGCTGTTTACAGCGACTCTGATCTAATTGTCAATCAGGTTAATGGAAACTTCGAGACAAACAATCCATACATAGCCAAATATTTGACCAGGGCATGAGAGGCCATCCGCAACTTCGACAATCTAACCCTGGTCCATATGTAACGCCACGAACATTTAAAATTAATTTTGATGAACTATTTAATAATTTTAAACAATGATGGACCGAAAAACTTTATCATTAGACTGGTGCGTGAGCCGAATAAGTTAAAATATTTAGATCAACAAATCTAAGAATAAATATTTGGGCCACAAAGTCTAATTTAGCTAATTAAAAACACACACATACATATATATATATATAAACACACACACACACATATATATATATAAAAACACACACACACACACATATATATATATATATAAACACACACACACACACATATATATATATAATAACAACAACAATAATAATAATAATAATAATAATAATAATATTATTATTATTATTATTATTATGCGGTAAGTGGAAAGGAAAGAAAAAAAAGAAAGAAAAGAAAAAAAGAAGGAAAGAAGAGAAGAAAGGAAAGGGAAGGAAAGGAATGGGAAGGAAGAAGAGGGAAAAGGAGAAGAAGGAAGGTGCATTGGGGGAGGAAGGGGAATCTGAGCCATATGGAAACTTTGGAAAAATCCTAACCAACTTCTCCTCCTTATTTGGGGCAGCATTAGGGTTAGAGAAGAGGGGGTCGCAGAGAATGAATAAAAGGGAAGAATGAAGTGGAGCCGTCGCCGTCGACCATCACTGTGAGGAAACTAAAATTCTCCATCACAAAAAATTAATCCTTCCTTTGTTCTTGTTAATGCCTAAATCATTAATTTCATAACCGATTTGGTGGGAGATTGTTGAAAGTCGAGGGTTACAATTTTGAGGAAACCGAATGCAGAACTCTGGCTCGGTGAGGAAATGACTAGCTCTTTTAAATTAAGGATATATTGGGACTTTGTAAATCATCTAATTGAATCATGAAGTAATGATTTTTCATGTTATACCCTGATTTTTGGGGGATTTTGGGTGTTGTTGAGCTCTGTTTCCTGTTTTTCCAGCTGAATTTAGTAGCCGACTGTGGCCAGGGAACTTGGACCCATTAGTTGCAAGTAAATCGTTCATTTTTTATTCCTAGAAGCTGATTTTATGCCTTCATGGGGTGATTTGTGCTAATTGTTTCAATTCGCTGATGAATCGGGAATTGAGGGAAAAAAAGAGCATCGGCTCTGGACGATGGAGATGGAACCGTTTAAGGGGCTTAGGATGAATTAGGACGTAATATCTGATGAACTTAGGCTATAAAACCTAATGATTTTTTTGTGAATGATGAAAATTTGGAGCTTCTCTCATCACCCATAATAATTGGCTTCCGGCTGAGGGAACAGCACCACCGACTCGGTGCATCACTGTGAGAGTTCGGTGATGGAGGTGGTGCGGACGCCATCACCCTGAGATGGGCCGGAGGCGACGCTGCTGCTGTTGTCTATCTGGTGGCCGGCAGGGAAGGGGGAGACTGCCATGTGAAGTGTGTGTACGTGTGTATATATATATGTATGTCTATATGTATATATATATATATATTTATTTATTTATTCTTTATTTATATTATGTTGATATGTTTATAATGACGTGGGAGTATATATATATATATATATTTGTTTATAATGATGGAAGATATATATATATAATTATATTGATATATGTTGATGGTAAGAAATATTTATGTGAAATTATACACAGGTGGGTTGGTATATTTATAAGTGTCTGGTGAGTTCAGAATAATGATAGTCTGTTAGCTGATTATTCCTATACCGCATCGATGAATTTTGATAAATTGTTCTCTGCGTTAATTTCGTTGGCGTGTGTACATTATATTGGCACTCTATGGATAAGTAAAGGAGAGTGTGCGAAGACTTTACGGTAACTAGACGAATGGGAGTCCGTGGGACCGTAAAGTTGTCTATACTTTTTCACTATTGATTCCATTCCGGAAGATTGAGGTCGTTGATATTGAGAAGGGATACTTATAACCTAGTGACCATCGTAGAGAATGATATTTGAGATATCATTGACGAGGGGTATCGGAGATAGTATAAGTATGCTACGGGTGTAGCCTTTGAGAGAACTATTCGGGAAGTGGGGATACCATGGATGACCTCGTTGTATTACCCAGTCGTTGGGGGCGTAAACACACGGTATTTGGTTCACTATGGTAGAATAATATCCATGGAGATTTTTATTATCTCGTACAGTGGTGACATCAAATTAAGCTGATATTCAGATTATTGTTATCTCGTACAGTTAGTCGATAGGGATATTTATAACCTAGTGACCATAGTAGAGGATGATATTTTGGATATCATTGGCGAGGAGTATCGGAGATGGTATGAGCATGCTACGGGTACAGCCTCTGGGAGGACTGTAGAGGCAGTGGTGATACCATGGATACAAGGTAACCTCGTGATACTCACCCAGCCGTCGGGGGCGTAAATACGTGGCCTTTTGTCCACTATAGTAGAATAAGGTCCATGGCGACTATTGTCGTTCATACAATTGTGACATCGTATTGAGTTGATGATCGGATTTGACGGAATCCATGTTGCTTCCTTGATACTTAGCTGTTCACGTGGCCTTCGGGTTGTGGACACGACATGTTATTGAGTCTCGGACAGTGGTTGATCTATTACCTGCTATTATTGATTTTATTTATTATTTTAGTATCCGGGATGCTTAATTGTACTCATCTATTGTTGATTATGTTTACTTGCTGGGCATTCGGCTCACACTTGTATTTTATTGACTCTAGATTAGACAGGTTGATATCAGGATTAAAGAGATCACGTGACTTTTGGGCAGCCACCAGTTAAAGGTGATATCAGAGTTCGAGGTTCTCCGAATGGGGATTTAAGATTTTTGATTTAGTTATTGTTCGACTTGTGCTAAATTTTCTTTATGAGAATTGATATTTTGGGACATCGATGTCGTTTATTGAAGTTATTATTGTTGCTAATATGAATGTTTAATTTATGATGGATTTATGAGGATCATTGATGATATTAAGTTAATTAATGATGTGTAATTTTTAAAATTTGGGAGGATTCAAGACTTTCACCGTGACGGTCCTGGTCAGGTTCAAGAATACGAGCTCGGGTCGTTACACCATATTTCTAGAACTGAAAATTGGAAGGCCGATCAATTGGCAAGAGTAGCGGCAGTCGAAAATCTAGAACAGTACTCGAAGAATATGAGTGAGGTCCTGAACGTTCCCAATATAAAGGGATAGGAGGCAATGCTGATTTTCCGGACGAAAAATTGGACAACACCCTACCTGAGGCATCTAGTGGATGAAACATTGCCAGAAGACGCAGAAGAGGCCATGCGGATAAAGAGAACAGTTGGTTGGTACACTATAGTCAACGGTCGGTTGTATCGCCGCGGCTACTCGACTCCGTACCTCCGTTGCCTAACCCCTGAAGAGGCGGACTACGTCTTGAGCGAAGTGCACATTGGGATACACGGATCGCACGCCAGCGGCAAAAACCTAACCTTCAAGATCATGCGGTAGGGCTACTATTGGCCATCGATGAAAAAGGATGCACTCGAGTTTGTACAGATGTGCAAAAGTTGCCAGCTTCACGGCAACCTTCGCCACTTGCCATCCACCGAACTGAAATCGCTTCAGGCGTCGTGGCCCTTCGCGCAATGGGGGCTAGACATTCTTGGCCCATCTCGCTGGGCAAGATCACAGAACACAACACACTTGGGTCGAGGCCGTTTGGGCAAGATCACGAACACATCATGAGTTCGTCGATTTGGCCTTTCAGAAGTCATTGTGACTGACAACGGGACTCAATTCTCGGGGAAACGCTTCACCAAGTATTGGGATTAGGCTGGTCCATACTCCGGTAGCATACCCCCAAGCGAATGGATAGGTGGAGGTCACGGATCGAATGCTACTCCACGGGCTTAAGACCAAGTTGAAGGACGCAGGGGGCTCATGGGTAGTTGAGCTCACCTCAATCCTTTGGTCTTACCGGACAACTCCAAAGGAATCAACGCGTGAAACACCCTTCAGCATCTGCTATGAGACTGAAGCGGTGATCTCGATCGAAATCGGGCTTCCAACTCTTATGGTGGAATCTTTTAACTCACAGGGTAACTTCCAGAAGATTCGAGAACACCTAGACTTGCTAGAAAAAGCTCGCGATGCCGCTAGAATACTGATCGCGACCTACCAACATCGAATCGCCTGCTACTACAACAAAAAGGTGAAAGTGTGGCAGTTCGATGCTGGAGACTTGGTCTTATGGAGCATCGAGGCCACGGGAAAGGTGGCCGACCGGAACAAGCTCTCCCCGAATTGGGAAGGGCATTTTCTAGTCTCCGCCATCCTGCGAAACGGGGCATACAAGCTCCGAAACCAGGACAAAAAGTTGGTCCCACGGATATGGAACGCAATCCACCTCAAACGTTACTTCCAATAAGGATCCAGGTAGGTATTCTGCATAATTATATGTGATCATTTGTGTGCTCGATTCAATTAGTAAAACAAGTGTTTCTTTTTGCATGTTGCATTTATGTGGTATGCATATATGTATGTGATTTTCGTTGCAGGTTCGAAACGACCTAGGCTACACCTAAGTCGTGAGGGTCTTCACCCTCTCGTTACTAAACCGTAGTTATCCGGGCGGCCCATGAGTAGTCGTATATAAACTCTGGTCATCCAGACTGCCTATGAGTGGTCGTATATAAACCTTGATCATCCAAGCGGCCCATGAATGGTCGTATGTAAATTCTGGTCATCCAGGCGGCCCATGAGTGGTCGTATCTAAACTTTGGTTATCCAAGTGGCCCATTAACGGCCAAAAAATCTTAGGGGGCTAACACAGCACACGCGACGACCTCCTTTGCAAGGAGACAGTGTGATCAGTCAACGATGGTCGATCGAAGCAAACCGCTCCACCAAAGCGGGTCGTCCAAGTCTGCACCTGGGCAGCACCACTAAGTTTTACTCACATGTGAATACTAAGCCGGCTTAACACAAGCGGCGGCCTAGAAAATGCCATGAATGCCCAAAAATAAGGTGGGCGGCCAACTTGCAGGAGACCTGCCAAGTTGGCCGCCAAGAACAGCAAAGAAGCAAAATATAAAAACAACTGTAAAAAGCAAGAACGTGTGACATGCATAAAGCCATTTGTATTATTGCTTAATGGTAAAGTACATAATTCAACCAACAAAAAAAAAAATTACAACCACCAAAAGCTACGGAGGCGGTGGTGGCGCCTGTCTGTCCCGAGGTTCCCCACGAGGCTGTCGCGACGCCGTGCTGATCGGTTTGACAAATTGATGAGATCCACGGGAAATTAGGATCCAACCAGTTACACAATACGCCGACTAATGTTGATCCCCTCCCACAACCGTGACAACATCATGTCCGCAACCTCGTGGGGACGAATACGGAGGCTTAGATCGTTCTCCAAGGTAGCCATTTGCCCAACAAATTGATCAAGGCGCCCCTTAACAAGCTCATTCTCCTCCTTCAGATGAGCGATATCTACTTTTAGGCTCAAGTTCTCCGCCTCCATACCCGCTAGGACAGACTCCAAGGCAGCCGCGTCTTCTCGATGCTCCGCCCTCAGAGCCTCCAACTTAGAATCGAGCTAGGCGATCTCCATGTTCCTATTGAAGATCACCATGTCTCTCTACCTAAGCGCATTGGCGACTACGCTTGAGACCTTTTCAGCTTGCACACACAAAAAAAGGAGTTAGAAAAGGCAAACCAAAAAATAATGCGGGCAACAGAATTTATACCGCCCAAATTCTTCATGTTGGCCTATCTAGCCTAACACCCAGGTTTGGCGCCAAAGGCGGCGAGTAAGGAATGGGACCCACGTTAACAGGGCTAGCGGGGACCTCATCCAAGAACTCCGCCATTGGATCTTCTGGAGTATCCCCCGTCCTGGCTAGCTCCTTGGGAACGGTTGTAATATCCAGGATTTTCGTTTGAATTAATTAAATATTAATTATAAGTTTGGGCAAATTAATTAAATATTAAAAAATTTTGGGTGGATGTTTGGTTCGGTTGGGCTGGCGCCCGGGGTTCGCCCGTGTTGTCGC
Source organism: Nepenthes gracilis (assembly GCA_033239525.1). Classification (NCBI taxonomy): domain Eukaryota; kingdom Viridiplantae; phylum Streptophyta; class Magnoliopsida; order Caryophyllales; family Nepenthaceae; genus Nepenthes; species Nepenthes gracilis. The sequence goes on from BSYO01000001.1 coordinate 21,290,413, forward strand.
TTAAATATTGATTCAGATTTTAGTAATAAAAAAAATAAAAATATAAAATATAATAATAATAATAATATATAATGAAAAAAATAAAATGAAAAAAAAAAAGAAAAGAAGGATAAGGATTGAGGGAAACGGTCAATGCAAGCTGTTTTCTGGGAGAGAGATTGCTGAGGAGGGTTTGGGTGTGAGCAGGTGGCAGCCACGTGAGGAAGAGATGAGGAGGGAGGCGGCCGGCGACAACGACGTGCGGTGAGGACGGCACGGTGCCGGTGGTTGTCGGTGGTTGAAAATTTGGCCAGTGGTGGTTGATTGGCACGAAGGTGAAACCATCAAGGAAACCGACAATGGTTGTCAACAGCATCAGTAGCATCGGCGCTGGCGAGGTGGTACCGGGGAGGCCAACGACGGCCGTTCGCAGTGGTGGCTGGTTGGCGTGGCGTCGTCGTCGTCGAGTAGCAGTAGCAGTGGCAAAGGAAGCCGCATAGTGAGAGAGAGAGAACGACGAGAGCTCGGAGACCGAAGAAATGGGATTTGGCGGCGGCGGCGTGCGGTCTTTATCAACAGCAGTGGTGGCGGCGGCCAATGGTAGCTCGCCAGTGACCGGCGACGGCCGTGGGTGGTTGTAGATGCGGCAGAAGCCGTGTAGGGGGAGAGAAGGGGGCACAGTTGCGGTTGAGCGCAACAGCACACACAACGGAGAGAGAAAGGGTTGATTCGGACACTTCGGGATATCCTTTCTTCAGATCTGCAAAGTATGAGGTCTACGCAAGTATATGTAAACCTCCTTTTTGGTCTAATTTGATATCTGAAATATTTTAGACACTGTTTAAAATTTTTACTAACATACGTAAAATTTTATCTGCCTGATTTATTTAATTTGGACATGCACGTGTAGTTTATTAGCTAATTTGGATGTTTTAAATATGGGTTTTTGATTTTAGAAATTTATTATTTTTTTGGAAAGCCCGAAAAATTTATTGGGCCGCATCCGGTTTGGGTCACACCCGGTTGTCTGAAGGTACTCTCCGATCAATTAGGACGTTGATCGTCATTTGAGTTAGCGGGCCTTGATTCTCCTAGGCTGAGCGCCTTTTTGGGCCAGCTCATTCCAGTTATCACCATCAATTCTGAACCATTATTTTTTTTAATTTTAGTTCTAATTTTAGTTTTTTTAAAATTAATCTCAAATTAATTTTTATTTCAGTTTTTTTTATTATTTTTTTCCCACATCAACACTATTGACAACTCTATGGTAGCTTGACTTATTTTTTTTACATGAAATAAAATTTGGGAATAAAATTTTTAAAAAAGGAGATTATTTTATATACTTTGATCTAAATATAACCAACTGTGTATATACGTAGTAGAAGAAGTCAGAAAATTAGATAAGGCGGAGATGGCAGCGGCGGCTCCGGTACATGTGCTGCTTTTCCCTTTCATGTCAAAGGGCCACACCATCCCTATACTCCACCTCACCCGCCTCCTCTTCCTCCGCTATCCCCAAGCCAACGTCACCATCTTCACCACCCCCGGCAACAAAGCTTTCATCTTTCGCTCACTCTCCGATATCCTCAACTCCGGCGGCGGCATCTCTATCATCGACCTCCCCTTCCCCAGCAGCATTCCCGGCATCCCGTCCGGTGTGGAAAGCACCGACCAGCTCCCGACAATCTCCCTATTCCTGTCATTCGCCACCGCCGCAAAACTCCTCCAACCTCACTTCGAAGACGCCCTTCAAAACCTTCTCTCCAAGTACCACCATCATCGTCCATGCACCTTCCTCATTTCGGACGGCTTCCTTCACTGGACACTGCAATCAGCATCCAAATTCAACATTCCTAGATTCGTCTTCTACGGCATGGGCGGCTACGCCTTAACTCTCTCAGCAGTTGTGTCCCAGAGGGGGCTTCTTTCCGGGCCAGAATCCGACGACGAGCCCATCACCGTCCCCGATTTTCCATGGATCAAGCTCACCAGAAACGACTTCGAGCATCCATTTAACATGCGTCAGCCGAAAGGCCCACATTTCGATTTCGTCGTAGAAACGGCGATGGCCTCGGCAAGTAGCTATGGTTTGGTGGTCGATAGCTTTTATGAGCTGGAGCACCAGTTTGTGGATTACTGGAACGCCGAGCGTCTGCCCAGAGCCTGGTGTGTTGGGCCTCTCTGCTTGGCTGAGAAGAAGCCCAAATCGGAAGCCCATGAAAAGCCCACTTGGCTCGATTGGCTGGATCAGAAGCTAGCTCAAGGAAGATCGGTCCTGTACGTAGCATTTGGGACACAAGCAGAGGTATCAAATGAGCAGCTGAGAGAAATAGCAATTGGGTTGGAGAAATCAGAGGTTGATTTCTTGTGGGCGGTGAGTAAAAGGGGAGAACAGCAACAAACAATAATCGATGGGTTTGAGGAGAAAGTGGTGAAGAATGAAGGGAGGGGGTTGGTAGTGAGAGAATGGGTGGAGCAAAGGCAGATATTGGGGCATGAGAGTGTGAAAGGGTTTCTGAGTCACTGCGGTTGGAACTCAGTGGTGGAAAGCATATGCGCAAAGGTACCGATACTGGCATGGCCGATGATGGCAGAACAGCACTTGAATGCGAGGATAGTTGTGGAGGAGATTAAGGTTGGGGTGAGAGTGGAGACATGGAATGGGTCTGTGAGAGGGTTTGTGAGGTGGGAAGGGTTGGAGAAGACGGTGAGGGAGCTGATGGAAGGAGAGACGGGGAAGGCGGTGAGGAAGAAGGTGGCGGAGGTAGGCCAGATGGCTAGCAACGCTATGGAGGAGGGTGGCTCTTCTCGGCATGCCTTGGACTTGCTCCTTCACGAGCTTCAAGCACAGTGCACGAATTCAGCTGACTCAACGGGAAAAGGCCCTGCATCTTAATTACTGGGTACAGGGAAGCTTAGATTCTTGTATTCGTATCTCTTTCGTGATATACTGAGGCAGGTAATATAACAGTACTTTCAAGCAGGTAAATTCAATTACTACATTTGATGATTATGCATTCAATCACAACTCAGTACTTACCAAAACGTCAAGTTATTCGATTTTATTTTATTTGGAGATTACAGATAAAGATAATAAAATAGTTATTTTGTAAAATATGGGTGAGGTTGCTCACGTTTTTCCCATTCTAATGTGAAATCGAATGCCATCACTCTTATTAGATTTTACTTTTTCATTGGTGTTATTGAAAAATCTCCGGATAAGATTATATGCTCGGTTATCAGATTCTTTAGAAGGTCCCACACCAAAATCCTTCATAATTCATGCGGCTACTATAGTTTTCCATAATAGTCAGGTATTTTTCTTTATTTGAATACTCACATATGACTCAGATTTCTTGCCCTTCTGACTGTATTATTTATTATCGATTCAGTAATCTTCCCTTCCCCATCTAACAAAACGTTAAAGGCTGTGAATATTTTTTCTGAACATTTGTTTAATATTTAACCCCCCCCCCCCTTTTTTTTTGCAGAGATAAAAAGTGTATGGTGGGAAAGTTAGACAATTTAAGGTGTGTTAATGAGGCAAAAGATAGCACAAGATAAAACGACTGAACCATATACAGATACTGTGCCTTCGGGCAATGGCCTTCTGTATTCCAAATTTTAAGGTGTGTTAAATATATGTAGTTTTATTCGTATGATGTAAAGAGTATGCTTTCATTATGAATAATCTTCACATAAAAAAGGAGATACCCAGCACACAAGACTGTATAAGACACGAGAAACAGCAGAAGGTGTAAGTGTTACTGTCATTTACTAAATGATACCTCCTTATGTTACATGTGAATGGGTCCTGGATGGGGTGAATTGGGGACGACTGTGAAATTTAGATAACAACCCCAAAATCACTGTATAATAGAAAAGAGAGGCGCAACAGTGAATAATATACCTAGTTAATTTGCCACTTTAGTGATTGGATAAATAAAACTCGTTTAGTCTCTTTACTCTGCGAATGGGCAGAACAGCAAAGTGTCTCAAATCAATAGAATATGTGAAATGGTATATAAAAGTGATGGTGTCTGTTGCGTGCTTACTCACAATTGTGCTTGATTCCTGCAAAATTGAATGAGCAACATAGCAAATCGATGGTAAAATTGTGGAGGAGGAGTTCAAACGAGGGCAAGTTTCAAGAGGAAGACCGAACAAAACAGAGAGGGAGAGGCAGAAATTCGAAGGAGTGTCAGAAGAAGATATTCTGTATTCCTCCGTGCCCCTGTACAAAGTAGCATTTAAGTGACAATAACGGAACTGAACATTAAACAAATGGAAATGTAATATAATCACGTAACTGAATAATAACTAATGCACGGGGAGGGGAAACTGAATGGTAAACAAACGGTAAGTATCCAAATATAATCTGAAAAATAAGAACAGAAAATGCTAGGAAATATAAGCCCTAGTGTTTTAAGCTCGTATGTAATCACGAAATTTCAGGGGTTGTTGGGTCTTCCGGGTGCTAGTCCTCGGCCTCTGGTTATCATGTGGTATTGCAATATTCGTTGCAATGTCCGTCTCAATAAGGCAGGTAACATTGTCGTTCTCATCAAAAAGCACCTTATCCTTAAGGTTGAATGAAGGAAAATTTTGCATAAATTCCATAGCGGTTTCTCACGTTGCTTCAGCAGCCGATTGGGATTGCCAACGAATGAGAAATTGGGGAATAAATTTTCCCTGCTATAGAATTTTCTTGAAACCGAGAAGCTGAGTAGGCGCCAGGAGAGGCTGGGAACTGCATGCTTCTAGGGAAAAATCTATCGGGTTGCTTATAGCATCTCCTTGGAATAGGCGGAGGTTGCAGCAAACCTGGGGGGGCAGACGTGAGTGGCTTCACTTGCTAGAAAGTAGCACAACTGTTGACAAGTTCACAAATATCTTTACGCATTTGAGGCCAATAGAAGAAGCTGGCTATTCGTGTGAGAGTCCTCTGGAATCTAGCATGGCCTCCAAGTGGAGAGGTGTGATATTCTTGTAGGATAAATTCCTATAAGGCAGAATCGACCGGCACCAAAATTCGGTTCTTATAGAAAATCAATCCATCGTGCACGGTATAATGTTCAAAGTTTTTCGGCTGTTCCTTAATTGAGGACATTAAGTTGGCTGAAGTCGAATGACGTGTATAAAAATTCCATAGAGTAGTCAGTAGGGCCAACACTAGTCGGGACACCCCAGGTAGTAAGTGACAGGATCCCTCTAGCAGCTAAGAGAGAGAAACTGCTGAGCCATTTTCTCACCCTGGTTGGTACACGTTATCAAAGTCGTACCCTATTAGTTTAGTAATTCGTCGTTGTTGAAAAGGGGTGTGGATGGCTTGATGTAACAAGGCCTTGAGTAGCTGATGATCGGTGTGGATGGTAAATTTGGTCCCCAAAAGATACCGGTGTCATTTTTTAATTGCTTCCGAAATGGCAGAGAGCTCTCATATGTAAGTCGAGGAGTTCTGAAGCTTGGGGCCGAGCTGTTTACTAAAGTATGCTATCGGATGCCCTACTTGTAAGAGCACAACACCCACACCAAAACCCGAAGTATCAGTTTGTATCACAAAGGGTTTAGAGAAATCTGGCAAGGTCAGGACAGGAGTGGTAACAAGGGTAGCCTTGAGGGAATTAAAAGTTGACTTGGCTTCAGGGCTCCAGACAAATGCATTCTTCCTTAGCAATTGAGTAAGTGGTACTGAAATTTGGGTGTAATGAGCCACAAATCGGTGGTAATACTCGGCTAGCCCAAAAAATCCTCGCAGCTTTTTGACATTTATAGGTGTAGGCCATTGTTGCGCGGCCTCAATTTTTGTTGGATCCACTGCTATCCCTTGTTTAGACATGATGTGGCCCAAATAAGCCATGGAAGAGCAACTAAGCTAACATTTGGGTTGCTTGGCATAGAAGGAGTTATCCTTCAGAATTTGAAGGACTCTTTGAAGGTGCTAGAGGTGTTGCTCCCAGGAAGAGTTATACACCAAAATGTCATCAAAAAACACCAAAATAAACTTTCAGAGGATTGATCGAAAGATAGCATTCATCTCGAACTTAAAGGTAGGAGGAGCGTTGGAAAGACCAAAAGGCATCACCAGGAACTTGTAATGGCCTTCATGGGTTTTGAAGGCTATTTTGTGTACATCATCTGGGTGGACTCACATCCGGTGATAACCATCGCACAGATCAAGTTTTGAAAAGACTTTGGCGCCATGAAGTTCATTCAGTAGCTCATCGACTGTGGGTATAGGGACTCTGTCTTTTATTGTAATCACATTTAGTGCCCGGTAATAAACACAAAAGTGCTAACTGCCATCTTTCTTTTTAACCAATAGGATTGGTGAAGAGAAGGGGATTGTATTAGGCTGAATGATTCCATCATCAAGTATTTCTTGTATGAGTCTCTTCATTTTCACCTATTGGAAGTAAGGGTACCAATATGGTTTGACATTCACTAGGGAGGAGTTGGGTTTTAAGCGGATACGATCTTTAGCAGAACGATGAGGAGGTAATCCATGTGGAATGAAAAACACTTCGGTAAAGGAGGTGAGAAGTCTGGAAAGAGTAGTGGCAATATCAAGGGGAACATAGGCCAGTAAGGAAAAATGGCTAGAAGTTGCAACAGAGAGGCTTTCCAGAGTGGCCTTTGGAATTAGGACGATTGTCAATTGGTAATAGGTGGTAGCAGACTTTGTTAGTTCTCCCGATCGTAGTTGGCCTAATGTCATGGTGGACATTGTAGCCTTTCATGCAAAATGAGTTGACTGCCCTTGTAATTAAAGCTAATCCATAAAGCTTTGTAGTCAAACAGTACTGGACCGATCAACGCCAGCCATTGGACCTTGAAGACTATATCAGCTCCATATATCGATAGCAAGTACAGGTCCACCCGAAATTGAGACTTTCCAAATGTGATAGGAACATTAGTATACCTCCCTTCATAATGTAGGTAGTCTCCATTCCCCCCCATAACATTAAGGTGGTGGGAGGGCTCTACCGGTAGTCTCAAATATTTAGCCACACGCGTTTGTAGGAAATTGTTGGTGGAATCACTATCCGCCAATATATCCACCGAATGACCCATAATAAGTCCTTGCAACCTCTATGTGGAGGGAACAAAGTGGCCCTCCGATGCATGAAGAGAGATAGTGGGAGTATGTTCAAATGAATGCGGAAGGGAATCTGCTTCTTAAGAGAGTTCCGTGGGTGAGTCGGTGTCTGTGGATTCAACCTCTGAAATAGAAGCTATTGTCTGAGCAGAGCTCTCATCCTCGGTCACCATACATAAGAATTGGGTGGTTTTACATTGATGCCTCGGTGTAAACTGTTACAATTAAAGCATAGTCCTCTTTCTCTACGCGAGGCCATATCTATGGGAGTTAGTTTTTTTATTGGTAGTCTCGATGGAGGAACCTGAGGAGAAGTTTTGGGTAGATGTGGATGGGTGTGAGTGGAGATCTTAGTTTGCGGTGGACGGTGCGAGTTGGGTCTCCCACTGTCCATCTTTTCCGCCACTAGTTTAGCAATTCCGATGGCTTCTGGCAATGATAGGGGCCTCAGTAACAGTAACTCCTGCCGGATATCGCCCCGTAACCCAGAGATGGAACAATTTGTTGTCAAACCTGGAGTGCCAGTAGAGAGGGACTCAATTTCAACCTGGAGATGGAACAATTTGTTGTCAAACCTGGAGTGAAAGTAGAGAGGGACTCAATTTCAGCAATGTAGGCTGTCACTGTAGAGGTCTGACGAAGTTTGTACAATGTAGCTTCATAGTTGAGATAGGAAGATGGGCCAAAGCGGAGCTCCAAGTCCTTGGAGAAAATCTCCCATGTTGAGAGTTGTCTGGTTACATGCATCCATTGATACCATTGGAGGACAGCTCCGATCATGTAAAAAGCCGCTATGGTCAGTTTTTGGTCGGTGGGGTACCATGGTAAGCAAAGAAGCGGTTGATCTTAAATAACCACCCGATCACATTTTCGCCGGTGAATAAAGGGGATCTTGAGTCTGGGTAAATGAAGATGAGGTGCGATTTGGTTGTCTGTCGAGGGTGTTGTTAACAGTATGGGTAGGTTTGTGTAGGGGAATAGGACAAAACAAAGGGAGTAACCACAGATAATGAAGGGGTCGGTAGTAATGGTGGGTTTGCGAGCGGATTAGGTTGTTGCTTAAATCTGTGGAGCTATTGAAGGGTTGCCATGGGAGAGTGCTGGAGCTGTTCGGTATTAGGAGAATTCGCCGCGATTCCTTCTGCATGTTGCTGGGAGGTAGTCGCTTGCTGTTGGACGGTCGTGACAATGTGTGAGGCCCCAGAACCAAAAACATGATAATTGTGAGTAATTAAAATGATGATAATCATTAAGAGGCCAAGCATGCATTGAAAAATGAGGGTTGAAAGTAAAAAGTTAAAAAAATATCCGAGTTCAGCAAGTAACATAGTTGGGCTGTTGGGCGCCCGAGGCATGGTAGCGAGCGTAAAAATCCAATAGCTAGCCGCTCACCGTGCGCCTAGTGCACTCAAGCGATCCCCTGGCAGAAACCCTGAGCTCGCCGCGCACTCGCTGGGCACTCGAGGCGTGCGCTGGCAAAATGCCGTGCGCTCGAGCGCGGTCCCGATTTTTTTGCCCGCGTCTTGATTTTGTTTTTGTTATAAATAGAAGTGGAAAAATGAGAATGAGAGAGAGCTGAGGCACAAATAAAGAGAAGAGAGAAGAGAAGAGGAAAAAGAGGAAATCACTCGTTCCGATCCACTCCGGGTAAAAATAACGGTAGATCGGGTTCAGGCAAGTGTACTTCAAACGTTGTTTTTCGTTTTTACCGTTTTCTCTTGCCTTAAAATTGATAAAAATGCTCTAAAATGTTATTGTTGCATGTTTAAAGTAAACGAAGCATGTTTCCCTCGATTGTTTGGTTAGATTTTGTGTTTATCCATGTTTATTGCAAGATTTGGCTTCGATTTCATGAACAAGTATGTAATTAGTGTTCGATTTGGTTCCGGAAGTATGTGATGAAACTCTAACTCGAAAATATTATGAATTTTTGGTTAAATCGTATGATTTAGTATATGTGTATGGAATTATGGCGTTGATTTCATGAATAAACACATATTTGGTATTCGTTTTGTGTCCGGAAGTTTTAGCGAAGCCCTAGGTACGAAAATGAAGGGGTTTTAATGATTTTTAACCGTAGCTCCTGTTATATAAAAGTTAATTGGCACTGAAATGAAGCTCCTGGTATAATTTGTTTTTGAAAATTTTGTACGAACTTATACCGATAAATTTTCATGCACTTTTGAAGTAAATTTAAGGGTTTTTTGACCGTTACTATATGTTCTGAATGTTCTGAAGTTAACTGAAAGAAAATTGTGAAACTCTGATTATGAAAGAGGGTTTTCAATAAAAAAGTTATTTTTGATACTGTTATTTAGGACCTAGGACTCATTACAGACATGTTAGGTTCTCCAACATGCCTTAAAACTTTACGGTGGTGATCGAGGATAACTCTATCCATGAAATTATATGTGGTCCGCCCTTCATTGGGGCGTTACAGTCAGGAGGAAAGTTATGTTTCTGGCCTACCTTCGAGAGGCACACCCGTACCGATTCCATGAGACGGGATCTTTTGTTACTGTTTATAGCCTTAGATTGTGAGGAGATGTACACAATCTGTCCTCGATCATTCGCCCCCTCAAATAGTACGGTATACTGGCAGGGTCTGTTACCAATCTGTTCTGTTACTACACTATTCTGTACTGTTATTACTGTACTGATTACTATTCTGTACCGATATAAAAGAGAAGTTTCTGATTTTACTTTCTGAATTATACTGACTACTGATTCTGATTTCTGAGTTTAATATCGTCAAATTATGCTTTCTCTGTTTTCTAGGTTATATTTCGTTTAACCGTTCTGTTTCTATATAGTTTTACGGCTGTTCTGCATAACTGCTTTACTGTATAACTGCATGTACCTTGTTGGCACTGGCTCATTATTTTATTACTTTTTTCCCTTTCAGATGAGATTGTAGAACTAGTGCCCGGCGAGAAAGAGTGACCAAAAGCGTTTCCTGAAGACTTTTGAGAATCTGAAACATTTTGGAGCTATTTTGGAGAATCAGTTGGATGTAAAGGCCTAACTGGACATGTGATTTTGTATATGAATTCTATATCTATGGATATTTATGTATATGTGGATTTTGTATAGACATGCATGTGATGTATGTGATGGTAAAAAAAACTATGCTTCTGCAAGTTAATAATTTAGCTTCCGCTCTATACTTCCAGATATTTTGTACAGGTCTTAGATAGTATCTCTTTTATGAACTGCTAGTGTAGTTGATGGTTTTATAGATTAATGCCATGGATAGCATCTGTGATCCTGTGTATGCGTATTGTAGGAAGAATTATGGTATAAATTGATCGTTTTGTGCTTGTACTGGTTGGTTATACAGGTTCTGTACATATTGTATTTTTAGATTTTTCTCCAGTTACAAATGAGATTCTGTCAAAATTTTTACAGAAGTCTTACCTTATATTTTGGTCCTAAAATCATGTTTCTACCTTGACGGAAGTTTTCGAAAAAAAAAATCCGTTCCGTCACAATTGGTTTCAGAGAATTGAGATGTTTTAAGAATTAATTGATCGAAAAACGGAAACATAGGTTTGAATCTCTGTACTGAATTTCTGAATGAATAGGTTGAGTAAGTTAAGGCAACTAGAACCATTAAGAGATTGGTTCTTAGGCTAGGTTTAAATTTTCTTAAACTATTGAATATTTCCTTTTTCCTTCCATTGGATTCTTATCCTTATAACATTGTGTTTATTTTGATTATAGGATAGCTAGTAAAAGGGGTAGAAGAAATAACCGTGGTGGTGCTAGTACACCATATGATAAAGAGGCTGCCTATATTGATCTGTTGGAGAGGATGACCAATGTAGTAGAATCTGTCGAGTAGAGACACATGGCTCGGTTCTTGCACCCGAGCCAGCTCCGGCACTTCTTGGTCCTACGATTTATGATAGATTCACAGCGGAGCGAACACCGGGCTTTCTAGGAAAGTCTGATCCGACAGAAGTGGATGTGTGGTTAAAGAGGATGAAGAAGATATTCATTGTGATCGGGTATACCGATCGGGAGAAGGTCACATTTGTGGTGTATAAATTGGAGGGTGAAGCTGATAGCTGGTAGAGCATGCAGAAAAGGGCGATGGGAGTGCCCGATGATGTCGTTACTTGGAATATGTTTGAGGATGCTTTTATGGAAAAATACTTTCCATCCAACCTCCGAGACCAGAAAGAGCAGGAGTTTATGAGGTTAGGACAAGGAAACATAATGGTGAAGGAGTACGATGCCAAATTCACTGAATTATCCCATTTTACGCCTTTCTACATAGAGGATGAGCAGAGAAATGCGAAGAAGTTTCAACAAGGGTTACGGGATGACATTAGAAAGTCGCTGTCAATTTTAAAACTCCAGATTTATGCTGAGATTCTGAATAGGGCAGTGATCTATGAGAAAGAAGAGGAGACGGAAAGATTTTATGCGAAGAGGATCGCTAGCCGAGCGGGAGTTAGTACCGTATCTGTTGTGGGATCTTCTGGACTTTCTAAGACGACTAGGAGAGCTGACAAGGGAAAGAGTGTTGTACCGGCTTAATCAATGGCCGGTTCTAGAGTATCAGCTAAAGATTGTACCTTCTGTGGGAGGAGACATCCGGGGTAAGCATGCCGTAAGATATCAGGAGTATGTTTCAGATGTGGGCAGTAGGGCCACTAGATTAAGGACTTTTCACTACCTCCGATGTTAGAAGGAAAGAAGCCTACTATCTAGGGAAAGGCTTTCGCAGTGACTGTTCAGGACCCGGAGGTATCTCCGAATGTCGTGGAAGGTCCTCTTTCTATTTATGGAGTTTCTGCATCTATATTGTTTAACTCGGGATTTACCCATTTCTTTGTTTCTCTGCGATTTGCATACTGTATTGTATATGCCCCGTGTATTCTAGATTGTGAATTATATGTGTACTCCCACTGGGTTCCCTGTGATTACGGATGTTATATATCCAGGATGCATAGTTGAGGTGAATGGAAAATGTTTGGTTGTGGATTTAGTGTTGTTGAATATGGGTGATTTTGATGTGATTTTAGGGATGGACTATTGGCCAAATATCATGCCAGTATTGACTATTTTCTGAAGAGGGTTTGTTTTAATATTCCTGGAATAGAACTCTTTTTCTTTCAGGCATTAAGAAAAAAGGGTTGCCTGTATTAATCTCTACTTTACATACCAAGCATTTGATGAAAAGTGGATGTAAAACTTACTTGGCATACGCCTGCATTATTTGAAGTCATAGTGTGCTAGCTAAGAATATCCTGGTTGTCTGTGATTTTGAGGATGTATTTTTAAAGAAGTTACCTGGATTACCTCCACACTGAGAAATTAAGTTTGAAATTGTTATTGTTCTTGGTGTTATCCAGGTTATAAGACCCATTATCGTATCGTTCCGATTGAATTGAAGGAGTTGAAGTTGTAATTACAGAAACTGTTAGACAAGGACTTTACCAGACCGAGTGTATCTCTTTGGGGTGTACCGGTATTGTTCGTGAGGAAGAAAGATCTGTCTTTACAGTTGTGCGTTGATTATCATGAGTTGAATAAAATCACGATTAAAAATAAATACCTTCTACCGCATATTGATGATTTATTTGATCAGTTGTAAGGATTTCGGGTGTTCTCGAAGATTGATTTGAGATCCGATTATTATCAATTGAGAATCAATTCGGAAGATGTGGCTAAAACTGCTTTTCGAACACGTTATGCCTTTTGGCCTTACGAATGCTCCAGCTGCTTTTATGGTATGATGAATAGGGTGTTCAGGCCGTACTTGGATAAATTTGTGGTGGTGTTCATTGATAATATCCTGATTTATTTAAAGGATTATGAGGAATATAAGATTCATTTGAAGATAGCACTTCAAGTGCTTCATGAGGAAAAATTGTATGCTAAGCTGAGTAAATGTGAATTCTGGTTTGAGAGGGTGATATTTTTGGGGCATGTAATTTTCGATGATGGTATTTCTGTGGATCCCAAGAAAGTAGAAGCTGTTACAAATTGGAGCAGGCCGGCTTCCGTGACTGAGGCTAGGAGCTTTCTGGGCTTGGCGGGATATTACAGGCGTTTTATAGAAAATTTTTCGCAGATTGCTATGCCTCTGACTCAACTGATAAATGAGGCTAAGTTTGTGTGGATTGAATAGTGTGATATGAGCTTCCAGGAGTTAAATGATCGATTGACTACCTCTCCAATGTTGATTATTCTAGAGGGTTCAGGAGGCTTTGAGGTGTATTGCAATGCCTCTAAGACAGGTCTAGGATGTGTATTGATGCAGCACGATAAATTTATAACTTATGGATCTAGGCAACGGAAAGTACACGAGAAGAACTACTCTACTCATGATCTGGAGCTTGCTGTTGTTGTTTTTGTCTTAAAAATTTGGAGACATTATTTGTATGGTGAAAGGTTCCTTGTGTACTCTAATCATAAAAGTTTAAAATACTTGCTTTTACAAAAGGAACTTAACATGAGGCAAAGGAGATGTGGCTTGATTTTTTGAAAGATTATGACTGTGAGATACAATATAAGATAGAGAAGGCCAACGTAGTTGTGGATGCATTGAGTCGCCGATCAGGGTATGTGGCGCACTTGCAGATCAAGTAGATGAAAATGTTGGATTACCTGAAACGATGTGATATCCAATGTTACACTAAAGGTGATAGAATGCTCCTGTCGTCTCTTCAAATCCAACCAAAAGTAGTCAGTGAAATTAAAGAGAAGCAGGTGAATGATCCGTTCCTTATGGATGTTGTAAGTGATTTGAGTAAGGAATCTCGAGTTGATTTTAACGTCCGGACTGATGGAGTGTTGAGGTTTAGAGACCGATTATGTGTATCAGATGATAGAGAATTGAAGGAGAAGATTTTAGAGGAGGATGACCGATCCTAGTATACGATTCACTTCGGGATGAATAAAATGTCTCAGGATCTAAAGAAAACCTTCTGGTGGAGAAATATGAAGAAAGATATTATAGTTTATATGGAGAAATGCCTGGTATGTTAGCAACTGAAAGTTGAGAGGAGGAAGCCTTCTAGATTGTTGCAGCCTATGCCGATCCCGAGTTGGAAATTGGAAGATATTATTATAGATTTTGTATCAGGTTTACTGAGGACTCCTAGGAATCATGACGCCGTTTGGGTTATAGTTGATCGGCCGACAAAATCAGCCCACTTCTTGGTGATCAGGACGACCTATTCGCGTGATAGGTTTGCTCAATTATATGTGAACGAGATCGTAAGGCTTCATGGAGTTCCTGTCTCCATTGTATCTGATAGAGATCCACGTTTTGTTTCGAGCTTTTGGGAGAGCTTGCATAAGGAGTTGGGAATAGAGTTAAAATTCAGTACTGCGTATCACCTCCAGACTGATGGCCAATATGAGCGTACCATTCGGATTCTTGATGATATGTTAAGGGCCTCTATTTTAGAGATCAAAGGAACTTGAGACACTTATCTGGCACTAGTTGAATTTGCTTATAATAATAGCTATCAGGTTAGTATCGACATGACACCTTTTGAGGCGTTGTATGGGAGAAAATGTAGGTCGCCGATTCACTGGTAGGAGACTGGAGATAAAAGGATTTTGGGCTCGGAGAATGTGAAGGAAACAACAGAGAAGATTAAACTGATCCATGATAACTTGAAAATTGCTCAAAATAGATAGAAAAGTTATGCAGATAGGAGGAGGATAGAATTGAGCTTTGAAGTAGGAGATCTTATATTTCTGAAAGTCTCACCATCCAAGGGCACGTTTCGATTTGGAGTAAAGGAAAAACTGAAGCCGCGGTTCATTGGTCCTTTTGAGATTCTGGAAAGGATCGGGGAGGTAGCCTACAGGTTGGTGTTACCACCTAGTCTGACGGGAGTACATGATGTATTTCATGTATCGATACTTCGGAAGTATGTCCATGATCCTGCACAAGTGATTGACTACGGATCTTGCACAAGTGATTGACTACGGATCCTTGGTTATCGACAAGGATTTGTCCTATATCGAGGAACCACTGTAAATTCTAAATCGAAATGATCAGAAGTTGCGTACGAAAACCATTCCCCTGGTGAAGATACTATGGAGAAATCATTCATCGGAAGAGGCCACATGGGATCGCGAAGAGGAAATCCGAAGCAAATATCCCAACTTGTTTTCTTAAGGTATATAATTTTGTTTAATTTTGAGAGTGAAATTTCTTTAAGTAGGGGAGAGTGTGAGGCCCCGGAACCAAAAACATGATAATTTGGAATAATTAAAATGATGATAATCATTAAGAGGCCAAGCATACAGTGAAAAATGAGGGTTGAAAGTTAAAAATTAAAAAAATACCCAAGTTCGACAAGCAACAGAGTTGCGCCTGCTGGGCACCCGTGGCGCTGCAGCGAGCGCAAAAATCCAATAGCTAGCCGCTCGCTGCTCGCCGTGTGCAAGGCACGCTCAAGCGAGCCCCTGACAGAAATCCTGCGCTCGGTGGGCGCTCGAGGCGAACGTTGGTAGAATGTAGCGCGCACGACACGCGCTAGAGCGTGGTCCCAATTTTTTGCCCGCATCCTGATTTCGTTTTTGTTATAAATAGAAGGGAAAAAGGAGAATGAGAGAGAGCTGAGGCACAAACGAAAAGGAGGGAGAAAAGAAGAGGAAAAAGAGAAAATCACTCTTTCCGATTCACTCTGAGTAAAAATAACGGTAGATCGGGCTTAGGTAAGTATACTTCGGACGTTGTTTTTCGTTTTTACCGTTTTTTCTTGCCTTAAAATTGATGAAAATGCTCTAAAACGTTATTGTTGCATTTTTAAAGTAAACGAAATATGTTTCTCTCGATTGTTCGGTTAGATTTTGTGTTTAGCAATGTTTATTACAAGATTTGGTTTCGATTTCATAACAAGCATGTAATTAGTGTTCGATTTGATTCCGGTAGCATATGATAAAATCCTAACTCGAAAATATTAGAAATTTTTGGTTAAATTGCATGATTTAGTATATGTGTATGGAATTATGGCGTTGATTTCATGAATAAACACATGTTTGGTGTTCGTTTTGAGTTCGAAAGTTTTGGCAAAACCCTAGGTACGAAAATGAAGGAGTTTTAATGATTTTTAACCGTAGCCCTTATTATATAAAAGTTAATTGGCACTGAAATGAAGCTCCTGGTATAATTTATTTTTGAAAATTTTGCACGGATTTATACCGATAAATTTTCATGCACTTCTGAAATAAAACTGAAGGGTTTTTAGACCGTTACTGTATGTTCTGAAAGTTCTGAAGTTAACTGAAAGAAAATTGTGAAATTCTAATTATGAAAGAGGATTTTCAATAAAAAAATTATTTCTGATACTGTTATTTAGGACCCATGATTAATTACAGTTAGGTTAGGTTCTCCGACATGCTTTAGAACTTTACGATGGTGATCGAGGATAACTCAATCCATTGAGTTATATGTGATCTGCCCTTCCTCGGGGCGTTACGGTCAAGAGGAAAGTTCTATTTTTAGCCTACCTTCTGGCAGCACACCTGTACCGATTCCATGAGACGGGATCTTCTGTTACTATTTATAGTCTTGGATTGTGAGGAGATGTACATAATCTATCCTCGATCATTCGCCCCCTCAGCTAGTAGGGTATACTGGTAAGGTCTGTTACTGCTCTATTATGTTACTACTCTATTCTGTACCGCTGTTACTGTACCGATTACTGTCTCTATCAATTACTATTCTGTACTGATATAAAAGAGAAGTTTCTAATTTTGCTTTCTGAATTATACTGATTATTGATTTCGATTTCTGATTTCTAAGTTTTATATCGTCAAATTATGCTTTCTCTACTTTCTAGGTTATATTCCGTTTAACCGTTCTATTTCTACATAGTTTCACGATTGTTTTGCATAACTGTTTTACTGCATATACTTTGTTGGGCTCCGGCTCACTATTTTATTTTATTTTTCCTTCAGATGAGATTGTAGAACTAGTGCCCGATGAGAAAAGTAACAAAAAGCATTTCCTGAAAACTTTTGAGGATCTGAAACATTTTGGAGCTATTTTGGCGAATCAGTTGGATGTAAATGCCTAATTGGACATGTGATTTTGTATATGAATTCTATATCTATGGATATTCATGTATATGTGGATTTTGTATAGGCATGCATGTTATGTATATGATGGAAAAAAGAAAAACTATGCTTCTACAGTTAATAATTTAACTTCCGCTCTATACTTCTGAATATTTTGTACAAGTCCTAGATGGCATATCTTTTATAAACTGCTAGTGTAGTTGATTATTTTATAGATTAATGCCATGAATGATATCTGTGATCCTGTGTATGCGTATTGTAGGAAAAATTATGGTATAAATTGATAGTTTTGTGTTTGTATTGGTTGGTTATATAGGTTCTGCACATATATTTTTTGGTTTTCATCCAATTATAAAAGAGACTCTGTCAAAATTTATACAAAAGTCTTACCTTATATTTTGGTCCTAAAATCATGTTTCTGTCTCGACGAAAGTTTTTGAGGAAAAAAAAATCCGATCTATCACACAACCTCCTTGAACTCCCTCGCAATGCCGGCAATGGAGTCTTTGAGCGCCTTGTAACGCGTCGTCACCCCCTCAGCTATCGTTTCAATGAAAGCACCAAAATGTTGCGTGCTTAGTCACAATCGTGCATAATTCCTGCAAAACTGAATGAGTAACATGGCAAATTGAAGGGAAAATGGGGGAGAAGGAGTTTAGACGATGGGAAGTTTCGGGAGGAAGATAGAATAGAACAGAGAGGGAGAGGTAGAAATGATGAGTTTCGGGAGGAAGACAGAATAGAACAGAGAGGGAGAGGTAGAAATGATGAGTGTTAGAAGAAGATATTTTGTATTCCTCCATACTCCCGTACACAGCAGCATTTAAGGAACAATAACGTAACTAAATAGTAAACAAATGGAAATGTAAAAAAATCACGTAACTGAATAGTAACTAATGCACCGGGAGGGGAAACTGAATGATAAACAAATAGTAAGTATCCATATATAATCTGAAAGATGAGGAGAAGAGGAAAGGCTAGGAAATACAAGCTCAGGTATTTTAAGTCCGTATGTAATATCGAAATTTCAGGGGTTGTTGGATCTTTCGGATGTTAGTCCTCGGCTTCTAGTTATCTGGTGGTATCGCAATGTCCGTCACAACGTCCGTCTTGATAAGGCCGGCAATAGTGTCATAACTTGATTGGGTTTCGAAAAATAATATTGAACTGTCTAGATTATGATGCGAAAAAAGCCATAAATAATCCATTTAAATCTTGAAAGATAAAATTATCTAACATCACCTTTTATATAAAATTTCCAACATCAATAGGGATAAGTTTAATATTTAATACAAATTTGATAAATTAAGACAACATTTTGTTGAGTCCTACTAATAATAATACAAGAGAAATAAAATATATGTATTATTCTAATCTACAAATATCCCGTTAAAACTCCAAGCGGCCATGCCTCTCTAGAACTAAGTCTTCAAAGCCCAAATGCCTGGTAAATAATATATAATCAAAATGACAATAGAGACTTCTATTACATTGAAAACTCAAAGGTCAAAATCGTATAAAGCATGACAATAATATGTAATGTATGAATAAGATCTAAATTACATAGTTTCTAATTCAAAAAATATATAAATTATATCCACAAGAAACCCGATCCAATGGATTAAAGTAGGATATTAAGAAAGTTGGATTCCACTGAATCCTAACATAACTTATGTCTCACAACACAACAAGAAAATCCTAACATAACATAACTTATGTCTCATAACACAACAAGAAAATCAAAGAAGTTTCCTTGAACCTTATTCATCACTGTAACAAAAAGGCTAACATATTTACGTTCCATCGGTTGGGTGAATGACACAATGTTATTCGACATCCAAGATCATATACGCAACTATCTTGACTCTCATAAGACTTCTTCCTATCCCAAGAAGGCCGGTGGTTAATTAGAGAATCTCAGTCTCTGTAGCATTCCGTGTCTCGATCAAATGTCCATCACCAAGATTCTCCATTATCTCAACATGATAATTACAAGGTTATAAATATCCTACCATAAAATAAAAGATCTTAACCACCCGATTTGGAGTCACTATAGAACAATTATAGGCTATATTAAAGTTTCTTAAGTTCCATATTTTTTAAAATTTTAGTATATTCATTTAAGTTTTTTGCCTTATCCAACAAATTTGAACTACAATTGATAAAATAATTCTCGACACTCATACATCAAGAATATGTAACCTACTCCCCATAATATCTCGATGCATGAAGCATTGCGTTTTAGAAATTTGTTTATCTTATTTCTTGTTTTCTAATTTGTCTAGTATAATATGAATAAGAGTGTTGAATAGAGAATTAGAGAGTTATTCTGATACTTTGAAAATCTTGGTTGGTTTATGTTGTGTGGAATCTGAGATAGATGATTCAATACATTACTTTGAAATTTTTTGATTCAAATTCTAATTTATGCTATGTATCAATAGCACATATCTGAAAAAGAGTTAGTCAACTTATTTTTTTTAAATAAAATAAACACATCTATAAGATCCATAATAATGGTAAACACTCTAGGCCATGAATACTCCAGACATGTCCCAGTTGATGTTTCGACAGGAAACCCCGGCCAAACAATGTCATCCATTAGAGCTTCTATTTGCCATCCGATCCGGACTTAGAAGCCATAGTGTTCCAACCTTACAAAATGACCAAAAGGATAAAGTTTCTTTAGGAGAGGGTTGAAATCAACCTTAGGAGGCCAGATTCCAGCTTCCCCATGCATCAATTTTAAGAAAAAAGTCGAGGGAATGGACTTCTTTAAAGAAGGGACCCAAGCATCCAACATCTTCTAAACCCAATCAAGACCATGGAGATATGCATCCGAATCGAAAGGATGGGTTGACCATGGAGAAAGAAAATTGATTCCATAATATTGCGACCAAAAAATTCAACAGCCATTAGAAGTAAAAATGCGCAATGATAAAAGGTTGTTTGCCAACCTCCCTTATCCACACTCAGATGGCATTGGTACTTTGAGTCTCAGAGGAATATGCTGAGCCCTAAACTCTCAGTTTACTCTCCAATCAGCCCCTTTGCAGATAGTGAGAGAATAAAAAAGATTAAAGATGACTTTTGGAGAACATTTAGTCTATCAGACTATCCTAACAAGTTAGACTCCTTTTTATATATGAAATTCTAAATAGTCTTTCCCCAAAAAGTTTAAAAGGTTCATTTGGAGACATATGATAGAAAGCACTAATCTAATAGATAACTTGAATCACTTCCATATGTTACTTCGGTTCCTAAATTTGGGGGATTCAACATCTTGTCAAATTGTTCTCCTAACGTTGAAAGGAGATACATGGGTTTGGTTCTATTGCCTATGATAATACTCAATACGATCCTTTGAAGAGCTCTCCTTAAACTTTCTAACACAGTTCTCTGCAATCACGAAGGAGTAGAAACATCCTTGGCAAGTCACTAGCATCAATCAAGCTCTATTTGAGAGCCTAAAACTTTATTTGTCAGGCTTCTGACTAGTTGAGGAAGAAAAATTACTCTTTCACCTAAACTTCTCAAATACTATCCTCAATGCAATTTTTATCAAAGAATAGTCCTGGATACAAGAAAAATCTATCATATCAGCAAAGTCATGACTGAC
This sequence comes from Nepenthes gracilis, assembly GCA_033239525.1. Taxonomy (NCBI): domain Eukaryota; kingdom Viridiplantae; phylum Streptophyta; class Magnoliopsida; order Caryophyllales; family Nepenthaceae; genus Nepenthes; species Nepenthes gracilis. The sequence goes on from BSYO01000001.1 coordinate 21,311,166, forward strand.
CAAGAAGTTTGCACCGACCAAAGCCCACCATCTGTTGTTAGGCATTTTTCCAACCTTCAGGATGACCGCCTTCAGGAGCTAACATCTAGAGAGGGACCTTGTAGAAATTTGAGCTCTCTAGACAATCAATAAAACATTCTACTCATCAGTGGGAGATCAACATCAAGATCCGAGGCCAACTTACAAAAAAAACATACTTAAGTAGAATTTGATTCTAAAGGAATGGATTTAGTTGTCACGAAAATGACCAACATGCCAACTATCGAGCCAAGCATATGGGCACCTCGGGGTGTCCTTCTCATGGAGCTCGCTTGAGTAATTACACGCTATGATAAATTGAGGGTAAAGGTAAGAGCGTTCAAAACGGGCAACTCATATCCCTAGAACATAGAGGGTCTTGGAAGAAGGCCGGAACTAGTTTGGAAGGGACTATACCTTATAGTCATAATATTCCAATTGGAGGGTACATGCTACGAGGCCAGGCCAATAAACTAGTTCCTGAAAACTAACTTAACATCCACCTGAAGAATTGCCCTCAGTTTCACTACTTGTTCGGGCAACTACTGCGGAGATAGAGGCACACTTTTTTAATTTTTAGCTTTTATCCTTACAATTCTATGCGCAAAAACACAAAAAATAATTATGGTTAACTCCGGTTGGACCATTGGTTATCATTGATTGAGCCAGTGTCGGCCTTGTAAAGCAGCCACTATCAATATGGGTTGGGGGTGGCTCTATCTCTTTGTGAGTTTGAGATTATTTTTCTTCACATCTCAATCATCTATTTTAAAATAGATAGTAGTTATAATTTAATAATTAATTTTTTTATATTTTAAAAAATAGTTAAATTATAATAATTTATTTAAATATCAATGATTTATATTAGGAAAAAATGGGCTTTATTTCTTTAAAAGATGGAGTCTCCTAGTCACCTGTCAGTATTGAGAATCAGTACTAATAGTTAAACTATAATATTTTTATTGACTCAACTAAAATTTTTATTTACTCCATTAATTTATTTATTACTTATTATAACTAATTTATTACATTAATTAATTATTTCATTCATATTAATTAATGATTTAATTAATTAAAATAATAATTATCAATAAATAATGTCCCCACCACAACTTCCCTCCCTCTCCACTTACCCAAAACGACATCCCTGCTTTCACTCACTCTCAAAATCGGACTACTTGAGGAAGGGTAAGGTTGAGCCAAATAATTTATTCAGAGTATCTTCTTTCCATCTATCTCAACCATAACCAGTGAGATTATATAAATTATTGTGTATTTTTCTCGTTTTTATTTATGAAAAATTATTTTAATTAAATTTTTTATTATATTTTTAAAATGTTATGATGAAATATACTGATAAATTTTTGAAGCACATCCATATCTTTACGTTGTTATTCATTTTTTACGTATTGAAATAATTTATTGCCAATGATTTTAAAATAGTACGAAGCAATTCAACCCTTACATATTAGGTCCATCTTTTTTCTAGATTTTATTTATTTAATATTAAATTTAGAACTATGCAAATTAATATCCATATTTGATATGAAAATATTAATGAAATTGTTCAAACTTAATTTAGTCAAATAATTTAGATCTAAATAAATTTTTAAGCTATATTTTTAGGATATAAAGTTTTTCGCTGAAAAACTGTAATAAATACTTATCATATTTTTATTATATTTAATTATTTTATTTATGTTTTTTATTTTATAAAATAATTAATGTATAATATGTGTTGCGTAACTTTACTAAAAATATTTCTAGGTATGTCTCAAGATCACACCTCTAAAGCTTATGAACTCAAGGCTTAAAAACCAATCCAATGCCTATAAAAAAGGATGAATACTCTACGAATTTAAATACATTAAGAATTGATTATAAGTATGGCATCTATTAAATCTCAATGATGCACAAAGTGTCTAAGTAGTAATCGAGCCCATTATAGGCCACGCTCAATCAACCACACAATCAAGGAAAAAAGGTTTAGTTAACTTCACAACAATGCCCTAATGGCTTAATTGAAAGACGCCCAACAAGTTAGACATGTAATGTAAAATGTAAAAGTAATAGATCAGATATGTCATTTTGTTAGACTGGTTGATTTGTTAAAAAGATAAAGAAATCATAAATATTATGAAAACTGCCCCACCAGAGCGATGGAGGTCCAATAATTTCAATGACAATGGCCCAATAACTTAATTAAAAGATATAAAATGCGCAACAAGTTAGATATTTATAGTGTGAAAAGGTTTGGTCAACTTAGCAACAATGTCCCAATGACTTAATTGAAAGACACCGGATAAGTTAGACATGTGAGGTAGCATGCAAAGGTCAAGTGCTAGATGTGCCGCTTTGTTAGGCAGGTTAATTTGTTAAAAAGCCAAAGAAGACATAAATATTAGGAAACCATTCTACCAGAGCGAGGGAGGTCCAATAATACCAATGATAATGACCCAATAACTTAGTTAGAAGGTATAAAATATGCAATAAGTTGGATATTTGTAGTGTTAAATTTAAAATTTTAAGTATTTTACTTGAATGTTAATATTATTAAGGGACTGCAAAGATGAGTGGGGTGGTAGCCACTATTAGCAAGTGGCCTTAGGAGCCATGGGTGATAGCACTAATAGTGGATGGCTGGAGCAGATATCATGTGTCACAGGATAATAATATGGAGTCTTATGGCCCAAATTAAATAAATATATATATATAAGGATTTAAAGTAAATCTTATAGCTCAAACTAGACTATAAGAATTAAAGGATTAGATAAAATTGTGGATATATAGTCCGAATCTTTTAATTTTTGTTATTTAAGTTGGCTTATAATATTCAGTTTGGAGTCAGGGAGAAAAATTCTAGAAAAGGGGAACGGGAGCTCAAACAAAAAGAGAAAAGAGAAAAAATAGAAGAACAGTTTGAGAACGTGAAAGACAAGGAGTTAGAGAGAGAGAGAGAGAAAGTAGAGTGAGAAACAAAAAGAAAATATTTTTTTGTCATTCACTGTGTATAAATAGTAACCTCATATAGTAAAAATTCAACTAAAGTCAGTTGAAGAAAAACTAGTTCAATTGGAAACCAACTGAACACCTGACCAGATAAAGAAATAAACAAAATCAAATGAAAGGACAAAAATAAAGGAAGAAACAAAGAAAAAAAATGTAGTACATCATTAAAAATAATTAAAACACGATTAATTAAATATAGTCTTGTAACATAAATTGGATTAGATCAGACAAGACTTAGTTACCCAACTCAAAAGCATTAACTTTGCCCACCTATGAATCAAATTAGGTTCATCAATAGACTTTTTTTTTTTAGAATGTTTACTTAAAAATTTATATTTATATAAAAATATTAAAAAATATATAATATTTTACAAATTATAAATTTTATAATAAAATATTATGTAATTATGAATTTTTATGTAAAAAATTATTAATTATATAAAAATATAATTTATTAAATAATTTTTAAAATTTAATATTTATTTAAAATAAAAATTATATATATTTATTAAAAAAATTATAATTTGGGCTTGATTTGGTCAAATTGGACACTTTTTATTTATGACAATATCTTGATTTAAAAAATTAATCGAGTCTAATTTTATAATCGTACTTGCCCATAATACTTATATATCTCGATTGAATCCTATAAAATTTTAAATTATTTAAACCGAATTGGTCGAACGACTTGATTTTAATTAGATCTAATTGTGTCATAATATTATGACATTGAATGTATGATATGTCATAACTAGAATGTTTAGAGCTCATATAAGATATTAATATGTAATATTATTAGTTATAAAAACTAAATAATTATTTTATAATATATATGAAATTTAATAGATTATTATAAAATATAAATTTGCATATATTTTTAATTAAAAAATATCATAAAATTACACAATAATTTTATAATTTTTTATATTGTATAATAATCATAAAATATCACTTCGTAAGTTTGTATGCACCTCCCAACCTGAATTTCTTGATACTCTTATTATAAAATTATACAAAAATTATAAATATTATTTTATTTATTATTTTATCAATTGCCTAGAGATATACAACAACCTTATATATATATAAGGAGTCTAAAAGATTTTGTGGGGATAAAAAGCAGCATTGAAGAAAATGGCTTAGCTTATCAAGAAAAAACCCTAATTTTTCTACTCCTGGGGTTCTTTAGAATCCTCTCGATGTTCCCTTGAAAGGCTTCCCCAACAATAACCCCCTTCCCCCGGCGATGGATCCGACGCCGAGAGGCCCTTCTTTCCTTAGCGCTGCCGCCGATTACCTTCTCTGTCACAAAAAGAAGCAAAAAGCAACCATGTATTTCATAAATCACTCCTTTGGGATGAGCCTCGAAGAAGATAATATGGCAAAGCATCATGATGAATCCGCCAAGAAAAAAACTGAATTTCACGGACATGGTGATGAGCAAGGCTAAGAGAAACAGGAAAACCTGGAAAAATGGAAGAAAACATACCTGAAGAGGGAGATATCGCGTTCGACTACTCTAGTAAGTGGCCCCTGATTACTCTTTCTTAGAATCTAAAATGGAAACTGATAAAAGATTGGGAGCACTCCGTGGTTGTCAAATTGCTAGGCCGGCCCCTGGGCTACAAAACTGTGTGTGACAGAATCCCTGGTCTGTGTAAGTTGATAGGGCAATTTAAGGTGATAGAAATAGATTTTAACTGTTACTTGATCACATTCAACAAGCAGGAAGATTATTTCATGTCCTCACCAAAGGGCCACTGATGATCTTCCAGTATTATCTAACCGTTAGGCTATGGAGCCTTAATTTCAAACCCTCGGACCGATTACCAGGTTTTCCAATACACTGCTTCAGGAAGGATGTTCTTTGGTCTGTGGAAAAACTAATTGGGCAACCAATCAGAATAAGTATGAACACACCATTAGCAGACAGGAGGTGATTCGCAAAGATAGCAGTAAGCATAGATCTCGACAAACACTTATTGCCTCAATGCCAACAGGAAGGGTGGTTCTGAGGATTGAATGTAAAAATTCTTCCTCAAATTTGCTCTGGCTATGGCAAAGTCTTCCTCAAAAAGTCTTCCATGTCGTGCCAGACCGTCCTTGTAATTCACCAACAGAAAACTCCTTTGGCCCTTGGCTCCATTCCCCTACAAGAAGCTAGAAGAGTTAATAGAAAGCCAGACAACTCACAACACAAATCAGGAGAGGAAGGCAAGATCATGGGATCAAGATTCAATATCCTGTACAAAGGAAGCCCACAAGACACTACAAAGGGCCATAAAACCCAAGGCACACTGTCTGAGAGGGAAAGTTGCATCACCAGCAAGGACTCTCCTAAGACACAACCAGCTAACACCCAGATGAACATCTCATTTACGGTCAAACCAAACAATTCTATCATGGCACACAAACCCAAGGCGGGAAAAAAAAAAAAAAAAGGGATAAGTACCAGTCTCACCCCAATTGGAGTGAATGTGAGAACTGCCAGTTCAAACTGCAGTCACTTCATGACATCTCCAATATCCAACCACGCCACTAAGCTGAAGCCATAGAAGACACTGCTTCAATCTTCAACCTATTGAAACCCAAACTTCACGTCCACCAGATAACTCTAACCTTACCACACCACAGCCTCAGCCCCAAATTATTGTATTGTCGCTCACAACCTCAATCCTACGAGACAGTACCCTCAGTATCAAGAAGAAGCTACCATACCTAACCCCTGACGAAGCCCCAAGATGTGTGAAAGATCTATGAATGAAGATGATGCCAAAGACAATTATATGGGAATGGGAGTACTCTTTAGAAACACAAGTTGTTAATGCTGATTGTTGCTTGGAATTGCTATGGGACGGCAAGAAAAGAATTCCGTACTGAACTTGAATTATGGCATGTCAGAAACCAGAGATTGTCATAATTCTGGAGCCTCACGTCAGTGGTAAGAAGGCTACCAGAGTAATCAAGAGAACTGGCATGGATGGATACATGGTTGGCGAAGCTCAAGGCTTCTCGGGAGGCATCTAGCTTCTTTGGAAACAGGACCAAATCACTATCGAGACGAAGAGTAAGATCCATGCCCTCGTCTAAAATGACAATGGAGAGATGGCTTGGATGCTCATAGCTATTTAGGCTAGCTCCCGTGGAAGACACATAAAAGTTATGTGGGAGGAACCTGCTGAACTGGCAGCCCTTGGCTATCAAATCTTTTCGTACGTTACTGGTGACTTCAATGATATCCTAAACCTCGATTTAAAAAGATAAAAAAGGTAGGAAATCAGCTAATCTTATTAGATGTCTCCAATTCCAGATTTGGCTTGAGGAGCGTGATCTAATTGATCTGGGGTGTGAAGGCCCTAAATATGCATGGTGTAACATGAGACAATATCCAGCCTTGGTGGAAAAAAAAAAAAAATTGACAGGGCCATTGCAAATGACTCGTGGAGAGCCAAATTTAGAATTGCCAGAGTTACAAATCTCAACGGAATATCATCTCTGACCATTGCCCTATCTATCTTGACACAGGGCTTGACCCTCCTCTGCTTTCTAAGCCCTTCAGATTTGTGGCCATGTCATGCAACTATCCCAAGTACAATGATCTCATTCGGAACATTTGGAAAGACCCACTAGGAAACATGTGAAGATAAAATCAAAAACACTAGAGAACAACTAAGGGAATGGAATAAGATGAAAATTGATAGTATCTTTCAAGATAAGAGAAAACAGGCCAACCGCATTAGTGGAGTTTAGGAAATACACTCCCGGGTTGATTTCGTTCATTTAAGACTATCGTAAGGGAAACTAATTAAAGACCATTGGGTGATCCTGGATAAAGAAGTGCATTGGTTCTAAAAATTGAGACTAAACTGGTTTGCCATTGGTAAAAGAAACACAAAATTCTTCTTCAATAGCACCACACACACAGGCGACGTAACTGGACCACCATCCTCAAATCAACCTTTGGAGAATTGATCAAGGATAGAACCTGACTCGAAGAAGCTGTCATCCACTACTTCAGGAACCTGTTCCCTTATTCTGTGCGTTCTGTTGAGGAGATTCTCCTCGTCGACGGCCTAAGGACATATTATCCACACACCAGATTGAGACCACCCTGATTATAGAGGAAACTAAACAAGCTTTGTTATCAATGCAATCCCTCAAGGCTTTGGCAATGATGGATTCCATGCTCTGGTCTTTCAAAATGCGTGAGGCAAATCTGAAGAATTCGATGGTGCTCATACCCAAGGTGGCTTCCCCGAGAATTTTATCCAATATTGCCTTGTCACTCTACAACGTGATTTATAAAATCATTACAAAAACCACTGTCCAGAAATTCAATTAGATCAATAGAAACTTTCTTTAGAGAGATGGTAAAATTTATCTCATGAATTGGGAAGAAATATGAACTATTGAAGCCATTACATCACTATTAAGGGGTTCAGGGAAATTATAGGCCCATAAAACATTGGCAAATTTTAAAAAACAGGCTACAAGGAACTCAAAATGGGCGGAAAGGCCCAATGATTGTTCGGATTACTCAAGTTGGCCAGGAAACACCGATATTCTTATGACAGTATTTCTGGCCATAAAATATGTCCTCGAATGAAACAGAGGTCTATGTAAGGTGATTATACTAATTTCTGCTACTAATTATTTTAAAAAATATATATAATTATTTTTAAATATTTGATCAATTTAATTGGTTACTGATATTTATAACTATTATACATTATTTAATAATTTATAGGCAGAATGAAGTTATATAGTTTTTTGACATATCATATAATATATTTTTGTCAGATAAAATGATTATTCACCTTGGTTCTTCCTGTTCTCTGTTTTCTTATGAACAGTGCTGGAAAATGAACATCGTTTAACATTTATGTTTGAGGCTGCTTAAGAATTTGTGGTTATGCATCATAATCTGTCCAAGTTGATGTGATATGATAATTTGCTTGGTTGGACTGTCATATATCACTATGTACTATAGTTTTGACATATATTTTATAAAATCTAATAAAAAAATAAAAATTAAAAAATTAAACCCACAAATTAGAATATGACTATACTATTTTAAATGCTTCTTGTAAACTACACTATCAAATATAACTAACATGCTGTAATTCTACATAGACTAAAGGCATAATATTAATAGTAATGATCCCTCATATGCAAAGGAATAATGAAATAACAACCAAAATTTGTCTTAAATTTCTTTTTTTTTTTTGCCTGATGCCTGGCCCCCCCTTTTTTTTAATCCTTCTTTGAGATATATTTTACACAATCGATATATTTTGAAGATATTATTATTTCTAAATAATTTAATATTTATCAATTCGTATATTTTTATTTAGTTCTGTTAGCATTAGCAATTCGTAATATGTTACATCACTAAAAATATCAAAAATGGTGTTTGTAAACGATAATTTAGAATTTTATTTTATTTTTTGCAAGGAAATTATTGACGATCCCCACAACTAATAGAACATTAAAAATAAAATCTCCACCCCCGTATGCTTAGTTGTGAATCTACTTATAATAATCAACTTACAATCTACGGATTTTTATTTTTAAATAATTAATTATAATCCAATTATCTTTAATAAATAAAAAAAATTAATTAAATTTATTTATTAAAAAGTAAACTATTAAGAATGCATGAAATTGAACAGGGTAAAAGAGTATGATAGAAAAAGTGAATGAACTTATTCATATTCAAATAATAATAATAATAATAATTTTTCAAAATCATTTTTTCTTATTATCTTGTTCTTCAAAATTTTCAATGACCTTCAAATATCTATTTGCTGGTATTTCAGTACCTGTCAAGTAAAGATACTTTTCACTAAAAAATATTTTCATAAAAGATAATTTCATGTTTTCAATGAAAAATACTTACACAAAAATAGCTTATACTCTGTGCTTTTAAATTATCTCATAATTTAATCAGACATTTGTGCCATTGGCATTCATTATATTTTCTGTCACTGCCCATCACTCCGGTCTTATGTCCGATCAACGGTGGGGATGTCGCTTTTTTCCACCAAACAAATGGGGACTAAAATTCTAAAAAGTTATGTTAAAAAATATCTTATCTTTTCCAAAAAAATTCAAAAATATAATTTAGAAGAATTTGAATCAACAGAAATGATTAAAAACAATAAAATAAATGGTCAAAATTGACTTGATTAACGGCTCAAACGGGGCATATATTGCAGAGAAGGTGACCATACAACCACACCGTTTATGGATCCCACCACCACTTATCAACTACAAAAAGCATGGCCCTAGACAAAAGATGGTGCCTAAAGGGGTGGGTGTCATACAAAGCAAAGTGAAAAATCACTGTCATTAAAGAACAACTTGTCCCCCTCAGGTTAAGAGGATTTGAACAACCCTACTATCCGGCCGGAGAAGCTCTAATGCGGCATCACCAAAACACTCGGTGATACGGGTGCATCTTCCAATTTACGGAGGAGTATATTGCAGATGCGGCAGGATCAGCCAAAGAAGGAAGCAAAAGAAATCATGAAATGAAGAAACCATGGAGAATTTCACGGAGGAAAGGCTACAATGAGTGGAGAAACAGAGGTGTTAATCAAAGAACTAAACAATTGTGACGCTCTAGGAAACAAGCAGGGACAATTCATTCACAGTCCAGAGCATCCAAGAACTGCTCATCAATTTTTGAACAAAACGTCGTTGAAATACCTCTGTCAGGCGACGTCCCGAAAAGAGGCCCTACACTCCAATGTTCTCTCAATCAAGCATAGCACAATCAGACGCGAGACCTACGTGAACCCAGATAAACTAGTGAATCTGATGGACAGCAGAAGCGAAAATTGAGTTTAAGACTACCAAGCACGTTAAGAAACACGGACAAATACCCGCACACGAGAGCTGGATATCAGTATGAACTTATTATCATATAATAAGACCCACTCCTACCTATACAGTGACATATAAAACTATGCAAAAGAAATGTGGTTCGGAGGATTTGAATGCCATAATATTCAGTTAAAGAGGCCCTAATGCAATATCAAGAAGCCACCCATGCAAAAGCATAAAAGTTAGGCTAAGTGAAGCTCATGGATGCTACAAGCAAACATGAGCTTGGGAGAACCAAGCACGTTTCAGAAGCAAGAAAAATACATTACACAAAAGTAACAGATTGTGGGTTTGAAAGCAAAAGCTACATGGGCCAAAAGGAAAAAAAAAATTAAAAGCATAGACTCTCATTGTAATTCACAAATTAGCTTTGCAGTACATTTTAGTCAAGAAAAATAAAGGATTAGCCACAACAATCTCCAGTCAATTGGTTAACAATCGATCATGTGACATAAAAAGGATAACTTTCATCCATTTTCAGTCTCCTCCATACAATGCAATTCTGTTCCAGGAGGGGGAATGTCCACAAGAGCATCTGCTGAGCTCGAAAAGTTTCCATTCTTCGGCCAAAGCCAAATTTTGGATATAGAATAGCTATCGCCTTTAGACATAATCTTTTTGCGTTCGGGATCCCCAGCAGAACAAGAATTCCCATTGCTTTCTATGTCTCTCACAAGCTTTACATCATGTCGAGTTTGTCGAGGGCACAGTGACACCCTCAGATTGTCACCTCCAACCACATACTGATATGAACCCATTGAGTAGCACCTTCTGGCATCCAAATTGCTGTTACTAGTCTCACCCTCGCTAGCCTCCTCTGACACATCATTCAATTTTCTAAATTTACCTAGTCTTACAGGCAAAACCCCCTTTCCCACAGCATTTTCTTCAATTTCAATCGCCTTCTGACTAGACGAAAACCCATTTTCTCTGATCGCAGAACGTCCATATTCTTCTATCGTATCATCAAATTCAAAAATTGGGTTCTCCATAGAAAAGCCAGGAGTGAACAGTGTCCCTCTACAAAGAGGGCAGGTTGAGTTTGACAAGAGCCATGTGTCTATACAGTTAATATGAAACGCATGGCTACACATAGGAAGCAGCCTAAGCTTGTCTTTCTCAGAGAATTCACTGAGACAAACAGCACAATCAAAAGGCTCTTTCGGACCCACTATCTCTTCATACAAGAACACGGGCAATGTATCTATGAAGGCTTGATCTAGACCAGAATCATGTAAATTGAAGAGCTGTTGTAGCTGCCTTTGAAGAGCATCGGAGGCAGAAATTTCTGGGTAGCCATTAGAATCAGAGTTTGATGAGGAAAATGGGTGCTTTGTGAGAAATCTAACAAGCAAATGAAGAAGACCCGAGATAAAAAATACGAAAGCTAGAATTACTATTATGAACAGAACAGCGGGGCTAATCTTAGTGTCAGGGGATGATGCTGTCAGTGGCGGCGGCGGCGGCGGCGGCGGCGGTGTCTCTTCTGGGATATTATTAAGATATGTGGAAGAAGATAAGAGAGAAAGAGGGGGTGGGTAATTAGAAAAACCATCTCTCTGCTTGATTCCAAGTTCAAGACGAGACCTCTTCAGATGGGTATGCTCAAAAATCCAATTTCGCTCTCTTATCACTGACATTATATTAAATCGACCCAAAATATATACTATCAATTTCAATTTGGGAGATTAACAAAGGAAGTCAAGAGGACAAACCTCATGATTTGAGAAGATGACAAACTTTCAGAAGTAGACAGTGTAAGTATCCACCTTTCATGTGATTTTTCATGCCCGTCAATAAGGCATTGCCTCTGCTTCAGTTGAAACCCTAAAGGAGGATTGTTCTCGTGTAAGGGAATTAACCTCTTTCTGTGTAAGAGGGAGAGGAAAGTGCTCTCTCTCTCTCTCTCTCTCTCTCTCTCTCTCTGTTGAGAACTGGTCAGCGAAAAGCCATCAATGCTGACAATAGTTCCCCAACTTCGAAGAGGGATGGGAAAGGATATGCCAAATTTTTTTGGGCACGCAGGGGACCAGCTCCAGATCATCGTTTGTCAACCGCGCTACAACTAGATTGGCACGGTTAATCCAGCGGCTACACATCTATATTTATCAAAGAGTTAAAATTTAAAATTAAATAATTATTTAAATTATTTAATATAATTTTTTATTATTTAATTTTTAACTTTTAATTTTAATCTTAATAAATATTAAAATCTATTCACGTGAGCAACCATAACAACACTCCCCTAAAACATATGACAATATGACAGGGCCTAGCAAGTCTCGCTAGTTCATCGAGGAACTGCAGGAAGGCACGGGTGGTGAACTAAGAAGGAGAGGAGCACCAACAGAAAATGAAAAATGTGGGTTGGATATAAGATTCGGGAAAACTTTATCTTTTAAAAAGATAGATAATCTCATTTTTTATATTTTGGTCTCCTAATTTTAAAATTAATAACTATAATTTAATTAATTAAAAAATTAAATAAATTAGTTAAATTAAGCTATTTTAAAATAATTATATTATAAATATTTATTTAAAAATAAATAATTAAGATATGAAAAATAATTATCTCTATTTTTATAAGAGATGTAGTCTTCAATCTAATGGATGTGTATTTGATGGGTTCAATAAACCCGGCTCAAGTAGAAGGTCCAAATGAAGTAAAGGCCCAATGAAATTCAACTCAAAGAGAGTCCAGCGGCACAATAATTTCGGTCCAAAAAGCAGGCCCATGTGTTATGCGTAACTTACCCGTTCGTTTTTATTCACTGCGACGATTCGACGGGTGGTTCAATAGATAGTTATACAATCGCCCAACGTCTCTATAAAAATCACTTTTATTCTTGTAGAAGGAGGAGGAAAAAGAGGGTCGAAAATGACGAGAGAGGAAGAAACGGCCAAAATGGCCAGAGAGCAAGAATCAAGGAGAAAGGCTGGAGAGGGGAATAAAAGAGGAAGTTTTGCCGACCAGTCTTCCCAGAGCCATATGCTCCGTCTAGAATGTCATACATAAGGAGGCCAATCCTCTATCCCAAGAGACTATCCCTCCATCCCAAAATGCTACTCATTCCTCTCAAAAGAATGATCCTCTTTCAAGAAGACTCTCACTCTCTTCCAAGAAGCCTAACTTCCGTACCCCTCAACAGGGATCAGATTTAAGACACCCTCAACGGGTGCACCTCTAGACTGTCTATTAACAAGATGCATTCACGCTCAATCCATCACATTTGTATCATCCATGTATCTTTTTATACTCTTGAAAAGATATCTGACTTGAATGTCGAAAGATTTACTGTGGGAGTAATTTTCGCCGTCCTCTGACTTCTCTTTTTCAGTTGTGTTGTGTAGGATTCAGGTTTAAGGTTATGGAGATCGGATTCGTATTAGATTGACTAGTATAAAAATCAGATTTGCAGCCCCGAATCCGTAGGACTCGAATTCCTGGTACCCAACATTAGCGTCGTCTGTGAAAAGCGGCCAAAAGGCCAACTTTACCACCAAAAAATATAAAAACAAAACTAATACAAGCACTCTTGTCAAAGAGATCACTTCTAGCTGTCTCACAAATAGCCATAAATGAGACCGGCAGACGCTCTTTATAAAAGAGATCGATACTCGAATATACAATACATCCATTTCAGGCTCTTTGCGTCAAACATGCCGATCATTTTGCCAATCGGTAACTTTGCACCAACTAGTCATTTTATTCCAACCGGTCATTTCACTCAAAATTACAACCGACATTTCTCTCTCAAACCACTAGTTGTAAGTCAACCGGTATTTTCTCTCTCATTGAGGAAGGAAAGGGCGAAGCACAGAACGGTGTGTACAAAAGAAAAAAGAGAGAAAAGCCGGACAACCACGCATTCCGGCATTTCCTCTTTGAAAATGCCAAACACGGAAGCATTCCAGAATTTCATCTCACAGCCAGCTGGACACAGATCCATTCCGGTACTCCCTCTCATATGGCAACCGAATTTTCCTATCTGCCCGGTTGGATCCTATAGTGCCATTTCAGCATTTCTTGGCAACTACAAGTCCATTCCGGTGTAAATTCCAAACGGGCTGAAGCGAAATCCACTCCGGATTTTGTTCACTCCAAGAATTCCATTCTGGAATCCCACTTTGGAAATTCCGCAAGGAATGACCAACATTGCCCTATGGGCTCTTTCTTCAACCGCCCACACTACAATTTCAAGAAGAAGAAATGAAAAAAGCACCCGACCTAGAAAACATACAGGCCAAATGTCAAAATCTAAGTGGCTCAAATAATTGGATTTTATTTGAGACAGAAAGCTAAGGGCCAACATCATTGCCACACCTAAGGTGGCCGGCAACCTTTTTAATGATAAAGAGGTTCATACACCATCAGAGGACAATCTATTGTCCAAATCTTTAATCGTGAACCATTTTGCTGGAACAATAAGCCTGGCCAAAGAATCCCATAGGACTTGTCAGAAGTGGCCATGCTGAGGGCTTCAGTTTAAAGTGGCCATGCTGGGGGCTTCTCTTTCATCACCGGTCTCCAACATGCCACTAAAAAAATAGAAGGAAAAACGATAAAAGGCAAGATTGTGGCAAAGCAGGCAGGTAAGAACAGAAAAGGAGGTGAAAGGAGAGAGGGAAGAGAAGGAAGAAGGGGGACGCGCAGAGCGGCGGTGACCACTGTCTCCTGAGGAGACACAACCCAGATCGGACGCCAGCGAAGCCCACTCTATTTTTTCCTCTCCAATTTATCTCCGATTTGTGCCGCAATGTGAAGAAAGGAGAGAGATCGTGAGCGGCAAGGAGCCACCGCCGCTGTCGCCACCATCACCGGAGCAAAATCAACAAATCAAGGCAAGTGAATTCTTCCTTCTTTTTGAGGATGTCGGTGTTATGCTTGCATGTGGCAATTTTAAAGTGAACTGGCCAGATTTTGGTGTATTGTGTGGCGGAGAGAGGAAGAAGGCGCTGATGGGGCTCGCGTAAGCTACCGTCGCATCCCCGTCTCCAGGTGGTCGTCACCATTACTGATGACGCCACCCATGTCGAGACAACCCTTCACCAGTGTTCATCATCATCACTTCTCTATCTGGTTCCTCAAATCACACCGACCACAGCTCTCTCTGGTTTCTCAAATTCACACCGGCCACGGTCCACTCCGGCGCTCCGTTTCTCAACAGTCCAGTCAAGGTTTACTCCGGCAGCAAATTTACTACGGCGTCCCAAATCCTCTCCTACCTCATTTCACTTCGATGCTTGATTTCTCAGCAGGCCGGCAGTAACTATGGCTCGAAGATTCACTCCGGTAATTTGTCTCTCATCAAGCCGATTTAGATTCACTCCGGCAAGTTACTTCCGTCACTCTAGAAGCAGCCGAAATCCGCTGCAGTGCAAAAGTTGGAGTAAGCTGGACCAGCATTTCATCTCTCTGCCAGCCAAGTCTACACCTTCGACCAAAAAAGCATTCTGGCTCTCTGTCAGTCGGCAAAGATACTCCGATGCTCAGAGTAGGAGTTGTAGCAGCTCAGTCCGGCTTGCAATTGCCACTTTGGTAGCATTTCAGCCTACCCAGATATTCTCTGGCGGCAGAATCCACTCCGACTCTCCGTCTCTCATTCAACCAGTTTGGCATGCCATTTCAGACGGTTGGAGTGCATTCAGTCCGGAATCATAATCGTCATTTAACCGGTTTGGCTCATCAAGCATATTATACAACTCCCAGAATCGAGCATCCAACCAGAGCTAGTCGACTTAATGCAACCAGTTCAAAATTCTTTAACTACGATGCGCAGATGAACTCCAGCCAAAATCCATTCTGGCCATTCTGGCGCCCACAAGACACTTTGACAGATTACCACTCCAGTGCCCAAACTACTCCGGCTCTACAGTTCCTCTCTCACACAGCCGGTCTAGGTCCACTCTGGCGCGCCAGATACGAACCTCTGTTACCCATATCTAGTCCACTTGAGAACACTCCTGTTAGATTAAGTCACTCCGGCATTTAACGTATATTTCACCGGTTTGGATGATCAAACATCCAAACGGGCGCCAGAAACATCCCCGGTTGGTATCCTAATTTGACTAATCAGGAATCCAAACAGGCATCAAGATCTAGACTGGATCCAGTTCGACGTTCATTCCGAAATTCGATACAACACACCATTTTGGCATTTAACCGGTTCGAAGTTCATTCCGAAATTTGATTTAGCACTCCATTTCACTGATTTGTTATCTATGATCCAGTCTGGCATGCAGCATCCATTTTGTCGGTTTTGTTAATCAAGCGTGCAGCCGGTTGAAATTCACTCCGGCACTCAAAAAAGGCATTTCGGCGATGATTTTCACTCCGGTCATAGACCAATCCACCGCACAAGGAGACACTCTTGCAGTTTTCACTCAGTGCCACAAAGGCACTGCAGTAGTTTTACTCCTTGCCTACAAGCAAGCATTCATCACAGAACCATCCTGTAGACCAGTAACGCTCCTACACCCCACACAAAATCACTCCAGCTCCCAAGAGTGCTCATCCACTCCGTTTGAAGGCGATCAAGCACTGCGCCTAGAATTTTAGACTCCGTCAGAGATTTGCACTCTGGCGCAACGCACCATTCTCAGTCGGTCAAAGTCCACTTCGGTGGCAACGCGTTATCTCAGCCAGTCAAAGTTTACTCCAACATCACTTTAGACAGTCAATGTTTACTCAGGTGGCTTTCCACTCCGGAAGGCTACCAACCCCAAACTTCAGCCAACTCCGGACTTCAATCAACTCCGGACTTTGGTCAATTCCGGATTTTTCCTAGCTACACAAAGCACTCCAGATTTCAGCATGGATTTTCCCTAGCAGCACGATGCACTCCAAAAATCTCACGTAAATTGCCGGTCGGTATTTCCCCTCACAATTTGCCATTCGACATTTCCTCTCACAGCAAACCGCACCATGAGCAGCTCAGTCAAACATCAATTTTGCCGTTCTTCTAATTAGGCATTCAATCAGTTGAGATCCACTATGGTCAAAAAGGCATTCCGTCGATTATTTTCACTCCGGTCATAGCCCAATCTGGTGTGCAAAAGGCACTCTTGCTGATTTTAACTCCGTTGTACAAGAGTCACTTCAGCCGAACAGCTGTCCAGCGCCAGAAACACCCATTTTTGCATCCAGCCGAGTTGCCACTCAGGCATCTAGCCAGTGTGGAAGCAACTAGCTGGTCGCAATTCTTTGTTTCCCAGCAAGCCGATCAGATTCACTCCGGCATTTTGTCTTTCATCAAGCCGGTTTAGATTCACTTTGGCATTTTGTCTCTCATCAAATCGGTTTAGATCCACTCCGGCATATTACTTCCTTCAACCAACCGGTTTGATAGCATTCAATCCCGCTCACAGAAGTGGAGCATCCGGCCCATGAAAGTCATTCCGCTCATTTTCACTCCGCTAGCAAAAATTGCTTCGGAAGTTTGGTCACTGCAGAAGTTTGATCACTTTAGAAGATGGTCACTCCGAAATTTTGAGTACTCCAAAAGTTTGAGTACTCTGAAAGTTTTGGAACTCTAGAATATGACCACTCCGAAAGTTTATTCATTCCAGAATTCTCATTAGTGTGAAGCTTCAACCCACCCCGGAGGTTTTTCACTCTAGAGATCATCTCAATCCGGAAGATTACTCAGTTTGGATTCTCAGTCTATTCTGGAGGTGTTTTCACTCTGGAATTTCATCTCATTCCAGATTTCAGTCACTTCGGAGGTTTCATTCACTCTGGATTTGCCGCACACCAAATTTTCCTCCGGAAGATAATCCACACTTGATTTTTAGTTCGGATTTTGTTCATTCATGAATTTTTACTCCGAAAATTCAACTTCAAGAGTTTTACTCCGGAATTCTCTTGAGGTCATAGCGCACGCAATACATCCTACTATGAATAACCGAACCCAACACAACGGCTTTTGTTAACAATCTTCTAGCGGTTTCAACTACTTCGACTTATACCGGTCTCAAGATATTAGATTGGAGTTTCACCCTTTAACTCTCACGTAATTAAGGTCGTCCAACATTTGCAAAAAAAGGCTATGGATTGATAATCTCATAGCCCAAGTGGCCACGGGTAATAAGGCCTGACAGTGGCCAAAAAATTAATTCAGTTGTCAAGTACTGACGAAAGACAAGAGCAATATGGACCACACTGTTCCAAGAGCAATATGCCTCAGTAGTATATGATCTGCATGCTCTTGCACAAAGAACTCCTACCATGACCTATAACCCACAACGTGTGTAGTGGCAGCTGGTTTAAATGGTTAGCAACCAACCCTACTTATGGGTTGTAACTTGTAATCCTATTACAGGAAAATCATTCGCATCTTGGCTTGTACGTCCCTATAAATATCAAACCCTCTAACATAAATGGGCGATTTGAATCTAACTCTAGAATCAATACATATTCTTGTATCTTTGCAAACTTAAAAACATTTAGAACATTTGGGTACTAATTGATCATCACAATCTCTAAAATAAAGTCATGCGGCACTCAATTTGTACAATAGAGGTCCAAAGTTTATCCTCCAACATGTCACATATTTCCCGCAAAGACTTCCTTTGGAGCTTTACCCTCCAATCCTGTACTCTCTCTCTCTCTTCCTAACTTAATCACTAGGTGTTATTTTTTACTTGAGTAATGGAGGATAATTCAATGAGTTAGTCCCAAATTCTCAAATATTCTCGTTTTAATTTATGATACGTAAGATTTGGATTTAAAGGTCCAAATGTCTAATTCAAAATCCCTTGAACAAAAATCCAAATCCGAAATATGTATCATTGGAGCTGTCTCTCATAAAAAGTTAATGAACTCCTTCCTACATCCTCGAAGATCCACAAAACATCCATAGTGAATACAAAAGCTCATAGCCAGTCAAGTAAAATTCTTGAGAACGTTCCAAGTCAGAATGCCCTTCCTAATAATAAGAACCAATTAAGAGCTCATTCACCAGCAGCATTGAATATGAAAGCAATGGTTGCACATTTTTAGGCTATGTCTTGGATATTGAAATCTTTATGAGACAAATTCGAAAACTAACCTCCTCAAGTTGGAGTCCCCTACCAAATCCCTCAACTTCAAAAAGAAAAACAAAGGGCAAGAAGCCTCATTAAAAAAGACGTAGACAAGGCCTAAGTCGTTGATGGTCTGTGAGGTATACTTTTGACCCGTCTTTTCTCACCTTGAAGGCGACGTAAACATTGAAGATTGGGAAGAAACCTCAGAAAAGTGGAATTTCAAATATGCCCTGGATTTCAAACGTCATTTGCTCAGGGACCAAGGATAGTGCGGTAACACCTCACATATCTCCTCGGTTATGCAAGTGCCGAGAAAAATGATAACTTTTACGACTGAGGTGCAAGGATGAATTAAAAGAACAGAGAAACAGTTTTTTCGATGGAACACCTCCAACCACATGACTCAAGTGGATCAAACTCTGTTCATCTCCAAGATTTGGAGGCTAGCCTCCCCAGAAAATTTAAAATACCTACTTTAGAATTGTACGGCAGAAGTGTTGATCCTATGGATGGATCACCTTGACTACTTCCACACCCTACTTGGCATCCAAAACTTACGGAATGAAGTCGTGTGTCTCTGCTTTCCTTTTACAACAAAGGGAGATATCAAATTTTGGTTCTACAGGTTACAATTGAATTCTATCGGAACATTCTAAGAACTTATGGGTAGTTATTGTCCAACTTTCCCTCTAGATGAAGGGAAGACAAATTGCTTATTAGTTTGTTAGAGTCAAGTGGGCTCCTACTGAGAGCCTCAAGCTCTTCCTCAATTGCTTCAATCCAGAAGCCTAGAGCATCGCAAAGCTCACCAACGACCCAAAATTAAATATCTTCATGGTGACCATCCAATCTGATTAGTTCTTCAAACCATTAGTCCAAAATGACCCCAAAATATTCTTGGAGGCTAAGAAGATTACATGGGCATATATCATGGCAGAGGAAACCAAGGACTTAAGAGGATCAAACTATTGGACTATGGATTACTTCTAAACAATATAAAGGAGGGAAATGGACGAACAGTGGTTACTAGGCCTATGATATTCAAAAGTAGCAGCAACAGGCTAGGCTAGATGCTCGCTAGATGTTCGAGCCATAGTACCCAACCCCTCTTATAAACATCAGGACAAATATTTTGATACAAATCCAAACTTAGAAGTTTTTTAAATGGCCCAAGCCAAACAAGAATACAAAGGGAAGATATCAATTAAAGTACTGTCATTACCACTGATATCAGATTCACAGAATAGAGGATTGCGGGACCTTATAGAAAAAAATGGAGGCTCCAATCCACAAAGGCTACCTTAAACAATACCTGCAAAACTTAGGAGCCACACAGACGAAGGACCATGATAGGGGTGAGCCACCTGATCAATCACTCAATTAGGTGGTAGTTAGAGTCATCAATATAGTGTCCACAAAACCATATGTGTTGGAGCCAATGCAAGAAGCTTCCCCCAGTGAGCGAGAGAGAATATGGTTTGAAAAGTAGGTTATTAGTTTTAGTTATGATGATAAGACTCATGTAATTTTTTTCATATTTTGACCATATTATTGTATTGGCACTCATTGCAAATAGGATGCAATACTGCCAATTGAAACAAATTTTTATTAATAATCAAAATATAAAAATTATTCTCTATTTTAATAAATTTATAAAATTGGGGCTGTGTCATCAAATGGATTTGTTGGATGGGCAATTATATGGCCTGAACAATGAGCAGGTCTAAGTAAATGGAATTATAAACCTCAAGTCACTTTGAAAACACATCCTTGAAACACTTCCCACTGCATGAATTTTTGGCTACTAGTTCTACTGTCTGTTTATAATATTATCATGGGATGGCCATGCTTGGCCACATTTAAAACAGTTGCCTCCATCTCATACTTAAAAATAAAGTTTAATACAGAGTGCAGCATTGGAGAGATAAGAGGAGATAATGTCATTAGGAGAAGTTGTTATTTGACTTGAATCAATGGCTCGGTCTTTCCACTACTAATCGATAAATTTGACCTCACAAATGAAAGGTCTATGCAATAAGGTCAAGTGGCTGAAATAATATTTAAATTCCCATTAGATCTTAAGTATTTAGACAATAATATGCAAATCGACTCAATTTTATATCAAAATTTGACTTAGACATCTTCACTTGGATGTCGACTGATATGCCAGGAATCAAAATAGAAATGATAATTCACAAGCTCAACATCATCTCGAGGCAAAACCCCATTCAGAAAAAGAGATAGAATTGTTTCATAGAAAAACTAGTAGCCATATGAGAAGAGGTCAAGTAGCTAATTAATGTAGGTTTCATACGAGAAGTCAAATACTTAAGTTGTCCATCCAATGTAGTCCTAATAAATGAGAGTAATAGGAAATAAAAGATATGTATCAATTTTACAGATGTAAAAAAGGTTTGTCTTAAAGATAATTTTTTACTCTCAATAGTAAACCGATTGGTAGAGTATACATCAGGTCACCAACTGTGAAACTTCATGGATGACTAATCCAAGTAAAACAAATTCAGATGGACTTAGAAGATGAAGATATGACCTCATTCATTATAGATAAGGCACCTCCCATTATAGAGCATTGCACTTTGGCTGAAAGCTTCTCAATACTACCTATCAAAGGCTCGTGAATGAAATATTAAAGCGGTAGATCAGCCGCAACATGAAACTCTATGCGGACAATATGTTAGTCTAGAGCATACATGCTAATGACCATGTCCAAGACCTAGTAGAGATGCTTGAAGTACTTCTAGCTTACCAAATGAAGCTCGATTAACCCAAATGTGTATTCGGAGTCAAATTGGGTGAGTTCCTAGGATTCATAGTCTTTCCACACGGTATAAAAGCTAACCCAGAGAAAATCAGGCCCTTATAGATATGTAATCACCCCAATCAGTTAAGGACATCTAAAGACTCAATCGGTGGTTAGTGGCATTGTCGCGATTCATAACCAAATCTATTGACAAATATTTGCCATTTTCAAGGCCCTAAAAGAATTCCAAATGAATGGGTTCTAAAGGATAGACAAATATCAGCTAGCCTCCCAAGTTCTAAGGAGTACCTAATATATCCACCTCGGTTGACTCACCCTAAAGAGGGAGAAGGCCTGAACTTGTATCTAGCCAAATCAAACATGACTATGAGTGTTGTTTTTGTTAGAGAAGACTCAAGAGTCTAAAAATGAGTATACTAAGCAAAGTCGTTATTGATTCAAAAACCAAGTACACTAGGATTAAGAAGACCACTTTGGCTTTAGTATTGAAAACGTGAATACTTTAGTCTTATTTTCAATCTCACAAGATAATAGTCTTTACGACTAATCATTAAAATGAATCATTTAAAAGTTAGAAGTATCTAAATATTTAATCAATTGGTATATTGAACTAGTTGAGTTTACAGAGTTTAGAGCCCAGACTTTAATAAAGGGCCAGTTTCTAGAAGATTCTATTGCCTAAATAATGATCTCAAGCTCAATAAAATAGATTACAGAAGAACCAATTGGGTCCCTTTGATAGACCACTGCCTCGTTGGATCTTCCATGATGATGGGACATCATATCAAACAGGTAGTATAGCGGAAGTGATCCTAACCTCTCATGAAGGTATCAGACCCAAATACTCCATCAAATTTGAATTCCTATAAAAAAAAAATTTGACAAAGGATACGGATATCTTGATTGGCTTAAAGCCGACCAATGAATTTGTTATTAGAAATTTGATTATCTACAAAGATTCCAAACCAGCATTCGCTCAAACGGCCAACTTCGAAGCCAATAGCTGGATCTAGCAAAGTACCTAAGTAAGGCCCAAATTCTCCTACTAGCCCTCAACAACTATGAAATAGTCCATATCCTGCAATGTAAGTCATCTCTCCAAGATGGAGACATTGGGTAGCCCAGAGAAATCCACCAAGGATATGCGAGAGATTCTCCAGAGACCTAGCATCGAGAAGTAGAATACAAGTTATTTATGTGTCTAATGAGATAACATGGATGAGTCATTACTTAGAGTACTTTTGGTCTGACAGGATACCAAACAACCAAATGGAAGCCATGTAATGGCAAAAACAACAAATTGATACATGATCATCGACCAATCATTATATCATAGGATTTACTGTGTGCCATATATGCGATGCTTAGCTCTAGGAAAAGCTAATTAAGCACTCAGAGATGTACATCCCAGCATTTATAAAACGCATATTAGTGGAAAGAACCTTATTTTAAAGATAATGAGACAAGGGCACCACTGATCGACCACAAAACAAGTCATTGTTGAGTTTTCAAGAAGTGAAACATTTACAAGATTCAGGGGAGTGCCCCAAAGCAGCCACCCACGGATCTTCGGGCAGTTCTGGCTCATCGGTGCTTTATCCAGTAGAGGTTGGATATACTAAGACCTTTTCTTGTGGCTCCCAAATGGTATGAGTTCATTATGTTTGATATTGATTATTTCACCAAATGGGTAAATGTCTCTCCACTGGCAAAATCATAGAGTAAAATTACAACAAGTTCCTACGTTAGGGTATTATCTATCAATTTGAAATTTTAAAAGTTATAGTCACTAATAACAGTGCTTAGTTTTCTAAAAAGAGGTTCATGAAATACTATCAAAACCTTAAAATTCACCTAATTCATATGCCTGTCTCATACCCATAGACAAATGGGTAAGTAGAACTAACCAATTGAACCATAAAAAATAGATTGAAAACTAAGTTAAATAAGGCTATAGTATGGGTTGATGAGCTTCCCTTGGTGCTGTGGTTTTATTGGACCAGACCTAGAAAAGCTACTTGGGATACACCTTGTAGCCTATGTGCTGTCAGCAAGGCAGTAATCCTTGTAGTGATAGATTTGCCAAGCTACCGACCGACTAATTTTGACTAAGAGCAAAATTTTCAACTGATAAAGTAGAATCTAGACCCCTTAAAAGAGGCTAGGAATGTGGCACTAATCCAAATTGTGGCATACTAAAACTGGGTGGTGAGATATAAGATTGCAGGGTGTAGGTGTGAGTTTTTGAAATCATCTACTTAGTATGAAGTAGAGAGGCCACTGGTGAAATAGTACATGGGAATAAATTATTCCCCATTGGGGAGGAACCCTTCCTAGTGTCCCCTAATATTAATGGGGAACCCTTCCTAGTGTCCCCTAATATTTCGGAACGGAGCATAAGAGTTATGGTCCTAGGCATGAAGACTAGTGTTGCAAATATAGAACATTATTCAAAAGTTACTATCAAAGATAATCCGACCTAGAAGTATGGAGGCACACCTTGCCTCTTTTTCTAAATTACTTGCACATGTCACATGTATTTCAAAACTTACTAACAAAATAAAATTTTAATTAACTTGTATTCAATTTTGTATGCTGAAATGTCTATTTAAACTGTCACAAGTTTAACATCTAGGCTAAAATTAGCTTTGAGTTAGACAATTAGTTTCGATATTTCATCTATTAAATGCCTTAACCTAAATAGGTAATAATCTACGGTGTAGGTCTAATAAGACTGTACGGCCATCAAATGGTCACACACCACTACATCAAGACTTAGTGGCTTGAGTCTTACGAAATTGACAACCCCATGAGAGGCCAAAAGCTAAATGGGTAGAATATTACTGAAACTTGACTATAAAGATAGCCAACTAGCTATTGAACTTCATGGACTCTTCAATGCATAAGTAGCGACAGAGCCGATTATCAAATTGTACACTTTCAAGCACGCAGTCAAGGCCAAGGGTAGAAATAAATTGAGAACTATGGTCTAATGGACCAGGTAGAATACTGCTTGACAATTATATAATACTTGGGCTGAAATACTCCTACTTTGGGATTGAGAAGCTATCATGCGTTCAAGTGATAGGATAAACAAACTACTAGATGAATGCCTATAGGCTTTAATTTTTTTATCGAGTTAGTCACCCAGACATGCTAATAGGGGTGAGAAGTTTGGTCAAATCAAAAGTCAAATTATTAGACCTTGACATGAGAAGCTAAAATGTACTAGAAATAGCTTATACAACAAAATTACAATCTAAGAGATGGGGGACCCAAAGATTCTTAACCAGTGAGGCTTCTAGTCTAGGCTTTATGGCAAGCACTTTAGAGTCTACACGGTCCTCAAAGTTCCTCACCTCTAAAGCAGGGATGGCCCTAAAATTCCACAAATCAAGAAAACCCAAAGGAAATCCATGAGCCATCAAGGAGACCAGGTTCCTACAAAGATTAATCTCTTATTAAGCCAAGCATCCAGTAGGGAACTAATCCCTTCAGGATGGATACTGCTTTGGAGTCTTTCAACGAGTCGGACACTTCAGAGTTAGATTATTAAAGCCCCTAAGGACATCATACTAACCAGCACCGGACAATGCCTTGATGGCTAGGAAGTTGCCAATCTTGAGCACTTCACTTGCATTAGGGATGATTAAATTGGTCTTTTACTTTGCCGAAACCATTTTGTCATCACTCACTATGCCAGACTAAGCTGAATTTATATTGCAGCACTTATCAAGACAAGCGCCATTGACGGGCACCTAAATAAAGAAGAATTAATACTTGTAATTTTTTATAAAGTCAGAGTCTTCCTACTAATTATAAACTCCTTTTGAAAGGTCAATGAGATCCATTTACTCTCCTGATTAAATTTGAAAATAATCTTAACTGCCTTAGCATCTAGTTCCTTCTATGTTGTCAAAAGACAATGCATAAAATCACCAAATATTGAATGGTATTAGGACGTAATCGTGTAATCACTGTCCGTAATGTATTCATGATCTCCATAGATTCCATCTTAATGAGAAAACACAGTCAACTTTTTAGATGGGACTCATGTATGACAATGAAGTCATCGCGAAGGGAAGAGGCCATATCATCACATGTAGGAACAACAAGAGGAATAACATGATAAATTAATAATCTAATCCACGAACAAGGGAAAAATCAATTGGAATTTTATCAGCTTTTATTTAAAAATTTTTACAACTTACATCTCCAATTAGATACATTGATTCAAGCCTAAGACCTGGGGAAAAGAGAAAAGCAACAATGGCACAAGAAGAAACTTCAGTCAGTATCACTTTTTAGGTCGCCATACCCAACTTTGATGGCATCCTTATGGAGGAAGCCAAGGACGTGCCAAGATATTGCGTCCACTAGGATCAAAGACACCAACAAGGCAGCGATTGGAGAATTCAAGCTGTTGAGGAAATAGTCAGCTTTCCAACCGAGACCTCCAATTAGCCCTCGGAGGAGCTATCTCGAAAGTCAATCATTAGCACAAGTCATCCCAATAACTTTTCTAACGTGGAGAAGCTGAGGTGCTGGTAGTGTCCACACTATTCATTAGTTCACTGACCATTCCCATTGGTGATGGGCCGAAAAACAAGAACAGCTCTCTGGCCACTGATCTCCACTAATCGCTTGTCCGGATTTGGTGACCCAGCGGCAGTACCATCAAAAATAACAACCAAGATAGTTCCCTATATAAGAAAAAGAAACCAAGAAAGTCTTCAATGCCTTGCATGGTGCCTTTACGAAGTCTCATTTTTTCCTCTTCTAACTAATATAAACGTTCCTCCAAAAGAAGTGTGATCAAGAAGGTTGCTTAGATTTCATTAGTAATGAAAACCTAAGGCAGAGTGTGAAGAGAACTGAAGACATGTTTGCCTCTTTTATAAGGGGCGAAGGGATATAGTTTATTTTGAGCAACTAATTTGGCCAGTTGTAGCCCATTCGTATAACTGCCATGTGAGCCCAACTTAGAGCGTCTTTGAAAAGAAAATTAGACAAAGCATAGTGATTAAATGACATGGCAACCATGATATGATAATGTAAAGGACTCGACACTTCTTAGGAAATGATGACTGCTTGAGTTGGACCCTACTAACATCCCCAAAGTTCAAATTTAAACTTCAAGGCAGTAAGGCTAATGTTGGGTTCAACACCTTTGAAACTATATCAAACCTGCCCCCCCATTCCATGGATGAAATAGGAATCTCAAAGTTGATCAATGGGTTAAAAAGGGTAGGCCCAATGGCGCACAACCCAAAAAGGACTCCAAAAGCAAGCTCTAACCATAATTTAAGTAACTCAGATCGGCCAATCAAGTCATTAAGTGATTAATACTTCAAAGCCAAACTATATTTATTGAGGAAGTAAATGTTGAACCAGAAGAGTAAGTTAGGAGATACTGAGTCACTTAACCAAGCATTTAGCTCTCTACATCTATTGGTGTCTTGTATCTTAGCCAACTATCTCTTAAGAATGCAAGCTCTACATGTTCCCATGTGAGGAACTCCTATCCACAACTTACATAGTGGTAACTAGTCTAAACAATTAGCAACTAACTTCATTTATAGGTTGTAAAATGTAATCCTACTATGTAAAAACTACTTGCACCTCGGCTTCCACACCCTTATAAGTACCAAACCCCTTAACACAAAGGGAGGATTGTAATTTAACTCTAGAATTCGGAGACAATACCATCTTGTTTTATTACAAACTTGAAAACTTTTATAGCATTTGGTCATTAGCTAATCATCACGATTTTTTAAGTAAGATCCTATAACACTTAGTCTGTACAATAAATATTTGAAACTTGCCCTCCAGCATAGCTAATACATCCCACAATGAATTTAATTAATCTTTGCCCCGCAACCCTCTACTATCTTTCCTTAATTTAATCGTTAATGATATGTTTGGTTATTTGTATGAAATAAAATAAAAATATAATAATTATTCTCAGATAATGAAATATAATAGAAATAAAGTTAAAAATTATTATTCTCATATTTAGTTACTGATTTAGAACAGTTATGAATAAGTTAAAATTAACTTTTTAGTATTTGGTATATATACTAATAATAAGATGAATAATGCAAGATATTGAATAATAGTACAAATGTTAAAAATATTAGAGGTAAAATAATAGTATTTTTAGAAATAATTATTTATTGGATATAATAAATAAATAATACTAAAGAAAATTTAATATTTTTTATTCTTTAATTTGAAGAAATATTTATTCCTCCATGAATAATTATTTTCTACAATAAAATAATCAAATATAAAAATAAATATTTTACTGATAATAAAATAAAAATAGAATTTTTATTTCCATCAAATAAACATGTCATAAACATTATTATTGACTTAAGTATAGAAAAATAATCCAATCAAGCCAGTTCCAAATTCGTTGACACTCTCACCTTAGTTCGTAATGCGTAAGGTCCAACAATCCAAATCAAAATCTTTTGAATTAAAATCCAGTTCTAAAAGATGTTTAAAAGAGGCTGCCATATATGTAAAAAGAAGTTGTCACTGCCAATTCCAGCAAGATCAATTGCTTGTTATCATTGACGAGGTGAATATTTTTTATCAGCCTCCGTAATTTTTTTATTGCAAAATAGCATCCTCAAATATAATTGAAAACTTCAAAATTATCTTTTGAATGTTTCCAAAGTTTAGTTATAATTTAGAAAACTAGAATTTTCAGACGTCTAGTTTCCCATTTGAAAATTTATAAATTTAAACACATTCTCCAAATTTTTTATCTTTTAACAAAATTGCTAGAAAACAACCTTAGGCTCTTCCCACTAAAACAGCCTCATCTTGTCTTCCTTGAAAAATAGTACTCATAATAAGACTCCATTTTTTCAAAAGATTTA
The DNA here is from genome assembly GCA_033239525.1 of Nepenthes gracilis. Classification (NCBI taxonomy): domain Eukaryota; kingdom Viridiplantae; phylum Streptophyta; class Magnoliopsida; order Caryophyllales; family Nepenthaceae; genus Nepenthes; species Nepenthes gracilis. The sequence goes on from BSYO01000001.1 coordinate 21,339,780, forward strand.
TAATGTCATACTTTAAAAAAATCCATTTTAATGAACAATAGTCATAACTAAGCAATGGGCAGATCAATATTATGTTACATCAAAAGCAGATTCATTAAAACTTTGCTTATTGAGAACAAGTTCCCACCACAAAGGCTATGGATAATTGCACTTTGGATTCTATTATTACTAAGAACTTAACCTCTCTCTCTCTCTCTCTACGTTTTTTCTTTGGTTCTTTAAGAGTTTCATTTGGTTAACAGGTGTTAATTAATGCTTTCATTCTTCACCAAGATACGGATGAGTTGACCCAGACAACCGAACCAGCTCAAGTGTACCAGCGCCAAGCATGCAAGCCATGCGCATAGATTGACTGCAAAATGTGGATCAACCACAATAATACCAAGTCAGCAAAGACCTGCATGTTGATGCTTTAACAATAAAGCAGCAGCAAAAGTTCAAGTCTGTTACGAGCTGCTGCATTCTTTTCCATCTATTTTCAGAAATTAACTTGAGTACACTAATCTGAAAGACGCAGGATATGACCTCTCAGAAACCCCAAAAAAAAATATTTGTTCTTGGTGGTCAGGGAAACCCAGCTTTCCCATCATATCCTTCGTATAGCATTACGCGTGGCCAAGCTCAATGCATCAACCTGAGTTTACAGCAGCCATCTGACAAAATACTCAGCACAGTTGCTCATGTCCTGAGGTCATCTGACATGGCCGAAGGTATACAGTGAGTGGTGAGAATATCTGGCGTAGCAGCCTTTGCAGCCTTGGTCTTTAACACCACAATCTACATTAACGGGGAAAATGCATTAATAGAAAAAGAAAGAACCCGAAGAGGCAAAAAAGATAGGCACGATGAAGAAACCTGCTGGTATTCAAGGTCAAACTTGAGATATTCATCATCGCAGCTCTCAACCATCTTGGCCAAGCTCTTCAGATTCTTGACAGGCTTACCGTTAAAAGCCAGAATCTAGATAAATGTCCGTGACCAAGATATCAGCAAATTGTAATTAATAAAAGTTGTGGCTCATTGCAAAAATCTACATAAAAACAATAACAAAATGCAACCTGTGTGTTGACTATGTCCTCATATCCGATATTAATGTCAGCAACAAGAACCTAACAAACCAAAAAGAGATAAAACTTTCACAAATAATTACAGCGAAGACGATTCACCGGAACAAATATATGTACATCCAAGCCACCATGAACGCAGTACACAAAAAAAAAAAAAAAGAGAGAGGCAGGTAAGAAGACGGGGAGTTGACCTGGGAGACTACAAGCAGCTGCTCATCCGGAGACTCTGCCATTGCATGAAGATGCTTGTCCAATAGTTTGACGGGGGCATCAAATTCATAATCCTTCCCATACTGGAAACAAGCAGAAGTACAAACACGTTAAATAAAGATCAAGGTTTTCATGTCCAACCACAGATAAGAAATTCGTACAAACCACATCTATTTACACCCACCAGGATAGCTTGTTCCAAACATCTTTTATAACAAAAAAGAAAAAACAGAAAAATATAAATGAAATCGGGAAGCAAGATCTTCGATGAGATGGAGCTCATATTCGACAACAAAAATTAAAAAAATAATAATAAAACAGAAAGAAGAGTTTGATCTTGATATTCTATGTATCTCTGGATACAATAGGACAAAACCATATCTTATGCACCGCATGATGACAATGGTTTAAGTCATCACGGAAGTCTCAGCATGCAATTATACTAATTTATTTGTGGCTTACTGTTAAAATTTATTATGAATGTTAAAATAGCTATTCTTTCAGAGAACATATTCTATTGAATGGAGCTTTTTCGTCCCCCAAGTAATCAGATCTCTCTACAAGAAATAAGACAGCTTTGTACCAGTAAAAGAGATTCCAAGGACCGTAAAATAGAGAAACTCCATCAGCAAACGCAAAGGATCATAATAGCACTAACTAGAGCAGACACGAACCTCCCCCCCCCCCCCTTTTTTTAAAAAAAAAAGGTCACATCCATGCCACTTGATAAACTAGGATTCAGACCCACTTTTAAAACACATGCATAGGATAGGATAACTAGAAAGGAAAATAGGTTTAATCCCAAAAAAAATTCAATGCGGTAACTATAAATATTGATTTGTCAAGGATTGTAGTTCAATTGGTCAGAATATCACCCTGTCAACACGGAAGTTGGGGGTTTGAGCCCCGTCAATTCTGACATATCCAATAAATACATTAACTCCTCACTCCATTCTATAGGAAAAGTGAGTGTATCTATATTTCTGCTTTATAAAAATAATATTTTTTTGGCATTTTTATTCATGAATACATTTGTTTAAGAGAATATTGTTAGTACAATTCTCAAATTCAGGATTTTGACATATCCTGTAAAACGATTTGATCAATGGTCATCACTAGCTGCTTTTGTTTCCAAATCTTCAGGGTTGTTGATGCAGGCATTCAAAAATATATAGACACTTTGTTTTAATTGATTTTAATTATTAATTTATTTTCATATTTTCTAATATCTTATAGATTTTTAAAATTTTATAATTTTGATAACTTCATGATATTTTAGGAAGACTATTTTTATTTCATTTTTTCTTTTTTTATGTCATCATTAATTAAAAAATTATATTTATTTTCTAATTACCTAAGAGCAGAGCATTTGTATATAAGGATCCTAACTCAATTGTTTTAAGATTAATTGATAAGTTGAATTAATACTAGGAAATTGTGATTGTTTATCTACTCTCTGGTAACTTCTACTTCTCCCTTCTCTCTATTCTCTTCCTTATTCCTCCCATTCCCCTTTTTCTTCTTCCTTCCCCCCTGACACCCCCTTCCCTGCATCAAATTTGGTATTAGAGAGTTATTCCAATCTTCTGTTACTACCTACAGCCCAGTGCTCATGAAGACACCTACTGCCACAATGTAACCTCAACCCACCATTGACCCACCCGTCAACAACTAGTGGAACCCAATTCGTGAATTATAGTGCCACAACCACTTCCACTGAATTTGAAAAGCCAAAACATTTTTTTTGCTCAGTCTGCGTTAAAGAGAAGGTGAAGAGGTGATGTAAGAAACATTTTTTTTTTCTGAAAAAAAAAAAAAATGTGTTTGTTGAAGGTTCAAAAGAATTGCAAGAGTGGCCAAAAAAAGAAGAATTGCAGTGCAGGCCGTAAGTCACAAGAAAGTCATCCCAGAAATCTCCTATCAAAAAAAATCAATCACTGAAAAAAAGTTGTGTTTGTTGAAGATGCAAAAGAATTGCAAGAGTTGCCGAAAAAAGAAGAATTGCAGTTCAGGCCATAAGTCACAAGAAAGTCATGCCGGAAATCTCCTATAAAAAAAAAAAAAAAAAAATCAATCACTAGACATCACCAAAAAGTCATCTTCCCTTCAAAAATATCAGATCCACCCTCCACGTTACCACTAACCAGCAGCACCACCACCACCATATCTCCCATCATTGCTAAGCCAAATCGACATCCGAACTCACAATACCACCAACCCAAACCCACAATACTACGAACCAACCCAAAACCCTGAATGACCACCACCATCAACCAAGTTCCAACACCATTAAATAAACCTAACCTCTTAAGCCGTAGCTCAAACCCAAAACCCTAGCCACCACATCTTTCTTTCTTCTTCTTCTTCTCCTTCTTCTTCTTCGGGCAGGGGGGGGGGACACAAATATGGTTGGAAGCTACGATTTTCAGGTCTTCATTTTCTATAGGTCTTCATCTTCTTCATCGCCAGAGAGAGAGAGAGAGAGACACACACACACACACACACACACACAGAGATAAGAGCAATGGATGTGCGTATGTCTTTGTGTGTTTTAAGATTTTCAAGATTTGCATTCTAAGAAAGTTACAAGATTTCAATCCTTAATTGACATAATTTTTCATTGATCTCAACTATATTAATCATATTGGTCCTGCATACACTTGCGCAATGGTCGTGTTATTTCCCATAACACCATTGGCCTAATCATAGATTCTAATCAATTTGAAGTATCAAGTCAATAGTTAACAATTACAAAATCACATAAAGTCAACCTAGCCATAACCTGTCAGACAAATTTAGATCTAGCCAATCAAGTTGTCATTTTAGATATAAGACCTCAATCGTCAAATGCTAATGTGTCCCGTAATAAGAAGGACTGACGTAGGCAAGATAGTTGAATACCTCGTAAACGTGATTACAGACCTTGCCACTACAATTGGAAGCGAGATAAGAACGAAAAACTCTTTAAAAAAATCAAGTTAGACCCCCCTATTTTTAATTGTTGATTAGATTCTTGAGTTTTTATCCAGGGTATGGATTGTTTCTTCGAGTGGTATGGCGTAGATAGAAGAGTTCAATTTATAAACTCAAGCTGACTGGGAAAGCTCAACTATTTTGGGAAAGTTTTGATGGCATTCTTGATAGGCATCAGGCAATCCCTATTAAGAGTTGGTCGGACATAAAACGACATTTTAGAAGAAATACCTTATCCTGCTCATACAATAGCAACTTACTAGATTAGTAGAATGCCCTTCGATAGAGTAATCAATCTATGACTAAACTTGAAACTCAATTTGATAAGTTTCGAATGAGATATCACATAATTGAGGGAAAGACTATGACATTAAATAGATTCCACCAAATTAGATGAATGAGAAGACACTACTTGAAGAACAATTTTATGAACCCAAATTAGATGTGTTTAATGACTTGGATGGTAATGACAATGATAACTTCTAGGGCTACATCAGGATTATTTTCTTTACCCTAGGCTTTCATTCTTCCCAAATACTCTATTTTTGGGTATTGTACGATGTATCTCAACCAAACTAAAGAGGTTGATAATTGGTATCGTCATGTTTCACACTTACATCAAAGTGAACGAGAATGTTTGTAATATTATTATAAATAGTAACAGCAACATCAATATTGTCTTGGCTAATATTATTTCTCATCTTGGATTGAAAACCGTCCCACACCCTAATCCACACAAGGTCTCTTGAATTGATACATCCTTTATAGTATTTAAGGAATGATGTCTTATATCCATTTAATTCTTAGAGTACAACAATCACATTTGACATGATGCCATTTTCAATGGATGTGGATAATGTCATTTTAGGTCAATCTTGGTTATACAACTTGGATATAATAATTTAAGGTTGTTCTAACTCATATTCTTTTGTTTATAAGAGTAAGAAAATTCATCTCCATCTTTTTCCCCCAACACATGTTATTCGCAATAAAGGAGATAATGTGGCAGGGACGAAAGGATTGTATATTATTAGCCATACAACATTTGAACATGTAGGCTATAGGCGAGCCTATTATATTTACTATTGCTATTCTAGAAGTCCTTTTGAATTCTCCCGTAATAATACCTGATGAGGCTCATCAGGTATTCCAAAACTTTTAAGATGTATTTTTTGAGGACCTTCCAAATTATTTGACAACTTTACGTGACATCCAACATGCTATTGACTTTGTCCTGAGTATGTCTCTCCCAAATTTACCTCATTATAGAATGAATCCCACCGAACATGTGGAGCTCCAAAAGCAATGTGAGGAACTCTTTCGTGAGGGATTCGTTTAAGAGAGCATGAATATATATGCGGTGCCCGCTCTCTTAACACCTAAGAAAGATGGATCGTGGAGGTTATGTGTGGATAGTAAGCCATCAACAAAATCAACATGAAGAACCGTATTTCTATCCCTAGGCTTGATAATATGCTTGATAATATGTTAAATATGATGGCTAGTGCAGAAATCTTCTCTAAGATCGATTTGAAGGATGGCCACCACCAGATTAGGATTCACCCAGAAAATGAGTAGAAGACGGCTTTTAAGACAAATGAGTGGTCGGTTATACTTTCTGGATTAATCTAATATACCAAATATATTTATGAGGGTTATGACCCAGGCTTTATGACTTTTTATAAGACAAACCTAGTGGTTTATTTCAATGATATCCTTATTTATAATAAAACCAATGAACAACACTTAGACCATCTTGTATTACCTTTAGAAAGAAGAGTCTATTTGCCAATCTTAAGAAATGTCCCTTTTTTTCAAATATGGTTGCTTTCCTTGGCTTCGTAATTTTCTCTGATAAAGTCTCTATTAACTTTGCAAAGATCCAAGCGATTGTAGATTGAATTGAACCCATATCCATACACAATGTTTGAAATTTTCATGGTTTAGCTACTTTTTACTGCCTGTTTATTAAGGGACTTGCACGATTATGGCTCCTCTCATCGAGTGTACGAAGAAAAATGAATTTTATTAGCCTTCAGGAGTATAAAAGAGAGAATAATTACAATCCCTGTAATGTGGCTCCCTGAATTCTCTAAGGTGTTTACGATACACTCAGATACATTAGGCGTAGGAATAGGAGTACTTAGCTAAAAACACCATCCTATTATCTATTTTAGTGAAAAGTTTAGTGATTTCAATCAATGGTACGCTACTTATAATAAGTTATATGCAAATGTATAGGACTTATAGTAGTGATTACTTGTTATTTCAGGAATTTGTCCTTGGTTTTGACTATGAGGTTTTTCATTTTCTTAGCTCCTAAAAGAAATTGAATAATAATCATGGTCGTTGAGTTAAATATTTACAAACTTATTCTTTCATATTAAAACATAAGGAGTCGAAAACCAAGTGGAAAATGCCTTGAGCCGTCTAGTGTCCTTGGTATATGTCGTTCAAGTTAAGATTGTTAGATTTAAAAGACTCAATGAAAAATACAAGTCTTGTCCTAATTTTAGTAAGATTTTTCTAACTTTACAGTATGGACAACTAGACACCACAAAGGATTTTCGCATTTAGAATGGATATTTGTTTCAAATCAATAAACTTTACATCCTCAAGACATCTAGTCGAGATTTCACAACTTCAAAGGTCATGCAGGTGGCCTATCTAGTAATTTTGGAGGAGATAAAACAATAGAGGTTGAGCAACAGTTTCACTGGCCTAGTTTGAAGAAATACGTGGTTAAGAAAATTAGTACTTGTCTAACATGCCGACTATTAAAACATAAGAAGAAAAACACTAGCCTCTGTACCCCTTTGAATGTACTCAGTTGTCCGTAGCAGAATGTGTGCATGGACTTTGTACTAGAACTACTACGTAACCCTTAAAAGCATGACTATTTTTGTTGTTGTCGATTGTTTTTTTAAAATGGCCCACTTCATCCCTTGTAATAAAACTTCTTATATTCAGGTTGCTAAACTTTATTTTGATAAGATTGTCAAGTTATATAACGGTCCTAAAACTAATGTATCTTATAAGAATATTCGTTTACTAGCTACTTTTAAAGGACCCTGTATCACAGAGTTGGCACCAAACTAAAGTTTTTCACCACCTACCACGTTCAAACATATGGTCAAACTAAAATTATTAATCAAAGTGTAGGAACCTTATTAAGATATTTGATTTAAGAAAATCTTAAGAATTGAGGCTTTATTAGTCCTACGACTTACCTCACATATAATAGCTCTGCCAACAGATATATAGGCATGACTCCATTTAAGGTTGTGCATTGCTACAAACCTAAGAAACTTTTAGATCTTATCTTGATATCTCCGTATGCTAGTATGTATGTGTCAACCGAAGCTTTTTGCACAACAACTTCATAACTTACATATCGAGATCAATAAACTAGAAGCAATACATCATATACATTTTGGAGTTGATGTGTATAAAAGACGTTAAATTTAATGTTGAGAATTATGTAATGGTTCAGATTAGACCAGAGAGGCATCCATATGAGCCTATTTCTAAATTGCAGACCCGTAGTGTTAATCCATTTAAAATTTTACAGCAAGTTAGAATAAATACATATGTTATTGATATTTCATCTTATTTTGATTTTCATCATGCATTCAATATCAATGACTTAACTGCTTACAAAAAAAATTTCAACTCATCGGATAATTCATCTGAAATATCCTCAGATGCATCAAATATTGAAACTTTACCCATTCCTACACAATTCTCAATCCTAATGCCACACAAAAATAAATTGATATTATTCTAGATAAGCAGATCCAGATAAATATGGAAAAATTCAACACTTCCTTATTTATTGAGTTGAATGTCTAGATTTAAAAGGCGTTTGAATTTCTAGAGAGTCTCTAACAGTTAGATCCAGATATTTTAAAATTCTATCGAAATCAACAGAATCAACAATCACCAATCAAAGTTCCTCTCTAAGATGAGTTAACGGAGTTATCAGATTTCACCCACCATTTACATATGTCTACAAATGTTAGAGAATTGTACAACCACTTAACTTATGGTTAAGGGATTAACGACACAAGCCTTACTCGACGGGGTCAAGTCTCATCCACCCTAGTAAGTTAATGCAAACATTCCAAAATTTGAGAGATTTTTTTATTTGATTTTGATTATTGATTTGTTTTCATATTTTGTAATATCTTAGTAATTTCCAAAATTTTATAATTTTGGCGATTCTATGATATTTTAAGAATATTATATTATTTTATTTTATTTTATTATTTTCTTATTTTAAGTTTATTATTAATTAAAAAATTATATTTATTTTCTAATTAATCTAAGAGTACAGTATCTTTATCTAAGGATCTTAACTCTTTTATTTCAAGATTAATTAATGAGTTGAATTAATACTGAAAAATTATAATTGTCTTTATTTGCATTGGTAACTTCTACTTCTCCTTCTCTCTGTTCTCATCCCTGTTCTCCCCTTTGCCCCTTCTCTTTTTCTTTCTTCCCCCTTATGCCCCCTTCATTGCATCAGTTGCATTTTCCAATAGACATTAGTTACATTTCATTATGTTATTTGTATCAGTGACAGGTTTATAGATGAGTGAGTACACTTGAGATAGTTATTTTGGTTTTAAACTACATGCTTATGAATTTATTTCTCGAAAAATCCATGCAACGGAAAATCCTAAAAAACTCTTCAACCCTTAATTTTGTAGTATCCTACCATAATGCAATTCAAAGGGTTCAATAAACAATCAATAATGATAATTCTTTTCTGAGTAAACTACAAAGTTTTTTTTTGAATTATCGCAAGAACAGTATTTTGCGAAATATATGACTCATACTCTTAGGTTCTTTAAATTCTGTAATTGGCATACAAAAAGAAAACTAAAAGCTTGCAACAATAAAAAAAATCAACCAGTTTTAATATCAAACTAATGCTAGCAAATAACAAATTCACTGTAAAAGTCAACTTACAGTCCACGTGAGACATATGCATTAGATCCTAGATAACTCCCCCTGGCAATGGATCCTGATTCCTTCCATACTTCTTAGATATTACTTCACTGATTTAAGAATTAAACCGCCGAAACTCTATATTCCTCACCACCAATAGAACTATAAAGCTAATAGGCTAGGATTGCCTTTAAAGGTCGTGAGTGAGATAATTATGAATGCTTCACGCATGGGCCTTCATGGAAAAATGAATTATCTCTTAAGTGGTTGGTGAATCTCCAAAAGGTAATATCTAAGCCCCTCATAGGGTTCTCTATAAATAAGAGGTAATGGGAAACCCGACTCTATGAACCTGAGGAAAGGCTGCATAGCAGTAATAGGCGTGTTAAGATCGGAGCTTTTTATAGTGCTACCAAGAATGCAGGTGAATCAATTTCAATTGTCATGCACCTTGTCAACTTGGAGGAGTTGAGGTCAAAAATATATAGGAAATGTTCAGTCAAAATAATTTCAGAATCATGCTAGGTGTTGTTAACAGTTTGTTCGAGCCAACTCCACACGAATTTCAAGAGAAACTTTGGTAAATTTTCACTCAAGCCAAAATTCTCGCAAGCGCCATGCAAAAAATTTTGGCACCATGATGCTTGAGCCAACATCAAGTGGGCTTCAAGTGCACCCAATTCTGTTGAAAAGATGACTCAAAATACAACACTTTGCCACAAAATTTACCAACCACACAGAAACAGACCTAACACCACTCCAGTGTCTTGCATTTCCAATATTTCAGTTGTTTCCATCACTTTCTCGACATTTACTAAAAGATGGAAAACATGCAAGTCATCCCAGATAATCCAACTAAACTCCACCACAAATGGTAGTATTGTACAACCAGGGAAGAGGATAGGACGTAGGTTGCATCATCTTTCAGCAATACCGTAATTCTGAAACCATTAAACCAAACTAATCACTGCAGCCCCATGGTTAATACCCACAGTGTGATCTACATGCACTGCACACCCCAAAGTAACCTTGGACAAACAAGAATGCCAAATTAAACATGCAAAGCAAATATAGATAGCTAAAAGGACAAGACAGAGAGAGGAAGTGGAATGCAACAAAATAGCTGACCATGCAACCTTGCAAGCCCATATAATCGCTTGTTTCAGCATGAACACATGGGAGTGTCTCACTTCATGGTTTTGGAAGGTTCTTTCAAGAAATACACAACATGGGAGGAAGGTACATATCAACTTCGTTCAAATGAACTTAGAATGCAGCTTTCACAAGCTACCACCAGCATCTGAGCCAAGCTTTCTGTCAGAAAGAATTATGGACTCGCAAGCTTAGATTGCATTAAGGTTACCAACCTGCACAAACCACCCCCAGTGACTTACAGGCAACCAATTGTAGCCGTTGGACTGCTCGTGAGATACTTCTGGTGGCTGGGCAGCAGCCAGTAGACCACCGCCGGGTATTGAGGTTACCAGCAATCACAAGCAGTCTATCAGAGGTTTAATGGATGCTTGCTGGATGCCCACCACAAGTAGTTGGCAATTGTCTATTAAAAGTCTAAAACTTTAATAGGCAAACTTGGTAGTTACTCGTGAATCCAAAAGTGCCAAAAAACCCATTTTATATTGCAGCCAAAAATACATTTTGATAATAGAAAAAAATACCTTAAATTTACTAGGAGGGATTCCTACAATTAGTTTGGGTCATAGAAAGACAATAGCAGTTAAAGATTATAGAAGCAAATACTTGTTTTAACCATATGAGGGCCAAGGACAGAAAATAGCAGTAGCAAGCTCATGGATACAGGAAGTGGAAAGCATGAACAAAAGACAAAACTTGAAATATTCACTTAACCTAAAATAACAATTCCCACTACGTAGGCATCAAAATTTCCCTTCACAAATCTTCACCCTTTTTGTAGTATTACTATTCTTTCCTTCTTTTTCCTACAGTTTTCCCAGTTGTAGTAATGGGCACATGCTGCTCATGGTGGTGCCACCATTCAACATGAGGCAGCAATCTTTTTTTGACAATTCATCCAAAATCATAAACCATAAGTCCACCACACATTATATGCAACCCAAGCACTGAATTTCCTTCCTTTTAATTTCTCTCACACTTTACATTAAGTCTCACCATGCATATCCACTGCCATACCTACAATGAAATATACTACAGTAGTGAACTTCTAATCCAAATGATAAAATGCCCCTTAAATTAAGATTGCAAATCCCAATAAATTATCCCTGCCTTCACAATTTTTGTATCTTGAAAATACTGTCCGCTAAATAATTGGCCCCGAACAGTCAACTCACCATGTCAAGAATTAGGTCGCTGGCCATCAACCATAGTGATAGGGCGACCTACCCTCCACCACTGCCACCCATCCTTTTTGTCTCCTACGTTCTTTACCCTAACATGCCAAACAAAGGGAAAGTAAGGAAAACAATTTCACGCTAACAATCACCCAGCAACTATTGCTCAAGTGACCTTTACACAAGTAAAGGTAACAAGGATTCTCAGTGTGCCCTACAGCTTACCATAACATATTTCCACATTATAGAGTCATTGGCAAAAGCCAAGAGGGCATATAAGATCATAGGGATATTCAGTTACACAACCACAAAGGATCTCCCACATGTTGATTGCACAAGTTTTTCTTCACTTGATAAATCCATAAGGACAAATCATATTATCACGATAAATGAGAGTTGTCTTACCATAAAGAACAGTTAGTTAAGAAGAAGCCACTTGCATCTTCCATACAGGGTCGCTGAATTTTGGGTGCACCAGAAGATCATGCTGGAAGAGTTTCACAAGAGTTTGTTGGTTAACTTGAATCAGCAATGAGAGTACTAATTCCTTTTCAGCCTTTTCTTTTTACCACACAGTCATTTTCCATTTAAGGACAAATAACTTAAGGAAATAAACACTTGAGTCCAATAAGGCTTTCACAGGAAATAGAGGCTGAGTCTTTGCTCTAGTTAATAGGAAGAGTCATAATACCTTCAGGAATAACACGAGAGCAATACAGAATGGGAGAGACTTCTTGGCAAATAAGATCATAGAACTGGAATATCAGATCATATTTATAAAACTTTGATAATTGATCTTTCTGATTTGGCTTATAACATATGGCAGGAGAATAGAGGAAGCTTTCAACAGGGATTGAAGAAGTAAACTCTAGCCCCATACCACCATGCGCAATAAGCCTTCCATAATCTGTGTTTTTTTACTTTGCAATAACTCAGGATTTAATCCCATAAAGATGATCAAATTTTCGTATGTAATACAAACCAACCACTTTGTCTGAGGATGATGATAATCAGTCTGTCCTTATCCGTTTTTCATCAATCTTTTTCCCCTTTTTTCCGCAGCGGGGGGAATTACAAAAAAGAAATTATTTTCTGCTGCGTTTGCCTCAAGATTTCCGAACAGGTGGGGCAAAGTTGGGTTAAAAAGCCTTATAAAGATAGACCAAGATTGAGCAGTTGCACTTGCACCTGAAGAAATAGATCAACAATCCATTCAATTTTAAACAAAGTGGATTCAACCCTACGACAAAGAAAGCACAAGGAAGACATGCATGTCATACAACAGTAGGCAAGGAAGAGAACACAAGGTTTGTTTTGCTCATTATATTGACATCTCAAATAGCTTGAATTCTTGGTGTCGTGTGTCAGGGAATGCTATCATGAAGCTCAACATATTGCACAGGCTCCAACACCATGGGATCTTGCAAGGTCATGCATGTAGCCTTACGATTGTATTGCAGACAGACAGTTTATATGAGTCAACACAGCTACAACACAAGTTAACCAAATATTTCCTAACTTATCAACACAGGCACAACATAACTACAGATATCTAAACAAGCACTTAAACTATTGCAAATAGCACACAACCAAAATTAAGCACTTCAGATATAGCCCACACTGGATGCCTAGAGAAAAATTTATGATTCTCAGTAGATGATCAGGCTGGAGTAAGTCTTCCAGAAAAAGACAATAGCCAACAATAATATCTACAATCAGCTCACCAAACTTCACTAATCCAAATAAAAGAGAAAAAGTACATTTTCTCCTAGCTGGAGAGGACATGGAGTGAGCTCATAACTTCAAGATCACGGCACAAGCTGTTGTACTAAAAGCTAGCATCCTATTGAAATGCTATATGTTGGAGAAAGCAATTCAGAAGAGAATGTTCAAAGAAACAATGGAGTCATAGCTGCCTAGGATCTTAGCACACTATGCCTAACCTAACCCTGAAATGATTTGTTAGAATATACAGTTAGATATGCTTTATGATATGCTGTGGTATATTTCTTTATAACAGTAGTTTAGTATTTTTATGAGTTAAAAACCCTATATGTGTGTGAGTGAATAGAACTAACCTAACTAACCCATGTACAAGGTTTGCTCTTCTCTTCTTATTTTTACATGATATTTGGAAGGGTGATTTACTAACCCTAGCAACAGTAACAGCCGCACCACTATTCAGCTGGTGAAAATTTTATTCAGGGTATTGATGTGCCTCATCTTATTGAATCAAAACCCTAAATAATTTCCTTATTATCCATTATAATCAGCAGCATCAATAATTTTAGGGTCTTTGTACAAAAACCATAAATCCTATTTCTCAATCGATTTCTTGGTTTTCCTACTGATTGCTCTATGGTTTTCTTCCTCCATGGTGGGCGACCTATGAAGGCAAGGCGGACTTGTGGATTTCGTATACAGATAGATGTCCTTGATATTCTTGGAGTTTTTTCCAACAAAAGAGAGGCACAAATCCACTACAAAAAGCCACTGGAAATTTTATTTTATACATTGGAAAAATCCGATTCGGTTTGTGATTTCGTGTTCTCATCGCCTGAAACGCTTGAAAAGGATTACCTCACTTCTCGAGAGAGAGAGAAATCGGAGTTGACAGATCAGGTGTAGCTGATCTTCTGTATTGGCATTGTTGAATAAGGTTGAGAGAAAATTCCTGCATTTTTCTTATTTGCCATTGCTTCTGATTCCTTTGCTTGTGATTTGTTTTCTGTTGTGATTTCTCTATTGGGGTTTAATTGTTTGTGATTTTGTACATTGATTGGGAATTTTCTATTGGGATTTCACTGTTTTCTTTCTCCTATGGGTTTTGATCCAGTGGCGGCCGTGGGGTTTTACTTCTCTAGTGGTGGACTAGTAGTGCCTTCCTGATTTTTTTTTTTTTTTTTTTGGGTGCTGTAGAGATAATTGTTGGTGCATCTCGGTTGATTGTTGATTCCTCATGGATCCCAAACCTGTATTGGATTGTTTTGATAGAAGACGTAATAATGGATGATTGATTTTTTTCACTGTGGTACATTGGTCGTACCTAATAAGCGTTGGAAATTACATGGCAAACTCATGACAATGCCTAACGGTGTATTACCATATCTAATAAGAAATATTATGCTTACTTGTGTGTCAAGTTCCTTTTGTCTACATCTACTCTTATTCAAATGGTTAATCCCACAGACCGCCTCCTAACATTTCCTTGAGATTGGATAATCGTTCAAGGGCTTCAAATCACAAGACTAGAGTAGAAGGTATTTAATTTGATTTTATGCTATACTCTCATGCACCCAACGTAACTATCCTTGATAGCTCATCTATGAAAGTCGATGAAATTGGTTCTATTCATTTGACCATGACATTATGTCTCTCTCCAGTTATACAATTGCCGAAATCTTCATTTAATCTTTTATATGTAGGTTAGGTCATTCAAAAACATCATTGCTATGCAGTGTTCGTCCCCACTTTGTAAATTTCAGGATATTGCGCCGAAGAAGAGTATAGCTAGAAGTTGTCAAGTCTCCCGACGTCCCTACTTGTCGCAGGGAAAACCAACTCCTACTATTTGTTAAAGTATTACTTCTACATCTCTTGAAATCTATTGTCAAATATTTCATCCTTATCTTTATAATCTAAAAAGTTAGGCCCAACTCTGAATTCTATTACTGATTTTCTTTATAAGACAAGTTAATTTGCTAAATACCATCATAGGTTATATTATACCAGTGTTAATCCACGCGCCTTTGTCCCTTCAAGTTAGTAAACTTAGATGCCCAGAAATCTTATCCAATTTTGTCTAAGATGGGATTTTATTACTTTGTTACCTTTGCTAATAATTATTCAAAGGTTATCTAGTAACACTTGATAAAGAATCGTTTCGGGCTATTCTATTTTTTGTGCATTCTGTGATGATATTAAGACCCAGTATTCTACGTTTATACTTAGACGAATGAAAATGGTCGTAAATATTTTTCTTCATTCTTATTCCAACATGGGTTGGCCCGATATACCCCCAATATAACAGAGTTATAGAATAGAAGAATAAGCACTTGGAGTTTGCTAAAACTCTCTATTTCCAAATGGGAGTTCCAAAGATATTTTAGAAAGATGAAGTGTTGACATTTTGTTACATTATTAATCAAATGTCATCAGCTTTCCTTCCAGGGCAGATTTCTTATTAAATATTATATTCCTAAAAGCCATTACATTTTCTTCCAACGAAAATTTTTTCATTGTATTGGTTATATTCGTGATATTTCGCCTTGAGTGATAAAACGTGATCACAAGTCCCTACGGTGCATTTTGCTTGGAAATGCTCATACTTCGAGGGGGAATAAGTGTTTCTCTCGAGAGTTAGGACATTTCCTAATATCCTCTAATGTCACTTTTCATGAATATGCACGATTTATCCTCAAGTGTCTTCATCAAGTTTATCGTTAGCTATACCTCCCAAGGATGACATTTTTGTATATGAGATTATTCATAAGATTGCACCTCCTGCACCTTTGTCAAATGTGACTCCATATTCTCCTGGCACTTAGACGTATGTTCATAGTTATTATCATGTGTTGGGATCCTCCCCCAAAGTGGACCTTGAGCCAACCACAACAGAATCGATGCTTCCATCTATAGTAATATTGTTTCTTATTAGGAAAACAATTCAAACCTTTTGATTGCACTACAAAAAGGTCATCACAATTGTGCCCAATATTCATTGATTGTGATGTTATCATATGTTAGTCCTCCTCAATAGGCTTTTTTATCTACTTTGTACTTCATTAGTGTACTCCAATCAGTGTCCGATATTATTTCTCATCCTGGTTGGCGAACAGTTATCAAGAAAGAGATGGCTACACGTGAGCATAATCACAAGTGAGATCTAGTGTCTTTGCCTCCTAAAAAGAAGCCCATAGGGTACAAATGGGTATACACAGTGAACGTCAATCCAAATTATTCTTTGGCTACATTAAAAGCCCATATTGCGACTAAATGGTATGCTTAACATATTAGGTTGACTAAACTAATACTCTCTCTTGCCAAGTTAACTTCTGTTAGACTTCTCATTTCATTGGCTTCTACTCATCATTGATCTTTGCATCAATTAGACATCAAGGATGCGGATGCGCTTTTACATGGCAACCTACAAAATGAGGTTTATTTAAAGCAACCTTCATGGTTTTTCACTTAGGGGGAGTTTGGATCCTTTTATCAATTGAAAATGTCTTTGTATGGTATGAAACAATCTCTGCAAGTGCAATTCAACATATTCGGCAAAACAATGTTTGAACTTGGCCTCTCTTGCTGTGATGGAGATAACCTTGCATTTTATTGTCATTTCAGTTTAAGATACATTTTTTTCATTGTATATCTAGATGATATGGTGACTACTAGTAATGATAATACTGAAATTGTAAACATTGTTCCTTTAAAATCAATTTTAGACCAAAGATCTTTGGTGTTTTCTTTATTTACCTAATTGTCGTCATGACATCTTTCTTTAGCAAAGGAAGTACACCATGGATTTACTTTGACAACTTGGTATATCATATTCAAAACATTGTGATGCTACGATGGATCCAGAAATCATGCTACCACCAAATGATAGGAAAGTTTTTACTGTACCGAAAAGGCACCGACAACTAATTGATAAACTCAAATACCTTGCTATGACTCTTCCAGATATTGCTTTCTTGGCCAATATTGTGGGCCAATTTTTGTCATCTCCTTATGTTCCTCATTAGGGAACTATAGTGTGAATTATAGGATTTATTAAGGGTGCAACAAAACAAAACTTGCTCTACAGTAATCATGGTCACACATAGGTCAACAATTTTTCGGATGCTAATTGGGTTGGTTCACCATATAACGAAAGTTTACCATTAGCTATCGTGTGTTTTGTTGAAAGCAACCCGCTATCAGATAACAGTGGGAAACGAAATATGGTAGCCCGGTCAAGTGTGGCATAAAAATATCGTCATTGGCATGTGTTACAAGTGAAGTAATAAAGTTACGACAATTACTCAATCTTCTTGGTTATAAGAACTATGAGCATTCTCAGCCGTGGTGTGATAATCAAATAGCAATCCCTATTACATCATATGTAATATTTCATGAGCACAAAAAGCATATTTAAGTGGATTGTTATTTTATTTGTGAGAAACTCTAACAAGGCTTAACTCAAATTGTCATGTGTGGATTAAAATCATTTTGCAAACATTTTTATCAAAACCTTAATTAGATTTTGAATTATGTGCATTTGTAATAAAGCTAGCATGATCAACATTTATACTCCAACTTGACAAGAAGTGTTAAAATATACTGTTAAAATATACATTAGGATAAGCTGATGTATATTCCTTCACAAGTATAGTTTAGTATTTTACATATAAGTAAATAACGTTATACAAGTGTGTGTGTGTGTGAATAGAACTAACCTTTGTACGGCATTCCCCACTTCTCTTCTTATTTTTATTAGGTTACTTTTTGTACCACTTGAAAGCATGAGGCACGTCAAGCTGTGGTGCAGCAAGGAAAGTCCGTAGAGGATCATGCAACGATGCATGAGATAGCGATAATGCTTGGCTTTGATGGACGCAATCAGGAATACAAACCATGATCAAAGAAGTTTCAGAGGTGATGGGTCCTCCTACTGCTGCAGAAGTTTGCTTTGAATACTATCTTGCAAAATTGAGTGGTGTGGAGTCTGGAAAGTAAAATGGTAATTCTCGGCAACTTCTTTATCTAAGGCTTATTTTAGAATATGATATTTTCACTTTCCACTAAAAATGATCAGGAAGGTAAATTTACCACATAAAGTTGCACTTTTCACTTGCGAAGCAGTTTACAGGAGAAACCTCACCTTAATACACAAAAATTGGATCTCTAATTGTGTCGGAATAGCTATTGCGATAAGGATTCTGAATCAGTGTTTACGTTTTTGTCTGATTTATGAAGTTGCTATGTTCCCTCATGTTCAGCTTTGTTTGATTGTCATTTCATGGCCCCATGCAAGGACTACCCAAGGATAAGTTACTGGCCTGAGATGGATCAGGAAGAGCAGAAAAAAGGAGAATTCTAGGTGACAACTTCTGGTGTCATTTATTGATCTCCGAAGCAGGACAGGACATTAAATTTGACAAAACAGCAGCAGAAGCACGTGAAATGGCTGGATTCTTTGTACTTTTGAAGCACAATGTTTCCCTGCTCTCCAAGTTTTGTTATTAGAATTTTCAGATGATTTATTACCTCATGCATAGAGAGTGCATAAACTAGTTTTGTAAAAACAGTGCTCCCTGCAAACCCTATTTTCCTTTGTCATTGACCAAACAAGGGTAAATTCCAGGGTTAAACGTGTACCTCAGAACGAAGATATGGAACTGTCACAGCAGTGAAGACAAATCCAGCAATAATGTAATATGAAGGAGGTTTTCCCCTTATATGAGCTGGGATGAGACGTTTATGAGTAGCAAGTTTAACATCAAATTCCAATATCTTCGAATTGCGCAGAACTTTGACTCGAGCATTGTCTCCAGTATACTTCTGGGAAACAAGATAGCTGAAACCAATACGCTCTCCATGCCTGAATGGAACTGTAATTGAAATTTAAAAAAAAAATCAATTTGAATTCTAATGCATGTTAGAGGATTAGAAATAAACAAATTAGTCTAAGGAGAAGCAGAAGTAGGAAAATGGTACCCCCCACTTCAAAAATCCCAGAGAAGATTACACAGAAATATTAACTCACTGAAAACTGAAATTTCACATCAATTACAACTGAAAAAAGAATAAATATTTCAGGTAGTCACAAATAAGATGCAGATGACTAGGAATAAAAAACAATTAATAAGAAAATAAGAAAATTCTCCTCCAGCCCCTATTCACACTCACCACAGCAGAATCTCTAACATGGCAATGGGTTGTAGGCATTCAATTAAAGCATCAGTTTCAACTCCACAGTCAGAATCCCTCCAAGCTAACTTCCACAGAAACTGGAATTTTTAAAATGGCAAGGGGATTTAGCCACTCAGTCAACTCCTGCAGTTTTGACCTCAACATTAGGAAGCCCATCAATCACAATACCTTGAATCTCAAAATGACCTCAATCATAAACAGCACAACATCGCACCATGATGCTTGCTGTTCAAATGAGCGAGATGCAAGACACCAAAATAAACACTTTACTGCTGCATTACCTTGATTAGAACTATTTGGTCATGAACCCTATGTGGTCTGACTCATTAGTAGAATTAGTTATTAGTTGTTTTATTATATCTAATTGTTACATTATTTAAATTACAGATTATGTTGATCTCTAGAAATGAGTACCTTTATTTTGTCTAGCTTGCTAATAGGACACGTTAGAGATGTTTTATCATTTCATAACAGAGCAAAATTCACTTTTATTCTAAAATTTAGACAAGGTGTCAATTTTCTTCCATACTTTCAAATTCATTTTGAACTAAATTTGTTTTGTCAATTTATTCAATTATGTTAGCAACTTACTAATAATAATTTCACCAAAGAAACAAGTTTTATTAATATTAGGTCAAAATATAACTAAACACAGAAAAGATGAAAACCAGCGATCCCAACCACAACACACACCACCCACACCGCCAGCCCTCTCTCATTCTCCAGTCTCTGCTGCGCTACTCCCCCTTATCTCTTTTCACTGAATCACGACAATGTGACATGAGCACAACAGCCATCTACAATCATCACACCCTGTCTCACCTCCATGCCCTAGCATCTAGCATCATATAACACAATCACCTCCTACTATCTCATTAATCTATTGTAAATTAAGAAGACCACAAGATCAACATTTTCACTGCAATTTCGTCATATAGATCACATTATAAAACCCTAAATCAAATAACCTGAAATGCAATTAGGTAGGATTGAAAAGCATTTTTTGAAGAACAAAAAAATATTCTCCAATAAAAAACAAATGAGTTAAAATCATTTTATTCGTTAAGAAGATTAGTGGGTAAGGGAAACACATAATAAACTTAAATCAACGGAGAATTATTATGTTTCCTTACTTTCTATCCCTTCCTTGATTTCATGATTTCGTATTCTTTCCTTGATTGTACAGATTTACCAACCTATATAATGGCGAGAAAAGGACAGGAAGAATCCATTATGCTCTTCCCACATTCACAAAAGTCATAACTTACTTGGTAGCAGAGAGCAAGAGTTTTGTCCCTCAAAGTTATTTTCTTCTTCTTCTGCCACATAAAAAAAAGGAAAATAAAATATGGAAGAGAGAAAGAAGAGAGAACTTATAGGCACCATCTGAGGAAGTTTAGGCTGCCAGTGGCTGGCATCGATGGAGTTCCCCATGGTAGTTTGAGGCACTGTGGCCTTTGATGTTTCGCTGGTAATTTGTCCTTGAAAAGGGATCTCATAGTGTATTTGAACATTACAACCAATCTTAGCCAGTGCCAAAAAAAAAAGGAATTTACATCAGTTACTTTCTTTAGATCTAAAGCTATGGCAAAACATCAAGAGGATATGAAAGCTATAAAGTTCGTCCTTGGTCATCCATCCCACTTCGAGGTGGTCCAAGCATAAATATTAGCCACGCAAGAACTTTCCAATCTTGTAGAGGCGTTCACTCAGATTCAGCACTCCACTATCTCAGATAGTTCCCCTAGCTGAGACGACTCCGCCTTTGTTGCTTGTGGTGCTTTTAATTCTTTCCGTAGAAAATATGCTAGTGGAGGTGGACAAGACTCTAAAGGTAGTTTTCCACAAAGACAGTGACTCTAGAGGCAGTGGTTGTTCATGAAATCCTAAACCTCAAAAATGTACTCATTGTGGTCGTATAGGTCACCCTGTAGATTATTGTTGGGATTTGCATAAAAAATCCCTACAATTCGCCACATCATCTATTCAATGGAAATATCTCATTCACATAAGCTTGATTTTATACCAGTGCAAAAAAAAAAAAAAGAATATGAAGGGTTCTTAGCTCATGAATGGTCTACTTCCATGGCCACACTTGCATAGTCAGGAGAAATGTTCCATTGTCTTTTATCCTCCACTCACAACCCGTTGATCATTGATTCTAGGGCAAATAAACATATAACTAGTTTATCCACTTTGCTTCTTAATTATCATCCTATTAAGTCCTCTAAATGTGTTGCGCTTGCTAATGGTCTCAAATTAAAGTTGCAGGTTCAAGGAACACCACCTAATCTGGATTTATTCGATGTTCTTCATGTTCCAGATTTCCCATTCAACTTGTTATCAATTAGAAAATCAGGAAAAAATTAAATTATTTTGTCAGTTTTTACTCTTATATGTGTGTATTTCAAGATCACTAGATAAAAAGGATGACTGCTACTAGACATGAAGCAGGTAGTCTATAGTACCTTCACCTCTCACCTATCTCTCCTTCTCAAGCTCTCCAATCTATAGCATCTCCTACACATCGTCATTATAGCATTGATTACCCTTCCTTGTATATTTAAAAGCACCAATTGAGAGTCTTCATTCTATGTGATTTCTCCATGTGAAGCCTATCAATTTACTCAACATCACAGTGTCATTTACTTTTAGAAGTAGCCGTGTTTCTAAACCATTTGAGTTAGTCTATTTTGATGTATGGGGACGAATTTATATTTTCACTAATGAATTTCAATATTTGTCACTTTTGTAGGTGATTTCTCATATGACTTGGATACTTTTGATGAAAAATATCTCTGAGTTACTTTCTACAATAAGATTCAATAAAAACTCACTTAGCTAACAAATCAAAACTCACTTCAAACATAAGATTCAGATCCAATGCTCTGGTAATGCCAAAGATTAAGATTTTTTTCTTTCAATTCCTATAGACCGTCTTGGCTTCACAAAAACCGTGATGGTCAATCATATCCTCTACAAGTTTAGACTCAGCAACAACCCACATAGACATGGGAACTTGTTCCTTTACCACATTGCACATAGACCATTGGTTGTAAATGGGTTTTGTTCCTAAATTTAAAATAATGACTCGGTTGATCACCTAAAAGCCTGACTGATTTCTAAGGGCTACACACAAACCTATGGTGTTGACTATGATTAGACGTATTCACCTATAACTAAGATGTCCTCTATTTGGGGTTTTATTTTCATTGCTACTAATCTTGATTGGCCGTAATTTCAATTGGATTTAAGAATGTGTTTCCTAATGGTAAATTGCTTGAAGAAATTTATATGGAGTAACCTACGAGATCTGTTGGTTAGGGAAGCACCAAAATTGTGTATGTAGACTGAAGAATGCATTGTCAGGACTAAAGCAGACACCCTAAGCACGGTTTGGGAAATTCTTAGAGGTCATTCTTGAGTTCAGCCTGCAAGATTTCATTCATGGAAAAATATTGATTATATTATCCTTAATAATATATGCTGATTAGATTGTCATCGTTGGAAATGATGTAGATAGGATTATGCATCTAAACAACTTTTGCAACAACGATTTCAAACAAAAGATTTAGACAAGCTTCATTATCTTTTAGATATAAAAGTTGCCAAATATCAAAAAGGTATAAGCCTATCTCAATAGAAGCATGTACCTGATCTATTGAATGAGATTAGTCTTCTTGGTATACGTCTAGTAGGCACCCCCATAGGCCCTAATATGAAGGTCCTAAAAGATAAAGGCTAGTTGTTTGAAGATCTAGATCAGTATCGTCAGCCAGATGGGAAATTGGATTATCCATCACCAAACCTGGAATTTCTTTAGTAGCTAGTGGTGGTGAGTCAATCCTGGAAAGCCCATTGACTACCCCATTGACAAGCAATTTACCTACATTACTAAATATCTAAAGAAGGCCCAAGGTCCTGGAATATTATGCAGATCCATCGGATATTTTTAGATACAAGAATTTAAAGTTGCAGTTTGGGAAGGATTTTCTTTTGATAGACAATCTACTAAAGGGTACCGTACATTCCTTGGTGGTAATTTGTTTTGTAGAAAAGCAAAATGAAAAAGACAGTAACACAAACAAGTGCAAAAGCAAAATACACGACGATGACCCACACTACAAGTGAGCTTACATTGTTACTATATTTTCTTCAAGATATCAATTTTTCTCCTCCTACTCCTACTCCTACCCTATTGTATTGTGATAATCAAGTTGTACCACATATCCACCCAATCCAATATTCCGTGAAAGAACCAAATACATTGAAATTGATTGCCATTTCATTTAAGACAAAATTATAAATTGTGTTATATGCATATCGTTCATGAAGCTTTGAGATCAATTCGTTGATATGTACACAAAGTTTATTAGTAGTAATCGGTTGAAGTTTTTTTATTTTATTTTTGAGCTAAGATTAAATAATATTTTTACACCAGTTTGAATTGGAGTGTTAATGAAATTCATGGATTAGGCATACACATAATTAAAGTAAATCATGGGAAGACAATTATGTTTCCTTATTTTGTATTTCTTCCTTGATTTATGTGCTTTTGTATTTCATCTTTGATTGTACTGATTTACCACTATATAAAATGCAGAGAAAGACATAGTTGTTATCTTCCCACATTCACAGAAACCCTAAGACTTACATTTTTAATGCAGAATAACCAGGCTGATTTAATAAGAAGGTCAAACTATCGCACTTCAAACATTGTTGAATCTATCACATTCCATCGATGTTGGAAAAGGTATGGAAGAAATAATGTAAAATTAAAGGTATGATGATGGTGAGATGAGTGCACTGCTGGTGTTGAGTTGATGTAACAGTGAGAAGGGGGATGAAAAGTGGCAGCTAGGAGAGAGTGTGTACTGCTGGTGGTGGTGCAGGAAGGGTGATGACAGGTGTATGATTGTTTCACCTTTTTCTGGTTTTAGTGTAATTTTGATAATAATCACGATAATCAGCTTTTTAGTCATAAATTTAGTAACTAATTACCGTATAGAATATAAATTCAGAACAATTTGATTCAAATAAATGGATGGATAAAGTTGACAGTTTCTCAAGAGCTTAGAACAATATGGATAATGTTGCCAAGTTCAAATGGAATTTGACTAATTATTTGGGATTATTTCCTGGGTTGAATACCTGTTCAACATCAAATAGGTATAAAAGTCTGGCTTTGGCATGTTCCTGTGACCTATTCCCCAATAATTAAGCCAAAGACCAACTCCACCGACGCAAACAACAACCAAAAAAGCAGAACTGCTGCTAACATCTAAATCAGATCGCCAGCTACGGAGATTCAAAGCCCAAATTGAACCCAAACCATTAATTCATCATTCTCAAACACTAGTCCTTTGATTTCCCGAAACTCTAAACCCCAATTTGACTTGGATTCACCCAAATTGACCATATTCACTGCAGTTCAAATGGATTGAACCTAATTCAACTTCTATTTTGTATGTCAAGCCCTAACCCACAAGCCTGTGTTTGCAAAACCTAGAGCCCAATTAAAACACCCTGGTCACTGTCCACTCCAGCTTTGCTGACTTCCTCACAAAACAACTTTGTGGGTCACAAAACATCCCACAGCAATTTTGTCACTCGTGGAAACCAGAGAGCATCTCCTTAACTTTTTTTGTATTTTTCTCTCACAAATACAAGCATCGGTCCACCTTAGAAATTTAACCCATACAAGACTTCTAAGTGCCGGCAAATTCTTTTTTGGCCATATTCCATTGTACTTCTAAATCCCAGTTCTCTGTTACCCAGTTGCCAACTGAAATTTCTCTCATGAATCCCGATTACATAAACGTAATTGAATGCAATGAGCTTCTCTGTAAAATGAAAAAAGTTTCAGCAAATATCTGGAGGCAGACAAGAAGCATGTTAAAGCAATTCATCCTACATAGCACAAAAACTCAGAAATAACTGTCACTGAACATAAAGAGAAAATCTCCTTCTTGCAGGCTCTAGTTCAGTTTTCGTTCTCAAGGGAACAAAATCTAAGGTACTAGGTTCAGTTTTTGCACTCAAGATTATCAACTTTGCAATGCTACTCAAAAATTGTTTCCCAAATTTCATTAATTCATTATTGTATTATGTTCGTTTATGTCTGCCTTCAGTTATGAACTTATGATGCCTTGAGAATACAAATTCCTCCACTAAAGCCTCCTCTCTTCCATTTTCACTGATGACCATGGCTTGTTCGGTATTTTTGTTGCGGACAGGCATTTTCAGAATGGAATTGTTGCAAGTTGCAACAATTGCAGGTTGAACATACTTACCAAAAAAAAAATTGCAGGTTGAACAATTGAAGTTGGCAGGGATGGATTCACATGTCAAATGTCTTATGTGGATGTGGGCTGATGCCTCCAATAAAGCCTTACGTTCCACTATATGAGAATGACCATATTTATTTTTCTCCAATAGCCTCGGCTTTAGGCATCATCCTCTAAAAGGATCAGCAATTTTAAATCCTCTCTTTTTTCACTTTCTCACTCCATGATCTGTTTGTTTGTTTGAAAATACATTCCTCAGTTTTTGGTGTTTGGCCAGCACGGAAACTATTTTCTATATTTTTCAATGTTTGGCATGTATAGGAAATGTTTCCTAGTCAATGACTATTTAAGGGTGGGTATTCACATTTGGCAATACCCACAAAATTTAAGCTTGAATACCTGTTGGTATTGGATTCAAAATATTCGAAGCTCATTTACTACTTATTATTGATTACCAAAACTCATTAATAAAAGTTTTTATCTAAAGATAATACCATTACCTCCAATTATGCCTGATCCTCACCAAAACCAGACAATGATGCTTTGGGCCACCACCATCAGTCTGCAGATGGCAGGCCTGACCACACCCACCAACTGGTGATAGTCAACAATCATCTGACAATGCCTCAAGCCACAACTATTGGTCACCAGCCATCAACATCCTCAACCAAAGACACCTCATGCAGACATTATTGATCACATATCGGCACACCCGAATCCTAGGCAACCACTCACTGACCTCTGATGACATGGTCATTGTCGTTGGTCGCTAGTTACCTATGTCCCGGACCCCATCGCCAATCATTGGATAACAACATCTTGGAACAGCACCAACGATCATCAGAAGGCATACCCCTAACCTAGCCCGCAGGTGGCTGATGCCTCGATCACTATCACCAACATAACCAACCCCTGCCTCCACAATCTGCGCTATCATTTGCTAGCCTCAATGACCCCAACCACGCCGTCGGTGATCAGCCAATAATGTCCCTGACCCCACCGCTAGCTAGAAAATCACCACATCTAAGACAAACTGACAAGTATCTCAAATATTTGCTTGACCGAAAGATCACCACTACCAAGAAATAACACTAATGGACATATCAATATTGTCAATAATGGCAAAGAACAATTATTGTTGATCAATTTGTGCAATAATCCATAGTTTTTATACATGTCAAAAACTTAGGAAAATATCATGAGAAGTTTTCTTTGAAACTCTATTGCGTGGAAAATGTGGAAAACACTTTCCAGGAAGATATTTTCCATGGAAATTCCATTTGGTATATTTTTCTGTAATCAAATGAAGCCTAAGTCTTTTCTCAACCTACATGTCCTTCTCCTGTAATTTTTAAAATCAACCAAATCACCTTTTCTAACATGTCCACCATCTTACGACAAAAAAAACTCAAAAACAAAAACGGTCCCTTGGTTAGATTGTGATGGTGGTGGCAGTAGTTGTTTTCCAGTGAGAGCAAGTGTATTAATGGTGAAGGTCTCTTTCAGAGAACCTAAGTTCGATTTTTTAACACTCGCCCTTTTTTTCTTTGGGGGGAGGGGTTCAAAAAAGAAAACAGATTTGTATGTTCAAGAAGCAAGATTCTTCCTTTAGGACTGACTATGACAAGCTCGCAATTCCAATAGAAATAAATGATAAGCTCTCGGTTTAAATTTGCTTGAAAAGGAATGCCTACAAAAATTGGCTCTGCATCTACTGAAAGCTCATAAGTCAATAACCTTCGACACAATCAACATATGGTACTCCTTCAATAACTTCAATACAATGAATTTTGGTTGTGAAAACCGAAGATGACAAAGGTTATTGATGCATCCAGTTACTAGGAACTGCAAGGTAAAGCCAAGGATTGCTTTGTCTAATGGAAGAACAGGTCATTGGATCGTAGCCGTGGGCCAAAACTACGTGCTCTAACAAAGGATGAAGGTTTTTATATAGGAAAGGCAGGGTTGCATGTACACCAAATCTATCCCCACTGTTCTGGAACCTGGACTAGACCAGCCGACCTCTCCAACAAGGAACCGGCTTCTTTCACTGCTAGCATGGAATGGCATATAAGTCGATATCAAATTGTTGCGTCCTCGAGTTCCGACCGCCGTACCACGAGAGTCCGAGTCACACTTTGCACTCCTTCGATACCCTCGGACAGACGGAATCGTGCAACACAATAGTAATCGTTAAACTCAATGAGAATGACGTTACAAGAAGGAAAAAGGGAGGAGGGCACAATGCATGAGGATTTTACATGGAAAACCTCTTCTTTAATGAAGGGGGGAAAAACCACGGTGATGGACGCTGGGTCCGAAAGGTTCCACTACACCTAGAATAGGTTACAACTAATCACAATGGCACTTTTGATAACCACACAGGATTACAACACGAGAGATCTTGTTCCCTCTTTTCTTTTATTTCTCTCTTGCGCCTCTTTCTCTTTTTCTTTCTTACTCTTAGACGCTATTCACAGTGAATTTGCAGAAATGCTAGCCGTTTGAAAAAATCCCCTCTTCTGCCGTTTGAATAAGGTATTTATAGGGGGGAAATGCCCTTGATATGGGGACACGTGGCGTTGGCATGTGCTGGGAGGTCAGCCGTCTACTCTGCTGATTTGGCGTGCGCTAGAAAGCCTGCCACCAACTCTGCTGATTTGGCGTGTCAGGTGATGTTAGTCCCGTAATGATTGCTTGTGCTCTGGGCGCCATGATTTCCTGTAGAGGTAACGTGTTGCAGAGAATGCCTGCTCATTGGTAATAGTGAGACGTCTGAGCTGGCGCGCTCGGTCACCTTGGCCCCTTTTTCCCTAATCTGATGATTCAAAGATGAAGAGATTGTCCTCGTACCTAGAAAACCTTCTGGGTCTTTACCGAATTCTCGGGCTCATTGAGTTAGGTTCTCGGACGTTAATTGGGAGTTTCTCTTGCTAGAGGCCCTCGGGATTTCAGTGTTAGATTCTTGGCTTCATGTCCTCGGGATTTCATTAGTGGCATTGGTCTCTTATGGCGTCCTCAGGCCGCCTAGGCCAAATTGGTCTCTCGGACCATTGTTGCCATTTGGGCTTCTTGGGACGCTGGCCCAGGTCCTCGGGCTTCTAAGGCTAACTTAACCTTTTAAACTAAGTTAGGCTTCTTCGGCCTCTTGGGACACAAATAACTGTCTTTGGGCCTCTTGGGCCAAATCATCCTCGTAAGTCTCTTGGTTTGTAGACTCAACTTTTTGGGCCTTCCTTTCTGAGCCCTGGGTGTCGGGACCCATCTCAAATATATTGGCTGATATATTGGTGGCCCCTCAATAACGATATTTCCCAATACTGTGGCGAAATTACAATATATTTGCCAATATTTTAAATATCTGCTAATATACCACGATATTTAATTGTCATCTTACGATTTGCATAAAATTTTTTACTTTTGATAATATCAAATACCGGTATGACTATGGCCAATACTAATATTTTCATCCATGCTAGAGTTTACAATCTTGGATTTTGGTTTACTCTCTTTCAGACTGCAAAATATAGCCCATATGGCTCAGAACTGTATGCTTGGATAGGCTCACACATTTGGACACCCAAAATAGCACAAGATCAAACAAGAAAAGCCAATTGGCCAGTGTTTGAAGCAATCTTTTCAACAAAACATGTTTAATGTAAGCTTTCTTAGTAGCTATTGAAAGCTATCAAATACCTCACATCACCACTTGCTCTTGTTAATGGCCACTCACGTTGTCAATCACCTTGGATGGGTGTGACAAAGGCTGAGATATGATTTTCAGAGGTTCCGTATATTTTCAATTCAAATTATTTCTTGGAATCTTTAGGTGGGTTCTCTATTTTGTCCTGACTTGAAATCTTCTCTTAGCTTCACCCATATCTCCGTTGAAAACTATCTGCAGATCTGATTTCAGGCTGGTATTCCAAATTTACACAATTCTCACTTGAAAAATTCAGGATGGCATGTGCTCAACCAATAAAGCAAATTTAATTGCTCAACTGCATGGAAAGTCAAAAAAATGGTAACCCAATGCATAAAACACCAACATTGCACATCTCTAGAGTCAAATGAGCATAGCCTTACACTTGCTGAGAAGTTTTTTGATTGTTTAAACCCGTAACTTCAACTCAACATAGCATAATTATAGTATTCATAAATTGTGTGGATGACAGGTCCATTACCCGTGGCTATGACAATATTGTGCAATGCTGCATTATTTTTGCATGAGTTTGATATTATATTGAAAACCTTACAGGGAGCACATTCTTTCATTAATTATAACAGAAGATAGAAGAAATAAAGGAACTACTCCATATTCTTCAAGGCATAAAGATTATTTATATATTTTATTACCTATTCGGCTAAGCCCTTTGGCATCAACTTTGGCAAACAAGATAAGGTGCACCATTTCAGAAACACTTTTTGATTCTTGAACAATTATTTCATGATTTTGGACTTCTATTAATTAAAGATAAATAGCAAGACATAAAAAAGGAGATTTCCAGAAGACAAGAAGTGAAAATCTTCATTTAAAGGCAAACAAAATACATGAACAATACAAGAATATGGGACAGGAAATGCTGAAAGGAAGGATGTTCACCTGTTCCATCATTGGCGATATTGACCCCATCAAAGCTAAGAATAACATCAGATGGCCTCAGAACCTGAGATTCTGGAGCAGTAGGTTCAATTCTTCGTATACGAACACCCTTTTGATCTGGTCCCATGCCTATTGATAGACGGAGATCAGGATTTTCCATCTTCTGCCATTCAACCCCAAGAATAGGAAACCCTGCATGAAAGAGTGCAAGTTGCAGGCAATCATTGTACAAATGAGCATTGACCCACTGTCCCGAAGGTTAATACAACTGGTGTAGTTCCTTTCCCTCTCTGAAAGCAGAAATAAATTGAAAAAGTATCATTCTACCCTCACAAACCTGTATATGCTCCATTCTTCTCATAATCTTTGATGAAATGCATGATAACTGGTGTTGGAATGACATAACCAATGTTCTCAACATCTTCATGTTTAAGGGACTGAAATGCAATACCAACACATTTTCCCTCATCATTAAAGGCAGGACCACCAGAATTACCAGAGTTTATGGCAGCATCAATCTGTCAAAGTAAAACATGGAACTCAAGGATCACATACACAATTTAATAAGAAAGAAGTTGCATGAAGTGCCATAACACAACATCTCAAACCAATCCATAAGTTCAAGTTTCATGCTAAAACCTGCAGCCCAAGAAGCTCAGTTGATCCATGCACATACGAGAGTATCTCCATACGTGATACAACACCACTAGTGACAGAAATAGTATCTCCCCCAATCGGGTAGCCCACAACAGTAACAGCATCCTGAAGCGCAGGCAAATCTCCAAATTCCACAGGTGAAACTCCTTGCCAAAACTCATCATCATCGACAGTCAGCATTGCTGCAAAACTAGGAGGTTAACATTGGAAAACTGAGAATTCCAAAATACTTCATGGCATGTTCAATCCACAACTTCCCCAGCTTTTATAAGCTCAGACAATCTGCCTCCCAGTAAAGTTCAGTCAACTCATGAATTCGTGAGTAAGGTGAAATAATTTTTTTATTTTTACTCTGACATTGACAAGAAATGAAAAATAGAACATAGACACCACTTTATGCAGCAACATATTTAGAATAAAACCGTGTCCTAACAGCCCCAGGATTTTCAATGGTCAAAACAGCAGAATGTCTACCGTAATGGCCTGCATGCTCATCCCAAACAACATAACAGAAAAAACTATTGATGCTAGTTCCATTTTTGCAAAAATCATTTTCAGTAACTGCCATTCTCGTCCTGCAAATGATAAATGCGCATTTAAAAAGCATTCTGGAATACATTAACATGGCCGACATAAACCACATTTATACTACATATCAAGGAGTTGCTACATGATTGAATCTATAGTATTTTTGTATTGAAATGGAAACTAAGCACTACAAAGATCAGGACATGACTCAACTTATCATGATCTGATACATCCATATGGTGTGGTGGCATAATGGCCAAAGTCATTAGCATTAAGACACACTAAATCATTATGTGCCACATACTGTTCCCCTAGTTAATTTTATATTCATACCACAAGATACATACTAGTCTAATGAAAAATATGGCAATTAATTCTGATCCTAACCATAAAAATTCATCTAATACACGAGAAAAGAAGAGTTCTCATAAGTATTACAACATTTATGGCTCATCATAGGGAAAGTTGGCAAGCTATACTAAAGGCTCTTGTTCCCCTCCTGAGTTCCAACAACACAGAACCCATACGAGCAACAAACAGAGTTAGTGTGGTAAAGCCATTAAAACCCAACCTCAAAGTTTATGGGCGAACATGAAAGTAAAGCTTCAAGAGAGAAGATAGTAGTCATGCATTTTAACCTTCACTAAGGTGTGTTTAAGACTGTCAAAGGCTACAAAATGGGGCAGCCCAGTGCACGAAACTTCAACATCATGAGTTTAGGGAAAGTCAAATCTATTGAATCTTATCACTGTATTACCAAGACTGTTTCTGTAATTTGAACCCATGACTCCAAGTCACAATAAAACAACCTTATTCATAGATCAAGTTACCCCATCAAGGTTAGCCAAAGCTCGCAAGAGATATTTTCTTGCTTGGCAAAATGGCTGCCAGAGATAATCATAGACCAAGAACAAGTTAAAGTTTTATATGTTCTAGCATTGGTATTATATATTCGATGTAATGTCTGCTAACCAAAGGTAATGTCTTTTGGAATTACACTGAAAGATTCAATTTAAACAAGAATTTCACCCACACAAAAACTCATATAATGCTGCATACATCAATAGTAACTAAAAGAAAAGGAAGCTTATTCTCCTGCATTTGTTATTTGCAGGGGATATCAATAGTTTTAAAATTAACAAGAATTTTAACTTTGGTGTGTGATTATATATTCTGTCTTACAACCAATTTCATACTATTACATAGGTGAAACTAATAGCAAGTTATGAACCCATAACATGCAATGGTATCACTATGTAGACCATTTTGTGAAAAACAGCATTTACAAACAAACTTCAATCCACATACACCAACTATGCCAAAACAAAAAAAAAAAAAAAAAAAAGAGTTAAAAAAACAGAAAAGAACCCTATTTCACCAATGCAAAAAAATAGAAACAAACATATAGATGTGGCCATATGACAAATACCAGCTAAATCAAGGTACACAATGTAAAAGTTGAAAAAGTTATTTAAAATATCTACAAATAGTCCTCTGAAAAAATGCAGATTTATAGAATTTTAGTTAGTCATGTCTTGCTTCAAAGTAAAGCAAAGTAACATCCAATGCTCGTACCATGATCTAGGAAATCAGAAATGTATTAATTTCTACATTTATTACACATGGTTATTAGTAATATTTTGTTATTTCTGACTCTCATTTTGCAAAATGAACAGTGAATAATTCACATAGATGTAGTAAAGTAAGAGCAATATAGTCACCCCAAGAACAGTTGATAGATGACTCTTACTTCTGGGTACATAAGAAGGTGATGATCCCAAGGGGAAACGAAATGGCAGAAACCTGTGTGACATTTTTTTTTCTGAAGACTATAGCACATAAAGGCTCCAAAGGAAAAAGGCAACAAGAGCAGGGGCAGGGGCAGGTAGATTCCTATCTAGACAAAATCAAAGAGAAAGTAAAGAAGATGTACAGTGAAAAATTCTGATATATAGGTATAGATGTTTGGCTGCATTGATAAAATATTTTAAGCCTAAGACACCAGGCACAACGGAAAATCTACATAGAGACAGGAAAACAAACCAGTTGCAATGGTAAAAAACTAGTACTTTATACAGAAGGAAAAGGAGGTGGTCTAAACAAATAACATAACTGATAGTCAAATTCTTCCCTCCACAATTCTCCGTGGCCTAGTGGACAATTTATGGCATGGCCACAATCTACTTTTTCAGAAGCCACAGTCCTTCCCAAGAAGGCATCCAGACTATGCCGTTTTGCATGGCATGAGCACAAAATAACCCACAGAATGCAATGTGAATGAAGACAACAGTGGTGATGAATGTGAAGGACAATCCAGGCCTTAGATTTAAGAAACTCATCGGTAGGCTTAGTACTATGCTAAACT
Source organism: Nepenthes gracilis (assembly GCA_033239525.1). Classification (NCBI taxonomy): domain Eukaryota; kingdom Viridiplantae; phylum Streptophyta; class Magnoliopsida; order Caryophyllales; family Nepenthaceae; genus Nepenthes; species Nepenthes gracilis. The sequence continues at coordinate 21,373,667 of BSYO01000001.1, forward strand.
GAAAATTGTTCTACAAAAAGGTAGTAAATTTCGAGTATGTCAGAGATGATTTAGTAAATAAGTAACTAATGTAAAGAACAACTAGGATGATAGGAAGTGAAATTAAACTTGTTAGTGCTATCAAAGAAATGTCAGAAGCACCATGATTTCATAAAAGTATACATATTTGCTAAAATTCCAAATTTATCAAGCTAGGAATAAATCTTTATTGTGTTTAAACTATTGCATCTGGTAATTTCAAATTTGCAAAACTCAGAAGATAGCAGTGTAACAGTGGTTTCAAGACATACCCAAGGTTACAAAATCATTAACATCAATATAGAGGTGTACAATCAAATTTAAACCAGTAAATACAAATAATCATATAACTGAACAACAATGCTACTCTTTGGAGATTGAAAAGAAAAAGAAAACAAAATCAAATAGATATAGGCTGCTTCCAAGGACAATGTTGGACCAAGGAAGGCAAAGAAAAGAGTGACACAATCACGAGGGAGATAAACCTACAAGGGAACTTCTTGTGCCTACATCACAGTCACCTTAAATTAAGCAAGACCTAAAATATGAGTAATTGAACTTCTCTCTCAATCTGCACATAAGCAGTATGCCATAGCATAACAATAGTTCAGAAAGGAATGGAATAAATTGGCATCTCTTCCATGTATACAATGATTAATGCAAATTATCACATTGAATAACAAAAATGCTTCAGGTAGTACAACTTTTTGCACTATTTTACTTGTTCCCTTAGTAAAGGTTGGATAAAGGAACATAAAATAAGGTGTCTTTCAAGATCAAAAGCATTTTTGGAACGTCTGGTTAAATGGAGTAGATAAATTTCTATCCTATTTGTTCATAGAGATTTCTGGATACTAGCAACATTGTAATAAGGCCAAATTGTCAAGCAATCCATCTATTTAGAAAGTTCTTCATAAAGTTTCTAACATTTCCACAGTCTTACAACATAACTACAGAGGAAACTATTGCATTAACCAAATAGAGGCCTAAATCAATGTAATGATCAATGTCCTTATCCACATTAAGGGTGAAAGGTTAATCCATAAGCCCACCACAAATAGTTATTCATGAACGAATTTTTATTCTACTAGTAATTTCTAATTTTCATTAAATGCATTCAGTAATCCAAGAAACAAAATCCACGGCCATAAGCATAATAAATCCCCAGAAGGCTATAATGAAACACTGAATCATTCCATATAAGTGTAATAAATGGGCCTCAAAGTGATCTTAAATAGTAAATGTTGAACCAATCGCAGAAGATTCTTTTAAGGCAAGAGGGATTTATTTGAATATTATTTCTCTCCTGGTTACGAGAAAGGAACATTAGGAATTTTTTAGATTAGTAACTCAATACGATTATGTATTACACGATAATTCGAATGGAAACAAAGATTCATATTTAATATATGATTACAAGAGTCATTAAAGACAAAGTATTGAGCCAGCAATTTCCTCAGTTACGTTACGTTTCACCAGACTTTCATGGAAAGTTGCAAAACCATTCATCTATATAATAAATTTAGCCAGAAAATCACTGAGATCAATTGCATATGCTTGACTTATCTCTCATCATGCTAAGGTTTTCCTTTCAATGAAAGCACATAAAGGATGAAATCTTCATGATTGGTATTAAAATAGTGGTTGGTTTATCATGGATGGTATTTGCAAGTAACTGTAAAAATGAAAATGAAATATTTTGCTTTCCTAATTTAAACCCTTTTATGAAAGATGGTAATTAATTTGAATGTTAGATGTAAAGATTTTGCCACATTGTCTTTGGAAGCACTTATCTAATACTAGGGATATCTTGAAGTAATACACAAGTGAATGGCCGAAGGAGATCACATTTTCTTTGTCCCAAGGATCGGTGACCATATTAATGTCTTCAATATATTCATCTTTGAGAGAATAATTGTGCAAAACCAATAGAAAATCCATATTATTTTTGTAAGTAGAAGCAAAACATGTAGGTGTACAAGTTTTGTGGTTTAACTTTGATGGATAAGATATTGGTAATATGCACTGAGATCACCTCACAAAAACAGCAGTCAAGGCTCAAGATCAAGGACCTCAAGCTTAGGAAGCCACTAATGTGACTTTGCAAAATTCATTCAACACATCAAGGTAAACGCATAGTTGATCTCAAGGCAGAGAGCTTGGCAATAAATATTTGCAGTCAAATCACACTTTAGACTATTAACCTTTCTTTTGTAAAAAAAGATATGAGATCTCAATATGATAGCCTATTTGTTTCCACAACATAAATTTCATGGGAAAATAGTAAAACAGGATTCTTATGATTTGACATTAAGTTGAAGCCATACAATACGAGAATATAATAGGTAGTCTGTATGTTCCCCACAAAAGATGTGTCTTGGTTAGATAATACTCGTGTGGGAGATGGAAGAAAGTATGTTAATCTCTGGTAGAAAGTACTACTCTAGTCAAGTGTTGAATGGTCATTTTATTTATAGTCATAAGTTGTTAAATGTAATAAACAATCATGACCTCTCATGCGGTCATTTGACCAAGTAAGAGAGCACTGAAAATTTATTGAATGTAACCCACATAACTACATGTTAATTACATGGTGATCATATTATCATGTGATCGATTTATGGTTATTCCATGACTAGAAATCAAATGGCTAATTGAACACCGTTAAGAACCAGGAAGAAGACTCAAAATCCAGCATATAATTAAATAGTGACACATCTTTTCCCCCCAAGGCCTCATTATGGATCATTTGAATTACAAGTAATTACTTAGGATTCATGAACTATAACAGTTCGTCTAGTGGCATCAAGGATGAAGAAATGTCTTCTTCCACATTTAATAGGCATAATGAAGAAAAGTAATTGATGGAATTAAACTCAAGGCGTTAACCTAGGAAATGTGACTAGCCAACTCTACTGCTGACTTTGCAATGGGGTGAAGAAAGAATTCATTTATATTATTCTGCTTCAGTGATGGACAGAATAAAATTGTTTGCACAGATCCCGCTGCTAACAGACAAAAGTAAAAGTAGACTAACAGGAAAGAAAATCAAGGCTGCAAGTTTTAAACTTCATTAAGGCACAAATTGAAGAATAGTGTCATTGGCTAATACCAGCACTCCGGAATCACGGAGTATGCTGGTGCACCAGGTTCCAAGTGCAATATATGAATCATGGCAGGAATGGCGGCCTATCAATACCCGAAAATGAACCACTGATGGAAATGATTAGACTAACTAGACTTACTATAACTTCACCAAAAATTTAGAAAGGAAAGGGATAAGTTTCCTCCAAATATGCATTCATAAACCTTCATAAAGGACTTTAACTTGTTTTCTCAAAGAACTTGTTGAAACCCACGTAGAAATAAGAATCAAAACTCAACTAATTAAAAAATCAAAAGGTATAAACAATAAGAACCTCAGAAGAACTGAATGTCTGGCCGGTCTGACTCAAACAATCACATTCACAAATAATAAAGATGTGCACATGGAACTTGAACAAAATGCACACTTCTTGATTGAAGCTAGGCTCACACCAGGAGGACTTCAGCTCTGCCAGGTTTGCCCAAGAAAGGTACAATTTGTCACTCTAGCTGAGAGAATGTCTCGAACAAGCATGGATATTGCATGAATGGACATGCACCCCATCTTTTTGGGCTCCTAATCATTCATAGGATAGTTTCTGGCAGCACAAACCATTGTCCATTAAACATGCTGTTTAAGCTTATCACTCCATTCTCCACGTTTGGATGGTAGGCATAGCCATTTTTATCCACCCTGATTCTTTGCAATAGCTACTGATTCTTTGACCCTTTGCTAAGTCAGAGCTTCCCTTGTTGCATATGCGTTGTCAAGGCGCAGACTAGTATCATTTTCTCATGGCAGCAGCTAGTATCATTCTGTTGGGCAGCAGACCAGTAACGTTGAGCAAAAGCCACCTCTCAGGGGTGGTATCCTCAAGAAGGACCAATCACCAACGGCCCTTCTACTTCTAATAGCCATTCGGGAATTGTAGTAGACTCAAGACCTATTTCAACTATGATAATATACCTTCACATCAGGAACGAGATAACACTAAAGCATCCATCTACATAAAAGATATGCTACAAGCCCTTCCTACTTCCTCTAAAATTTTGGGTATGCTAATTCATCAGCAGTTGAGAGGTTGACAAAGCATAGATTCTAATTTTGCTAAAAAATAATACAAAAGCAAGACTCCCCTAGATTCCATGGGGAATGACAAAGAACAGCCATAGACCAAACACACAAAATGCCCAAAAGAAAATAAAGTTTCTTCTACAATAACATCAAATTAGCATACCAATATCGCACTCCGTCCCAATAGCAAGAACAGTAGCCAAATACTTGGTATCCGAGCCACGCTTCTTCAGCTTAACCTGAGTATGGTGCTCCACCGAATGAGCATTCGTCAAAACCCTCCTGCCCGCGATTGTAAACCCGCTGCTACTAGAGCTATACTGCCTCTTCCTCTGCCAAGGGAGCGAAAAATTCGGTTCCGTGTGCACACAGAACACCTTCAACACCGCATCCATTGACGGAACGACTTTCACCACCCGCTCCCACCTGGGCGGCGCCTCACCCATGACTGTCACAAGGGCCTGTGCATCCCCAATGGAAAGTTCGCCGTTGCAGTGGCCGTGTTCGACCCCATGGCGAGACGGGCGGCGCTCCGGGGAGGCAGCAATGGGTATATTTGTGAGGTCGGATTTATCCGAGATTTTGGGAAGTTTTCTGGGGCGGCCGCGGCCTCGGCGAGAAGCCAAGGGTTCTGGGTCTGAGGATTCCACGGCGGCAGGGACAGCGTCGTTTGTGATGGCGGAAGCATGGGAATGGTTGGGTTCAGAGTTAGGGGTTTTAGTTTTACGGCCGCGATTATGGTTACCCATTTGCATGAAATGGGTGCGTGTAGGTTGATACTTTGTATGATTTAGCAAGAGAAACGGCAGGAATGCGAGTACAGAGGCTCGCGCCTTGGGTGGCTGGCACTTTGGGTGCTAAAACAGAGAAGCTACCGGAGATAGCTGTCGTAGCTTCAGCGCCGAACAGAAGTCCGCGAGACGGGCATTAGACACACCGACCACGTTTACCGTCCGTTTTGTTCTCCAATTATTTATTTTTAAATAAATAATTATTATTTATATTTTTTTAAAATAATTAATTTTAATAATTTTTAATAAATAATAAAATTATAATTCTTTATTAAAAAATAAAAAACTAAAATATAAAACTTAAATATCTCTATTTTTATAAAAATAGAGCTCCCCATGTGGGCATTTTTGGATGGCAAGAAAGGAAAACAAATCTATTCTTTTGGAAAAACAATTGATAGCAAAAGGTATGGATATTAGTGGACAAAATGGAAACTGTTGTAAAATTTTTCACTTATTTTTTTTTTAAACTTAGGTAATTGGAAATAAATAAAAATCAGGGAAAAAAATCTAAGGAAAAAATTAATACCATATTTGATGCCCTGCACAATTAAAATTATGCAAAATCTTATGAAATTAAAATTTTTATACTGATAGTTGTGCTATCAAGTTTATTTACTAATAATAATCTGAATTATAAATAGATTATATGCTTGAATAGTATTTATATTATTTTCTCAAAAAATTTAGTGTTAGTTTCTTTATCTTTATATTTTTTCTATTTCTATCTTTTTTATTAAGGGCATCATAGGAAAAAAAAAACCTATGAAATTATAACATTTAATTACTAGAATATATTATTGAATGCCATATCATTTAAAATAAATCAAATAAATTAGGCTAATTTGATGGAAAAATTGTGAGTGATAAAGTTGATTCTGATAGAGAAATTGAAATTAGATCAATTTGTTAGTATGGAAAAAAAAATTAACTCAAATTAATGATGATTACAAAATCGACATTGACTTAACAATATGAGAATAATTGATAGATTTTTAAATGAAAAATATTCTGATGTTAATTATCTCTTTGAATCATAATAACTTATAAAGATAGAATATTAATATTAGAGTGTTAGTCTTTTATACCCTAAATGATAAATTTTAATCATAATAATCATATTTACCAAGTTTTGTTATTTGAAACGCCGTAAAAGGATTAATTTAAATTTTATTGATTTTGTATCAAAAGAGTTTGGCTAGTATATTTTAAATTTGTATAAAATTTATTTTATTGTTGAACAAATGATTTAATTTCTCTAATAAAATTAATATGATTTAGATTCTAAGATCCAATTGATTGACTTAGAGTTTCAGTGATCAGTTTTTAAAATGTCAAATATTTTCGTTGTTAGGGGGACTTAAATGTTGGATGTCAATGATATTAAATTATTAAAAGGACAAAAATGGTCACTTTGGAGGTTGTTATCTAGAAATATAGTTTCTAATAACCGACATACTACATTTTACATCAGTAAAGTTATTACAAATCAAGAGTTAGTCATCTTGACTAGCAATTTGCGATCTAGCAACTAAGCCTCTAATTGCCATAATAGCATTTAGGCCCTAAAAATTAGTGAATCACGTGGCAATTGATTAAGACAGGTAGTCATATTTCACTAGTTAGAGAAATTTTTTCAACCTAATGATCCTGCTCTGATATACATAATTATTTTTTCATGATAGATGTGATATCTATATAAATGTGATGCCTCTACCAAAAAAAGGTCTAAAACGAGCCAAAAAGATTCTTATGTCCCAACTTAAGTAAGAACATAAAGTCTAAAAAGATTCAAACATTTTAGAGTGTTAAATCTCTTATCCTTATTGTCCATATCGAAAATTTATTTGAGAACTGCTCATCTTTATCTTTTTAAAACCCCTTTCAAAGGAATGAAGTTGTCCTTTAAAAACACTTATGTTATTTTTTAAAATATCTTTTTTCTTTTTCATTTGGATTGTGTGATAATGACTTGTGTATCAAAGAGTAAATTCGGGAGTTGTCCCCTTCCTATGAAATCTTATTTGAATTTATGGTATACAAGACCTAGATTCTTTGATCTAGAACACGTGCATGGATCTTTTATACCTAATTTATTTTTAAAATACTTATCAATAAAAATTATAAGAACTCTTTTGGTTCAAAGAATCACATCCTTGAATTGGGAATCAGAACCAAAATTTCATGCTTTATTTTCAATTTTGTTATTTGGCGTTGGTAGAATTGGAAATCTAGTTCCACATTTCAAATAATATAAGATGCTTTATAATTTTTGGGATAAAAAAAAATGTTTAGGTATTGTAGAAATACATTGATGATAATTTCATTTTTAACTTATTTTTTAAAAATATACATAAACATATTATTTAAAAACTTAAATCACTAGGCTCTTATGTTATGTTCACAACCACAGACAATATCCCATGCTCTATTTTTTTTTATACTCATCGTATATATATGTTGACTTAGATATGAAATTGTGTGTTCTTGCTATAATCAATAGGCCCCAATATTATTGATGAGTCCAACATAAAATTGAACCAAGTTTCACTTGAATACCACTATTCAAACCCAAAAATAGCATGCGGTGCTAGGACACACTTGTTAATGATGGTATGCTGAAGATCACCCTACCTAATAGGCAAATTATTAGATAACTGATCAAAAAGATTGTCCTAATTGAATTGGTGTATGGCCTAGTGATTTTGTGACAATGACTATATCTTTTAGAGTATTTTTTTGAAAGTACCAAAGTTGTCTAATTTGTTGGTTGGTGAAAATTTAATAGTGATGAAGGAGAAAAAGTTTAACTTAAAATTCTACTACATTTTCTTGAAATACCTAGACTTTAAATATTTTACATATCATTAAAGATAGTGTCTCACATGCAATAGTGTAAAGAGAATTTTCCTTATGACAGGGCTTTGAGGCATCTGGCCGTCATGAAAACCTAAAAATTTTTTTATGAAATGTGCCTATACTTTGTGCTAGATGATACGATGCTTGGTTTAGTTTTAGATGGATTTAATCTTGTTGATAACTTAAGTACCTATTATAGTTTATGAGTTTTAGATTCAAATTTCGAACGGATTTGGTCGAATTGGTCTGTCGAATTTCGGTCATTGTCCTTTGAGTTTGGGATCCTACATATCACAATTTTAAACAAGAGGTCAAGTGATAAGAAAATTTTATCCTATTGAAAATACTCCGACACTTAAATCAATAAATAGCCTTCTAAGAATAAAAAGATAAATGTAAAGAATACAAAGATGAATGTTGGGCATGGGGTTTGAGAATGATGGTCGAAAGTGTACTCGTGGAGAGAGTGGTTTTGGTCGTGGATGCTTGTGGAGAGTGGTTTCTCTAAATATTAAGTTCGTAGGGAACTAGTAATAGAGAGAAAGAGAGTTGGAATGCTTGAAAGCTTAAAGAGTTTCTGTTAGCTTGAAGGTGCAAGAAAGCATGCCTATAGAGTAGGTCTCATAACCTTTTATAATCGTTGACCTTCGATGCATTCCTTGGGTGGCGAAACGGAATGCCCATCTTCTGTGAAGATTGTTACCTTCCCCAACATGAGTGCGGGCGCCATTTTGGGTTGCAGCGGTCAGGAAGAAGGTCCCTTCCTTCTGTGGAGATGTCACGCACAGTGACCGTTAGGACATCATCTGATAATTGTGCACTAATTTGTGACCCTTTATTTTGAGATGTTCTCTGATTCTGGAAGATTTTCATTAAGGAAGAGGTTGCCATTTTTGGAGGTACAAAGAATTAGGATAGATGACCATTGAGGCTTAGAAAAGTGCGCGTGGGACGATTTCGATTTGGGCTGCGTTTATCTTGGGCTGCGTCCGACCTATTTATTATGTTCTTCGGTCAATGACAGCGTTGATCGTCCTAGGAGTAAATCGGTCGTTGTCGATTTTGGACCACTTACCCCCTTTTGGGTTGGCTCACTACCGATATCCCCATCAATAGTATACGGCCAATTATATTAATTTCATACAATCTCTCACCATGGTTGTGCATGAAAGTGAATACTCTATGTTGTCATTGCTAATTTCTAGTCTACATGCTCATGAAAATTGCCATGTCGCCATCTCGAGGACTGATTAAATTAATTCTTAATATGTAATTATTTTACTCCAATTATTATCTTAAGCACAACTTTTAACCCTTATTTACTTAAATTTTTAAAATTTTTCTATCGACCAAAATCCAAATAACATCCTCAGGATGCGAATACGAAATAAGATAATTATTAACAAACGATTCAAATAAAATAATGAGTTAAGCCATAGGATTTGAATTACAATACTTAAAAGTGACTTTGAATATTAACAATATAATACCTTAAAATATACGTAAGGAAATTTATTCATACAAAATCAGAATACTTGAGTGTTACACCTCAATTGAACTACTAAAAAGAAAATTGAATTCAACTCAGATATCGACATAATACATCATTGATAGCTAAATTATAACAACAAAATTCAAATATCCAAAACTAACAACATAAGTTATTATTCTTACTGAATACACAAACTGTTAAAAAAATTTAACTCTCCGTAATAGTTGAAACTCCCAATCCCAACTCCTACAAGTAATTTGAGCTTACTAATCTAAATCGGGTTAACCAAAAAATAAAAATAAAAATAAAAGTGAAGAAATTATTCATTAAAGTATATAATTTTATAATTAAACATATTATATACATCAAAATATATTAGAATAAGACATGGTCAAAATTTAATACAATGACATATAAATTCATTAACAAATGATACATAAATTGTGACTCATAATTAAATTTATTTCTTTAAACCTTGCATCATCTAATTGTACGTAAAATATACAAAACATATGGACTAATAATCAGTAATAATTTCATCAATAAATGTATAAATAGTTAAAAATCGAGTTATATATATTTTCATATAATCAAAGATAATATGTTACTATTCAAGATGCGTAAATAGGCAGACATATATATAATATATATATATAGTGCTATAGATGTAGTCGAATGTCACTTTCACAAGTAGATGATAAGTTGAAATATTGATTTTTGTTATAATATGTTAAGATATTTTATAATATATTTTCGTAAATTCTTTATAATAATCCATATATAACCAAATAAAAATTTTATACAAATATAAATAATTATGTATATTTTCTTATATCAAATAAAACATCATTAACTTTTAACTCATATAGAGTTTTCTTTCTTAATTTTTTAAGAAATTAAGTGTGTAATAAACATTATTAAATATTTAGTGTGAAATACATCATAATTCTTGTATGAATTTGAATATGCAAATTTTGAAAATAGAAAAACCATGTTATAAAATTTTTAAACATACAGAAATTATTTATTATAAAAATTATAGAAAATCAATATAATTAGTGTAGTCTTGTCATTTTATTCCAATTATTAAATTCAAGGCTACAAAATATACACTTAAAAGATTTAAAATATACAGGAATCTATATATGTAAATTAAGAACATGTAAGAGTATTTAAACATAATTTTAAAATATATACAAATATTATTGTAGAAAATTGATGTGGGAACATAATATATATATGAAATAAGAGTATGAATTTCATAAAAAAATTATAAAATGGAAATGAAAGTAAATAATATAAGATATAAATATCTTATATATAAAATTATAACATATATAGTTTTTGAGATAACAAATACTTATAAATATCAGAAAAATATAGTAATAAGAGAAAGATAGGCTTTGATGCACTCGTCTTATACTTAACATAATAAAAACATTCTTAAATTTACTTGGATTCTTCTTCTCTAGCATTCTCTGTTAAAAATATATCCCACATGACGAGACATATGAATTATTAATTTATTAAATTAATTAAATAATCCTACAAATATATATATATAATATTAAAGAGAAATTTTCTAAAAGATACGCCTATTCAAGACGTATCATTTGATGGAAAGGATATGTTACTTTTCAAATGATATGTCCTTTGATGAATAGATATGTCATTTTGAGACATACCCGTTCAGTGAAAGGATATCATTTCTTAATGATTATGTCATTTAAGATGCATCACAGGCGAAAGGAGAGGCTTTTTGGTAATTTGAAAATTCTCTCCCCTCTATAAAAGGGCGTCCTTGGCCATCATTTTTTGAGGACACACAAAAATTTATATAACATTTTACAAGAGTTATAAGGAGAAGAGAGAAATTATCTCCGATTCTTCAATACAATAACTATTAGTTGGATATAAAAGTTTAATGATCGTGGATCCGAATGACGTATATTTATTCATTATATATGAATGATGGATGGAGAAATACGATAATAAAGATCCTATAAATTATAGTATTATCTCGCTAAAGTTTCTAACATGTGGTATCAGAGCCAGGTTCTAATTATCGTATTTTCTTCGGATTATATCATTACCATGATGTTTGTACGTGGATTCAAAATTCTGTTTTCTAAAAAAAGTGGTAAAAGAATTCCTGAACCAATGCTAATTTCCATTCATGGCTTCTGTCTGCCGTGTCGGCTATTGTTCATTTCTACTTTCTTTTTTTTTTCTTTCTACTGTTTCAACTTCCTTTGGCACCATCGGTTGCCGATAATTAAGTTTGATTGTCGCCGTTAGCAATCGGTTTGTTCAATCGGTCACGGTTGAAGCCAGTCAGTGGCGGGAGACGCTGTTTATCATCGGCGATGCTTTATGTCTTTCATCGTTTAATAAAAAAAAAAAGGGTTTTGGTGAACAGAGGCAGATATTGCAGTGGCGGCAAACTAATTGTTTCTCAATTCATGGTGGCCTGTATGGCATAACTTGCCGCCGTAGTTCGGCGCCTCTCTGCTCTCTTTCCACCAAATCCATTATCGGCCACCCTGTTTCAGTCTTTTTGTTACCGGCCGACATGAACGGTTACTGGATTTTTGCGCCAAAATTTGACGCAAAAGTGTTGTCGGTTGCCGATATTTGAAACCGGTTGCCGTTGGATGTCAGTCCATTGTCCACTGAATAGGCGTTGAATGAATCCGATTAATGGCGATGGTTGGCAGCGGCAGAGGGAGCGGCGCCGGTTGTTTCCTTTTTTTCTGGCGCCGATTATAAACAGAAGGAAGAAGATGAACAGGGGAAAGATATATATGAAATTATATAATATTTATTATATATATATAAGGTAAAATGAAAATGAAATAATACATATATAATTATATATTTATTTTGTATTAACGTAAAACAAAATTAATATGATATATTAATATAATATAATATATATATTTATTTATTATATATTGTGTTATATATAAAAGTAATTGTAAAATTATTGTGTTATATATTGTGTTATATATATTATCTGCAATGTAATTATTTACTTACATGATATAAAATTTAAATTTTTCATGATTATATACTATGTGTTTAGATTTGTATAGATATTATTGTACAAAGTAATTGTGATTGAATATTTATGTAGTGATGTAGTCTGGTAGCCGTCAAAGTGGTCCGACTAAATGATTTTATAGTTATTAAATCATTAATGAAAAATTGATATAGTTATCCCAGATATTAATTTAAATACTTTGTAAATTTAAAGTGTTACAATTTCTAAATCAGTAGATATTATAGTAGATCTAAAGGTGCACTAACTTCTACGTGATTGATTAATTAAATAGGATGATTAATAAGTATTTATTATTTCAAATAGGATCCTGGATACCCAAAGGTAACAGACTTATTTAAATTTTAAAATATTATTAGTTATTTTTATAAGTGACTAAAAATTACTATAATAGTTAATTAGTGTGTTATAATTACCCAAAGGTGGATTATAATTCCTGTTTATATTTTATATTCCTCTTATTTTTAATTCAAAGTATTAATAATAAATGTTAATTTATCAAAGATATCCAATTTCGCTACATTCTCACCTTTCATTTGATATTCAATGGAACTAATTTTTTCGATTGGTTTGAGCAAATCCGGTTTCATCTTGGTGTCTTGGATCTTGATATTGTATTACAATGATAATCATATTACCGATTCAAAATATGATGAGGAAAAATTTTATTTTAGAGCATGAGAAAAATCAAACGAGAATAAGTATGATGTTTATGAGAATCGTATGAATAATATTAAATCTACAGAAATCGAAAAACGCTAAGGATTTTTTCTCAAAACTATTGAAAATCATTTTCGATCTGCGGATAAGTCTATTAAAGAAAAACAAACCAAACGGCAAAACTTACTACCATGAAGTTTGATGGTACTCAAGGAATGCATGAACACATTCTTGAGATGACCTTTTGATACAAAACTTAAAGCCCTTGGTATGGATGTGAATGAATCTTTCATTGTTCATTTATAATGAATTCTCTTCCTTCTCAGTACGGATCTTTTCAAATTCATTACAATACTATCAAAGATAAATGGAATGTTAATGAATTGGGAAGCATGTTGGTTCAAGAGGAGGCAAGACTCAAACAATAAGAAATTTATTCAATAAATTTAACGAGTTATGGTGGTAAATGAAAGAAGAAGAGAAAAAGAGAGATCATTCAGGTTGGATCATCAAAGGAAAAGGAGCCCCATTTTGGTACAGGGACTCAAAAGAAGGGAAGCAATGCAAAGTGTCACTTTTGTAAAAAAGTGGGACACTTTAAGAAGGATTACTATAAAAGAAAGGCTTAGTTCGAAAAAAAAGGTGAGCCTTTGGCTTATGTTTGTTTTGAATCAAACTTAATACAAGTACCTTCTAATGCTTGATGGTTCGATTCAAGCTCTAACATTCATATTTCTAAATCGATGCAGGGATTCCTTACAACCCAGTTACTAAACCAAAATAAAAATTTCATTGTCCTGAGAAATGGTGTCAAAGTTTCTGTTTCTGCTGTTGCAATTTTTCATTTATTTCTTGATACTGGAATTTATTTAGATTTGTTGGAAATACTTTATATACCTTCAATTTCTAGAAATCTCATTTCTATTTCCAAATTTAATTTTCAAGGCTATTCTTTAAAGTTTGAAAATAAAAGAATTAGCATATCAAAAAATAAACCTTCTTTGGTTCTGGAATTTTTTCTGATGGTCTCTATAAAATAAACTTTGATCAAAATTTTGCTGAAACCCTCATGACCTTGCATCATAATGTTGGAACAAAATGTAAATATATGAATGAAAACTCTTCTTTCTTGTGGCATAAAAGATTGGGTCATATATCTAAAGATCGTATGAAAAGGTTGGTAAATGAATGAATCTTACATAACCTTGATTTTTCTGATTTTGATATATGTGTAGATTCTATTAAAGGAAAACAAACCAAACATACAAAGAAAGGTGCCACAAGAAGTTCAGAACTTTTAGTGATTATCCATACCGATATTTGTGGACCTTTTGATTCTCCATCTTTAGGAGGAGAAAAATATTTTACCATCTTTATTGATGATTTTTCACGTTGCTGTTATATCTATTTATTGTATAAAAAATCTCAAGCTGTAAATATTTTGAAAATATATATTTCTGAGGTTGTGAGGCAATTAAATAAAAGTGTGAAAATCATTCGATTTGATAGAGGTGGTGAATATTATGGTAAATATGATGTATCAGGATAATGTCATGGCCCTTTTGCTAAGCTGTTAGAAAAGCATGGCATATGTGCACAATATACTATGCCAGGTACGCCATAGCAAAACGGTGTTGCAAAATTGCATAATCGTACATTAATGGACATGGTTAGAAGTATATTGAGTTATTCATTTTTACCTAAATTTTTATTGATGGAAGCCCTTATGACTAGCTTGTTTATATTCTTAACCGGGTTCCTAGTAAAGCCTTTCAAAAACTCCGAAAAATGTTATGGATTGGAAGGAAACCGAGTATTCAAGACCTATGTAGATATTTGGGGGTGTCATATATAGGTCGAATGTAACAATCCACAAGAAAAGAAATTAGATTTCAGAATTGTTAGTAGATACTTTATTAGTTATCCAGGGAAATATAAAGGGTATAAATTTTACTGTCCTAACCACAGTATGAAAATAATAGAAATCGGTAATGCTAGATTCTTTGAGAATGGTAAAATCAGTGGGAGTGATATTTTACAAAATGTAGAGATAAAAGAAATTAGGGTACAGGTTCATATATCCATAATTTCTAAACAAAGTGTCACTCGTTATCTTTCATCCTATTATTGAACAAGGGAGATTGACAATTCTATCCTCCATAATAAAAATATCACTATTGAACATAATTTTTCTTCTTCTTAAACCACAAGAAGTAGTATTAAGAAGATCTCATAGAGAAAGGAAGATTTCTTTCTTAAAAAATTCACAAAGCGAGGATCTTTTCCTAAAGCCGGAGTGCTTTATAGTTTATTCATCAATGGCTATTTAGTTTATCTCTAAAAAGAGTACTTTTTCTTTAAAAAATTTCTTTATGATATAGGGATATATGATGATAATAAGGCGGGTTTCAAAGCCGGAGGTTTCATTTTCTAACAAGTCATAGAAAGAAATGATTTTCTAAATGGATTGATGCCAGTTGAAAGATGAGTTAGAATCGATGGCACATTAATGAAGCTCCGGGACTTTTTTTTCTTGTTGAATCAGAGCTCTAAAGATCCGGAGTTCTTTTTTTTTTTCAAAAGCCGGAGTTCTTTTATAAATGAGTATTTAAAATCAAAAACGAGTGTTTCTTTCTTTAAAAAGGCGTAATCCTTTCTTGATATAATGCTAGACTTGTTGAACTCTAAAGGTTATACTTTCAAAAAGATGGTATTGATTATAAAAGGAGACTTTTTCTCTAGTTTCTAAAAAGGACTCCTTAAGAATTATAATGGTATTGGTAGCATATTTTGACTTATAGTTGTACCAAATGGATGCTTTTTTTATCTCAAAACCGGAGTCCTTTTCTTATGAAGGCGGAGTTCTTATCTTTAAACATACAATTATCAAAAAGTTTCATATGAACAAAATCAAGCGATTCTCTATCAAAGGACAAGAGAACTTAGTTTCAAATATTAAAAAATGCATAATCAAACTTCAATAATTCCAATTTCTTTATTTGCCTTAAACAATTCCTCTCACGATTCAATAGGTACCTTAAGTTTCATTGATATTAATTTTATCTTTCGATTTTTTATAAAAATACTTTTTTCCCGCCCTTGATCGATGCATTTACGGATTAAAGTTAGTGTGAGCAAGTTTATATTTTCCTTTTCTATATGTTGATGATATTTACTTGTAAGTAGTGATCTTGACATGCAAAACGGTCGGTTTGTTAACGATTTGATTTCATCAAGGACTTGTTATCATCGAAGAAATCCGGACGATTTTTAAAAACTTCTTTTTGATATGAAAGATATGGGTGAGGCAACTTATTTCGTATGTTTTTAAAGTGCAGGTCGTTACATTGTAAATGTGTGTTTAAAATCAAACGCGATTTAAAGGCAATATCGATGATATAATGCTAGACTTGTCTCTAAAATTATACTCAAAAAAATTGATTATAAGAGAGTTTTTTCTAGTTTCTAAAAAGGAGAAATTATAATGGCATTGGACATTTTGACTTAGAGTTGCACCAAATGGAGAAATCTAAATCAAAATAGATCCACAAAATGAATCAAAGGGAAGAGAAAGTTTCAAATTAAAGAAATATATCAAGTACCTTAAGTTTCATGATACCATTTTAGAGAGATTTGATGATGCACAAAGTAAGTTTATATTCTTGGTTCTATATGTTGATGATATTTACTCATAAGTAGTGATCTTGAGTTGTTACATGAGACTAAGGGTTATCTCTCTAAAAATTTTAAATGAAAGATATGGGTGAAACTTATGTGATGAAAAATATTCCAAAATAGATCACATGGATTATTGAGATTGTAGGAAGGATTTGAAAAATTTCACGGAGATTTGGAATGTAATCAAGTATCAAATGCAATGTCCACAAAAGAATGGAAATCAAATATAAGATATTCTTTAGTAATAGGAAGTTTGATACAAAAGTAATCGGTTAGTATGGACGATACTAAAGCAATCCCGGTATAGATCACTGGAAAACTGGAAAGAAAGTGATGAGATACTTGCAAGGAACTAAAGATTACATGCTTACTTATAAAAAGTCCGATCATTTGGAGGTGATAGGATATTCAGATTCAGACTATGTTGAATGTTCAGATACCAGAAAGTCCACATCTGGATATATTTTTCTTTTCGCTGAAGGAGCTATTTCATGGAAAAGTACCAAGCAATCTGTGATTGCTGTGTCCACAATGGAAGCAGAGTTTGTGGCATGCTTTGAAGCCACAATACATGTATTATGGTTACAGAATTTTATTTCAGGACTTGAAATTATTGACAGTATAGCCAGGCCTCTGAAAATTTATTGTGATAATTTTGTAATAGTTTTCTTCTCAAAGAACGACAAGTATTCAAAGGGTGTTAAGTATATGAAATTGAATATCTTGCCGTTAAAAGTGAAATTTAGAAACAAATAGGGTCAATAGAGCATATTAGCACAAAACTTATGATTGCAGATCCATTAGCTAAAGGTTTACCTCCAAAAGTATTTATAAATCATGTTGACAGTATGGGTCTTTGTCGTTACCCATAATATAATGATATTGCTCTGATATTTGAGATCTCATATAATGTGTTTCTGATATATCCTATTTATTCTATATTGTTCGAACTTAAAGTTTTGGATTAATAACAGGAACAGTCTCTCACTAAGACATTATTGTTAGACCGTATGATATTTTTCATTTAAGACTTAATCATATAATTTACGGGTGTTGTGGTACATGGAAAGAATTATATTGTATAATGATATGGAACCGCCATGACTCACATTTTTCGATCATTTGATTATAGTATTATGACATATAAACTATTAATGGATTATAATGTTACGTACTTAAAGTTTATTTTAATTAATTCAGATAAATATTATTGTCATATGGGCCAAGTGGGAGAATATTAAAAATATGTCCCACATGACGAGACATATGAATTATTAATTTATTGATTAATTAAATAATTCTACAAGTTTATATATATAATAGTAAAGAGAAATTTTTTAAAAGACACGCCTATTCAAAACGTATCCTTTGATGGAAAGGATATATTACTTCTCAAATGATGTGTCCTTTGATGAATAGATATGTCTCTTTGAGACATACCCGTTGAGCGAAATGATATCACTTTTCAACAGTTATGTCTGTTCAAGACGTATCACTTGGGCGAAAGGATGGACATTTTAGTAATTTGGGAATGATCCTCTCTCCCTCTATAAAAGAACGTCCTTGGCCATCATTTGAGGGACACACAAAAACTTGTATAACATTTCACAAGTTATAAGGAGAAGAGAGAGAAATCATCTCCCGGTTCTTCGAGACAAGAACTATTGCAGTTGGACATAAAAGTTTAATGATCATGGATTCAGGTACGTATATTTATTCTTTATATATGATTGATGGATGGAGAAATATGATAATAAAGATCCTATGAATTATAGTATTATCTCACTAAAGTTTCTAACATTCTCTTCTACTTCTCTATTTTCATCTATTATCTTTCTCTCTTTTCTATTAAAAATCAAATAAAAACGATTGAAAATCAACCAGAAGAGTCTTATAAAAAAAACAAGTACATGTGTTCCTATAAAGCGCACATTAGACGTTAAGACAAAAATCATACGGCACACGAGTATCCATTAGGTATGCATCAGGGGTGTACATTTTGCCACGAAGACGCAGGTGTATCTCTTGGGCATACATTGGGTATGACCAATCTGTTTAAATTACATATGAGTGCCAAGTAGGTGTCTTTAAGGTGTGTTCTTTTTGCTAAAACACGCATGTATTTGTGTCAGAGGCATATCAAAAACTATTTAACCTGATATGACTCTATTAGAATATTAACTTTAACCTGAATTTTTCTTTGATCTTAAGAATTTTTTTATATTAACTTAACTAATTATGATTAAAGTTATAATTTAAAATTCATATCTTATAAAAATAATATTAACATATTCTTAAAACCATTGATAATGAGCTTAAGGAGTTATAGGACATCAGACTTAAAACTTACAATATTTTTAGTTCACACAAATTTTAAAAATACATGCATCGTTATTGTATACTATTATTATTTTGGTAAGAAAAAACTAGGTTATATATTTATCTAGCAAAAAGTTGAATTGACTTAGATATTTAACACATCATTGCAAGAAAAGTATACATTGCCAAATAAAAATCATGTATATATGGCATGCAAAAAGAATTGATGACAATATTCCACACTTAACACTTCGATTTATCAATAGACTCTTGTATAAAGTACAGAGTTGATAAGGAGCAAATAGAATGCTATCTCCTGATGTAGTAATTGAGTAATGAGAATGGTTGGTTAAAAAATACTAGGAAAATCAAAAGTTTTGTATGACGCCCAAATACCAAATTTTATATATTGATAATTAGATTAAAAAAATTAAGTAAATTAATAGGAATAATTGTAAGTCTGAGCAAGACCCTAAGTGTTGGAATGTATGTAGTCAGCACCTGATGAGTGCATAAGCCCCACACGTGCTAAGTTGAATTATGAGCTAGAGTCTAATCAATATATGATAGGTGTACATGTGTCAATTTCAAATTTAGAGTATCGAAAAGTGTATATAAAAGGAACTCCATAATTTAATTATTTGGCTGCTCTTAACATGCATAAGAGAGGTGCACTAGTTAGACAAAGTTAGCCTTAGCATATGATGAAAGCATAATTGGCATGCATGTATCAAACTGTATATATAAAAGGTTTTTGTTTGTTATCATCTCATTTGTCACAAAATTGAGAGGGAATAGAGAGAGAGAGGGAATAAGAGGGGGAATGTGAAGAGAGAAGGGATTTTGAAGCAAAACATTGAAGGGTCCATTAAAATTAAAATAAGGTAAGTAAATTTTAAGTATAATTTTTCATTATTTTACTAAAAATTTGGATTTTATTATTCATGATTGTCTAGAAATCTGATATTCAAACTCTCATATTCCATACAAATATTCATCCATTTTCATTTTTTAATATTTGGCTTGTATGACATTTATTCATAAGTTTTAATAAACTTCAAAATATATTGTTTAAGTTATGAAAAATTCTAAAGTTCATTAATGAATCCTCTTTCATATCTAAGATTGTTTGATAATTAAGTGAAATCTCTACATCTAAGCATATGAAAAGTTTATATTATTTTCAAATTCTAGAAAAATCTTATTTTATAGAGATTTTGTTCTCGTTTCTTTTAAAATAAATTATTATAAATAACAGATAAAATATATTATTGATATGTCACTGTATATGTCTCTCCATGATTTTGAATAGTGGAGTAAGGTCGATACTTACAAAAAATGCATGAACCAACCTTTATGTGTTCAATCCTATTCTATGAGGTTTCTTGCCAACCTTTCATTTATCATTTTTTTTCCTTATATATTCATGATAGCACACATTTATTGCTATATCATATTATTTACATGTTGATCTTTTGACTCACCTTATATTATCATAACCTTTTCAAATTAATAGGCTTGGTGTGTTCATTTTGGAGGATCATGTGAAGATAATGAGTGCTATTATATATTTTAAAATTACTTCAAAAAATAATTTAAGTGTTTAAGTATTTTAGGCATACATAAGTTAACATATGGCCATGGGGATGCACATTCTGTCATTTTTGGTGTGATTATTATTTTAGTTAAGTACTTGTTATAGATTTGGTGCTGTATAATAATATTTTGATGAGAAAATACATAAAGTCAAATGGTCAAATTGAGTACATTTGACCATATCATGCAATGAATATTTATATATTATTGCTTAAGAGCCATCAATGCATTTTTATGCAATGTCGAGGTCAATATTTTTAGGACCTAATCTTGATTATCTTTATGCTGATAATTTCGATCATGATTACTAATGATATTAGAGCAAGTCGTAAGTGAGATTTCTTTTTTGAGAGATTATAAATTTTATAAATTGTGGTGTGATAGTGAAAAAGATGTTCAAAAGCCATGGTGATAGAGGAGCTAACCGAGAGAAATGAGCTTCTTAGAGTTCTAGTGATGATGGTGAGGAGATGGCAAAATTGGCAAGAATCTAAGAGGTTAGTTAACTGCCTGTGAAAAATTCACAAACGAATATGTTCTTAGGAGATTCGGATCCGTTGAAGGTCAAAATTTAGATTCAAATTATGAAAAAAGTCTTTAAAGTAATTGGCTATTCGGAGAAGGAAAGTGAAGGTGATATTGGCAACCTATAAGCTTGGCAGTAAAGCTAGTCATTTGTGAGCCATGATTATGAGGGATGTAATGTAGGAGAATAATGAGATTTCATAGGATGCATTCATGGAAGATTTTTTATAACAAGTACTTTCCAATGAGTTTTTGAGAATTGGAAGAGAATGAATTTTCAAGGCCAAGGCATAGAAATTTCTCACCGGTGGAATATGAAACAAAGTTAATCGAGCTAGCTCAATTTGTGCCACATTTTTTACTTGATGAAACTAGGAGGACTCAAAAGTTTTTATAAGGCTTGAATGATAATATTAAGAGACAATTGGTGCTATTTTGATTGAGGATTTATGAAAAAATATTGGATCAAGCATTGTTCTTTCGATCTCAATCAAGAGATTGAAAGAATAAAATTTTTTAAGATGAAAAAAATGAGCCAAGAATGCAAGAATTTAGGTTGAGAGGAACCCACAAAGATCTAAGTCTAGCAATAAGGGAACCAAGGTGATTGCAGAGGTTCAAGGGGCACCTAGAGGACACCAAAAACAAGAACGCCTTATGTTTTTTTATATGATTTCATAAAATAGAGCCCTGCCTTAAACTATCAAGAATGTGCTTAAAAGGTGGACAATGTGACCATATGATTAAGAGTGCCCCCACCCATTGAGGCAAATAAACAAGAATCTAAATGTTTCATGAAATACATATATTGTCACAATCTAGAATGCCAAAGCATCCCCTTCGGTGGTGGAAGATAACATTTAAACTTTAAGACTACCACTTATGTGCTAATAGATTCAGATCCATGCATTCATTTGTATATCCAAAAATTATGTCATTTGTATTCATTGTGGAGATTTTTAGATTATGCATGGATGGTGTCTACATCTATGATTAAGTCCTTGATAGCTAATATAGTATATATTATATGCATTATTTGGATTGATGGTGTTAAGTTGTCGGTAGACTTAATATTATTAAACATGCATAACTTTTGATATAACTTAGGCATTAATTGGTTACATGCTATTATATTACTATGTGTTAGGGTCATTTTTATATTGGTATATTCTATAACTATATTTGATCGTATGTAGATATTGGGTTATATTCATTGAAGTATTGTATCAATTTATTTTCGTGGCTATACATTCTTGGTGTCATGCGCCTGCCGTTCGCCTATTTGCACTTGAGCCCAGTTTCCAATAGTTTCGCGCCTGTTGTGCGCTCTCCATTCATTAGAGCTCCACTTCTAGTAGTCTCACGCCTGCC
Source organism: Nepenthes gracilis (assembly GCA_033239525.1). Lineage (NCBI taxonomy): Eukaryota > Viridiplantae > Streptophyta > Magnoliopsida > Caryophyllales > Nepenthaceae > Nepenthes > Nepenthes gracilis. The sequence continues at coordinate 21,396,196 of BSYO01000001.1, forward strand.
GTGTGCTTGAGCCCCAAAACCAGTAACTATGTGCTCGAAATTCGCCTCCTTATTGCTCGAACGCTCATGTTTGTGTGCGTAAAACCCTATCTGTGCTCGCGGGGTGCTCGAGCATGGCGCGTATTTCTCAAATGGCTCTAATTTTAAACCTCTTTTTGAGACTCTTTATATATTTATGTCTTATGATTTTAATCCTAAGGCCCCAAAACAACTCTGGAGGAGTATTTCACTTGAAAATTTCCTCATCTTTGTGCTCCATTAATGAGAAAATTTCACACTAACGATTGTGCTCCATTGACAAAATTTTCTCTTCACATTGTGCTTTCTTATTTACACCTCTTCCTACTTGTTAACCTTTATGGCGACATTGGTGGCGTGGATATTGGGGTTCAGTGGTATTCAGCAATTCAAGTGGTTCGAGAGGAAAAATTGACGTGAAGACCAGAAGGCGTTTGGTTCCGTTACCGTTGACAAATTTAAGGAATTCATTGGTAGGGATTACAAGACGGGGAGTAAGTCAATTAAGCTAGCATGTTGTCACCATCCGATTTGTAAGTTAATTTTTATAGTGTATATTATCCCTAACCATTAAAACCTAGAGGGTTTTTTTCAATTGTTGCAGTTATTGAGTTTTTTCTTCGTCATAAAAAATTATCCATTTATTGTTATTTGTTATTGTCTTCATTTATATACTCATATTGCTTATATCATCTAGAATTTAAATATTCTTTATGTGTATTAAATATTTATTTATTTGTATTACTTTTGCTAATTTGTTGTGGGGTTGAAACTTATGTGTCATTTGGGACGTATAGTTTCCTTCAATTGGTATCAAAACCTTATCCCGATCCGCGACCCCGATCTAGATGTATACGAGTGGATCGTTATCCATTCCTCTCTTCTTTAATGAGAGCAACTATGCCTATTGGAAGGTTCGAATGAGAGTCTTTCTCAAATCGATAGATGAGCGTGTGTGGGTTAGCACTCAAATTAGGTGGACTCCACCGAAAAGTACTACAAGTGATGAACCGAAAGCTCTGTCCTCATGGACAAAATAAGAACTTGATTTATACAATTAGAATAATAATGGGTTACATACTATTTTTATGGCTATATCCCCGAAGAGTTTAAACGTATATCTATGTGCAAGACATCTAAAGATATGTGACATATCATTGAGATTACACTCTAAGGCATAAAGTTAGTAAAAAGTTTAAAATTACAAATGCTTACAATTAGATTTAAAAAATTCGTATGAAAGATATTGAAACCTTCGATAAATTCTATACTCAATTGAACGATATTGTGAACTCCACGTTTAATTTAGGAGAACAAATTTCTGAAAGTAGAATTTTTAGAAAAGTCCTTAAATCACTCCCCTAAACGATTTATACCTAAAGTTACCGCTATCAAGGAAAGTAAAGACCTTGATAAAATGAAGATCGAAGAACTTGTAGGATCTCTTCAAACTTATAAACATACACTTTCATAATTAAGGAAGAATAAATCAATTGCTCTAAAATCCGTTAAAGAAGAGAGAGACCATGACTCCGATGATGAGTTAAATAGCGATGAAGATTTTACCTTATTTGTTAAGAATTTTAAAAAATTATTAAAGAAAATAAATCTTTATCTGACACACCAAGTGTGGATTTAAAAAGACCACTTAAACCTGACAAAAAGATCATGCGAAATTAAAGACCCCAAATCAAAAATTATCCCAAGGGTTCAATGCCATGAGTGTCAAGGTTTTAGCTATTATCGTACTAAATATCCAAATCTTAAACACCAACAAAGTCAAGCCATTGAAAGCTAATTACGTCCTTGAGCGATGACGAAGAAGAGGTTGAAAAATGTTTTTGAAAATGGCCATGTCAAGTAAATGGATTTTATGACCTCGATAAGTGGAAATGATAAACGTTTAGAAGAAACTCGTAACCAATTTGATGATTCTTAGAATGGGTTAGAAGTTGAATGTTATGACCTTCAAGATGCTTATGATAGATTATTTAAGGAATACTTGCAGATCAAAAAAACTAATATGTCATTAAAGTATAAACTGATAAAAATTGAAAAAGAAAAATTAGCTCTTAAATCTGAGCTAGATACAAAAAATAAGAAGTTGAAAAGTTGAATAACTCATTTACTGAAAAGATCAAGGCCATTGAATCTGATCTTGAAGTTGTATGCAATGATCTGAAATAATTTTCAAATGGATCAAGCAATTGGATTATATGCTCGATTTGGAAAAAATTAGAGGAAATAAAATTGGGTTGAATTATTCCGAAAATACCTTGAAAGCTCATATTAATCCCAAAACTATTTTTGTCCGAGCTACTTCAGTTCCAAGACAAAACAACGTAACATCTTTTTATAGTGATCATCCGTCTAAACTTCCCCGTCAGATTCATACCAATTTTCAGTGTTGTCATAATTTAAAAAGTGAAAAAAACCTTAATGCTAATTACTCTAAGAAGCAAAGGTACAAATCTTATATTAATATTATATTTGTTCCAATGTGTCATGGGTGCGGCTCCACTGGTCATATTTGCCCCTATTGTCCTATAACAACTTTTCAAAATTATTTTTGACAAAATTCAAAGATAGAAAATCTCGTCAATCATATTAACCTTATAAATGATCAAGTGACAAATTTAACAAATATTATAAAACGTGGTAAGAAAATATTGATCAAAAAGAGTGAACTCCATTACCCTTTATTCATTTGTGACAAAATGGGGGGAGTAGATTTCTTCCATAATGGAGATTGTTCCTTTAGGGGGAGTTAGGGGGAGAAAATGTCTTTTATTACGGGGTGTTCGAGTTGATGGGGAGGTTATCTTTATATCTGATTCTTGATATATATTCGTCATGTTTACTGTTATTAGTGGTTTTACTGCTGTTATTCTCATGCATCCATCTATTTCTGTACTCACCCAAATTGGTAGGACTAGTAGCTCTCCAACTCTCATTCAGCAGCTAGCAGCTCCCTTTCAATTTTTTTACTTTTTATGTTTTTCATTGTTGTATTATATCAGTTGTTTTTAGCGTCGATTTTTATGTATATGAGTTATATCTCGGTAGTGTCTGAACCCATGATTATCTTATATTTTTTTATTTATATGTTTTTTATTACAGAATTGTGAAAGGGGGAGATTGTTAGGGTCATTTTTGTATTAACATATTTTGTAATCATATTTGGTCGTGTGTAGATATTGAGTTATGTTTATTGAAATGCTACATCAACTTATTTTCGTGGCTGTCCGTTCTCGGTGTCATGCACCTGTTGTTTGCCTAATTTACACTCAAGCCCAATTTCCAGTAGCTTCGCACCTACTATGCACTCTCCATTCGCTCGAACCCCACTTCGAGTAGTCTTGTGCCTGTCGTGCGTTTATCGTGCGCTTAAGCCCTAGAACTAGTAACCCTGTGCTCGAAGCTCGCTGTCTTATCACTCGAGCACCCAAGTGTATGTGTGTGAAACCCTATCTGTGCTCGAGCGCCATGGCGCGTATTTCTCTAACGGCTCTAAATTCAGACCTATTTTTGAGACTCCCTATTTATTCATGTCTTATGATTTTAACCCTAAGGCCCCATAATGACTTTGGAGGAGCATTTCACTAAAAAATTTCCTCATCTTTGTGCTTTATTATTGAAAAAATTTTACACAAACGACTATATTTCATTGACAAAATTTTCTCTTCACATCGTACTTTTTGATTTACACCTTTTTTGCCTGGTTAACTTTCGTGGTGACGTTGGTGGCGTGGACATTGGGCTCCAGTGGTGTTTGGCAATTCAAGTGGTTCAAGACAAAAGATTGACGTAAAGACCGAAAGGTATCGATTTCGTTACCGTGGGTAAATCCAAGAAGTTCATTGATAGGGATTATAAAGCGGGAGTAAATCGGTTAGATTAGTGTATCATTACCACCCGATTTATAAGTTGATTTTCATAATGTATATCTTTCTTGACTGTTAAAACTCGGAGAGTTTTTCTAAATAATTGCGCTTATTGAGTTTTTTTTGTCACAAAAAATTATCCATTTATTGTTATTTATTATTACATTCATTTATATGCTTGTATTGCTCATATTATTTAGAATTAAAATATTTTTTACGTGTATTGAATATTTATTTATATTATTTTCGCTAATTTGTTGTTAGGTTAAAACTTTTGTGTCATTTGGGATGTATAGTTTTCTTCGGTATGGATTGTTTTTAAAAGAGAGTTATTTTTTTTTTAATTTTTGGGTAGGAAATAAGCATAAGGAGTTATGATTCATAATTTCTATATTATATGCATGCCATTTGATATAAGATGGTTGTCAAGTCTATGTTGTCTATATCACCACTGTAGGAGGACTGATGTGTCAGTTGAAGAAATTATGGTGGTTAGAAAGTTTGAACATGTGTTTTCAAAGGATTTACTTGAATTGCCATAGGGTAAAGAGATTGAGTTTATCATTCATTTATTTTTCGGGATCCATGCCAACTTTCAAAGCTCCGTATAGGATGGTTCCTTTGAAGTTGAAAAAACAAAAGAAGTAATTGTAAAAATTGTTGGGAAAAAGTTTTATCTACAAGAGTATATTACCTTAGGGTAACATCATTAAAAGTGAAAAAGAAATACGAATCAATAAAATTATGTATAGATTATTGGGAGTTAAATAATAATATCATTAAGAATAAGTATCCTTTTTTGAGAAGTATTGATTTGTTCGATCAGTTATAAGGTATTCAAGTTTTTTCGAAGATTGATATTCGATCAAGGAGTCTTAAACTGAGGATTAAAAAGAAAGATTTATCAAAATATGATCTTTGGAATGAGGTATGTCCATCACAAATTTTCAATGATGTGTTTTAATTTGACTAATGCCACTGCAATGTTCATAGATATGGTAATTAGGTGTTCTAACTCCATTTTGGATCAATGTGCAGCCATTTTCTTTGACAACATTCTTATATATTCGAATAATTAACAAGAATATTAAGTCCATTTAAGAATCAAATTGCAAACACTTAGATTTGACAATTATTCATAGAGATGAAGAAGTACAAATCTTTGTTTAAGTAAATGGCTTTATTAGGCTAGGTCATTTTTAAAGGAGAAATTTTAGTAGATTTAGAGAAAGTTAAGGAGTCGGTGAATGTAACCGAGGTTTAAAATTTTATTGGATTGTCAGGTTACTATAAAAAAACTAATAAATAACTATTTAATAATTGCGGTACCATTGACTTACTTGACATGAAAGAAAGTATTTGTTCGCATAGAGCTTTAGCTCCAATTATGTCCAACCAAGATTAAAGGTTTTATCTAAATTTTGGAAGAGTATGTATCATAAATTAAATACAAAGTTGAAATTTTGTTCTAAATTTCATTTACAAATAGATGTACAAGGAAAATTAAAATATTTAAAATTTAAAGGATATGCTAAAAGCTTCAATTTTGAAAATGTAAAGGAATTAGGATGATCATTTGCCACTAGTCAAATTTGTCTCTAACAATAATTATTGGCCTAAGTATTGTTATAACCCTATTTAAAGCTTTATATAAGATAAAGTGTTGTTCCCTAAATAATTGGGAAGAAATTGGATGCCAGAGGCTTATCGGGTCAAAAGTGATCCATGAAACAACAATGAAAATTCATTTGATCCAATACTTGTTCCAAGTAGCTCAACATCAATAAAAGAATTTTGTGTATTTTAGGAAGTTCAAATTGTGTTTCAAAGTAGATGATTATTTATTTTTAGAAGTATCTCCATTAAATGGAGTGTCAAGTTTTGGTTTGAAAGGACATTTAAAACTAAGGTTGATTGGATTTTTGACAATTTAGAGATGTTCAAAGAAGTAGCTTATAGATTAATAGTGTCTCCAAATTTGATGGATTTTTAAAACTATTTCTCATGTCTATGCTCAGAAAGTATATTAAAGAGCCTTCATACATCATCGCACATCAACATTGAGGATTAATAAGAATTTAACATATATTGAGGAATTAATTAGAATTTTGGGATGACAAGAGAAAGCATTTGTACAAAAATTATTCCATTAGTCAATATATTGTGGAGGCATCATTCATTCAATGAAGCTCTCAGGGGAGTATGAAAAAGAGATTCGAGAAAAGTATTAACATTTATTGCCCAATTGATGATTGCAAATTTAAAGGATGAAATTTTATAAGCATGAGAGAAATATAACACTTGAGTGCTAATTTTTAAATATTGATAGTAGGATTAAAATAATTAAATTAATAATGATAATTTATGAGTTATGATGAAACCTTATGTATTAAAATGCTTGTAGTCGGTGCTTGATGAGCACACAAGTCATGCTTATGCTAAGTTGATTTGTGAATTAGCACATAATCTAAGCATAATTAGCATATATGTGCCAATTCTAGATTTATAGTGCTTAAAGATACATACGAAGACTACTTATATGTGCTTTACAAATTTGGATGCACCTGATCCACACATAAGAGATGTGCATATGCCGGCTAGAGTTTGCCTTCTTGCATGTGGGTGTATGACTAGAGTATGTATGCCATTTTGTATATAAGAAGTATTTGTCTCTTTTCAAATCTTTTCATTTTTACAATATCCAAATATAAGAAAGAGAAATATAAGAGAAGGAGAGAGAAAAAGAGAGTAGAATAAGAAGAAGAGGGAAGGAATTTTGAAGCAAAACATTGAAAAACCTTAAAAATTAAATTAAGATAAACTAATTCTTTTTTTTTTTTTATCAGAAGTTTGTTCTTCATGATTGTCAAAAAATCTTAGATTGATGTTCCCATATTCCATGTTAGTGTTCATCCCTATTTCTTTTGTTGTTTGGCTTGTGTGCATGTCATTTTGTTTCTAAATTTTCATAGATTTTGAAGCATATTGTTCAAATTCCTTAAAAAATACTAAAATTTATTAAGTATACTTATTACACATTCAATATTATTTTAGAATTATGTAAAATCTCTATATCTAAGTTATAAGAAATTATATTATTTCTAAGTTTTGTGTTGTCTCCTAAAGATTTTTTCTTTGGTGATAAATTATCATGAAGAATTAAATATAGTGTTAATACATCACCATATATTAAGGAAATGAAAAATTTAGCAGTCGGTTGCTGGGCTCACACTAAATAGACCTTAGAAAGCCTGTAATGATAGCATCGCGGCGTTCAGTTGTTTGGCGGCCACTCCCCTCTCAATCTTCCGCCAGCCTCTGGGCTGACATTTGCGGCAGACAGAGTTGCCGTAGCTCGTTATCACCGGCGAACAATCTTTTCCTGGTATTTTTCTACCAGCTCCCTCTCGCCTTCCTCTCTCGCGTTTGTCTGGCTTCCGGTTACTCTCTCTCTCTATCTCTCCGAATTTCAATCCCTTGCGTGGCCTTGCAATCCGTCGTTCGGCCTCATTTTCGGCGAGTAGTCCAGCGCAGGTATGATTCTTTCTCGTCCTTCAATTCCCTTTCCCTGTCGGTGAATTCTCCACGGCGCGGTGTTCCTTCTTTTCTTTCTATCTGCTCTGTTGTCATGCAACTTAATTTGGTTGACCGTTTCATCAACATGGTTAGCGCAGGGGGCTATTGAATTTCCTTTTCGTTCACTTTCTCAACTGTTTCCTCCAATGGGAAAGATAAGGTTTTAGGACTTTAACCGTAAAAATTGAATGTTGATTCCGCTTGAATATTTGGGTTCTACTGTATATTTGAGCACGAAATTAATCGGATGTTAATAATTGGCGTCAGTTTCTATCCTGCATTGTGCAGACATGAAATCGATAAATTATGCCACACATGACTTTGGAACAGTGAGTTATAGATGAATTGCGCGGGTAATTTTGTCCCCACTCAGGAAGTGTCATGACTTTGTTTGTTTTGAGTGAGATGGAAGGAAACTGAGGGAATTGAAAGGAAATGAATTGTATATCACTTGTTTGGTTGTAAAATTATAGGAGGAAAATGGAAAAAAAGGAAGCGAATGCAAATTAATTAAATTTACATTTCATCCTTCTAGGCCAAAAGCAACAACCCTCCAATTTGGAGAGTAACGAAGGTAAATAAAAAGGAAGGCAAAACTTTCTTGAAAAAGAAAGTTACTATCATTCTTCCACCTTCATGCAGCTGGACATTTTCAACTCATGCAAAGCCATTTTTCCTCACTTTAACTTCATGGGTTCAACCCATTTCATCTCAGTCAGATTTTAAACTGAAGGCTTCATATTTTTTCAGAAAGGCACGGACAAAGTTACCATGTGAGTTGAAACCAATATTGTGTGAATTATACATTAAAAAAAATAATTTGCAATATGCTTTTTGTTCAAGAAAATAGAAAACCCTGCAAAAAAATCCATTGACTGTTGTGCTGTTTATTAATTAACTAAAAAGTAGTGAAAAGTGTTTGAGTTTCATATCTTTCATGAGGATATAAAGATAAAATAACTCATAATAATTTTGATTTCCTTTGTTTTCCACTATTACATCCAAACAAGTGAAATTCGCTCTCCACACCTTTTAAAAAAGGCAGCCAAACGAGACAATGGAAATTCTATTTCACTTTCTTGTTTTCCGTCCATTTCATTTACTTCCATTCCACTCCAATTCAGTTCAATTACATTATAAATAAACATGGGATAAGAATGCATTTACTAACACAAACTTTTTGCTGAATATTCAGAAACCCTCAGCTGCTTTTGTACTGACTTTGGCTGCAGTGTTTTAGGCTAAAAGTTGAAAGTTGAAGGAGGGAGGCTGCTTGTCGCCAATAGCTATTTTTTGAGTGAAGCTGATCCTGTGATACAAATTTTGTAAAAGTAGGCAGAAAATTGTGTCCCAAATACTGGCTGAGCCACAGTGCTAGACTGGTTTGCCAAAAGTACCATAAAACTCCTTTATCTCAATGTGCTAGTATGTTTGGGATTGGATATTGGCTGAACAAGTTGTGGCAACTATGCAAACCCTCATTGAAACTCCTAATGGAGGAAGTGAGGGGAATATGGTGAACATCAGTGGGTGATTGCTGTGTTAGTTTGCCAACTTGTAATAGGTAGTTACCTAGTTGGTGCAATCGGATGCCACTTTTGATGATTTTAAAGTGCCAGCATTACCTTTCTGCTGACTGAGTTCAAAAAAATTGTGTTTGAAGTTTTGATGTATTTGCCATTGTTTATATAGGGTCAGGCAAGTTAGATACAGTTTTTTTTTTTTTAATCTGAAAAACAGATAAATTGAATGTAGTTTAACCATGAGATCACATTTTTTTTTTTGGGGCTATTTTTCCTTAGGAAAAAGTGGAAAATCTATTTCCAATTTTTTATAGCACTTTTTGAAAGTTATTGACTTTTAATTAAGAGGATTTCATAAAGACCCCTTCCGGTATTGATTAAACTTATGTTTTCCTCTAATGTTTCAGTTTATTCAAAGCGTCCCCTATAGTTTCAATTAATTTCAGTCCATTTTCCAGTTGGAAGAACTATTTCTCACATTTGTAGTGACATGTACAATGCTAATGATTGCAGAAAACTGGGCCCATTTGAGTCTTTATCAAGAAAAAGGAAACTCACTGAAATAGAAGCTGGTTGGATCTTTTTCCCGGGTTCTATACCTATTTTTATTGTAAGGTTAGATGATTCCCACTTTTTTACAGTCATGAGGGTAAGTGACATTGAGGTATTGGATTTTTTCTTCTGGTAAAGGTACTATTGTGTTGACTGAAACCTGAGAGAATTTTTGATTGAATTGGAACACTAGAGGCAATATGATTTTGATCCATACTTGAAGTGGTTTTATGAAACTTTAGCTTGATGGGTTCAACAAATAAACAGTAAGATTCGGACTCAAGATGCCCGAATGTTCCAGATCCACATTGTCTGAGTGGCTGAGTGATCCCTGCCAAGCTGCCAAACTGCCGAGACATCATGTTGCCCTGTTAGAACAAGCGGATTGTCATATAGCCATCTAAGGCAACTGCCCTACAAGGGTAGGCAGATTGTCGGAAAGTGGATGGAGAAAGACTAATCAAACTAGAATCTTGACATGCCAAGGGAGACGCCCAGTTTGGGGGCTGCTTAGAACTCATAATTGACCCACAGTCAACTAAACATCTATTAGTCACACACCATGTCAACCATGTTTTATGGGACAACAGTTTAGATCTTGAAATTAGGGTTGAGTTTTTTCTTCTGCGGAAGTAGAAATTCTGCCCTCCGCTTTTGAGTTTGCTAAAATTTCCACTGCCTGACTTGTATGTGGGTGTGGAACTATTTTCCAAAAATGGCGGAAGCAGAAGCAAAACTAGAGCCAGAAGCGAAAATTCCAATGAAAATTTGGACAGGGGTTAATTGGTATTTCATCTAATGGATGAAATGAAACCCTAGATTCAACTAAAGGACCTCAATCCTACAGCACTTGCAGCAGATGAAATGATACCTTATTGTTCCATCACTCTTAACCATCTCTGTCAGTGTGATTCCAACTGATTTTTCAAACTTAAAGCCCCTGGCCCTGCACTTCCGTTCTTCTTCATTTGTCCAAGTCGCTTGCTGGCCACCACTGCTCATCTGCCTCTCCCCCCCTTTGGTCCAGTTGCTCTTCACGGCAGCAGCACATGTTGCCCTCTGCCAGCCACCGCTCCTATTGGTCTCCACCTTGCCGTTTGTCCCCTCCACTCCACTCCTATTGCATATTGCTCTCCAGTCCACCTCTTGTCCAAGTTGCCTACTGGCTGCCACTGCTTGCCGCTCCAACCTTGACATGTTTTGAACCTTTATTACATTTGCTACTACATATTTATGGCTAATTCTTGGACTGAACATCTGTTGTTTACATTTGCCTCTTGAAGAAGAATAGCGATGTTGATTTTTCTTCTGTTGCTGCTGTAAATGAGCTTCATGAGAGGTTCGCAAGAGGTTGTGAACAATAGTGTTTTTTCTTTTTTGACTTTCTCTCATACATTCTAATTTTACCATTGCTATGTCTAAATCTGGCTATAATCTTGAAGGTGTATAACATGCTATCCTTTTCTATTTATCTCATGTCAAAACGCTGGTTGATTTTGAGACATTACTTAAGAACGGAATTCTGCCATTTGCTTCCACCCAATCCAGTTCTGCTATAGGCAGAATCTGCCTATATCTGAAATTAGAATCAGAAAGATTTGAGGTTCCACCAAAAGTTGGAATTGGAATTTCATATTTTGCTATCCACTTCTATCTGAAATTAAGGAATTCAATCAAAACAACTGCCCCATAAGGACCCATTAAAACCATGTCTACAAATATGATAGTTAAATCTGAAGACATTAACTTATCCGAAGAAGAAGAGATACCAAATAAAGGGCACTAACTCCTTAGAAGAAGAATGATCTATGGAGTAACTGGCCATAATCCCTTTGAAGAAAAATGGTTGATTGCTCCCTAGGTGGTTACTAAACCAACTCCTCAGAAAAAGAATGATCTATGGAGTAATGGTTGATTGCTCCCTAGGTGGTTACTAAACCAACTCCTCAAAAGAAGAATGATCTATGGAGTAATTGGCCATAATCCCTTGGAAGAAAAATGGTTGATTGCTCCCTAGGTGGTTACTAAACCATCCCCAGCATAAGACCAAAAACCACTATGATTACAAAGCCCCTAAATACAGAAAGGGCATCATCATGATTTAGTGCTTCAACAGCAAAATTATCGAAATGATCATCGACTTCCTTGAGTACTCATTCTTGTCTGAACTAATCTAGAATACTTGTTCAAACATAAGTTTTGCAGCACTTATTGTACTAAAAAGGGATATGAACCTATCATCCAGGTAATGTTTTTCTTTGAAAATCTCAAGGCACGAAGTATTGTTCTTCATAAGCCAATCTCGCTCCTCTCTCAACTTCAAGCATTTTAGTTTGATTAGTTCTTTATGTACTTGAGTATTAGAGTTTAAACCGGTGAGTAATTCCTGTACCTTTGTGCTCTTGTTATTATTTGTGGTGGGATCCGGGTTGCAAGCTCCAAGAGCCATCTTCAAAATATCTTGAAGTAAATCTTGATTCACGATACACATCAAGCCTTAAATTATATATGGTGGGTTTGAAAGAACCATGGAAAATGGAGAGAGGGGAGGAGTTTTTATGCTAGAGTTCCCCATGGACATGATGATTTTGAACATTTTTGAGGTGAGGATTTATTAATTTCCTAGGCTTCTAGGGGGTATTTTCACATTCAATTTGTGTTTTTTTTTTTTTTCAAAATTTATAGTTTTAAATGAAAAACATTAATGGTTATTTAGAAAAATCTATCAAGATCATGGATGAAAATATCAGCATCTGTATTGGTCTTGGTTATATAGGTAACGAATATATTGGATAATATGTATTAGTATTTGATATATTAGGTGGAATATTTTTTAGAATCGTAAGTTAACAGGGCCTTTTTTGTCAATATTTTAAAAATCGGCTGATATTGAAACATGTTGCAATATTATCACGTTATCAGAAAATATTAATATGTTGAGGTCCCAATGCCTTTACATATCAGTCAATATATATTGTATTAGCCAACATTTGCATCAATGGTCAGGACGTTACTGTCATAGTGAATAAATTTTAAACTATCAAAATGAAATGAAAAGGGGGGATTTTTTTAAATGGGCTGACATCATAATTGGTTTTTCTTACTGGAAGATGTTAATTTGAGTTTTTATCCCACCTGAATGATTTTCTAAACATGCTAGAATTTCTTCAATGCTCTGAAGTATTACTTTCATTCAGTTGGTTTATTCTCAAACATGCACTCTAATAAATTTTATGTGCAGCGTTTTCTGTCATTGCAGGTTCTAAAAGGAGAAATTGAATATATGGCTTTGTGGACTACGGTTACATTTCTTTGTAAACATCATCCATTGCTTCCTATCATTTACACAAAGGCCGCTGCATGTTCTAGCTGCAGAACAAGTCATTGCGAAGAATATGGTTTTACAAGAAGCAAAATTTTCAATTCATCTACAAGTGGCGCTTTAAAAGCATCATCTTATTTGGTTGGCAAAGAGCAGTCTTGCATGCAAACGGATGAGGTGAAGTGGGAAGATCCTGATGATGGAAGTGGAAGTGATTATGATGAGGAAGCGGAAGAAAGAGATTTGGATTGGGAAAGTGACTGGGAAGAAGAAAAAGTTGGTTCGGTAGTCACTGTTGATGACAAGCACGATGCAATGAAGTATGAGGACAAGCTTGTGACAGGTTCTTGTCCTTTTGCTCCTTTTATTCTCCCATTAACGGGTTTGCAGTTCTCTGAAATGAAAATTCCTGAACTGTAAAGGAAATCCCAAAAGAAAAGATGAACAGAAGGAAAACCGTTGTGGTTTTGGGATTAGACAATTGTGTTGGAACCTGATTATGATCAAGTTCTCCCTTTAAATGCTGATAAAATATCTGTATGATAGTTGTCAAATTCTCTTTGTTTTCATTGATACTGCTAGAGGTAATTCAAATTTTGTTGGAGGGTTTTGCTTTTTCTGTTTGAAATGTCAGGTGTGGAGGTGGGGGTGGGGAGTGTGCAGCATTAATTCAACATCCCTAGACTAGCAATTTATTCAAGACAATTATCTTGCTTCTGATCTGTGGGAACCATCTTTCGCATTTTGTGGTAGAGGCACATGATAGCAAGGAATAAAGGTCACAAAGAAGCTAAAAGCTTTGATAATTTGCTGATGGACAAAGCAACCTTCTTTCTGTTTTGAGGTCTTGTGGCATGCGAGCAAGAATTGAAGGCTGTGAAAAAATTAAAAGGCCTTGGTAATTTGCTGATGGACAAAGATAAGATGGAACCTGGAAACATTAAACTAAGATAATTGAAGGAATACATAGGATTGTCACAAAAATTGTCCATGGGACTTGTAGTGGATGGGCACAAGTACATGGAAAGTAAATTTGATTCATAAGGGGACAGTGACAAATATGTAAAATTATTTCATGAGCAAATGTAGCAATATGAAAAGCAGATAATTTCTGTTGCAAAGGATACTAATATGTTGTATTCTGTGAGCTTTATGCCATTACTAGTTAGTGGTTCTCTTCTGATTCTACAATATTGAGTTATTGTTGTATTCTGTAAGCTTTTTGTCATTACTAGTTAGTGGTTCTCTTCTGATTCGACTATATTGAGTTATAGAAGTGGCTAGGGATGGGAAAGATTGGCTATTGTTCATTTTTCCTCTCGCTCTCCCCCCTTTCCCTGTCATTGCAATTTCTTTCTTTCTGCTTGCTCATACCTTAAGTTGTATAATACCAGATAAAATCTCAATAATACTAACTTGAACATGCTATCAGTTGATGACTTAGATGTAATTCTGTACTGAATTGTGTTCATTAATCAAAAGAGAACAGCATCACAGATCAAAGAACTGAACCCGAATTGCTAATAACATAAGTTCATTGCTGGTAAAGGCTGCTGCCAGGGGTTTTCTGAATGGCTCAATAAGTTGAAGAGAAGCCCTAAATCTAATGGTGCCGGGCATTGCAGGATCACTTGCAATTGTAAATATGTAGATGAATGGCTGGAAATCTATGTTTCTTTATCAAAATGATGGGTATTTTTTTTCTTTTGTTTGGTGAATTTCATTAATATTTCAGTGCTGTACAATTCTTGCAGAGGTTGAGCAGCTTTTAGTACCAGAGGAAAGGGCAATATTGCAACAGAACGGAGCTGCAAACCTGGACAAAATATCAACTGTAAAAATTAGATATTACAAAAGTGTTCAAAGCTGTTTTTCTGTTGGCACTATTTGCTCTGTTCATCTGTTTTTCTTACCTTTTTTGGAGATAGCGTTGCCTGATGTTTTCCTTCATCCATCATTGACATCCATATTAGATTAATTTGTGCAAATAGGGTTTATCAAAAGCATTCTCTAACTTACTGATAATTTTGTAAATCATTCAAAGGTTTTAAACTTGTTTAAAATTAGGCAAAGTGGAGCCCGCTCCATACTCTTGCATTGTCAGGGCAGATCCATTTTTTAGACAGGCTACTCGAAAGTGGAGTTGATATTGATTTTTCTGATAAGGTGAGGGTCAATTGCAACTGAAGTCTCGCTGCTAGCATATCAAATAGTAGTAACCTTAGCTTGGACTGACAAAATTAGATTTTCTTGTAATTAGGATGGGCGTACAGCTCTTCATGTTGCTGTTATTGGCAAGAAGGAGGCTGTCATTAGTCATCTCTTAAGAAAAGGTGCAAATCCTCACGTTAAAGATAAGGTCACACTATCAGTGCAAGTTTTCAACTTTCTATATACTTGAAAAGACTATTGGTTTTATTATTCTTTCACTTTAAATGTAGGATGGTGCTACCCCACTTCATTATGCAGTTCAAGTTGGGGCAATGCAGACTGTGAAATTATTAATTAAATATAGTGCCGATGTGAATATCACTGATGATGTGAGTATAAGGTTGCTTTTTGTGTTACATACAGATACAGTTGTTCTAATTCTTAATTTTCTGTGACAGGAAGGTTGGACCCCTTTGCATGTTGCTATACAGAGTAGAAATAGAGATATAGCAAAAATTTTGTTAGTTTGTGGTGCAGATAAGACCAGGAAAAATGAGGTAATGTCTTGGACTTAATCTATTGCTGCTCATGTGCAGGCACAAGTTGTCTTTACATGTTAGGACACACTTGGCTTATCTTCTCCCACAGCTAAATTCTATGCGCATTTTTGTTCATTTCTCTCTGTTCCACTGGATGTTACTAGCATTTCTTTTCTAGGCAGCATGTGTAGATGCTGTATTATGTGGTAGGGTTTTTAGAAGATGCGATGGTTGTAATATAACGTTTAAGTATGAGTCCATGAAATCATTCTTAAGAATGAACAGCAAAATATGGCATATATATTGTGAAACTATTTTGGGGAAGTTTTATGTTGCTTGTTGACACCAAAGATGGCCTATTGAATGTTGTAAAGCCTTTCAATATCAACCTTTACTTTTAGGAAGAAAGTTTCTGCTCTAGGACAAAATAACTGTTAAATATGTTATATTACATCAACTATGTGATGAGTGTTGACATAATAATTTGCCACTTAAGTGAATAACAGTTGACCTAAACCAACTTCTTTTTTTTTTTCCTCCTTTTTTCTTTCTGCTTGTTTAGAATTTATTTGAGGAAAAGGTAAATGTGTCTCTGCAATGACATGACAAGGTGTGTAGATGAATTATTGTGATTCTAATGGATTTTTTTCACTACATTGCTTCCAGGATGGGAAAACACCGCTCGATCTCAGCTTAGCTTATGGAAAAGACTTCAAGTCTTATGATTTGGCCAAGTTACTGAAGCTTGTACCAGGTAGCAGACATCCTTGACTGGCAGTAAGATGCCTCATCTTTCAGGTATTATTTTCTTCTTGTTATCATTCTAGGTGATCTTGGCAATGCTTTGTTGACATTAAATTTCTCATTAACATATTCAATCTCCAGTTCACATAAATTTGTTCTGCTGAAGAGTTTCTGTTTTTAACCAAAAACTTATCCCCGCCTCAGGCTTTCAGCCTCTTCTCTCGCTTCCCATCTCATTTTCCTTCTCTCTTCATGAATTTTGCCTAGCCTCCCCCCTGTGATTAGACCTCCATCCATGACATCACCACTGTGAATTCAAGAAGAAAATTCTGAATAATCAATCTAATGAAAACTGAAAATCAGTTATTCAGAATCACAATCAAAATGCAGAAAGCCCTCATTTCCCTCCACTTAGAAACCTTTACGTTGTTCCATATAGATCTCCCATCTAAGCTTCCATTTAAAAAAGCGGTATCTACATCCATTTGGTGTAATTATAAGTTATAATGTGCAACGAAAGTCATAATGATTCTTAATTAATCCTTAAAACCTGGGGATGCTTCTTTGCAATCAATTTTCCATTTTTGTGTAAAACCTGTCCATAATGCTAGTTTTGTATCGTTTGACAATGCATTTGAATCACATTTGATTTTAAAAGACCCACTTAGAATGTACAGTCCTATAACAGCTAGCAATTCAACGACATCTGGGACTTATTATAGTCCATTGATTTTAACTTTTCTCGCACTACATTAATCAATTTAGAATAATATTTGCTTTCTATGGCTTGTTTATTTGAAACTAGTTCATCAATTGTCCCTCTATAGAATCTAGATTATTGTAAATACACCGTTTAGCAACTGCAAAGGAGATCTCCTTAATGGTATTTACTATGGTTGTTTGATAATCGTTCATCAGTGACAACTTCATCATGGAATGTTGGATCATCTGTTGTCTTTGGATAATAGTCGGAACAACTACTTTGTTAGAAGTTTTGGGTAAAGGGACTGTGTTTAACTTCCTGAATTTTCACATATTATGTAACAACACTTCCCCAAATTATCATAATGAGTTTGATATTTTTATTTATATGATTCTCGCACTATGATTAAGACATAAAACTTAGATATTTTGAATTTAACATTTAAAACATCCTAACCATGTTGAGGTCTACCTTTTCTTTAGGTAAATTATACATTCTAACCTCCTCCAGAAACCTTAAATATATAGTCTTAAATTTATTTTCGAATGAGTCTATAACTCACAATGAGTATTAGGAACTGCCTTACTAGAAATTTGGTTTGTATTGAAATTAATAGTCTTAAAAGAATTTCATCCACAAAACTTATTGTAATGCATAATTACTTAGTATGCTTCTAACTATATCTATTAGAGTACGATTAGGCCTCTCAATAATATCTTTCTGTTGTAATATTTCTAGCATAATCTATCATGGACGTATGCAATATTTTTCTAAGAGCTTAGGAAATGGCTATGTCATTGTCTTGATCCATTAAATCTATCATAATATTCACCATTTCTCTTAGATGTTATAACATTTACTTCTTTATTTAATTATTTTTCATTCTCAGTTATGTATACTTACAGATCATCCACCGCTTGAGACTTTCAATGCAACAAATAGATATAAAAATAATATGAAAAGTGCTCGGTGAAGGTGATAAAATATATCCCCACTCAAACACGTGAAGTCTAAAGTCCTGTTTCTTAATGAATAAATATCAAGAAGTCCACTTCACTTCTCCTGGCATCTTTTTTGTGTGTTTGATTTGCTTTTTTTTTTTTTTTTAAATAAATGTAATACGCATATATCAAGACAAAAAATATTTATGTTTCATAAATTCCTTTTTTCCCTAATTTTCTGTGCTAGTAGTTAGAAGCAATCTCATTCATATGATGACGTTAGTTTCAACATTTTCATTTAAAGTCATGAGGGTTTCAACAGAATGGTTCATCAACATTTATTTTGTATAAGCTATCATAAAAAAAATATCAGAGCTAAGGAAGGTGTTGTGGTTAAATAAACTACTTATTCTGTTTTCAAGCTTTAAGAAATATTCCTCAATATCGATTTTTGATATAGAAATCAACTTTTGAGGATCAGAAGGTATATATAATCTTTCAAACAAACTCAAATAACAACCAGTTCAAAAAATATAAGCAAATATTTCCAACAGTAAAATTAAAACTTTAACACCATTTTCAAGGATGGTTCATATATACATATACTTGTGTTTCTCCCATAATGTAAACCAAATATTTTATTTTAGATTTTCAAGGACTAATCACTGAATTTCAAAATAAATAAAAAACACAGAATAGATTTATATATTTGATACCTTATAATGGAAATTGTGTAGTTGAAATAACTCACTTAAAATGCCTTTTAAAACATTACGTGATATGATTGGATTGTGGAAATGTAAAAATCATCATATAATAAATTTAGAAATTAGAATATAGAAGAAAAGAGGACAATTAAGCTTACATTTTGGCTTAGAATTAGGATCGTAAGAAATCACTTAATCGTATTTGAAATGTGAGTGTTAGAGATTGAATCAAACCACTGAGCATTAGAAGGAATTTCAATATGGTTTGAATCAAGACGTACGTAAGCCAAAAACTCACATTTCTTTTTGAATTGAATCTTTTTATGATAGCAATTTTTTTGAAAGTGCCTCAATATCTTATAAAAGTGGCACCTTTCGTTGCTTTCCTTCTTTTTATTCATGACTAGAATGAGACTCCCTTTTCTTTGATGGTCCAATTATCATTCTTTTTTTTGCTTTACTTACATGGGTCATAAGATTAACTTAATGGCATCTTCATTGCTTAACCATTGTCTTTTCTGGGGCAACTATGCCTGATATCATTCACGTTCCAACTACCCTACAAGGTGTGTAGTAAAATTGATATGGTCCATCATGGGAAGCATAGAAAACTTGATAAATTGCACAAGAAAAGACTCATTCTCACTCATACCAAAAGCCTTGAGTTTCACCATTAGATTTGTCAAGTTTAGGATTTGTCCATGCATTTTATGACTATTATCAAATTTCATGGTGGTAAGTTTATTTATTAATGTCACTACTACAGACTTACCAGCATAACAAAAATTAATTTTTTATAGTTTTTAAAAGGTCATCAACTTTATCAATTTCAAGAATTGTTAATTTAATATTATTTGCTATACTCATTTGCATAAACGTTATGCTTAATGTATTCAATTTTTCCTTGGACTTAAACAAAAGTCTTTTCTTCCACAATGCTTGAACAAGTAATGGGAGCAAATTTTTCATTTTGAAAAGCTAAATTAAAATCTAGAACACTAAGGAAATTAGACTTGTTCAAATGGTTTTGACAAGTTTCCAATTCAATATGGAAACAAATGAAGTCGACAAATCTAGCAAAATGGGATTAAGTACTGCAATAATCAACAAAAATGATCAAACATCAATGCTTTTATTTAACAATTATGATGATAAACATAAATATATGTTAGGCAATTGCAATTACCCTTTTGGTACATTTGGTTGGTGGAATAGAATAAGGTGGGAATAGAATAGTTATTCTAGGGAATAGAATATGGTGGGAATAGATTTGAGAATTGTTATTCGTATGTTTGGTTGTTGGAATAGAATAAATTGAGAATTAATATTCTTTTGTTTGGTTTGTAGAATAGTATGAGGAATAATGTGAGAATTTATGGTAATGACTATTTTGCCATTAGATATTATATATATATATATATATATATATAATTATTTAAAAAATATAATGTAATATATAATTATATTTTATACATATAATCATTTAAATATTTATTAAATATGCATTTTATATGATAAAAATAATTATTACATTAAATAATAATTTTTAAATTAATGTATGTAATATATATGCATTTTATATGATAAAAATAACTATTACACTAAATAATAATTTAAATTAATGTATATATATATATATAAATATATATATATATATATATATATATATTTATATAAAATATATATTACATACATTAATTTAAATTATTATTTAGTGTAATAGTTATTTTTATCATATAAAATGCATATTTAATAAATATTTAAATGATTATATGTATAAAATATAATTATATATTACATAATATATTTTTTAAATAATTATATATATATATATATATATATTAACAATATTTCTACGATATTCCCAATATTGTCGAGAACGTAAATATGTATATTTATCTGAATATTTCAACATTGTTAAATATCTCGTAATATATGTATATTTACTTGAATATTTCAACTACATTTTAGATATTTTTATTGATATTTCTACAATATATGTATTTTTACCCAAATATTTTAACAATATTTAAATAACAGGGTGATATATGTATATTTACTTGAATATTTCAACAATATTTCGCAATATTTTCGTAAGATATGATATATTTACCTAAATATATCAATAACATTTCAGAACACAAATTTATCTACATATAATCTAACAAAATTTGGAATCGATATGTAACAAAATGCTGGAACAATAAATTTCAACACAAAATATACATCTTTGGAATGCAATACTGCACGATATGATACATACATTTTAAAAGGCAGATTGTTTGAAAATTCCAAACAAAAAGATCTTAGAAATCATCGAATCAAAAGATAATGTTTTGAAATCCAATCTTATTTTACGGGAAGATTATATTATATTTTTCATAAGTACCGAATCACGTATGCATTTCATATACACTATAGTCCTTTCACTTATTTCTGGAATTTCACCATTTAGATTATATAATTGAGATATCATTTTTAAGTGAATGTTAGCAAGGAAGATCAACATTTGACCGGCCTCTTTGAGATTTGTATTCAAATATGATCGCTTAAATGATACAATCGAGATAGTAATGTCACATTGAAGGTCCTTTTGGGACGTCCCAAAATGCGTTGGGGTTCTCATATGCGGTGTATTTGGACATAGGAGAATCATTAGTGCCGAATAACTCTTGATCCCCATTTCTCGAGCATTATCACGCTAAATTGCTTGTTATCCTGTTCATTGATTTATAAGAAATGTCAAATGGATTATGATCCTATTGAGGATCTTTTCCATAAATCATGTAAATCTTCAAAATATGAAAATGATTTCTTCCTCCAAATAACACGCTCTTGATCCTTTGTGTTAATGGTTGGATCGATTTAAATTTAAGGGAAAATGGAGATACAATTTATAAAGAATAATGTTTTCGAATGGGATGTAATTGAATGATATATTCGACATACTTAACATTGAGTCAAAAATCCCCCAATATTACAAAATAATTATTTCACGGAATTATGTTATTAAACTTACCGAATATGCATTCCATTGTTACCCTTCGCAACAACCATTTTCTTGCATTGGATTCCGATTTATAATTACTGGAAGATCATCGTACCCCTTATCATGTCATATAAGGAAACTAAAAGAAGATGGGAGCTCCGGATGAAATGGGGCTTTGTCTTACCCGTATGGTGGTGTTTATATAACATCCTGGTACTTATAATGATTTGAATAATGGATTATAAGTATCGGGTTATTTCCACATAGTAACAAGAGCATCATTACAACAAAGCTCCCATCTTCTTTTAGTTTGAAGACAAATGACATACATTTCATCGATGATCTATCCTTTATAAAGGATTTATCCGTAAGTATATGACATGATAAGTTAGGAACATGTCAAGCATATTGGGTGGATTAATAACAGAAAAATGGTTGTTGTGGAACAAACATGTATGGAATGCATAACAAAGCAAATATGTGAATATATCATTTTGACTATTTATTACGTTAAACAAATTATTTTGTAAATGATTGGGGGTAGGATCTATTTATGTTATCATATCTTTTTAACGGTGTGATGCTTACATGTCATCGTATTCATCCTCAATAGGATCATAATCCATTTCATTTCTTATAAAATTATACGTGAGACAACAAGCAATGATATAACTCGGTTGTGTGTTCGGCTGAATAATATGATGGACTTCTAAGGATCCCCACCGCATTTCGATGTCAAACACCTTTCAATAACATTACGACCCGGCCATGTTTCATATCAAGAATGCCTACTGCGTTCGTGGTCGATACCCTTGACGCCATTCACTTAAATGATATCTCTGGCCCGTAAATGGTGCAAGAAATCCATTGCAATTGGTATATCTCGCATTAACTAAGTAGTATGTACCTATACGAAAATATAATATATCATTACGTAAAATAAGCTGATTGCAAAACATTATGATTGATTCGATGATCTAAGATCTTGTTGTTTGGAATTTTCAGTCCATGCCTTCTATGTAGCGCATCTCGTAAAATTCTAGAATCTGCTGCAGATCCTTCCCAACCTGGGAAGACATATATAAATTGCATGTCATAGCTACATACTCCTAACACCTTTGTAGCTATATCTCCCTTACGAGTTCGATATCTAGGTTTGTCTGCAAATGGCACCCTTATTTTTATATATGTTCCATCCAAAGCGCCTAAACAACCCTACAAATACACACTGAATTATAATAAGTTATCTAGTATATTTGCCACGTAGCTATAATAATAAATATACGAGATAATTACCATACTGGGAACCACTTCCATCGCTCGTCTGTGCAGTTCTCAGATATGGGTTCCGGCCGTCTAAATAAGTGTGCTTGCAGACGTATTGTTGCAGCTAATACATTATTAAATATCCTATTTACCGTCTCACACGACCTCTGAAAATTATGTGCAACTACCCTATTTTTTACATGATGCGCGAGAATGTGTAAGAAGATTGCCACTTGCTCATCAATTAGCATGTGTAAGAACATTACCACTATGTTTGGTTGCAGGAATCAAAGAAGAAGGGAATTCCTATTTCCGCGGGAATAGGAATTCCTTTATTTGGTTGGCAAGAAACCGAAATAACTATTCCCACCAAATTGGTGGAAATTGGAATTCCTCGTTGCCTGGTAATTGGAATTCCGCAGGGCCACAGGCTGATTTCCATCGCTGCCCTTTTTATTCCCTCCAATCTCACTTCTCCCTCTCTCTCACACACTCCCCCTGCACATACACACATACACACACACAAACCCACATGCTCACACTCATACTGCCACATATATTATTGCCACATATTCCTTAATTTGTATATATTGTGATTTGTTATTACAATTTATGGATTAATTATACTTCAATTCCGCCAACAAGAAGAAAAAGAAAATAGCTGCCATTATAATGCAATGGATTGAAATTTCTGTTTCTATTTGCTGGTTGTTACGTACCTTAAGTGCAACCTTAGTTATTACGCAATCAAAACTTACAATCACGAGATCTTATAAACTTGACTTCCATAAAAAAAGAGAATACATCAACCGAGCCACATATGGCAACAATGTCAATTGCATTAACATGTTGTGAATGAGTAGGCCCATGTTTTTCAAACTGTGTGAGATGTTAACAAATGTTGGGGGACTTCGTCCATCAAAACGCATGCTAGTTGATGAGCAAGTGGCAATCTTCTTACACATTCTCGCGCATCATGTAAAAAATAGGGTAGTTGCACATAATTTTCAGAGGTCGTGTGAGACGGTAAATAGGATATTTAATAATGTATTAGTCGCAACAATACGTCCCGCAAAGCACACTTATTTAGGCAGTAGGAACCCATATCTCGAGAACCGCTGCATTTGAGCGATGGAAGTGGTTCCCAGGATGGTAATTATCTCGTATATTTATTATTATAGCTACGTGGCAAATATACTAGATAACTTATTATAATTCGGTGTGTGTATTTCAGGGTTGTTTAGGCGCTTTGGATGGAACATATATAAAAATAAGGGTGCCATTTGAGACAAACCTAGATATCGAACTCGTAAAGGGAGATATAGCAAAGGTGTTAGGAGTATGTAGCTATGACATGCAATTTATATATGTCTTCCCGGGTTGGGAAGGATCTCAGCAGATTCTAGAATTTTACGAGATGCGCTACATAGAAGGCAAATTTGAAAATTCCAAACAACAAGATCTTAGATCATCGAATCAATCATAATGTTCATAATCACCTTTATTTTACGTAATGATATATTATATTTTCGTATAGGTACATACTACTTAGTTAATGCGAGATATACCAATTGCAATGGATTTCTTGCACCATTTACGGGCCGAGATATCATTTAAGTGAATGGCGTCAAGGGTATCACCACGAACGCCGATTTAATTCTTTTCAATATGAAACATGGCCGGGTCGTAATGTTATTGAAAGGTGTTTTGACACTAAAAATGCGGTGGGGATCTTAGAAGTCCATCCGTGCAACGGACAACCGAAGAGTTATCATTGCTTGTTGTCTGCTGCATAATTTTATAAGAAATGAAATGGATTATGATCCTATTGAGGATGAATACGATGACATGTATCAGGGGGCTTCGTTAGACGAAGATACATATATGATAACACAACTAGATCCTACTGATGGTTGGATTGCATTTAGGGATAATTTGTCAACTGCTATGTTCAGCGATGGGGGATGTAATTGAATGATATATTCGACATATTTGCTTTGAGTTATGCCAATTATGTATTTGTTGATCCATGTCATCAATTATGTTATTAATGACGAATATGCTTGAGTTGTTGCCTAACTTTTCTGACGTCTGCTTATTGGATAACTGATTTATAATTAGGATAGATCATCGTAGTTAAGTATGTCACAAGTTGATAAGGAAACTAAAAGAAGAAGGGAGCTTCATGAAGATGATGCTCTTGTTACTAGTATGGTGGAATTATATAACATTGGTACTTATAATGCTGATAATGGATTCAAATCGGGTTATTTATACGAGTTGGAGAGGATGTTACAACAAACACCGCCAAATTCGGGCTCAAGACAAATCCCACATTTCATCCGTAATAAAGACGTTGAAAAAGGATTAGAGGCCGATATGACATGATAAGGGGTACGAACATGTCCAGATTTGGGTGGGACGATGCAAGAAAATGGTTGTTCATGAACAACATGTATGGAATGCATACGTATCGTAAGTTTTGACTATTTATTCCGTTAAATAATTATTTTGTACTTGATTGGGGGATTTTTGCCTATTTATGTTAAGTATCTCGGGTGTGATGCTTATCAATTTTAATGCTCCGCATACATTCGAAGTTATTATTCTTTATAAATTGTATCTCCATTTTGTTCAAATTTAAATTGATCTGTATGTTATTAACACAGTGCCACAAGAGCGCCGCTATTTGGAGGAAGAAATCATTTTCATATTTTGAAGATTTGTCAATGATTTATGGAAAAGATCAAAGCACAGAGAGTGGATTACTGCATGGCCGATGACATCCTTGAGGAGCTTCAAATCAATGAACAGGATACCGAGCAATTTAGCGTGATAATGCTCAAGAAATGGGGACTGAAGAGTTATTCGGCACTAATGATTCTCCTTGTCCAAATACACCGCATATGAGAACTCCAACTGCGCTGGGGACGTCCAAAGGAAGGAAACAGAAGGTTAGTGTAGATGTGACAGCACTATCTGATTGTATCATTTAAGCAGTCGATACTTTGAATACAAATCTCAAAGAGGTCGGTCAAATGTTGAGCAAAATCTTCCAAGCTAACATACAGGAACAAATGACGACGCAATTATATAATCTATTGTCTGAAATTCCTGACTTACCAATAAGTGAAAGGACTATAGTGTATATGAAATGCATACGTGATTCGGTACTTATGACGGGCTTGTTTAATCTTCCGCCGGGACAGAGATTGGATTTCATCGACGATCATCATCAAAACATGTGGAGGCCTTATTTGCTGCTAACCTGTTTTGTTAGACTTGTTCAAACAATCTGTTTTTAAAATGTATGTATCATATTGTGTTTCAGATTGCATTCCAGCATGTATATTTTGTGTTGAAATTTATTGTTTCAGATTTTGTTACATATCAGATTCCAAATTTTGTTAGATTATATGTAGATAAATTTGTGTTACGTACCCGTTACCCGTCCCCTATTACCCGTTTCCTAATTACCCGTTCCCCGGTCCCATAAATGTATACTGACTTGCGTACAATGAAAAAAAGAAGAAATACTTTCCCTATCCCACTTATTCTCTCTCTCTCTCTCTCTCTCTCTCCCCCTCTGGTTCCCTTCTTCCCTTTCCTTTTCCCCCTATCTTCTCGCGAGCGTTCCCTTCTCCTCTGCGATCTCCCCTTCCGTTTCCAAATCCTCATCAACCTGCCAGCGATTAATCTTCACCGCCATGGAGCACATATCATTTGGTGCTCTCATTGAGACAAAGGCGGAGGAGATCGAAGAACGAGCACTCGACGCCCTCGAAGCGGCCATTGCCGAATTGGCCAGCGCAATGAAGGACCTTCGACGAGCTACTGACCGATTTGGCGCCTCTATGTCCACCACTAAACTAATTCTCTCGTCCCTCGCTGAGAGTTTGCCGACCTTGGCCCGAATCGAACAACAACGAAGAGACCACCATTTCCGGTCGTCTACAAATTCCGCTTCGATTTTCATCCCGACTTCTCATCTTCGTCTGCCTTCCATAGAAATCTCACAATTCTGTTCAATCCCTAGCTTACTAGAAAAGACAAAGGAGTTCCACGAATTGCAGACGGCTGTACCGCCACACGCCGACTGGCCGAATGCTGAGCTAGATGGCGAACCGCTTGCTACGGTACTAAACACAAGTAACCCCTTCCATCTTTCCCTACCTGCAAACCCTTCCACCTCAGAGCAAATCCTATCATTCAAACTCGCGAAGGACTCTGGTGGTGTTGACTTGGCTGAGCTAGGGAAGACGCATGTGAAATTTTCGGACCTTGGTAGCCTCTGTGGAGATGACGAGGCACCGCAGCCGAACGAATCAACTCCTGCTTAAGCATTTCTGTCCGTGATTCCCTTTGTTCTTCTAGCGCCTGAGAAAAGCATGCTGGATACTTGTGGACAACCATGCTCGGGTGGAAAGAATCGACAATGGCTTCTCTACTCTCTGCGTTGTCCTGCTCCATCACCTCGGTTCAACTGTAACACAGGACCGAGGTCCTACTGTAGCTCAAACCGAGATTCCTTCCAATTGCAATTTCGAACGCCGCACGCAACATCTTTCCTTCAACTACAAGCGCCGCGCACATCAAATTGGGGCATCGAGAAAAATTGTATTCTCCGGCAATTTCATCTCCTTGTCGGGACACTTAGACAGGCAAAATTGCTCGCCACTCTTGCAGCTGAACTGACTATCATCCCACGGCTTCATAATGACGTTTTTCCTGAAGGGGCATCCCTGGAAACGGCAACATTATTTGATGACACTTCTTGGAAAATTTCGATGGTTTGGGACGAGGCCCCAGACGGAGCAATCGGATGCTACAACCATCCGACCAAATTGCGGACTACATTTCCATTCATGGTTGAATTGCTGGTTTGGCGTCCATACATTCTTCTCCTATATTCTCTATTAGTTTCAAACACATGTGCAAAGTTGAGATTGCACTTGACTCTAACTGCCGCAATTCTTCTATATTATCGTAATGCTTCTGTTCTGCCAAGTTGTTGCTGTTCTGCGGAGGTGCTTCTGTTCTACCGAGATGATGCCATTCTGTTCCACATCATACCCTCATCCCAACCGCAAACATTTTCAACCGTAGAAACAGCAAGCAAGATCCAGAGGGCTGTCACATTGCAGCTAATAGAGGAAGATGTGGCAGTTGAAATTGGCTCACAGTCCTTGGGAATTGCTCGTGACAATTATGAGGATGCAAATGAGCTTCACGTGTCGTTGTTATCTCTTGTTACAGGCCTTACTCCTTCTGCACTGCACTACGCAGTTGCCCATCACGTGACACAGAGTGATTCCTGCTATTGCTGTTGCTATTCATCGTGCATACACAGAGTGTATGCTAATGCTGCCGTTAACCTGGAGGATATGGGTGTTATAATGGCTGCCGTTTTAAACTTACTACCTAGTGCACCAGGGGCCAGAGCCTCTGACCAGCCCTGCAATGCCCATGCCTCAGCAGGGAAATGGTTGAAGCTACTGCTGTCACAGCATCAAGGACCCATGATCTCTCGTGACACTTTGGCTAGTACGAGTGGTACCGGGATGGATTGGGCAACATATTTATGTTGCAGTTGTATGCCAAGGAGTTTGGTGGATAGAACGTTCCAATGGCCTTGGCTCCCTGATCAGCAGCAGCATCATCCACCACACTTGCCGGTACCGACTCCAAGACCACCAGGCCTGCGAGGTCCTGCTGCAAATGCATTCCCAATGCTTCCACTTGTTTGCCCAGCTACACGGCATTGGACTAACCCACCCCCAACAGCTTCAGTAACAGAAATTACCTATGGCTGGGTTTTCTCCTCACAACAACAAAAATTTTCAGCTATGAGACTGATAGTGGGCGCCAATTCAGCAACTGCAAATATCCTTCTCCATATGGAAGCAAATAGCTCCACTCACGCTCGTGTTGGGATGTCAATTGATGCTTTAAGAAGGCTGGATGAAGCAATAGCATCTGAGGTGGAGAGCTTAAGCCTATCACGCATGGAAACTCAGCGGGTTCATAAAGCAAAGCCAGAGCAGAAACAAGCAAAATCGACAGTGATGGTCAACCAGATGGAAAGTGAAGGAGGGATAGGTACAGAGAGGGAAGGAGATGAGTCTAAGTATGGTGTCAAGCGTCTTCATTTGCATGGAGGCTCTGTTTATGATGCTTGGTTCAGTTGTGCATCAAATCAGGTGGCTCAAGTGTTACTGCCGTTACCATATACCTTCTCTCAAATGGGGATACCCTCAGGGCTGCTGTTACAAGTCTTTAATGGACTGGTTGGTGGTTGGACTGCCCACCTTATTAGTGTTCTTTACATCGAGTACCCTAGCAGAAGAGAAAGAGAAAGTGTCAGCTTCAAGAATCATGTCATTCAGTGGTTTGAGGTGTTGGATGGTCTGTTGGGGCCATACTGGAAGGGGGTTGGAGTGGCCTTCAATTGCATTTTTCTTCTCTTTGGAAAGGTTGACAGGCTGAAGAAGAAGCTTAGGCATGAAGAGAACGTTCATAGAGCTTTGGAGAGAGTTTTCACGAGGCCACTGGGGACATTGCCTCGTCTTCCCCCGTACCTTCCTCCTTATACTCTGGAACTTCTAGCTGAAGTGGCTATTTTGGAAGAAGAGATCGTTAAACTTGAAGAGCTGGTTGAGCTTTTCAGACAAGGCTTGTATGAAGAAACAGTGTGCATTTCATCCTCTAGGATGAATTCAACTGATTTCCATGATGCGATTGTTTATGCAATGACGAGCACAAAAATGGGAGAACCGACCAATTCAGCTCAAGCCACCGGCAATTCACCAAAGTCCAACGTGACGCCTCATGCTGAAGATGAAAGAGGAACAGAAAATCTAGAATGTACTACTATTTCCTCAAAGAACAAGCAGCAGTCACCACAATTGCAGGCAGCAATAAATGTTAAGGGGGCACCTGCTACATGCCACAACAATTTACGGTTCCAGGGTTCCTCCACGGCATACTCTGACATATGCCGGCAGCGGCTTCAGCTTGAGAACCATGTGCACTGTTCTATTATGTTGGTAATTGGGTTTGTTATCAAGCTTTGTTCTGTTAGGACATTTGTGCATAACCCGTTTGACCTTGAGGACAAGGCAATTTTGATGGGAACGGAAATGTTACGTACCCGTTACCCGTCCCTCGTTACCCGTTTTCTAATTACTCGTTCCCCGGTCCCATAAATGTATACTGACTTGCTTACAATGAAAAAAAGAAGAAATACTTTCCCTATCCCACTTATTCTCTCTCTCTCTCTCTCTCCCTCTGGTTCCCTTCTTCCCTTTCCTTTTCCCCCTATCTTCTCGCGAGCGTTCCCTTCTCCTCTGCCGATCTCCCCTTCCTTTTCCAAATCCTCAGCAACCTGCAAGCGATTAATCTTCACCTCCATGGAGCACGTATCAAAATGTTATTGATATATTTAGGTAAATATACATATCTTACAAAAATATTGCAGAAATATTGTTGAAATATTCAGGTAAATATACATATATCGCAGAAATGTTACAGAAATATTGTTAAAATATTTGGGTAAAAATACATATATTGTAGAAATATCGCAGAAAATATTGCGAAAATGTAGTTGAAATATTCAAGTAAATATACATATATTACAGGATTGTTACAACAATGTTGAAATATTCAGGTAAATATATATATTTACGTGAAAAAATATTGCAGGAATATCGTAGAAATATTGTTAATAAATATATATATATATATGCACGTAATCATATATATATATATATATATATATTTTATTTGATTTATCCAATATTTTATACACGTAAATATATTATATACATATATCTTATATGATATATGCTAAAAATGTCTATAATCATAAAATATATAATTATATTTTATACATATAATCATTTAAATATTTATTAAATATGTATTTTATATGATAAAAATAACTATTACACTAAATAATAATTTAAATTAATGTATGTAATATATATATATATATATATATATAAGGACAAAATAGTCATTACTATAAATTCTCACCTTATTCCTTATACTATTCTACAAATCAAATAAAAGAATATTAATTCCCAACTTATTCTATTTCAACAACCAAATATAGGAATAACAATTCTCAAATCTATTACCACCCTATTCTATTCCCTGGAATAACTATTCTATTCCACCAACCAAACGTACCGTAACTGAATTGCGCAAAAATGGTGCAGTTTTAGCCAACCTATTGAAAAAATTGAACTCTTTGTGAGATCGTTGTCTTAATACATGGGATTTGTATTTTGATTTTTCCATCGAATGACATAAACAACCACATTGTTAAATAACAACAATTATAATATGGATTTTTAGTTGCAATGATAACATTCAACAGCATAAGAATTTCTGCAATAAAATTTTTGATACATAAATTATGCAAATTTCTAGCATAAATGTCTTTTATGGTTAGTAGGCCAGTGCTTGGGACAGTTCACGTGCAAATTGTATGGCCTCCTATTGCTAGTATGTTGCCTGAGCTACACTTGTGCAAGTAATCTTGTTGCCATTATGGTGCTCTTGCCATAATTGAGTACAGAGTGGGTGTAACTTTCTATTAAAGCAATTTGGCAGTTACGTGTTCTGCTAATTAGGCGTTTGACTAATTGCCACTGTAGAGCAGGGACGGAGCTCTTCCGGTAAATTGAGTGCAGGGCAAGCAGTTTTCTCATCATGAAAGCTTAATTCTTGAAAAATTTATACTTGACTAACAAATATTCAAGAAGATTCAAAATGTAACCATAAAACTGAAGTATCATGAATACGTAGAGAAATTTGGGGGATGAAAGAATTGTCGAACTTGTTGAATTACAAACTAACACAATTGACGTTTCTGCATTCCTGCAAGTGTTCTAACGAAAAATGACGTATACCATGCCATCTTTGGCTCAGGATTCAAATGCAGGAAATGATGTGCAGTAATTGTTCTCTCTGTTGAAGAACGAAAGGCCAATTTTCTCCCCTTTTCATTACCTCTAATGAGAGTGCATACAAATTATTTTACATGTCTCCAAAACTTGGAGAGGATGCAAGAGAGAGAAGGAAACTTCAGAAATTGACAACCTTTTCTCCCAAAACTGAAATGGGTGTGACTTCTCTTTTCAAAACTGATTTTACTAGACAGTAACTTGTGATAGGTTGTCTCTCTCTTTTGCAGCGTGAGAAGAGGACCAGGATCTCAATTAATTAAATGTCATTCTTCCATCAAAGAAGTAATTTGTCATTTTTAGATGTAGCTAAACTTCAAGGATTATAACTTTGATCAGTTTTGATAAACAAATCTGTAGTACACCATGTGGGGGCAGCTCTTAAATTAGGGCTCAAATATTTGGTCACCAAGGCTTCTTCTGTGCAATACATTCATGACCATCGTTACATTTGATGCATTTTATGATGAAATTTTCGGTTGTAATTCATGAGCCTTACAATGTTGATTCATACTAAGGGATACTCCTTTATTGCATATAAATAAATAGGTATGTGCATGCATTATATCAATATTAACTTCTAAAAAAATGCTCAGCAGCAGGACTGAAAGTGCTTGGACTTCCTTGGCGTTCGCTGAGACCGTCAAACGCAGCTCCCCAACGTGCATCCACTTTTTCATCATGTTCGTCAATACTGTTACCCTGAGTTTTCATTGACAAGTATGGAAGTCACGTCATCGCATTCCGAAGGAATTCCAATGGTTATTGGCAAGGATATCATGTGTTAATGCTGTTGCAGGATCACCAACGATAGGCATTAGAGCTGCATTGTTAGGCCTAATAGGAGACATATGATGGATGCCTGTACCACCATCATGTCATTGTTGAGTTGTATTTGCTTATATCTTAGTGGGTACTCAATTGCTTGAATCCACTAGCATCATCGCATAGTTTAAATATGAATTTTACATTATCTTCTATGATATCAAATGTGCCAGAGCATATAACACCAAGGTGGATAATGGATCTCTCTATAGACCTTAGATATCAATTCTCTCCTGCCTGAATCCATTTTTCTTGCTACACGAAATCTGCTGACCCCTTCTAACTTACACGAAATTTGTAGATTCTCCCTTACAATTAGCACCATAGTAAGTAGTACTAACTGTGTTGCATTCCTAGCAAATGATGGTAATGATCTTCAGAGAGAGAATGATAAAGTAATAGGGTAGAGAAATAAGAACTTGGATGAATGATTGTTAAATTGTGTATTTGTGTCCAATATCGCCTTTAGAAGGAAGTATTTCATTCTCATGCCCAGACGATATTTCTATAATAATTTCTGATGAATTTGAAAATCAGATGATTGAGATGGGTACAGGGGTTGGGGATGGTTGTCTCCGTTTAAAAATATTTTTATTTTTGCAAATTTAAAAATTATAAAAAAACTATTATATAATATATGTTACGTAACAATGACTTGCCCGTGGACCTTAAGTTGTTTAGTAAAATTGCTTTTTATTGCATCAAATTTTCCTAAATTATTTAATTTTCTTATATTTTTAAAATTAATATATATATATATATATATTCATGTGAATTATAAATTTGTAAAAATACATTTTATTATATCTAATTACTTAAAAACTCAATAAAAGCATGTATATTTATATCTTTAGAAAACGTTATTTTTAATTTTTCTATAGCTTTGATAAATACTAATTTAAATTTAAAAACCAGATAAACAATGAGATAAATTAATGATATATGCATTATTTTTAATTTTAATAAAATATTAACTTATAAAAAATAAAAAAATTTAAATAAATTTAATAATAAGTTAGATTAATTTTTTATTATTTATAAAATATATATTTATATTTACATTTTATAAACTTATGAAATAATAATATTTTAAGAATGTATAATTATAAAATTATTATTTTATAAATTTAGAAAAATAATCTTACATATATAGTAATATTTTATAAATATATAATTATAAAATTTCTTTTAATTTTATAAAAAATTCAAATTATAAAAAGTAAAAAAATGAAAATAAAACTTTAAAAATAAAACAAAAGTTAAAGGTTAAAAGTAAAAAAAAAAAAAAATTCCCTGCCGTTGGATGTCTAGTCTTCACCCGGTCTACCTTTCTCCGGCCATTCTCTTGCCTTTGTCCGCCCGAAGTGGGTAAACTTTCAAACATCTTCTTGGATCCTCCCAGTCTGCCATTCTCTCTATTCTACTGTTGATTCATCCAGTGGGAGAGGGGTGGTACTTGTCGTAGCAGTGGTAGAAAGTTCTTTTTTCTGTACCGCAAGTTTTACTTTTTATGTTGGTGTTTTTCTTCTTTTGTGCGCTTTTACTGAAATATAGTGGTGTTTTTAACGATGGCGCAGAGGGAGGAAGGATTAGCACAGAATGGGGGACGAGAGGCAGGCGTTTTACGTTGTGAAGAAAGGGGATATTGTCGGCATTTACAAAAGCTTTAGTGATTGCCAAGCCCAAGCTGGTTCCTCGGTAAATTACTTCTACATTACGTTTAAATAGCCGCTGCTGCCATAGACCATTTGTTTTTTTTTTTTTTTCCTTTCTCTTTGTTTGTATCCTTTTTTTGTTTTTTCAATTTCATTATACGCAATTATACTGAAGCCCTGAGGTTTTGATGTTTTATTGTTTTTTTAAACTTCATTTGTGCTGTGGGGTCGCTTGTTGGATGGTTGTCATGACCTTTGTTTGGGGTCCAGGTCACATAGTATTGTTCTTGAAGGCTGCAATCATAGTTCTGACTTAGGCTGTTTTCTCCAGGAAACCTCTGATCTGAATTTAATCCTGGATACTGATTTACTTCAAATTCTAGAATTTTATATACTATAGGGCAAGGTTTTGAAGGTCTGTAATGCGACTTTGATGTGCATTTAGTATCTTTTTTTGTCGGGGTTCTTGTGTGTGTGTGTGTGTGTTCACATGCCCCCTCTTCCCCTCATTTTGTTATCCTTACTCTGTGCCTGATTCATCAACAACTCAAAGTGCTTTTTTGTTCTTTATCATTGTTGAAGCCATAATTCCAATTGTGTTTTCCATTTTGACTAGCAAGATTTTATTGATAGCACACAGAATACCCCAGGCATACCAGTGGGTCTCAAAGACAAGTACACACCCTCCCTACCAGTAACAAAGCTCTCTTCTCTTTAAGAGTTAACAATAGTCCAACTAATGCCATCTTTTAGTACTACAATTGTTAGACATTGGTTCTAAATACTCTTGTCAACATATCATGCTCAGCCAGCTTGCATGGAGTACTGTAGATACATCTAACACACTGAAAAAGCTCCTGTTTCTTTCCGTCCAAATGTGGTAAATGACAGCAGAAATACGAATCTGTTGAAGAAGTCGATGTTAGATTGTGTTCACTTATTACATATTAATTTCGAGTGCTTTCAACGTGAGTGGTTGTTATGAAGCTTAAAACTGGACCGTTTGGTGTGAAACTCAATTGAGGTGGAATTGTTTGAAATGGTGTGTCACTGTTCAACTTATTGACTTAGAAGTGCTGGCTATCTAGACTTGTTAAATTGACCATGGTTTGTTTTGGTTCAGCATGTGGAAAGTTTAGTGCTCGAGAAACAACCACACCTTTTGTGAAAGGAGATATTAGCATGGAGGCACCTCTCTGCCACTTTTCATTGCAGCATATTTGTAAAATTTGAGTGTTAGCCTAGGCGCAATGGTTAATGTGCTCTACTGTAATCTCAAAGAAACCTCCTCTCTGCAACGCGAGGATGGGTTTGCATACATTTGACCATCCCTAGCCTAACAATGTGGAAGTGTTGGACTTTGGACTTCCCTTTATATTTGTAGAATTCATGAATGTTTCTTGGCCCTGTGTAGTGGGGCTATGCACTGCATAATTATGAAAATACATTTCATGTTGGATGAGCATGGTACTATCTGAGTTTCTCCTTGTTATGAATCTCATGGGAAAAATCTGATGATCCTTCTTTTCAATAGCCATGGGATCCTTCAATACTTATATACAAAGGATATTGCTTACCGAAGGAGGCAGAAGAGTTTCTTGTTTCCTTTGGACTTAAGAATGCTGGTTTCTCAATTACTGCCTCAGAATTGCAAGATGGACTTTTTGGCTCCCTTGCTATCTGCCCGTTTCAGGTTAAGAACCAAGCCAATTTATTTATTTTTCGTTAAAAGAATGCATCTTTCTCTTTACCCAAAGACAATGCATATTTCTGTTGCATATAAGATGTGCACATTAAATAAGTTGGTCTGCCTAAACCATTTAGGTGGCATTGGAATAACAAATTGAAAGTGTGAATTTTATGTTGGGTCTTTGTATTATTTGTTATATTGCTTGTGGGATTTATTGTTCATTACTGTACCTTAGAGGGTTCTTCTTTTTAGATATTTGATGTGTACTACGGGTACTCATTTTGCTCCCAGCTTGCAGACTGTTCTGTAGTAGAAGTAACCAATAAGAATTCTTCCATTGGAAAAGTAGTTTTAGGAAGAACTGGAGTGGTATACTTTCCACAGTGCTTTAGTTGAAAATGTTTGTTTGAGAGGTCGTTTTATATTGAAGTATGTTTGAAATATAACTTCCAACATTAGGAGAAAAGAATACGAGGCTCTTTCCTGGTAAACATAATTTATTGATAAATAGAACTACTCTTTTTTTTTTTTTTGAATTTGGCAATCCAATGTCACTTGGTATCCTAGGCTCGTAATTTCTTCCTTACGTGCCTGTCTAGGGCATGTTACATTTGGACCTTTGTAGTATTCTTGGACTCTTCCAAATAGTGGAAATATTTGCTGCACTTTTGGGGAATCGCCAAGCTTGATACCCGTTTTTGTACTTGTATCCAACACTAGTTGATTGCTGATGCATCTTGAAACCAATTATTCACAGTTTGTATTGTCTTCTGTTGAGAGTCTAGAATATTCCTTGGCCTAGATCATGGGTTGAATTCAGATACCCATTAACTTTCAGATTATTCGTGTACCCAATTCTTTGAAACCTAATTCCCCTATGCAACCCCTATCTCCTTTTGTCTTTCAGCATTTCCATCATCTAACATTCAAATAAATGTGGCATGGCCAGCGTATTATGCAGCAATTCCTCTTTAATGTATCAATTGCCCTTCAGAATTAAAGATCAACAACTAAGCGATAGAGAGAGAGAAGGAATGATAGGTATTTATCTATTTATTTGAATATTTAGAATTATTTGGGGGTTGTGGCTCCATAGATGCAAAAGGAGGGTAGGGGTTCGAATGAGTTTTATGCTGGGGACACTTAATACTAGAGCCAGCATGGTCTACATTTTATATTGGAGGAACGTGATGGGAACATGAGCGGGGGAAGAGTAGAAAATGAATAGCAACAAGACAGACAAAATCACTTGCAAGCAAGCATCTTTTGCTAGAAATTAAATTCTTCTATGTGGCATTATTTTCTTATCATAGAAGACCTCTGAATCACATTTTTTACTCTATCCAACCCACTTTGATTTAGTGAGTAATATTTTTTTCAACAACTTAATTCTTTTGCCTCATTGATCGAGATATTAGATATTATTATTCTTAGGTGGGTTTTTGATAGCTATGTTGACCTCCCTAAGATATCTAAATCAAAGACATTAAGTTGAATAGAAAGACAAATATAACTTGTATATAGTACTTTCTTTAGTGGTGTGAAAAAATATCGGTAGTATTGATGGAAAGTGATTTCTCATCTTTATATATGACATTGCTAGTGTTATAAGCAAATTGCTTGCGGTTTATACATTGTGGTCTTGAATCCTGATGTTAGTTCCCACCATTTAATAGACTTGGAATGAGATTTAAGGGTCCAAAAGAGGTTCATTCCAAAAGGGTTAGAGGAGACTGAAGAAAAGTTTGAAAAAAAAAATCATCTGTATATTCTTGCATCTAATAAAGTAAATGGGCTATAGGGCTTCGGTTGGTTTCTTACCTTGTGAAGAGGCAACTATTTTGT
This sequence comes from Nepenthes gracilis, assembly GCA_033239525.1. Lineage (NCBI taxonomy): Eukaryota > Viridiplantae > Streptophyta > Magnoliopsida > Caryophyllales > Nepenthaceae > Nepenthes > Nepenthes gracilis. The sequence goes on from BSYO01000001.1 coordinate 21,434,095, forward strand.
GCCAAAGCTAACATTGAGGAATCTCTTGATTGTATTGTCACCTTGACTTTAATAATTGTGTGTCTTGGATACCACTTGGGCTGATGAACAAACCCTTTCTAAAGCCCATCCACATTGTTGATAACCATGAAACGAACATTTGTTGTATATTATGGAACATCCCCATGGTCAAAGATACCATAGTTTATCATCTCGGTCAGATCATGAAAGGAGGAAGGTTCTTGTATGGATGTTGACCGTAATAATTGTTTGAGCAGTTTATGTATCAAAATCCAGTGAAGGGCTTTTATACCCATGCATTTCTAAGGAAATGTTCCTATTCTCATTTAGCCTAATGTGCCCCCTTTTATGGGAACTAGCATATGATTAGACGACCAAAGGCCGTGCGTATGGTTTGTCTTAAAAGTTGTAGCACCTTAAGTTTATTGATAAGGATAGATTGTTGATTCCCTACAATAACATCATTGAGGAGAACAATTGAGGATAATATAATTGTCTATGATTAGATAAAGAAGCACCTATACCACCTCCACTTTTACCACCATCACCTTCTCCATCTCCATCTTCATGATTACCATTGTCGCTAGTTGTGGGAGACAAACCAATGTCATGGGTCAGAATATTCAGTGGCACTACAACAAAATAAAGTAACTACATGAAAATTTTGTATGCGAGATTTAATATTATCTTGGGTCTTATGGCTTCTTATTTATCATCATGTGATAAAACTAGCCATTTCTGAGCTTCCTCATCAACTATATGATACTTTCTTTCCTCTAAGGATGGAGATAATAGATCATTGTCCTAAATAATGTAATCCGAATTTATTGGAATAAAGGAATCATTTATTTTTTGTTCAATCTTCTATGTTAAAAGCCTTATTCTCAATCTCTTATTATAGTGGAGATAGGTAGAAGATTGACCTACTTTGTGTTGCTCTTGAAACTTTCTGGAAAAACCTATAGATTAGATCTTATTTGAACAATTTTCTAGAAAACGAAATGAGGTTTTGTATAATTTTTTCTTTGTTTTAATGATTTTCAATTCAGGATTAAAAAAAAAAATGCTGCAAAAGTACTTTTGGCAGAAGCTACAAATTTGTTTTCCCTAGAAGCACTTTTCCAAACCATAAACCAAACTTTTGTACCCATTTTGAGCTTTGTATATATTGGCCAAAACTATGCAATTGCTTCAACAGTTTGATGCAACGATGATCTGCTCAACACTTTGATTATGATATATTGGTGTTCTTAAGCGCTTCCCCTATAATGTGTTGAACATCTAGCTGCAATAAATACAAAATAACCAAATAAATCAATGGATGATTGTGTTATTGAGAGAAAATGTATGAATGAAGTCCCTAAATTACTGTAATTTATAGTCTTTGAGTCAACTTCCTCTTGATGCATACCTTAAAAATGATTTGACCCAAATTTGTTAATGACCCATATTTGAGCATGATCCAAGGCTATGAACCGGTTCGATGGTTAAGTTAGTAAAATATTGCAAATAATGGATAAATAGAGATAAGGCTTTAATAGAGCTAAACTATAGGAATGTAGAATTTATTGGATCTGACACATTGAGATTAGAGGTTGAGGTGTATCCAGGCCATGTAGTCCCTTTTGTGGAGAGTTTGGAGGTCCTACCTGGAGGTTGACTATGAGCCCATAACCCTCTAATCCTATAGAGGTCTTGGGTTTGTAATCAACATGATGGTAGGTGGGTTGTCCAAGGGAAACATAAGGACCTCCTTGGCCAACTAGTACTTTGCAATATTTGGTGGAGTTGCCTAGGTGGCTTTCCCATGAAGAAATCCTCGAGGGGCCAATACTGGTGATAGGCCTTGGGTGTTGATGACCCTGTTCAAACGTCTGTAGAGGCTAGGGTGTGGGGCCAGACCATTAGAGGTATGTGGTATGGAGACAGACCCTCAAAGTTCAGAAATCCTTCCTCCCCCTAGGCTCTTGCTTCTACCTTGTCCTTGGCTCTCCTCTCCTAGAGTCCACCGCCCCTCCTCCCTCTCTCTGGCGCTCCCTCTCCCTGGTTCTTTCCCCTTTTTGTAAGTGTGGTTAAGGTTTCTTAAAGAGAGTGATTCTGGCATGCGACAACTCCTATTAGTCCTTTTGGCAACATCTTGCATGGAGGTCTATTAGTGGTCTGGTGATCCTGCTGTGTCTTCATATTGGTCCATCCAGTGTCATCCCACATATAGACCGCTCACTGGGCAAGGTAATGATGGTGGACAACTCCTATTGGACCTGTCGGAGGTGTGGGATTCCTTACTGGAGAACATGGGGGGCGCTGCTCGGCACCCGTCCTCCCTCCTATGTGGTTCCGACACCTTTTTTCTTCATTGGTGATGTGTCTTGCAATGATATGTCTGGTGACGTGTACATGAGCTGGGGACCCATTGCAGCACGATGTGGGACCGGTACTATGGCCACGGTTTGTGCCTTAGTCCCATATGGTTAGTCAGGCCCACCTGCTGTGTTGTGGTCTAGAGTCTCGGCCTAGATTGCCTATTATGGGCCTTTTAGTGCTTAATGTTAGATTCTGGCTTGGTGGACTTAATATTTAGGTCCATTTTCTTTCATCCGTTCACCCATCTAGGTCTCCTGTTTTCATCCATCTGGGTTTTTAGTTTCTATCCATCTTAGTATTTTATTTCCACCCACTTGGATCTGACATCTTTTGTCCAGACTCATGAACTTCGAAACTTTCCATTTTGTCATGATAAACTGATGAGTAAATTTTCCAAGTTGATAACAAGTAAATATTGGTACACCAAGAATAACCTAATTATATGGTTTTGCTTATTCCTAACCTTCATTCTTGTTTATTTCACATTGTCTGGATAGAGGTACTATTATTTCTTTTCAACCCAATTCATAGAGAAATAAATAATACCGTGTTGGTTAATTATTTAGTGGCATAATATTAGCCTATGGTATTAAACAATGCAACTTCATTGGAAAAAACTAAGGCCTCCCATGCCCTTGCTTTTGTTTAATCCCCTTTATGTGGGGATAAATCATCTCACCCAGTTTTAGGTAATTTTGCCTCAACGTCCCTTCAGATTAATTTCATCTTCTCTCTTCAGAAGCTTATTCATTTAACTATATTTCTAATTTTCTATGCTCAAGATGCTTCACCTCTCTGTCCAGAAAATCATTTTTTTTCTCCTCAAGAAGCTTCACCTCTCTCTCTAGAAGCTTATTCATTTTATTCTTTCATTTGTGTAGGACTTGGGTATTTGATGAGTACTTATTCTCCTGGAAAAAATCAGTTCAGATGCTTACTTATGTTCATATGAACAATATGTATGAGAAAATGTATAACTTTAGAAAGATGAAAAATATGTATATAAAAAAATTCCATATATATATATGTGTGTGTGTGTGTGTGTGTGTGTGTTTGTGTGTTTGCTTAAATACTTAATAATATATTTACATAACAAATATGAAAATATAAACAATCACAAAGGTAAAAAAGTTAATTTATATCTATTCCTTATTCTTATCTTTATTCATCTATACTAAACAAAGAATAAGGTGGTTATATTTATTTATTCCTACTAACCAAACAAGGGACTATATATTTTCAACTCTATTTCTACCTAATTTTATTCACTGGTATTATTTATTTCCTTCCTACTATATTCCTTTCCATCCAATCAAATTGATCGTTTTAGTATTATTACTAGCCATCTAAATCTTTCTTGATTTGTCTTAATGCTTGTCGCCAATATCTCCAACCAATTCATTTGAAGTTGTGGTTCCTATATGCATATTATTGAGGATTGAAGATCTTTGCACATGAAATATAAGACACCTCAACTTGTTATTTGGTATAATATTAAAGAGAGAGTTCATATGAACTAAGTTGTGTAGGAGTAGTAGGTTTAAGCTTAAGCATATATGAAGACCAGTGCGGATGAGAAGAAAGCCATAGTTTGATGCGGGGGGGCATGGCTAACTGGTAACTTTAACCTGGTAGACAAGGTTCCCTATCTATACAAAGCATAGTGTAATACCCATGTGATGCAAGGGATAAATTTACCTATCCTGTTGAATTAAACAGATAATTGCAGAGCATGTTTTAAACAATAAAATATAATATTCAATATTTCCACGAATTTGTAGAAGTACCCCAAGATAATGTTTGAATCACCTGTTTTCTTCTCATAAAACTAAACTTTGATCACAAATGGAAAACCTTTTCATAATGAAAGTGCCAATTGAAGAATGTGCTCATAAATCCATGAACTCTGAGAATTGTCCAAACTCTTGAAAATTGCAAAGCCTTTGAAATGATGTACTAACATGTGCATATATCGAGCATGGAAGAGAAAGATTAATGAAAGGTAACCGCACAGAACAAGTGGTGATGTTGGTAGCCATCCACTGTTAGGGTGGTTGAGGTAATTACCCACTTCTATTCATTATTTTCTTCACCGAACAATGGTTTGGGATTGGTTGACCTACTACGGGTGCCCACACTCAGATCCATGTTCCAATGTCTCCTACTTGCTTTTGGTGGCTAGACATAATCTCATATGGATAAGTGGTACTCAATATCAATTTTTCTCTCAAAAGTTATAACCTTTTATACTGGTGAATGGTGATGCAACCATCAAGTATGCCTGCATTTCAGGAGCTCAATACTATGCATTTGTTAGAAGTACATAGTGGTTCTACCCTAAAAGTTACATGTTATAGAGTTTGTTACTTGTAGTACCCCAGATTTATTTTTGTTACATTAGTCATAACATCTCTGATCTCTCAAGGATTTTTTTTTTTTTTTTTTTTTTAAGCATGCTTGATTTCTTTCTTTATTGTGGATTCATAATTATGTCGTTACCCCGGATAGGTGATATAGCCGGTTGTTTGGTGAATACAATGACACATAACAAAATAGTTTTCCTTTCCTATTGAACCCTTCAATTCCATTCCAATTGCTTTTCTAGAGATCTAGTAAAATCAAATCCCTCATGGTCATTTGCAACAAGCTAAAGAATTGAACATTGATCTAAAACTTCAAGAAACAGTTAACAGTCGTAAAGGACACAACTTAATTGGAGAATCAACTTTAAAGGAAGGTTAAAGCATTAAGAACATATGCGCATGTGAATATCTGCGTGAACGGTGTCTGTGGGATGGAAAAGAAATAATCTGATAATTAACTATTCCTAAAACTTGACAACAAATGAAAGTGCTGAGAACACGAATAGATTCCCATTTAGAAATGATTAGGTCAATGATGGCCCAATTGAACTTGCCAATGCCATATTGGGGTTCCTTTGTTAATTTTGGCCTATTTACTTAACTGTGTGCCTTCCAAGTCAATTCGTTCCCTATCTTATAAGTGTTTACCATATAGAGAGCCTAATCGAAGCCACTTAAGACCATAGGTTTTGGCTACGTTTGTTCATAATTCTACTCATAACTTGTAAGTATGGAAAATTGAGTCCAAGAGGGAAGAAATGTATCTTTATCAGATACTCTAAACATTAAACACTCAAAGGGCTATGTGTTCATTGGCCAAAATTAACAAGCTATTAAACAAATCATAGAATGCAACTTAAAGTAATCTGGTATCTGAAAGCAATAATTTTTTTTCAAACTTCCTATAATTTACTGCACCTATGAGAATATGGTGCAGTTATTCCCACTGTTACACAACTCTTGCAGATATATAGGATAAAGTCCACAAAAGTGTTCAAATTTTCCTTGTCTTTATAAACTCTTCAAATTTGTATAAATTTGTTATTATGGATTTTGCTTATTGTTTTTAATCTTTTATTTGGGAACTGTAACGATTAGTGTTTTTGTTCGGTATTGAAGACAATGTATATGCTATGAGTTCCAAGCATAAACTTGACGATCTCAATCTTCTCTGCAGCTGTATGAACATTGATGGAGTCCTCCCATATTTTGCATTGAGACTTCCATTTGTTTTTCATGCGAAGCATGGTTTATGGTCCGATAAGTCAGACCCGACTAGACTAGTAATTGTTCTTGGACGAATGCTTTAGCAAATACTCCATCCAGTACATAGGCATGATAAAAGCACAGATATGGTCTCTATCAAAGAAGAGGCTTGTGAATTTGCTTGAATGCTCGGGAAGAAGTTCCATCATATTTGTTGTTAAGGAAGCCACCCATTGATATAATTGACTGAACCCTTCAAATATGTTAAATAAAATTTAAAACGGTCAAATTTTAGTATAAATCTCTGTTTTGATATGGTTACGGACAATTTTTTTGTGCCTGATATGTTTGATATCGATACATATCACCAATGAAATAAAATGTTAGCCGATATGCAAATAACGACTAATATGTGCCAGTATTGGGCCCCTAATACCAATATTTTTTGATATCGTGAGAAAATTGCAATATGCCACCATATCGCTGATATTGCGACATATCGGCCAATATTCAAAAAATTTGTAGATATACCGATATTTTTCAATATATCTGCTAATATTAGATGATATTTGCTCCTTATGTTTTGATTTACAAAAAAATAATGTTCGACACAGTTGATACTAATGCAGCTACGACCAATAACAATACCAACTTTTTATCCATTCTATTGTCCGAGACTACTATACCTATATAGTCCCAACCAATAATGATATTGGTACTGGTACATATACTTTAATCCATGATTGTAATGCAATTGCAATTTCAAGTGAATTGAGAAGGCATTTATTTAAGAGAGAAGCTTGCATTGGGAGTATTCTATGAGCTTTCAAAAATTGTAGGCCATACATTTCTGAGCATATTTCCCTTTTTTTTTTTTGATGTTCTCAAAACAGTCTATTAAATCTCTGTTGTCTTGTTGTCCTGCGCTGTGTCAAATATTGCCCATTGCATAAATTCCAATAATAGTTAGTTAAAACACTCCCTTATAACAACTGAAATACTGCCTTGAAGGTTTCTCTTTTTTACTACAAAACTGATTTAGAACATGAATCTTTAAATCATGAATGAAGTATCCATGGCCCAAAACCTGGTGGCGATTGTGCACCAAGGGTCAAGCATGCACTTTATGAAATGGATCATTTCCTTGGCAAGCAGATATAGCTGGAAGATGCAAATTGGCCTGATAAAGTTTGAAATTGATCTTTTCCCTTTTATTTTTGGTTTGTGCAGGATGCTGTTAAATCAAGTTCATTCTCTCTAAATCCTGCAAAGAAACATGTCCTGTTGGGGAATTACCCAAAGCCCCAATCCTTCACTCCTCCTGCATGTGCAACTATCTCAGCTGCTAAGGAAATGATCTGAAAGCATGTCTGATTTTTAAATGATCTTGAGCTCAAGTAGTAAATTTGCATGAACGTGTAAGTTTTTTTTTTTTTGGGCAAACTTTGGTTATTTGTTCTGCAGGATGATGTTGGATCAAGTTCGGTGCCAGTGGATTGTCAGAATAAGCATCTCAAATTAGAGAACTATGTAGAACCTCAAGCCCTAACTAATACTGCTAGTGTAAGTTCTTTTCTTAAATTGTCATAATTAAGAAGCTTTGTCTGCATATTTAAGTGCTGTGATGATACGGTTGTGGTAATATTAGGTCGTTTTTACTTATCAAACAAAATATTGGGTCATTTGTATGATCTGCCTGATGTGTATATGCAAGAACTAAGGGATGATATGCACTGTACCACAGGATTTGTGCAGCCAATTCATAGTTGTTCTTTGCAGGAAATTGAAAAGAATTTTTGTCATGTGATTGTCCCTTGATTGTTGCAGGCAACTCTCTAAGATTATTTTAGGGAAGAATATTGTTGAAGATGGCCCTAAATAGTTGAAACATAATGCTTTATTGTTATTAAGGATATCTATCTGATTCTACAAGTCTTTCATGAATGTGCATGCAGCAACAGCATGAAATATCTGACTGGGCGTAATATAAAATTGTATGCCTATATGTTTTCATGGGCTGTTTGCTTCATAGGAGAATACAGTTTTCATCAGAATTTTGTAAACAAGTTAATAGAGATTATATTACTTTGACCACTAAAAATTGGTGAACTTCATTCAAAATTGCAATAATGGGTAGCCAAACATTAATTTAAGTACATAACGTGAACTCTTAGATGAGGGTGAGCCTTGGCATACCGGTAAGGTTTCCTATTGTGAAATGGATGTCATTGGTTCAGACTGCATAATCAATTACTTTGCATTGAAGCAGCAAGTTTCCATATATCTGATCCTGCCAAACTTGCAATCCAAAAGTCGTGGCACTGGGTCATCACTTATGACTCTTAAATGTGTTTTGATTAAAATAACATTGGTCAAGGATGAATATTAATGGTTCTTGTAAGGTGACTCCAAATAAGCCCGATTTTAGTCAAATTAGTTGTTTCCCTGGAACTCATAGTGAGTGAGTTGCATGTTTTCAGTTTTAGATTCAACAATTTAACTAAAAATGTCCAAGGACAAGATCTTCACTTCTTAGTCTTTAAAATTCTTTGAAGTTGCTGCGATGATGTGAAATGCTCTCACTGTGGAGAGAATGCTACTTGGAGGGGATTTTTGAGCTCTAGTGCATTGGTGAAATGCAACACTTTTGCCTCCTAGATCAATAGGATATCAGATGCAAGTAGAACCTGTTCTTTTGGCATCGACGTCACAAGGTTCTTATACGTCCTAATTGTTGCGAGACGCCAGGTGTAATGGTCTGCATGTCAAGGTGCCATTGTGCTGGGATTGGTGCATTCAATCATGCTTGGCTGATTAAGATGCATAAAGAAACAATTGCCTACATGAGTGTTCTAGATATAATGTCATCAACTCGAGTGGCATACGCTGATGGGTAAGTAAGTTCCTGATGATGGATGGGAACTATAGATTAAATATTAGCCCATATATATTAGTATTGGGACCCTAGATATTAATATTTCTGTTACTGCGAAAAAATTACGTTATGTTGTCACATTGTCAATATATCACAATATATCAGTCGATATTTTGATATAGTGGTAAAATCACAATATGTTGCCTTATTGACGATATATCATAATATATGGGCCAATATTCAAAAATATCTATTGATACAATTGATATTTATCTAATATTAACTAATATATCAACTGATATTTATTTGTTGGCTTATTATTCTAAAAATTTTTCTAATATATTTGATATCGATAGGTATTGTTTGATATGTCATATGTTTATATGGCTGTGACCAATAACGATGTCGATATTGATATTGATATTTTTATTCATGATCAAAGCAGGAGTGCTCCATTGATGAATTGTTGCATAATGATCCTATGTATACAAACGTTGAGTGAGGCATAATAACCTATCGATGGTGTGAGTGCCATGTCAAAGATGAGCCAAACAACATGAGGCAATTGTTATGCTTCAGTTGCTTGACTTAGAGGTGTGGGAACTTTGAAGTTTATGTGAACAATCCAAGAGTGAGACTCATTAAAGAGGTTTGACTTGCTAGCCTAGTGTGGCTAAATATTAGGAACAGGACTATTGCATCCTTGAGTTGAGAAAGGCTGGGCTTGACTTGAAATAGTCTTGGTATCGCATGGTCGATTTTTCCCACATCAAAGTGAGACCGTGACAACAAGAAGATGATGGCACCTGTTTAGGAGGTAATTCAAAATAGTCTTGTAGGAAACTTCATCTAAGTGGAGTAGTGCCACTCTAGTCTGTGCATCCAAAAGGTTTTCTCATCCATCTAATGATGGACAACAGTAGGTACCATATGAGAACTCCTTTCAAATGGAATGTTTTTAGGTGGGAATAGAATAGTTATTCCAGGGAATAGAAAATGATGAGAATAGAGTTGGAATTGTTACTTGTTTGGTTGTTGGAATAGAATAAGGTGGGAATTAATATTCCATTGTTTGGTTTGTAGAATAGTATGAGGAATAAGGTGGGAATAGTAATAATAATAATAATAATAATAATAATAATAATGATAATAGTAATAATAATAAACATAATAATAGTAAGTAATAATAATAATAATAATATCTTATAAATAATAATAATAAATATAATAATAATAATATATAAAAATAATACCTAATAATAATAATATGTAATAATAATAATAATAAACAAATAAATAATAATACCTAATAATTAATGATAACAATAATAAATATAATAATAATAATAATAATAAAATGAAATAATAATAATAATAATAACATTATGTAATAATATAATAACACCTAATAAATAATAATAATAATAAATATAATAATAACAATAATAATAATATCTAATAATAATAATATGTAATAATAATAATAATAATACCTAATAATAATAATAATACAAAATAATAATAATAATAATAATAAAACAAAATAATAATAATACCTAATAAATAATAATAATAATAATAATAAATATAATAATAACAATAATAATAATAATATGTAATAATAATAATAATACCTAATAATAATAATACAAAATAATAATAATAATAATAATAATAATAATAATAATAATAATAATAATAATAATAATAATAATACAAAAAAATATGTGGGAATAACAATTCCCACCTTGGAACTAACCAAGCGGAGGAATTGCAATTCATGAATTGCAACCTCGCAACCAAACACACCCTTAAGGTGATTCATTGTAGGTGACATCATTGGCATCCAAACAAACCATTTCTAGCTTGTAAATGCTTAGAGATCCTTTCCTTTGTTTGAGATGATCAAGTTTGATTAGTTTCTTCATTTTCTTACCTATTCAAGTCCTTTTAGGCCATAACTAAAAAAAATTGTAGGCCTTGTTATTTTGGATTGTAATTTGTAAGATCAAAGTGCTCCTTGAGATCGACCTCGTGAAAAAAATCATATTGATACTGTCAAGCTTCTTGGAAAGCCAAGTTCTTGGAAATTCCTAAAGGCCTAGTTCTTGGAAATTCCTAAAGAATAACTATACATTGGGTCTAGGAACTTTATTCACAAACTTGTCTGTAAATCCTTATTCTCAGGTAACTTTGTGACAGTTTTTCTTGTACTGTTTGAAATTTTCAACTTTATTCAGTTCTTTTGTGCTTTGGAGAAATTACACTTTCTCCATTGCCAAGTGAGTTCACACAAGGATGAAACATGCTGAAACATTTTCTCCATTGCCAGGTAAAGTCACACAATGAGGAAAATGCTGAAATAGGAAAAAGAGAATACAACTTCTGTATTGGCATTCCTAAAATATACGAAAATTACAGATTCGATATACATTAAAGGATTTCATAATTCAAGAAACCAAAGAAAATGAAAATATTCCCAGTGGGGAAAACCTAGTAGCCCACCCCCCTTCCTTACACTGTGACCCCCCTACCCTTGCAATCACCACTCCTCTTCCTTCTCTCCGGTAACATCTCCCTTCTCCCCTCTCCCTTCTTTCCTCTCTACTGGCACCAACTGTGGACTGACTTCTCACCACCTATTTTGGCCTTTGCCCTTCTATGTGGTTAGAACTAGCTTCTCTCACCAATACAACCTCACCTTTGACACTTGATTGATTTGCAGAGAGGGGAAGGGGCAACAATGGGCCAGGGATGCCTATGGTGAAGAGGGGTTGGGCCTATTTAACCCATATATATGTATATATATTATTGCTGTGTTCAACTAGAAAATGGTAAGATTTGGACCCAAATATCGGAATTTAGATTTGTTAGAACATTTCATTTTTGTTAGAACAGGCCAGAATGAAAGACCAGGCCATCCTGCCAAGGACGAGTTGTCATATAACCTGCTTTTTAGAGCCAACTTGTCAGAAGGGCAAAGCACCAGAAGGCGGACTATCAAATAGCCATTCTATCATAGTGTTGTATTGTTAGTCCTGACAAAATGCCAGCAGACAAAATGCCAGATTGGTCAGGCCATTAACCAAAGTTAATGAGGCCCATGCCAGTTATCATGCCATGTCACCCACAACCAAACATGCCATTAGAAGAGTTAAACTTGTGGCAAGCTTTTCAAACAAATCCCACTATGTCCAATATCTGCTGGGCCCAAGATCAACCACAAGTCTCGCAGAGTTGTAGAAAAGGGTTGGAAGCGTGTTCTCAAAATAACCTTTTCTTCCAAAAAATCTCAAAACACAAAATATTAACCTCCAGAAGCCTAATCCCTTTCCTATTCCTCCCTTTCTAGTTTGTATAGTGTGATACTAGTTTTAGCATTGGATGGTAAATTGGGATATTATGCTTCTATTTGTGAATTCTTATTTTGGTTTCTGGTGTTTAGGATTTATTAAAAGATCTAAGAGCTTGACTCATATCTCTTGGGTCAAAACCTGATTCATTATATGCATCGTTGGCGTCATCTGCAAAAGGAGTTAATCAATTTCTTTTCCCTTCAAATTGCTTACAAATTCACAAGAAAGCCAATGAAGATCACTATTATGGATAACACTTCGGCACATGGATAGTCAAGCTAGGGCTCTAGATGTTGACTAATTGACATCATTTAAGAAGACTGTGTTAGCCAAGCAAGAACCAATGTACCTGCAAGTCCAGATTTGGTCACGATGTCAGCTTAATTGCACGAACTATCCCAAGTAGTGAAACTACTTTCGGAGAAGATTGATAATCAACCAAAACCAAACCGGTTTGACCCTATTTGACATCAACTTCCAGAGGGAGGAACAAGAGGAAGGCCACATCAGGATAGGATCCTGTTCAGTCAGTGCCTCCTAAGACAAATCAAACCCATGATGGAGCAGCTGGCTCTCGATAGGAAGACTAAACTTCACGGATAGGGAAGTGACGCCAAAGCGTCACGATTGAGATTTGGTCATACAAATAAGAAGTGTCATGCAGTAGTATCCCTAACCTGTCGATACATAGGGTATTTATCAATCATTTCAAATTGAGGACCTTCCTCAATGCTTGAAGAATTGTTTTTTATACTAACAAAGAGGAAAGAATAAGAAAAATAGAGAGGCAAGTTTTCTTGGGAGCCTCTCCAAGTAAATCCATACAGGTTGTTCAGACACCTTTTATAGTGGAAGTGCTAGGACACGTGTCCAAGAAGTTTAAGATGCCAATCATGGAGTTGTATGATGCGAGTGCTAATCCCATGAATCACTTAAACTAATTCCACACCCTACTTGGATTGCAGAATCTTAGGCATGGTGCACTATATCAGTACTTCCACCTAATATTGGAAGTTGATACAAAAGTTTGGTTTTACCAGCTAAACCGAACATGTAAGAGTTGATGGCTTGTGGAAAGTTACTAAACCGCTCTCAGCATAGCCCAGCACCTTTATAAATTTATGCTCCCTTAGCATATAAATGGGCATCTTCCGCTTATATAAGCAAATCTTCTATTCCCAAAGTACTAACTCTTATCTGAAGCTTTCTAGAAACATTCATTCAACCATAAGTTCCATGGTACTTAAGTCTACCAAAAAGGTTAAAGAGTATCTTTTTGATAATCTTTTCTTCCAAAAAATTCTAAGGCATGGAGTATTGCTATGACGCTCTCCATGTCATACGTCCTTGTACTTATTATTAATATTATTATCATAGATAGGATCCTAACATTAGCAATAAATTATACTGACTCTAATATCACATTATTCATTCATGATATTAGTCTAAATTAAGGAAGATACTTACTAAACATCCATAAGAATTTAAACCTGATGGAAGCATATATTCTATATCATAACGGAAACAATTCCATTATCATCAAAATACATGTCTGAAATACAACATTATACAGTACACACCAAGTACAACATATACGTCATAACAAAATTATGGCCACCTCAAACTTCTTTCTTAATCCTGTTCGCTCTTCATCATTTCTTGAGACTCGTCTGAAGGAAAGTGAAAACAGCAAGTGAGCCAAATGCTCAGCAGTGTACATAACATACAAAGGCATGCATTTTATACAGAATATACATTAACATATATAAATAGGAGCGGATACATAAAGTGCAATACATTTACCTTTCTTTATTTCCCAACTTTTATTGACTGTATTTATTTTTTTTTATCTTTAGGGACCAGGGCCAGTAAGCCTCGCCAGCTAACGGAGCGGATGAATCGAAGAAAGGATTGTCTTAATCCACACAATCTAAGGCAAATATCCTAGCAATAGGATAGATTGTGCTTAATTCCACAATCCAATTCTTGTCCTCCTTCTTACACCCAGAAGCGGGCGGTACTATCTATAATCCCGGTAGACGGGGTCGAAACGGACGAGTCTTATAAAAGCAATTCTTCGATTTTTCACTGTAATATCTTAAAGCATGCCAGGAAATATCACCATCTGAAAAAGATTCATGGTCCAATTTTTCTTTTTCAACTTTGAAGGGATCTCATATAACCAAACTTAACAGAACTTAACTGAACGTCACTAGACGTAACTGAATTTTTTTCATATTTTCATAGAGTCCCTTCCAAACTTTCATAAATATAGTTTAACATAGCAAACGATATCCAAATATAATATTTTATAGGCCTTGAACATAGAAAAATGCATACGGAACTTTATTCCATACTTAGTATCTTTCAATCTACTTGGTGGCCAATTAATTTACCGAAGCTTAAATAATTTAATTCAATACTTATTGATGTTAGTAAGTCAAGTCGGCGTAGGTCTTGAGTTTGTTTAATATTTTATTCATATTCCGGAAATTTTCCGGTTCATGTGAACCGGTTCGGTTAAGGCTTGGGATCAGGTTTTTAATTATTTTGAGCCTGAATTTTTTTTTATAATTATCTCAAAATCCTTTTCGGGTCGATTGGTCATTAGTTCGGTCAATTTTTAGTCAAATTTGGGCCCAGTTTGACCCTTTTTAATAAAGGGCTCAAATTACCATTTAAGCTAAATCGGTTTGGGAAAGGCTTTGAGGGATCGGTTCACTGAGTTATATAGTCCATTTTCACGATAAGATTTTACACAACATGGTTATGGGTCTTAGCTATTTTGTGCCCAAATTTGAGCTGGTTTGGTGATCGGATGGTGGTCGATTCAGTCTGCCAACACAAATTGCCCATTCGGGTTTCAGCAGAACTGTTTAGGACAGTTCTACTTCCCTAATTTTTTTATGGTTCAATCGGGCCTATTTTTGACCGGTTCTGGGCGTCCTCTTGTATCCAAGGGACTTAACTTTAAGAATAAATTTGGTTTAGGGCCGATCCAAGTCAAAATATTGGCCGGTTCAGACCAAATTCCCAGAATAGATTCTGCATCAGCATCAGCTGATGTAGACAGATTTTGTTCCAAATTTGAGGGTCCGAATCATATTTAATTTAGATCCGATTTTTACGAACCGATACTTGAATATCACCTCTAAGGTCTTAGCTAACTTATGGCACCGATTTGGCCCATTTTGGGTTTAGGTTGTATTTTATTTAAAATTATTTCCTCAACTGCTCAAAGAAGCAGTTCAGCAAAACCCTTGCTGTTCATGGGTCCGGTTTAGTATTCGACCCATATTTTCTTGGGCCGCCGGTTTACATGGTGATAGTCCACACCTAATACTAGCCAATTGAGTCGGGTTGGACTCTGGATCAATCCATTTTGGGGCGTGTTTGGCTAAATTTCAAAAACTGAAATTTCAATATCAGCAGAACCAGTAAGCTGGTTTTGCAGCTGAGTTTGGGTCTGATTTTGAACCCCTTCTTGAATGATTCAGAGGCTCATTTTTTTTTTCCCACTTTTACTTCATTAAATAAGGATCATTTGATCAATTTTGGTCGTTGGCTAATTCGGTCATTTAGTGGTCCATTTGAAGCAAACATTAGAAATTGCCACAATAGAACCTGATTTTGGACACTATCATATATCCAGGGCCAGTTCACCCATTTTTAATTTTTTTCTTACTACTCCTCATAAATTTATGATAACTAAGGAAGCATATGCAAGTATTGGATCAACAATACTCAAGAGAAATTAGCCAAAAATTGCTCAACAATCAAGGAAAGGGTCGAAGTACACTTGCCGATTTATTCAGTTGGACTTCTCCTTGCTGCCTCTTGGTTTCCTTCCTCTTTTCCCTTACTTTACTACTAATTTTTTTTGTGCTTCACAATCTCTCCTCTCTTCCCTTCTTCTACCCTATTCATGCCTTAAATAAGTTGACTCATCTTATCCCCTAAACCCTCGTGTCATTCTTCCAATTTTTGCATGCAGCAGCAGCTTGGTGGTTGCATTAGATTGCAACCAGTGTTTAGCTGATTCATCATCCCTCTGTTAGGCAATAATGAGGCTACAATTTAGGGCCAGTATTTAGTATTATTTGTGGCCAAACTTATCCTAATTAAGTTGCTCAAAGAGTTGCTTAGAAGATAGGGAGACTTGGCTGCTGATGCAGCCAAGAGGTGCCGTGCATCACCTGCTGATGCATGCCACCTTCATGCCTCTTTTTCCCATTTTTTCTATTAATATATAATGTGTCCTTAATTTACTATATTTTATACTTACTATAGTCTAACATGGAGTGAAAAATCCACCTAATTTTTCTATTGGCACAACTGCCAAATCAAATTTGTCCAAGTCCTCCTTGTTACTGAATTTTCCCCTATTGTCATCTAGCTGCTGCAGTGGGGTTTTGAGGGTCATTTTGGTTCTCTAAATTTTTCTAAGTGTGGGGAGGGTCTTATACACATAATACCCCATGTGTGTGACCAATTTTTCCTTAGAAATTTGGCAAAAATGGCTGCCAACAGCAGTTTTCGTCAACCGGAGTGAAAATTCCCATTTTGCCTATTATCTTGAAAGATTTAATTTAAAGTGTTTGGGTATGCGTTGGTAAAAATTTTAGGACATGGAAACTTAGTATAGATACTAATGATCGTCTAGTATTAATTTCGTCCCAAACTGAATTTCTTATCATCTCTCGATTTACATCCATGGCTTTCGGGTTTGAAGGGAAATTTAAAAAATTGGGTGTCAGGGTTTTGGAAAACCAATACATGGGAAGTTAATCTACTTGTCAATGATCAATTGGAATTATTTACCTCAAAATCCGGTTTGCTTAACACATCCCGAATTAATTCCTGGCTTTTAGGTTCAAAAATTAAATTAAAGGAATCAAGCTTGAGTATACAAAAAAACTAAGACATAGGAGGCTACTATATTTGTTAAAGACTATTTTGGATTAATTTCATCATAATCTGAATTATATAAGTTGTCCGGAATTACGTTCTGGTTTATGGGATTACGGTCTTTACAATTGCTCTCCAGAAGCTTCCTATTTCTCGCTTTCTAGTTTATGTAATGCAATATGAACTCCAGTATCGGAGGATAAGTTGGAAGATATTTTTTATAACTTTAAATTCTTGTTTTTGTTTGTAGTGTGCAAGATTTGAGTCAGAATATCCAAGAGCCCAACTCAAGATCTCTCTTAGGTTGAATACTGATTCACAGTACACGTCAATATCAAAAACATTCTTGACATACGGAATTATCCATTTTTTACATCATATAAAAAAATGTGTGTATGGTATGCATATTTATGTATTTTATAATTAAAGTGTAAATGAAATTGTATTAACTGCTAATTTGTTCTTTAGTACAGTGTGGTTTCAAGTTTCTATACTAGTGCAGTTAGTTCTGCTTGGGTTAGACAGAGAACTATATTTGCACATATTCCATTCCATATATATCAAAAGCATTCTTGACATACTGAATTTGCCATTTTTTAGAACATATAGACAACTATATGTGTAACATACGCATATTTATGTATTTTATAATTGAAGTGTAAACTAAATTGTAGTAACAGAAAGTTGTTTGGTACCGTTTGGTTTTAAGTTTCTATACTAGTGCAGTTAGTTTTGCTTTAGTTGACGGAGAACTACTAAAAATTGTTCCAACTCCAAGTGCAACTAGGTTTGTATGTGGTAGGATGTTGATAAAAATATCGTTGAATTCATGAAGATACAAAGCACTGCAGCACTGATGTGAACCCAGGTTGTGGGTCCCAGTAACAAGTAATTAGAATCCTGTTTTCTTGGGGATGCATGTACTGCATTACAACTAGAATTGGTGTGACATTTTAGTTTCTTCAAGTTGTCTTGGCTATTAATCTATCTCATTAGGTGACTACTATCACTGTTAGCTTCAGTTCCTGCATATCATTTATTTAATCACGAATGCCCATTAAGCTGTGAAGGCACTCTGCTTTGTTACTCGTGTTTCTAAATGATGTTAATTATTTTCTGTAATGTGTATATCAAAAGAACTTGTGAAGTAATTTTATTGGATTTTTTTGATGCAAGTATTATGTTTGAATGTAGCTTAAGAATGGTCATCGATGTTTAAAGTGTTCTTTACTGAAAGCTGTACACATGCATTCAGCTATCCTGTATAATTGAATATGATGGAGCTTCGAAAGGAAATCCTGGACAAGCTGGTGCTGGAGTTGTGCTGCGTGCTGAACATGGCATGGTATGGAGATTATTGAACTCCATATCATATTTTAATGTGATTGCAGTCCTTTTAGTTATAGCTCCATGCATTTATCCTTGGTAGGTATGGCGACTGAGAGAAGGCATAGGCATTGCAACAAATAATGTTGCTGAATATCGAGCAGTCATTTTAGGTATGAAATGTGCTCTCAAAGGGGGATTTAAGCATGTCCTTGTCCGAGGGGACTCTCAACTTGTTTGTATGCAGGTTTGTCATTTGCAATAGCTGTGTTGGTATAATTCCACTTCATGCAGATTTATGACAAGTGCATTCAATTTAATTGCAGTACTGGCTATTTTTGAAGTTGTATACATTTATGCCCTAAAGTAATTAATTGCTTATTTTTTTATGGCTTATGGGCCAGCATTTTATGCTGGTTTTTACTATCATTTATATATAGATACTGAGAAGACTTTCATGTAACAGATTCAGGGTCTCTGGAAAACCAAAAATCAGAACATGGTAGACCTGTGCAGGGAGGCAAGGGAACTCAGGGATAAGTTTACATCATTCAGAATTGAACATATTACCAGGGTACTTGCTTAAACTTTCTTCTATACATTCAGTTTTTTACATTGTTTTCTCTCTTTACCCATGACTGCTCAAGATAAAAACTTTTAGCTGTTGTATTTTTGGTTTGTCTCAAAGCTATTCTAGGTGATTAGTGTTAGTTATCCACTTGAAACCTTGGAAATGCAGGATCAAGTTATTCTTGGGAAAGAAAGAAACCATTCTTGTGCAAGGATTTATTCTTTAGGGAAGGGTCAAACCACTTTTTGAGTTTATTGTATGGGGTTTTACTTTGCATTATCTTAAACAACAATTTCTTGCTACCACTCTGAAGTTTTTCCTATTTCTAAATTACTGGTGTGCTCTATACATGCACTTGTCTAACTGTTTTTTTTTTCAGATTTTTTTCATCAACAACGCCCTTTTCCATTTATGCCATTGTCCTTAAATTATTTGGCCCTACTTGCTATTCTTGACATGTGACATATTATTTCATGCATCGTCGATATCTTATTTCGTATTCTAATATGCAATTGCCATCTTGTATAATTGTTGCGCCACGAGAGCTTGCTGCAAATTTTTTTGGGTGTCCATCCTGCAACACAAAATTTCAGTACATTTTATTAAGTTTTGTCAACTAGTCCTATTACATGTTTGTCACTTGGAACATGTTATGTTCTCATCCTTGGTACAGGAATGAGAATGTGGTTTGCCACTTGGACAAGAAACTCTTAACTAAGTTTATAGTACTGTAATCTAAGAAACAGAGTATGTATGATAGCAGTCACTAGGAATCCTGATAAATTTGCTCTCACACCTACCTGTTTTACTATTCTCTTCCAAAATTATGTTGTTACTTTAAACTTTCAATGAAGCTACTGTATTTTACATGACAGTTGATCTACTCCTAGCTAAGAAACGTCTGGACTTTTTTGTTAAATATGCTCCTGAAGGTTGTTAAATGTCGATCTCTCCTGCTGAAGATGATTACTGTTGTAAGATCACAAGGCATATTCTAAGAAATACTACTGATCCATGTAAGGGCTCATTTTAGGCCCCAAATCCATAACCTCAATCCATCCTTTTATTCGTCATTCTTGCCAATGTGAACCATTTAAATTCCCTCAAATAAAATGTCTTGTCCATTGGTAACCCTTGTATGGTATTTTAATTTATTTCCCCAAAACGCCTTGTGATGCTTTCAGCAATCTATTTCAGGATTTGAAACACTTAAAAATAATAAATGCTGGAGTCAAATAAGTGGTCATGATTTTATTTCTCGTACTTTTACCCCTTGTGCACTTTAGTGTACACTTGCTGTCAATTTTCCTAGATATTTGCAGATAGCGGTAGTTTCATACGTCGGGTTGTCCTTTTTTTAGCTAAGACAAAGCTTAAACCGAATATTGTCCTGTGTGCTATGCTAGGCCCTGTGGAAAAGGTACAAAATGTGAGCCTTGGTGCCGCAAGAAACTGATAACTACAGATTCGGACAATAATAAAGGTATAATAAAATGAAGATAGTAAGGTGTAATTTGAAGAAGATATAAAAGGGGTTGCAATATGCCTTGATACCCTATTTGTTAAAGTCTTAATTTCATTCCTCCATGCCATCTTATAAGCATATTGATATGTAAGCACTTATGTTGTGCTTTGTACATGTTAGTCACCTTATGGTATTTGTCTTGGAGTTGAAGTGGTATTTTCGATCATATGAGATTCCTAAAGCCTTCTTCATTACATCCAGCCTGTTTTGATTGATGAGCAACATTTTCAGTAAATGACCAGTCTTTCTGCACAGTTAATCCAAGATATTTGAAGTAGTCTCTTTTTGTAGCCTTACCATACCCATCCTCGCATCCCCATCACCAATCTTTATACTCAAACTAAGGTTGCATTTCATATGTTCTGTCTTTATTTCACTGATTTTAAGACCTGTAGCTTTCAAAAAAGTTCACACTTACAATTGACATCTTCCCTTTTCTTATCCAGCAATACTATATTTTCAGGAAATATCATACTCCAGGGCACTTATTCTGAAACGTGCCTATACAATGTTGTATGAACATGCATAAAGCTTATAACCTCATAGTTGAGTTAATCGGGTTGAGATAGTTTAACACACACAAACCTACTCTACGTATTCATAACTATGTGCCGAATGACTCCCTCTTTGGTCTCTCTCCCAATAATTGGTATAAGTGCCGATGGTTTGATTGGTGGCAATCACGAGCAAAGCTAGCCCTTGACTAGGAATTGACATGTGAATATGAGAAGTAATATGTGACACTAGTGTAGCTCAGCTGCAATGATACAGCCTTACGGTGATTGTTACATTGCTACAACTTTTGCATTCAAGGAAGAGTGTTGGATGTTGAAGAGGCTCACGCTTGAGTGGGATATTTGTTAGAGCTTGCATTAGTTAAAGAAGAAAGTGTAGTGGCTTTTAAATATGTCCTGGCTCGTAGTCCAACAGCTTAGGATTTTGGGTTGAAGTGTTAGAAAATTAGTTTGATTAAGCCAAGGAGATGAACTATTGGGTCTATTTTCCTATCAAAAGACTTGAGGAATAGTTCAATGGGTGGGGAAACAGAGTGGTATATGCTAATGATCAAGCTACCTAAGGAATCACTCCAGTGGCCTCTGGAAAATAATGGATTTGTTGAGAAAAATATATGTGATGGGGCAGCAGGTAATGTTTGAATTATTTGTTGGAAACTAGGAATTATTGTTTGAATTATTCCTTGAGAAAAATCAAGGAACGGAACTGCATTTATCTCTCACAAGTTGGCTTCTAGAAGTACACATAAGATGCATTGCCAAACCTCATCTTTTTCTGAAATTCTGTGAGTTGTCTGAATAAATAGTAAGGAATGGAGGGGTGACTTCTTGTCCCCTTTTTGTAATTCTTAGAGAGGAAATAACTTGTTTGAATTGATTATATTTCATTGGCTTGGGCAATTTGGTAGCACCATTGGGCTTCCCCTTACATTGCTTGAAATAGAATGGAATTGATTTAAGAATCAAATCCCTGGTTCAAGTCAAAGAGAAGTACATAGTTTCAGGTATGTCGGCTCAACTTAGCTGAATATGATCTGTTTGTTGCCATCATTGTAGAGCTTTCATGCACTCAGCCTAACGCAAACATCTCTGAGGACAGCCCCGTCTTGTGAAATCCTCACATTTAGCTGCTATCAAGGGATTCAATTTCAAAATTATGCTTTGATCATGTCTTAGAACAGAAACCTTATTCTATAGCCTCCTGTAAGTTAATGGTATTTTTAACATGGCCTTAAAATCCGCAGGATTTGTCTTCTACAGTTGGGTGATTATCTCAGATACTATAGAAAAAATCAAAGTGGTCTGCATTTATGGGATGAGATTATGTCATCTGACCAATCTACACGTCAAAAAATAAGCTATGCTTCTGGAATGTAGATTTGCTACGTTCCAAACTTTTTGGCCTCATTTGGTTGCAGGGAGTAGGCTGAGAAAGTGGCATTTCACAGGAAGTAGAGAATCATGGCATTGGAAAACATGCCCGCAGCCATCTTATTCATTTTCGTGAATATACTTACGAAAAGGGAAATGTGAGTTGCATATGCCCGACTGGGTTCTTTTCACAAATATTATAGGCAAGGTAAGTCCGTAAACGAAGCAGTAGGAATTGAACTAACGATTGAGAACTCTACCATACCGTCTCAAGTTGCTCTTAGTAACCGTGCCTGCTTATGCAAACTCCAGATATGTGCTTGTGTGGCCAAAACAAGGTATGGTTGGGAAACTCGCATATGCTATGCTTGTGACGTCTCAAACAATTCTTACTTTGCCGATTATTTGCTCTCTGTTCCACTATGCAAAGAAAGATTGTTTGTTTAAATGTTATGGTTTTTTTTTGTTTAATTTCAAGGAATTAAACTTTGAAGCAGATGCCCAAGCAAATTTCGCCATCAGTCTGCATGGTGAGTGCTTCAAGGATATAATGCTTTTAATCCATGAGTCCCATTTAACGATATCAATGCTAATACAGATGGTGAAGTTCAAGTCGACGTAGAGAACGGTTGTCAAGGCGTATGAGTAGCTAGCATAGCCGGTGGCCATTCGTCGATCAGGTTCTCAATGAAATTTGCTTCCGGCTTGTTTGAGTTTAATTTAATAACGTAACAAATTAAATAAATGTCGATTTTGTGAGCTTGGGTAGATGTGGAGCGAATTTTTAAATAAGGTATACTTAGTATATTAATTTGTTATGAATTAATTTATCAAACTGAATTTGCCATGTTCTATTCATATCAACTGAATTTCATAGACTTTTTAGATATGCATGTTTGCGTAGTGCATGTCCAATGCAGTTCCTAAACGTAATATGTCAAGTGTATATATTGAATTTAATTAATTGGTTGAGCTCAATTTGAACTTAATTTTGTACTTGCCAAATTAATTAGTGGAGCTTAAGCTTAGTATTAAATGTATTTATAGTTTTATCTATATGTTTAATTATAAATAAGTTTAAGTATAATTATTAATAATATATTGTGTATTCTTTAAATTTCTTTAGAAAATATCAGCACTTTTTCATGTCGCATTAAAATGGTCTTTGTTAAATAGGCTATGTTAAGTCGGTTCGACCTATTTATTGAAGTTGAATGTAATCATGCTGTGTATAACATGGTACAAAACATTCTGGTCTAACACAACATGTGATTTGTACTGTGTTTAACTGGCTAACCCTATAGAGAGTGCCATATCACAGGGCCCTCACGACACGATCCATATTTAAAAGTAAGGGCTATGCTTCAGCACACATGAGCTACTTAGGTGTATTTCATGTGCGAGCATTTTAAATAAATGGAGCATGTATGCAAATCAGGTGTATATTGAACGTGAACATTTTAAATAAGCGCCTCTTAAGTGCAGTTTAAGTGCACTTCAAATGTAGACATTCTAGATAAAAGGAGCTTATGTGTAGCTTGGGTTTACCCCAAACGTATGCATTTTGGTCAAAATATGTATATGTTTGGATCAGGCATAGGTTAAGCACGAAATATACTAATACTTCAAAATAAATTTATATAAAATATTATAAAAATATATTGTAATTATTTTATCAAATGTTTTTGATATTATAATTTTAAAATATAAAAAAGTATACTTAATAATAACTTGATTATTTTTAGGTTTCATTTATGTTTTTACTTTTACTATTTTAAGAGATTTTTTCTTCACTAAAATTAAAAATAGTTAAATTTTTGACATGATTTTTTATATTTAACTAATTTTTTTTTTTTAAAAAATATTTTTATGGTCTTTAGAGTCATTTTACTTTTTCATCAACTACTTGAC
Source organism: Nepenthes gracilis (assembly GCA_033239525.1). NCBI lineage: Eukaryota > Viridiplantae > Streptophyta > Magnoliopsida > Caryophyllales > Nepenthaceae > Nepenthes > Nepenthes gracilis. The sequence continues at coordinate 21,458,386 of BSYO01000001.1, forward strand.
TTTAAATACTAAAGGCTAGCTTCTATGGCACTATACCGGCCAGTTGGATGAAAAGGTATAATGCCCATTGATACTAGCATGAGAAATATGTTCGATGACCTATCAATTTAAAATTTGAAACTTTAAATAGCTATTTGTAATGTTAGAAATATGATTTAATTATAAGTAGTAAAAATTTACTTAATATATTCTTATTAAATGACTATATTTCACTGAACTTGTAAATTACATATAAATTTACAAAAGAATTTATAATTGTTGTAAGATATGTTAATTTTAGATAATTTTAATATTTTAAATTTTTTAAAAAAATATTTTTAAATATAATATTAATAAATATGTTATTTTTAATAATTTTAATATTTATTTGAAATTATTTATTTAAATTTTATATAATATAATTATCTTTATCATCACAAAAATTATAATCATTTCAAAAAAAAAAAAAAAAAACAAATTATGCCAACAAATGATAATAGTTGGCTTAACAGTAAGCTTTGAATAATATAACGGATTCGTGTAAATTTATTAATAACAAAATAAAACATATCTAAAAAAATTTAATTATTTCAATTATCTTCAAATTAATATCTATAATCAGTTCTACCTTAAGTTTTGTACCAAAGAGAAACATTTAGTAGAGACCAGTTAATTAATTTTAAAATATTTTTAGATAATATTATATTTACAAATTAATTTATTATATTATAAATTTATTAATATAAATAAATAAATAAAATATTACATTATCAAATAATAATAGTTTGAGCTTTGCATAAAAATCATAAACTTTGGCTGAATCAAGGACTTAAAAAAAAAAAAAAAAACCCTGCCACATGAGGATATTATAGTAAATTCTGGTTCACTAGACCGTTATGCATACACATTTGTTATAACTTTGATTCAATGACTTAATATATATATCGGTAAAGTTTAGTGGAATTTGATTAGAATGGAAGACAAATAGATTGGTTTATATATCAAGATGCGCATCATTATTCTACGGTGCAGGCAGTGGCGGCGTTGACAGATATTTGTGGTGGCAGTGGTGGCGGCAGATTCAAACAACCGACCTTTTTACTTTGTAGATCAAAAGGAGATTCTCATCTGCGTTCTATCGAGAAAAATACTATGGAAACTGTTTCTGACAATGCAAAAATCAGAAAATGTAAAACCCATTTGAAACCTGCATCAAATTTTATCAGAAACTGGTGCAGTTTTATGCAATGTTTCTGTATATTTCAATAAGAGCACTATGGAAATCCCATTTGATTAATATAACCTCAACTCCCTACACTTCTTTGCTGGTTGTTGGGATTTGCTAGATTTTACTTTAAACGGGTATAGTAGGACTGGTTCTTGGAACCGGCTAAAATGGATTGACCCTATCTACCCGAAATAACCAATCTTTCCCATGCTCTAGATTAGTCGCTATATCCTTCTATTTAATTGCACACATCAAAAAATAGGGAAATCAATCACTGGTATAATAATACCGCATCGATCATCAACCATCTCAGAACTAAGAAAATTTCCCGTGTGGAATCATCCTGGTCACGTGGCTACGTTTTCGGCTTCCTAGGGACCAATGCAGGCACCGTCACACAAAGGGGAGGGGGACATGGCAACAAAACTATTTATTAAAAAAAGGGGGGGGGGGCATTGAGCGAAGAATGGTTTTTATGCAAAGTAAAAAGGGTGTGTATACAGTAGAAATTAAGGATTTAGTTCTTCGTGAGGGTACAAATGTACAAGAGGCTGGCGTAATTTCTTATCCAAACAAGTGAATTCAGGACAACATACCATCAGATATTTGCTGTTGTTTCCGCGATTTCATCCAAGCTTATAGTCTGCAAATGTAATCAGCGCCGAATTATTGGCAGATCAATAGCCAAAAATGCTTCATACCAAGAGTAGATCAATTGAAAAAAAAAAAAACACTGAAATCAGTATCTAATATCGGAAAATCAGCAATTAAAATAAACAGCTGAAATTGGAAGTCGGCCCCTCCTCATCCCCTCCCAGCTGACCAAAAAAAATAAAAATTGGAGGCCACTATTTAATAATGAACAGGGTCCCTGGTTTTAGCCCCAAATCATTGTGAAGCCATTACTTCTCTTTATGAGTTTCATCTGGGTAGAGGAGTATGCAGGGGAATACACACACAACATCAAACATATCAGCCACAAGAACCAAACTCATTTGCTAGACAGTTCGGGTAGTGTGCCGCTTTGAGTGTTTTCAGATTTCAGTGTTCAGGTTATTTACGAAACAACTAAGAGTTCTTGATAAGAAAAGTGTTGCTGAATTATTTTCATCACTCATACCCTTTCAATAGTGCCAATGGTAGTAGCTCTTACTCCAATAGTAGACCACATAAATATGTTATCTCGTGTGAACATGAATTGTTATATTAATTTCACTGTTACTCATAATGGTCATTCCCAAAGGACAGGAAATTTAGTTGCCACTTCTCTTGCCCTATAATTGATCTCAGGCTGTAACAACAGTGGGTTGCAGCAATGGCTGTCAGGGTTAATGAAGAGAATGATGGATGGAGTTGAAATGAGTAAAGGAAAAGGGGGGCAGTGCTACGTCAATGGAGGATGCGGTGAGTTAGATGGAGGACTAGGTGATGGAGGTGGTAAACAAGTTGCAGCCCTGTGGCGTTCCTTGGGATGTTGGGGAGTTTGCCATGACTCTGTGGTGGGTTTTGCAAGTCTTACAAGTAACTTTCACTGTTTTTGTTAAATTAATCTGAATTTGAAATTTTTAAAAAAATCTACAATAATTCATAACTAGAGCCTTTCGGGTTGGCAGTCTGAACATGCACAGTGAGATTGAAACTTGGGAGATCAAAACAAAGTGCGGGAAGGGTGTACAACTTGCATGGGCACTGCCTTTCATCCCGTCTACAGCAAGGGAAAAACTAAATATTTCTATCCTCTCCTGTTTACGTTAATTACTCAAATAACAAACTTCCAATTTTCCTAAAATCAACCCTTCTGCAAGCACTTTCTTTTTTAATGCTGGAGAGTTTCATAACTTCTTCCAACTGGAAAATCAAGAATGTAATTGAAATTTTCATGTCAAATCATCTGTACTGCATCTAACTAAATCTTTCTTTTATTGTTCATTAGCACAGCAATAGTCCTAGTCAATATTATACTTCAAGCAGGTGTAATTATCTACAACATCCAAAGGCCATATATAAAATCAAAATAATGTTTTAGCAAAGGCATATCGTTGAGTAGAGAGTGGGCCTCAATGCGACATTAAGATTGCTCAAATGTGACTGGGGTTTTCACGTGTTTAAAATCTCAAAACCAACATTACTGAAATGCAGGGATAAGCCTGCTAACATATGAAACTTCCCCAGACACTACAATATAATAACATTGTGAACTGGGATGCCCTCTATGCATATCATCCAGCACCAAGAAAGTCACCCATGAGGATCTAGTGTTACCTGTTCCTTGCCAGCAAAATCATTATCAGGCGTGAGAAAGAGCATGCAGTGACACTCCTTCCTGTCAATTTAACATGGCAAACAAAATCACTATGAAAACATAATATCAAGTGTACAAAAGAAAAGAAAATTGCAGCTACTAAAATTTAAATAAAAAATTCCAAACAATTATAACATGACACAAATTAATAAAAGCATGAATTCTCAGAGACATTTATAAGGATCGCCTATCTTCATTAGCAACAGATGGAAACACAAAGCTAGCATGCAAGGCTCAGAACTCATGTATTCCTACAGGAAACAGCAGTCGTCCAACTTATGCTAGAAAACTAATGTTTTGCTTTGCAATTTCATCAATTCAATAACAAATGCTCCCTCAACAAATTGTTTTCCACACAAGCATATCAACAAAAATGTTAGTAAAATATCAGGCTGAATGATAATCCAGTTGACATTATTATCACAAACAATCCTATCATAGCTGATCTTAAATCGAAAGAACTAAAGATAGATCAATGTAGAACAAAGGCCACATAGATTAGGAAAAACATGAACATAAGATTGGTGCAGTTGAGATGAGGAAGCTAGAGGGATTATGAGAAAGTAAAGGACTTGAAGCAGAAATAGAAGAAAATAGGGGAAGGCAAAACATCTAAAGCAGAAATAGGAAAGGAGAGGGAGAGGGGGAAAGAGAGAGCAGAAGGGACAAGGTGCAGCAGAGATCAGAGGTAAAATTACCAACAGTGTTCATATTCAGGGAAACAGCACCCTAATTTAACATAACGAGAAATATCACTACCTTTCACATCGTCTGCTTCGGATATTCTTTGACTTCCCCTCTTCTGTTGCAAAAAGGATCATGTGTAAAACCAGAATTCCTGATTACACCCCCTCCACTATGCAATCATTCCATTTCCTGAGCCTTTGACCATTCCATCTTCTCCCTCCCCATAGAAGCCATCAACGTTCCGTGTATCTTTTATTCCTCTCTCATTACCCAACCATCTCTATCAGGACCGGCTCTATCTTCCACTACCACCACCCCCAATCACCCACTTCAGAGCACCACCCAGATTTCACTCTCACCCCTAAAGGAATTACCATTATTGATTCTTTGCACCATCATTGCCATATTTTCCCTCCTCTTTTGGACAGCCATCAGCATCTCCTCCATAGCCTGAACAAACCATTGAAAAACCTATCCAGGATCAAAGCCATGAATGAGGCCCAACCTATCACCCACCACTTAAAGGACCAATCTGTAGAATTGGAGTGCACTAGGAGTTTCTCCAACTTTCAGTGCCAGATAAGAGCTGTCGATTTTGCTGGCACAGAGACCGTAGATGGCAGTTCCTGACTGGTAGAAAACAATCTTCAATTTGATTCTCTTTACCTGCCTCTTTGTCTGTCCTTTAAGATTTTCAGACTTCTTGTGAATCGTGGTTGAGTTGATTATGAGGTGACACTGATTTCTCCTCACCAAATTAAGTAAATATGTAAAAAGTGGTGGTGATTGTGGTCCTTGCTAGTAGTGATGGAAACCCTAGGAACAACTGACGCTTCCTCCACAGTAGCATGCAGCTCTCAGAGGGGTATGTGTCAACAAGACTCTCACGACACGTGCTTAACATGTTCAGTTGTTTATTTAACTTGGGCACACACAGACTGAGGGCACATTAGGAACATCTTTTTGCTTTTTTTTAAATACAAAACAAAATATTAGATTTATCTACACTAATTAGCAAAAAAATCTAAAACATACTCTTTTGTTGCATAAAACCCGCTTTGCAAGTGCATTACTTATGCAAAACAGAATGAAAAATATAATCTAGCTATTGTTTCGTTTATGATGACTCCATCACAATAAAACAAATATAGAGAACCATCTGCTCCTGATAAATATTCTCCAGCTATTAACACGAGACTCCCTAAATAAATACCAATATATTTAGAAAAACTAATTTGGAACTTCTAGAACCCTCATTAGGCCTCGTTTGGTTGGATTATTTGAGAGTGTTTTTAGCATTGGCCCCTTCCAATTGTCAGAAGCTTGCTTGGTTTCTAAAAAGAAAGTGTTGTTGGAATAGCAACAACACTTTTCTAATAACTCACTTTGAGCTTTTTCTATGCCGTTAGAATAACAGGAGTGTAGTGATAGAAGTATCCTCTCTTTTTTAAAAAAAAAAAAAATTTATCTTTTTAATTTTTTCCATTTTTCTTCTTTTTTTTTTTTTCACTTTCTTATTTCTTATTTATTTTTCTTTTTGGACTAGTTAGAACTCTACTCTTGTTTTTCCTTTTTCTAGGGAAAAAGACACAAGTGTACTCCTTTCTGATGAAAACAACTTAATATTTGTAATTCATGTAATTTTAGTTGTATCATTTACATGTGTAAATGTCAAGATGATATTTTTAATTTAATTCTACTTCTCTTTTAGTACATGAAAAATGAATTCAATATATTTGATCTTTTTTAAGGTTTTTATTTTGCACATTTAAAAAAAATGAGAAATAAATGAATATATGTCCTTATTGATCATTTAATAATTCAGCAGTTAACAGTACTATAACCAAACACTATTTTTACACTTTACATCAATAACAACATTGAACAATTGTTATAGCTTAATAGTAAACAACTAACAGTAACAACAAATTCCCAACAGCATAAACAAACTATCGTATAAAGTATTCTACGGCTTTAACCTTTGTTTAGCAACATAGTTTGCTTTTCTCATGGCTTCACAACATATATAGAGACCAGCATTCCTTAGATAAAATTTCTTCTCCAACTATTAAGACACTTCTATAGTCTATGCCTCAGGAATAAATTCCATTCAAGCAATAGGAGTTGGGTTACCCTGCATGCTGCTTCCAGTTTATCCAATAATGTGTCCTACGGGGCCAACATACAATTCCAATTGATTATGTTTTCCACATATCCATACAACAAGGTTTTCCAACTCGCCACATTCAAAAATGAACAAACCATCACATACCAGCATCAAGTCTCCACATTCCCTTATACTAAACATATCCCTATTTCAACTACTCTTTGTCTAGCTGCAGCCTCATCTTAACACCTTAAAACTTATAAATGTGACAAAGCAAGATATATGCTCCCTGTACACAAAATTCTAACAAAGAATAGAAGGGAATTCGTAAATGACTCTCGAATCATACCATTGCTTCAGATGTAAGGTCACTGATAACAAAACAGGCATCCCAAGGGCCTACAGTCATATATGATGAAAGTTGTAAGCACACAAATCCCAAAAATGCAGATTTCTCCTACAAAAATGTCTTCTCCAATCGGGGAACGCATTAGAAACTAACTTGAACCAATAGATCCTTGAGAAGTGGCCATTATACAATCCTCTTACCAGATAGAAATGGATAGCCTTGAAGCGGTCTTATGCACTTATTACAAGGATATAAGCTGACCACATATCGGTACAGTCTTCTTCCCCCAGCTCTTTCCCACTCTCAAGATTATCTATGTATAATATAGTGTCCTCATCCTAAAAGGTAGCTTCTAGACATTTCATGCTAGTGAGTTAGCAACAGCTACATCCAAATGCTAAGGGTAAACTATAAGAGTACAGTACGAATCTTGGGACCTTCCAACCCCTAGGGGCCAGAGCACTTAGGATTTGAAAGGCTTAAGCTTGTTCTTCAAGATGGTCCTTGGTGGTAATCACCTGAGGCAACTATGCAATACTAGCACATGAGCTAGAGCATTTATAAAGTACCTCAGAAGCCGCAATTTAGGAAGAGAGAGCTCAAAGGACCTGGGCAAGCAATCGAACAAACTCACTTTTTGGATGGGCATTTGATGAGTTATAAAAATTCGATGAAAGGGCTTCGATGCGAATGATCCCAAAACAGATCGATAAGAGTCAACTTGATTGGAAGGATCTCAAACCACAAAGAATTTTCAACTAGTTTGAAATCTTTTGATTTCAGGCACTCTCCAGTAGAAAATTTAATCTTAGTCAGTAGCAAAAAAGTTTTGAAAGAAAAAGTTTCTCAACTCACTGATGGTGCTATAATAAGTTGTCCACAACATATTCAGCTCATATCTCACCCTTAATTTTAGTAGAATAATTGATTTTGATATCACTGCAATGACCTCATCAACCAAAATCTTCACCATGAAACCAACCTTCCTAAGCAGGAGCAAATATGTATTAGCCTTCAGACAGGAATTTTTATCCTGAAGTAACAATTTATAGGCTAGTCAGAGATCAATACTAATAGAAGTCTTCTTAAGCAATTTCACTTCTAAAAGGACTTCATAATCTACTTTACCAGTGCCTTTACACAGCATTTCCAATGTCCAAGTTGCCACTGCAGCAAAGCCTCTCTTATTTTAAAAAGACAAAAATTCAAATGTCAAATACTCAAGCTGGGTAGACCGTTTTCTTCACTAAGTAAACAGGCCGAGGCTTTGTGATTCTGTTTTGATACGCAAGTTTCACTGGATTGCTCTCCCCAATTATCGAGCAGAATCGAGAAAGCAGCAGAAGCCATCAATAGTCCAATATGCATCTTATTTAAGGAAAAACGAGGTTCCAATATGCATCTTGAACATCCTTAGGTGTTATAGGCAACAGAATGAAGCTGAATTCCTTTCATGTGCTTAGGAATATGTAGTAGAAGTCTTTGCAGTCCTCTTAAAAGTAAACTATAAAGATATTAAGGGTTTTCTTTGATTATGGAATTGAAATTCAAAATTAGAAGTCTAAGTTTAATTCTATTGGAGTTAAAATTGAGTAAAATTTAAATTCCATTGTTTAGGCTACATAACGAATTACAATTTACAGAAAGAAAAAAAAAAAAAACAAGAATTTGAGGCCTTGATTAAATTTTTGATCCATATATTAAAACAAAGGAAATAATTGGCAAAACACAAATTCTAAATTTTCTAAAGTACAAATTTTATACAAATAAACAGTTTAAAAAAATTAGTTTTTTTACAAATAATATATTGTTGTATGTTTTTAGGAAATACTATTACATAAATACTTTTTTTTGGGGATATATTTTATGTTAATTTTTAAATTTTTTTTAAAATTAGAAATGACCGGTTGTCCATCTGACCCCATCTGTTCTGTCTCTGTGTGATAGACAAGCACTGACAAAAGCTTTGGCCTGAATAATAGGTCCAGCCTAAAAATATTAATTTGAAATAATAGTTTTTACATATATATCATTTAAAAGTATTTTTAGATAATACTTTTTATTCAAATATTAGCAATTTGGGTTTTTGGAGAATACTTTAATAAAATCACGATTCGCCCAACTTTACCCAACACGAACAATCGAAATATTTTATTTACTTGGTCTTACCCAGTCCGATTTTATCATATTTAACAGACAAACAATTCAAAGACTTGAAACACAATTCTTTATTCTTTCCCAAAAATCATAAAGAATAATCCCAAATAATTTTCAATTCCAAGGAATTGAAAGTTGGAATTAGATTTTCAAATCTTTATGACCCCAAACAATAGAATTAAAATTAGGTTTGGAATTTCAAAGCCCTATTTATGGGATCCAAATGGACCTAACCAATGTACTTGATCCATGCTTCTCAGAAAATGCATACTACATTTGAGTTATTGTCAGAAATTTGGAGTTTTGCCAGATTTAGCAGACAAGCGATTAGGATTTTCAAAATGGTGAAAAAAAATAGAATCCCATGCATAAACTCTGCCCAGAAATAAAATTTAATTAAAATATAAGGACTATTTCCCCATGAAGAGGGGAATGCAAACAGGGCCAGGGAACCGAAGGTTGTTTAGCATCCTAAAATTGTGAAGAATAAATAGGAAGTTATAACTACCTCTCCCTCATAGGGACACAAGGGCAGTTCCAAAAACCCTGGCTAGCTTCAGCTGGTTTGTCATCATAGTGCCTGAAGCACATTAAATCCAGCAAGTGGATCATAAATAGTGTGATCAAAAACTGCTGAACAAAACAAAGATTAGTACTCACCTGCAAGGGCAGAGTGGAGCTCCCAACGTGTCCTTGTGCTCAGCTAATCCCTGTTTGAAGTCTCAAAAACACAGTCAATTTACTTTACCCTTGGAGCAACAATTGCAGTCAAATAGATGGGTGGCAAAATTTCAGGAATGAGAATATGCATCACTATGCAAGGTCTGTTAATGTTCTGTCCAAATAAAAAAAGAAAAATAAAATGATGTCTAATACTTTACACGGATAATACCACTATGTACTAGTCAAACTACCAAAATAAAGCTCAGAAATGGCTCCATTGATAAACTTTGATAACCAAACCCTCATACTACAGAGGGAGATATACAATTCATGTCAGAAAATTTTGAAAAGAAAACAGTAGTTATTGAACTAACAAGAATCATTTCAAGTCGAAGAAAGCTAAAACAAACTTGTGACAATATTTTATTTTGCATTATTCCAAACCAACAAGAAACGAATTGAACCAGGATACTCATCCAAGGGCACTGTAATTTGAGAGGAAGGCAGTTATAAATATCCAGAAGACATCAATAAATGACTTCACAAACCATTTGATGTTCATAAATTGAAGACTCCATGTTTGCTAACCTAGGAATGCAGCCAAGCAAGGAAGCAAAACAAGACACATATTATTTATTATAGTCAATCCTCCGCCATGTTCATGGTCAGTTTATGAACTTCATGGCCCCAGCTCTAACACAAAAGCAGAAGCACTGTTGACAAGCCCACATCTGGGATATGAATTGCTACCAAGCATAAATAGTAAATCATAAAAGCTAGACAAGAACAATACCTTGATCACAACAGAAGTGACTCCCTTATCAACACAAAAATATGTTCCTGACCTACGTGCATACTGCTCAGAGAACTTCCTCATAATTTCAACAGACTTCTCTGATGGTTCCACTGATGAAACAGGATTGCGTTACAGTTATCGTAGCACATCATAATGGATAACTTTGGGGGAATTATAGTCAAAGACAACTGAAATAGTGCAACACATTAAAGAGATAGAATGCTGAAGTCCAGATAACTCCAATTCTAATGACTAACCAGGTTGTGCCAAATATTACCCTAGATTTAGTATGTTATTAACCCCATATCACAGTATATCAACGTACTGTAAGGAACATTTAGCTTAATGATTATCTCATTATTTGAGCCACAGTATATAATGAATTCAAATTATCTTCGTGGGAAATTTTACTTGGCATGCCGTCAAATACCGGAACACAAAGCACTCGTAATTGAACCCATCACACACCGAGCAACATTTTTACAAAACAAATACTTGCCAACTTAATATCAATCCAACTCATTTCAAATTTAGAAACCATAATTAATCTTCAGCAAAATATTAAGACAGATTTAAACAAACAAGAATAAATTTCAGGAGCTGGAGTCTAAACTTAGGGTTTATGGATGTGAAGCCAAGTTTGCCAGCGAGTTAGGAATTCAGACAACAAAACTCAATGGAATAGGGCAAAACGTGATGAATATCACCTTTGGCTCGGACGACATGACGATTACGGAAGCATCTCGGTGGAGACGTAAAAGACGCAATGCTAAAGCTGCAACAGTACGAGGTGGAAGCTTGCAGAGTTCTCATGGTGATATGCAATTACTCGCAAGGAAAAATCAATCCGAGGAAGAAAACCTCTGTCAATTTATACTCATCCAAGTCCACCAACCGATGATTTCCTTTTTCATATGTGCATTTGGTTTTGAATTTTTTTTTTTTTGGGGTTATTTCTGATTTATAATTTATGTAATTTTTTATTGTTTCTCAGCGCAACGCGCGCCACTCGTTATAAATATCAAAAATTGAAATTGGATACGAGTCTTGTAGATTTGGATGCCATCTGACCGACCGCTTCTGGATTGTGTTTATTTAGATTGTCATACGGTTTATCATACAGAGTTGGAGTCGGTCTAAATTTCAAAATATTAAATATTTTTATTTTAATAAAAAAGATAATATTAATTAAATTTGCTTTAAAAATATAAAAAAAATAATGATAAAGAACAATAAAAAAAAATAAATTATAACAAAAATTATCAGATTTTTATTGCTACTTGTGGAGACCCATAAGGCGAATTGGGTGATAGAGAATAAGTCCTCACACGATGTGATCGAAACCCATTTATTTTTTATAATTATTAATTTTTTTTTTACATTCAATGGTATATATTTTAAAAATAATAAATATATATAAATATATAAATAATTATCTTTTTTGTTATTTTTTATAATATTAAAATATACAATTTTGTTAATTATTTTTAATTTTTTTTCTGAGCTATTATTTATATTTTTAAGAGTTAAGATTAATAAAAAATTAAATTTTAAAACTATATTAAACGCGAATTCATAGAGAGCTAAGGGGCTCGTCCTGAACGCACCGCTACCCATTGTATAAGTGTGTATTAATTTGCTTATATTTAAATTTAAACTTTAATTTTAAAAATAATTACTGGAATTTCCATTTAAAATTTATTATATATATATATATATTCATTTTATAAGCTTTGCTTAAAAATTTTATGTGAGTTTTTAAGCATTATAAATATTATTTTGTGTATACAGACGACTCGATTTGATGAGCTAAAATCTATAGTTTTCTTGTCTAAATTTAATTTATCTTTTAACATTTTAATAACCAGAAGAAATTATCATTTGGCATCATCAACTGAGCTGAGATATCAAATAAAGATTTCACAAATTAAATTGTATATATATATATATATATATTTTTATTACAAATAAATACATCAAGTAATACTTTCTTCAAATTTTTCCAAATTTATATTAATAAAATGAAATTTGAAAACATTGTATATAGAATAATTTTCCAAAATGAACCTTAGACTTTAGTGCAAAAAAATGGAAGCATAAAATAGGTTAAACTAGAGTGTGAAAAAATGAAAAGGAAAAATAAACCTAGACTATAGTGTAAAAAATACCTAAAAAGATTGGGTCAAAGTGTATTAAAGACCTAATGGGGATAATAAAAATGAGCCGGTTTAATATAAAGATTCACAAGCTCAGCAGCAAACCTAAAAGGCATTTAGTACACAGGCCTAGGGGCCGATCAACGCTTTTGTTGACCTAAGCACAGCCCCAACCAGCTAGAAGCCCAAGTTGGCCACAGCCTAATCCGGGTAGCCCACGGTGCTCTCCCCGCTTGCTGAAAATCACTTACCTTAACCAACAAGCACCCCGAATATTGTCCCAAATCATGATCCATTTAATAATGATAACTTTCAACTCAACAGATCTCTTATAATGGTAACCCAAATATCCGCTGTGTATAGTATCTCTTCAAAGAGGGAAAGAATCCCCCTAATTGATCATTATTACCTTAATCAATGCTCGGGATCCCCTCGCTAGCCCACTAAATCTGAACAAGCTAGCTAGTGGTCAACTTTGACATCTTAATGAGGTTGAGTTGGTACAAAAGTTATAAAAATTTCTTGAGGCAGACTCTAAAGGTATGCCTACAATTATGTTAATACTAGCCCATAAATACTACTCCCAAGAACTTTCAAAAGACCACTCTCAATTCAAAGAGCCTCCGAAAAATCCCTCCACAGTCCTCGCTCCCTCAATACCAAAGCTACTCCCTGTGAGTGCATCACTGCGTCAAAATCGTTCCACACTAATTATAACCTTCGAGTCAAACTCAAAAACCCACTTTCTTGCATCATCGCTCATATCCTTGTATCCCTACCTCTTTCATCTTATGAGAAAGAAAGCTAATTTGAGTGTCGGAAGATAAATTGGAGAGCGAGTTCTGTTAATTATATGACATTTTGTTTTTGAGTTGCGGTGTATAAGATCTAGGCCACGAAGTACAGAGATTGGATCCGGTTCAATTTGACCTAACGATCAAGCGATACTCTAACAGTCAATAATTCAGATCCAGGGCGCATCAAGACTGATGCGTATTTAGATAATAATTTAATCGAAATAACTATCATCTAATTATGAATGAATCCAAAAATCTTCGAACCAATATTTTTTATATTGCACTAGAAACAAAAGTTAAATGGGAGTTTAGTATATTTTTCAAGAAAAAAACTCTTCAAACACTCAAATTAATATAAAAAATACTAGTCAAATTGAAAAGTAAATAAGATACAATAAATAGCTAGCTATGATGAAGGCTCGCTATTGGTAGTGTTTGAAAGCGTATTGAAATGTGCCATTAGATTGACTTGGGGGCCCCTTGTTTGGGAAATAAATTGCTATTTGGAAGACTTGCTCTATTCCCAAGAGATCCCGTGGGGTGATTGGAATCGACCGATGGGACCATCAGAATAACTAGCACAAGGTTTTGATATTTTTTTCATCACTTAAAGAAAAGTAGGTGACACTGCCCATTCTCTAAATTGACTGGCTTTCTCTCTTACAGCAAAATCAGGCTAGGCTAAATCAACCAATGGTGTCTATCAATGTAACTAGCATGCGTTTGTCTAATTGATTGATCGTTATCATTGGCCTCAGTTGGAAAAGACAACGAGAAATGCATTTGTCACATTTTTCAGTTCTCTCATATAATTATTTTGACTGTTATTGGGCAACTTAGTAGTTCTTGCAACCTTGAAATCAACAAGTTGGCATCTCAATTGCCCATTCTAATTGTATATGAGGTAGTCGAGGCTTAACATTTTTCTTGGATGGGGGCAAGTCCCATGGATTTTAGAAAAAACCTTGCTTGACTAATTCGTGCTCTTTAGCCTTTTACTATAGGTTTTTGGTGGTCAAGTGAAAAGTTAAATGATCGAGATTTTATACCTCTGCATCGAGGCATTCCTACCCATCTAATCTCCGGACATAACTCATATTCCTTTAGACATATATTTACCAAGGTTGGATGGGCCGGTGTGTTAAGTATATGCATAATTTGGCATGGCAAAAAGAGTTTTGAAGCTTTGAAGTTTACACAACATAAGGAATGTTGTCTTTGGCAATGAACCGAATAATATTTAAAATAATAGCAAGTTTCTTTCTTTATTAGGTAAAATTGTCAATTTGAATATCAAGCAATATATTTTCCATTTAATCCCTTCTATGGTGAAATATCATAGGTCTATTGGGTAATATTAAACGTTTAAAATCACCATTCTTTAATCTAAAGACAAGTATTTGTATTGGGATTCGTAATACGCATACAATTAAGGCAATGAAAATAAATTCAAATATTTATATCAATCGTCAATTACCAAATACTATCGTAACACAAAGAACAAAATATATAATCGAACACATAAATTGTATAATAATATTTAATATGAAAAATCTTTCTTAATTAATAAAAAATTATAATACAATTCTTAAACAAATCTACTATAAAGTGTATAATTATAAATAACTCTTATTTAAAAGTTATTCATAACAATTAATGTGAATAATCAATCGAAATATAACCCCCAACACATATAATAACCACAAAAAAGAAAATACAATAAGAAATTGACTAACCAATCTATAATACAATTTAGAACTAACGTTAAAGTAGTAAGTTCAAATTTGACAAAAAATAAAATTTAAATCGAACATAAATAGATGATAAAATGTTCTCTTATTTCTTTTCTCTATTTTCTCTTCCCTATAGCAATCTATGTTTACATGGCCTTTGATGTATGCCCTAAAATTAGAATAGTGCCTGCTATATCCCATATGACCATTTAAGTAGCTAGCTCACAGTGTGCCTCTCAAAATCCTCTCTAACTTAGTGCCTAAGATGTCAGCTTGCAAATTTTTTTTGCATATAACTACTAAAAATTATCCCCAATGTGACGCTTAAATTGTTGGCTCGTAGTCTTTTTATGAAATTTTTAGTAAACAATGCCACTCGAGTGAACCTCACGTGGAACATTATGATAGCTGTAAAAGTGAGAAGCATCACTTTTAATAAATACATAACTCACAAAAAAATAATCTAAAATTTAATAATTTGAACATCCAATGAGTCCATACTTATATTCTAAACTCTAATCCGAATAATATTCTAGATACCTTATGTAAATTTACAATTAAAGAATATATGGTTAACGAATTCGTATATATTTTTATAAAATAAATATATATATATATATATTGAAGAAATATGAAAAGAATTTGACATATTCATTGTGCCAAATAGATCTACAATAGCTAGCTAAAGAATAAAAGTATAAGAGGATTGATAATTATGGGCCCAAACAAGAAGTGACTAATCGACTTTTGAGCAACTGGATTGGATGCTCAATCAATTCAACCTGTCTATTTTTATTTTAAAATTGATTTTATTTTATATTTGTAAGTTAAATTAGTTTTATTAATTAATATTGTTGTATTAAATTAACATATCTTAAATCCTAATTAGTGTTTAAGATTATAATCTAATTTACTCAATCTCTAATAATATACTATATTAAACACCCTTTTCATCTAAAAATTACTTCTAAGCTTTGAAAAGTTGTTTTTGACAACCTAATATTAACAACAAATATATATTGGGGGCTTATTGAGTGGGCTCTTTTAATCGACTAAAAATTTATGAATGACGTCGGGTTGATTTTGGTTCATGTCGGCTACTTTTTAGACTATGATAAAATTTCAACCCGTATTATTTCAAATCAAGAAAAAAATTTATAATTTAGTTATACTTAATCCAAGAGCTCCAAACCCGGATCTATTATTTTTTTCCTTCATAAAAAATTAATATATAATAATATTAGTATAATTTTTAAACAATTAAACCAATAATATTTATTAATAAATATTTTAAAATCTATAATATATTCAACATAATTTGATAATTGTTTAGCTAAAACTACTTGTTGAAATGTTTTTGAAATATAACTTGGCTATAATTGGAGCAAATAATTTAGATTATATCGGAGTCAAAACTCTTACCCAACGCATTTTTACTTCATAGAGAAGAATCAAATTTAATAATATTAATATAACTTTTAATCAATTAAGTCAACATCATTTACTAACAAACACCCAAAATTTAATAACCTATTAAACATAATTTAATTTTTTTTAAATTTTAAAAAAAATCTAACTATTGTTGGGGAATACAAATATTTAAAAATTTAATTTTATAAGATAATTAAGATCTTCACGGCTTTCCTATTACTAAATAACCCACCAAGCATACGTCAATCTGAAGTCAAAACTCAAGCTCGGTTAAAGCGGATAAAACCAGATCAACTCAGAATATATATCTATTATTCATCACGAGACAAAGAAAAAAGAGCTATTCTTGTATTCAATGTAATTAGGATTACCTTGCTGTAGTCCCTAAGGACTTGTTTTATGTATTTGAGGGGCATAAAAGCTCGGTCGCCGTCACCAAGCATACAACATACATTACAAATATACATGTTTGCAACTTTTAAATAACGTATGCACTACCGACAGATCGATAACATACAGCTTGTTCTTCACAACCGATATAACGGAAATATGCTCGAAAAACTATAGACAGGGAGACGAGGAAATGTAAGAGGGAAATAGAGGGGCAGCTACACAGCCAAGGTCAGCCTGTCCCTGCAGACAGATAAAAAGACTCAATGTTTGGTGGAAAAGAAAATGGCATAGTGAGAGGTTTGCATCTTTATTCAGTATCAACATGAAATCTTAAACTGTAGATTACATGTGCATCATCTTTTCTCACAAACTCTCTCATGATATAGCTAGAGTAAAAGCTGTGACACTCACATTGTCAAGTGCAGATACTCTTCAACAGGCAGAGGTTTTCTTCCACCAAACCAATTTATCAAAAATATGTCTGCAATTTCGAGTTTGAAGACTTCGAAGTTGTGATCCTCAGGCCAATCTACCATAAAAAACCACACAAAACTAACAATGAGAAACCATAACGGCAGTCATGAGAATTATAGACATAGACATGACATGCAACTTTGATAGTAGAAAAAATTCAATGTGACGAGGGAAATAATATGCATGTGCCCATATACTCTCATTTTGCCAAAAATATGCGTGAAAAAAAACAAGAAAAACAGTTATTCGCGACAACTTTCTTCTTTTTTTTTATTGATGGCCAGACGTGACAATTTGGGTACAAAAACAGAGTATACATGGAGTATGAATAATAGTTCCACCTGGCAAGATGTTTATTTTATTGTAGATAAGTTACCGACTAAAAATAATAGCTTTATGAGACGAGATGTTTATTTTTATTGTAGTTACCCACTATGAATAGTAGCTTTATGTGAAAAGATGCTTATTTATTGTAGCTACAGTTACCCTTCATCTCAGGATGTTTTGAGAACAATGCATTTTGGGCAAATTCTGCTTCCTTGGAGTTCCCCTCGACTAGTTTTAACTGAAATAGCATAAAACAGTAGTCAGTTTAGGATGGCGGAAGTGCCAGTGCAACCATTCACTATAATCAGACTTCTATGTGGCTGCGTAATCACTTTACATGGTATCAGTGGCTAATTTGTACATTTATTGTATTTTCTTAAAATTCTGTTCTTTCACACCGTGCCCTTTTTTCTGTTACTTGGATATTTCTCACCAAGTTTGATTCTAATACTTGCAATTAGCAGAATTCTAAATTCAAACAAATAACAAATCACAAAAAGGCTGTTGAGTTCAACTCTCATACATGGTGCAACAATTAGTAGAGCATATAACCGGCTACAAAATTAAGCGTTACTCTGAACAAGATAATTGTAGGATAACAATCTTGCAAATCAACGATATGCAAAGATAAATTGAGAGAAAAAACCTTTCCCGTGAGTGTCATTTTTGCACAGGTTGGGTTTTCAGGGTCCGTCTTCCCACAAGTTCCTAAAGGGTACTCACTAATTGTCATTGACGACCTCTGATCTATCAATGCATATTTTGCCGTCGGATCAAGAGCCGTCAGGTAGAAATATGGTATGCCAGTCCCCTTGCCAGGAAGCCCATCACTGAATGAAACCACATTCCTGTGTGGTGTTTAAAAAAATGGCAATAGGATAATAAAAATTCAAAGAGATTTGTTGCACAATGAAGAAAAAAGCCGTAAATAGAAAAGTTATGGTATATTTGGTTGCTGAAATGGAATAATGTGGGAATAGAATAGTTATTTCAGGAAATAGAAAAGAATGGGAATAAAATTGAAATTGTTATTCTCATATTTGGTTGTTGGAATAGAATAAAGTAGAAATTAGTATTCCATTGTTTGGTTTATAGAATAATATGAGGAATAAGGTGGGAATGGTAATAATAATAATAATAATAATAATAATAATAATAATACATAATAATAATAATAAAACATAATAATAATAAAAATAAAATGTAATAATATTAATAATAATAACAATTCTCATATAAATTGTGGGAATTGTTATTCCCACACATGTGGGAATAACAATTCTCAGGGAATATATATTCCCGATTAAATTTGTAACCAAACAGAGAAATTTCTATTCCTAGGTAATAGAAATTCTATTCTCACCTTATTCCCTTCAACCAAACATGTCATTAATATATTTGCTTCTTTCATAAGGGCATGATTCTAAGCATAGGATATGCGTGGCATCAGTGAACCAAGGATAAGAGAGAAAGAGTCCGAGTGTATCCCGAACTAATCAATACCAACAAAAATTCCACTCCAGAAATCTAAAAACACCAGTATTAATGCCTCCAATGGGTAAGTATGCTCAGGAAACAAGTTAAATTGCTCATACTAAATAAACCTAGACAATAATCTATTATCCAAAGTCTATTACGAAACTGTTTGTAACAATTTAACACTACAATCGCCATTAAAATGGAAATACAGAACAAGATGAAACTACACATGATTCAAAAGGATTATCACAATTGACTAGAATTTTCACCGTTGTCCCTCCTATCCTGTACAGGGGGAAAATATTCTCTGAGTTCTAAAGAAGTAGAGGATATTAACCAAGGACTCTGGAAAATGCAAGAATTATTAATTAAGCAGCCATAATTCTTTAGGGGATTATTATTACAGAATCTCTGACTTACTGAGGTTGATTCCAGAAACTTTAAAAGGAATGACGTATCCACCAGAGGAATTCCTTAAGAAGTTCTTCATTTAAGAGTTAAATTAATTTTGTTAACCTGCAGGAAGAAATTCTGGCACTCTATTGATGGCAAATGAGAAATTGTCTTCAGCATATATATTTTGCCCTTTAGTGATCCTCAAACGACCAAACAACTCATGACAGTCTAGGAGTAACCAACGGGAATACCTTGTAAAAGACCCAATCAAAGGACAAGCCAATTTGGGCTAATTTCTACTCCAACATAGTCTTTTTCTGCTTATAGTTCTCCGACACCATAGCTTCTGAGTTATTAAGTAATTAGCACAAACTTGTTCATATTTAAAAGTTCTAGGATGAGAACAGATTTCAGCTGACGGGTAAGCTTTGAACCAGATTGGAGTGTGTTGCCAGTAAGCAGAGGAAAGGAAGCTCTCGGGCTCTCAGGCAGGGTATAAAAACTCTGAGTAGGTTATGAAATCATGAGTTAGCCAGGAAAAATTTGTAATAAAAGTTTGTAAAAAAAGAAAACACACACACATGCAGTTTGTTGCTTCAATTAGACTTAGCCGTACTGAAATGGGAATCCAAGCACAAGGAAATAGCACTGAAGTGAACACCAAGACCACTAAGATCCATCTTTTCCTTGGGACAAGACCCTTTTAAAAGAACTTTTAGAGCCTAAAATGCAGATCCTATACAAAATAGACTGGAGCAACAATGTGTTTATTGCCTTGAGATGGATCTTAGCTATATTATTGTTGAAACTCATATAAAAGACAAACCTATACATCTACTAGGGCAAAATGCATCCAAAAAGACAGAAATTTTAGCTTGCTGCATTTGTCTAAATTTCCCAGTTTTAGGCAGCTACTATGGAGAGGTGGCCTATGTCATAAATTTCACAAAATCGATCAGGTTTGGCCAATGGGTTGACTTCAATCCTGTTAGCTAGTAACCAGTAAAAGCCGCAACATTACTTGTTGGTTGACATCCTGCTCTTAAAGTGAGAACAGTTTGTACTTTTAGACCAAAAGCACAGAGCATGTCACTAAAAGCACAATGACCGATATACAGGCTGTGGTGGACTGGGTTATCTAATTCATCAAATTTGTCCTATATTCTAATTAAATTTTCTTAACTCAATCATCACATGTCCAAGGTCACAGGCCACACTCTGTATTTAGGTCTCCATCCCTTCCAGTTTATTTCTCTCTCACACACAAATTGGTTTTGGCCAGTTATTGGGAAATAAGTTTTCAAAGTCTAAGATAATGAGAACTGTAGCAGGGACCTATTTCTTTTGAGTTCTATAAAGTAAGATGGAACAAATTTAAGGATTATCACTTCCTGTGATGCTCTTAAGAAGAGCGATTGGAGCATTTTTCAATCAATCATTGTGCCAGCATTGTGCTTCAGTACAGGGTGCGAGCAATGTTGGCATCCCTTTGAAATTTCAAAGCTATAAATGGATTAAAATGTATTTAGCTAACAACAAACCCATATTACCCATCATATGATTTGATTATTTGTAAATGCAACCCAGGCAGATGACCAGGGATATCGAGCTCCCAGCAAAGTTTTGATGGGTTGAGTATTAAATTACAGAAGTTGGCAGGCTAGGAAGCAATGGATCACTAATCTTAGTCCAACCTGTAAACATTCTGAGGCTATTATTCAAGACATCAAGTTCAGCCCATTTGCTGGCCAAATTTCAATCTTGCCAATGAATTTCTTAGCCCAATCACAGTGCTATTCTTAGCCTAATCAAGATAGGTCGGTGATTTTAGCCTAACAGGAGAATGTGAATCTGCCCACTTAAATGGCACAAATCAGCTACCAAGTACAACACCTTTCCTACTTTGTAAGAAGCATAGTTATATTAACTACCCTAAAACAATTCAGCTCGACCAATAAAATGGTGGACCGGTATCTTTGGCAGTTGGATTCTACCACCTGACTAGAAATGCAAACAAACAAATAAAAACAGGCAAATCAATGCAAACACTCTGAACTTGACATCTCCTCCACTAATGTGGTTGGTGGCATCATGGCCTCTGAGATTTGTCATTCTCTTTCTTTTCCCTCTATCAGGCAGGCTCTCTTTATCTCACTCACAGTCTCACAGGTCTTTGACTCTGTTACCCTATCACATATTGAAAATTTGTAGCAATATAATCGGCAGCAACCTTGTTTCTCCCCTTGTCATTATGGTTGCTCCATTCTTCTATTTTACTTTTGTACTATCAATACAGAGTTGAGGAAGATAGAGGAAGATAGAAGTAAAATGGAGGATAGACCCAAAAAACTGGGTAAATAAGCTAACACAATACGTGCTGGCTGCTTTTTCCTTTCTTGTATCAGATAAACATGTCACATTTCTGTTTATTGAATCCTGTGCATTCACTTTTCCTTGTTTAGTTTCAGTCCGTGGATGGGACCTTTCATCTTTTTTCAAAAAAATAATTCCACAACTATGAGCACTTGCATTTAATGCCTTTGATATTAAGAGATATATGTATATAGATATTATGTATCAATGGTTTATAACTATTATCAGCTATTATTTATATAACCTTATAATATATTTATTATTAAACCATTAGATCAATTGAACCACTTGTCGAACCAATGAACTAGTGGCCAGCTCTAGCACCAGCTCAATCATGATTCCAGTTCTAATAAAGTAACTATTAGGAAGCACAATGCTGACAATGGGAAGTCTTGCTGCAATCTTATTTACTCTGACATATGTGCCCCTTCCCCTGTAACTACTGAGAATCCAAAAAATAATTAGGGAAAATTGAAAAGTTCAGGTCAGTTATAAAAAAATAGCTATATTTGGAAGCACTAGCAGACAATTGGGAAGACGTGCGGCTATCTTATCTACCATATATGTGCCCCTCCCCAACTAACTACTATGCGAAAAATAAAAAAGAGGATATGAAAAATATTTCAGGAAATTCTAGATGTTTATAAACAGGAGAGGAAAGAGTCATTTTTCTTTTGGTTCTCACAAGGGCTGCACATGGTTTGAAATCTTATAAATCTTTCTGGCATTGGCCCCTTTTTTCTTACTTCTTTTAGCAGTTTGGGTGCAGTTTAAAGGATCATTTACAACCCAACAGCTAATTGTGGTTTAGATTTTTACTAAACCAAATCAAACCGAACTATTAAGCTAAGATAAACATCCCAAATCGTTAGTGTGCAGGTTAGTTAGGTTTGGCCGGTTTGTGTTATTAAGCTCGTTATCCTAAGATCTATTTGTTTACTTTAAATCATCATAGAAAAACATCAAAGCAACTAAGTGACAATAACAACGACAATAAGAATAATGATATCTCAATAATCTTTGGTTCTAAAATGACATAACAAATATCAAAAATACATAATAAAGAAATGATTGCAAGATGGCCTATAAATGACATTTATCATATTAGGAGGAACAATGATGTTACTTGACATGAGGACACAAATATATTATCCTCTTGGTAACCCGAAAAGCATGGACACCAATAGGGTAGCATATTAGTGTCTTGCATGCATCCAACACCAACATACTCTGAACACGCTCAGATGGACACGTGTTGGAATTTTATTTTACTTCCCCTATTTCAGACAGGACAGGAAACTGCAGAAATGATTACTCCTTTCTGATTTTCTCAACATAAAAAGAAAATGGGATCTTCAAAAACTTTAAATGAAGTTGTGGGTTACTAAACAAGAAACTCCAAACAACTTATTCTCTTTCTGGGGACAGCTAGCCATTCAAACACATTACTGGAGAGCTAAGAAGTACCAGCATTTCTACTGGGCTAGCTAATCAATGTCCGACACTTGTTGGACAAGCTCTAACATGTTCCGATAAGTTTTGGACGCATTGAGCTATCTTGTCATTTTTAAGAAAAATTGGTTCTTAATGTTAACTAAGAAAAATGGAGATGCTTTATAATTTAGAAACAATTTATAACCTACATACTCATTGTTTCGTTTTCATTTTCTCATTCTGTGAGGGATATTATAGCACTTCTTTATATTGATTACTTGTATATTGCTTCATCCTGTATTTTTTCATCATGAAATAAAAAAATACATTTCTATTGCTAATGGAGAATAACATAGTGTTTTGTTGATCAATTATATTATCATATTAATAAACAATTAAATTTATTAACATTTTGCATCCTTATTTTTTGAAAAAATAGTATCACTTTTTATTGCTAATTTTGGAAAAAAATAGTATTTGTTGATCAGTTATATTATCATACAAATAAATAATTAAATTTATTAGCATTTTGTGTCCCCATTGCTTTAAAAAATAGTATCATCGTATTGGTGTTGTGTCATACCGGAGTTCATGCTTCTTTGATAAAGATAAAGTAGGCAGTATGATTAGCAATGTGAGAGAGGGAGAGAGAGAGGGGACAGAGTGAGAGAGATGGGAATAAGGACCAATGGAAGGGAATTAAAAAGAAATGAGAGGGGAAAATAGAAAACAGTTAAGAAGCAGGAAGGAAAGAGGAGGGAGATAGCAAGCTTGCTCTAGTCTAAGCTTCTCGGTTCTCTCATCTAGAAATAAAAGAGCAGGAAGAGATTCGGATACTGTTTTCAATTACTATTTTCCAATGGCCAAGAAAATTACAAAAAAAAAGGAGAGATCTAATAGTCTATAAATCTACCATTATTTGGATGTATATGGAGTCTGATTTTAAAAAATCGATGAATTAATTAACATGTTCATAGTGTGTCATATTCTTCTTATAAAAAATAACATAGCTCCATGTACATGGGTGGGATCCATGTCTCGTATCCAGGCCCATGCTGCTTAGTTTGAAACATTTAGGTTATCACCTACATTGTTTAATAGTTCAGTGAAATTTATCACTTGTATATACTTAATATAACAATAAAAATGAACTTAATAATTGTAAATAATATGAAGATTATTTTTGTTTAAAAATTACTGTCATTGACAGCCATACAATCTATTACCTACAAACAACTGCAGGTGGAGTTGCCAATGAGTTGAGGATAAATTAATTTGACTTAGGATTAACTGGGTAAATTGGCGAGCAAAAAATTACTAAAAATTAGGCTTGAGCTATGCTCATTATATTTTTATGTTAAGCTCAAACTAATTGAGCTTAAACATATAACCAATACAAATTGAGTATTGAAGTGGTGGGTTTATCACAAATGCAATATATTTAGTGTGTTGTCTAAGCTTTGCTCCTTAACAAAGCGAGCTCATAAAATACACATGAACTTGACTTGTTATGCTTCATAAGGGGAGCTTGAACAAACTCTAACCAAACAATTTCAAGCCAAGCTCCAAGCAACTTCGTTTATTTAACTACCCTAACCTTAGGTTAATTATTGATGCCTTGTAGCCACTATTAATAAATATTGACTCATTAATAACTTTGCCAATCAAATGAAATAAATCCTAAACTGAGAATTCAAAGAGTGGTAAAACCATAAAAACAGTACACTTTTTTCAGATCTGTTTTTATTTAAAAACATATGCATGTAAACTTCAAATTTGTGCCCAATTTTACAAATAAGAAAAAATATAGTAAAACTGCACGTGCTTCCAAAGAAAGACATAATTTAAAGGTGACTCAATGCATGAGATTTCCCACATTATATGATCTGGGAATAGTCGCAAAAACACTGCCATAGAACTAGATTTAAGATGTTTTAGTGGTTTGATCCTGATATTTCCAGGCCACCTTATCATTATGGCAAAGCTCACACTCATTTTTAGGAACACTAAGAAAATGGAATACTGAAAGAGCAAAATAAATTTGAAAAACAAAAATCAGTCTTCCCATGTAAACAGACAGTTAAGTTTCATTAGAGCTTACGGTTCCAGAATCATCAGTTTCCAGCATTTAGGTATATGTTCCCAGCACTTCAATTCCAAGCAATTCCATTTCCACACAGCTTTTACTTTTGCATCTTTACATAATGTGCCTTATTTTAACCAAGTTTAGATTGCTTTTATAATGAAGAACCTAGTCAATATTTTAGTTTAATTTCAGTTATAAATTCTAAGTCCTTTTATTTTGAGCAGTTACAACCCCTTTCTCAGGAATTCACTTCTCTTTTTCAGAAAAAATTGCTGCTTTAAGCTTGCATTTTAGTTTTTGTCAATTTTCTGGACGAAGCACTTCTGTATTTTTATTTGTCAAGTGCTTTCTACCTCTTAGTTCAAGAGATCAATTTTCCTAAATCCCTATGCCATCACTAAATCATTGTGGCATTGAAGAGTGATTTGCATTATTAGTCCAAGTATTCTCACAACTCCTATCCTGTATAATGTTTTGATGGTTTCAATAACACAAACAAGTGTTTTTGGAATCTTCGTCAACAATATTTATTGGGGAAATAAAAAATCCCCACCCAAAATTCATAGGCTTGGGCCAAGCTCTTGCGTGATTTCACCCGCAAAGACCATGCA
Organism: Nepenthes gracilis; assembly: GCA_033239525.1. NCBI lineage: Eukaryota > Viridiplantae > Streptophyta > Magnoliopsida > Caryophyllales > Nepenthaceae > Nepenthes > Nepenthes gracilis. The sequence continues at coordinate 21,484,344 of BSYO01000001.1, forward strand.
TCAAATAAGTTTAGGCATACATCAACAAGAATCAAACTCATGGCTATGGACCCAACTGCAACTCCTAAGATGTTCTTATCAACTCTATTACCCAGTGTGGGTTGCTTGTCAACAATCATAGAATCAAATTCTAAAACACTAGTACAACAAGAATCCTTTCTCAGGAAGTGTAGTCAGGAAGCAAAAGAAAGAAAATAAAATTCCAACTCCAGACATGTTTTCTTATGTTCAAGAAAAATGCATACATTAGTCTTATATACTAGTTTTTCATGTCTTGGTTTGTGAAAGGCCCTCCATATTATGTTGCATTTTCTTTTCTTTGAATGGAAGATGAAATGGTAGAAATTGCTACCCCTTTGATATTTTATGAATTCTTACGTCAACCAATATGTGCATTCCTATGTGAATCAATATGTGATAAATGTTTTGCCATATTTTCCAAATACCACTTGTAAATGTCTGTCCCCTGAATTATTATTAGGAAGTTCAACAAATAGCATAACAATCCTAAAGCATATGATAAGAACTTCAAAAATTAAATTAACAGTTTTTCCTTGATTTTACAAAATGGCCATTAAAAAAGATGAGATAAATAAAAAACAAGTCAAATGGCACCAGTCAGTAGATTCCTCAACATAGAACTAGCACATTTGGATATGGCATGAAATTGAGGCATGTCAGCCTTAAAGCAAAGGTTTAGGTTCCCTTCCAACTCCAAGGAAGAGACTCATTTCAAAATCTCACATTTGGGCTCAAGCCTAAGAGACGAATATGAAAACTTAGAGGTGAAAAACAGAGATATCTGGGAAAAAGGCCCAAATTTTCTTCAGAAATGTCTATTTGTTCTACAGAAAGCTTAAGAATAAGATATGAACTGATTATACAGTGATAACATGCTCAACGCAATAATGCAGCTGGTGGCTCAATAAGAAAAATCCTATGTACAAAACTAAATGGGGTGGGAAAGTGGCAGAAAAAGAACATACCCAAAGGGTGCTCCCCCCAGTTCATTTGAAATGGTACTGCAAACATGAGATTAACACACTTTAGAACCAAGTCAGCTGCAACATCAGACAGGATATCTACCGCAGAACATCGCTGCTACAAATGAGGTAAAAAAGTTCACCAAAAATCATCATGTAATTCACATAAGTACTGAGTTCATAATTGACAACAAATGGGATCTGCTACTGATAAGCAAAAGATGAAGTGCCTTATCATAAGGAACAACGGATTAATAATTATGATTCCATATGACAGCCAATTACGTTAGATGCCTTCTGTGCTTTGTATAAAATAGTCATGAAGTTGTTGTAGTAATGTCAATGTGGTACAACACTTAAAGATACCCATACAAGTTTTCAAAGAAATAACTTCTGCAATGTCTAATTCATTGCTAAACAGGCTGTATCATTTGTTTCTTCATTAAGATTTGCCCGACTTGTCATCATCAGAAACTTCCTCCCTACTCCGAAGAATGAAAACAAAGGTAATAAGAAAAAATAAGGAAAGACAGAAAGTTAGGAAAAACAAATCCAGAAAGACTTGATATATTCTATAGGGTGGTCAAAAGACCGACGGTACCGGTGGGACTATCAGCATCGCTACCGGTACCGCCATGGTTGGAAGGTGACCGACAGTTTCCGGTACTAATTCTAGTATCATTTTTTGGGTAAAAGACAATATCTTGGCAGTACCGACGAAACTACCAAACAATTCACTATTTTTATTTTTTAGAAAATTATTAAAATAACTTCATTTTGATTTTTAAAAAAATATTAAAATGGCATCTTTTTAATAATAGGTAACCATTTTAAAATTATAACCATATCTATCATCTTAAATAGCCACTGGTTCATAATTTTAAAAAACCACCATGCTTAGAGCTTTTTGATACAACCACCCCCTCTTCCTCTCTCTCTTTGTCATCTTTATTCTTCAATCTTCATTTTTTTTAATGAAGGTTGAAGCCGACAAACTCTAACTCCACAAATTAGGTACTAATCTAAATCATAATTCATTTTTAATTTAAATCCTAGTGAGATTCGATTGTAGAAATTCTATTTATAAAATTATAAATTTATAGTAAAATTGTAAAAATATTTAATTCAAGAATTAAAGTTAAACTATTTGTAAATCGTAATAAAATATGTTTAATATTTTTCATAATCTATTTTTCTCTTTTTTCAATAAATTTAAAAAAATATATAATTTTGTTGTTGGCATTACCGCCTTGGACAGTACTAAAGTACTACTACCGGAACGGTATCTCACAGGATCAATAGCAGTAGCGGGGCCATTTTATACGGCAACACTAGTACTAGTTCTCATGGTACCAGTACCATTAGTACCCCTAACCATCCCTAATATTCCGGATAAATGACCAACTCGTATTAGTGAAAGTCAACTAAGCCAAGCTCATTATACAGTACTTCCCAATTAGTTCTCGTGTACCAATTAAATACATGAACAAAAGGAAAAGTTTGCCCCAATAAAGTCATCAAGGAGTCCCGCAAAGAACCTAGCCATTCTTGGAGCTCCATAGAAGACAGAGAAATGGTGTGTACGAATACCCATTGGCCTGCCAAATTTGAGGAAGCCATGATAAAAGGCAGGTTTTTTTGCAGGCTTGCAACCATTTACCATATATGGTTTGAGAGGAATACAAGGATTGTCCAATCTAAAAGCATGGAAATACAGGGTTTATGCAAGCAGGTATACCTCCCAATTACAGCTTTTAATCTCAAGAAGCAGTTAGCTACCAGAGGGGAGGGAATGTTAGATATTCTACAAATGTCTATTATTATATGTAAAGCTTTTGTAATAGCTGATCAATGCTATTCTGAGATGGTTAAGATTGTAGGTCCACCTCCAAAATGTATACCAAACAGAATTCCCAATTTTGTTAGGGAAGAGGTTCAAAAAATCTAGGAACATCCTGCTTCAAGGAAGGTGGATGCCTTCAATCATCCTCACATAAAGATGAGGAATATTAACTGGATAATTCCATATACTGCTAGGCCCTTTAAAGAAATAATATTTCAAAAGAAAAAGAAACTCTACAAATGAGGTCATAATCAATTCTTACCAGACAGAAATCCAAATTAAATGGTCAAAATAATATTAAAATAGGAAAATCCTAAAGATTGATAGGATGTTTCAAATGATTTGAATTCCCATATCAAAGGAAAGAAAATCCCCAATTAATTTGATATCAAAACTACAGCATGTGAATATTTAATAGTACGAAAATATTTGATCATAGTCTTTGATCACGTTTAGTTTTAGTTTAATTCTTCCATCATAGAAATGGACAACAATATGATGACTGATAAGTGGAAAGGATCCAGGCCCTGACACTATACTCATAACCAACATACATTTCAATGAACAACTCAATCAAACAAGTGAACCAAAGAATCCAAATCACACTCTCCATAGACAGCCAACCAGATAAGACACAATTCAACAAACAAATTACAAATCACTATCCAAATATTTCAACTAACATAATGGTAATTCACTAAGAAAAAACAATAGAAAACACTGATAAAACACTCCAGAGTGCCGAACTTCTCACCTTAATTTGATTAGACAATGAGAAAAACATATAAACAAATAAAACCCCAAGCCAAATCAGTCAATTTCAATTAGAACCATCCAGCAACAGCATATATACTCTAACAAACCAAACATGTTTCTACTGTGATATAAAGTAAGCATCACACGAAAAATCAGATTTGAGAGAGAGAAAGAGAGAATACCTGAGGACGCCCCAGGAATTCTGCGCGGCCAACCATCGAGCATAGGCAGCAGCTTCATTGGGGTCTGGTTTAGATGGAAAAAGTATTCGCCCTTCCACGGCAAACCGCGAGTCCATAAAAGACAAGACCAAAAAGAGAACCGGGTGTAAAAAGACCGTCAATTTCATCTTCCTTCCCTTGGGTTCTTGTCAGCGGAGGACAATGGACGAAAAGCAGCACCAACTATGCAGAATCTGGGTATTTATGAACCACCCAAGAATTTGAATTTACAAGCTGATTTCTCTCTGAAGGGAAACTATGGCCACAAAATGGGGCAATCCGCTTGATCCTAGCTTCTTACACGACAGGCAACCAACGGAGTAGATATTATTGTCTGTGGGGTGGTACACATACGACAGAATGCAACCTACTGACGATTGTGACTTCAGGACCCCTGATTCATAATGTTTCTCCGCCCGACTGCCGTAAGGGCAATATACGTACTCATATTGTGAATCGGTAAGCAGAGGATCAAAAGAGAGTCGTGTCCAAAGACAGAACATTGCCCCGAAGATGAAGGGACCCGCGGCATGCAATTCTCGCTTGTGGGCTTCTGTTAAACACTCAGTCGCGTTACCGATCTTGTGATATTAAGAGGCGATAGGCGGGGCGCTGTACTGCACTGACGTGAATATTGCGTTTATGTTGCAAGAACCCATAGGTTGGATTCAATCCAATAAACACGACACGTTTATTTTTTTATCTTTTTTTTTTTGTGTTAAAATTATAACACGCTTTCACTTTTTTAATTCGACTGTTAGAAAACCCTATTCATCTTACAAACATCAAATTAAAACCCTATTCATCTCTTTGCTGGAGTGGAGTACGCAGCGGGGCAGCTCATCTTCTTCCTCAGTCCCTCTTCTCTTCTCTTCCGTACTTAGATGCCCGTTCCTCTATGCTTTTCATATTTAGTCGTAATCTTTTGTATTATTTGTAAGTATATTTATTTTCTCTCTTCTTCTTCTTATTTAATTAAATAATATTATTTTTAGCTGAACTGAATGATTTTTTTAATATTTTTGGTGGTTTAATATTTTATGATATTAGGATGAAATATTATAAAAAAATTTACCATTATTATATTCATATTATTTGTGTTACTGTAGTAATCATTGTAGTATCACTTTGGGCTCAAATTTCAGGGTTCTTGGGTGCTAGAGGTGCTACTCTTGACCTAAGCTGCCTTTTGCTTTTGCTGACATATCAAGCCAAAAGTGGTGGCAGTGGCGGTGGCAGCGGTAGCGGCAGTGGCAGCGAGTAAAGCTAATACTGAAATGGTCCTTGATTAGACAACATTAGATAGCCATGTATAATTTTCAAATTTTTGATGATCCACCTACACTGACATATTCTATTATTGTTTAAGATAAAGATTCTAAACTTGATAGATAGGGATAATAATAAATATTTATAATAGACACCTGAAAAAATATAAAAAAAATAGCCTACACCCAATTTTTAATAAGAGAAATATAAAATTATTTTCAACGTTTTAATTTTTCTTAATTTTATTTTGAACTACTATTTTTTCTAATTTATAAAATTTATATATATTCTTTTAAAAGATGATCACAAATGCTTGTACTCAGCATAGTTAACAACGGTCACAAGTATTTAAAAAACTCCATATTAAACCACCTAGCTATGAAAATTTTCACCTACTTAAGACTTATGCCACCAGTTATAATAAATTGTTGGAAGCCTCCAACTAAATACCAACATTGAGCTAATTTATGGCATACTCTAAAAGTTAGAAAATGGAAGGCATTTGTGTCGAGTGTCATGAAACTTAGCCTTGTTCCGAAAACAATCTATCAATGCAAATGCCAAAATACTTTATGGGAACTCACGACAAAATATTGAAGGGAAGGAGCTAAGAGATTACAAAGACAATGATCATACAAGCCAGAAGAAATTTTAGAAATCGGTAGCCTTGCCAAAAATTTAGGGTCTTAGTTTTGTGCGTCGGGATAACAATAGCTGCCGTTGTCGCATCATTCATATCGTTCCATTGCTCCATCAATTCAACATCATTTGCCCCAACAATGTTACTTGCAATTGAGCCACAGATCCCATAGGCTCTGCATTGTATTAAATAGTAGAAACAATCAATAAATAAAGTACATAATTATATGATCAATCAATGTTAGTATTCCAGGGCAAATGAGGATAAAAAGAAAAAAACTAAAAGATAGATTCACCCAATTAAAAAATATAGACAGTGTTATGATGATAGTGTTCACATTAGCACAATAGGGATTATTAAACTACTAAAAATTCTCACCTCCCAGCCAAAATCAAAATTGACATGCTATGTAACTAATTCTAAATTATAGACCAGTGCACAAAGCTTGCAGGGATGGATTGATCACTTTTTAACATAATCTTTATACCTAAAAAGGTTAGAGTTGGAGGTCTATAAATAAAATGGTTCAAATAATCTCATTTATTGCTCCTTTAATACAATACAAGTGTTAGTTTAGGTTAAGGGAATATTATATATACCAATATAAAATATATAAAAAAATAAACTTTTAGATTCAATATATAATATCGTTAGTATTTATATAAATATTTGTAGATACGTCTATTGATAGTAATAGTTAGGTAGCTCCGTGACCATCTCTTTTAGTAATAAAATTGCAATATTCATATTCTACAAGTTTAAGTAAAACACTATCAAAAATAATATTTGTTTTTACATCATCAAAAATTGTTTATTCACCATTAAAAATTATACTTATGCCTAATTGTTTGATATAGGCTCTCTAGGATAATTAACATTTTGATATTTTCTTTTTTCTAAATAATTTTTTAGTTATTTTATATTTTTACATATTTCATGATTCTTAACTCATTTTATAATCCCATCTAAAATTTCCACCATCTCCGGCAATTCAACTTCACTTAATTGAACGGTTGCAAAATGCTTAACCAAATCATCAATGCCTAAAAGATCGACTTCTAACCTTGGTTGTCCTTCAAGACTATGACTAATTCAAAGAGCAACTGAATTTTATTAATACCCATTCCGTCCAAGCATGTAAGTCCTCTCCAAATGTTGATTGCCGTGTGTCCATGTTAACATTTATGCCTTTAACCATTTGAGATTATCTTTGTACAATATATTTTTTAAAAATTTATATTATTTATATGATGGTTAACACTTTTAAAGAATTCAATATAATTATAATAAGTTAACAGAATTATACCAACCGAATTGTATAAATTGTTAATTTTATTAAAAAACTAATTATCATGTTACTCCACTTATATTAGCAGCTTACATACTACAAATAAGTCAACTAATGCACAGTTGTAGTAGTAAATGAAGAATGCAATATGAAATACATTACAATTGTTTTTTTTTTTATTTGCTGTCATACTTTATAAAAATAAAAAATAACAAAAAAAGTTTAATCCATTAGTATTGCACATAGTGGTCAAACCCTATACAATTGCCCAAACTCTCTATATTGTTCTCATGTCAAAAGTAAAAATCACCTACATAGGTAATAATTGTACGAGTCATAAGGTTTTTCTAGGACAATTTCTTAATTGTGAAGTCATACAAATGTCCAAATATCCAAATAAATGACAATGTGTGAGAGAGAGTGATTAGGGTTTCCATGAGTATATATCTTTGGATATATATAGTGTGTATATGTGTGAGGGGGTGACCATATTTTTACAATGTCCTCACATAGTGAACCCTAAGGTGGGAGAAAAGGTTGAGATAGTGGGGCGATGCTCCATATCCCTATTTTTCATCTTTATTAATAAATTAACTTATCTAAAATTTACAATATATTCAAAAAATAATTTATACTACGATAGTTTTATAAAATTATTTTTAAACCTTTAATTAATAACTTAAAATTTTAAGCCTGTTAATTTTTATATATTATTAAGAATTTACTAATTAAGGAGTTATAAGTTTACTTTTTTAAAATTTTATTTTTTTTGTGATTATTCATCAATATATTGAATAAATTGGGTATACGTATAATTTATGTATCATGGATTTTAAGATTTAAAGAGTTTACTATTATACAACTTGATTTATAGTTAATATGGTAGGAGTGTTTAAGATAACACAAAGACAAAGTATTTTGAAAAAAAGAATGAAGATTTTGATTTAATATGAAGAAACCTTTTGTATTACTTTTGATGGAATGATTTATAACTTTAGTTTCATCCTTATTTATAACAAATGATGAAAATAATGTTAATATGATCTAGATAATTTGACTTATTTATAAATATAAAAATGCTAAGAGCCATTTTAAAAAATCAGGTACGTTATAAAATTTTAGGTGAATTATAATCTTAGTTCATGGTCGATCCTCCAAGATGAAAATTAACTGGCTGATTATTTGGCCAATCAAACAGTTGTCATGAATGGCCTTTCAACTTTGTTGAAAATTCTGCTTGTATTTAGTTAATTAGATTGGCTGGTTATTCTAATTTCTACGACGGAAATAGAGCCTGAAAGAAGAAAGAAGAAAGAAGAAGAAAATCAAACGCGGCGCAGCCTTCATGACTTTCCAACATGACGATCAATTCTCGTTGTGAGTGTAGACCGTGTAACATAAATTGTTGAGCCCCTTCGATCTTCAACATCTTCTACTGCTCCTTCTCGATTGAGAAAGTAAGATAACAATAGAGCACAGAAAGATTTAAACCCGACATTAACAATGGGCCTTTTCACTCTGAGCTTAGCCGGGGGCAGTTTGCTCTTGATTGGAGCTTGGGAATCTCTCATCTCAACCTCTACAAATCCGATCTCATCATCCCCCTCTTCTTCTTCACCTCTCAACAAAATCACAGCAGCACCACCGAAAACAATCTCACAACCACCAATATCATCGAACAATAAGCCATATTTTTCCACTGTGACCCTATCTGGGACGGCTCTGTTCTCTCTCCTCTTCTTCTTGAACTCTTCCCTCTCCTTCCTCGATGCCTTCAACTCCAAAGACAAAATCGGCTCAGCGCTTCAATTACAAGTACTCGCAGCTTCTTTACTTTTCCTCATGTTTTCCATTCTGGGTCTCTTGAACAACTTGTCAAATTCAATTTCTTTCCCGTATTCTCTCATCAATTTGGTTGTCCTCTTCGCTTTCGTCGAAGAATTTCTGCTATTTTACCTCCAAAGGAAGGACCCGAGTGGGATCGAGAATCGTTACTATGATTTAATGCTTGTACCTATTGCAGTTTGTGTGTTTTCGACGTTGATTGAGTTGAAATCGCCCAGATCGAATATGCCCAGATTGACCCGAGGGATTGGGTTAATTTTACAGGGGACCTGGTTTCTTCAAATGGGTTTATCTTTTTATACCGATTTGATGTCGCGCAATTGCAGTTTGATGGAAAAGAGTAGGGGAAATTTCACAATAAAGTGCAAGGGGCATATGGATTATCATCGTGGGAGAGCAATTGCAGTGCTTTTGTTTAATTGTCATCTTGCTTTCCTTGTAACCACAATAGTTGGTGTTTACTCGGTTGTTGGCAAAAAAATTGTCAGGCGAGGTGATTTTATGCTGTATAGGCCGCTTGGTGCAGAGATGCAGCCAATGGATGGTCAGGCGCAGTTTACTTTGGAATCTGACGAGGATGATGATGGGATCAGTGAGATTAGAGGAGAAGAACATGCATCAAATAGGGAGAATGGTGTAATGGGATCGGGAGTGAATGGTTATGGTTCCCATCAATGAAGAAAAACTTAGGTATGTTAGATCTAGCATTCAGGTTGATCTTCGTAGAATTGCAAGTGTTGAATACACAATTCAGTGTGTAAAGATGAATGCAGTCTGTGCTGCTAATTTATGATCATAAGACAGTAGCCTTTGATAATTATCATGTCTTAATTTCCTATACTAGATTCCTATACCAAGTTAATTTTTAATCAGATGCGTAGTATCCATCATCTTTGTGTGTATACAGCTGTTTCTGTTGACTCATGGGTGGCAGATATTACTTTTCCAGCATGTCACTGTAGTGCAAACAAAGTCTGTTTAACTTGGTGGATCTCTATATCATGTGTTTTATTTTGCATTCAGTTGAAATCCTGCGGGTTTCTTCAGAGAAATGGATAAAAAATTGTCACTGGTCAATTGGTGGCATGAAACTAATATGGTTAATATTTTTTATAATATATGGTGGATTGATTCTGGTTTTACAATCCATATTTCAAATTCCTTACAAGGCTTGCAAAACTTAAGGAAGCCAGTGGACAATGAACAAAGCATCTTCTCCGAAAACAAGATGCGTTCACATGTGGAGGCCATTAGAACATGCAGTTTAATTTTGAGTAATAGTTTTGTTTTGAATTTGGAAAAGATCTTTTATATTCCAAATTTCTTTAGAAATTTAATATCAGTTTCAAGACTTGTACCTTTCGGATATTCCATTATATTTTTAGACTCATCTTTCAGTTTATATTATAAGTCTGATATTATTGGGAATGGTTTATTGTCTGATGGTCTTTATTGCTTAAACTTACAAAACAATACCTCTTATAATACTGTGCATATTGATGATAGTATTAAACGATATGCTATAAATGAATATTCCTCTATGTTGTGGCATAGGAGATTAGGTTATATTTCCATTGAAAGAATCAAAAGATTGGTAAATGATTGAGTACTTAGTACTCTAGATTTTACTGACTTTGAGATTTGTGTGAACTGTATTAAAGGAAAGCAGACTAACAAGACTAAGAAAAATATCAAGAGGAGTTCAGACATATTAGAAATCATACATACTAATATTTGTAATCCTGATATTGACTCATATGGCCCAAAATATTTCATTACCTTTATTGACGATTTGTTACGATATATATATCTCTACTTGCTTCATAATAAGAATGAAGCCTTAGATGCTTTTAAATTATTTAAAATAGAAGTAGAGAAACAATGTAGAAAATAAATTAAGATTGTAAGATCAGATAGAGGTGGAGAATATTATGGAAGATGTACTAAAGATGGACAAATGCCTGGTCCATTTGCAAGGTTTTTTAAAGAATATGAGATTGTTGCCTAATATACTATGCCTGGTTCTCTGGATCAAAATGGTGTATCAGAAAGAAGAAATCGAACGTTATTGAACATGGTGAGGAGTATGCTTAGCAACTCCTATTTTTCAAAATCCTTGTGGAGTGAAGCTCTTAAAACGACGGTGTATATATTAAACCGGGTCCTAACAAAAGTTGTTCCAAAAACTCTTTTTGAGTTATTGAAAGGTTGGAAACCGAGTTTGCGGCATGTACGCGTATGGGATGTCCATCAGAAATAAGAGTTTATAATCCACATGAGAAGAAATTGGATCCAAGAACTATTAGTGGGCATTTCATTGGATATGCTGAAAGGTCCAAAGGATACAGATTTTACTATCCATCTCACAGCACTAGGATTGTGGAATCAAGAAATGTAAAATTTCTTGAGAATGACTTAATGAGTGGGAGAAAGCGATCCAGAATTATGATTTTTGATAATGATCATTTGGTTTCTCAACCTTCAGCTTCAAATGATAGGTTAATTGTTATAAACAACACTCCTCAAGATGAAATTAGTATTGAACAACCAATTAATGTCATTTCACAAAATGTTGAACCTATTCCAGTTGACCATGAAATTCAGGATTAATCTGAAATAGTTATACAACATACTCCTGTTAAGAATGATGATACAATATTAAGGTCTTCTAGAATGAAAAAGTTAGCAATCCCCAGTGATTATATTGTATATCTACAGTAGTCTGACTACAATATTAGAGTCGAAAATGATCCTGAAACGTTTTTACAAGTTATGAGTTGTAATGGAGTCTGAAATCTTATTGAGTTGCCTAAAGGGGCGAAAGCCATAGGGTGTAAATGGATCTTTAAGACAAAGAAAGGCTCATTAGGCAATATCGAAAGATATAAAGCGAGACTCGTTGTTAAGAGATATACTCAAAAAGAGGGAATTGATTATACGGAGATTTTTTTTCTTGTATCTAAAAAGGATTATCTTCGTATTATTTTGGCATTGGTTGCTCATTTTGATATAGAATTATAACAAATGGATGTGAAAATAACATTTCTAAATGGTGATCTAGAGGAAGAGGTTTATAAGAAACAATCAGAAGGATTCTCCTCTAGTAATGGTGAGCAATTGGTATGCAAACTTAAGAAGTCCATATATGGATTGAAACAAGCCGCCCGTCAATGATATTTAAAATTTGATGATATTATCTATTCATTTGGTTTTGAAGAAAATATTTTGGATCAATGTATATATCAGAAGGTCAGTCGGAGTAAGATTTATTTCCTTGTTTTATATGTGGACAATATTTTACTTACATCCAATGATAAGAGTTTGTTGTATGAGGTGAAATAATTTTTCTCTGATAAATTTGAAATAAAAGATATGGGTGATGTATCTTATATCATTGGTATTAAGATACATCGAGACAGATCACGATGTGTTCTAGGTTTGTCTCAAGAGACTTATATCAATAAAGTTTATAGAGATTTCGGATGAAAGATTATTTATCAAGTGTAGCATCCATTGTGAAGGGTGATAGGTTCAATTTGAGCCAATACCCGAAAAATGATTTTGAACGGGAATAGATAAAAAACATTTCATATGCTTGCACTGTTGGAAGTTTAATGTATGCTCAGGTATGTACAAGACTTGACATCGCATTTGCAGTTGGAATGTTAGAAAGATTTCAGAGTAATCCAGGTATGAAACACTGGAAAGCTGTTAAGAAAGTGATGTGGTATTTTCAAGGTACCAAAGACTACATGCTTACATGTAGACGGATCGACGATTTGGAAGTATTGGGGTACCCCGATTCAGACTTCGTTAGATGTGTTGATTCACGTAAATCAATATCTGATTACATATTTATATTTACCGGTGGAGTTGTATCCTAGCGGAGTGCAAAGCAGACTTTGATTGCTACTTCCACTATGGAAGTCGAGTTTGTTATTTGTTTTGAGGCTACAAAGTATGGTATATGGATGAGGAATTTCATATCTAGGCTTAGAGTGCTTGATTCCATCTCAATGCCATTAAAGATATATTGCGATAATTCAGTTGCTGTTTTCCTGGCTAAAAATAATAAAAGTAGTAGTCAAAGTAAACATATCGACATTTAATTTTTAGCCATAAAGGAGCGCATTAAAGGAAAGGAAATTGCTATTGAGCATATTAGCACTGAATTGATGATCGCTGATCCTTTGACAAAAGGCATGCCACCATTGAGGTTCAAGGATCTTGTAATAGAAATGGGACTAAGTTTCATTTTGTAATTTTCATTGTATGTACAATGATATTTAATAAAATTCCTATTTATTTGTTGTGATGTTTCTCAAAATTTTGTGTACACATTGGTTGATTTGAGAATATTATTAATTGTTGGACAAAGAATAAATATAAGGTTTATTCATAAAGTAACGTTACAATATTCAGATATATTTTGAGAAATATAATATATTGTAATATATGAAAAATATTACTCATTATTAGATGATATATCGCCGTGATTTATGTATTTATTTCTTAAAATTGAATATTGATGGGTTTGGTTATCACATTAAGAAAACATGGACCAAGTGGGAGAATGTTGACGCTTCAGTTTTTCAACTGAGGGCTGATGGAATTCCATCTCCTCATTTGCTACTTTGAAACTGAAGCATTAGTAGCGTTAGTGGTCCATGATAGTTGATAATTATTCATTGATTATCTCCATTAATCTTCTTGTTATTGTAACACCAATTGAGATAATTGATGAAACTATCTTATATAATTGACTTAGGTTTTGCCCCTGGGCATAATATTCTCTCAAATTACACCATCAATTGAGGGGAAAAGCAATGCCTGGAAGCACACAACCACAAAATCAGATTCGAAAAAAAATAGAGGAAGGCAAATGACGGGAGGTCAATATATGATTCTTTATTTTGCTTTCGTGATTGTTTATACCACATAAAATGCTAACAAATGAAACAGCTTTCACCATTTGGGTGAATTCACAATCCAGTGTCATATGAGTTGATCACTATGGCAATTGTACCACCAACCTTGTTTAGTTCTCGATACTTGTACATTTTTTATAATTGTATGTTGTTGGTTTTCTGCTAACTGATGTTTTCATGCTATATCCCATCTCACAGTTTACATTACATGGTATATTTCAATTTTTACTACATAAACTCCAGTGCTGGAAGACTATTTCCTTGCAACTGTATCTCTGGAAACAGAATACTGTTATCCTTTGCTTTTTGAGTGGCACCTTTTGAATCTCCTTGAACCCAATTTTATACAGTGCTATCTAGAACATTATAAATAAATGAAAGAGCAGAGATAGTTTTAAGCTTGAGGATAGTTTGAAAGTATGTGAAGTTAGTGATTTCAGTATTTCAGATTAACTAGTGTTCTGATGCCCAATTATGCGACGACAAAGAGAAATACTAATCACCCTTGCTCATCAATCTGGACCGACACAGTGGGTGGCTTACTAGAAGGAAGAACTTTTCAGTTTATGAGGTCAACAGAGGTGTTGCTCTACTTGGACCTTTTTTTGAAGCTACGATATGGTGGTATTTACGAATGAATTGCTTCCTGAAATCTGATGCTTTTAAAAATGTAGGGTACCAGAGACAGCTGTCTGATGTCTGGACCCAATTCGAAATTTTTATTTTTTGTAGAGTTCTCTTCTTTTCTCAATCATGAAATCAAAAGCCTAATCGTTGCGAAGACACACCTTTCTTTGGATATAAATTTTTGCTGTTTGTTGTTCTTGTTTTGCCACTTTTCTTTGATGAGAAATTTTGTTTTGTTTGTTAAGGAGTTTGAAATGCAAAATTAATGGAGAATTTGTGCAGATTTGTGTTTCAAGTGTACTGAAACTGCTTGAACTTATGTATCCATTTTTCTCTTTGACAGCATGGCCCTGCATCCTGGTGACTTTCTAATGCATCGGTGTGTTTATAGTTGCTTTTTTCGTTCTTCAAGTTAAAAGCTGTGAGTTAAACAGTTGTGATCATATGATTGATTCTTATGTGTGATAATAATCTATCCGTGCAAACGGGAATTGTGGGAGGTAAGCTGTATCTTCCTCAACACCCTTTGTAAAGTTTTATTTAAATTTCGTGGACATGTTTTTGATTCAAAATAATGAAGGAATTGTGCATGGAAGAAAGGAAGTTACACATCAGTGCAGTGTGTGTAATATCTTTGTTCAGAGTCAGGCTCCAGCCCCCTTCTTTTTATGGGGGTGTGGAGAGGGAGAAGTGTTCTGTTCGACCGCATCATGGGGTTTGTCTGCTGCTAATGGTTGTCTTGCTGCCAATTTGTATAGCGGATGTGCAGCTCCACTCACAGCTGTGTCGATAGCAAACTGATTTCAGTGAGAATATGATGAATCTTCTGCATATTTTGTATCTCGTGGGGGTGGTGTTTTATTGATACTGTGCATCACCAACCTAGCGTCTGTTCAATTCTCAGATGGACATGTTGCATGGCCAATTGTCAGAATCTGATCACCAGGCCAATCATGGCGCATCAGTCGCGCATGTCCGAGCTATGTTCATACTCCTGTCCTGTGTTATGTTTGCTCTAGCACCGAGCTCAACAAACACTCAGTGGCATGCAAATGCTCGGGCGGGACAAACATAGTAGTTATCCTTGTTAAAAGCGACACGGTAATTGTGGCTTTATGCATCGTAGGATTAGTTTGGTTATGACTAAGTGGAAGCGTGAGAATAGAAGAATCTTTTGACAATGAGAATTGCCTCTTAGACTTGATGGATGTCGATGTCGATGTCGGGGAACTTCCTAGCATTTCTTATTTCTTCTAGATTTTGCGATATTTTGTGATCCTACTTCAGATATTATTTTAAACTCTTTTAGATTTTGCTCTATAAATAATTTGGGCTGACATAGGTAAGTTCATGATCATATTTTAGAGTTTATACTGACTCTTCCTAGATTTATTTTTGGGATCACTTAGGCCGATTAAAGATTATTTGTATGACTCTTGGTAACATATCATTTGTATTAATTAATTTATCTATGTTGTTGTTATTGTGCAATTCGAGAGTAAAATTAAAATCACTTTATTCACGTCTAGGGTAAAATAACTACATCTATAATTATATGATTAAAAACTTGTGAAAATTTAAATGATAAAAGATTCTATTGATAAACTAAAAACTTAAGAATTGATCAATTTGAGGGTAAAACTTTTGAAACTTCTCAAGTCAGAAAAATGTAAATTCATGAAAAAAGTCAAATTTTAACCTGAGTGAGAAAGGCGTATTTAACTCCCTAGCCATTTGCCTTTTTTTTTTTTTTGACACATGATTTTATCAAAAAGTTTAGTTTGAATGTATCTTTCAAGATATGAACTCAGGCTCTTTCTGAATTTTTAATTTTTTTTTATTGATTTCTAAGTTTTTTAAATCACCAAAACTCAAACGTCTCTGTTACTAAAAGAGTTCTAATGGATAACAAGTTAGGATTATATCTAAAAATTATAGGTGAGCAATTTTTTTTCCTCCTAAAGTTTCAAGTATAGAGAATTTGAAAATATTAAAAGTTCTTAAAAAGCTTGTGGCAGCTCAAACTTGGTCTATGATCGTTGCTTAGATTCAACCACATAGAAAATTATAAATCTCAAACTTATTATCCATCTGATAAAAAAATTGACAAATATAATTGCTAAAATTTAAAATATTTGATACATCCAAAGCTCAAAGGAAAAATATAGCCTCAAAAATCAACATAAAAAAATAGGTAATATCTGAATACATCTCTATATCACAAAAAAAGAAATAATTATTTAGCTAGGATATTATTTATATATCTAATTATACATCTAATTATATTAAAATTATTAAAAAGAGATAAAATTTTAATTTATTTTGATTTTCACTCTATTCTTTCTCTGTTTATGTTAAAAACAATACTTTTGATCTAATTGAATATACATCTAAATATATAAATAATATTACTATTTATTTAATCATTTATATTCTAAAAGTCGATAGGTATGAATGCTATTTGCAATAATCTTGGCCTCCAAAGTAGAACCCATCTCTTATTAATGCCATCCTTTTAAGAAAGATCGAATGATTATTTACAACTAAGGATGCATATTGCTTGAATCTTTGAAATGCATAGAGAGAAAAATGAAAGAAAACATGAAGGAAAGTTCCAACAATTTGGGTCATCGACGATCTAAGTTCAAGTAAGAGATCAAGCACCCAGATACTTGAAGTGATTGAGGACCAGCAACTGAAAGCCAAGGTAGTAGGTAGCCCTACGACTCGACTATTGAACTTGCCTATTAGACCCATGTCAGTTCTATTGTCGCATCAACATTAGTATAAGGTTAACAAATTATAACTGATCAATAAATTAAACGTTAATTTATATACCGTGTCAATACATTAGTCATAATATTTGAAAGGACAATCAAGCATAATAATCAAGAAACGTTATATTAGTAAAAAGATAGAACAAAGAATGATTGCAACCAATTTTAAATGTCGTATTGTATAATTTATAGTAATACTCTCCAAGATAAGCATTAAGTTTCTATAAATATAAAATCTTTTTTTACAGTTAAATAGTAAGTCTAAAGTATTAAAAAAACTTATACTAGATATCATTATTAAAAAATAATAAAAAAAATACTGGATCAACTCTAAGAAATTCTACCTAACAAATTGTTATTATTTGCTTCATTGAGAACTCCTTGTAGCCATATTCACTAGCATCCTCTATCAAGGACCATTTTAAGATTTGTACTCAGTTCTCCATCCTAATCACATCTCTTCCACAATGAATTTGATCTTCCTCCGAACCATTATTTTCTCTCTGGAAGAGAGATTCTTCATTTTCACACCTTTTAGTCTATTCAATATATATTAGTTTGATCGTTAAAGAATATACTAAGAAGATATCTTAACTATACAACTACTTATCTATTTTTATGGTTTGTACTATAATTAATTGATTCATAACTTGTTTTATAGTTGATCTGATTTAAATTAGGTTTTACCTGGATATGGGCTGAATTTGAATGAAAATCTATTATCACTAATTCAAGTCAGGTCATATATGGCTTGATATTTTGTACAAAAATTATAGTCATATTATCCATTAACTAAACTGAGTTGGTCTAAGCCAATTTATGATTTTTTTATATTTTTGAGTTTTTTATGTAAAAATTTAAAATTTAAGTTCATAAAAATAAACATATAATATTATATTTAAGTAAAAGCCTTTACAAAGAAAAATTAATCATATAAAAGTATAATTCATTGAAATAAGTTTTTTTTCTAACTTGGTATTTTCTAAAAATAAAAATATATACTCATAAAAAATTCATAATTTAATGCGGGTTAAACTAATTATTTTTATTTATAACTTTATTTGACCCAAAAAATTATTCGGATATAATCTTATGATTGTGTCTATGTATAATACTGAGATATCTTAATTAAATCATAAAAAATTTTAAAGTCGAGCAAATCAGACCTATTAAATAGCCCAATTTTAATTGAATCTATTCTATAGTTTATCAAATTTCATCTCATTTCAAAGTATGCATCAAATGACAAAAAATAAAAAAAAGAAAGAAAGAAAAAACAAACCCTAGCTTCTCTCATTTTCTACTAACACCCCACCCCTACCCCTCAGCCCCATCCCCACCATGTGCAGCCCCTTTTGGTGCTAAGAAATTAAGCATGCTCCAGTAGGACAAGTCCTTCCATCACCATCATCATCCACATCCTATGCATATTCTTTTTTAAAAGTTATTAGAATCATTTTAACCAAAAATTTTTTTTATTAATTTGACAGATAAAATTAAAAATTTAGTGAATAAATAGTAATAATTAAATCACAATTAACTTATTTGATTTAATTTTTATCATTTATCTATCTAATCTTTAATTTTAATCATTAATTAAATAAAAAATCTAGAAAAATCCTAATAGGACTCATTCCTCACCTCTATGACATCCCTTTCCCTACAACCAACTTATTGATAATGCCAAATTTGTCTTCACCCATGCTTTGGGATGCCATATCTTGCCACCCCCTACAATCGTGTTGGAAAGGAAACCACAACCACTGTAACGGAACACTGTATCATACTTTTTTTTGTGTAAATTTAACAAAAAATTAATATTTAAACTAAATAGTCACACACACAGCACATAAGTAAATTTTACATGAAAACACTTTCTGAATTACAAAAACATTCAACATTTATGTCAAAATATAAGTGTTCTAGTATAAATAAATACAGTTACACAACTCCTACCACTACTTACAATACAGAGGCATAATCTTTAAACCTAAGTTCCACGACAACGTTACACAAAAAAAAAAAAAACATGAGATTGGTACAAAGAGATCAAATAAAAAAAGTTAAACCAAACAAAATGTTCTATATATATCAGGTCGAGAAGTAACACACTAAAAAATGGCCAAAATCGGTCTAAAAATTATTGTCCGAATATGCTATCAACTCTTCGTATTACCCCTTCTTCTCACACGCAAACAAACTTCCTGGGTGTTATATATCATTCCAGTGGTTGGCTTTTGTGTTTAGTGGGAAAACTAATGAGCCAATAGAGCATCAAGGGTCGCTTGAGCCTGGTTGTGTTCATATCAAGCATCCAACTACTGTCGATCTCATATGCTTGTCACCCACTAGGATCAGTTGTTAGTAGTAGTATGTCTACAAGATAATTGTACTTGATTTAGTAGAATATTATTTATATATTTTTTAATTTGTATCTATAAAAGGTATTTATATTTATTGTACTTCAATTTATTTTATATGATAAGTTTCATGACTAGATTAATCACTACAAAAAATAAAATAAAATTTAGTGATAAAAAATTAGTGACAAATATATTTTTGTCACTAATAATAATCAATATTTATAATTTAGTGATAAAAATATAATTTTATCATTAAAAGTTTAAAACCAATTATAAAAAATACATTTTAATATTTAAAAATATTTTTAAAAAATTATAAATTATTTATTAAATTATTATTTTAAAAATATAAATCTTAAAAATTTAGTAAATAAAATTTAAATTTTAACAAAAATCGTCAATTGCACTAGAAGCCTGGAAGCTTCTAGCCAATCAAATTTATTCACGTTAATATATATATATATATATATATGAATTACATGCAACTATTGGATGAAAATGTATCCAACGGTATATATATATAAATTACAAGTAGCCGTTGGATGAAAGTATATCCAACGGTTGCAGGCATATGAGTTAAACCCCATCACCATTTTGGCTCGCCATTTTGCTGATCGAGCGTCACACTCTCTTCCTCTCTTTCACTTCTCCTCTTCATTTCGCTGAGCATCGCCATTCAGCCATTGTCATTACTTCCATAACCGTTGCCGTTACTTGTGAGATATACTGTTGCCATGGTCGTTATTTCGTGTTGCCATTGTCCATCATCAGGAGCTGACGTTACTGTTCATCGTCGTAAATCAGGCAAGCAATCACTTCTATTTCTTGAAATAACTGTAAATCTACCTGATTATTATTAAAATATAACGATTTGTTGGTTAAAATTTTCTGAATCTCAATTTATAAAATAAGATTTATTTTTACATTGAAATATTTTTCACTTATTTAGCGTCACTGTCGTCGTCTTCCATTCAACCATTTTTCTTCAATTTTTTCTATTCTCTTATTTCGAATATTTTTTTTCAATCTTATAGTTGACAAAAAGCCGTGACTAAATTATAATATTTGAGGTATCGTCCTCTTCCATTCAACGTCACTATCGGAGTAGCCATTGTTCTTTATTCACTATTCGAGATGTAGTGTCAATTTTACTTAAATAGACTCACTGTTAAGAATTTATTTTATTTTTTTATTTTCCATTTTTTTGCTTAACTCTCATTGGATTGGTGCTTAATCTTTTTCCTCTCTGAGCAAAAGTTCTGTATCCTTTCTTTGCAAGTAAAATAAAAGTCTTATATCAGTTATTTTATATAAGTGGCCTATTATTATGAAAAATGTTGAAAAATGGTTAAGGTGAATGCCTAATCCTGTCGAGACTCTCTCTTGAATCCCCCGCTCTCTTTTTCTACATATAATTTCTTTAGCTTTAGTAGAAGATACATTGTTTCCAATTCTGTTTTTCTAGAATTGTTCAGCCAATGTAAACTGCATAATTGATTTAGAAATTTGGAAAAAATTATATGTGACATACATATATTTTAAACTTGAAAGAATTCAAAGTTGAGAAAGTGTATGGATGACTTTATGGAAAATATTTTAAAAAATCTTGGGACATATATTTCATATAATATTTCTGTCTTATTCACGATTTTTGGTGCAGCATCACTAGCCTGGTATTTGATCAAGTGATTATCTGGCAATCAAATTGCATAGAAAAGTCATTATATTTGTCCTGTGCATGTTAGTGGGTTCCTTGCCCGTTATGCATAGATATTTGATCTTTGATTTTTAAATTTATTTTCTTTTCTTTTTTAAAGAAAAAATTGTCGATCTACGAAGAAAAGTTGATAGTAAATGACTGTACATTAGCGGAGCATGTAGCAAACCTCACATAACATGCATCTTGAAAGGAGCACCACCTGCTCGACGAGGAGGACAGCTCCAATCCTGGCACACACAGCAGAGAAAGAATTAAAAAAAAAAAAAATCCTCAAATCCTATAGCTGAGCAGGTGGGCTTAGTGACTCCTCCCTTGCTATTCTAATTAGTTCAAGGCAAATTTAAAGCATGTCATTCCTAAAGAAAACCTACCAAATGAATACAAGGATACAGGCAGCCTTTACAAGTTTCCAGGGAAGAGAACCTGTTTCATAAGCAAAGCAGATAAATTATTTTGATACGTAACATGGGACAACTACTTCCATTGAAAAATGAACATACCCTGCTCTGTAGGTTTCGAGGTCATAAATTGCAACATTCACATAAAAATCAAAAGAGGATGAGCGTCGTAGCAAAAGAAGACTTCCATTATGGCTAATTTCCCATCAATACACACACCCCTGGACGAAATACTTACACCTCCCTATTGTCGTGAATCCTCCTATAAATTCTAGTGAGTGCAAAGTTCCCTCCACATTGACAAGAACGTCAAATTTTGCATCATATAACACTAAGAGATATACATTTCGTGTACTATTGTGTATCTCATGAAAGCTAAGCTTATATCAAATTGTATAGAAAAGTCATTATGGATGATGTGCTCGTGAACAAAGCAGACTGGTGAAAAATTGATATTATTTAGCCACTTTTTTTTTTTTTTCTTTTTCCTTTTCCTTTTTTAAATTTAGCATTATATTTTCATCATTATTAGTAATGATTGAAGCAACACTTTCTGGAATGCAACACCTGCACTCACTATGTCATAGACATACCTTCGCTCCTACACTTGGAATAATAGGAGACTAAATTTTATTGTTTTATTAGATGTTTCTACAACGTCATTACTTTTTGCTGCGAGATGCTTCTTGAAGTGGTTAGACAAGCTTGCTAAAATGCATTCTTCTATTGCTTTTTGAAAAAGTACGTTTTGTGCTAACGTGAATAATTAAGTTTCGACTCCAAAATATATAGCAAAAGTAAAAATAAATAAATATCCAATACACGTAAAGGATATTTAATTCTAGTGCTAACGAGATAATAAGTATGCACGATATAAATAATTATAAGCAATAAAGATAAAGACGCGATTTTTGGTGACGAAGTGAAAACTCGATACCCACGGTATCGAGAAAAACACTCAGGGCTTCAACGGCCAGGGAAGCAATGCACTATGAAAATCAACTTACAGACCGGGTGGTAACGACGCGCTAACCTAGCCGACTTACTCCCGTCACGTGATCCCTACCAAGGAACTCCTTAGATTTGCCCGCGGTAACGGAACCGGACACCTTCCGGTCTTCACGTCAATCTTCCCTCTCGTGCCACTTGAAGTGCCAACCACTATCGGATCTCCTTCTTCACGAACCAACGTCTCCACGAAGGTAGAAGGATGGGAAAGGTTAAATGAAAAAATAAAAGAGATGAGAAAACTCTTTAGAACATGGAGTTCAAAGTTGTAATTATTTGATTTTCTCAAAAGAAGCTAAATCAATCAAGCATGAAAGGCTTTCTTCTCAAGTTTAATGGCTCCTCAAGATATCAATGGAGGCTCTGGCGTGCTTAGGGTTTCAAGAAACATAAGGCATATATTTATAGTGGGTGCAAAAAACGCGTTCAAAATTTTTGCCCGTTGCTGGCGCGCTCGAGTGCAGCTCAAGTGCGCGGCGGGCGACCAGAGGGTTTCGTGAGAAACCCTGCGGGTGCTCGAGCTGCCAGAAGGCACGCAGCGAGCGGGCACCCTACTGGATTTTCGGCTCGAGCGGATCTCGGGCGCCTGGCGAGCCGGGGACCTTCTGGATTTTAGGCTCGAGCGGGAATCGAGCGAGTGGCAAGCGGGAAGGGTTTGGACGTGCTCGAGCGACTGGAGGGCAGACAGAACGAACTTTAAACCGGCAACCCACAACTCGACATTGATACAATGATACATATGGTCACGGAATATGCCAATTAAACAAATGTCTCTAACACTTTTCATGAATCTGATGTCCTATTATAGGAAGAGTGTGATTTAATTTTTATTATATATTTATTTACTTACCTTTTTATAATTTGGTTTATCTATAATAGGTTTATTAACACTAACTTTTTTTTTATTTACATTTTATGATGGATAAGAATTAGATAAATTATAAGATTGTTAATGACAGATGAAAGCCAAAATATAGAAAAGGAGCTGTCAAATTTCTTAATTTTACATTTTTAAAAGTTGAAAATGGGGATAAGATACGTTGTCCATGCATTAATTATAACAATATTTTTTTTCAAGATAGAAAAATGATCTTTAACCACTTAATCATATATGGAATATTAAGAAATTACAAACAATGGATTTTTCATGGAGAAGAAGAAAATGACTCTGTTGATGATGAGGGACATGGTGATGATGGGAAAGAAAGCGGAAATAATAATTTTGAATATGATGATACTATTTCTTTGATCCATGATGCCACAAATCTTAGACATGTAGATTTTAGAG
This sequence comes from Nepenthes gracilis, assembly GCA_033239525.1. Classification (NCBI taxonomy): domain Eukaryota; kingdom Viridiplantae; phylum Streptophyta; class Magnoliopsida; order Caryophyllales; family Nepenthaceae; genus Nepenthes; species Nepenthes gracilis. The sequence continues at coordinate 21,508,298 of BSYO01000001.1, forward strand.
ATGATGTTGACCATGCAGGTGATGAAACTGATCAAAATGATGCAGTACTTGAAAATTTTTATAGACTTATGAAAGATGTTGAACAAGGATTATTTTCGTGCTGTGATTGTTTCACTAAATTAGAATTTATTTTATATTTTCTCCATTTGAAGTGCATTAATGGTTGGAGTGATAAATCTTTATCAATGTTATTGAAAATATTAAAAATAATATTCTTCCATGACAGCAACTTTTCAAGTAACTCTTATGAAGCAAAGAAATATACAAAAGATTTAGGATTGGATTATATTAAGATTAATATTTGTAAGAATGATTGTATTATTTATCGAAATGTATATAAAAAATATCAAAACTGTCCAATTTGTGGGTGTTTGAGATAAAAAATTGATAATAATGAAGGAAAAAAATTTCACATAAAATTCTTCGTCATTTTTCATTAGTTCCTATATTTCAAAGATTTTACATGTCTTCAAAAATGGTGTCTCATATGTGATGGCATAAGAAGAAATGCCCCGATGATGGAGTTTTGAGACATCAAGTTGACTCAAAAGCTTGAAAATCTTTTGACAAAATGTACCCAAACTTTGCCCAAAATTCCCAAAATGTGAGTCTTGGTTTAGCTTTTGATGGATTTAATCTTTTTGGCAACTTAAGTACATCTAATAGTATATGATTAGTAATATTAGTTTCATATAATCTCCTGCCGTGGATGTGCATGAAAAGTGAATACTTTATACTATCATTATTAATTTTCGATCCAAAAGCTCCTAAAAATGATATTGATGTATTCTTGGAACCATTAATATATGAGCTTATGAAATTATGGTATGCTGGAGTTGAAACCTACGATGCCTTCAATTGAAACAATTTTAAATTACATGCATCATTATTGTGAACTATCAATGATTTTTCAGCTTACGTAAATTTATCAGGTTGGAGTACGAAAGAAAAATTTGCTTGTCCTAGTTGCAATGTTGATACTTCTTCTTATAGATTGTCACATTGTCATAAATTGAATTATATGTGTCATCGTAGATTCTTAGATGTCAATCATAAATGGAGATTTGACAAAAATATTTTTGACGGTACTATAGAAATGCGACATGCTCGGAAACTATTTTTACGGGATGATGTCTTTGATCAATTTAGTAGATGTGATAATGTGATATTTGGGAAGGCTGATACCAAACGAAAGCAGCCTGAACATACTCTCAAAAATAATTGGAAAACAAAAAGTATTTTTTTCAAGTTGCCTTATTGGAACAAAGTTTTGTTCGTCATAATTTAGATGTTATATTTATTGAAAAGAATGTCTGCGAAAGTATCATAAGCACGGTATTAGGCATTGATAGAAAGACAAAGAATAATTTAAATTCTCATCTAGATTTGAAGAATATAGGAATTCAAAAGAATTTGCATCCTATTGAATTCGGAGATAAATATTTAATTCCTAAAGCTGCCTATACGTTGACATTGAAAGAAAAAATGGTTGTTTGTAAGTTTCTTGTAAATCTGAAAGTTTTAGATGGTTACTCTTCCAATATATCTCGATGTGTAAATTGTGTTGATGGTAAAGTCTTTGGGATAAAAAGTCATAATTATCGTGTGTTTATGCAAGACTTGATTGTACCAATATTTCGTAGTATCTTACCTACAGAAGTATACGAGTCATTAACTGAATTAGATGTGTTTTTTAAGTAGTTATATGAAAAAATATTGCTAGTGGATGCATTGAAAAAATTAGAATGAAATATTATTTTGACCCTTTGTAAAATGAAATGTATCTTTTTCCATCTTTTTTTGATATCATGTTACACTTACCTATTCATTTGGCAAGTGAGGCAAAAGTTACAGGACTAGTTTAATATTGGTGGATGTATCTTTTTGAAAGGTGAGATATCCTAAAATGTATAACATGTGTATTTTGAACATAATGATTATGGTATTTGAACTAATAAAATCTTATTTACAGGTACATGTGTAAGTTAAAATCATATGTATGTAATAAAGCTCGCCCAAAAGGCTCTATATGAATGTCATATTGCAGAAGAATGTCTTGTATTTTGCTCTAAATATTTGGTAAAAGTAGAAACAAAATTCAATCGTAAAAAAAAAAAAAAAAAAATTTTTGACAGCGGTGAAGTGCATGTAGGGTTATTTGTGTTTTCTAAATTTGGAAGACCATTAGGCAAAATAAGTATTAAAGAGTTGAGCTTTTAAAGTTGGAATATAGATCAACTATATATATTAAAAAATTGTAAGAAAGTGTAGTATTTTATAGAGTAAGATACTTTATTATTATGATATATTGTAATATAATTAGTGTGATATATATGTATTTCAATCCACCACCTATTAATATAAAGAACTCCAATATTTGATGAGGAACAGGGAGTATGAAAATATCAATCAAAATCGGAATATTGATTTCTTAAAATGGTTTGAATATAGAATAAGTAAATTTTTATACATTCTGTATGGTTTGATACGATTTATTAATACTCACTACTTTTAATACTTATTGTGTTCAATAGATTATAGAATTGATGAACAAAGGGGATAAAAGAGCAAGTAAATATTTTTTATATTTCGCACAAGTTTCAATTAGAAGAGTGACTTGTTATTCATCATATGTGGTCAATGGACATCGATTTCATACAAAAAGTCAAGCAAGAAAGCATAAAATACAGAATAGTGGAGTGGTGGTGAATGGTGATTTACATAGTGAAAAAATGAACTAATTTGGATTATTAAGAGAGATTATTGAATTAGAGTATAATGGTGAAAACACGACAATGCTTTTTCGTTGTAATTGGTGTGATATATATGATATGAAAAAATGTATTAAGAAGGAATCAAATGGGCTTACAATTGCTTAATAACAAATCAATTGACTATATGTTAACAAGTTGTAGAAGGTGCTAAACTACTGATGCTTTCAATTTCTGTCTGTCTAAGCAACTAGATGTTTCTTCTTGTTTGAAGAGGATTAAGTTTATATCGTGTGTTTGGTTGCAATCTTTGAACATAAAGCAACTGTTAGAAATTTTTGTGATGTGGCTTATATTACCAAAAAATCCTTGGTCAACATTGCCATTTATAATAAAAGTTTTTATACAAATAATATTATCTGTGTTATGTATGTCCAAAGATCTACTTTGCCTTGTTGTGTGCAATATGTTTTATTGAAATGAATATAAACTATGTATCTTCTGTCTTATTCCATTCAATTAATTGTAATTAACTTTGAAGGATTGCAGATGGATTAGAGAGACTTCTTATATACACTCAGCAGTGTGTTTTCTCTTGCTACGTCTACTGCCATTATTGAGAATAAGGTAAAATAAAGAAGCAATTAAGGGGGTTACTTCTTGGTTCTTAGTAAGTAGCCTTAGATGTTTTATCTATAATGTGTACGGTAATTGTTCTTCACTTCATACTTAGCTTTAATCGACAAAAGTGATGTGGCAAACATAAACTTCATACTTAAGATAATAGTTAAATTAAACCTAGCCAAAGAGGACAGAGAATGAGTTAACAAGGAACATATCCTCATTCATTCTTGTGTCATTTTTAGTACGGACATCATCCTTTTTATCCATTAGTAGTGGAAGTGTATTATCTATTTTCTCTCAGTTTAGGATGCTTTCATGTAGGAGTAGTTGAAAAGAATGGGGTGAATGCTTAGATAATACTATGCTTTGTCCTATTTTTTAAAATATGTAAATAAATATATCTACATAATGGCTGCATTATAAGCATATGTATATAAATTTCCCTTTTAACGTCATTTCTTTTCTAATTGCAAGTGAATTCCCTTTGCTGTGAGAGTGTGTGCGTGTGTGCCCAGGTGGGTGGACTGTGAGAATGTGTGTGGTAGTGTGGTCATTGTTACTGGGTGAATGGGCGTATGAGCAGTGTGTGCCCTGCGGTGTGTGCCTCGTGGTGTGTGCCCTGCTGAGTGTGTCCGGTAGTGTGTGCCCTATTGTGTGCACCCTACTATGTGTGCATGAGTGTGTGCAGGAGCATGCCAAATGTGTGCTGCTGTGGTGGTATGTGCGTTAGGGTGTGTGAGTGTGAGAGTGTGTGTGTGAACCTTGCAAAATTATTTGAGAATGAAAAATAGTTAAGTGGTTGAACTAAGAATAGTCTGATTTGCCCTATTTTTTAAAATATGTAAATAAATATATCTATATAATTGCTACATTATAAGCACATATATATAAATTGTTTATTGCTACAAATGCAGTTGATCTTTACTTCCCTTGTCCAACCCTCACCAGAAAATAGATATGTTCCTTTTTTTTGTACTTATTTTAAAGTATGATTTTTTTAATCTAACTCAAGGGCTATTAGTATTTGTTACTTCAATGGATAATGAATATCAAATTCAAGAAGTGGTTGAAGAACAAACAGATCGAGGTATAAAAGAAACACCTTAGTATAAATATATTTGATACCTAATGACTTATATATATTGTATTTTTTAACAGTTCAACCAACACGTAGAAGAACTTATTGTGTTAAATGAAAAAGTAAGAGAGATGATAATCCAGCACTTATGAAGATTGATCTACTATCATCTCTACGACACATTGTTGGAGAAAATACACAATAATTTATCACAGAGGCAAGCTATTTTGTTAAACACCACTGCCTTGTTAATGTTGAGAATTGAAAGCAAATGGATGCTCATATCAAGATGAAATTGATGCAAAAAGTGAATGTAATTTTAATAAATGTATAATGATATATCAATAGATTTGGTTATATTTCTTTTTTGTATTATTTGGAATGCATGACATATTGCCATTACTTGATTGTTGTAGAAAAAATATGTATTGTCAAATAAAAATCATGTGAATATGACAATTCAAAAAGAATTGATGAAAAGATTTCATACTAGACATTTTAGTTTGCGAAGAGACTATTACAAGAAGTACAAAAGTGATAATGAGCGAATTGAAAACTGTCTTCCTAATATAGATATTGAGTAATGAAAATGGTTGGTTCTAGACTATTAAAAAAGTCAAAAGTTTCGAATAAGTATATCATTATTTATTTAATAACACCACTTAATAAATAATTTATGAGTAAGAATATGCTGTGAAACATCAATAAACAGAGCATATAGTAATAAAATAGAGTATTCAACTGTTGTACAATTCAGTGCAGCAGTAAACTAGCAGCAATTAGGTGCATGAGTTGGTACTGTCATTCACCACAATAGTTATAGTAGAATATTTTTATTCCAAATCATTGTAGTCCATCACCGATAACAGTTGTAGCCATTAACAGTTCTATATAAGATTAGGATTTATTTTCTTAGCAATTCATCCAATGGTTGTAATAAGATTACAACTGCAATATAAGTAGTAGATTTTCTTCACTGTAAAACAAATTCTGGAATTATAATAAAACACAAATAGCTTATGAATTAATTTTTTTGTTGAATATGATTTGCATGCTATAGGATAATTAAGTAAACTGTGGCTGACTGGCTATTCATATGATACGCTTTTTAAACTATGTAGTGCTGCTAAATTGCGTTGATGTCAAGCCCTTTTAGTTTGACCACTAATTTAACGTGTCCCTTTAAAATGTACATAATCTAATGCTCCATGGATTTTTTTTATGAACACAAAAACAAACATTTTATGGCATATATGCTTCTTTTTGCCACCTTTTACATTGATGAGTCCTCAAGAAAAAGACTGTTAGTATCATTATTTGCCTAATCCAGGAAGTAGTAATGCTTAACCATTCAATAGTGAACTAATGGCTATTAACTGATTCATGATAATCAAAACCTATTAGTTTACTCAATTATATAAGATCAGCTTGCATGCTCCATATGTATATCCTTGTGCTGGTTCTTAGACACACATATATGTACTTAGATGATTAATATTATTTATTATTTTAAATGCAAAATATGAATGAAAATAATTCAAAGAATAGGAGAAAATAGAGAATAATGAGCTGCGTTGGCACAAAATCTGTTGCATGAACTTTGTATGAGATGGTAATAGTCATCTTTAATATATGACATCTTTTTGTTATTAGCTAACACTTAAAAATTTATAAATAGAGAAGCGCCCCACATTCACATCTCGAAGAATCGATAGAGTTAATAGAATATTTGAAATTATTTGTAAAAGAAAAGAAACGAAAATATAAAAATTGAGTTGATAATGAGTCGAAATATGCATATCAGAAACTGTTAGAATTACACGAGACTCAGGTTGAACAAAATGGTACTGATAACTTGATGGCAGAGGATGCTTTTTCAATTGTTCTTGGATGTAAGTCCATGTACATAAGAGGGATGGGAGAAGGTCCTCGGCCAACTAAAAATGACAATAACTATTTAAAAAGCTATGGTAAGATACCCATATGCTTAGAAAATGATATTAATTCTTGGATTGAGGCTAAAGTACAACAATGGTTACTAGATCTACTAAATTAAAAAGAAGTCGAGATTCATGCTAAATTACTTGTTGAGTTGAAAGCTAATATATATTCTGATATGCAATCTTTAATTAAAAAAGAATTATGTATAATACAAACTATAAAAAAGGTAAGTTTATAATTAATCTTTTCTTATTATGCTTTTAATTGTTTACAATGAAAAAATGGTATTAACGTTCTTTGTTCATTATATGTTCAGATATAGTAGTAGTAGTTCAAAACTCATCAATTGTGATCCATGCATGATTTCAATGTAAGAGCTGAAACTCTATTGATTGATTCATCAATGTTTGAAGTACAAATTTGGTGACACGAAAATTTGTTGCATAAAAGAATTATAGCCCTGGCTGTGACATCAAAATTGTGGTTCGAAACACTGCCTCGGTTGCTTTGTCTAGATTCCAGAGTTCGAATCATATGGACATCTATTTTCTTCAATTATATTCAGCACTGAATATTGGTCGGCTAGTACTTATTTATATTTTCATCCAATAGGCATTGGCATGAAAGGACATATTATAGTTTAAAAACAATTGTTGGCCCCTTTTAGGTTGAGTGGTTTCTTACATAGTCCATTTTTCTTTTATTGACTTCATAAACTGAAGTCAGCTTCCAACATTACTAAGCCTAAACATTAGTATGAAAGCTTGACATACCTTTTTATTAATAGCTTAGAGGGAAAGAGATACCATCATCATTCTCATCCTGACTATGCATCCCACTTCTTGAATACCACACACTATCAGAAAGTAAACTTTTCTGGGGTTATATGTGTCATCGTAGATTCTTAGATGTCAATCATAAATAGAGATTTGACAAAAATATTTTTGACGGTACTATAGAAATGCGACATGCTCCGAAGCTATTTTTAAGGGATGATGTCTTTGATCAATTTAGTAGATGTGATAATGTGATATTTGGGAAGGCTGATACCAAACGAAAGCAGCCTGAACATACTCTCAAAAATAATTGGAAAACGAAAAGTATTTTTTTCAAGTTGCTTTATTGGAACAAAGTTTTGGTTCATCATAATTTAGATGTTATGTATATTGAAAAGGATGTCTGCGAAAGTACCATAGGCACGGTATTAGGCATTGATAGGAAGACAAATGATAATTTGAATTCTCGTCTAGATTTGAAGAATATGGGAATTCGAAAGGATTTGCATCCTATTGAATTCGAAGATAAATATTTAATTCCTAAAGCTGCTTATACATTGACATTGAAAGAAAAAATGGTTGTTTGTAAGTTTCTTGTAAATCTGAAAGTTCTAGATGGTTACTCTTCCAATATATCTTGATGTGTAAATTGTGTTGATGGTAAAGTCTCTAGGATAAAAAGTCATAATTATCATGTGTTTATGCAAGACTTTATTGTACCAATATTTCATAGTATCTTACCTACAGAAGTATACGAGTCATTAACTGAATTAGATGTGTTCTTTAAGTAGTTATATGAAAAAATATTGCGAATGGATGCATTGGAAAAATTAAAATGAAATATTATTTTGACCATTTGTAAAATGAAACGTATCTTTTTTTCATCTTTTTTTGATATCATGTTACACTTACCTATTCATTTGGCAAGTGAGGCAAAAGTTACAGGATCAGTTTAATATCGGTGGATGTATCTTTTTGAAAGGTGAGTGACGGACTTTTTGTAATATTTTAGTGACTAAAATAAAATAAAAATCCGTCACTAAAGGTTTAGTGATGGACTTTTTGTAACGATTTAGTGACGAAATAATATTTCATCACTAAAAATTTTAGTGACGAAATAATATTTTATCACTAAATATTTTAGTGACAAATTTATAATCATTAGTGACAATTTATTTTTTCACTAATGATTAATATTATTGTAGTGAATGCATTTATATTCATTGTGTGATTATGTTTTTAAACTATAAATGCTAAAACCTTTAATATAAAATATTCTCAGTTGTGGGCTTATTAAGATAAGATATTAGTGATTTAATTAAACCAATATATATAATGAATGATTGAATTCAAGGTCACTTATATATATATATATATATATATATATGATATTATGATAAGTGTACAAATACTTATTAGAGAATGAATTTATTGAATTCACTTGATGGTAAACAATGGGATGGGGTGCTTTACTTAGATGTCAATAAAAATTTTTCACAAAAAATTTGTGGACATAGTCATTATACTTTATATCACCTTATTATGTAATATATAATTTATTATATTTTAATATTATAAATTTTGTTCAAATTTGGATATATTGAGGTAATTATTAGATATGATGAAAAATATATTAAGATAGATGAAAGATTTATAAAAGAATAATCACTTCTAATATAAGGAAAAATGTCTTATATAATTAATTAAATTAACAATTCATAAATCCTTGATCAATGTAAAAAATAAATTAGAAAGAAGATTTTAATTTTATTAATTGAATTATTTATTTAAAATTATATAAAATAAATATTATAATGGTTTTTATATTTTTTTTCATACCATTAGTTTGTTGAAACATAAGATAATGGTAATAATTTGATTGCACAATAATTTTTATGAATATTTTCTTTTGATGGATGATTATTTTATTCACTTTATTTGAACTCTTACGATATATTATTCATTATTACTCATAATTTATAAAAAAAAAATTAATTAATTATGATAAATAATTAATTTTAAGAGAAATTGAAAGGCTTTAATCCAACTAGAATTAAAAGATATTTCAATTATTTAAATAAAATTTGATATTTTCTACTACTTTTTTAAAATTAAATCTAATATGTCACACATATTATGATATCAAACATATTATAATTAAAAAATATTAATTTATATATTAATCATATCTTAGACTTAAGAATATAATCTAAACATTATAGATTATAAATTTTAATGTGCCAGACTATTGAACTATTAAAATTTTAAAATATTTTATTTTTTAATTATAAGATGGGACATTCAAAATAAAATATCCCATCTACTCTCTCTCTCTCTCTCTCCTTCTTTCTCTCTCTTTCTCTTCCCCCAATCCCCCAATCTCTCTCTATTAAAAGAGAATTGAATTGGCCCTCCCACTTAATTTGTATTAAGGATGAGTTTTAGTACCTCTTTAATTATAGACTTAAAAGATTCTGAGGGAGTCTTAGATCCCTTCTTCCTTCCTTTATTTCAATAAATAGGAGTTACGTTCTTAATAAAGATATTCTAGCATGCTAATACTTTTATTCTATTTATCTCATTTTTTCTTCAAATTTATTTGGTTTGAGTATAAAACCTCATTTTTTGTTCTCTTATTATTTTGTATAAGTGTTGAAAAAAGTAAGAATATATCTAATTTTCTTCATTAGAATGTGAAAACAAGTTGATGATAAAATGTGTCTAATATTTTAAGTGTTAGAATTTAATTATTAAATGAAAACTGATATACATATTTAATGATTTAATTTATTGATAATACAATAAGCCGAAGATATTAACATTACCATAAAGATTAAACTTTTTATGCGGTTGATTATTCTTACTGTTAATGTTATGTACTTATTGCATTATTCATTTAAAATATATACGTATAGATTTGATTTTATATTTACATATACAATTATTTATTTAAATATCCTCATAGAAGATTTTATTTTGTGCTGCATAATTTTCTTACAACAGTTTGAGCGAAATCAACGAAATACCAACCATATATACAAAATACATCCGTGAAAGTGAGCCACCGCAACAAATGGGGAGTGGGAATGCATCCTCACAGAGCTTTCCCCGTTCGTTAGGGCGGTGAAATCCAGCATCCATGACAAGCGAAGAAAACGACGACGAAGCTGCAGAAAGCCAAATTCACCCTCACCCACCGTTGGGGAGGTCGGCTAGTGTTTTAAAAATACAGGAGGAGAGAGATCGAGAGAGAGTGTGCGGGAAGGGCGACTGGGGTTCGGGTGGGAGCGATGGTGGCGGCCTGCCAACGCCTACTACAAGTGAAGGTGTAGGAGGTTGAAGGGAGGCGATGGGTGGTGAAGTGGGGTTTTGGGGTTGTACACTCATCGGAGCCTCCTTGGTTAAGGTGTTCTTTAGAACTCAAAAAGAAGGTTCGAAATTCGGAATTAAAATGATAATTTGTGGCCTAATCTTAATTTTATTTGTTGTTATCGTATGAAATTAAAATCCTAATTTTTAAAAAAAAATTATATTTAATTTGAAATTAAATAAAAATTTTAAAAAAATGCTAGCACAATATTTAAATAAAAATTTGATAAAAGTTAATATTGGTGTAAAATTACTTCCTAATAATACACAACAACATATTATTTGTATAAAACATTTATTTTTTTAGAAAAAAATTAAATTTGTATAAATGGTGAGGCAGATTATTATTTTTATCTTTTGCATAAATTAAAATTTTATTCGGGCATTAAATTTATTTATTTATTTTTGATTATTTAAATTCTTCATTTAAGCCAAACAAATAAAAGAATTTAATTAAATAAATTTAAAAATTGAATTTAAAATTAATTTTAAAATAATTTTTATTTGTAAAAAATATAAATATTTATAAATTAAAATTTTCGGTTTAGTTTTATTATTTCTATGCCAAAATTTGTTTCAGCACTCGTTTATCAAACAAAAAAATTATATGGTTGATAATTATCTATTTATTAAATATGAAAATTTGAATAAACTACACCTTTTAGATAAATTTTATCAATTATTTAGATTAGGTAAAATTATAATGTTATTTTTTAATTTATTTTTGAAATTATTAAAATTATTATTTAAAAACTTTAAAGTTAATATTTTAATAAAAGTAATGTTTAAAAATATCTCAACAAAATAAGTATCTATAAATTTATATAATATTGATTAATTTTTTTAAAATTATATTTTATTAAATTTTACATTAAAAACTTATAATTTATTTAAGGTTACTTATTGTTTTTATACATGCATTAAAAAATTTATCCTAATAAAATGTCTCATAGTGTTTGACTACTTAGTGTGTATGCATATTTTCCATTTGCTTCCAATTTGATGAATTTTCCTTTTAAGAATACAAATTCAAATATATTGACATTTTAAACTATTTGGAAGGCAAAATGTTTATTCTAAAGATAATGTTTTTAACTCCAGGTTTGCCTTTTTTTTTTAAAAAAAAATTAAAAATTAAATATTTTATAATTATCTTATCTTTTTAAATATGATAAATTTGAATAAGACTACACCTATTAGATAAAATTTTATTGATTATTTAGACCAGGTAAAACTATAATGTTATTTTTTAATTTATTTTTAAGAAACTATATAAAATTATTATTTAAAGACTTTAAAATTAATATTTTAATAAATAGTAATGTTTAAAAATATCTCAACAAAATAAGTGTCTATAAAATATTATCTATATCTGAAATTAAATTTTTTAAAATTATATTTTATTAAATTTTATACATTAAAAACTTATAATTTATTTAAGGTTACTTATTGTTTTTATACATGCATTAAAAAATTTATCCTAATGTATTGGCTACATAGTGTTTGACTACTTAGTGTGAACAAAGGGTAGAAGGAAATATTGAATATAAAACTTCAAATTGGCTTCCAATTTGATGAATATGTTGGCATTTTAAGAATACAAATTCAAATATATTGACATTTAAACTATTTAGAAGGCAAAATGTTTATTCTAAGTGATAATCTCCACACTTATTTAACTCTTGGGTTTGCCCTTTTTTTTAAAAAAAAAAAAATTATTTTATTAAATATTTTAGCTCTTATCTTATCTTATTATCCCTTTTTGAATGGAAGTCAATCGTGATTGTAGTCACAGGGCTCACTTTTAAAATACAGTTCATAATCGTCAAGCATTTCTCGTAACCCTATTTATCAAAAATAAAAAAAAAAAGGTCTATTTTTTTTATTTTTTTATTCAGAGTTTTTTCATATAAGTCTAATATTTTACTGTATATATTATTTTATTATTAATGATCTTTTGAGCTTCTAGTAGTCACATATATGATCGATAATCTTTTTCAGGCCTAAAATAAGGTCTTTGATGTATGACTTTTCTTTTAAGGCTGTGCAATGAAGCCTGGGACCTTAATTGTCTAACATTCTCTTCTTTGCTTTAATCCTTTCATATCATCCCTTGGATTTGTGATCTCATTTTCATCCTCTCTCCTTTAATTCACTTGAAGTCCACTTTCACCATCAGCAGCAAAGTAAAGACAATATGTGACTCGTCCTATAAACTCAAGTCCTTCTAGAGGCTTTTGTTGGGGAAAAAACAATCCCCCTTTACTTAAAAAGTAAGGTTATACTATTTTAATATAATGACAAAATAGCGATAATAAGTACGAAAGAGATGCCATAATTTTATATAAAAAAATCTTTTAAATTATAATGTTAAATAACGAGATATTTATATTTAGATAAAATTTTACAAATCAGTTATAGTAATATAAACTCATTTTACATCACAAAATAAGTAAAAAAAATTCTCATTTTTATACATATAAAAAGTTAAAAATCACGATAAATATGAGTAAATAAGATAATTCTAAATTTAGATAATCATTCTCTATATAATTTAATATAACAAATCAAAAACTGAAAGAATTCTAAGCAAACTATCATCAGAAAATAAGAATATCACATTTCCCTTATTCTCATCTCTCCCTCTTAAGTTTTCTTTAAAATTAATGATAAAACTGATAAAAAGTCGTGTAAAATTATACAATTATACTCAATTGATATAAAAAATCGCTTTGTCACTTGAAAGAAGATAATGCATTGCCCCAACTTACACAGAAAGACTACTAATTTTTTGCCCGAGCAATATTATTGAGCAAATCTTGCGTGTGACTTTCCATTAAAATTTTTGTTTTTAGCAATAGCCACACCAAACTTAGCACACCAAAATCCTACACATAATACAAAAATGTGACCCACCCCAATCGGTTTGAATTTGAAATCTCAAACCATGCAGGCTGATAAGGTGCCGTCCATCTTTCCCAACGAGGAGTAGGCCGCCGGCGATTCTTTTGCTCGCCGGAATCTGTACCCACGTAAAGGGCCCCTCTCTACGGTCGACTTCGGACGTCAGTACATTTTGTTGTCATTTTCTAACGAGTGGGTTGAATTCGGACACAGCAGTGAAGTTGACAGGCGGTCGTGCTTTCAGTGGTCGCCCCCTCGACCCATGGCTGATCTCAAGTTCACCTAATTCGACGCCCCCCACTAAATTAATCCACCCGACGACGTCCCCGGCTCGTTGAAGATCTGGCTTTTGGGTGGGTCGGTCATTATGACAGTGATTTGTTCCTACAAATGCGGCCATAATTTTCATGGTGACATCGCTAGCTACCTAGCTAGCTAGGGGCTTAGGCCAACTTCTAGACTGTGGGGGTGATCTTATGTGAAGCCATGAAAGTACCTTCCTCGAATAGTACATCTACTCATTGCTGTCGCTTAGGCTGTATAAAATGATATGGTTTAAGCAAAATCGATGGAGATTAAGAACTTCTTTGATTGAACATTATTTTATTTATATTACTAGCAATAAATTGTATAGTAAAGAGAATTTCACACTGCCCATGATTGTATTGCTAGTGTGCTCATAGCAGTGTGTCAGATTAATTCAAATAGTGGTATGATATGATTTAGTACCTTTGTTTGCTATCTATTTGAAATTTACAAATTTTACTTTGAGGGAGACATTTCTTATATAAAAATTAAAAAAAAAAACAATTCTAAATAAACAAGATTACAGAAAGACTAAAAAATGAACTTAAATCAATATATTTTTTATTGTTTTGTTCTAGGGGAAGCATATTGAGCATCACATTTTCAAATGTTAGAAGTGATTAGAACCATTCGATTTAAAGTTTTTGGTGGAAAATCATGTCAAAGTTGTATTGATACACCCCTTAACTATCGCTTTAGTTCAGTAAAGAGTAGGTGCAATTGCTCTCCAACTTTCATATTTGCTAGCAACGAGGTGGAAGGCAAATATGACTTGACCTAGCTACTCAAAAGGCTTTGTGACATCCGTCTGTCCCATTCTAGGGATCTAGATCCCCCAATAAGGGCTTTGTGAAGGAGTACTTCGACATGAACTTGCTCAGGACAGTGTTCAAATGAGTTGCTGCACCATACTTAGATTGGTTCTGTTAGTGTATTTTACTTGTTGTTTTCTATGTTTAATTGAGAGAGAAGAACAATTGACGATATCGAAAAATTCAAATTAAACTATATTATGTAATAATATTTTATCTCGAGTGTAACAGAATACGTAGAGTTAGATGAGATAATGTAAAGATGAGATAATTGTCATTGTCCCGGAATATTAATTGGATTTGTGATACCATGCATAGATATTTAAGAAGCAGTTAATGTAGGAGTATATTTTGTTCGGTCTATTATATTGATTTATTTTTGTGATAAAATTTGGTCTTAATGAGCTATATATGAGATTTTGTATTTATTAATAGTGCTCGATTATAACTTAATACAAGTTCTTCGAAGACAAAAAGGATCAGACATATAAAAGACACACATGTGTGTTTGAAAATGTAGCCCAATGCGTGAAACACTTATAAAAGGCGCACATGCATACTTTTTAATAGTTCCATGCTTAAAACATGCATGAAAGAAGTGTATGTGCTCTTTTTAGCATCTTCATAGCTGAAGCACATATAAAAGGCGCACATGATACACTTTCTAGCAACTCTATGCGTGAAACACATATGAATGACGTTCATACACGTTGGTGTTCAAATGCTAATGAGATATTTTTATAAGTTTTACATTTTTAACAATAATTTTTAATTATAGTTATATATATTCTTTTATCTCTAAACTTAGTAGTCACCTTGATAAATATTAAAGAAAATGATAACTACAGAAACATGGAGAAAAAAAGAAAATCTTTGTGTATGTGATCCAAAAAGCTTGGTTTTGTTAACCCAAAATCCTTCTACGATGATCAAATACTTGTTTCAAGTTATAGGCTTTCGGAGTTTCATTTGTGGCTTAGATGTTAGAATTTTAAAAATGTTATATATTCTCGAGATAGTGAAAATAAAGCTCGTGAGAAAATCAAAAAGCATCCGGTTCTATTATTAGGGGGCAAATTCAAAGAGTTTTTCTGTATTGTCATTTGTCAAAAGTCGATTAAAATTTACGTGTTTTTACCATTTCATCTATAAGGTGACTTTTTATAATAGATATATTTAAATTAGCTTGAGAAATTTGAAAAGTTTTACTTAAAAATTACATGGTTCTTGGGTTTTTTTGTCACCACATGTTATGTTAATTTATTTTTTACACTTTCTTTATGGTTAATATAGATAATGATGAAATACGTTTTGGTGCGAGTTTCGAAAAATTATAACAAAAATAAATAAATATCCAATACAAAGATATTTAATATCTAGATGATCGAGATAATAAGCACGCGATACAAATAATATTAACAACAATGAGCAATAATAATAAAGGACGAAGTAAAACTCGATACCCACGGTATCGAGAAAACACCGGCTTCAACAATGCACTATGAAAATCAAGATGCACTATGAAAATCAACTTATCCCTACCCAAGCGGCACTGAAAAAACATGGTAGTAACGCGCTAACCCACCCGACTTACTCCCGTCACGTGATCCCTACCAGGAACTCCTTGGATTTGCTCGCTGCAACGAATTGGACTCCTTCCGTCTTTACGTCAATCTTCCTCGAACCACTTGAATTTCCAATCACGAACGAGTCTCCTTCTTCAAGAACCAACGTCTCCAAACGTGGGTAGAAGGATGAAGGTTTGAATGGAAAAAGAGAAAGAAAAATAATGAGAAACCTCTTTAGATTTGAAGCTCAAAGTAATGTCTTTTGGATTTCAAGAGAAGCTAAAACAATGAAGCATGTAAAGCTTTCTTCTCAAGCCTTAACAGGCGTGGGCGTGCTTAGGGTTTGAAGAAAAGAAGGTATGAATTTATAGTGGAGTAAAAACGCGTTCACATGCATAGCGGGCGGATATCGGTTTATCGGCTCGAGCGGATTCGGCGAGAACCGAGCGGCCCCATTTTGGTTATGCGCTCGAGCAGCAAGCGGCTCCGTGCGGAGCGGGCGGTTTTGACGGGCTCGAGCGCGTGGAGGGCGGACCGAACGGACTTTAACCCGACAAACGACATGTCACACGGAATATGTCAATTAGACAAATGTCTCTAACAATTTGCCCTTTGGCAATTCCGTGACAAAACTCATAAAATAAAGAAATACAAGAGAATCACGGGTTCGACACCACCGAGATAAAACCCGTGTACATAAAAACCTACGCCTAGTGATACAAAAAAATATATAAAACAATGGAAATAGCTATTCTGAGGTGATGCGATGAAGACTTCGTATACTTTAGTGTCTGATCAAGTAAGGTTAGTACCAACAAGACAAAAGATAATAACAATTTAACGGCATGCATGGTACATTGGCATGAGAACATACAATAATATAACATACACCAATCCTCCTCCTAACGAAAATAATCAATACTCCCCCTAACGAAAATAATAAACTGAAATGACATAAAAAAAACAAAAATACCCCCAAAATAAGCCGGCTCCGCTCCGTCTCCCCTAAGCTCCCCCTATCAAAGTGCATCAAAAATTTATCTCCCCCTTTTTGTCACGAATGGCCAAGGGGTAATGTAGCTCACTTTTCTTAACACAAACTTGGAATGCACTATCAGCTTTTAACTTGTGCATCCAAATGTTGAAGGTGATCAACAAGTTTATTACGTTTAGCCCTAGTTTTTGGTTGTGCAAAGGATTCATGGTGTAGCACCTTGGGCGAATGTGACCAACTTTTCCATATGCATGATAGGTAAGCACAAACTTAGGGATGAAAGAATTGTTCATGGCCTTGTGATTACCTAGATTAGATGGGCCAAACTGTTATTCTGAGGCACGGCCTTGATGACTTTGGGTGTGTTGGCATGATTATGTGAAATTTTCGTGGCGGGAATAAACACGGCTTTAGGTTCCACATCAGTTTGATACCCCAAACCCTATTTATTTCCACCAATTTTTCCCAACCCGAGTATATGAAAATTTGAGAATTGTTTCAAATCTTTTCGAGAGGCCTCAAGTTGATTCTAGAGTTGTTATTTGTTTAGAAGATGAGATTTTTAAATTTTCAAATTCTTGGAGTTTAGAATCAACCTTGGATTGTAGAGATATTTTTCTTTTCCAAATCAATGATCCTATTATTTAGGGTTCTATTTAATTTCTTAACTTTCAAACATTCCCTAAATAATTTATTGTAAGCTTGAAGGCCATCAAATTCAGCTTCTGATTGGCCTCCGGAGAATCATCGAAACGTTAATTAATGTTCTCTCTGCAATTGTCACACATTGAGGTTATAAAACCGGCCCATTTTGAGAACATGTTTCACCCTCTTCTTCTTCGTCATGAGGGTTACATTAAAGGTTTGACCTTGTTGGCGTTTAAGGTTTGGACATTTTCAAAGCCTTTACATGACATTGGACCCCTTGGATAGTTTTCAATTTGAGTCCTTACTCTCACGTCGGTCTTTCTTTCAAATTTATGTGATCGTTTTAAGTCCACATCCAATTTTTCTGATTGAGAATTATTTTCTTTAAGAATTTTTTAAAATTCTTTTAAAAAATGTTGATTCTTCATTCTTCCTACTTGATTTTAGAGCAATAGATTTTTGTTTCTTTGAAAATAAAGGGAGCGTCACAAGTTCTTCTATTTTCAATTTATCTAAATCTTTGCTTTCAAAAAGTAACTTTAGGTCTAAAGCGTTAAGGCAAAGATCGAAGAACTTTTCTAACAATCCTATTTTTCGGGATTCGTTCTCCTAAATTAAATATAGAATTGACAATATCATTCAATTGAGCATAGAACTCATCGAAGGTCTCATCATCTTTCATTTTTATCCTCGAATCTAGTGGTGAGCATTTGTAAACTATTCGTGAGTAATTTCAAAATGTTCCAAGTATCTTTAGAGGTCTTGAAATTGTCATTTGCCCCTTCAAAAGCATCAAATCTTTTCCATGAAATTTCGAGGAACTAGTGGGTGGAGTCCACCCAACTTGGGTACTTGCCCAAACACGCTCATCTAGAGATTTTAAGAAGGCTCTCCAGTTTCCCATCATCACTCGTATACATCTAAATCGGGTCGCGGATGATATCAATTGAAAAAAGGTGTTTCGACCCTAAAATTATTGGAAGCAAAAATAAATAAATATTACACGTAAAGGATATTTAATATCTATGATTTACAAATAATTCAACAACAATGAGCAATAATAATAAAGGCGCGATTTTGGTGACGATTTCGATACCCACGGTATCGAGAAAAACACCGGGCTTCAACGGCCGGGAAGCAATGCAATATGAATGATTTAGCAGAAAGCCGACTTTTTACGTGATCCCTAAGGAACTCCTTACATGGAATTTTCTTTCGGTCTTCACGTCAATCTTTCCTCGAACCACTTGAATTTTGTCTCCTTCTTCAACAAACGTGGGTAGAAGGATGAAGGTTTGAATGGAAAAAGAGAAAGAAAATAATGAGAAGCCTCTTTAGATTATGTTAATTTATTTTTTTACATGTAAACTTTCTTTGCCTTAATGGTTAGAGGCTTTGGCGTGTTTAGGTTTGTAGATAATGATGAATGATTTTGGTAGGATTAGCGGGGAGAACGGACTTTAACCCGACAACCCACAACCCGACATCAATATAATAATACATATGATGGTTAATACGAATTATCTAAAATAGGATTTGATTATCTTCTTATTATCTAAAAATAAATATTCTTACATATATTCAATATTTGTAAAATTTATATTTTTGTATTATAAATGATCTAAATTATAATCATTTAGGATTATGTCATTTTTTTAATTGGTTTTAGAGAATATCCCAATCCTTGATCCAATTGTATCTAGATGACCATGAATCTTTCTTTATTGATTTTGTTAGATCTTGATAAAAAAAATTATGCCTATTAAAATATTCAAATTAATGCCTTTCTAAAATCGTTTGATGAACACATTTGGCAATGTGCGGAGAGAGGGTTGTGTCCTCCAACCAAAACAAAAGATGGGGTTACATCAAGCCACATGATCTACTGATGAGTTAAACTGGAACAACTAAAATAATGAAGGTATTCGTGTCATTTTCATAAAAATTTTGCCCCAAAGATTTAGACCATTGTCCATGTATGAAATTACTAAGGAAGGTTTGGACATCTTGCAAACCACGCATAAATATACAAAAATGGTTAAAAAAATCTAAATTATAAATAATAATTATTAGATTTAAACAACTTAGAATGAAAAATGATAAAATTTTTGATGAGTTCTATGTCAAAATAAATAAAATAGTTAATTCTAATATCAAGCAAGGAAAAAAAATTGCAAAAAAGAGAATTATTCAAAAAGACTTAATGTCGTTAACCGAGAGTTTTGACAAAAGGCTACTATAACATTCAATTGTCAAAATATGTTATATAATGTTAAAATTAATTTAATAACATGAATCATTGAGAATAATTATATTTTTGAGTAATAAATTATAATTGAAAGATAAAAATCAGTACATAGCCAGTGTATAAATATTGCTTATGCACAAATAATAATATTGGGATGCCTGAATGATGCAAGAAGGGAAGCCCAAGCATGTGTAGCTATAGGAGTAACATATGATGTGCGTATAATGGACATTCATATGCATGTAACAGCAACTTTATGCCTTAAGTTTTGCATGAAGGGTATATGTATATATAGGCCTTACGCCTGATGGCATGATTGACGCTCATGTTTTAATTTTTAAATTTAATTCGGTCCTTTTATTTTTGGGTCATTTTGTTTGATATTTCAATAGAAGGGAGAAAAGGAGAAGAGAGAGAATAGAGAAGGAGAAAATAGATTTGAGGTAAAATTAAGTAATATTTTTGGTAAATCATCTCAACATGAGTACATCTAAATCCTTATTTTATTTTTTTCATAAAAATTTCTAAAATCTTTCTCGATTTATATTCCAAAATTACATGCATGTACTATTTTTAATGCTTTCTTTTAGTTTGGTATGTATACATGATGAAGTTATTTAAGATCATGATATTTTGGAAGCTTGTGCCTAAGTTTATAAAATTGGCAAAAAATTCAGAATTTATTGAATATATTATCTTGCATATCCTTCTTATGTAATAATTTGATGGAAATTAATACAAGTAAGCTTGATATTTGTTTTTTAAAATTATAAATTTATCTATTTGTGCATAATTTTTCTTTTATCTAAATAAGAATTATTATAGAAAATTAAGTAATATATTTGAACATATTCAAATATATACATTTATAAGAGAATATTGTTATCTAATATTCACAAATTAAAAAGTGGCATTTACCCTAATCCATATGATATAATAAGTAGTCATACAACCAAGTATTTTGAATAGTGACGTACATATTAGACTATGGGATAAGGATTTGTAATTTGACCTTTAATATTTAACCTTACTTTGTAAGGTTTATTATTGGCTCTTAATTCTTATTTTTTAGTATTTTATAAATGATTATTGTTATTATTATTCTCATATTTTTTTTCACATTTGTAAGGTTTATACTCACTCTTATTATATTCATTATTGATGGGTTTGATATTAAACGGGCTGACCTAGAATCCAACTTGTAGAGAAAAAGTGCCCTGGAGGTAGCAGCCCAAGAAGAGCTCCTCGTAGCCTAAGGCCCAAAGTCAGTAGTAGTTGACCCAAGCGAGTTAGTTTGAAGTCGTCCAACTAAAAATAGATAATTAGGGCTACATAATGTTGCCCTATGATCGCCCTGATCGCTCAACAAATCTACACAGTACCAATTGTAATGGCCAAGGAAGGCTATACCGATTCTAACCCTATAAATACCCATTTATTTCTGTGGAGGATGGGAACTTTTGGCTAAAAAATGTCCATAAGGCTAGACTTTGTGGCACTCTCCAGATCCTCAGACCGGCGAGATGCCACCAGACTACTCTGTCTAGCGCACATCTCTTTCTAAGTTGCTCCTAATCGAGCACACCCTACAGAGTACAGCCCTCTATCTTTCAAAATCGCTCCTTAATCAAGCACACTTTACTCTCTAAGCTACTCTTAATTGGCACACTTTATTCTCCAAACCGCTCACCTATTAAGCACACTACAAGAGTAGAGTTCTCCGGCCAACACTCAATCCTATCATACATTTTCCTATGCATTATTTTATATTTTTTGATCTTTTTGTCTAACTAAAAAAAATATCTGATTTGAGTGTCGGATAACATATTCGGAGGCGAGTTCCGTCAATCTTCTGATATCTTATTTGTTAGTTATGGTGTGTAAAATTTAGGTTCGTAATAGCGAAAATTAGACTTGTTTTAGTTTAACTCATTTAGTAAGATCAAATAGTTTTTTAATTCGACAAATAATTCGAATCCAGAGACGCATTAGTCACCTTTCATATTAGCAGGTATAATGTATGATAGTTTTTTTGGATGGGATGGAGTTCTCTAAAAGTTAACATAAAATATTTTATTTGTATTTTAAAATTGTAATATGATCTCATAGGCATTTGATTCATGATAGTGTTGGTATGTATTTATGATTGGAATACCTCTTTTGTGATTGGATAACCTTACACTGTGATTTGCATAATGTTGACAATGATGTTGGACAATTGGTAGTAGATGAGTTTTCCTTCTTTTTATGTTGAGCTGAGTAGGTGATTGATAGAGAGCCAAATAAGGAAATTTTGGCTGGGATGACATGTGAGTTAATACATATACATATACATATATATATATACATATATATATACAGGGCCATCACCCAATCGTGTTTATGTTTGGTACTTGGTTCATAACAGTTATAACTATTAAAGAGAGTAAGGACCTTGAAAAGAAAAAAATTAAAGAGTTGGTTGGATATATTCAAACATATGAATTGCTTCCACGACAGAAAAAAAAAAGACAAATTATCTCTCTAAAATTTGCAAAAGAGAATTCCTATGATAATTCGTGAGATGAGTCTATGAATGCTAAGGAAATTGCATTCTTCGTCAAACAATTTAAAAAGTTTTTGAATGTCAATAAAATATTTTTAAAGAAAAAATTTAGAGGCTTGTTCAATCCCAATAAATAGAGGGATGATGAAAAGGAATTTAAAGATAAAAATTTTAAAGACATTCAGTGTCTTAAATGCCCAAGGTTTGAGCACATTCGGCCTAAATGTCCTAACTTTAAACACAATAAGAATAATGTCTTATATATCATCTTTTTTGATAAGGAAGTCGAGGAAAGTAGTAGTGAGCCTTTCATTTTTGGAAAGCACTCTAACTATATTTCCTTTATTTCTCATGTTAAGAGTGATGATGAGTGTATTATAGGACATGATAAGGAGCTTGAAAATTCTAATGATTCATACTCGAAATCAAAAAATGCTTTAGATGGATTTCAATAAACTTTTAATAAATTATACCATGATAGTTTGATAACCAAAAGAACAAACATGGTTATTACAAAATGACTTGAAGAATTAGGGTGCAAAGAGAAAATTTTGTAAGATTGTTTTCTATAAAGCAAGAGACTTTGAAAATTATATGTGATATAAATCTTGCTCTTAAGGATGAGATAAAATATTTTGAAATTAAGCTTAAAAAGTCTACGGCCCAATTTCTCATATTTAATAAATGTTTGAAAAAGTTTGACCATATGCTTGGTCTTTACAAAGAGGTTAATGAAAAAAAGGGTTTAGTTTTTAAGAAACTAACCCTTAAGTAACCCACCTTGTGAAAACAATATTCGAACTGACTAATAAGAGTAGCATAAAAAATCAGGTGGGCATTATAACTTTTTTAAAAAAGAAGTCCAAGCATATCCTTCGTAAGAGTCAATGCAAGAGTCACATGAAAAAGACACTCTACACTAAGAAGTTTATTCCCCCATGTGTTGGATGTGGTAAGGGAGAGCATATTCGCCTAAACTATGTTGATCCCACACAAAGGCATCACCCCATTTGGCTAGATAGAGCACCTAACTCTTTGACCTCTATTAGACATGACCTACTTGTCACCATTGTGGTATCCTTAATCACATCTATTTCCAATATGCTCTTCTTAATTTGGATAAACCAAGACATAATTTGAATTTGTAGACTTAGGCGAGTAAGGTTGATTGGAAGAGAAAAATATTGTGAATGTCAAGCTAAAAAATCACATATTCTTTCCTTTATAATGATGCATAGATTATTCTTTTATGTGTCTTACCTCCCCTTTAAGATCCGTTCCTAGATGCTATTTGTATGGCCAACTTGGACATATTCAATCCTACTGCCATAAGCTTTATTCTAGGAAGGTAGATCCTTCCAAGTGGTAAAATTTGCATGTGAGGTGCAACATTTCAAAGGAATGGTACCAAATTCTACAATAATAGTCAGACATGACAGTAAAAGAAATGGCTTGTTTTAACCCATATGTGCTCCAAAGGCTAACCATTATGGGGAGAAATGGCTTAGGTCAAAGAGGAAGACTAAGCTTTTAAAGCCAAGGTATTGCATGCTACTCATGAGTAGGTATTTCATGCATTTACATATATATTAGAGTGCATTCAAATTAAAAAGATGCATACATATTTTTATTAAAAAAATTAAAAAATTTAAAATTTTAAAAAATTGGATTATCAATTTAAAATTTATTAGTAGTTGAACTCTTTATTACGTTATTTAATAAGATGTGAATTTGTTCATTTATTAAATTTTTGTATCTTAAAATTATTTTATTATATTAAAAGTCAGTCCTAGATCTAATCAATGATGTCAAAATATAATAGTAAATGAAGCTATACTTTGGCATAGGAGGTCAGGATATATGAATTATAAAAATTAGTCCAAACTGTCAAAAAGTGGTATTCTAAATGACCTTCTAAAAATAAAGGTGTGGTGAAAATTGTGTATGGTCCATGACAACTAGGAAAGCAAATTGAGAAAACACACAAAATGGTCATGGGTATTGTTGCCAAGAGGCCCCTAAAACTGTTGCATATGGATCTAATAGGGCCATTCAGAACTGAGAGTCTTTGGGATAAACACCATATTTTAGTTATTGATGACTTTAATCACTTTTCTTGGATAGTTTTGTTATATGAGAAACATGACACCTTTGAAATAGCTAAAGAGATTTTTAGAAAACTTCAAAATAAAAAAAAAATACAACATAGGAAGAATCAAGAGTAATAATGGAAGACAGTTTATAAACTTCAAATTTTAAAGTTTTTGTAACAATGAATGAATCAATCAGAAATTCTAAGTACTGATCATATCATAATAAATGTGATCGCTCAAAGAAAAAATTATATTAAAAAAAAAATCGAGAGCAATGATATTAAGCGAGAATGTGCCTATGCATTTTTAGGATGAGGTTACAAACATGGTGTGCCACATTGCCAATCAAATCTATTTTAAACTTCTCATAGATGATACTCCTTATGAGCTATGCAAATGGAATAAGTCGATCATTAAGTACTTTCATACCTTTGGAAGCATGTGCTACATTCTAATAGATAAAAAGATTTTAAAAATGTTTGATATAAAAAGTGACAAATGTATTTTTCTAGGAAACTCTCAAAGTAGCCATTATAGAGTTCATATTTTACATACTCAAATTGACATGAAATTGAGTCATATGGTTGTGGATGACCAAAATGGAGATGATAAAATTCAGAGGGAGTTGACCAATGAGGGTGATGAGACTAATACTACATTATTTAACCAAATCATGAGACATCATGTTTGAATGAAAATAGGATGTCCGAAAAAAAGGAACAATCATTTAAAGTAAAACTAAAAGCTTCAAATGAGCTTATCATTAGTTGTCCTGTTGAAGGGATGTAATTACAAAAGAGAGTGTTGAACCAAATTACATTTACTAGATATATTTATCAAATAGAACCAAAATGATTAAAAAATCCTTAATGAGTCTTGGGAGAATTCCATACATAAATAGTTGAACCAATTTGCTAGAAATGACATTTGGATATTAGTTCCTAAACCTAAAGGTGCAAATATTATTGAGACTAAATGAATTTTTAAAAATAGAACTAATGAAATCAAAACCATAACTAAGCACAAAGTTCATTTAGTTACTAAAGGTTCACACAAGTTGAGGGCATTAATTTTAAAGAAACATTTGTTATGTTTGCTCACATAGAGTCCATTTATATTCTCCTTTCTTTGACTTGCTCACTTAGGTTTAAGTCATATCAAATGGATGTCATAAGTGCTTTCTTGAATGGTATCCTTCGGGAAGAAGCTTTTGTTAAACAACCTAAAGGATTTATTGATTCGAAACACCTACATCATATTTATAAGTCAAGAAAGGCTTTGTACAGATTGAAATAAGCTCCTAAAACTTGGTCTGATGGGCTAACTTACTGGGCATGATGTTACTCAGGAGAGCATGGATAAAGCACTATTCATAAAAACATGTAATGAACTATTACTTGTTGCTCAAGTATATATTGAAGATATTGTCGTTCGTTCTTCTATTGAATCCCTTGAACATGAGTTTGCCAATTATATGAAATTTGAATTTGAAATGAGTATGGTTCTAGGATTAAATTTCTTTTCAAGTTGCATATGAAACAACTTGATGATGCACTTTTTATCACTTAGCAAAACATATGAAAGAACTTGTCAAGAAATTTGGTGTTGATAGCAAAAGGTACACTAGAACACAAGTGAGTACTGCTATCACACTAGGACATGGCCCACATGAGAAAATTGTTTATTGAACATTGTGTTAAAGTATGACAGGAAGTTTACAATACTTGACTGTGAGTAGACCTGACTTTTCATTTAGTGTTGGTGTTTATACTAGATTTTAGGTTGATTCTAATGAATCTCACCTCACCACCATGAAGTGCATTGTGAGACATGTAAATAGCATTGCAGAGGATGTTATTTGGTATTCTAGGGAGTCTAAGTTTGAATTTGTAGGTTATTTTGATACTAACTGAGCTAAAAATATTGTTGACTGAAAAAGGAAATCTAGGGAAGGCTTCTACATGGGTATGATGTACCCATAGTTTTCTACTATGACTATATGAGTGCTATTAATATTTTTGAAATCCTGTCTAACACATGAACCAAACAAATATATATTTAGCATGATTTAATCTATGATTTAGTTGAGTTTTGAGTTATTGCATTAGAAAATCTATCTATTAAAAAATAATAGACAAATCTATTCACAAAACCTTTAGACGGACTCTAATTTGAGAGCTTGAAAAAGACTGCAAATACTAGCACTTGACCTTACGCGATGTGCTCTCCACTCTCATTGTTTGGATTTCTCTTCTTTGAATTTTAATACTCAGTTTTGTTTTATTTGCTTTTTTAAAATTAAAATAAAATAAAAACTAGAAAACTTGTTTTATTAAATAAAAGCTTCGAGTTCAGCATGGGTTGGTCGAGCATTGAGTTTATCAAACATGATACTATTCTTGTTTTGTATTCACCTTGATATATATGAAATAGGTTGTTCATATTGGGTCTGATCACTTCTTTGTGGGTAACTTAACAAACTGATTTATCATCGAAGGGTTGGTGGAGAACTGATTCCGATCAACGTCACCGGAGGAGAATAGTGGACGGTCAATGGATATTAACCGACGGATGGCCAACTGTAAATTCCGGTCAACAGGAGGTTAACCATCTTAGAATTGTAGGATTACTGCTGGATGGCGGATGAGTAACAGAAGACGGTCAAGGGGAGGTTGACCGGATGGTAGTAGAAGACGGTCAACGGGGAGGTTGATCGGATAAAAGTAGATGACGGTCAACGGAAGGTTGGCCGGATAAGGCTGGAGAGGAAATACGGAGAGGATTTTCGAAGAGTATTTTCGGAGTAGAAAATGTTGGAGTGCCTTTCAGGAGAGATTACTTGTCAACTTATTGACCGGTTAAGAAGTAAGAATTTACCAGTTGGTGACACTAGCATGGAATCGCCCGCGGACATGGTTGAGTGCACAATAGCGTCCGGAGATATGAGCTATATACAGTGACGACCAAGGACATTGGATGTCCAAGGTCATTGTCACTGCCCGGCGACCAAGGAATGCTGGAGGACTCTTATGATGGCCAAAGGGCACAAATGGTTCGGAAACTTAGCTGCAGCAATGACTGAGGATGTCGTGGACAGCTGGCAGCAAGCTGTGGCCAGTTGACTCTGCAGAGCATGTGGCAGACCTGCAGTTTGTGTAGGCCGTTTGTGTAGGTGACAAGTTGCAGAGCAGGTGGTAGGTTGCAGAGCAGGTGGCAGGTATTTGTTTACACGCAACCTACCTATTGGCACAGCGCCCATTATGTTTTCTCATACACCAGCCCAGTGCAACCCACACCTTGGGTGTCTTCACACACCCATACACTTGGTGGTTTTCACACTTTCTGGGGTTGCCACAGGTGCTACCACTCACTGCCTGAAGCTCTTGGTGCTCATATATAGACGTCCTGACTCCACCTAATCTCATCTACCCAATTAGTCATCTTGCAGATAATTGGTGCCACGTCTTTACTAGTTTCCAAACTTCCTGCAGGCCCATGCCCTGCAAGACGGTACATGCTGTACACTGTGCAGATGCGTGCTCCGTAACCCAAATGTTAACCTGTTGACCAATCCTGGAAAGACATCTGTCCGTTGCCAACTGCCACTTTCCACGGTCTCCTAGGTCTGTTACTCAGCCGGTCAACTTTCTATTGACCGTCTTCAGCATTCATCCGGTCAACCTCCGTTGATCGTCTTCTGCTGCCATCCGGTCAACCTCCCCGTTGACCGTCTTCTGTTGTCCGTCCGCCATCCAGCAGTACTCCTACAACCCTAGGACGGTCAATCTCTTGTTGACCAGAATCTGTAGTTGGCCATCCGCCGGTCAATCTCCATTGACCGTCCACTATTCTACTCCGGTCTCCTCCGATCAACGTCCCGTTGATCAGAATCAGTTCTTTGAATTTGTTCTCCATAAATCCTCCAATGACGTACCAATTTGTTGGGTTACCCACAAAAGAATAATCGAACCCAACAGAATAGTGGACAGTCAATGAAGATTGACCGGTGGATGGCTAACTGTAGATTCTGATCAACAGAAGGTTGACTGTTTTAAGGTTGCAGGAGTATTGTTGGATGGCTGACGGGCAACAGAAGACGGTCAACGGGGAGACTGTGGAAAGTTGATTGGCTGAGTAACGGGCTTAGGAGATTGTGGAAAGTAGCAGTTGGCAGTGGACAGATGTCTTTCCAGGATTGGTCGACAGGCTTGTAGTTGGATTGCGGAGCACGCGCCTGCACAGTGCACATCATGTGCCGTCTTGCAGGTCATGGGCCTGGCAGGAAGCTTGGGAACTGGTAAAGATGTGGTACCAATTATCTGCAAGATGGCCAGCTCGATAAATGTGATTAGGTGGAGCCAGGACGTCTATATATGAGTACTAGGAGCTTCAGGCAGTGAGTGGTAGCACCTGTGGCAACACCAGAAGGTATGAAAACCACCAAGTGTTTGGGTGTGTGAAGACACCCAGGGTGCGGGTTGCACCGGGCTGGTGTAGGAGAAAACACTCAGGGCGCTGTGCGCTGGCCACATGAGTACGGCGGTGAAACGGCGGTCGCCGTTTTACCAACACTTGTAAAATGAGAGAGAAGAGAATACCATAGTGAGGAGACAAAGAATAGAAGAAAGAGAGAGTAGTGAGTGAAACACAAAGAGTGAGACTTTGTATTCTCATACTCTGTTCTTCAGTTTTCGCCACTAGGGCTTGTATAGTAAGGGTGATTGCTTGTATTCTATCTCTGGGTTTGTGTAACCATTTTACATAGTGGATCTATTAGTGGACTTTGTATTCCATGATTTTTCCCCTTAGTTGAGAAGGAATTTCTACGTAAAAAATATTGTGCATTTCTTTGTTCTTTATTCCTACTAAATGGTGTCTAATGATAACAGGGGGTTCGTGTATTCCGCCGCTACCGGATCGGGTTGATTTGGATGTCGAACCCCAACATGATTTAGTTTTTTTTTCCTTATTTCTGGTTACTAATGTACGTTTGAGGGTGACCATTTGCTCATCATGTTAGTATAATTCAATAATAACTACCTATGCACCCCTCTAATTGATAAATGGCCTGAACATAGAAATTTCACATAGTGAGTCGCTCGTCACTCCGTTCCTCTCTCCGTTCCCATCTCATGTTGCTCTGTTTTCTATCACGGAGAATGCAGAAAAGAAAGCAAAAACAGAGCACAGCCAAATGCGGCACTGTGGGGAGCAGAGGAAAAGCAAAATTTCAGCTAAACACGGGGGATGAGCCGAGCACATTTAATTGTGAACGGGATCACATTGATGGGTAAGAATTGGGCGGACGAAAGAATAAAGCAACTGCTGCAGTCCGTGGAGCATTGAAGAACATCCGTAAATCAGAAAGACTGAAATGAAGTTTCAAGAAATGAAGAGGAATTCGACAGGTTTTCCTCGAACTGTACAAATTGAGGCAGATTTGCTGAAACTCTGAGTTTATATTCATCAATTTGTAATTTGATTAAAGTGCAAATCATACAAATTCAACTTCTAGTACGTTGAAGAGATGAGAATTACTTTCGATTTGTCTGCAATGAACATCTCCATTTTCGTCCCTCTCGATTTCTTGTTTCTCTCTTGATTCGTTTCCGTTTCCGGCAAAACGACAACTTGGTACAGCTGTCCATATTTTGGAAAATCAATTAGTTTAATAATATTTTTGTACTGCGGGATTAAAATTAAAATTTAAAAATAAAATTGTATTTAAATTGAAATTGAGAAAATTTTAAATTTTTTATTTAGATTATATAATAAATTATAATTTTAAGAGAAAAATAGTTGATATATGATTAATTTTTTAATTTATACATAAAAATAAAAGAAATGAATTATTCAGTAGAAAATTAAAAATTTTAAATATATGAAATTAATATAATAAAATTTTATAAAATTTCTTTAAACATAAATAATGTTTTATAAATATATATATTTTTGTATAATATTTTTTATTCAAATATTAAATTTTAAATTTTTAAATAAACTCTTATATGATTTTTTTTAAAAAAAATAGATTAAAAAATAAGTTCTTGGTGGGTCAATTTTACTCAACCCAAACAACTAAAATATTTTTTTTTTCAATAAATATCTTCTTATTTAATTTTATTATATCTAATTAATTAATAACCCTTATACTTAAAATTATAATTTTTTATCTACTTCTAAAAATTATAAATAACTATTTTACCTTATATTTAATTGTGTAAGGATAGGTTAAGTGGACGAAGAAAATGCAAAATGGAGAGAAATTTATGGCTTTGTATATCTAATAGGAGCCATGATTGAGGAAGGTACATTTGGTTATAAAAAAAATTAAAATAAAAAATATAAATAGAAAATAAAATTAAAAAAATTTTAAAAAATACTTTTTTATTTGTTCGAATGCTCACAGACATAACTAAATAATTATTAGCTTTTTTTTCCTAAAAAAGATTCAAGTTAGATTAATTTAGAAAACATCCCAAAGGTGCTTTTGATAAACTTTTATAGATTGTTTATTCCCAATGTACTTTTCAAAATAAAATTGCTCTGTATTATAGCCATTATTAAAATATATAGTAACCGATCAAATTGAATGGTTAAGTAAATTACCTTCATGTCATATTTATTAAGTTTTAGGTTACTCTATTATAAATTTCACTATAAATAAATGGGTCATTTGAAATTTACTTGGGTTTGATATGAGGACTCGCATGAGTTAAGGATTGAAGTAGTCTAGGAGAACAGTGTTTGATGGGGCGCTTGAACATCGTTGGAAGGAATCGTTGAGCTCAAGCATACATGAAGGACACGTGTGAGGCTTACCAGTGATGGTCGTGCTTAATGCATGCATAACAGTCGTATATATGTCTACATTAATGAGAAAAGTCTTGATGTTATTTTTGGAAAAGTTTTCGATATTATTTTGATGAAATAGGCATTACACGAAGAGAAAAAATAGAGAAAAAAAGCAGATGAAGATGTTTGGCACTTACTTAAGTTCTGATTTGAGTTTTATTTTTCAATAAACTTAGCTATATTATTCAAGTCGTATTTTTAGGACATATTATTATTTAGTTACTCATATTTCTAAATATATTTTTTTAGGGGGTTGTTATGTATGTTGAGGTTGCATTCAATTAGTCAAATATTTCAAAGAATATATATTATCACTAGACACTTTATAGTAAATTTTTTAATATTTTATCATATAATTTTTTCTTAATTGAAAAGTATTTTTTATATTAAATGTAATTGTGTGAATTTATGTGCTTGGTTATGAAATTATTATTCCTTATAGTCTCATTATATTTGTTGGTAGACAATTGAAAGATTGATTAAAGGATTTATTTCTACTATAGAAATTGTGTACGTGCTCTAAAAATCTCAACAAGTAGTGTCAAAGAATAAGTTCTTCTAATATTAAAATTTAGTAATTTAATAGGTAAAATAATTTTATTCTTTAAAAGAAGTATAAAGAACATTTTGATTTGGAAAGGAGGATCAAAGCACTAAGAAAAAAAGATAAATCAAAGGAGATGAGGGATGACAAGTGATAAAATATAATAGATCTTACTAATTATATGATCAAATCATATCTTACGGATAATATTTATATAGCACGAATTTCAAATTTATTTTTAAATGATGATAAATTTAGTTAAATTGATAAAAATATCGTTGTCAAATAAGTTTTGAGTCAAAGTCAAATTTATAACCGGGCCATATCAGATCGAATAACACTTGATCGGTGCCCGACGCATATATATATATATATATTTTATACCGTAAAGATGTGTTTGAAGGACACCTGTAGAATACTCATGCGTATTTTAGATAAAATATCTGTGTCTGATATTTGCCTGAGAGACACGTGCTTGTTTGAGGCAAAATGCACACACATGATCGATGCTCATGTGCTATTTTGGTACTAGTTTTTTATATAAGGCCCCTTTTGATTGATTTTGATCATTTTTTTTAAAATCTAGAGAGAAGAGATGAGAAAAATAGAAAAAAGAGAAGTTTAGAGAATGAGAATTTAAGTAATATTAAAGTGATTTTTGCTAATTTCAAGTACAAGATAAATATATCCATAACCCTCTTTCTCTTATTATTATTTTTTTTCTGATCTATATGAACATTTGTTATTCTAAATATCATATAGGTGATATTTTTATAGATAAAGAATTTATATTTATCATACATGTTGCCTTACCCTATTCTATGAAATTTTTATAAAATACATACTTTAAATTTATATACATTATGTGTGTATGCTAATTTTCTACAATCATATTTATATATACATTTAATCATATTTAAATGCCTTCACATGTCTTGATTTTTAGACACATGTTTTTGCACGCCTTATGTTTAAAATAAATTGATGAAACTATGTGAAATTTGCCGAATTACTATAAATTTCCTAGGATTATCACTTTTTTATATTGTAAATTTTGCAATACTTACCTATATGTTTGAACAAAATGCTTATAATTATTCTTGTATGTTTATGAGTTTCTACATGTCATCAATTTAAAATACAAATAAAGAAAAAGTCTATATATATTGAAAGACAATGGTATTTTCTTCTATACAAAAGAATATAAAAAATATCTTTATATTTAAATAGAGTTTTTTATATGATTATGCATAGATTAGTGTAAAAAATTGATGGAGATATATTTTGACATGTCTTAATATATTATAAAAATAATTAATATTCGAACCTATTATCCATGGATTGAAAATGACGTTCGACCTTATTTATAGGATTATATTTATGACGGTATACCTACAAGTTTTAAACAGTGACGTATGACTTTTGATTATATGAAAATATCTATAACTTGAGTTTTGATTAGTCGCTTCTTTGGCGGTGAGGCTCCTAATGATATTTGGTTTATAAAAATTTTCATGATTTAAGTATATTTATATGAAACATAGTTAAAAGAAGAAAATTTGGTTGTCAATTTAAATTATGTATGACATACTTATAAAATTTTGCTATCATTTTCCATTTTAATCATGTTCTATTTTAACATATTTTTGCGGTTTGTATATATAAAAATTTTATACCTTACTAAATAATTAACTTACTTATACTTTAATTTTTCACTAATATTCCAGATTAGAGGTTTCGACGTACTTGTAAGTGTTTTTAGTCTAAAGAAGGCTGTGCTGAAATAGTTTAGGGTTTGAGATATTAGTTTTGTATTAATGCTTCATTAGAACAATTGTTAACATCGGTTTCTAGATTTTTTTAGTTTCAATTTTGTTCAGTTTTTAGAAATGTATAAGTTTGGTTTGTTATCGGTTGTTTAATTGAGTTATGGTTTTAATTGCTCTGATTTAGAATGAATGCTCTTTCCTTACAAATGATTGAGGTTATATTTATCGATTTTCAGAGTCATTCTTAGGTGTAACACTTGGATTCTTATGAGTTGACCTACATTTATTTGGATTTTTTTTTGTCTATTTGTAATATTATGTGAAGTTATATCACTACAAAGTACTTAAGCTTTTGGTTAGTGGAATAAAATATAAATTTTGGATGATTAACTATCCAAAATATTTTTAAACATTATTAAGGATT
This sequence comes from Nepenthes gracilis, assembly GCA_033239525.1. Lineage (NCBI taxonomy): Eukaryota > Viridiplantae > Streptophyta > Magnoliopsida > Caryophyllales > Nepenthaceae > Nepenthes > Nepenthes gracilis. The sequence continues at coordinate 21,542,507 of BSYO01000001.1, forward strand.
AAGCAACTAATAATTGAACCTTAAGATCGAGCACATGGCAAAACCATTTAAGAAGTCATCAATCTATCAAATCTGATAAATATTTGAATGAAATTTAAGGGCCAATATAAATTCAAAACCCTAACTTTGAGGCTGCAAGTGAAAACATATTTTTATAACCTCCATTATCTAGAAGGAGGACACTTTTGATAAACACTTGGAGAGTTTAACAAAATTGTGATATAAACATCGACACTTGATGAGAAGATTAAAGATAAAGATAGGGCACCGACTTTACTAGTTTTGTTGTTAATATTGTACGATCATATTATCACGATACGATTATTTTGGAATAACATGCTCAGTTTCAATAAGGACATTACTTATTTGCTTAGTTTAGATGGAAGAAAAGTGATAAGGTTTTGAGGGAGTCAAATGTCTTAGCATTCACTAATAGTCGGGGGTATTGAAGGTCAAGGGAAATAGGTAACAAATTGTAGAAGAGTAATAGCCAGTCTATGCTTAATGATTTTGAATGCTATTATTATGCCAAAAAGAGTCATATGGAGTGAGATTATTTCAAGTGAATGTAGGAGAAGGATGGTGGCAATGAGTAGAAAGAAATAAGGGATCATGATAGTAATAATTAGATCTCTATCTTTATTTATAGAGACCTTCTAGTCATTGATACGGGAAAAACACTGAGCTTCTTAGGCCAATAGATGAGATGGGTTATAGATAGTGTCACAACCCAATAATACAATATACGCAGGTCAAAATAAAATCTTAAATAATAATATTTCCATCAACCATAAAAATTCAATTCGAGTGTGACAGTCATACAAATCCAAACATAATACATAAGATCTCATTAGATATAAATCCAAACAAACATAATACATAACCTGTCATCCACAATCGTAATGAAGGTATTCAACATAATAACAACTTATCGATATCATACAATAACTCCGATATATCCCATACAAGGATCAGAGTCATCATCCCGCCGAAGACATAATCATAACACATCCTCAAGATCAGAAACATACCAACATAAATATCTCAACTCGCCGATAGAGATATGCCACGTCAAATCACATTTGGACTCCTATAAGCGTAACCAAGCCACTGGTTTGAATAGATAAAATATGAAAACGTGAGCCTAGAGTTCAACAAGTATCAACATCATATAAAACGGTACATATAAATCAGAAGTAGGGATATCGCATAGCAATTATGTAAAATAAAACACAATGTCTATGAAATTCCTGAAAATCGAGGAGATGCCTCGTACTAAATATCATTCGTATCAAATAGTCTGTTCGGGATATGATCATATAAATCGCGATCCGGTAAAATCTCGTAGACAATATCATATCATATGATTCGAGGTCACACAGGCCGCAACCGTCACCACATTTGTGTGGGACACATACTATCGTCTTGATCTAAATCTTATAATGTAGAAATCGAGAGAAGACTGCCAGAACTAAAATATAAATCAAAACGCAATCCAAGTTTATCACATTTATACGTACGAGACATTTCTATTGCATAACTGTGAGCCAATTACTGCATCTCAAAATCATCCTCTACCCAAATACATGCAGAACTACAAAGTATGCACAAAATCGAAGAATTAAAGATAAATAATACCAACTTGAGGAAGAGTTACCCTCGTCCGGTAACCACAGCTATATTGGCTGCGATTTAATCCATCAGTTCAAAGCTCCGTTATGGTTTAGGCCAGTAGCTCAAGGCCATCCATGTACTCTGTCTCCCATAGATTAGGAACTTAATCACTATATTTTACCACCCGTGGTTTTGAGTGCAATATCAAGTTTTAGTTATATATTAGGACGTCCAAATATATTAGTTCCGTCAATTTCTTATGATGGTTCTCATTTAAATACACAATGGGATAGGTCAGCTACTAAATGTCTCAACCTTCCTTCCGATGAAAGTAGCCATATCATATACGTCCCCATCTGGACTAGGCCTCCCTGTCGGGAGCGGCACCAATATTTCATGCCTCGGATCATATATAATGACCCATCGGGTCCCAGACCGCTATGGTTCCGCAATGGCCCCGCCTCCGATAGCATGCATGATTAATACCATGCCTGGTTCATGGTTCCACAATATACGGATGTACAAATGTATATATATACCATTTGGGTATCTGAAAACCCTCTAACTCATAAATACCGGTGTAAAAACACAGCACAATCGATAAAACATACATGCATGTATATAATTAATAAATTTGGTGTATATTAAAATATATACATGTTAGTAAAATCTCCCACAGTAATTTAAATACATTAAAAATTAAATCAGACCAAGAATAGAGTTAGAAGATACTTGTTTCGATTTTATACTCCATAAATTTGAAGAAAGGATGTCCGAAATATCCGATTTGTGCATTTCTCTCCCCCGCCTCTCCCGTGTCTCATGCTGCCCTCTCTGCGCATGGCCTCGGTCGCACTGCTGTTGTTGCCTATCTCCTCGAATAGCCCTCGTCGGCCTTCTCGGCGACCACCATCGCCGTCGTTGCCTCCTATCCGGCTACCGTCCTCCCTCTCGCACGGCTTCTCTCCTCGCACGGCCCGTTGTCGATCTCTCTCCTCTCGCACCGTTCGCGCTACTGCCGCATGCCGCAGCCTCCGCTTACCACTGCGCCGCCTCACATGGCCTTTGCTAGCCTCCTCAGCACCAACCAGCCGGCACCGGCACCGTTATGTGGCCGTCGCTCTCCTCGCTGCAACCCACCTCTCGCGCGGCCTCTCTCCTCCCATGCTACGCCATTGCCACCATAGCCTACGCCGTGCCACTGCTGACCGCCGTCGATGCTGATCTCCTGTGTCGCCGCCGATTCTTCCCTTCTCCTCCCTCTTCTTCCTTCTCCGCCTGCGAACCCTAGTCCCCTCACTCTCTCTTCCCGACTCCTTCTTTATATATATATATTACTTTTCTTTATTCCTAAATCCAACTCGGTATTCGGACAATAACTCGGGCCCATTCCGCGTCATTCTGAAATTTCGATCATTCGTAAAAATTTTATAATATTTTAATTTATTTTTACCACATTCAAAATACCCAAAATTATAATTAATATTAAAATAATCTAGATAGAGATCCGAGATATTACAAATAGTGGATTCTAACTCCATACAATAACAAAAAAGTCATTCTTCATGTCTTATATGTCCGAGAACTATGGGATACCAAAAATGGTAAATGATAGCTCCTCAAGGTTAGTTGGCATTAAGGATATTTGCTTGTGGACAAGAAATGAGAGAAAGTATGTGTTAAGGGGCATGTGACATATTCCAGACTCTAGGTTGAATATGATTTCAAAAGAAAATTATGATGAGAAGGGTTTTTACATGACATTTCACAATGTCTATTGAAACAACACCAAAGGCTTCTCGATTGTGGTAAATAAATGAAAGATATGAAATCGGTATTTAACAAAGATTTTGGTTGTTAAGGTTAATGCTAAAGTAACTAATAGGGGACTTAGTCATGGTAGTGGGAGGAGGTTGAGAAAGAGAGTCAAAAAGAGTGACCTTATTGATGTGAAGGCACAGAAGAAAAATACTAGTACTCCGGGTATATTGGTGGAAAGATAAACGGTATTGTTCATACTTGTGGAGTTTGACATCGGGATTCTCATAGGAGAAAAGTTTTCAAAGGACGTGAGTTGACAGCCACTGAAGAGGTGAAAAGTCCCCCATAAGATTACGAGAAATTTTTTTTTTTTGAATTTTCGGTTACTTTCTTCTAAGTCACACTCCCAATAAACAGGTTATATTGAGGTTCGTTCGGGTTGCTGCGTGGATTCGCACATGTGAAGTATTGAAGTAGCATGGAAGAATAGTGCTTGATGGGCAACTGAAATGTATGGAAATTTCAATCCCATAAATCTCAGTGGGATAAATTAGATAAACAATACCTACTAGAAATGTATGGAAATTTTTATCCTCAAAAGAACTTAGTATTGAAAAATGATAGAGAATTATTCAATACTAATAATGATCTTGCTCATGTGATTACAGGCTACACAATGGAACTTATCAGTAGAAAAGAATGATTTCAATGAAGACCATGCTTATGCAATCAAAGGAAATATAATGGACCTCAAATATCTAATGAATCAAACAAAGAGCCAAAAAAGGAATCTCAAATGTGGGGAATGTCTTACCTAGTCGGCTATCTCTACTCTATCGAATTGAACCTTAGTATTTCTATTTCTGATCATTCCTAATAAACATTTAGAGTGAAAATTCACTAAGGAGCACGTCCACCTGACTCTAACTTAGCCATGGCCACCAAGGAAAACTGAGTCCCCTCTTCAACTGCTTCTAATATAAGCTCAGATCATGAAATTTCCTAGGATTTTCTATTCAACCATCTCATAACATAAGCTTAATTGCTTGCAACTCTTCATCTATTACACTACCAAGTGCATGGCCACCATAGTCTATCACATAAATTACTATATTTAGCATATAGTCTACTTTACACTAAGGAGATCATAGATCTACTATATACTATCATACAATTTATACAAGTATAGTTTTAAACCATACTTATGCAATACAAGGCACATGACCACTTAGGAAAAATTATTGATCTGATACAAATCATCATATAACACACAATTTGGCCTTGCAATATTCATATAACATATAAGAGGCACACGGCCAATTAGGGTTGGCTCCAAATCTTTAGATCTATAACAATTTTCTATTGAATACCATGAGTATAGATCTAATAGTCAAATAAACACCAACCATATCTTATACATAAAGTATTCATATTTCACAACAACCTATTTTATTCGAAACTAAGGTCCACGAAACTGAGGCTCTCTCACATTCAAGCCCTAGATTTACCATGTTTATCACTAGATCTACAACATATAGGAAACTTTATAGCAAACAATTTCAAGTTCTACAACTTACATGTTATTTTCCAACATACCATATACTCTAGCGTGGAATGTTAAATCCTTTGTCCAATGGCCGAATGTGGGGAAGAAAATAAAGATCTCAAATCAATGAGGGTAATTATTTGAACATAAAGGAGAGAATTTTGAACCACATGAACAAGAAATTTGTGAGAGGATCATCTAATTTATATAAGATGGCATACTAATTACTTCCTCTTAAAACCAACACATAACTCGTAATATGAGGAATAGAAGACGTGAAAGAGTGACATGAAAGATATTATCAAGGCTCACACGAAGAGAACATTGCTTATAAGTATGAGCCACTTTCATAAAAATTCATAGCTATTAAAAGAATGTATAAGTTGCACTTGTCTCCATGGATGACCTCTCTTCTCTCTCTATTTTCTTCTTTACAAAATCTCCTTATTCAAATCCTCAAGGTGCACGCTCATTCTCTCTCTTTATCTTCAATGTGAAGGCACAAGTAAAAGACAAGCAAAAAATTGGAGGCTTATTAGGGTTTTTGTTAGAACAGAAGGATAGGGTTTTCTCTGAAGTTTTGGCTTGCTAAACTCCTTCAAAACCCCAGCATTACAAGGCTCCTCATGCTCCCTTGCCCCAAATGCCATTTTCCTCTTGGTGGGTTCGGTAACCTACAAATTAACCCGGAATCAGGTCTGTTAGGAAAGAGCACCCTAGAAGCTGTAGTTTAGTAGAAACTCCTCCGAGTCCAAAGCCCCAAGAAAAAAAAGCCCAATGGGACGCTCCCTTAGCCCAAGGTCGAGCAGGTGCCGGGGTCGACCCGAAATGTATCACTCGGCACCGTTCAATGATAAACAATAAATTAGGATTGATCCGTGGGAATCCCACCAGCTCATCAGTTAACGAATAGTATAGCACCAATTCATAGGTGGCACTTACCATAACCACCCCGAGACAGCTCAGCAAATATTTTTAAAATATTATCCAAGATTGCACATCTCCCTAGGATGACAGTAACAACTCAACAAATCTTCCTAGAAGGTAATTGCCATATGGTGCCCTCCACGATAGCTTTAGCCACGGAAAAAATATTCCCAAATAACAACGATTTTCATAGTTGGTCCCGGCCATCATTGAGACAACTCAATGGATGTGTTAGGGTAGTTGACATTAGCTGTGAGACCCAAGGACGGCCTCACAAATTCAAATAATATAAATACCCATTTACTTCTGCGGAGAGAACTTTTGCCTACGAAAAACATCCACAAGGCCAGACTTTGAGCCGCTTTTCAAACTCTTAGACTCTTGGACACAACGAGACACCACAAAGTCATTCCTTGCCGAGTGCATCTCCGGAGCCTAATCCTCTATCTCTAAACCACTTCTCAGTTTAGTGTATAGTCGGAACCCAATCCTCCATCTCTAAAATGCTATTTAGTCAAGCGTACCATCGGAGCTCAATCCTCAATCTCAAAGTTGCTCTCTAGTCGAGCACTCCACTCATCAGATCGGAGCTCAATCTTCTATTTTAAAACTATTTCCCAATCGAGCACACTCATCGAAACTTGGTCTTTGATTTTAAAGTCGCTCTCCAATTGAGCGCACTCATTAAAGCTCTATCCTTCATCTCAAAGTCGATCTCTAGTAATGCGCACTCACCAGAATTTAATCCTCCATCTCTAAGCCACTTTTCAACCGAGGGCACCGACGGAGCTCAATCCTCCATCTCTAAACCGTTCTCCAACCGAGTGCATCGTTAGATTCAAATCCTCCATCTTTAAGCCGCTTCTCAACCGAGTGTACCCGAGCCTATTCCTTAGCTAACATTCAATCCTCAAAACATGCATTCGTGTATCATTCACTCTACTTATCTTTTTATCTTTTTGAAAAAGATTTCTGATTTGAGCGTCAAAGGATATAATGGAGAGCAAGTCCCACCATTCTTTAACTTTTATTTATTAGTTGTAATATGTATAATTTAGGTTCGAAGTAATAAAGACTAGACCGGTTTCAACTTGATCTACCAAGAAAGTCAAGTGATTCTCTAACTTATTTGATAATTCAGATTTAGGGACGTATCACTTACATAATTAGCTAGCTCCTAACAAAATTGGGGTTAACAACTAACAAAAAGGGGTGACTACTAGGTTTGATAGGATTACGTTAGGTAAGGTTAGTTTTTCCTATAAAATCCTTCTAGTATAATCATACTAATTTCCAATAGTGCATCTCCTCTTCCTTAAACTAACAATCTAAATGCTAAAAGAAGGTGAAGTTGGCAGCCAGGTTAAACAAGAAAAGATGTGGAACCTAGGGTTTCTTAGAAGCGAGGGTTAGGATTTTGTTTACCATTCCAACCCCTTCGATATAATTTTAACTAAATTACAAACTAATAGTACACAAGATAAATGCTCTGGCAGCATTTATAGATCTGATAAATAGGATGTTTAGGCCTTATTTGGATAAGTTTATGGTGGTATTTATAGATGATATTTTGATATACTCTAACAGCCATGAGGACTATGAAACCCATTTAAGGATTGTACTCCAAGTGCTTTGAAAAAAAAAGTTATATGCTAAATTGAAAAAGTGTGAATTCTAATTGAAGGAAGTGATATTTTTGGGAGAAGTGATTTTCAATGGAGGTATTGCTATAAATTCAAAGAAAGTTGAGGCCATTACAAATTGAAGTCAGCCTACATCTATTACTGAAGTCTGAAGTTTTCTTGGCATAGCTGGTTATTACAAACGTTTTGTGGAGAATTTTATTCAGATTGCCATGCCCCTGACTCAGTTGACAAAGGAGGCCGGGTTTGACTGGACAGAAGGATGTGACCAAACTTTTAAAAAGCTGCAAGATAGTTTAACAAACTCTGCGATGCTGACTATTCCGGACGGCTTAGGTGATTTTGAGGTATATTGTGATACTTCTAAGGTCGGATTGGGATGTGTGTTAATGCAAAATGAAAAAGTGTTGGCTTATGGTTCCAAACAGTTGAAGGTGCATCAGAAGAACTACTGAACACATGGTCTGGAACTTGCTGCAGTTGTGTTTGCTCTAAAAATTTGGAGACACTACTTCTACGGTGGGAAGTTTCTTATTTATTCCGATCATGAGAGTTTAAAATATATATTCTCACAGAAAGAGCTTAATATGAGGCAGAGAAGATGGGTGGACTTTTTAAAGGATTATGACTGTGAGATATAGTGTAAGTCTAGAAAAGCTAATGTAGTTGCCGATACTTTAAGCCGTTGATTAGGCTATTTGGCAAAGTTACAGATTAAACAAATGGAGATGTTGGTGTACTTAAAGCAATGTAATATTGAACGGCATATTCAGGATGACCGGATGATTTTGTCATACCTTCAAGTTCAGCCAGAATTGATGAATGAGGTTAAAAAAAAGCAAGTGAATGACTTTTTTCTTATAGATATTATGGATGATTTGAATAAAGATTTTAAAGTTGATTTTAATATCTGATCGGATGGAGTGTTAAGATTTAGAGAACGTCTATGTGTGCCGGACAATAAGGAATTGAAGGAAAAAATTTTAAATGAAGCTCACCGATCTCGGTATACAATTCATCCTAAAGTGAATAAGATGTATCAGGATTTAAAAAAATATTTTGGTGGAGGAATATAAAAAGAGACGTCACAGCTTATGTGGAGAGATTCCTTGTATGCCAACAAGTAAAAGTTGAAAGAAGAATGCCCTCTAGGTTATTACAACTGATGTCGATTCCAAGTTAGAAATGGGAGGATATTACTATGGATTTTGTGTCAGGTGTAAAGATGACTCCTAGAAACCATGATGCTGTTTGGGTTATCGTTGACCGGTTGGCTAAGTCAGCCCATTTCTTGGCAATCAAGATAACTTACTCTCGTAATAAGCTGGCTTGGCTGTATGTGAATGAAATTGTCAATTTTCATGGTGTGCCTGCTTCCATTGTGTCTGATAGGGATCTTCGTTTTGTTTTAAGATTTTGGAAAAGCTTATGTAAAGAATTGTGGATGGAGCTGAAATTCAGTACTGCCTATTATCCTCAGATCAACAGCTAATCAGAACAAACAATCCAGATCCTAGAGAATATGTTAAGAGCCTCGGTCTTAGAAACGAAAGGGACTTAGGATAATTACTTGGCCTTGGCGGAGTTCACGTATAATAATAGTTATTAGGAAAGTATATGTATGGCTCCTTTTGAGATGTTATATGAAAGAAAGTGTAGGTCACCAATTCATTGGAAGAAAATCAAAGACAAGAGAAGTTTAGGCCCTGAAATCATTAAAAAATGGCAATGAAAATAAAGCTGATATATGAGAATTTAAAGGTTACCCGGAGTAGACAGAAAAGCTATGCAGATTAGAGGAGATCAGAATTAAAGTTTGATGTGGGTGACTTTGTATTTCTGAAAGTGTTACCATGAAGGGGACATCCAAATTTGGAGTAAAAGGAAAGCTGAAGCTACGATTTATTGGTCCTTTGGATATTTTAAAGAGGATCGGAGAAATGGCTTACAGGTTAGCGCTATCACCAAACTTGGTGAAAGTACATGATGTATTTCACGTATCAATACTCAGAAAATATGTTCATGATCCTGTACATGTTATCGAGTTTGAACCCTTGACAATTGACAAAGACTTATCCTACATTGAAGAGCCAATGCAAATTTTGGACTGGAAGGAGCAAAACCTACATACAAAAATAATATCCTTGGTGAAGGTGCTCTGGAGAAATAACTCACTTGAAGAGGCAATTTGGGAACGAGAAGAAGAAATCTGAAACAACTATCCCCACTTATTTTCTTAAGGTTTATAACATCATTTAAATTTCGAGGATAAAATTTTTTTAAATAGGGGAGAATTATGAGATCCTGATAAAAAAAAAACATAAGAATTAGGAAGTGTATGGTAATGAATTGGTAAGGCCAAAAAGGTGTAATGAACTTACAAGAGTCGAAGTAAGACGAGGCAACCCGGAAGGTCGAGTGCCTTGTGCCCTCTTGAAGGCCGAAGTGGCCTTGTGGCATCATGAAGGTCGAAGTGGCCTTGTGCCCTCTTGAAGGCCGAAGTGGCCTTGTGACATCATGAATGCCGGAGTGGCCTTGTGCCCTCTTGAAGGCCGGAGTGACTTTGAAGCAAGATGGAGGCCAGAGTGGACTTGTGAGGTGATATGAGGTCGGAGTGGCTTGTGACCTCTTCTAGGCCGAAGTGGCCATATAAAATCATAAAGGCTGGAGTGACTTTGTGGCCCTATGATGGCTGGAGTGATATGATACAAAGGTGGATGAATCCAGAGTGAGGATGAGTGGATTGCCAGTCGAAAAATGGTATGGTATGAGGCCGGAGTAGCCTTGTGAAGTTGTAGTGGCCAGAGTAGCCTTGAGAGTTGGTGGTAAGAGGTTGACCGGTTAAGGTTGAAGATGAAATGTTGGCCGGTTTGAATGAAGAATGAAGGGTGTCCGGTTTGAGTGAGAAGGAAATGTTGGCCAGTTGGAATTGGTAATGAGTTGTTGACTAAATTTAGAAATATTGACCAAAGTAAATAAATGGTGTTGAAAATCGGAGTAAATTCTAAAATAAAATGCCGAAGTAAATTTTGAAGTAACGTTTCCGGAGTAAAATGCTTTAACTAAACCTATTAATGACCGGAGCAAATTGAAATTAATAAAGACCGACTTTGTTAAACGACGGGAGTAGATCCAACTATTTCAATCTAATCAGAGTAAGTAAACTGTCCCTACCTACTCCGCTGACCTTCTAGAAGAAAAGTACCAAATAGGTAACTTACCCCATCAACTCTCACCTAATCTATCATCTATAAATAATGTGCTCCTAGTTTGAAAAAGGAGTTAGAAAATCTATGAAAGAGTTGGAAGAATTTGGAAGAGATGAAGAGAAAAAAGGGAGTCTTAGGCCAGATTGAGGTAAGGACTTGGAGACTCAGACAAGTGTACTCTCTGCTTTAAAGTTCAGATTTTAAGAATGTTTTAATGTAGGAGTACTTTGGAGCTTGTTTTCTATATCATTGCTTTGATAATTATGTTCTAAATCCCATTTCTTGAGTTTCATTACGAAGCATGCATGAATTTTATGATTCTGAACTAAGTTTCATATTTTGTGAATCTGTATTTCCTGACTCTGACTTCATGTCTTAGCACATACTTTATTATTCAAAGTTACAATCGGAGTTACTTTGCATGAGTATAACCCGTGACTTTGATTTTTATATGTTGACTCATGTTTCTATTCATGTCATGACCGGATTGCTTTTCATGGAAATCCTATATAAAAATTAGACTGTTAAAAAAATATGAAGGCCTTTGAATCTAATCAGATTATGGAAATATGTAAACTCAGATTCTTAGGGAGCATCGGTTGTTCGCCAAGTTGAAGAAGTGCGAGTTTTGGTTGGAAGAGGTAGGATTCCTTGGACACGTCGTCTCCAAGGAAGGAATCTCTGTTGATCCTATGAAGGTGGAAGCGGTTGAAAAGTGGAATCGCCAACTTCAGAATCAAGTGCGAAGTTTCTTAGGCTGGGCTGGATACTATAGGCGATTTGTGGAGAACTTTTCTCAAATCGCCGTGCCACTCACTCAATTAACTAAGAAGGATGCTAAGTTCGAGTGGACCAAAGATTGTGAAGAAAGCTTCTAGACGCTTAAAGACCGGTTGACTTCTGCTCCAGTCGACCATTCCAAATGAGTCGGGAGGATCGATTGTGTTTAACATGCCAGATCGGAGATTAGTGGGAGATGTTTGAAGCGGCTTTCTGGAGAAATACTTTCTGCAAATCTTCGTGGGCGAAGGAGGATGAATTCCTTCGCCCGAGGCGGTGGAAATCGCTGCGTAGCGAGTATGATTCGAAATTTCTTCAATTATCTCATTATGCCCCTTTCATGGTGGAAGATGAGGAGAGGGAAGGTCGAGACGATTCTTTCAAGGATTACGAGATGATATCGAAGACACCTTTCCACTCCGACGTTGACAACTTATGGAGAGGTGCTTGCAAAGGCGGTTATCTATGAGAAAGAATTGGAAAGAGGAGCGATGTCCAGACAAAGGACTTTCAGTCAGGCATCCAAGGCCAGTGCTAGCGAAGTGCCTTCTAAGAAGGCGAGACCATCAAGGTTCGGCGGGGAACGAGAGCCGATCGGTGCGGAATTCTCTGCTGCGGCTAATGATGTATGTGATCATTGCGGGAGATCACATGGTGGAAAGCCTTGCTACAAGAAGCTGGGAGTTTGTTATAATTGTGGGCAGGCGGGGCATATGATCAGAGATTGTCGGGTCGCTAAACAAGCTCCAGGAGTTAAGTCTCCTATCCCAGCCAAAGTGTTTGCTATTTCTGCAAGGGAGGCAGAAAAGTCAACGGAGGTGGTAGAAGGTACACTTTCTATCTGTGGCATCTCTTGTCACGTACTCTTTGATTCTGGATCCACGCATTCTTTTGTTTCCCATGAATTTTCGAAGCATCTGACGACCCTTCCCAAAGTTCTTGAATACCCATTAATGGTTGTCTCACCAACAGGGTCGTCCGTAATATTAAATATGGCATTTTCTGAATGCCCAATAAAAGTAAATAAATTCTTTATGCCTGTTGACTTAGTTTTACTGGAAATGAAAGACTTTGATGCGATCTTGGGGATGGACTGGTTAGCCAGATATCATGCCAAGATTGACTGTTTCCGAAAAAGAGTAGAATTCACCATTCCTGGAAACAAGTCTTTTCACATTCAGGGCATTCGACGAAAGGAAGCATCCTACTTTATTTCGGCTCTTCATGCCAGGTATCTGATTAGTGATGGATGCCAAGCCTATCTAGCCTTTGCTAGTGTATCTCTCGAAAATCAAGAATCTCGGCTAGAGATTCGGTGGTGAAATTTGAAGACGTATTCGATGATTTTACAGATTGCCACCCCTAGAGAGTTAGAATTTGGTGTGGAATTGATACCAGGTTCGGCACCGATATCCAAACCACCCTATCGAATGGCACCGGCTGAACTCAAAGAGTTGAAACAACAAGCTGCAGGAGTTGCTAGATAAAGGTTTCATCTGGCCAAGTGTGTCACCATGGGGAGCACCTGTTCTTTTGTCAAAAGAAGGACGGGACCTTGAGATTATGTGTGGATTATTGGGAATTAAATAAAATCACCATCAAGAACAAATATCCTCTGCCAAGGATTGATGATCTCCTTGATCGGCTACAAGGAGCTTGCATGTTCTCAAAAATCGATCTTAGATCAAGGGTATCATCGACTCCGGATCCGTAAGGAGGATATAGCAAAGACGGCGTTTTGAAACGGTATGGGCACTATGAATTTGTAGTAATGCCTTTTGGGTTGACTAATGCTCCATTTTGTTTTTATGGATCGATGAATCAAATTTTCCAACCATACGGACAAGTTCGTGATTGTATTTATCGATGACATCCTTGTGTACTCGAAAAGCCCGAGGAACACGAGGAACATTTACGCACTACACTTGATTCTTAGGGAGCATCGGTTGTTCGCGAGTTGAAGAAGTGCGAGTTTTGGTTGGAAGAGGTAGGATTCCTTGGACACGTCATCTCAAGGAAGGAATCTCTGTCGATCCTATGAAGGTGGAAGCGGTTGTAAAGTGGAACCAGCGCCAACGTCAGAATCAAGTGCGAAGTTTCTTAGGCATTTGGATACTATAGACAATTTGTGGAGAACTTTCTCAAATCGCCGTGCCACTCACTCAATTAACTAAGAAGGATGCTAAGTTCGAGTGGACCAAAGATTGTGAAGAAAGCTTCTAGACGCTTAAAGACCGGTTGACTTCTGCTCCAGTCCTGACCATTCCAAACGAGTCAGGAGGACTGATTGTGTACTGCGATGCTTCGAAGATTGGATTGGGCTGTGTTCTAATGCAACACGGTCGGGTAATTGCCTATGGATCGCGACAGTTGAAGGACCATGAAAGGAATTACCCAACTCACGATCTAGAATTGACCGCAGTGGTGTTTGCATTGAAAATCTGGAGACATTATTTATATGGTGAAAGATTCTTGGTCTACTCAGATCACAAGAGTCTAAAATATTTGTTTTCTCAGAAGGAACTAAACATGAGGCGAGGCGATGGATTGAATTCCTAAAGGACTATGACTGCGAAATCGATATGAGCCGGGGAAGGCCAACGTGGTTGCCGGCAGCGTTAAGTAGGCAGCACAGGATGCTAGCTAAAATGCATGTTAAGCAAATGGAGATCTTGGATTGTCTCATAAACTATGATGTCGCGCTATGTTCATGGGAAGCGGATGATTAAGGCGCATCTAAAAGTTCAGCCAGGTTAATTGATTAATGAGGTTAAAGGATGTCAATCTAATGATTTTTTCTGGTAAAGATCATGGGCGAAGCTGGATAAAGAATCACGAAGTGATTTTGATTTCGGTCGGATGAAGCTTTGAGATTTAGAAATCGGTTATGTGTGCCGGATAATAAAGAACTAAAAGAGAAAATTCTTAAGAAAGCCCATCGATCCCGTTATACGATCCACCCGGGAGCCAATAAGATGCATCGGGATTTGAAGAAGACATATTGGTGGAGAAATATGAAAAGGGATATCGCAGCTTATGTAGAAAAGTGCCTTATATGTCAGCAAGTAAAGGACGAAAGAAAACAGCCATCTGGGTTATTACAACCAATGCCATTACCAGACTGGAAATGGGAGGATATCGCCATGGATTTTGTGACTGGTTTACCTATGACGCCAAAGAAACATGATGCTATTTGGGTGGTTGTTGACCGACTAACAAAATCAGCCCACTTTCTGGCAATCCGGATGACTTACCCCCTTGGTAAGTTAGCCCAGCTGTATGTGAACGAGATTGTCATACTTCATGGTGTGCCTGCCTCTATTGTATCCGATAGAGACCCTCGCTTTGTTTCACGATTCTGGAAGAGTCTACATCAAGAATTGGGTACTGAATTAAAATTTATCTTGTTTTTCATCCGCAAATCGACGGCCAATCGTAAGCGGACTATCCCGATTCTCGAGGATATGTTAAGGGCCTCAGTCACGGAGATGAAAAGGACTTGGGATGATTCATTGGCTCTTGCAGAGTTTGCATATAATAATAGCTATCAGGCCAGCATCGGCATGGCTCCTTTTGAGGCATTATATGGGAGAAAATGTAGATCGTCAATTCATTGGAAGGAACACGGAGATAGAAGAATTTTGGGTCCAGACATTATCAAGGAGTCAGCAAAAAAGATAAAGATACTACATGAGAATCTCAGAGTAGCTCGGAGCAGACAAAAGAGCTATGCAGATCGGAGAAGATCGGCATTGAAGTTTGAAAAGGGCGATTTTGTGTTTCTAAAGGTATCACCAGCCAAGGAAAAATCTGATTCGGGGTAAAGGAAAACTGAAGCCTCGTTTTATTGGGCCTTTTGAAATCCTGGAAAAGATTGGAGAAGTAGCTTACAGACTTGCACTGCCTCCAAACTTGGCTGAAGTACATGATGTGTTTCATGTGTCCATGCTTCGAAAGTATGTCCATGATCCTACTCATGTAATTGAGTATGAACCTCTGACGGTCGATAAGGATTTATCCTATATAGAAGAACCAGTGGAAATCTTGGATCGTAAGGAGTAGAGATTACGCACCAAATCAATCGCTCTAGTAAAGGTGCTATGGAAGAATCACACACCGGAAGAGGCAACTTGGGAACGAGAGGAGGAGATTCGAAACAAATACCCATATTTATTTTCCCGAGGTTAGTGACTTTATTTAAAATTTCGAGGACGAAATTCTTATAAGTGGGGAAGGTTGTAACAACCCAAAATTTGAATAAGGAAATTTTAACCATCAAGTCCGGTCAACGCCCGTTGACCGAAAATCCAAAGGTGAAGAAGTCCGGAATTGGCATTGAGGAAATTACTGTCCGGATTTCCTTAATGCAGTCCGGATTCCCATAATAAAAGAAGTCCGGATTTCGTTTGGGCAAATGAAGTCCGGATTTCCCTTGGTAAATGAACTCCGGATTTCCGGAGTAAAACGCGTGCAGAAAGAAAGCACTCCGGATTTCCGAAGTAAAGAAGTCCGGTCCCAGTAACTGAGAATTTTGAGAAGGAGCGGCAATGAATTTCAGCTGTTCCCGAGAAGTGTAGGAAAACGAAATCCTCATGGGAAATATAGGACAATTTATAGCACCCTTGGAAAATAGGAAAAATTATAAATGAAGGCCACCAAACCCAGGGCCTATAAATAGGGACTTAAGATTAGCAGGAAAAGACACCACTAGAAGCTCCTAGTAGAGAAAGAAACCAAAGGCTAAGGCAACATAAGAAAAGAATTCAGGCAAGATACTCACCCATATTTCTAAAACTCATGTTTATTTATGTTATTATGAAATTATATGATATTCTGTAAGAGTATGATTTTACTGTTCGTTCTGAAATGCATGTTTAAAGGAAATTCTGTTATGCATGATATTCTGTTAATGTTCTGTCAAATTCAATCTTTGAAATTTAAAATAAATGAACTTCGGCGTCCTTACAGAAAACGAAAATGAACTCCGGCCTACTATAGAAATGAAATGAACTCCGGCCCTTTGAACAAATCTGCTCCGTCCTTTGTGAAAAAGAAACTCTGGCCTTATGTCCTAAAAAGAAGTCCGGCCTACTGTAAAGAACTCCGGCCCTTTAAATAATATGCTCGTTCCTTTGTGAAAAGAAACTCTGGCCTTATGGTACTCCGGCCTTTGATGTTTCGGTTTTGCTATGTTAAAATCGAAATCGGCTCTCATCATGTTAAAATCGAAATCGGCTTTCTTCATGTTAAAATCGAGATTGGCTTTCTTCATGTTAAAATCAAAACCGGCTTCCTTCGTGATAAAATCGAAACCGGCTTTCTTTGTATTAAAATCGAAATCGATTTTCTTGTGTTAAAAATTGAAATCGGCCCCTTTGTGATATCAATGAAACCGGCCCTGAGTACTTGAAATAGAAACCAGCTCTAATTTAAATTTGAAACCGGCCATGTGTCTTGGAATTTGGACTCCGTCCTATGAGCTCCGGATTTTTAAAGAAAATCCACTCCGTCCCTTTGAGCTCTGGATTTTAAAGGAAGATCCACTCCGGCCCTTTGAACTCGAGAATTTTAAAAGAAAAGCCACTCTGGCCTTGAACTCCGAATTATTTATTAAAGACAAGTCACTCCGGATTTCTGTAAAACAAAAACACTCCGTCCGTTTAGAGCTTCGTCCAAGTCCTCCGTCTTTTAAAAAGAAAACGGCACTCCGTCCCTAATTAAAGAACTTCCGACTTTTGGAGCATAATGTAATTGTGCTCCGTCTTTCATAAATAAAGAATTTCGGCTTTGACTAAAGTAAATGAACTCCGGTTTTGAAAGACATCGAACTCCGGTTTCAAAAGAAAACTAACTCCGGCTTCGACTAAAGGAAATGAACTCCTGCTTCAAGAAATTAACTCCGGCAATGAACTTGGCTTTCCATTTCAGAACTTCGGCTTACATATTAAGAAAGAGCGTCGGAAAATTTAACTTCGGATTTTTGCTTTGGAAAAATGAACTTCGGCTTTGATGATATGAACTTCAGTAAAGAACAAGAAAACATATGGATTATGGACAGCAAGTGGAACTCTTCCGACTTTTAAAATATGATATATGGCCAATAAAGAACACGAACCAAGAACCGAGTTTCCATTAAACTTGCTGTTAAAGATGGATGAAGGATATTGGAGTGACACTCGAGGATGCCTCCTGGGCCACGGGAGGGGACCTTTTGGTGGCATAAGAACTATGGACTATGGCCCCGAATGCCGGGTTAAAGGCATGACCTCCCGCCCCGGGGAGCATAATGAGGGGATACGGCTTTAGGTTGTGGGGTAGCACACAACCCGTCCTCGATGTTGTCCGCTCCCGTCCGGTCCCTAAAGATTATATGAATTCTGAATGATTATGATGAAGACAAGATGAAAAGAATATGAACCAAGAAAAATGATATGATGATTTTTATTATGCTATATACTTTGATTATTTGTATGCTTGTGTTTTCTGCATGTGAGTATCCTGCTGGGCTTTGTAAGCTCACTCTTGCAAATTTTCAGATGACAAGCTTATGGAGGACGAAGTCGAATAAAGTCCTATGTTTTTGCTGGCTGGAGCAGATTTTTGGAGTTTTGTTTATTTTGAATTGAGGAAACTTGTAAAGTTAATTCCGCTGCTTATGAACGTTAGAATGTTTCCGTGACACTTTTGGGATTTATGAAATTATTTATTTTTAGAATACATCTCAGGTATGAATGAAGAAAAGAAAAATTTTTATGTTCACTTTTATTTTTTTAATTGTAAGGAGATTTAGATTTGGCGACGGCTTTTGATGGTATAAAAAGTCGGGTCGTCACAGTTGATATCAAAGCACATCCTTAGATTTTTTAGAAATCTCAACCAATATAAGGTTATATTTAAAAAGAGTGAGATAACAAGAAGTCTCCTTAAACTTTATTTTGTTACTATAGACAAAAGACTAGTGACATTATCTAACATTCATGATTGACATGCAACTATCCGTGCTACTCTTATACTTCTCCCCCACGATCTAATAGCCTAGAGAATCCCTAGCACCAACATCATGCCTATGTCACCACCCAATACGACTCCTCTGATATCTCATGATATCATATGCAATTGTCCCATGGGAATATAAGCATCCCTCCATTAAAACCAAGACCTTACTAAAATAAGGTTATATAAGTGGATATCTTATTGCCTTTTCATGCTCTATAAATTATTCACAGGATAAATATATAAGTAAAAATAATCAATGAAACATGAATAACAACATGCATCAGAGGTCATTAAAGCGAAAAGATGCTTATCTCAGTACACGTACTCAATCGGCTAATCTTAATGAAGCTTACCAGATTATAACCCACTTACTCTAGACATTACAATGTGTTGGGGTTGGTTACTCTTTTGTGGGTGATTCAACAAACGGATATCATCGGTGATCACACAGGTTTTGCGTGATGTTCGAAGTGCTGCAAACTAACTGCAGCAAAGTCCAGGAAGACCGTTTGCCGGAGCGGCAAATTTCGGAGTTGCAATTGTCAGAGGGCAATTGCCGAAGCAGCTAGGCAGGGTTGCAAGAATACGATCGGCTGAGAGCGTTAACCAGCTGACGCAGAAGATGGTCAATGTAAGATTGATTGACTGAGAACAGAATCCGATCAACGGGATGTTGACCGACCGGAAGAGTAATCCAATCAACAGAAAGTTGACCGGCTGAGTAATGGCCTAAGGACACTGTGGAAAACTGGCAACTGACGTAGCGGACAGTTGTCTTTCTAGGGTTGGTAAACGTACAGACCAAGCGCTGAAAGTTGTCTGCAAAGTGATAGAATGAAGTTTGCAGTTGGCAGAGTTTTTGATGCACACAACCTGCAGGGCATCGTGCTTTGAAACTTGGGCCAGATCTCCCTCTATAAAGTGCGGCTTCTGGAGAAGGAGCGTGTCAAGCCATGGTGTGAGAAATCACAGGAGGCGTTGTAAGTCAGGCCGTATATGTGCGGGGCTGAAACGGAAGTTGTCGTTTTTCCACACTTGTAAAATATCTGTGAGCAAAAAACACCACAATGAGAAGAATGAGAGGAGAAAAATAAAGAGATAAGATGAAAGGAGAATTTTCATACTCTTAGTAATTGTTTTTCTTGTTGTTTGTTCTTCGGGGGTTTGTGTAGCTATAGAGGGTTGCTGTTATTCTGTCTCAAAATTTTTGTAACCGATTTTATATAGTGAAATTATTTTTAGTTTATCCCATGATTTTTTTCTTAGTTGAGAAGATATTTTTCTGTTAAAAATATTGTACATCTTTTATTCTTTGATCTCATTGAATTGGTAGCTGACAATGACAAGGGGTTCAGGTTTTCGCTATGTCGGATCAGGTGAATCCGATTGTTTGAACCCTAATAAATGGTATCAGAGATAGTTGAGATCGGCCCAGGCCCGAAAATAGCTACTAGTGGAGGGTGCTGACCGGAAAGGGTTATCTACTGAGATGTTGACCAACTGATGGTGCACTAGGACAAAGTGAAGCGTTGTAGAGGAAAATCCACCGAGTGAAGTACCGTAGAAGTACAGTCGCCGAGGTTTGCGTCCGTCGAAGTGAAAATTCTAGTGTCATCGTGGAGGACCTTGCCATTTAGTGTGCAATTGAAAGGAATGGTAAAAACACAATGGATTTCAACAGGACTAAGGGCGAAGTTGAGTAGGGATAAGTGTGGAGCTAAGTGGGGATAAGGGCGAAGCCAGTAGGGCCAAGGGTGAAACTGTGCAGGGCCAACGACGGAACTGAGGTAGTGAAAGTGGAATGCAAGAGAGAATGATTCAACAGCTGGTAAAAAGTTGAAGTGGAGTTGGACTACTTCGGGTTCACTAAAGTGAAAAAATGTATAATTCAGGCTTGTGGAGGCCAACATCGGGTTCCTAATTGAGGAGAAATTGTCGAAAGGTAGGCAATGATGGTCACCGAAAAAAAGGAGAAGTTTTATCCCACAAGGTCGTGAGAAAAAGTTTGTTGGGGTTGGTCACTCCCTTATGAGTGACTCAACAAATGGGCGTCATCGGTGATTACACAGGTTTTGTATAATGTTCGGAGTGCTGCAAACTAATTGTAACAAAATCCAAAAAAATCGTTTGCAGGAGCGGCAAATCTCCGAGTGGCAATTGTCAGAGCAGCCAAGTAGGGCTGCAAAAGTACAGCTAGCTGGCAGCCTGGCAGTAGAATCCGGTCAACAAGACGTTGACAGGTTAGGAGAGGAATCCAATCAACGAAAACTTGACTGGGTAAGCAATGGCCCAAGGATATCATGGAAAACTTGCAGGTGACGTAGCGGACAGTTGTTTTATGAAGGTTGGTAGACGTGCAAACCATATTCCGAAAGTTGCCTGTAAAGTGACGGGAAGAAGTTTGTAGATGACAGAGCTTCTGATACACGCAACTTGCAGAGCATGTGTGCTACGTAACTTGGTCCAGATCTCCATCTATAAAGTGCGGCTTCTGGAGAAGGAGCGTGTCAAGCCATGGTGTGAGAAATTACCAGGGGCGCTGTGCACCAGGCCGCATGTGTGCGGGGGTGAAATGGATGTCACCGTTTCACCACACTTGTAAAATGTCTGTGAGTAGAAATTACCACGGTGAAAAGAAAGAGAGAAGAAAAACAGTGAGATAAGAGGAAAGAAGAGTTTTCTTATTTTTGGTAATTATTTTTTTTTTTGTCTGTTCTTCAGGGGCTCGTGTAGTCAGAGTGAGTTGCTATTATTTTGTGTTGAAATGTTTGTAACTGATTTTACATAGTAGAATTATTCAGAATTTATCCTGTGATTTTTTCTTCTTAGTTGAGAAGGAATTTCCACGTTAAAAATATTGTGCATCTTTTGTTCATTGAGCTTACTAAATTAATAGTTGACGATGATGGCGGGTTTGGATTTCCGTTGGGCCAAATCGAGCGAATCCAGTTATTCGAACCCTAACACAATGTAACCCTCAGCTACATCCTATATTATAATTTTAGCGTCAAATTATTCAAAACGTCATGCCCATATATCGTGCATCCAAACCATGGATCACCTGTGAGACAAATACTCACACTTAACAACACCATACAAGCTTCAATTCCAGCGCCTGAAGCAGTGCTTGAATTGGTGTTGTAAAACACCACTGTGCTAGCTTCATTAACCAAAATGCTCGAACAATAGCCAGCTTCTTCATAGGTCGCGCGAGGATTGTCTAATTGACAATGAAGTCTCAAACTTAAATCATCAAACATTCGGAAGGGCGAACTTACAGACATATGGGTATCAATATATCGTATGAACAATCAGCCCAAAGTACCTACACAGAGCCCATGTTCTTCATTTTCGAATTCCATCGTTGTTTGATTCTTGACATTTTCTAAATTTTCTTCATCTAACATGCAAACAAACTAATTTCTAGGACATCATGCAGCTACTTGTTGGGGTCACTCCATCGTGGCACTTATGTCCGCGAACACACAAGGTGGAAAAGGTTGCGAACTTTCTTAAGTCATCCGAGAAGCCTGTCATAATGGACGAGGACTCATCAGAGGTGTCATGTCTGAGAGGTTGTTGAGGACATGGACGATGACCCTGAAAATGTAGGTGTTGACTATCTCTCCGTAGGCCTGCTGTAGCCGCGTTTTATAGGTGGGCAGTTGACCCACTTTGGTTGGTGGCGGCTGCAACTTCCAAGGGTGTCAGGTCTGCTATTTTTGCACGCCGGGCATGCGCCTATCATGGCAGGCCTAGGTGGCGTGGTCCTGCCTCCCTAGGGCCAATAGGGTGGCCAGGTGACCACTAGGCCCTTCGTGTATATAAAGTGAAGCGTCTGAGAGTCTTGGAGAGCAAACTTGGAGTGAGCCTTGAGGGAGTTTTGGGTAAGCCTTGTTTGTAAAGATAGAGTGAGAAACACTTTTTAGAGAGAGATTGTGAGATATACACTTTTTGTTTGAGCTTGTGTAACTAACATACTTGTAAACAATCCATTTTATAGTGTATTCTTTCGTGGTTTTTTCCTTGGTTGAAGAAGGGTTTTCCACGTTAAAATCTCGCGTGCTTTCTCTCGTTTTTCTATTTCTACTTTTGGCTGTCCGTTTGAGAGTTCTATTCTGTGTTGCTGTCCGAGTGTTTTGTCTGCTCGGTCACCGTGCCTTCCGTTTTGCGCCAACAAGTGGTATCAGAGATTTTGGTTCTTTGAACAGTGATCTTGTTGCTGGCTGCTATGGAGGTTGGAAGTAAAATGACTTATTTAAACGGAACCAACTTTGACATTTGGTAGAACAAGATGTCAGACTTGCTCTTTGTGAAGTCCATGCATAATCCCATTTTGGCCACAGAAAAGCCGGCGGTAAAAAAGGACGAGCAGTGGACGTTGGAGCACAAACAAGTGTGCGGCTATATCCGGCAGTTTGTAGACGATAACGTATACAACCACGTTCGCGGAGAGACGAATGCCAAGCAGCTTTGGGAGAAGCTGGAAAAGCTCTATGCTTTCAAGACTGAAAATAACAAAATTTATCACTTGATGAGGCTGATGTAGATTCGGTACAAGGATGGCTCATCTGTCGTCGACCACCTGAATGAGTTTCAGGGCTGCGTGGACAGGCTGAATGGCGTGGGGATCAAGTTCGAGGATGAGGTCCTCGGACTATGGCTTCTAGCAACCCTCCCGGACACATGGGAGGTTATGAGGATCACCATTGCCAATACAGCTCCTAACGGTTGGTGACTTTGGAGATGGCCAAAGGAGATGTGCTGAACGAGGAAGTGAGACAGCGTTCTCAGGGTACATCTACCTCTCAGCACTCCGAGGTCCTTGTCACTGAATCAAGGGGAAGGAGCTGACGATGTGGCCCAAAGTTTGAAGACAAATGGCGGAGTAAGTCACGTTCTCGGTATCAGGACATGGAGTGCCACCATTGTGGCAAGAAAGCCTACATCAAGAAGTTTTGTTATGAATTAAAGCGTGAAAACGCTGGAAAGCAGAGAGACGAAAAGAGAGAGGCGAAGAAGAGTCCTTGGTCTCTGTTGTTACAGGAGGTAACCTCCTTTTGGCTTGCGAGTCTGAGGACTCTGTAAGTGTGGCCGAGCAAGGCTTCTGACTGGGTGGTGGATTTTGGCGCATCCATCCACGTCACCTCTAGGCGAGAGCTGTTTTTCACTTACACTCCGTGTGCCTCAAGAGTGTTGAAGATGGGCAACATGGAGACGTCCGAGATCATTGGACGAGGCGACATCTCTTTGATAATGAACAGTGGAGCCCGATTGATTTTGAGGGACGTCTGACTCATCCTCGATATTCGTATGAATATCATCTCAGTAGGACGACTAGATAATGAAGGCTACTGCAGCGTCTTTTGTGATGGAAGTTTCAAGTTGACAAAGGGCTCTACGATGGTTGCCCGAGGAGTAAAGGCCTCAGGCCTTTACACGTTGAAAGCCCAGGCCGAGGTGGCAGAGGTAAATATCACAAGAAGTGTGGAGTCCTCGGTTCTGTGGCACAAAAGGCTCGACACATGAGTAAACGTAGCATGAGTCATCTGGCCAAGAAGGCTCTCATCCCAGAGATGGATGGAGACAGGCCGAGGACTTGTCCTCACTGCATGGCGGGGAAGCAACAAAGAGTCTCCTTTCAAGGCGACGTATCTTCAAGGAGGTCCGAGATCCTAAAGCTCGTCCACACCGATGTGTGTGGTCCCCTCCCGGAGAAGTCTTTTAGAGGAGTACAATACTTTGTTTCCTTTATTGACGATTGCTCGAGGAAACTGTGGGTGTTTCCTCTGAAGACCAAGGATCAGGTTGCAGAAACTTTTGAGCAATTTCATATCCTCGTTGAGCATGAGACCGGGAGGAGGTTGAAGGCCATCCAGAGCGACAACGGCGGAGAATACATTGGGATGTTTGATGCCTATTGTAGAGCTCGCGGCATCAGACATCAGAGAACTCCACCGAAGACGCCACAGTTGAATGGCATGGCCGAAAGAATGAATCACACCTTGATGGAATGGGTCAGGTACATGTTGTCCGAATCAAGGCTTCCGGGATCTTTTTGGGCCGAGGCCTTGAAGGTGGCTGCCCACGTGATTAACCGGTCGCCTAATAAGCCTCTGGATGGGGAAGTTCTAGAGAAGATTTGGACCTAAAAGGAGCCAGCGTACAACCATCTTCGGACATTTGGCTGCAAGGCCTTTGTTCATGTTCCGAGAGATGAAAGGAGCAAGCTGGAGCTAAAGACAAAGTAAGGTGTCTTTCTGGGCTATGGCGATGACAAACTTGGGCGTAAGCTCTAGGACCCAAAGGAAAGGAAACTGGTCCAGTCCCGAGATGTGGTCTTCGTTGAGGAAGAGACCATCGAGGTAATTGGAAATGAGAAGAAGTCTCAACACAATACTTTCCGGACGGATAGAGTTGATGCTGATGCTGTCCATCCAGTGCCTCTTGATCCTGATGTCGGTGGATCAAGAGTGGTTGGCAACCATAATGAGGCAATTCCAGCATCTCAGGAAGATCAAGCTGAAGATTTGGCCCCTCAACAGGCTGAGGTGGCCCCTGTGAGACGGTCATCCAGGGAGAGATGTCCGTCCGTCTGCTTTCCTGCAAGTGAGTTCGTCCTCCTCACTGATGTTGGAGAGCCAGAAGATTTTGGCGAGGCTATGGGTAACGCTCAGAAGGATAAATGGTATGAGGCCATCAAGGAAGAGATGACCTCTCTTCATGAAAATCATACCTTTGAGCTGGCTAAATTGTCCATGGGAAAGAAGGCCCTGAAAAACAAGTGGGACTTCCAGCTGAAGGCGACTGAGGACACGAGCAAGCCAAGACACAATGCACGGCTTGTGGTGAAGGGCTTTGGTCAACAAAAGGGTGTTAACTTTGATGAAATTTTCGCACCATTTGTGAAGATGTCTTCGATCCGTGTGGTGCTCGGACTTGACGGCTTTTGATTTAGAGATAGAGCAATTGGACGTCCGGACAGCTTTCCTCCATGGAAATCTTGAGGAAGAAATCTACATGGAGCAACCTGTTTGATTTGAAGTTAAGGGGAAGGAAGGACTGGTCTATCGTTTGAAGAAGAGCTTGTACGGGCTAAAGCAAGCTCCAAGACAGTGGTACCAGAAGTTTGAGTCTGTTATGGTCGGACATGGATTCCATAAGACTACTTTCGACCACTACCTCTTTGTCCAGAGATTCTCGAAAAATGACTTCGTCATCCTTTTCCTTTATGTAGATGACATGCTGGTTGTCGGACAAAATACCCCTCGAATCAAGGAGTTGAAAGAGCAACTGGGGTAGTCTTTCGCCATGAAAGACCTCGAACCGACGAAGCAGAATTTGGAAATCAGAATATTTCGTGACTGAGGGGATAAGAAGCTATGGCTGTCCCAGGAATGCTATGTTGAAAAGGTGCTTCAGCGGTTCAACATGGAAAGATCCAAGGCTGTTAATACCCCTTTGGCCAACCATTTTAGGCTGAACAAGCAGCAGTGTCTGTCCTCAGATACTGAGATGGCACGCATGAGTAAGATTCCTTACTCCTCGGCTGTTGGTAGCTTGATGTACGCGACCGTGTGTACGTGGTCGGACATTGTTCATGCGGTTGGTCTAATAAGCCGATTTTTCTCAAACCCAGGGATGGAGCATTGATTCGCGGTAAAGTGGATTTTCAGATATCTTCGTGGGACCTCTAAGACGGGTTTGTAGTTTGGAGGAGAGAAGCCTCATCTGATTGCGTACACGGATGCAGACATGGCCGGGGACGTTGATTCTCGGAAATCAACGTCCGGATACTTGGTGAAATTTGTGGGAGGGGCGGTCTCTTGGCAGTCCAAGTTACAGAAGTGTGTCGCTCTCTCGACTACGAAAGCAGAGTTCATTGCCGTGACTGAGGCCTGTAAGGAAATACTTTGGATGAAGAGGTTCATTCAAGAGTTGGGTATAAGACAAAAGATATACAAGGTCCTCTGTGATAGTCAAAGTGCCATTCACTTGTGTAAAAACTCCTCATTCCATTCGAGGTCAAAGCACATTGATGTGCGTTATCATTGGGTGAGAGATGTTTTTGATAATAGGCAACTATCAATTAGAAAGGTCCACTCGAATGACAATGGCTCGGACATATTGACTAAAGTTTTGTTGAAGGGAAAGCTGGAAGCTTGTTGTGACATTGCCGGTCTGACTAATTTCACTCTCACTCGGTCGTGAGGGGAAGTTTGTTGGGGTCACTCTCTCGTGGCACTTATGTCCGCGGACTCACAAGGTGAAAAAGGTCGCGGACTTTCTTGAGTGGTCTGAGAAGCCTGTCATAACGGACGAGGACTCATCAGAGGCGTCATATCCGAGAGGTTACTGAGGACATGGAGAAGAACCCTGAAAGTATAGGCGTTGACTCTTTCTCCGTAGACCTACTATAGCCATGTTTTGCAGGTAGGCAGTTAACCCACTCTGGTTGGTGGTAGCTGTAAGTTCTAAGGGTATCAGGCCTGCCATTCTGGCACACCGGGCGTGCGCCTGTCATGGCAGGCTTAGGTGGTGTGGTCCTGCCACCCTAATACCAATAGAGTAGTCGGGTGACCACTAGGCCCTTTGTATATATAAAGGCTTGTGTGCCCTTACTTATGAAGTGTAAAGTGCAGCTGCTGAGAGTCTTGGAAAGCAGACTTGGAGTGAGCCTTGAGAGAGCTGTGGGCAAGCATTGTTTGTAAAGATAGAGTGAGAAATACTTTTTAGAGAGAGATTGTGAGATATACACTTGAGATTGTTTTCTTTTGGTTTGAGTTTGTATAGCTAACATACTTGTAAACAATCCATTTTATAGTGTATTCTTTGGTAATTTTTTCCTTGGTTGAAGAAGGGTTTTTCACGTTAAAATCTCGTATGCTTTCTCTCGTTTTTCTATCTCTACTTTTGATTGTCCATCCGAGAGCTCTGTTCTGTGTTGCTGTCCGAGTGTTTTATCCGCTCGATAACCGTGCCTTCCATTTTGCGCCAACACTACTCGATCTTGAAGCATCCATGAATTTTGATTTCTTCACTGTTGTTGACGTGCCCTATTTTCATTGATCTCTCTCTACCCCAAGGATCGATTCAATTTTCCTATAATCAGACTAAGATAATGTAATATCAACTAAATTTGTTATTAATTCATACAAATCTGATTTCAACAATTAATTCAAAGCTCACCGGTCCTTACGTTCTTCCATTGCACGTTGTTTTCAATTTTTTTTTTTTTTTTTTACACAAAGCAGAAGAGGTTATATACGAAGGAAAAGACGCCAAATTTTAGCAAGAATGATCTCGCGAATGATCAGTCAGCACTTATTTACATCCAAGATAAACGTGGAACTATTTGCGTGAGAAGGATTTCAGGTTCACTTTACAATTTTGCATGGCTCCTTCTTCTTACTTTTCCCTTCATTTGTTCGCCCAAAATCTTTCCCCCTCTCACACTAATTTTTGATTTTCAGATTTTGATGAATTAAACACAAAGCACTCAGATGTATTTATAGAATTCAAAATTATGATGTGAACACACAAATCAAATCAGCCTCCATATAAAATTCATACACTCACCCAAGTGTGGAAGTCTTCATGGAGATACACTCGGCTTCCAAATGCATTTTCCAATGCACCCCCTCTCTTAAGTGACTTTAATCCCCAAATAAAGGCCAAAATATTTTTTTATGATCAGATTAGGTGTGATTATTCTGTTATAAATATATATAAACGTCATTTATGTGTAAATTGTTAGAATTAAAAGCTTGTTTGAACCGTGAGAAAATACGTGATAGACGGTATCAAGCACACAATAAACAATCACGAACAATAAATGCGCAATTTTTACGTGGAAAACTCCCTATGAAACGACGGAGAAATATCACAGGACACAGAGTCCGAAATTTTTACTAGCAGCAGTTGATCGGTTATACAAACCCCAAATCACAAGAATATATATCAACTGACTTTGGACAGCCCGTACAAGAAGTATAAAGACTAAGAGTAGAGATAAAAACCCGACAGACGTTCTTCACAGCAGCAAAAATCTCGTACGTGGGATTACCGAAGACTGAAACTTGATTGAAAACCCAAGTGGAGGCTCAATTCTTCCTCTTCTTCTTCTTCTTCTCTCTCTTTTCTCTCTTTTTCTTCTCTGGAACGGCGCTCAGAATTAATTCAAAATTAACCTAAAAATGTAAACACGCGTTTTATATAATAGTGCGCGCTCGAGCGCCTCTCGAGCGTGCGGCGGGCGCAGGCCCGCGCTCGAGCGTCTATCGAGCGCCAAGCGAGTGGGGCACATTCTAAAAAATCCGCTCGAGCTCCTAGCGGGCGCACAACGAGCGGCGGCCATACTAGAGAACCCGCTCGAGCGTCTGGCGGGCTCAACTTGATCTTTCTTCATGTTGTGAGGATATGCACCTCCACCCGCCGCATCAAGTGGGTATGGACCCACACGAGAGTGACCTTTAACCCAACACAAATAAAATGTAATAATTCTACTAAAAATAAGGACGCTCATCATCATGCTTTCATCAAGTGCGGGATCATAATTCAACTGAGCACCATTGCAACTAATGCACCATTGAGGTGCCAACTATATATCGTAAGTGCTTGGGTCCCAATTAGACCTATAGCAATACCTCATTAAATAACTCACATTTTAAAACAAATATCATTATTTTAAAAATAGCACTTGGGATACACCACAAAAATGGAGAATCTTATGGTATGTTTAGTTATAGGAATGAAATAAGGTGAAAATAAAATAATTATTCTCAGGAAATAAAGTAGGATAAGAATAGAATTAAAATTGTTATTTTTATATTTAGTTGTTGAAATAGAATAAGGTGAGAATTAATATTACATTATTTGATTTATAGAATAGTATGAGGAATAAGGTAAAAAGAGTGATAATAATAATAATAATAATAATAATAATAATAATAATAATAATAATAATAATAAACGTAATAATAACAATAATAATATCTACTAATAATAATAAAGGGTAATAATAATAATAATATGTAATAATAATAATAATAATAATATCTAATAATAATAATGACAATAAAATGTAATAATAATAATAATAATAATAATAATAATAATAATAATAATAAACGGGGGCAATTTTGAAATATTACAAACGTTGTGTGAGAATAATAATTTTCTATTCATAAGGAATAAATAATTCCATATTTCATACGGGAAAAAAATTTTTTAAAATTTGGGAATAAATATTTTTCAAAAATATTTATTTTTAAATTATTTTTCAATCAAACACAAAAATTGTAATTCTTATGAGAATTAACCCGAAATAAAATTTCTAATCCAGGCTGACAAACACCACCTTACAAGATTAATGAGCTATTTGGAGTTCTAAATAAGATGGCGGAGGTTGTAGATATAATAATACATATATACCAAATAATCTTAGGCATGGTGGGACTTGGGAAAACCTCAACGGTGTGGGAATGTCTATGAAAAACTTTCGAGTAAATGAGTCTCCACCTTCTATGGGAGATCTAGATGTGACCAAAGTTAGAATTTGGTATCTCGGTTTGAAAAGGTATTCAAGATAATTGATTTTCCAAAAGATAAAAAGATGAGGCTAGCCAACTACAAGTTAAATGTGAAGAGTGAATACTAGTGTGCCATGAAAAAGAGAATCATAGGTCTAAAAACTGAGGAGATCACTTGACATATATTTGCAAAGGCCTGATTTTCTAAGTACTTTTTAGTGAGCCTTTATGAATAAAAGGATGATTGGTTCCTTAGGTTAAGGCAAGGAAGTCCTACGATGGTTGAATATGATATAAAATTTACTGAATTAGTCCATTTTGCTTCTCACATGGTGTCAGATAAAACAAGATGGGCTATAAAACTTCTAAGGTATAAAAGAAATAATAAATTCATTTCCACTTGTTAGAATAAATCTTGATTAGGCCTTAGATTTCCGCTTTTCTATTACTAATGAATTTGTTATGCAACATCACAAACCAAAATTTTTGATTAATTTTATGATAGTAATCTAAGTCATAACATTTGGGGTGAGAATGTTTGATTTAGAATGTTGATGCTAATTGTCAACCATTATATTATAGGTCCAAATGGGGCCCTAAGTATTGGCCATATACATTGGGCTCTTGACAGGTGTATGAGTTATGATTATGCTTAGTTGGGTAGTGACTCTGCGCCTAATTCAAGCTTAATTGATATATATATTTAGTTTAAATAGAGTCACTATATTTGAGGCACACGTAAAAAGTGCATATGCACATTTTTTATTAAACAATCACTCCTGATGTGCACATGAGAGGTGTATATATAGGTATGATTAATACGCATACTACAATATACTTATGTAAGAAACTTTTTTCCTTTAATATTTATTTTCAGACAAGTTGTAAAATGAAATATTTATAATAAAGCTAATTGCCTCAATGTATAATAGATCCATCCATTACTATCATTAATCTCTATTTAAAATTCATATTAAATTACACTATAAACTTTTTGGATCATATTTTCGGACAAACTAATCATATAAAATGAATTTATATTAAATTTATGAAAAAATACCTACAATGACAACTATAACACTACCTCTAAAGTTCCACCAATAAATTATTTGAAATCCCTTCCTTTGTCTATAGCTTTAAGCACCATTGCCTTACAAGTTTTTCACCATTGATCTCTAACATCACCAAGATCACTTTACTATTTAACAGATTGTTATGTTTGTTCATTTGTGGTGGAAAAAGTTTTACCTTGCTGTGTTTTTGCAAGGAGATAGTTATATGAGAGGTAAGTTTCTAACTTTTTACGCAATTTGAGTGTTGCGATATTTGAGTTTGACCATTTATTTTTATATTGTTTCACACAAGAGTGGTCATTTTAATGCTTTAACTATTAAAGTATTAGATGTATTTTCCATATTAAGAGGCCTTACATTTATAGAAGTTTTGGACCTAGTAACATTCATTAAGTAGATAACTAAGAAGAGTATTAATTAGTAATCACTTGCGTCAATTACTCCGAGTAACAATATAATTTATGCATTACCCAATCTTCATAACTACTCTTAATAAGTACGAATACTAACCATATTTTCTTAGCTTCATGACTTAAATGGTTATTTAGAAGATTGTTGGCTTGGTGAGTTAATATAATAGGCTAAGTACATTCATAATTTATTTTGATCGCGATTGATGTGGGGCATCAACTAGTGTCCTTCTAGAGAGATGCACTGACAAAGTAGTTAGGTTAACTTTTCCTTTTTGGCATGCACTGTTCTAGCAATGCAGTATGACCATTACCAACTCTTTATTTTGGCATATTGCAGTTTGACAATATAGCCATTCAGTCATTTAATCATTCTATCTTTCGATTATTCAAAATCTTGAGAACTTGGTAGTTTTGTGGCTTAACAACTTAACAATACAACCACTCGACCTCTTGGATGTTCACAAATTTGAAGCCTCATGATATTTTGCGTTCAAATCTTTTTCAATTTATTATTGGATTTATCAATAAGGATATGGTATCCTAAAAGTGTTTAAATCATTCACCTTTTGTTAATGTAGGATTTCAAAAATTGTACATCTATTCACATTCCAATTTTTTGTCTATACATGTTCAAATTTATAATCCACCTAAGTTAATAGCTAAAATTTCGTTTTAAGTAAATTCTAGATCTTTAAGGATCCGTTTGTGATATGAAATTGGAACTTAAATGCTATCATTCAAGTTACATGAGGAGATATAATTTTGGGGAAAGATATTGAGCCTTGATTAAAGTTTTAATCGACAAAAAATAATGAGCTTACACAAAAATCAAAAGTTTGAACGTAAGAAATTTTAAATAAAGATAAAAATTTAAAATATTTTTATGCAGATAATTTTTTTCTTTTAGGAAACATTTTGTATAATTATCTGTTTTTATTTTTAATCAATGTTTTTATATAAACATCATTTTAATAATTTTTAATATATAAATGACCATTGTAGATCTAACATGTTCGATCCGATATGCATTAACAGGCTAGTACGAAATAGTGTTTTGGCATGTGTAACAATATTGACCTGAAAATAATAATTTATAGATAAAATTTTTGAGATACATATTATTCTTTGTTGGAATATTAATTTTTAAGTTTGTACGTGATATTTTTGTGTAATTTCAAAAAAAAATTTTAAATAAAAAATTAAATCATAATCGGTCCTCTTTCACCCGAAAATATTTTATCTATTTTTTCTTCTTTATTCTAATTTTATGATATCTAATTAACAGATAATTTTAAATATTAAAATTATAATTTTTACCTTTATATGTATAAAGGATTATTACATATTGTTTTGCTTCCAAAAAATTAAAACCTAAAATTAGAATTTTTAATTTCAGGCCAAATAAGAAAAACAAGATTAAACATAAAATTTTGATTTTAGTTTCAAATTTCAAACCCTACCAAATGTCACCCTAATGAGAAAGATGTGTAGATTATTACTATACTTATAAATTTTATTTTTTTTACTCAGTCATCCCATTTTTTTTTTTTTTATCCCCTTGTATCTTAGTGACACAAAGAATTACATCTGGAATGGCTTTGCAAATGCAAATGAGGGGTTTTGTTATAACCTTTTTAAATATTAAACTCTCTTATTTTTTAAACAGTTAAAACCTATTTTTTATAATATAAATGACTAATATTAAGACAATATATTGAAATATTTATTTTAATTTTTATATTTTATCACTTTTAAAAAGATGTGAAATATAAAAATATAAGAGATCTTAATAAATAGCTCAAAAAAGATACAGCCCCACTGAAAAGATTAAGCCTTGTGATATTTCTTTTCGGTAAGCAATAAATTACCTCATAATTAGTAACTTCGAGGAGTAGAAAATGGAAGAAATTAGAGTAGAGCTTCAATGAGAAGAAACAGAACCCTACAAACCCAGAAAATAAAAATTAATATATAAATGAAGAAATGTGAGTAGAGAGAGAAAGGACAACAAATAGTCACGCTTTATCCTTCCGTCTCTTTCTTCCTCCTCCTCTCTCTCTCTCTCTCTCTCTCTCTCTCGCTCTTTCTGCGTCTCTAAGTCGCTTTTCATCCACCTTTGAAAACAAGAAGGATCAAGAGATCATGGTCTTCTCTTCAGTCCCGGTTTATCTTGATCCTCCCAATTGGCAACAGGTAAATAAATGTTTCCTTTTTTCCAATTGAATAAAAAATCATGATGAAATTTATGGAAGAAATAATCTCACCCTTTTCAAAATACCCTTTTCAAAATACTCTTCTTGAATATACCATGATTAAGTATTGAATTTTTTTTTTTTTTTTGCAGGAAGCAAATCAGCAACAATCTATCCCTACTGATTCTCCATGCGTCGTCTCCGCACCTCTAACGGCGGCAGCTGGTAGCAGGAACAGTGGCGGTGGTACTGGGGGCAGCACCGGCATGATCAGGCCAGTCTCCATGGCCAACAGAGCCCGCCTAGCGATGCTGCCGCTACCCCAACCCGGATTAAAGTGCCCACGCTGCGAATCCACCAACACTAAGTTTTGTTATTTCAACAATTACAGCCTCTCTCAGCCACGCCACTTCTGCAAAACCTGCCGGCGGTACTGGACTAGAGGCGGCGCTCTCAGAAACGTCCCGGTCGGAGGTGGCTTCCGGAGGAATAACAAGCGGAGCAAAGGGAACCGGTCAAAATCTCCAGTCCCGTCTGAGAGACGAGGAGGTATAATTAGTACGACCACAGCTTCTTGCTCGTCAACAGGTGCAGCCACAAATTTCAATGTTCATTTGCCATCTCCTTTACCACCTCAGTTGCCGTTTTTGCTGGACAACTTCGGGGATCTTGGCTTACAACTTGGAGGAATTCATCCTCATCTGGGTGCCGGGGCATCGTCTGGTGGCGGTGCTGCAGATGCGGAATTCCGAATTGGCGTTAGCTCGGGTATATCTGCTGGAATAGGTCAGCAGCCATATAGATTGCCGGCAGTGCAGCAATTTCCTTTTCTGGCCAGCTTGGAACAACCGGTGCCCCCGCTCCAACCGCCAGCAAATGATCTATGCCCATTTCCGAGTAATCAAAGTGTTGAGGCATTGGATTCTGTGGTGAAATTTGAAGAAAATGAAGGGTTAAATCTGTCAAAAAATTTGATGGGTATTCATGGGTCTTATCCATACAATTGGAGCAGCAATGCATGGCCCGATCTCTTGTGATAATTGTGCCGGGAACAATTACTCAATTATTATACCAAACTAATCAGCAATCACGATGTCATGAGATCTAATGGAGAAACATCTAGGACTGGTAGGCTTTCTATAGTTCCTCCATTATTTGCCTTTGCTTTTGCTTTTGGCTTTGGTTTTGGTGTTTCTTTTTTTGTT
Source organism: Nepenthes gracilis (assembly GCA_033239525.1). NCBI lineage: Eukaryota > Viridiplantae > Streptophyta > Magnoliopsida > Caryophyllales > Nepenthaceae > Nepenthes > Nepenthes gracilis. The sequence continues at coordinate 21,577,397 of BSYO01000001.1, forward strand.
TGTTTGTCAATTACTTGTATTATATGGTTAATCATACACTCACAAAGATGGCTATGTATTGATCTTACATAAGGGCTTGAGGTTTTCAAGATTTTATGTCTCTATTTTGTCACTGTACTTGCTAATAGCAAAATGAAATTTTCTTTTGAATTATATCAAGAAAGATGTCTGAGTTACCTATCTCCCTACCTTTTCATGGATAACATAAACTTTATAAATTGGATTTGAACTTGATGTCTTCAGCTCCCAATACATACAAGAAGTAAATTTTCAGCAACAAAACAAGAAAAATATGCAAAGGTTTTCAATTGATATTTGACATGAGTTACCCCTATTTTGGCGCTGTCTGAAGTGAAATAAACAAGTGAAGTTGGATAAGTTATGTTTACTCTTAATTGAAAAGCATTGGTTCTGAAAATGTTGTCGACATTGTGCAAGTTGTTTGATAGCTTTTTTTTTTTTTTAAAAAAAAAAATCACGTATACGATTGTCACCAATTTTGGATCACTGAAAATGTCATAATCTAGTTCAAAACAAGATGCAAGACTATTGATTTTTTGCTTTTATTTTTATTTAATGGACTTTCGTAAAATTGGTTGGAGAATGTTGCGGAAAAAGTAAGTAATAAAGTTAACTGTTATAACACAAGATAAATAGAGAATATATAGTAAATATATGAAATGCGCTATGCTACTAAACATTATTTATGGTTGGAAAACTGCATATTGAGGCATGTAGTAAGTATTTATAACATGTGGGTTTTGTTTGTTTTCATTGGAATTAGGTAATAATTACTATTCCATCTAGCTTCTCTTTTTGCACATTAACTGTGCCTAACTGATTCTGCATTAAACTTTGGGTAACTATGAGCATTTTCATCTCGAAAGTTGTGCAATACGATGTCCGCAAATGCTTTTCTAGTGCATTTATAGAGCAGCTAATAGCATCTGTGTCAACTAGCTAGCTGGAGCCATGCATGGCCAAGAACAAGAGAAGCTCGAGCTATATATATATTTGTGCAGGGTGGATCTCCCGTGTGATTGATGAATCTTTTAAAATGCAAGACTTGTTGTTAAAACCTTGTCTTCATCAGTACAAATTAATGAACCTGCTCAACTCTGAAAACTCTCTTTAATTTCTAGCTGTTAGCTTCTAAAGTTTTTTATGTAGCTCTGCCCTAGTTTCACCTCAATATATATAATTAACTTCTGCCCTAGTTTCACCTCAATATAAAATTAACTTCTTTGATTGTACCTTTCTTCATTCTTAGATACTGGCTGCTATTCCTTCTTCTCATTTTTCAGGCACTTAATTTACTCTGTGAAATGTTGAAACAAGATCGAGCCTATGCACACGAGTAAGAAAAAAGAAGTGCTTTGACTATTTGGTTTGCATAAAAATTCGCTTCTAACAATCAAAACTACTTGCGACTCGATGCAGCACATCGATCCTTTCTTGCCCATCTGGGCTAAAATTTTTAATTGCCCAGCAGAGAAATAAAAACTTGTCCTTTCAAAACCTGGTCAAATTAAGCCTTCTTCAACCGGAGTCAGGATATCTAAGACTATGTATGTATTATCAAACTTGTTCTGTCTTCCTATACGTCTTCCATAACGAGTCTCTTATATCTGCTCACATCTTCTTTTAAGGGGTGCACTAGTCAGTCTTTGTTTTACATGGCCATGCTCTTTAAGGGCTAGGGATACCTATGTTTTAGGATAGAAATTTTGTTTGGCATTTCTACAGCAATCAGAGCTCTCGGGTGCAGTGGGTTTCTTGTAAAGATATTAGAGCACCTTTGACTGAATGATGTGGTACTTGATTCTTCAAATCCTCATTCATAATATATGTATATATATATATATTTCTCTTTGGAGTAGAATTATATCTATGTCTGATTGATATTTGAGTCTAGAATTACCAAAAAAAAAAAAAAAAACCCTCCACTAAATGTGTGTTTAGACGAAAGAAAATATAAAAGAAAAGAAAAAAAATGAAAAAAAAGATTTAGTGTTTGGATTGGATGAAAAATATTAAGAAAAATAAAAAATATATATATGTAAAAATGCCGGTGTTTTATTAAAAATAATTTAATTTTAACATCAAGTGAAAAATCATAAAACAGAAGGGAAAAATTAAAGGCATGTAGTTTTCGTATTTTTTATTTTTCTTTGATAATAAAATAATAAAAACATTTTTCCTAAAAATTTATTTTCTTTTTGATTTTCATAACTAAAATATTTTTATACTTTTTCTTACTATGTTATTTTTTCTTCATATTTTCTTTAATTTAAAAATACCTTAAATAAATCAATTTCTTAAGAAACACTACTGAGACTTCTAAAATCAAAAGTTTTATTCCTGAAAAATGCTCACGGTAAATATCAAAGATAAAACAATAATTCGATTCTTGCAAGATTTTAAAATAATAATTTGTTGTTCATGAAAAATTCCCAACCAATATTTCAACTGATATAAAAAGAAGCATTGGATGAACAGTATCATCTATTAGCTGGTAAATTTAGATATACACAATAATAAGATGAGAAGAGTTGAGCAAGTATACATATGCAGACAGATAAAAATAATAATAATAACAATAATAATAATAATAAATACATAAGGACAGTAATTCGTATCCTTCCCCACAGTCAAGAGTTAAGCTTTCACATGCACTGTCAATGAAGGCAACTGACAGCGTATCCAGACTACCACTACCAGTCTACAGCATGGCTAGGAGTCCCCTAGTCTACTGGCGAGACAGACTATTAAAGCTATGAGACGTACTTGTTTGTTGTTGATTGTGTAGTGGGCAGTGCTGAGAGAGCAAGCGTGGTAGGGGGCAGCAAATATTTATGTCAAAGGGGTTAGAGGGAAAGGCCAAAGTTTCACTCAAATTCATGCATCGCCATAATTGTAATCGTTGTCAAATGATTGAAGAATTGGGAGACATAACCTCAGACGAACAATCCATACTGGTGTCAGAAATCGTCTTCTTTTCATTTCATTGCTTACCGGCAGCATTGTGTGTGCAGAAGAAGAAAGAAGGAAATTAGCTTTGTTTTCATACCGTATATGTTCATAAAGGTATTTTGGAATTTAAAAATTGTATCAATATGTTCATGGTTGAATCAAAATTTAATAAAAAAAAAAAGGAGACCCATCGTGAGAATTAATCTTAGTAATCGGTAACCTAGGTTTCATATACTATAAAAAATAAATGAATTTATACATATCATGTTCTCAAAAATATTACTTTAATGCCTAAGTTAGAATTGGCTTAGGATCTGAAGAGAGAAAATAAGTTTTCTACTCCTTAAACCTGTGCAATGGCAATTCTGATAATAACAGATATGAAAGGGATGAGTTGCGTATGAAATTTGTTAGAGAGATTGAAGCTATTAGGATATTGGCTTTTTTGAACATTTTATTGATGCTAACTCACAATTAAGTAAGAAAGTAAAGTAAAAAGATATCACAATGTGATGCATGCATAGTTGGCGTCGACACCGACGAACATAAGAAGAAGACGAAATCGAAGAACAAGATGGAGGAGAGGAAGTTCAGTACAGAACAGTAGATGGGGAAAGGAAAATAGAGGGAAGAAGTAGAGAGAGAGGGGGAGACAAACCGATGTATCAAGAAGGAGAGGCAGAGAGTGCAGAGGGAAAAGATATTGGGGTCACTCCCTCGTGGCACTTATGTCCGCGGACTCCATTGAAAAAATATGGATGAGGATTTTCTGGAGTGGTCCGAGAAGTCTGTCATCATTGGTCGATGACTCATTGGAGGCGTTATGTCCGAGAGGTTGTTAAGGATATGGACGAGGACCTTGAGTATAGGCGTTGACTCTATCTTCGTAAGCCTGCTGCAGCCTGCGTTTTGCAGGTGGGTTGGTCACCTACTCTGATTGGATGTTGAGGCGGCTACAACTTTTCAGATGTCAGGCCTGCCATTCTGCCACGCCGGGCGTGCGCCTGTCATGACAGACCTAGGAGGCGTGGTCCTGCCACCCTAGCGCCAATAGGATAGCCGGCTGTCCACTAGACCATTTGTGTATATATACAAGGCTTGTGTGCCCTTACTTTTGTGTGTGCGTGTGCTGCCAAGAGGATTTGGAGAGCTTGTTCCATGTCTTTGTAAGCAGTCTTGGAGTGAGCTTTGAGAGAGCTGTGGGCAAGTCTTGTTTTAAAGAAAGAGTGAGAAACACTTTTAGAGAGAGATTGTACACTTGAGATTATTTTCTTTTATTTGAATTTGTGTAGCTAACACTTATAAACAATCATTTTATAGTGTATTCTTTGGTGATTTTTTCCTTAATTAAAGAAGGGTTTTTCACGTTAAAATTTCGTGTATTCTTTCTCTCATTTTCTATCTATACTTTTGATCGTCCCTCCGAGAGCTTTGCTCTGTGTTGCTATTCGAGTGTTTTGTCCGCTCGGTCACCCTGCCTTCCGTGTTTTGCGCCAACAAGTGGTATCAGAGAGTTTGGTTCTTTGAACGGTTATCTTGTTGCAGGTTGCGATGGAGTTTGGAAGCAAGATGATTTGCTTGAACAGAACAAACTTTAACACCTGGCAGAGCAAGATGTCGGACTTGCTCTTTGTAAAGTCCATGCACAACCCCATTTTTTTCACAGAAAAGGCGGCAGCAAAAATGGACTAGCAGTGGACGTTGGAGCACAAGCAAGTGTGCGGCTATATCCGACAGTTTGTGAACGACAAGGTGTACAATCACGTTTGGGTTGAGTCCAATGCCAAGCAACTTTAGGAGAAGCTGGAAAAGCTTTATGCCTCCAAATCCGGCAATAACAAAATTTATCACTTGATGCGGCTGATGCAAATCCGATACAAGGACGACTCATCTGTCACCGACCACCTGAATGAGTTTCAAGGCTGCGTGGACAGGCTGACTGGCGTGGGGATCAAGTTTGAGGATGAGGTTCTCGAACTATGGTTGCTAACAACCCTCCCGAACTCATAGGAGGTTATGAGGATCACCATAGCCAATACAACTCCTAACGGCATGGTGACTTTAGAGATGGCCAAAGAAGCTGTGCTGAACGAGAAAGTGCGACGGCGTTCTCAAGGCACGTCCACCTCTCAACACTCCGAAGTCCTTGTTACCGAATCGAGCGGAAGGAGCCGAGGACGTGGCCCCAAGTCTGAAGACAAAGGATAGAGTATGTCACGTTTTCGGTATAAAGACATGGAGTGCCACTATTGTGGCAAGAAAGGCCACATCAAGAAGTTTTGTTATAAGTGGAAGTATGAAAGCGCGGCCAAGAAACGGGGCGACAAGAGACGAGGAGAGGAAGAGTCCTCGGTCTCTGTTGTTACAGGAGGTGATCTCCTTTTAGCATGCGAGTCTGAGGACTCTGTAAATGTGGCAGAGCAGGCTTCTGACTGGGTGGTGGATCTGGCGCATCCACTCATGTCATCTCTAGGAGAGAGCCGTTCTCCACTTACACTCCGTGTGCCCCAGGAGTGTTGAGGATGGCCAATATGGAAACGTCCGAGACCATTGGGCGAGGGGACGTCTCCTTATTGACAATCATGGGAGCCCGACTGATTTTGAGGGACGTCCGACACGTCCCCGATATTCGGATGAATATCATCTCAGTAGGACAGCTGGATGATGAAGGTTACTGCAGCGTCCTTTGTGACGGCAGCTACAAGTTGACGAAGAGCTCCATGGTGATTGCCTGAGGGGTAAAGGTCTCAGGCCTTTACACGTTGAAGGCCCAGACCAAGGTGACAGAGGTGAGTGCCATAAGGAGTGTGGAGTACTTGGGCCTGTGGCATAAGAGACTCTGACACATGAGTGAGCGTAACATGAGTCATCTGGCGAAGAAGGGTCTCATCCCAGAGATGGATGCAGACAGGACAAGGGCTTACCCTCACTGCATGGCGGGGAAGCAGCGCAGAGTCTCCTTTCAAGGAGACGTATCTTTCAGGAGGTCCGAGGTTTTGGAGCTTGCCCATACGGATGTGTGTGGTCCCCTCCCGGAGAAGTCATTTGGAGGAGTACAATACTTTGTCTCCTTCATTGACGATTGCTCGAGGAAGCTGTGGGTATTCCCGTTGAAGACCAAAGATCAGGTTGCGGGAACCTTTGAGCAGTTCCATGTCCTCATTGAGCGAGAGACCGGGAGGAAGTTGAAGGCCGTCCGGAGCGGCAACGGTGGCGAATACATTTGGATGTTTGATACCTACTACAAAGCTCGCGGCATCAGACATCAGAGAACTCCACCCAAGACGCCACAGTTTAATGGCGTGGTCGAGAGGATGAATCGCACCCTGATAGAAAGGGTCAAGTGCATGTTATCAGAGGCCAGGCTTCCGAGATCTTTTTGGGCCGAGGCCTTAAGGCGGCTACCCACGTGATTAATCGGTCGCCCAGTAAGCCTCTGGAAGGGGAAGTTCCAGAGTGGATTTGGATCGGGAAGGAGCCAGCATACAGCCATCTTCAGACTTTCGGCTACAAAGCCTTTGTTCATATTCCGAGAGATGAGAAGACCAAGCTAGAACCAAAGACAAAAGAATGTGTCTTTCTGGGCTATGGCGAGGATAAACTTGGGTATAGGTTTTATGACCCAAAGGTAAAGAAGCTGGTACGATCCCGAGACATGCTTTTCGTTGAGGACGAGACCATCGTGGACATTGGAAATGAAGCGAAGACTCAACCCAGTATTTCCTGGATGGACAGAGTTATTGTTGATACTGTCCACCCCAGTGCCTCTTGAGTCCGATGTCGGCGGACCAAGAGTGGCAAGCAACCATAGCGAGGCGGTTCCAGCGCCTCAAGATCAGGTTGAAGATTTGACCCCTCAATAGGTCGAGGTGGCCCCTATGAGACGGTCATCCAGGGAGAGACGTCCGTCCGTCCGCCTTCTTTAGCAAATGAGTTCGTCCTCCTCACTGATGCCGAAGAACTAGAAGATTTTAACGAGGCCATGTGTAGTACTTAAAAGGATAAATATTTTAAGACCATGAAGGAAGAGATAGCCTCTCTGTAAGAAAACCATACCTTTGAGCTGGCTAAATTGCCCAAGGGGAAAAAGGCCCTGAAGAACAAATGGGTCTTCCGACTAAAGGCGACCAAGGACACGATCAGGCCAAGACACAATGCACGGCTTGTGGTGAAGGGCTTTGGTCAACGAAAGAGTGTTGACTTTGATAAAATTTTCGCACCTGTTGTGAAGATGTCCTCGGTCCGTGTAGTGCTCAGACTGGCAGCGGCCTTAGATCTGGAGATAGAGCAACTGGACGTCCGGACAGCTTTTCTCATTGAAGATCTACAGGAAGAGATCTACATGGAGCAACTAGATGGTTTTGAAGTTAAGGAAAAGGAATGACTAGTTTGTCGTTTGAAGAAAAGCTTGTATGGGCTGAAACAAGCTCCGAGACAGTGGTACCGGAAGTTTGAGTCTGTTATGGTCGGATGAGGATACCAGAGGACTTCTTCGGACCACTGTGTCTTTGTTCGGAAATTTTCAAAAAATGACTTTGTCATCCTCCTCCTTTATGTGGATGACATTCTGGTTGTCGGACAGAACAGTGCTCGGATCCAGGAATTGAAAGAGCAACTGGGGCAGTCTTTCGCCATGAAAGACCTCGGACCGGCAAAGCAGATTTCGAGGATCAGGTTATTTTGCGACCGATGGGACAAGATGCTCTTGCTGCCCCAGGAAGGTTATGTTGAAAAGATGCTTCAGAGATTTAACATGGAAAGCTTCAAGCCTGTCAGTACCCCTTTGGCTAACCATTTTAGGCTGAGCAAGTAGTAGTGTCCATCCTCGGACACTGAGAAGGCGCGTATGAGTAGGGTTCCTTACTCCTCGGCCGTTGGTAGCTTGATGTATGCGGCCGTGTGTACACGATCGGACATTGCTCATGCGGTTGGCCTTGTGAGCAGATTTCTTTCAAACCCAAGTATGGAGCATTGGTCCACGGTTAAGTGGATTTTCAGATATCTCTACGGGACCTCCAAGACGGGTTTACAGTTTGGAAGAGAGAGGCCTCAGCTGATTGCGTACATAAACGAAGAAATGGCTGAGGACGTTGGTTCCCAAAAATCAACGTCCGGATGCTTGGTGAAATTTGCATGAGCGGCGGTCTCCTTGCAGTCCAAGTTACAGAAGTGTGTCGCTCTCTCGACTACGGAAGTAGAGTTTATTGCCGTGACCGAGGCCTGTAGGAAAATACACTAGATGAAGAGATTCATCTAAGAATTGGGTCTAAAGCAAGAGACGTACGAGGTCCTCTGTGATAGTCAAAGTGCCATTCATTTGTGTAAGAACTCTTCATTCCATTCGAGGTCAAAGTACATTGACGTGCGTTATCATTAGGTGAGAGATGTTTTTGATGATGGGCAGCTATCAATTGGAAAGGTCCACTCGGATGACAATGGTTCGGACATGTTGACCAAGGTTTTACCGAAGGGAAAGTTTGAGGCTTGTTGTGACATCGCCGGTCTAACTAACTTCACTTCCACTCGGTCGTGAGGGGAAGTTTGTTGTGGTCACTCCCTTGTGGCACTTATATCCGCGGACTCCATTAGGGAAATATGGACGAGGATTTTCTAGAGTGGTCCAAGAAGTCTGTCATCAGTGGTCGATGACTCATTGGAGGCGTCATGTCCAGAGGTTGCTGAGGACATGGACGATGACCCTGAGAGTGTAGATATTGACTTTATCTTCGTAGGCCTGCTGCAGCCGCATTTTGCAGGTGGGTTGGTCCGCTTACTCTGATTGGATGTTGAAGCGGCTGTAACTTTTTAGATGTCAGGCCTGCCATTCTGCCACGCCGGGCGTGCGCCTGTCATGGCAGGCCCAGGCGGCGTGGTCCCGCCACCCTAGCGCCAGTAGGGTGGCCGGTTGTCCACTAGGCCATTTGTGTATATTTACAAGGCTTGTGTGCCCTTGCTTTTATGTGTGTGTGTGCTGCCAAGAGGATTTGGAAAGTTTGTGCCGTGTCTTTGTAAGCAGCATTGGAGTGAGCCTTGAGAGAGTTGTGGGTAAACCTTGTTGTAAAGATAGAGTGAGAAACACTTTTGGAGAGAGATTGTACACTTGAGATTATTTTCTTTTCGTTTGAGCTTGTGTAACTAATATTTATAAACAATCCTTTTATAGTGTATTTTTTGGAGGTTTTTTCCTTGATTGAAGAAGGGTTTTTCACGTTAAAATTTTATGTGTTCTCTCTCTCGTTTTCTATCTATACTTTTGGCTGTCCGTCTGAGAGCTCTGCTCTGTGTTGCTGTCCGAGTGTTTTGTCCGCTCGGTCACCGTGCCTTCCGTGTTTTGCACTAACAAAAGATAGTGAGAGAGTGTGTGTGACAGAAAAGAGAAAGATGTAGAAAAACTAATTATCTTCCTTCCCTTCCAACTTACACAATGTAAAAATAATAAGCCAACTAAAAGCTAACGAAAATGTAACCAAAAGGGAAAAAAGAAAACAGAAAAATGGGAAAGAAACAGAAAACCAAAAAAAGGGAATTAGTCAACTGAAAGGAAAAAACTTAAAAATAGAAAATGGAAAATAAAATCAGAAAATCAGGGGAGGGAGCTCATTTGGTTCAAAGTTTTTTGATTTTATTCTCGGGAATGGTCCAACCGCCTCATAACACTCCAAATTTACTGCAATGCTTTGAGAAAGTTTCAATCCTTTAGGCTTCAGCACAATCTTAGATCCACCACTGTTATCGATACTTGATAACTTCACAATCTGCTTTACCTTCTCAGCTAGTTCAGCCCTGCCGTTTTCCTTCTCAGATTCAGACGATGATGCATGTGGAATGAGGGGTAACGTTTGAGACGGAGGTTGAAATAATATATCAGTGGTGGAAATCATAAATGGTGAGAGAGTTGTAAGTAAAGGTAGTTGTAAACGAAGTGGCAGAGTGACTTGGTTATCAAGTTGTAATGGTAGTTTGCTGGGTAGAGTGTGGATTGAGGGGTGGAAGGTGACTACTTGAGGAGCCTTGAATGGTGGAGGGTTCACATACCTACCAGATTTTGTTTGATCTTGTTGAGCAATTGAAGAATTTCATCAATGGAGTATTGGATTTGTGCTTTGGTGGAAGCGGGAGTGGCAGTAACTACGGCAAATCTTTTAGCCTCTCGTCGAATGGTCGTCACCGCTGTCAAAAGCCTTGCAACAGTAGCTTCAAGCGCCGTCAGTACTTGTTCTTCAGTTGTCATCGTCTCTACTTTGTCTCAATGAGAACACCAATGATGCATGCACAATTGGTGTCGACACCAGTGAACGAAAGAAGAAGACGAAATCGAAGAAGAAGATGGGGAAGGGGAGTTCAGCAGAGAACAATAGAAGAGAAAAGGGAAATAGAGGAGAGAAGTAGAGAGTGTGTGTGACATACCGTATTTTTGGTTGAAAATCCGGCATAGTTTCCTCTGAAATATGGACGTCGACCAAATATAAAACCTATATAACAACCCTGTACAGAATACATACAAACACCACGCAATAAAAATCCACCACAAACATCTCCGATCAACCAAAAAATTCAACCTATACAAGTTCCAACATCCAAACAACTACAACAATCACACAGAATCCAAAATTTGTCATAATTAACAACATGTGGCACTGACATCATAGCTCTAGTATGACGACGGTTTAGACAAAATACCACTAAGTACATTTTCAAATCATATAAACCTACAAAAGCAATTATACACATCGAATATAGTAAAAGCTAAATTACAAAACTTATATTATCCTTACCAATATATATGACCATCAAAATAATAAAAACGCTACAAAAAGTATAATTTTATAAACTAATATTTCAAGCTATCCTCGGCATCTTTGAGTATCCGACTAACGATCATCTACTCTACTCGATCAAGTGTAAGCCTGTGCTACTCTGGAAACAAGAAGAAGCAATGATGAGCTAAAAGCCCAGCAAGTGCATTATATACATCGAGGACATGTATAATTTTATTTTTAAAACATAATAATGTATATGTGAAAGACAAATTTATATATGAGATATAATTTATGATTTTAGGGAGGAATACTTTCATAATTCGTTCCATATTTCTTTGGTTCGTTTCCTTGTCATTCATTAATTATCTGTTCATTGTTAGAAATTTATTTCATTAATGGATTGGGGCTAGTAGGTCTTACTAATCAAAGAAGTGGTTGATCGTTGCCTGAATTATGTTCAATCCATACAATATAAGGCCGATATCCTCCTATTATCGACTCACAGGAAAGCTGTCTACATATCAACCTTAAAAACGAGGCTGTAATCTTATGCCTCAAGCGGCATTCATAATTGGCAACGCGTTCCACTACAATATACTAAAACTTGGCAAGGATCATTACCTGCTCCAAAATAAGCTGCCAGAATATGCGGCCCGAGTATTTTTAGAGTCTCCACTGCAATATTAATGGTATGTCAAAGTATACTGACTAATTCCCTTGACCCAAGTTCTTAGTTCTTATTTCGTTAGGGATATTCTACTTTTAAACACATAATTTTTGTACATAATTTTTCGTTCCTACTCTACTATGGGGCATTCATAATTTCATCAATTTTTTATCATTTGTTTTGAAGAACAGTTCATCGGTCATCGCTTAATTATAGAATATTCATTCTTAATTCTTTTTTCTTTAAATTTATTCAAATTCATATTTCCTTAGTCCTCGTGAGTTTGGTTCCTCACATGTTCATGGTTCAAACCACGTGAGTTTAGGTCCTCACGTGTTCATAATTCATACCTAATATTTCTTGATGCTTAGAAGGATCATGAAATCCTTTTTAAATCATGCTAGATAGAATTCTTAAAATTTTAGATCGTTAATTCTTTCATAAACGGATCCTAATATGATTCTTGGAACATTCAAATCATTGTGTTCATGATACGTGCACAAACTATCATAAGATTAGGAAATTCTTTCCAAAATGAGTCTAACCTGTCTTTGGAGCTTCAGGATGACAAATTCTTTTACGATTTCATGTATCATAATTTTTGGAACTAAACTCATGCATAATTGTAATTACTTTGGATAAAGTCCACAAAGGGGCACGGTTAGAATTCCGATAAACATAAAACCTTACAAAACTACCAATTCGATTACCTAATGGGTAAATTGACTTATTCATGGCGCGGTTAATAACATCCTAAAGCCAATTTGTCCATAAATCTCTATTTAATCGGTTAATTTCTCCGAACCGTGGGTTTGTGGTTCCTTGTCCGAAAACGGGTCAAAACTATAAATTCGGATATAATATTCACACAATCACTTGCCCATACCATAGGTAATAATTATCTACAGCCAATTCATGCATTAAACCAAATATAATTGATCAAACGTGGTCCGGACACACCCTAGGGTTCCAACGAACGGGTTTTCACCTAAAATAACCCAATTAGATATCCAATCAATAAATTAATTTATACTAGATATGGGTAGTGATATTCAAATCCCAAATTAGGCAAAAGTTCTAAAAATTCGTGGGCAGAAAGGGCATGGGCAGAGGTGAATAGTGCCGCACGGGTGTTAAGGTTTTCGGAGAGCGATATACCACTTAAAACTTAATATTCGGACATAATTTTAATGTATCATCATGTTTAGGTTATGGGCTACACAAAATATAAATTCATTTGGATATTAGAATGAGAATATCCAAAGAAAACAGAATAAAAGTGCATGAAAATGAAAGAAGAGAGTATGAGTGCACTTATCTCGACCTGATCTATCACTTTTTCAACTAACTCAAACTAGGATTCGAACTCGGAGGGCTCTGTTCTCCCCCCTCTTTGTTCTCCTTCTCCCTCTCTCTGAAAATGGCCGAGGAAGAAATTCGCGGCCGTATAAGTCACGGGTTGACTCTCAAGTGCCAGCCCGACGCACAGCAGGCACTGCGTGCCTAAAATGAATCTGGAATCAACGCCCTCCGAGGCGCTGGTTCATTAGGCCTAGCGCAACGGCGCTGCTTTGAGCGCCTTGCGGGTCAACCCCTGTCGACTTGCCCCTCGATCCCAAAATTTAATTTTTCACGCATATTAAGCCTAATTTTGATTATATTAACTTAATTATTTAAATTTATGACATTCAAAAATCGGTACATCACAAAAAGAGAGAGAGACCGAGGTCTCGAGAAGGAGAGGAGAGGAAGAGAGACTGAGGTCTCAGGAAGGAGAGGCATACAGTGTAGAGGAAAAAGACAGCGAGAGAGAGTGTGACAGAAAAGAGAAAGAGGCAGAAAAATTGATTATCTTCCCTTCCTTCCAACTAACACAATGCAATTTAAATAATAAGCCAACCAAAGCTTAACGAAATTGTAACCGAAAGAGAAAAATAAAAATAGAAAAATGGAAATCAAACAAAAAATTGAAAAGGAGAATTAGCCAATCGAAAGGGAACAACTAAAAAACAGAAAATGGAAAACAAAATCAAAAAAATCAAGGGAGGGCGCATTTTGGATTGTTCTCTTCACTGTTGCAAAAGGAAGACAGCAATGACAGTGGCGGTAGAATCAGCAACACAAATAGGGGAGGGGAAAAAAGAAAAAGCGAACAGCAAAAGGCACGTAACACAATGAGTAAGTGGCTCAAGTCACTTCCACCACTTGGGAAGGGCAAAATGCACTTTTTAAGATGAATAATTTAGTACTAAAAATGATGAGTACTAAATCTAAGAAGTGGGTGAATATTTGTCTAATATAAGGAGACTTTTGCTATAAATAATTTTGAATCCTTTTGTACAGTGATTGAAGTCTTATATGTATAGAGAATGTTTAGAAGGACATTATGCCACATATACAAAGTAAGATTGGCTGGATATCCATGACCGAAGGGATTGGTATAGTCGCATTCTGGTCTTTATCGAGGACCATGGAGGTATCCAAGTAGCTTCCATCCAACAATCGCTTGTTAGAAGTGATAGGTACAATTTTTCAACGTGACAAGCATATCTTTTTTTCGGTAGATAGTTGTCTAGAGTCATTACTCATTGATTAATACTAATGTTTCACGCTAGTTGGTGTGGATCTCTTGACTTTGGATAGTAATCCTTCTTGTGGCTCCATTGTGTTAATACCTTTGAAATATCCTAAATGGCCAACCTTAGAGTCAGTTTCCTAGAGATGATTTTGGCACATTTTCTTTAGAGATACTCATGGGTCTATTCTCCATCGAGAGTATGCCTTAGCTCAACCTTTGTGCGGTGCCTTTATTTTCAGTATATTATAACATGCTGATTGATTAAGTCCAACCTTATGAAGTTTTCTCGACCCTCCTCAATGTTTTCTTAGCAACAGAGGGGCTTTGGTTTGAGTAGCTAAGAGTGCCTCATTTTAATAATTTGAAAGGTGGAGAATTTTTAAATGTGAGCTACAATCACGGCAAGGTATGAGCAATACAATGAAAAATGGCATGTCAAAACCAAAGTATAGAACATTAAATGGCACAAACAAACATTACAAAACTTTGAATAAATGGTCAACAAATAATCCCCATTGACAGGGCAAAAATAGAAGGTTTGGCAAATGTCAATAGGTTTTCATCCTATAGACGTGATCTAAAATCACCATTCCATCCCATGGGTGGGTCTTCTCAAACTTTCCATACTTAATATAATAGACATATTATTAATTATATTAATTGTTAATTTTCTTATAATGGTTCACAGATACAAAAGAAATCTCAATAAAATAAATATTTTTTAAAAAATTAGAAACTAATAAGTCTATCATATGCTTGGTTGTAGATATTTTATATAAAATAAGAACATAATTTAGACAAGCAACCAAATTTGAAAAACTTAAGCCAAAACCTTCACAACTTTAGAAACAATAAGAACTTAACCATGTATACAAGGAAAAGCCTAAAGAAAAGCATCAACAATTACATGCGTTAAAGTTTAACATGATAATCTTAGATTGAAATCACAGGAAAAGGAGAAAGTCTGAGAACAATAAACAAAATAAGAAAAGGGTGTGAGAAATACACTTGCCATAACCACATTGAACATATATTCCATTTTAAAAAGAGATGACCTTAAATTGGTCATTTTCTTTTCTTTCTCTCTTTTCCACTCAAAAATCGAGAAAACAATATGCTAGTTAGGAACACATCAAGGGTCCTTGCTTAAAAGGACTAGGGCATGTGCTTTTTTTCATGTATGCATCAAATATGACCATTCAATCTAAAATATATATTTATACACCATTTATACTTATAAAATGCATGAATATTCTATCAAAAATACATGTGTGCCCTTCGCTCTTGCATTGGACATTGTGCTTCTGTCTAAAATTCGATGTGCACATATCATGTGCCTCTCATGCGCCTTTATCATGTGAGCTAATACTTGGATATCATTTGCATCCACATTTCAACCATCAAAATTAACACGCGTCATCTTTTAATTAGCTGCTTTTATCCTAAATTTTGTATTTGGGTACTACAGTTAAATCATTTGAATACAACCAAATTATGTTACTCTTTCCTAAGCTCATTAGATCAAAACCTTCTTATTTTTGAAGCTCATCATTATTGTAATTAGTCCATTCAAACTTTATCTCATAAAATCGAGAACAAATCTCTATAAGGCTTGACTATAAAACCTTTAATCAAATTCATGAATGGTTAGATGATAATACACTCAAAATAAAAGAAATTATATAATAAAAATACATAAATTTTACATCATAAATTTTCTCAACAAAGAAAAAAACACACTAAGAAACTATTTATTACAATGTGAGTCAATTCCAACAAATCCTTCAAAATCACATTCAAATTTACTAAAAACTGAGATAAATTGAGTAATGACTAAGAAGAGAGTAAATGGAAGAAAACCACATAAAAAAATATTCTAGAAAGAAACTAGAACAAAATATCCACAATGATGAAAATTGAAGTGTAATTAAATGATCAGAAATTAGCCAAAATTTCTGCCTTTCTTTCCCATTTATCTCTCAATTCATCACTCGAAATATTTTGATTGATATGTCACACTCTAACTACCCCTAAACAAAGGAAAATACATAACAATGTGTCTAGTGTTCAATCAATAGTAGTTGAATGATATGACTTTACCATCTACTTTCAAATTGTATTATTCAAACATTATAAAAATCTTCTCACTCTCTTTGTCTCATCCATCATCACGTGTAGATCATAGCAAGCCAATTTGGTGAACTTGGCATTATAATCTACTACAGTTGAGTTCTCTTTTGAGCAAATTCATCATTCTTCTACTCCCATGAACTCGTAGAAAAATACTTATTTAGGAACACCTTAAAAAACACATTCCATGAAATCTCATCATTTTTCATTCTCAAAATCCTTTTCTTTATCACCTACAAATGCTCAACTTCTTTGTTTAACTTGTAAGATGCAAACTTCATCATTTTCTGGACAGTTAATTACCTTAAAGACTTTTTTAATGTAATGGATCAAAATCTCAACTTTTGTCAAATTCAAATTGCCAAAAAACTCTGACACTCATTTATTCATAAATTGATCATAAACCGCCAATACAACTCCCAGTTTCATCATAGTTGGCTCTAGTTTTGGTAGCTTTTGAACCATTCAATCCATCATTTTTGCCATCCTAACTATTATAGCAAGATAATTCTCTTCCCTGTTAGAACTTATATTACCTTTTTTACTTAATATTTTAGTATCTATCATGATATAATTAATCATTTTAATTTCTTAAATCAAATAAAATATATTCATTGTGACTTTTTTTTTAATATAACTTCTGTCATGTCATGCATCCTTGAACCCAAAACTTAAATATTATCAAAATCAAACTCTAATTTAACACATCCCAAAATCCAAATTAAATTGTTATAAATTAAACTCAAAATTAAAACTCATAAATAATCATTAAATCAATTGATTTAACCTAACTAATACTAAGATGCAAATCTGTAATAAACAATGTTAAACAGTTTGAATATAAATAATTATCCAAATATAAAATTTAATAGTCGGATCGATAATAGCTCTGAATACTCGCTAATTCTTAGGCTTAGATTATAAGAAAAAGTATCTCAAAGACGAAACCAAAGTAACCAATAATAAAATATCCAATATTGTACTAAAATTTGACACCTTTCAGCTCGTGGCCATTATATAGGTGGTGTCCAAAACCAAATTTGCATCTCTTACCAAAATTGTTAAAATATAACTAAAAAAATCTAAACAAATTCTTCCAAAAATCCTTTTTTCAAAGTTTAAAGTCCCTACAACCACAATCAAACCCGTTAATTTAAAATGTTAACAAAAAAATATAGCAAGTGTGAGCCTAACACCAAACAAAAAAAATGTATAAAATTTATATATGTTGATATATCGTATGAACATGCAAAAAATAATATTCCGAATCTAAATTTAAAATACCGATAATATTAAAATTTACATAAAACATGTCAAAATCGTAAAAATTTGCATAAAACATGTCAAAATCGTAAACAAGTATAAGAAAATTGAATATGACAAAATCATATAAACACATAAAACATGCTAAATTTGGGTGGACAGTTACGAATATAAAATCTGTGTAAATCATGAATGAATGAGAACATAAATATATTAAAATCTTTCAAACATATAAGAATCAATTATTGATAATAACTTTACTAATACGGGTTGAATATCGAAGTTTGAGTTATTATTATTTCTACATAACCAAAAACTATACGCCAATATTTACAATCCGTGGATAAGTCAACTATATATTATTTTCTATAATTCGGATGTAACGCCACTCAAGCCTAACTTAATTTGATCCAACATTTATTTTTTAGTCCAAACTCATAATTAACCTCAATAATTTATTAATTTATTTAAATTTAGACTCTTTAAAATAATTCTTAGGGTTTATATTGTACGTTTCCTCTGCTCCTTCTATCTCTTCTATCAAAATCATAAAAGAGGAGCAGAAAATGATAAAAGTCCCTAGTATAGCATATTAGCACTCATACACCAGTAAGTTATTAGTCAGGTATTCAGACTTCTTTAAACGTATGCAGTAGCGCCCAACAAGAATACCCTAGACAATACTATTTTGGAATGAACATACACAAGTGCCTCATATTTGCATCTTAAGTATGACAACCATATCTAGAATACACTCATACATGATTTAAGCGCACATTATATCATAAACTCGAATCAAGTAAATCAATTTTATAAATAATTAAATTTTAAATAATAACTAAATGAATGCCAAACTAGACATGATATAACCAAATAGACCATAAAAATTTTGATATCAATTGATCATAAACAAATAGACCTAAAAATTCATCGCATGATCTCATTAGACGACCGTTCGAATAATATAAATATGACTGCCTCCAAACTGTAGTAAGAAAATAATCGAATAATAATAATAACTCATCCATATGATAAAATAAATCAAATAATTCTCAATATACAGTCCAAAAGCCTACATTCTACCGATTCCAATATCTAAGGATAATCCAAACGAAATCTATCCCTAACAATCAAAATATAGCCGATGCCATCTATATATAAACAAATATAATACTCACGAGAAAACGCGACGGTGTGTTGGATCCCATTCTACTCCTGTAATAAATTTGAGCACTCTACTCTAAACAAATAAAATATAAAAATATGAGTTTAAAACTCAATAAGTATCATATAAATTAAAAAAAGTATCCAATAAATTAGAGGGATTGTCTAAAAATAAATGTCAAATTATATAATAAAAATAAATCTAAATTGCTGATATCAAAAATCCCATTATCAAATCTGAAATAAGATCCAATATCCAAAACTAAGGGTAGTTTTATAATCTGATTGTTTATCAAATTAAAATAATTATCCAATTAGAAAACAATTCTCTCAAAACGTGTGTGTGTATATATATATATAACAAAAGCGATATGAATGTTAAATCAAATAACAGATGTCCAATCCAATGTCCGATCAAATCTTAATTATGGATAAAATTTAATAGCCAAATAATCTAGTTGCTTACGCAGAAGTCAAATCAGCACCATAAATAAATAATCTAAAATTCAAATTAAAATATATAATTAAAATTAAATGTACGGAATACACTAAAATTCATCTGTGGACAAAATTGACAAATCTAAAATCTAAGTCCAAATCAGAGTTTGAATTCAAATCCATACCGAAATACAAAGTTAACACTAAATTTAAATTTTGATTTTTTAATGACTAATTTGAGAAAGGGTTATTCATATTTCTGATAACCTTAGGCCAAATTAAATAAATTTAGGCCAACATATTAGGTCACCTCTGCACTTTGTCTCCAATAATTAAGGTTGCTCACTATATTTTGTCGTTCACAATTTTGAGTATAATTATCGAGTTTGCTAAATATATTAGGACGTTCGAATTTATTATAAATTCTAATTAAATATTCAAATGAGCGGGTCACTACAAATAAAGCCTTTCCTATTAGCAAAAAGAGATTTTTAACAATAAATATCTTATCATCAGGAACTGGCCAAAATATCCAATAACAAATCCAAAAGTAGTGATCATAACTCCAACACATACATGTGAAAATGTACAACCATGCATGTGAAAATATGCAGCCTATACAAAATTTATACTCATTTTTATATAAATATAATAATAAAAAAATATATAATATTAGATATTTTTCAAAATTTCACAAACATAATAAAACCCTCTAAAAATTACAAAATCCGAACAAAATTCTCAAACAGCCAGTAAATCAAACATTTATGTTCAGAATAAATGGATATAGTATAAAAATAATATACAAGTTAGTAAAATCTCTAAATCGAAAACAAATATTATCGGCCACAAAATCAGGTGATGGACAGGGTTAAATAATACTTATCTCGACGTTAAATTAGATAGATTTGATAAAAGAATACTCTAAAATGTCCAAACAGCTACTTCTCTCACTTGCCGTGCGCATCTCTTATGCCTCTGCCTCCCTCTCTCTCTTAGCACACTCCCTCTCTGCTTCTCCCTCTCTTTCTCTCCTTCTTTCTCGCGCACCCTTCCATATTGCTTTTCCTCTCCCCCTCCTTTTTCCTCTCTCTCCCCTTCACCATCTCTCTCTATCACACGTTGCTCCCTTTTCTCTTCTCTCCCTCTTTCTCCTCCTTTCTTTTCATTTTTTTTCCTCCTTTTTACCTCGATTGCAGCTTCTACCACACACTTTAACCCCCTTTCCCTTTTGATACATTATTATTATTATTATTATTATTATTATTATTATTATTATTATTATTGTTGTTGTTGTTGTTATTATTGTTATTGTTTTTTTTTTTCTTTTTCTATAATTCAATCGGCACTTAGGCATAAACACAGTTGATTTGAATATCCTCCAAAATTTAATAATATATTATTAATTTTTATCACATCTAAATTATCTAAAATAATAAATATATTTAAAATATATTAAACAAACTTTGAGGTATTACACATTATGCATTACTCATGCCTTCATTTCTACAACCCAACACTTAATTTTCTACCCGAACTCACAATTTAACCTTAATAATTTACAAATTTGTTAAATTTTAATGTCGTTATATAAATCATTTACATTTCTCCCATTCCTATAAAAAATTTCATCCTTAAAATTTTTTTACCTTAATGAAGAAACAAGTAGAAGTACTTCTCTTGAATGTTATCTTCTAGTTCCTATGTGACTTTTCAAAATGAATGATTTTCCCATAGTACCTTAATCAAAGGATTAAATTTTTATGATGTTCTTGATCTCGTTGTTTTAAAATTTGACTACGTTCTACAATATATGACAAACCGTCAAAAGGTTATATACAAATTTGTGTAGCATAGAAACAAGAAAAATATTGTGAACATCCTTTAAACATGGGGGCATGATTAATTAGAAAGTGGTTTCTCTGATCATTTTTGAAAATTTAAATGGTTTAATGAACCTTGATTTTAATTTTTCTTTTAATTTCGATCGAAATATCCTCAAATATAAATGATCTCCAACTTTAAAACTCAATTCGATACTCTTAAGGTCCACATAACTTTTTAATTGGTTTTGAGCAACTTTTTAAAACTTAATTGGTTTAAAGGATACTCATATCCTAAAGAGTTTTCTCATCACTTTTCCTTTTCCATTCAAACTTTTTCATCCTTCTACCTTCGTTGGAGACGTAGGTGCGTTGAAGAAGGAGACTTGATCGTGATCGGTAATTCAAGTGGTTCGAGGGAAGATTGACGTGAAGACCGGAAGGTGTCTGGTTCCGTTGCCGCAGGCAAATCCAAGGAGTTCCTTGGTAGGGATCACGTGACGGGAGTAAGTTGACTAGGTTAGCGCGTCGTTACCACCCGGTCTGTAAGTTGATTTTCATAGTGCATTACTTCATTGGCCGTTGAAGCCCGGAGTATTTTTCTCGATTACCGTGGGTATCGAGTTTTCACTTCGTCATCAAAAATCGTGTCTTTATCATTATTGCTCATCGTTATATATATTGTGCATACTTGTTATCTCGTTAGTATCTAGTACTAAATATCCTTTACGTGTATTGAATATTTATTTATTTTTGCTTACGCTATATTTTTTGGGGTCGAAACTTGATTGTTCACGTTAGTACAAAACGTACTTTTTCAATATAATTTTTTTAATTTTTCATAAATCCTTTTTGGTTCCAAAAGCTTTTGATCTCTAATGTTCTCCTAATTAATTGGGAAATGACATCGTCTTTCGTACAAATCTTTACAAGGTGTCGTATCAATAATTGTTTTATAACTGTTGCAATAGACAAACTCTACTCACAATAATTAATTATCCTAATTTTCTTTCACTTTCAAAATTTATGTCTTTCAAAATCTAAATTGTCTACTTCAATTATTCGTCCATTTGTGAATTATAGGCCATCTTGAATTTTAATTTGGTGCCTAATTCCTGATATATACTCTCTCAAATTTTAGATACAAATCTCAAAGTTCAATATGATATAATTGTAGCTAGAACCCTGCAAAATCTGACTATTTCATTCATGTACAACCTTGCCAAATAGTATCTTGAATACATCATCCTAATGGCAATTAAATGAGCTAACTTTGTTAACTAATCGACAATCACCTATACTGCGTCACGATTCATTGAAATTATTGGAAAATGCATCACAAAATTCATCATTGTATGCTTCCATTTTTAATTAGGATTTTTCATTGGTTGTCAAAAACTTGGCAGTTTTTTTTTTTTATATTCGACCTTCACCTATTGGAAAATCGTACATCTTCCACCAAATTCATAATTTTCATCCTCATATTTCTCCATCGAAAGATCCTCCTCAAATCTTGACATATTTTATTTATCCCTGACTAGATTTTGTACTTCGACCAGTGGACTTCTTCAAAAATGTCTTCCTTCAATTTTTCAAAGTTAGGTACGCATAACTAATTTTGAAATCTCAAAACTCTATTAGTCTAAATGTTAAAATTAGCTATAGATTTCTTATTCTAATTTTTGGCTATGTCCCTAAAATGGATCATCTATTTGCATTTCCTAAATTCTTTTAAAAATTTTTAGTTACACCTAAAAATACAAAAAAAAAATCATACATGTACCTTCAAAATATTTTATTGATTATAGAAAATATCCTATACTATTCTTCTTGGTTATTCATGTACTTTCTCTCATATTGTCATTTTCTTTCAATTATGAGGGATCATAGAATAAAAAAAGAAGAATAAATCCATGTATGCTATAATAATTTTTGAGAGTGTTTAGTCCTATTTGATGCGTATTTGACCACCCTGAGAGCCAGTATTCAAATGCCACTATGGTAAGTTATAGATCCCCGAGGCATGCCTCATATTGAAAGTAGATCTATAATGTTTGAATTTTATAGCATGTTTTAGATCTATAATTGCATAGTATGGCTAAATAATTACATTGTACTCTTGATTACGCAAGGATTTATGTAATATTCTCTATCTTTATTTGGGTTATTTTAATATTAATTATGATTTTAGGGAATGTAGTCATAGCAAAAATTAATTAAATATTATAAAAATTTAAAGAATATTTAGATCAGTTAGACTGGTATCCAATCCACGCTCATACTGTCACTCGAGTATCAATTTGATAATGAAATAAAAGAAAAAAAATAAAAAGTATATATAAATATATAATAACAATAATATTAATATTAATATTAAAGAGAAAAAGAAGAAAACAAAAGTGGTGGAGTGTTGGGGAGAGAGAAAGACAAGGAGGGAAGAGAGGAAATGAGGAAGGAAAATAGGAGAGAGAGGGAATCGATGTGGGGCTACCATCGCCGCCGTTGCCGGATGAGCCAACGCCGAAAATGGGTGCCAATGAACCCCTCTCCGTGACATTACCCTCTATTTTATGTGCCGGTATGAGTAGAGAAAAGAATCGTAAATCAAAATAAAATAGCTACCGCAGTCGCAGTAGTCGCCATCGCCAGAGGAAATGGATAAAATCGATGGAAGTAAATCCCTCCATTCTTTTTGTAGATACCAATTTTCGGGTTACGTATACCGATTTTGGGATGAATTGGCTGAATTGTAATAAAGATGGGTGAATGAGGTGTAGTGGAAAGAATGAGAGAGTCACTGGCTTGCATGTGCCGTCATTCACCACTGTGTCATCGTCTGGTTACTGCCACCGTGGTCGCCGCCGTCACCTGTGCTGAAGGCACCGTTGACAAAGGAGGAAGGAACAGAGAGGCAAAGGCATGTTGCAGCAAGTGGAAGAATGGGAGGAGAAAGAAGGGGCATGCACGAAGCAGCAGGAGAAAGAAGGCTCGATTTGAGTACCTCAAAGCATCATTTTGATAAATTTACTTGAAATAAAATTAAGATAAATATCTGTAACCCCTATTCTTGGTCTGATTTAATATCTTATATATTTTGGATAATGTTTAAAATTTTTATTAACATGCATATAAATTTATATACCTAATTTATTTATTTTGGATATACAAGCATGACACAATGGTTGATTTGGGGGGTTTTTGATATTGGGCCTTATGATTTTGGAGGGATTATCGAACTCTATATATATTTATATCAGTATATGAAGACGAAAATGTGTACGAAATTTGCAGAAGCTGTACATTTTTACATACACGTGTTGGGTTATAGTCACTAAATTTGGATTTATTATTGGATATTTTGGCCAATTTTCAATGAAAAGATTTCTTATTTAAAAATTTTTTTTTACCGGTAGGAAAAATTTAGAGTAATGACCCTAACCATTTAGATAATTTAATTTAATATTATAATATATTTAAACGTCCTAATATATTTGACAAATTTAAAAATTACATACAAAGTCACGGATGGTAAAATTTAGTGACCAACCTTACCTATAGGATATAGAGTATATAAGTAGCCAAACATACTGGCCTAATTTACTTTTGATATGGTCTAAGATTATTAAAAATATATGTAACCCTTTCTCAAACAAGTATTAAAATAATTGGAACTCAAATTTGGTGTATAATTTATCTTTTTACATTGATTTATATTTGACTTTGATTTAAATTTGGATTTTGGATTTAAATTTGAGATTTGTTGATTTTGTCCACAGATGGGTCTTGGTATGTACAAATAATTTTGATTATATATTTTAATTTGGACCTTTGGACTATCTATTGCGATACTGTTTTGGTATCTGCACACGCTATTAGATCATTCAACTATCGAATTCTATCCCAAATCATAAATTGATCGGGTCTTGAATTTGGACTTGAACTTGAACTTGGATTGGATATCTGTTTATTAGAATCAATTTGGGTCCCTTCTATTTATATATGTATACGTCCTAATGATAACTATTTTTTCATTTAAATATTTATTTTGAATTTAAATATTTAATTTGAATACGATACTACTACTATATTTTAGATCTTGAATTTCTATTAGATTTATTATATCGACGATTTGGATTTAATCTATTATTTGATTGGATATTTAACCATTTACCCTCCCTTTGATTTATTGGACTCGTTTTATTTAAATATGATATTTGTAGAGTTTTATACTCATATTTTATATTTTGTCGCTTCAAAGTAGAAGGTTTGGATACATTACAGGAGGAAGGACGTCATTTGTCAGTTATTCATCCGATTTGGTGAGTTTTAATTTTGTTATGGTTTAAATTGATTTTTGATTTGTGATTATGTTATATCTTATTATCAATTTGGTTGAATTATTACCTTCCTTATAATGATTGTAGAGTATATCATATTTATATCGTTTAGATAGTTATTTGATGAGATCTTGTGACGATTTTGATTTATCGGGTTCTTTATGATTGATTTATCACACCTAAATTTTTGGGGCTTAATATTATTTATTAAATTTATTTAAAATTTTTAATTTTAAAAACTATAACTGATTATTTAAATTGACCTATTTAGGTCAGGTTCGTGAAAATTTATACTTGAGGAGTCTAATGATAGGCCGACATTAGAGGAAGACACCAAGGTAGTGTGTATAGTATATCTGTATCTCTATAAGTTTCATTTATTATTTTATATATATACTGAGATTCATATATTATAGACAAACTCAATATTACATATTATGAACAATATGCGGTTACACAGCATTTTTTTGGAAGTTCGGCCTTGGTGTTTCAATGACATGGGAGGTGATGTTCAAACGCCAAATTTAATTCATGATAGTTTCAAAAATGATATGGATTTCCTCTTATGTTTATATATTTAGTGTATAACATACCTGTTTATGAGCCCTAATAACAGAGATAGTGGTTCAGATGAACTTAGCAATATTTCCTTGAAGTGCAGTTTATAGAGTTAGTGTAATATCTCGGATCTCCGTCTGGATTATTTTAATGTTTATTATGATTTTGGGTATTTTGGACGTAGTGAAAAATTAATTATAATATTCTAAAATTTTGAGGAATGATCAGGGTTGCAAAGTGGCGCTCAAGATGCGCCCATGTTATCGTTTGAATATCAAGTTGGATTTCGGAATAAAAAAAATTAAAATAGAATATATATATATATAATAACAATAACAATAATAATAATAATAATAAACAAAAAGAAAAAAAATTAAAAGAAAAAGGGGATCGGGAATAGAGATGGAGAGAGGGTGGGGGCTAGGGTTTGGCGCGAAGGAGGAGGAGTAGGAGAAGGAGAGAGAAGAAAGGAGGTCTGCGGCGGGGCGGCTCACTGGTAAGGCTACGAAGGCTGCGGCGTGCGGTGGCGCGGCATGGGAGGAGAGAATCGCGCAGGAGAGAGGGTTGCGCAGAGATCGATGATGGCGACCGTGGAGGAGAACGGAGAAGAGAGGAAGCTGCACGAGAGAGAGGACGGCGGCCGAACGAGAGGCGGCGGCGGCGACGGAGATCACCAGGAAGGCCGGCGACGGTCGTTCGAGGTGGCAGGCAGCGGCAGCGATGCTGCCGAGGCCGTTCGCAGAGAAGGAGAGGGCAGCCACAGGCTGTGTGTGAGGTAGGAGAGAGAAAGGCATAAATCGAGTACTTCGGGATATTTTTTCTTCAGATCTGTGGAGTATAAAGTCGGTGCAAGTATCCTCTAATCCTATTCTTCGTATGATTTAATTTCTAATGTGTTTTGATTATTGTGAGAGATTTTACTAACATGCATGTATTTTTATATACACTAAATTTATTAATTATGTACATGCATTTTGTTTTGCTGGTCGTGCGGAAATTTTACATGGGTATTTATGATTTGAAGGGTTTTCGGACACCCGGATAGTATATATATATATTTGTGTATCCGTATATTGTGGAACCATGAACCAGACCTTACATTAATCATGCATGCTGCCGGGAGCGAGGTCACTACGGGACCATGGCGGTTTGAGACCCGAGGGGTTGTTATATGTAATACGAGACATGAGATATCAGTATCACTCCCGACGGGGAGGCTTAATCTCGACGGGGACATATATGATTGGCTACTTCCGCCGGAATGAAGGTTGAGACGTTTAGTAGCTGACTTGCCTCACTGTGTATTTACTTGAAAACCATCGTAAGGAATTGACGGAACTAATATATAATATATAACTAAAAATTGATGTTGCACCCAAAGTCGCCGATTGTAAAATATAGTGAGCAAGTTCCTAATCTTTGGGAGATAGAGTACGTGGATGGTCTTGAGCTACTGGCCTAAACCGTAGCCGAGTCTTGAGCGGCTGGCTTAAATCGCAGCCGATATAGCCATGATTACTGGACGAGAATAACCCTTCCTCAAGTTGGTATCATTGATCTTTGGTTCTCCATTTTCGTGCATACTTTATACTTCTGCATGTATTTAGGTGGATGATGATTTTGAGATACACTGTTGGCCCACAGTTGGGCGATAGGAATGTCTCGTACGTGTAAATATATGATAAATTCGGAACGTGTTTTGATTTATATTTTAGTTCCAACGATTTTCCCTCAATTTCTGCATTATGAGATTGAGATCCGGACAATGGTATGTGTCCCACATGGATGTGGTAACGGTCGCGATTATATAATGTGACCCCGGATCATATGATATGATATCGTCTATGAGATTTTATCGGATCGTTATTTATTATGAATATGTCCCAAATTGACTGTTTGATACGGACGATAATTTAGTACGAGACATCCCCTTAATTTCAGGGATTTCATGGACATTGTGATTTATTTTATATGATTGCTATATGATATCCCTGCTTCTAATCTATATATACCGTTTTATACGATGTTGATACTTACTGAGTTCTAGACTCATATTTTCATATTTTATCCCTTCAGACTAGTGGCATAGATACGCTTATAGGAGTTTGGACGTGATTTGATGCGGTAAATCTCTATCGGTGAATAGAGATATTCATATTGTGTATGTTTTAGATCTCGAGAATGTGATATGATTGTGTTTATGCCTAGATGATGACCTTGATCTTTGTATGGGATATATTCGAGTTATTGCATTATATCGATGAATTTTTATTATGTTCAATACCGCCCTTACGATTGCAGATAGCAAGTAGTGTATTATGTTTGTCCCGATTTATATCTGATGAGGAGAGGTATTTATGTTTGACCTGTGTATATTGTATTCCTGGGTTGTGACAGTGGTGGTATCAGAGAAAAGGTCGTAAGGAGAGGTATTTTTGGATTATCTTAGGGAAGAAATTGATTGAATATTTGGCATGATAAATACAACTTATGGTGAAGAATAGAAGTTTAAGTTGTAAATATTTGAATTCGACTCGGGAAGTCGATTAATATGCTATGATGAGTTGCGCGAGCGATGTAAATGGTGATTCGATCCAACAGCCGAGTGAGAGTTTGGTTACCATGTGAAGGGTGGTCTGTTAGGGGTAAGATGGAGCGCCCTTCAAATCATTATGAGTGAGCCAGTTTGAAAAATTTTTAGGATTTTTGATCCAATTAAGGTTTAAATTGAGCGTTAGAAAGTGGATGACGTGTTTGAGGTTTTTGGTTGTTTATATGAAGTTCAACCTACTGTCCTTAAGTTGGAGAGTGAGATAAGTCGATGGTGGGCTTCTCAGTGCCGTATTCCACTTATTGTGATGTTTTTGTGGAGGCAATTTTGGAAGAATCACTATCTATTTGACATTCAAGAATGTAAGGACGGTGAATTTAGTTGGTCAATGCACGAAAATAAATCTGAGGCCTTTGAGATTGTATGTAAATATTGTATATTTTTTCAATTTTTAGAATGAGTTTTGATAAAGTCTATTCCTGATGGATAAACCTTCGATCTATTAAGATTATGGACTCTAGTGTCCGGTGTGGGTCTGTAGACATAAATGATTGACTGATCTGATTTGAGGTGTCGGACTTTGATGTGATATTAGAAATAATTTGATTGGCAAGTCATCACATTAGTGTAGATGATTTCAGTAATAATATTCTAATTTATTATACGGGTTGTGAATTTTGAGTTTAGGGAAGAGTCGATTGAGAGGCGATGAAATTGGTATCACTGTGCTTGCAAGTTAATTGATAAGAATGTGTGCCGAATTTATTTGGCTTATGTGGCTACATTTGGAAGTCGTAATGTGGTCATAAAGGGTTTTCTAGTTATATGGTAATTTGAGGCTATTTCTTAGAAGGGAGGATTAGCCTGAATTATCTTCTGATCAATAATTAAGGTTGTTGTTAAAGTTGTGTCGAGAGTGATGTCGATTTCGAGGACCCTACATAGAATTGATGAGGCATTGGCCGAGTGCTCTACCGTGGGGTGTTTAATGCCTTTGGGATGAGCAAGATAAACCGATGAGGTTATTCATGAATTATTGAAAAGTTTAAGTCATTTGGGAAATGAATCATTTAATAAGCAAGTGTTGGAAATTGATAGGTGATTTATTTGACCAATGTTTAGGACTCGACGTTTTCTAAACTCGATATACAGTCGGAGTATTTTTAATTAAGGATAATTGGAAAAATATACTTGAGATAGCCTTCAAGATAAATGTATGGCCGTTGTGAGTTTTGGCGATGCCTTTTGAGATAGTGATTTCATTGGCATTTTTTGTGGATATTATGAATCAAACATTTCGGCCATATTGTGTCTATTTGTGATGGCTTTGAGACATTTGGCTCAGGAGCGATGGATGTTTGTTAGAATTGTGAGGAGAGCTTTCACAGGGAAATAAAGGGCAGATTATTAACAATGTCAATTTGGTTAATCCCTAATGGATCAAGTTAATTTGTGGTAGGTTGTGATAATTCTGAGAAAGATTTGAGGATGTGTTCTGATGCAGTATATTCGGATAATTGTCAATGGGTTATGGCAGTTAAATATTTATGATCAATGTTACTCTACTTATGGTTTGGAGTTAGCAGTTTATGCATTTACTTTGAGAATTTAGAAACGTTATTTATATGGAGATAGTTATGGTTCAATTTGATTATAAAGGTTTGAAAAAATTAATTCAGAAAAGGAGTTAATCATGTGGCGATAATTTGCAAGTCGGTGATTAACCACAGTAGTGCAGTAGAAGTATGTGGGTTTGTAGCCCTTGGTTGTAAGATTCGATCTGGAATTTTAGGTAGACACTTTGATTTGAAATCCGGTTTGAGGACTTTGATTATGTAGAGGTTTTGTTGAGTCCTACGATTTTGGAGAAGTGGTGGTTTCAATTGGATCAGTCTGAAATCTCGCGGGATAGAAGGAGATTTTTGCTGATAGAAGTGGTAGGTTAGTGAATCCATTCTCAGCCTATGTGTATGTTGTTCAAGATCGGAGTTGCATTAGGAGTTAGCGCTGCAATGTCTTTTGTCTTCGTTTTGAGCAGAGAAGATGTAGAGTTATCGGTCAATAATCTCTACTAGGATTGGGCTCCGAACGAATCTCTTTTCTATAGAAGAAGCTTTTGTGAAGATTAAAAGGAAGTTCTTTTTGTTGCAGCGATCATAAAGCTGGACGTGATCAAGCAGAGCCTCGATTGGTAGATGGAAGCTCGGGGAGTAGTTGAAGTTGTCAGCAATTATAGTGGAGCTAAAATGATCTAAGTTTGTAAAGAACGTCAAAGATTCTTCACCAGCGGAGTAGCGAGTAGATCATGTGTCTCATGTCCAAAGGAAGAAGCCAAGAAGAATAAGCTTTCGAGAATTCATTTTTGGTCTGCGTTAGACAATGAGAAATTTTGTGGCGACTTGGATGACGATGGATAAGTTGATGAAGTCGGCTCTTTACTTGCTGATCAGAAGGTCATTCTCAAATTTAGTCGTCAATATATTATTGACATGAGAAAGTTGTAAGGTATTCTAATTTTAAGGACATTGATTGCGATTGGAAGCAGATGTTCGATCAGAGTTGCACAGTAGAAGCGCGTGGATCAATAGTTATCAGTTACAAGATTTGATTTGATGATTAAAGTAAGAAGTCAGATTTACAGCGTAATTGGATGTTCAACAAGAATGGTCGGATGTTTCTGAATGTATCTTGAACAGAAGAATTTCAAGTTTCAGTGGAAATTGATAGATTGAGGCTGAGGCTTGATAGGCCTTTAGAGGTTTTGCAAACAAATCAGAGAGGTGGCTAACAGATTAGCGTTGTCCCGAGTTTGGTGGATCGTGATGATGTGTTTTGTGTATGTATGATGAGAGAAATATGGTTTGATCTATGGCATGTGATCAAGTATCGATTATTACTGATTTTGAGGAGCTATTTTATACTGAGGTTTCAGCTCATATTTTTATGGTAGAAGGGATCAAGTGTTGAAAAAATTTGTATGTGATCCGTCCCACATGATTTGGCTTGAGTCATTAAAAATTGGCAAGATTTTATCGTATGTTGGGGTTTTGGGTTCCGATATTGGGATAGAATGATCAGGTGTTGGAGATCAGATTTTTGATGAGATCATTTGGTTGAGGTTAAA
The DNA here is from genome assembly GCA_033239525.1 of Nepenthes gracilis. Taxonomy (NCBI): domain Eukaryota; kingdom Viridiplantae; phylum Streptophyta; class Magnoliopsida; order Caryophyllales; family Nepenthaceae; genus Nepenthes; species Nepenthes gracilis. The sequence continues at coordinate 21,608,763 of BSYO01000001.1, forward strand.
TCCGAAAGTATTGTCCTTATCTGTTCAAGGATTGATATGCGTAAATTTCGAGAACGAAATTTTTGTAAGGAGAGGATGGTGTAATATCTCGGATCCTCGTCTGAATTATTTTAATATTTATTGTGATTCTGGCTATTTCGGACGTAGTAAAAAATTAATTATAATATCCTGAAATTTTGAGGAATGATCGAGGTTGCGGAATGGCGCCCAAGACACGTCTGTGTTGTCATTCAAATATTGAGTTGGATTTCAAAATAAAAGAAAATTAAAATATAATATATAATAATAATAATAATAAAGAAAAAATAAAAAAAAAGAAGGATTGGGGAGAGAGAGGAAGAAGAGGAGAGAGAGGGTGGGGGCTAGGGTTTGGCGTGAAGGAAAAGAAGGAGGAGGAGAAGGAGAGAGAAGAGAGGAGGTTGGCGGCGACGGTGGCTCGCTGGTGAGGCCGTGAAGGCTGCGGCATGCGGCGGCACGACATTGGAGGAAAGAATCGCGTGGGAGAGAGCGTTGTGCGGAGATCGACGATGTCGGCCTTGTAGCGGCGCTCGTGTCGGTAGGGTGGTGTCAGGGAGGCCAATGACTGCTAGGCAAGTGGTGCAATGGTGAATCGACGGCTGAGGAGTAGCGTTGACACGCACAGCAGCAACGATGAGAAGCCGCGCACGAAGGAGAACGGAGGAGAGAGAATGCCGCACGAAATAGAGGACGGTGGCCGGACAGGAGGCAACGGCGGCGACGGTGGTCGCCGGGAAGGCCGACGACGGCTGTTCAAGGAGGCAGGCGGCGGCAGCGATGCGGCTGAGGCCATGCACAAAGGAGAGGGCAACCACGAGCTGTGCATGAGGCAGGAGAGAGAAAGACACAAATCGAGTATTTCGGGATATCTTTTCTTCAGATCTACGGAGTATAAAATCGATGCAAGTATCCCCTAGCCCTATTCTTGATCTGATTTAATTTTTGATGTTTTTAACTACTGTGAGAGATTTTACTAACATGTATATATTTTTATAAACACCGAATTTATTAATTATGTACATGAATATATGTTTTACTGGTGTGCAGTGGTTTTATTTGGGTATTTGTGATTTGAAGGGTTTTTGGACACCCAAATGGTATATATATATATCCGTATATCTGTATATTGTAGAACTATGAATCAGACCTTACATTAATCATGCATACTGCCGGGGGCGGGGTCACTACGAGACCATAGCGGTTCCAAACCTGAGGGGTCGTTATACGAGACATAAGATATTAGTACCGCTCCCGATGGGGAGGTTTAGTCCCGACCGGGACATATATGATAGGCTACTTCCGCCAAAAGGAAGGTTGAGACGTTTAGTAACTAACCTGCCCCATTGTGTATTTAATTGAGAACCATCGTAAGGAATTGATGGAACTAATATATTCGGATATCCTAATATATAACTAAAACTTGATGTTACACCCAAAGTCGTAAGTGATAAAATATAGTGAGTAAGTTCTTAATCTATGGGAGACAGAGTACATAGATGGTCTTGAGCTACTGGCCTAAACCGTAGTCGAGCCTTGAGCTGCTGGCTTAAATCGCAGTCGATATAACCGTGGTTACCAGACGAATGTAACCATTTCTCAAGTTGGTATCATTGATATTTGGTTCTTCAATTTCGTACATACTTTATAATTCTGCATGTATTTGGGTGAAGGATGATTTTGAGATAGACTGATTGGCCCACAGTTGGGTAATAGGAATGTCTCATATATGTAAATATATGATAAATCTAAAACGTATTTTGATTTATGTTGTAGTTCCGGCAGTTTTCTCTCAATTTCTATATTATGAGATTTAGATCCGAACGATGGTATGTGTCCCATATAGATGTGGTGACGATCGCGATTATGTAATGTGACCTCAGATCATATGATATAATATTATCTATGAGATTTATCGGATCATTATTTATTATGAATATGTCCCACAGTGATTGTTTGATACGAACAATGATTTAGTAGGAGACATCTCCTTATTTTTCAGGGATTTTACGGATATTGTATTTTATTTTACGTGATTAATATACGATATCCCTACTTCTTATTTATATGTACCGTTTTATATAATGTTGATACTTGCTGAGCTCTAAACTCACATTTTTATGTTTTATCCCTTCAAACTAGTGGTATGGATACGCTTATAGAAGTTCGAACGGGATTTGATGCGGTAAATCTCTATCGGTGAATAGAGATGTTCATATTGGGTATGTTTCAGATCTCGAGAATGTGATATAATTATGTTTATGGCCGGATGACGACCTTGATCTTTATAGGGGATATATTAGAATTATTGCATTATATCGATGAGTTGTTATTATATTTAATACCTCAATTGCGATTGTAAATAGCAAGTCGTGTATTGTATTTATCTGAATTTATATTTGTTAAGGTCTTATACAGTATGATTGTCACACCTGGGTTGGATTTTTATGATTGATAAAAATATTATTATTGATTTTATTTTTGACCTGTGCATATTGTGTTCCTGAATCGTGACTGTTAAATCGATGTGTGAGCTCACGTTTTAATGCCAGTAGGGCATTTTTAAGGGATTCGTTGAAATCTTAGTTGAGAGACCTAGGTGGATGACTTTTTAGAGTTGAGTTATAATTAGAAGGATTTAGTGGGCCTCAAGAGGTGACCATGTGAGGATTACCTTAAGTATTCGATAGATTCTCTTATTCTTTTTATTAATGAGTTTCTTTTTGTTGCCTTTAATTGCAAGTATATTATCTTCATTGGTATAGAATGATTTCTCTATTTATTTTTATTGATGAGTTCTTTTACATTACCGATGATGGCATGAGTTAACATCCTATGGTTAAGTAAAGAAATGCATATAAAAAATCTAAAGTATTTAGGTGAATGGGATTTTATAGGAACTTAGGATAGTTGGCACTTTTTTGTTACCTAATCCATTTTTTACAGTTGAGGTCAATAAATTTTTAGACGGTATACTTATAACCTTATGTCCATTGTATTATGTGGTGTCCAAGATATTATAACGAAGGGCATCACAAACGATATGTGGCATGTTATGATTGTAGCTTCTGAGAAGATTATAAGAGATCTCGTGGTAAATACATAGTCGATAGGGACACAAATATGTTGGCATTTGGTTCATAGTGTCAAGATAAGATCCATAAAGATCGTTGCTATTTTGTATTACTGTGATTTTATATTAAGTGAGATTTAAAAAAAAAACCCAAGGGAGTATCTTAAAATGTAGAATAATTAGATACCTCATAGTAGATTTATTAGGATTCATTAGAATTCGGTGAATTTTAGGGGATATTGAGAATATTCAATAAAGTAATATCAAAGATGTCATTTATTAATATCATTTCTTGAATATGACAATGTTGACATCTAAATTTGATAGAATCTATATTATTCTTGGTGATATTCAAATTTATAGAGTCCATATTGTTCTTTTTAGTGTTTGAATTTAAGGAATTAGTATTGTTCTTTTTGTTGTTTAGATTCAGCGAATTCATGTCGTTCTTATTAATATTTAAATTTAGATAATCCATATCATTCTTATCAAAATTCAGATTTAAGGAGTCCACTTGTTGAAATCGTGTTTAAGATGTACTATGATTAAGTTCAAAGTTCTTAGGTAGTATTGTCGTATTAATCATTTGTTATATTTATTGCATTTATAAATAGTGTTATTGGTTAACCTAAAATTATTATTATCAATATTATTCCTTTTTTTATATTGTTATCATTAAATGTTTGTCTCAATCTTTGTATTTTATTAACTCCATATTAGTGTTGGGCGGATAAAGTTGGCTAGTGATTATGTTTAGTTCGTAAGATTCTAAATATATTATATTAGAGTCGGTAATTATTTATATTTCTTGATATTGATGACTTTTTGAAATTTTTTTAAATGGTGTGTCCAATATTGATAACGATGCATGTTATACTTTTATTTTTTACATTGGTGTTTTTAATGAGTATCTATGATGTTTATGAAGGTTTTATTTTATCATAGTGTTGACTTTTAGAGATGGCATGACAATTTAGTCTGCAATCATCGATCGGATCTAAGTCACCACAATATGAGTTGAGTAAGACAAATTCTTCAAATTCACTGCAAATTTAGAAAAATTGAGAGCCAATGAAATAACATACCAAGTATGATGAAGATCATAGTACAATTAAATACTCAAGAATTGATAAAATCTCTTACTCCTCTTCCCACCAATTCACTTAGTTCATCACTCAAGATGTTTTTTATAATATATTTACCCTTGATCTACCCCAAAATAGAGAAAAACCACTTCAAATCCTGTTTAGTGTTCGAATAGCGACAGTTGGCATTCAAATGGCAAGAAAAAAAACTTTTGATAGGCTCTCCTAGCATATGTGCCCATCATGCATACTGAATTATCCTTACACATTAACCCTTCATGCATGTATCAAGATTATTTATTTTATCCTATTTATATATATGTACCAATCATATGATTTAGTTGTGCCATTGAAAACTATCTTAGGTGGAGTGAATCCTCATATGAATATTGAGCAAACTTTCTTACTTGCGTCAAAATTAAACACCAACATATACAATGGGCATAAAACTTATAAAAAAAATAACCCATAATCTAATAATTCTATTAAAGTATTTTACACCGTATAGTGTTTTTCACAATAGACAAATGGACTAGGGTGTTGAAAGACCATCATATAGTATTGAAGTAGTTTTTATCATATCGGCCCTAGTATCTTCCGCTTTATATAATAAAGACCATGGTGTCAGAAAATCAAGCTTGATTTTCTACCTGCAATAGCCTAAAAATTTAGAATTTGTTTCAAAAATTAAAAAATCTTGCCTAGAATAGGTTTTTGGTTGTGGTAGCATAACCTTGAGATTAACACCAAGCAAGGATACTATGCCCAAAGAAAGAATTCAATGAAAATGAAAAAATAAATGTACAATAACATTGAATTTGGTGGAGGAATTTTCATGACTTATTAAAGAATATTTTATGGTTGTGTTATACATAATGTGCCTAAGCCATACCTAGGATGAATCTAGTATAAACCATGCAAAAGGGTCAGTAAGAATCCACTTCTTGTGAGTTTGAGTCAAATTTTAGATGCATAACTTCACATATAAAGATAATTTATCAGGTAAATCTACACATAATAATAATAATTGAACTAGTAACCACAACCCAACTATAACTGTCAAAATTATTCTTACCAATTGGCCAATAGAGGCATACTCAATCATGTAATTTTTGGCATACTAAGACCAAACCCCCTCAACCAAGACCTATCATCAGTCAATATCTCCACTGGCCAATAATTGTCGATATCCTTAACCCTTATTCCATTGATCATCAACAAATGGCGTCCTTGATTTCAATGCTAAATGAAAAATCATTAAATCAATTATCAATTAACGGTAATTATAAATATTTTTTTTTATAAAATGTCACCTTACATTGAAAAATATTATTACAATTATTTACTATAAATGTCCACTCGATTAATTTGAGTGATAATCGTTAACTTCTTACTTATGTCAAATGTTAGAAAAAATTATCTGAGAAATTATTTTATAAACAACTTTCTTAAAAAATAATAAAATATTTTTCAAAAGATATTTATGTAATTTTCTATAAATAAATGGAGACTTAATATTATTTACTTGTTTATTATCTAATATTGAAATATTACCAAGGTTTGTTGGGATTCAGAATATGCACAACACTAATGCAGTGAAAATAAACCAAATCTCTCAGTCAATCATTTACTATCAAATATCGTGAGAGCATAAAAAATAAAATATTTACAAAACATATAAGTTAATGTAAAAAATATTTTTGATCAATAAAAAAATTATAAGATAATTTTTGAATAAATTCACTAATAAACATTAGATTCCTAAATAAACCTCTCCAATAGTCTTTCAAAATAATCTGTATCAATAATAGTTGAATACAATCCTAATACACCTACAAACTACTAAATAAGAATATAATAAGAAAACGAGAAACCAATCGATAATATATCTTAAATTCAAGACAATAGTGACATACCTAAATTTAATAAAAAATAAAATTTAAATTAAATTTTAATCAGATGTCAAAAATCTTCTACTTCTTTTTTTACTATTTTTATTCGATGTTCCTTATCTTGAAATTCTCTCAAGTAATTTTTTCCTAAATGACAATAGAGGAGTTTATAACTGAGTCGGCACAACCCATCCTTCGATCGTGCATGCACGTATGTTCTTCCAAAACTAATACTTCTGCCATCCATGCTCCGTGTGTCACAGGCACATATCAGATATTGACTTTGCTCGAGCAAGTCTCAGACGAATCTAATAAGAAAATCAATTGATTTGTCTATTAAATATGAAACCTAAAAAATAATAATTTAAAATTTCAACAAAGTTTTTTTTTTTTTTTTAAATTTTGGTAAGTAAAATTTTAACAAAGTTAACATAAAAACTCTAAGGGCTTTCACTGACAAATCTCTCTGCGTCAGATGGAAGTCACTGTTTGCCAATAGCTTAATGGCGTTGTCTTTTTCCACCATTAATGCTTCTCCACGACTCAAGGTGGCAGAGAGACAAAGCAGTGGGAACTGAGAAAGTGGACATACAATATATATAGTAACAATACATTATTAATTAAATTATTTAGTTTTTATTTTTAAATTTAAAATTTGAATATAAGTTAAATAAATTTTGAAATAATTTTTATAAAATATAATTTTTTAATTTTAGTTTAAAATAGTAAATTTAACTTAAAATTTACATATTAAAATTAAGGTAAAAATATATTTTTATTTTTTAATTTGTAAATATTAATTCAAACATGTTGAATTAGAATGATATAATCTTAATTAAAAAATTTACATCATAGTTTTAAAAAAAAAAGTCAATTTAGCGTAAAATTTACATCCTAAAATTAAAAATATATATATTTTTTTATTTTTATTTTCATATTTTTATAATTTATAATTTATAAAAATCAACCTTTGAAGTAATATCATAGTGGGAACTAAAATTGTTGTCTTAAAATAATATTATTTTCTAATTATAAACTTAGGCCAAGTTTTACCACTGAATAATTTCTTATCAAATTTGACATAATTAGATATCAAATTTTATAAAAATATATACAACTCACCATAGTATTTGCCTATTATAATTTAAGATGCGTTAATTTAATAACTGTATAAAAATTATTAAAAGTAGATGTATGTTTTATACAATATTTGTTTTTATTTTCTTAATTCTTTTTTTCTATAAATTAAAAATAATAATTTTTATATTATTAAATATATAATTAAGTGTATAAATAATAGTAAGGAAGGAGAATCCTAAAGATATTGCCCGGCCATGTTGATTGTTGAATCAAAGTCAAGTGGATCAAAAGAAAATCGTAGGCCTGAGAATAGAAATTTAAATCAAAATTTTACTTTTGATTTTTTGTAATTAAAAATTATATGGAATAAAAAACATTATATTACTTAGATATGAATAACATTGAGCCATATTGAACCGAATCAATAAAATATTTATTTTATATATTTATTTTTTAAATTAGATAGAAGTTGGTCAAATATAGATTAATTTTTTAAATTAGATAAAAATATTATTTTAGTGTATAAAGTAATATTTTAATAAACAGTATTATTTAAAGATGTTTTTATAATAATATTTTTGTAGAATTATATTATCTAAATTTTAATATTTTTTTTAAATAACATTTATACTGAGCATATTACTCGTTTCCAAAATTCTCTAAGCACCCAAGTGGACACTTCTCTCTAAACCTAATATATATATTCTAAAAGTATTTTTAAAAAAATATACAAAATTATTAGTAATATGGAAGCATATTAGAAAATTTACATTATATAAAATTTGATACTTAACGAATCAAAAATTAATTGGGCTAATTATTTTCTTCATTTCTATAGATAGATTAAGAATTTATTTGTGTTCTAAATTTATTTTTCTCTTATAATCTCAATTGCTTGTGTAATTAAATCTTTAAAAAAATGCAAATTCCACCAAATTATAACATTTTTAATATCAATTTTTTGAATGTAAATAGATCCTAAAAAGAAAAGGCATGGAGCAAAAGGACAGAGAGAGAGTTGAAATGTGGACATACTAATCAGCTAATGTCTGCCTTGAAGCTAGCATATGATATGTGGGTTGCAATAGGCCATGAATGCTCTCTTTCGTTACATGATTAATTTGAATGGTCCCCTAATGTACATGTCTCCATGAAGTTGATGGATTAACTATACGGGTATTTTTTTTAATATAAGCTATATTTATATCATATCAAAAAAAAAAAAAAGAAAAGAAAAGAAAACTTGTGAGCTTTGTAGTTATGATCAAGAAGAAATAAAAAGCAACTCTTTTCTTACATTTGTAGTTAATAATATGCAAGGGAATGAAGGACTCATGTAAGTGTATGACATTTTATTTTCGTAACATATAAGTCAATTGATCTTTCTGATAAACTTACCGTTGGGTAAATAATTGAACTAAACACCACAAGGTGAAAAAAATGGCCGAATTGATACTTGGTCTCAAAATTTTAGGCAAACTTTTAGATTCAGATAGTTTTGATAATTAAAAAATTACTATATTTAATCATTAAATACAAAATATGTATAATATTTGTAATTTTCATGTTGAAATTGACCATAATAAATGTACTATCATGCGTGTAAAGTCTTAAGATAAATTGGGTGAAAGCCTATCAACTTTGTGTCCGTACTAAGGAAAAATGTATCAATAGTAACATGATGATATGTGGGGCATATTTAAACAGTAATGGAAGGGGAAGAAAGTCCTACTTTCAAAACCTATTATGAATGGCTTTACGTGGTAGTTCATTAGACATTTATGAATTGGCTAAAGTAGACTAATTTACTTAGGTAAAATGTGCACAAGCAAGAGTACGGTATGTTTGGTGCAATTTATGGGTACCTATCATATGATAATGGTTGTATATCTTATTTTAACAATTATTAGTTGAATTATAATGATAACATAATTGGTGTTTGACCTATATTAATTCTTATTCGAAGCGAATTCAATCTCACTTCCTCTTTCTTCACTAATCACACTCTAGTATAGAATTTAAATCAAACATTAATTAAAATGTAATAAGAATGATGAAGCCTATATAGTTTTGTAAACCGAAAAATATATATAATTATAAAGTCTTAACCTATATAATATCTAATTTATTAGAAATCACAACTGTTCATTTAATAATCCATATGACAAAAGTATAATAGCTGTTTACTGCAGATAATAGTTTGCGTCCATTAAACATTCATTTCTCTATTGGATACTCTAGGGTTTGATTTTATTAGTTCAATATACAATTGTGCTGGAAACTATAGAAATAATAGTCATACAACTCGTAACAATAAAGTAAACCGTTTTAGTTATAATCAAATAAGCCTTAATGTGTCCAAAATTAGAAAATTTAAACACTGCATAGCTAACTTATTCAATAAATTATCGATCTAAAAAGGATAATGTCGCTCGAGCACACATTGTACAGGAGGATTGGGCGAAAGAAGTGCTTAGAAGGGCACTTAGTGTGGAAAGCGATATGCAATTGTACCAATAGTGCAAAAGGGACCAGCCTATGGGAAGTGGTGCCCAACCTAGGAGGTCCCTTGACGTTAAATTCCCAAGGCTACGGAAGGTGTGATTTGGAAGGCTCCAGCAGGGTGCGGTGGAGTTCCACCCTTCAGTTTATAGATGGTTAGATTAAATATTTGATGGACCTTATTTCATATTTTCTTAAACAAATTATTAAAAAAATATATTTTTATTAAATTTTTTATAATATGAACATATTGATACTTTAACATAAAAATTTATCTTATATTATTTTTAAAGATATAAATTACTAATTATTAGATCACCACCTTCTAACGGTCCAAAAATATAAAAAAGAGGCCACCCCTCATTGTACAAGAAAGCCCGTCATTCCATTAAAAGTGGTGATTATATGTTTTAGAGAGCTTGGAAGTAGAAATCATGACTAGATCGACCCGAATTGTTTATGTAAAAGCTTAGAAACCCTATATTTAGGGTGGGGGTGAAGATAGCGGGGTACACAGTTTGATTAACTAAAAAATTAATTATGAACCGGACTAAACATATTATTTATCAAAAAAAATGAAGTGAAACCGAGGCGATAGGGACCTGTGCATCAATAAGCACCGTATCAATCTTACTGGTCTAATTTATTGGATAATCAATAGCCATTTTTTGATAATTTTTTTTAAATATATTGTCTCAATGTAGTATTTATGACTTGAAATTCATTTTAGTACTTGGTGCCAAATAATTTGTAATTTGGCCTAATTTTTTATATTAAATATAATACTAAACTTGTAGGATACAATAATCCAAATCACCTTCTCAAATTATCTTTCTTGAAGACCATCGTCAATTTCTTGAGGACCAAGAAAGCTTAATCATCAATAGAATTGATGGGAGGATGTTCATCAACTAAGCTTGTGACTTTAGCCAATACAATAAAAATTAAAGTAAATGTGGAGTCCATGCCGATTTGTGCCTAAGAATCATGACAATCAAAGGCTGCCTAAATTATTCGGTTGTGTTAATTTTGCCTTGCTCTTTTCATTTCATTGGTCCCTTTATTAATTTATGGGGCATGAAAATCTATTGATTTGGATGTGTGTGGATGGTAGATGAAGTTAGAAAATAACATTTCAGACTAAAATTGCAAGACATTTTAGGTAGATCGATCGTAAGTATCTGTAAAGTTTATCTACGTGTGTTGGATGACATTTGAATAGAATTTTACAATATTTCACTATATTTAAATTTAAAAATGTCAAAATTTATGTTTAATTTTTTTTTTGTCTTTTAGAAGGGAAAATTTTAAGTTAATTTAATTACAATTTGAGTTATATTATAACTATAAGAAAATTAGAGTAAATTTAGACCATAAAATTTTCTCATTGTGTGTTTATCTTAAGAAAACAAAGTACAATAAATATGATAAAATTTTCATATCATATGATTTAACAGTAAATAAAAGTTCAGAACCTATCAGAAGAAAAAAAGGTAGATAATTAATAAATTTTAAAAAGTTATATTTTTCATAAATATAAAGATGAATGTTCTTTATATATTAATTGTTAATTTTTTTATATATGATTGTGATTGAATTATTTTTTAAAAAAATAAAATATTAATTAAAATTAATTATTTTAAAATAATTAATTTATAAATATTTATTTTAAAATAAATTATCAAAAGATAAGGCCTCCTCCACAGTTGACTTGTACTAAATAATTTAATCGGTAGCTACTGTCCCGGAGCTTACGTTGGGTAGGCCCCAGTAAAGAATACGCCAATTCTCAACGGAAGTAACAAAGTTCGAATTTAAAATGTATTTGTGGTTAGTCGTTTAAGCTTCCTTTACTCGGAAGAAAATTACTTACTTAATATATATATTTTGTATTTTACAGAATATTAATATATATATATGTATATGTATTTTTATTTTTTAATATTTAGCACATACTAAAGAATAAGTTATTGAAAATATTTTTTTAGTTGATAAAAAAATTAACAATAATTTCTTAATAAATGACACATTTTTTAAAATAAAAAATTATTTTTCAAAATTTTTTTCTTACTTATAATTGATCATTAATATTCAGTAATAAAATCTATTTGTTTGAAGACATTGTCACGAATGAATGAGGCTTCCCAAATTATTCATAAAAAATGAGCCCCGCCAAATAAAATTCACAAATAAATAAGACGTAACTTATACAAAACTAACCAAAACTTATACAATAATTTTAAATTTTCTAGGCATGTCTTAAAATGATATTGGTTCCACCCATTGCTACGAGGGACCTACAAACTATTAGCCCATGAAGGGATATGAACAATTTGAGTTGATAGACATGCAACGGAATCGAATCTAATCAAATAATTGGATATTTAAATAATCGAATTGTTGGTAATATAAAGGACTAAGGTGTCAAATGACTGCATGTTTAATAAATTCAGATGGTTAATCTTGACAAACGGTATATAAATCGATGGATGAATGATTAGACTAAATGAACAATTAATATGCCTAATGAATAAGTATTAGATCTAGAACTTATGTAATGATTGAACAATTCAATTTCTAACTAATATAACTCTTTAATTAATATGTAATCATATATCTTTAGAAAAGATATACTGATTAGTAGTTAGATTATAAAAATATATATTTTTCTCAAACAAATAAAAAAAAATTACTCATAAAAATCATAAATATAGAGCTCTAGTCCTCTATTTACTTGTGAATCTCAAACATGTAGGAACCAAATCATCTATTTCTTACTTTTTTTAATCTATAGCCTTTTATTTCTTTAAAAAATTTTTTGATTTGAGTATAAATCAATATTTTTGGGAACGAGTTTCATATCATTTAACGTCTTATTAATTATTATGGTGTATAGAATTTAAATTAAAAAATTTAAAAGACCAAACTAATTTTATTCGGATAACTATACGTATCATTGAAACTCATAAATTCCTATGTAAAATTCATTTCTTTGTACATCAACTAACTTCATGAAACTGAAATCTATACATACTATATAATTAATTTAATGTAAGTCTCTTAAAATCTGATTAATATTTTAATATAAATTAGATATCATTAGACCTGAATAGGTAGATGCTATAAATTAAAACTAATAGTGTAGTACTATTTTACACATATCTCTCTCTCTCTCTCTCTATATATATATATATATATATATAAAAAGACTTGAATTCGATTCAAATTTCAAGTTAAAGTAGACTCAACAGATTTTTTAGAAATATATGATTTATATTTTTCAAAATTTTCAACTATTTAATATGATCTTTTTAAATATAGCAAACATATTCTATCAAAAAAATAAATATCACATTGACAAAGGTCTAATATTTTAATTTTATCTCTCCAACAATAATTTATTTGAATAATAATTTTTGTGGCATGAGAGTAGATATTGTTTAAAACTCGAAAACATCCACTTTCATAATGTGCTATGTGATAGATTAATGATGAGGTAACCCATTTGTATCCGCAGATTCCCTACTCTCATCTTCCATATAAGTTTTCTCTTTATACACTTGGAGAGACATTTCTTCAACTAAAAAAATCAAGGAAAATATTGGCCTTCTCTTGAGTACAAAAAATTTGTATCTTTATTGTAAGAAATTCATACTATACTTGCTTTATTTATTTATTTTGAGAGAAAACTTTTATAATCAAATTTTTATACAAATAAAATAGTGAAGATATCATTCTTGAGAAAATTTTTTAAAATTAGAGTGTTGACTGATCTATGAGATCTGATCTTCATCATAGAGAAAATATCAATTTAATAGATTTGGATCTCCAAGCGTGATTTGAAGATTGGATGTAAGCACTGCTGAACCAGTATAAATGCTACGTCAGATATCTCTTATTATACTCACTATTTATTTATCATATATATTTTGGTTTTACCCATCACAATTATGAAAATAAAAAACAATCTAATTAATCCCCTCTTTGGTTTATTATTGGGACAACAAATGACTACATTGCATGTCAATAAAACTCAATAAATTTCTTCTCGATATTAAAAATTAGAGCATGATCAATGCAAATACTATGTCATTTGATAACATAATAATTGTTTTGTAAAATTTTCACTTAGATTTGATAAACTTGATATGGTATTGATATTAGGTTTGCTTTATTTTAATCATTGAAAAATATTTCTTTTTCATTTTTAAAAATTATAATAGTTATAGCTCTGTATACCAAATATATATCATAATCTTTTATCAAGTCATTTGAGATATCCATGTCTCATTATACACACACATACTGATGGGTACTGATACTAAAAACCCAATTGGAAGACCCATTTTCATAAGTTGGGCTATTGTACCATGAAGGCCCAACAGGCCTCAATGGCTGACTCGGCCCAAGGGACATAATGGCCATGGAGTCCATTGAGATCCAAGGACTCATGGTAATGGTCGAGGACTTTACTAAGCTTACAAAGTCAGCATGCCAGAAGTTTGTGATTGACTCTGTCAGGCTGTAAAGAGGAATGAAGGTGACCTCTCAAGGAAAATAACAACTTTTTCAAAGCACGTGTGCTCTAAGAGAAACAGTTTGACTTTCGAATTTGTAGGCTTTATAGGATGGCACATTGGGTTTTGCAAAATTGGTAGCAGGCATTCCCACACATGTAAGTTTCTTGTTGGGTAGGTGGAAGCCATTAAGTATACATATACAGACCAAACTTTAAGAGAAGAGACGTGCAACAGTGCGCGCATAAAGAAAAGCAAAAGTAGGATGCCATTTTACTCTCTGTTTTCACTCTCTGTATACTTGAGCTACTTGTAACTAAAATCACCATGGTGAAATCATTCCTGGACCAAGACTCCCATGATTTTCCCCTTTCATTCAAGAGAGAATTTTTTACATAAAAATATTGTGTGCTACTATGTTATTTCTCTCTCTAAACTTTACACCTGTGTCCTTGAAATCACTTCCTTTAACCAAAGAGGACCATCCGAATACTTTGTATTGTATGGGTTCAAATTCGTCTATACGGTGGAAGGTCTTAGGACTCGTTTGGATCTCCATCCGTACAACGAACAGGATCCAATGATACAACAATGGTGCCTTTTGTAGGAACCGATTAAAAGTCAAGGTTAACATATTTTTAATAAATTAAAATATGGTGAACACAAGAGTACAAAATAGTACCCTGGTCAAAGAAGCTACTTCATGTGGCAATGGCCTTGCTGCGGGTATCAGGATAGATAACTATCCTGATCCATATATTCGAACATTGGCAATAAAAATGGATGATATTTTCAAAAACTTTTTGACTCTTTGTTCGAAAATAGATGAGTAGCCAAAGGCGGCACCATCTAAGGGTTTGCAGACTGCCACGTCCCAAAAAAAGGAAAGGGAAAGAAGAATCCCACCAATCAAGTTAATCAACACGAGGGCCCTAGGACCCAAGTTGCCTCGAGCAGCAAAGTCCCTTCATGACTTGAAGGTTGCTTCAGTCCTCGAATCCAGGAGGAAAGCCCATAGAGATAAATTTTTTTATATTTACATAACAATCAAGAGCACGCCATTCAGGAGGTGTCCCATCGTGATGAGATCCCTCCAAAGGCTAGGAGCCTTTTAAAGCCACAAGCTGCCTAGGATCTTTACGAGTTGAGAAGCTACCTCAATGAGAAGAAGATTATGGCTCCACCCCAAGTGGAGGAGAAGTTCGAAAAGATCTTGTAATGATTTTTGGGTACAAACAGTGAAGGAAGAGTTGTTGACCTATGCAAATCTCCATTTATAATGGAGATCAGGACGAGGCAACTTCCCCCAAAGTTTAAAATGGCAAATCTCGACGTTTATAATGGAAGTACTAATCTAATGGATCATCTAGATTATTTTCGTAAGCATCTGAGCCTCTAGGGCTTGGATGAGATGACGATGTGTCAATCCTTTCCGTTGAGACTTAAGGGAGATGTGAGGATTTGGTTTTACGGACTGTCAGTAAATTTCATTCAATCATTCGACAAGCTGGCAGACAATTTCCTTTCCCAATTTGCGTCTAGTAGGAGAATTGAGAAGCAGCCCTGACACCTTACTCGAGTGAAGCAAGGAGTCAGGAAGAGTTTGAGAGGATTTCTGCCCCAATTCATTGCAAAGGCAAGACAAATTTCCAAGCTGACGGACGAGGTAAAATTTAACTCTTTCTTATCTGCGTTTGAGGGAGAAGCTTTCTTCAAGCACCTCATTCACAAGGGACCCTAAATATTTGCAGAGGCCAAGGTCGTGGCACGAGTATACATAGCAGCCGAAGAAGCCAATAACGTCGAAAAATCAGATAGAGACGAGAACTTCCACCCGATGGCAGTGGAAGGAAAGAGAAAAAGTGGGGACCATCAGAGTCCCCAATGATCGAAGAAGTACAAGTCCGAGCAGATCATTTGAAGGGAACTCATGCCTATGAACTTGCCCCTCTTGAATGACACACATACTAACATCCTGATACAAATTCATGATGAAAAATTTTTAAAATGGTCTTAAGCGCTAAAGAATCCAGATGATGGTGATCAATTGAAGTATTGCTACTACCATCGCTGTGGAGGTTATAGTACAGAGGACTGCAAGATGTTGCAAAAAGAAATCGATAAGTTGATGAAGAGAGGACACCTTAACCACTTCCTACAAAGACTTGGATAGGCTTCCGGAATAACATGTAATGGTGAGGCTGACCCACCGAGAAACAGAGTGGCTGCGAGAGTTGTGAACATGATATTAACTCGCCCGACCAGAGAAGATATCGGGGAGAACTCTGTAGCCAAGAAGTCAAGAGTAGGAATTAGGGATGAAATCATTAGTTTTAGTAATGAAGATATGACTCATGTAACTTTTTCACATTCTGACCCATTGGTTGTAACTGCACTCATTTCTAACGGAACCATCGACTACTAGATGAAATGAGTATTTATTGATAATGAAAGCTCACGAAATTTACTTTATCTTGATGCGTAATTCAAATTGGGCCGGAATAGGAGTTAGTTGAAAATGACCGAGGGATATCTGTACAGGTTGGACAATGAGCTAGTGCTAGTTCAGAGGGTCATCCAACTCGAAGTCACCCTAGGAACTTATCTGAGGATTACATCCAAGACTCTCACCTTCTTAGTAGTAAACATTCCATTGGTTTATAATGCTATCTTCGGACTTCCTTGTCTAACTACTTTCGATGCTGTTACTTTCATCCCTCATTTGAAGATAAAATTTCTGATAGCATTTGGAATTGGGGAGGTCCTCGAAGACCAAGTGGTCGAACGGACATGCTATCTGTCACAAATCACATAGACACCTCTTACAAAACCTATGGAAGACATTGATCTATGAAATGAAACAACATTGCAACAAGACTAATCAAGAGAACCAACAGACTGAGTCCCATTGGATCCCAGTGATCCTGAAAATTCATCCAGATAAGAAGCTCTTTGCCTCAATCCTTTTGAGACTGACTTATTAGTTTCCTTTGAAAAAAATTTGAACGTTTTTGCTTGGGTACCCAATGACATGTAAGGGATACCAAAGGAAATGATGCCCATAAACTGGGCTTGGATCCCCGTCACAGACCTATTCGCCAAAAACGAAAGAATTACTCAGCCGAGAAACTAGTGGCCATTCGTGAAAAGGTAAAGAAGTTTTTGGACATTGGATTCATCCAGGATGTTCAATACCCAGATTGGCTGTCACATGTGGTCGTAGTCAAGAAGAGCAATGAAAAACGGAGAATGTGTGTTAACTTTACAGACGTCAACGAGGCATGTCCGAAAGACAGCTTCCCACTGCCCATAATCGATCTGCTTGTAGACTCGACGTCCGGATATGAACTCTTAAGTTTTATGGACACGTATTCGGGTTACAATTAGATACGAATGAGCCCAAAAGATGAAGAGAACACATCATTCATGACAAACCAAGAGATATACTGTTACAAAATTAAACCTTTCAGACTGAAGAATGCGGGTGCCAGCTACCAACGGCTTGTCAATAAAATATTTGATGCCCAAATCGAAAGCAATGTAGAGATTTATGTGGACGACATGCTCGTCAAGAGTAAGGCGATTGACCACCACATCTAAGATTTGGAGGAGACCTTCGATATGCTCAGAGTATACCCGATGAAACTCAATCCAACAAAGTATACATTTGGAGCAGTTTCTAGAAAGTTCTTGGGATACATTGTTTTACACCGGGGAATTGAAGCAAATCTGGAGAAGATCAAGGCCATCATTGATATGAAATTCCCTCAGACTGTGAATGATGCCCAAAAGCTGATCGGAAGAATAGCATCTCTCTCTCACTTCTTGACCAAATTGGCCAAGAAGTAGTTTTACCGTTTTTCAAAACCTTGAGAGGAACCAAGACTAACGACTTCCAGTGGACAAATGACTGCAAGGAAGCATTCCGAGGTCTCAAGGAGTATCTTTCGAGTCCTCCTCTCTTGGCTTCTCCTCAACGAGGCGAGGAACTATACTTCTAACTCACTGTATCTAACACGGCCTTGAGCTCGGTGTTGATTCGGTAGTAGTACGATAGGCAGCAGCCTGTGTACTACGTCAATAAGCCCTAGCTGATGCAAAAACTAGGTACCCCTGTATGGAGAAGATAGTTTTGGCACTCGTGTATTCTGCTGGGAAGTTGAGACCCTACTTCTTAGCATACAAGGTGATGGTCTTGACCGATCAGCCCATAAGAGCGATATTATAAAAACTCAAGATGTCAAGACAATTGGTTAAGTGGGCCATTGTGTTAGGAGAGTTGACATAGAATTTCACCCAAGGCCAACTTTAAAAGGTTAGGCCTTGGTGGTTTTCATCGTCGAGACAGCAACCCCAACTCTAGGCGCTTCAGACTTTCGTGACGCAGGTGAGCCTCATAACGCACCAACATGGATTCTGCACGTGAACGGCTCTTCAATAAAAGATGGCTGTGGAGCTGGCACTGTGTTAAGAACGCCCGAGAGGTTAGAGATAAAATATTCAATGACCTTCGGGTTTCCTGCAACCAACAATGCCGTGGAGTACAAAGCATTGCTAAAAGGACTCCGGTTGGCTAAGGAATGTTCGGCCAGGAACTCGATTGTATACAGTGACTCTATGTTGGTTGTCAATCAAGTCCGCGGATATTTCGAAATGAACAGCCCACAACTCTCCAAGTACCTTTCAAGGGTCTAAAGTTTAACTTTAGACTTTAAGAAAGTGGAAATAGTCCACATCCCCAGAGAAGAGATCAGGAATGTCGACTTGCTGGCGAAGGCAGCAGCATAAGGAGACCTAGAGCAACACACCCAAGGGATGCACGAAGTCCTTGAGAAGCCAAGCATAGAGAATCCCAAACCAAAGGTGATACAGGTATCAAGTGCCAGCAATTGGATGACTTCCTATTTAAGGTACATGTCCAATGGAATATTACCTGAAGATGCGAATAAAGCCAAGAAGGTGAAAAAGATAGCAGGTTGGTATACTATCATGGATGGCCTGTTGCACTAGTGTGGGTTTTCTGTCCCTATCTGCGGTGCCTCACTCCCAATGAGGCTGATTATACCCTCCAAGAAGTACACCTCGAAATATGTGGTCACATTTGGGGTAAAAATATTGCGTTTAAACTAATGAGGTAGGGGTACTATTGGCCAACTATAAAATATGACACTACAGATTTCGTGCGAAAATACGAGAACTACCAAGTCCACAGGAACCTCACCCACCAACCTCAGAGAGAGCTTCGAGCTTCACAATTGCCTTGACCCTTTACTCAATGAGGGCTTGACATACTCGGACCTCTATCACTAGTGGCTGGACAAAGAAAAGTCTTGATTGTTAGGATTGACTACTTCACGAAGTTGGTCGAGGCCACACCATTGGCACGAATAACAGAGCATAATGTAACAGAATTCGTTAAGCAGAATATCGTGTGCAGGTTTAGAATTTTTGAAAGCATTGTGACTGATAATGAGATACAATTTCCTAAAAAATATTTCACCAAATACTGTACCAACCTGAGGATAAAGTTAGTTCATACGCCAATAGCGTATCCACAAAGTATTAGACAAGTGGAAGTCACGAACTGCGCAATATTACATAAGCTGAAGACTAAGCTGGAACATTTTGGGGGCTCTTGGGTGCACAAATTGCCATCAGTGTTATGATTGTATAGGACAACACTGAGGGAGCCAACGCGAGAAACCCCCTTCAGCCTGTGGTATGGGGTTGAGGCAACCATTCCGGTGGAAGTCGAATTGCCTAGTTTTCGAGTCGAGTGCTTCAACCTTAGTGACAATGCCCAAAAACGTCAGAAAAATCTTGACATACTCGAGGAAACATGAGACCTGGCAAGGCTGCAGACAGCGGCATACCAACAGAAAGTTGCAAGATATTATAATAAGAAGGTGAGGGCATGACAATTCAAAGTGAGGGACTTAGTGTTGAGGAGCATCGAGACTACTAGCAAAAATATCGGTCGGAATAAGCTTTTTCCAAAATGTGAAGTGCCATTCCTGGTTTCAACCATCCTTCATAATGAGGCCTACAAGTTACACACTTAAGAAGGTAGACTTGTCTTTCGAATATAGAACGTCTCTCACCTCAAAAAATACTATCAATAAATATATGAACGGCCAAATAAGGTCAAATGTATCATTTGATGTGCTTGTACCACGTTTTGTTAATACAATAAAATTCCTTTTTCTTATTCACCATTTTGCATTCAATTGAGTGTTTGCATATCATTTTATAAATCTACACGATCTAGGCCGCCCCTAAGTCAAGTGAATGATTCCTTTTCACTTGTCATAAACTCGGTAAAGTCTGAGCGGCTCATAAGAAGTCGAATTCAAAAAGCTCATCAAAGTTCGAGTGGCTCATTAGAAGTCATACTCAAAAAACTCGACAAAGACAGAATGGCTTACAAGAAGTTGTATTTAAAAACTCAGCAAAGTCCCAACGGCTCATTGAAGTCGGATTCAAAAACTTGGCAACGATGCCAAGCAGCCTATAAAAGGATGAATTTAAAAACTTATGGGGCCTAAAAGTAGTAAGAATGCGAAGACCCTAGAGGTAGTATTTTCAACCAATAATGGTCAAAAGGTTCGGACACTTTTCTTATAAAGGGTGGAGTTTCCTTATGACTTGTCCAAGAAAAACATAACACATAAGCAGTCTACGTAAAGAAGAAATATTGCACCAGGAAAAAATAAATTTCATTCCTATATATATATATTATGTACACAAAAAAATACACTAAGATCCGGAAGATCCCGGTGCAGAAGGATCTAGAATCTCATCCTCGTCCGGGCAGCCAAGCAGATCTGATTTGCTTTCAGTGCTGGCATTCCTCGGATGGAGTATAGAAAGAGGAAACTGGGGCATTAGCATCCTTATTATGTGACGGTACAATGCAATGCCATCCGAATACTTTCGCTCCAACACAGGTCTGATGTCCTTGGCCTTTATTGAAGTTATGTGCTCAGCCTCTAGACAAAGATATCGATTCTGAAGAAAAGCATGCTACTGTTGCTGGGTCCTCAGAAATTCCTCAAGCAAGAAAACCTTATTCTTTGCCTCCGCAAGCTCAAGCTCTAGACGATTGGTGTGCTCCTCCAAGGCTTTAAAGGTATCCAAGTCTACACAAGATTAGGCGCCTTCGTCAATAATTGAAGTAAATTGGCCAACCCACTCACGTAGCAGTAAGAAAAAAGTCAATCAATGAAGTCCTTGCTAAAGTGAAGGATCGAAGAATGCTGAGAGACGCACCCTCAAAAAGTGAGACCTCCTTGGTAATTCTTCCACTCCCTGGACTTTAGGCTCCAATTGTCCCGACGGTTGAGCCACATCAACAACTGCAACAGCTTCCTCAACAACTTCCTTGATCTCTTGAGCAATGGCCACAACCTTGGACTCATGACTAGCTTCATCAGCAACTGAACTGGGGGCTCAGGTATTTCAAAATGAACCGCGGCCCCCAGTCTCTGCTTGATCAACAGATCAAGTCACTTGAGGTCCTAAAATGTCCTCAGTCGTGGATCGTTGGATGACCTCAGACAAAATATCCCTCTCCACATAAATTTGGACTGTAAGGCAAGGGAGCTCAAAATTGGGCACTTCAGTTTCCCTTATTACTTCCTTTGTCTTAGCGCGCTCGGCTAGTGCCTCAGCAATGTCCTCGGTCTGAGCCTCTGGGCCGGAAGGTCAAGCATGGTCTCCTCAAGAGATGGAGGAACAAGTGTCCCAACGTTGAAGTCCTCGGTTAAAAAAGTGTGAGCAATAGACTCACCAACTGTTAAAGGTCTCACCGTCTCAGTGCCTTGAGTTGGGACCGTGTCTGCGAACTTTTTTCTTTCTGATCAATTGTCAGATGATAGCTTCGTCATCGGAAGAGAGAGCCTCAACCCTGGCCTTTGTTCAATGGCTCTTCACTTCACGGTCGAACAGCTACTTATTCTCAGTGGCCTCTCTTGTCTCTTCAACTTCTTTTTCTTGGCTACTGTGGTGGGAACTTCTAAGCCCTCAGACTGGGGTTCCCACTTGGCCTTTTCAAAAGTCTCGCTACTCAGCCAATGATTCTTCTTGTTCTCATTAAAAGAGTTAAGGTTGGCCATAAATAAGTCGGTGTTTTTTTCACCGTCTCCCTCTCTTCTGACATAGCGTCAGAGCAGAAGCCTGACACAATGTTCCCCTACTCATTTAACAAGCCCCAATGAGAAAAAAAACAGCAAGAACAAAGAATTTGTTCTTCCACCGTTTAGTAGAATCAGGGTTACCCCCCGATAACCGACGAACTTAAGGTGAGGAGCGATAATGATCCAATCCTACCAATTAGTGAACCTCAAAATAACTTTCATTGCCAGGTTGTCAAGAATCTTGCCATAACAGCTACTAAAAACGTAAAGAGAAATGAGATACTTTACGACGTTTAGCTGTAGTCGCATAACTAGTACTCCCAGGGCCATCATAATCTGTTAAAGCTCCAGGGTCATGGGATAGCGGAGACCTCCCTTCAGATGGGTCTCGTAGATAGTAATAAACCCATCTAGTGGCGAGCAAGCTCTATCGTCGACGCCAAGCACTAAGAAGGCAAGACAGCTGGGAATCCTATACTTGGCACATATCCTCTCAATATCTCCACGTGAAAGTGTGGAAGTAATATCCTTTCACGCCGGGAACTATGGAAGGAGCTTGCGAAGAAGAAGGAAAACGGAAGAGAAATGGGAGGCGAAAGCTTAATGAAGGAAAACCCACAGAGTTTGAAAATAAGACTTAGGGTTGCAGACGAAAAAATGAAGGCACAGAAAGACTTTTGAAACTACTGGAAAGTTCAAAAGGCGTGCCTCATAATAACCAAGCCATCATCAGCCTCATATTCACTGCAAGCAATAATGATGGCCCTTATATTTTCAAAGCGACGTCAATCACATTTAATACCTCAGTGGGCGGTGCACGCCAGCGCCACGGACTCAAAGAAAGTCCTCGGACACTTGGATCGAACTAATAATCTCAAAAAGTCCTCGGACATTTTGGTTAGACAATTTGTCTCAAAAATGTTCCCGAAATTTTATTCTCAACAATGTCCTCGGACATTTGTGAGAAAAAATGAACAAGTGCTAATATCAGGCTACTACTAAATAGTCGATGCAGAACAAAGGCACGATCGGATTTCGGTGGAAAATACCCCCACGTGACACTCGAAATATTTTCACGGCCAATAGGTATGCAAAAAGGTCAAAGTTCTCAAACCTGTTGACATGGGAAGCTAATAATGGGTACCGATATCCAATGCCCAAGTTAGAAGACTGCTTCTATGAGTTAGGCCATTGTGCCATGGAGGCCCAACAGATCCAAATGGCAGACTCGGCCCAAGAGGCATAATGGCTATGGAGTCCATTAAGACCCAAGAACTCATGGTAACGGTCGAAGATTCTACTAAGCCTACAAAATCGGCGTGTCAGGAGTTGGTGGCTGACTCTGTCAGATTGTAAGGAGAGATGAAGGTGACCTCTCGAGGAAGATAGCAACTTTTGCAAAGCTCGTGCGCCCTAAGAGAAGTAGTTGACTTTCAAAATTGGTAGGTTTTGTTGGACGACACGGTGGATTTCGCAAAGCTGGTGGCAAGCATTCCCACACACGCAAACTCCTTGTTAGGTAGGTTGAAGCCGTCAAGTATATATACACAGACCAAACTCCAAGAGAAGGGATGCGTAACAGTGCACGCAAGAAGAGAAGTAAAAGTAGGACACCATTTTGCTCTCTGTTTTCACTCTCTGTATACTTGAGTTACTTATAACCAAAATTACCACAGTGAAATTATTCATGGATCAAGAGTCCCGTGATTTTTCTCTCTCATTAAACAGATGATTTTTTACATAATAATGTTGCATATTACTGCTTTCTTTCTCTCTCTAGACTTCACACTTGTGTCCTTGAAATCACTTCCTCTAACCAAAGAGGACCATTTGAGTACTTGGTGTTGCACGGGTTCAGATTCGTCTATATGGTGAAAAAGTCTGATGACTCGTTTGGATCTCCGTCCATACAATGAATAGGATTCGAGGACACAACATATACATTAAACAAAACTTATAATTTTACAATATGATTAAAAAAAAAAAGAAATTAATCTAGCACTAACTAAATGATTAATTCTGCCACTAGGGCCCTCAAAAAAATTTTAAAACATCAAGATAAGAAATATCAATATAATTATTAAAGTCAATAAAAAGATCAAATGTCACTACATAATTTGTTTTAATCCTATTTTATTTTATTTTATTTTATTTTATTTTTTGAAAATGTTTGATATAGGTCTATAAAGTATTTAGGCATTCGATAAGTTACATTCGATGTCAAATTATTCCAAATTTATAGCATGTATTTGCAAATGTTTTTGAAGTTTATTCTGAATATATTACTTTTATCAGTATTTTTCTACTTTTACTGAAAATGTCATATTTTATTTGTTATTTTATTTAAAATTTATGAAGATAGTGTTGGAAGAAAATCATTATTTTTTGCATGGCCCTTTAGGAACACTTCATTTACTTAATAATACTTTTTAATTTATCAAGTTAAGATGGATTTTAACATTAAAAATCTAAAATAAATATTCCTTTTTAGAAATGTCAATAGCAATAATTTTTGATTTTATGAGATTCATTATTTTCTAGAAACAACAATTACAAGAATTAATTTTTGTGACATATATTTTTTAGATAAACAACACAATATTTTTCTAGATTTTGTCTCAAGAATAATAAAATTATTAACTTGTGCATAATAATATAATTATCCTATAACAAAAATTATAAATAAGATATTAAAATATTAACATAGGGAAGAAACTTATAGGATTTCTTTTGACAACACCGCCATATATTTCTATAATTCGTAGAACATTCGTGCTAATAAGATATTATAAAATAAAAAAGTTAAATAAAAATTATTATAAATATAGAAGATATAAAAAATTATTTCTCTATAAGCTATTAATATTTCTCAATTCTTCTTTATTTTTTCCTCTCTTTAACTTATATATATATATAATTCATCTTAAATACCTTTTTACAGAATTAGAGATGTAAGAGAAAGTTATAAAAAGTAAAATAACGATGTAAATAAGTCTAAAGAACATAATATATATGAATATCCACGTACTCTTTTTACCTAAAAATTTAAAAAAAATAACAATATTTAATAAAAATATAAGTCATCATCCATAATCAATGGTCAATTTATATCGAGGCACATTTTTTTATGCACGTACAATATATATATATATATACTTGACTCATTTTTTTCCGTACAACTCCTTTGTGGTTATATATAAGGATAAATTTTTTTTTTTTATTTAAAAAAAAAAAATTGCATTAAAATCTATAACTTTTTCGTTAAAATATATTTTTATGCTTTAACGTAATATTTTAACCTGAATATTAATTATTAAAATGTTTTTATTAGATAACTTTCTAACTTTTATATCTTTTACTTACCAAAAAAAAAAAAAAAACATTATCAAATTTTGATTTGGACAATGGACAGGCACCTTGCTCGATTAACCAAAAACATGTTTTTATGAGGCTCTGCTCATATTTAACCTCAGGTTCTTTATAATATAAAAATAACTAATCCAAGTTCAAATATATGCCAAATTAATTTTGTTAGACTTTAAATTATTCTCTAATAAGTTTAAAATCGTTTACATATATATTTTTCTATTTGTTGAATCACATAAAAAGTACACATAATTGTTGCATGAGCTTAATTTTGATATAATTTTCATGTTGGGTCATGCACGAGGGAACAGACGTGCACCAGTAAGATTTGGTATTCGAAAGTAGACGTTACGTGTGAAAGACAATTGTGATGGGAGCCAAATCGCATCTAAGAGGTGAAATGAGGTTTTAGGTCAGAAATAAAAAGGATATCAAACAGAGAAATTAAAATGAGAGAAGATAAGAAGAGAAACAAGACAGAAGAGAGACTTGTGATGTTGTAACTCTTCAACTCATAGTTTAATGTTCCATATTAGTGTCACGGGACTATGGGTCGAGAGACTTGTGATGTCGGGGCATTTCAACTTATAGTATAATATTTCATTTTGGTGTTACAGTCTCGACTTATGAATTTAGGACTTTTCGACTCATAATATAATATTTCATATTAGCATCTTGAGACTATGGGTTGAAAGACTTGTGATGTTGGGGCTTTTCGGCTCATAGTATAATATTTCATTTTAGTGTCATAGGACTATGAGTCGATAGACTTGTGAATTCAGGACTTTTCAGCTCATAATATAATATTTTATATTTGTTAGGTGTATATCGGCATATTCTGTAACCGTTGTTGGTTGTTAGTGGGTGTATTTCCTTGTGTCGGAAGATTTACATCACTCCATGTTTAAAGGTTATCTGTTAGCACTTCCATGCTTGACGATTGGCATCTCTCACTATTTACCCCTTGTCTCCCACGCTTGAGCCATGATTCCAAATAAGTTAGAGCTCCAGGCAAGCTTGACAGCGTTGATTTCAGAGAAGTAGAGCTCTAGGATCGCTCGACTCGAACTCGAGCGTAGATTCCAGAGAGGCTCGAACTCAAGGCATGCTCGATCTGTACTCGAGTGCTGAATCTAGAGAACGCAGTGCTTGGAGCCCGTTCGAGCTGAATTCAGAGAACTCAACACCCTTAGAGCTCACTTAAGATGCGCTTGAGCACTAAATCCAGAGGACCCATCCCCGAGAGCTCGGTCGAGCTGCGCTTGAGCGATGCAGTATGCAGTTTCCAATGGCTATATTTTTCAATCTAGTTGTCGGGCTCTTCTATATACAGTTGCCTTTCTTTTTATCTCTAAAGAATTATTCTCTCTATTTTTCTGATAACCGCTCTTGACTCTCTCACACATTTTTGAGCCTCAAAATTATGTCTACTAGAGAAAACTTTATTTATTCTATGTGCTGAACTTCTGAGTTTTCTTCTTTTCTCCAAGTGATTAACCATTCCATTTCCTGATCTGTAAACCCGCGTGAGTGATGTGGGTGGTGTGAAAATTGAGCTCCAACGGTGTACGGTATTTTGATGGTACAAGAAAGAAGATTGACAAAAAGACCGAAAAGTATCCGATTTTATTATCGTAGGTAAGTTTAAGGGGTTCTTTGATAGGGATCATAAGATAAGAGTAAATTAGCTAAGACAGTACGTTTGTACCATCCTATCTGTAAGTTAATTTTCTTAATACATATCTTTTCTGGCCATAGAGCCGAGAAATTTTACTTGATAAGCATAATTATCGAGATTTCATTTTGTCAACAAAAATCTTATCTTTTTATTGCTCTTATGTTTTAATTGTATATTACATGTTAGTTAATTTATCCACACACAATTATATTTTACGTATATTGTATATTTGTGCATCTTCACTTTCACAATTATTAAAATGAGGTCGAAACTTTCTTAGTTTGGAACACATAATTCTTTTTAATAATAGTATCACGGGACTATGGGTCGAGAGACTTGTGATGTTGGGGCTTTGTGGCTCGTAGTATGATATTTCATGTTGGTGTCACGGGACTATGTGCTCCATCAATGTCCACCCATTATAAAATAATGCCTTATAATGCTGATAATCGCTCACAAGAATAAATCAGATGTTTAAACCGAATACTCTACCTCATTTGCCCTAATCTCCCATCTTGAGTCCTTGATTGAGCTGTCTGGTGAGGGTCCACCCTCAAGGTCCTTGCCAACCCTCGATAGGTTGCTAGCTAGCTCCTTAACAGCCCATATAAGTTTAAGTCAAGTGCCGTATTAGAATAGAGGCCAATTTAGAGTTTTTTTTTTTTAACAAATTAAATAATATTAAATTTATTATGTCTAATATAATAAATTTAAAATATTATATTATTATTCTACAAAAATTATCTTAATTTTAAAAATAAATTTAGCAAGTTTTATTATATCTATCCCTACCTATCCTTTTATTTATATAAATTTATTTTTAAGTCTGGTTAATCGACCAGCCTCTGTACTAGAAGATTACTTTATAAATAATCCTTTAGTACTAATTTTATTTATTTTATTAATATTTTATATAAATATATAAAATATTAGGTTATCATAAATGTGAGAATATCTATTAATGAAATGCCGGTAATGTTTGAAGTATGATGACGTGGGAGATAATTATTTTTCAATGAAGGGCACATGGAGTATTTAAAGGGACCGCGGTAGGCGTTATAGGGTAGGGGGTACCTACGGAGAGCGGACTATCGAGCATATATTTTAAGTTTATTTTACATTTACAAAGTCAAATTAATTATATAAATTAATATTTTTGTTAGAAAAATATATAATTTAACAACAATATAGGTTAAAATATACAATTTAATAATAATATAATTTTTGTAAAAATTATCTTTATTTTACCAGTGCACAATAAATTAACTCAAAATAAACATGAGAATAAAGTTAGCTCAACCTATAATATTAGACCAAAATTAATAATTTTACTTATAGGGTAGTCCATTCATTTTATATTAAATATCTCTTTTAAATTTTTTATTGAAAAAAATTAATTTTAATTAATTATTTTTTAAAAGTATATTAATTGTAAATAATTTTTATTTTTTAAAATAATTGTCGCGTCAGACACGTGCTTGATGTGACACTTGTACGCCACATTGTTTTGCCACGACGTTTGATACGCGCCTGATAAGCGCATGTACACCTGTCTTTTATATAAGTCACGTCCGATTGATTTTTAATTATATTTTCACTAGATTTTGGGAGAAGAGAAGAAAACGAGGAGAAAGAAAATATTATAGAAGGTTATTTGAAATAAATTTAAGTAAGATTTTAGTAAATTTGAAGTCAAGGTAAGTACATCTTTAACCTCTTTTTTTGTTATTATTTTTTTTTATATTTTTAAATATTTATTATTTTAAATACTCATACATACCATATTTTTATAATTAAGATATTTGATCATCAAATGTGTGAACTCTTACTCTTATTCTTTATAATTTTCATTAAATTCATATT
Source organism: Nepenthes gracilis (assembly GCA_033239525.1). Taxonomy (NCBI): domain Eukaryota; kingdom Viridiplantae; phylum Streptophyta; class Magnoliopsida; order Caryophyllales; family Nepenthaceae; genus Nepenthes; species Nepenthes gracilis. Next base: position 21,637,969 of record BSYO01000001.1, read on the forward strand.
CTTGGTTTATATATATTATGTTGTCAAATTATTTCTCTAAAAATATATTTATATAGGAGCTAAAATTTAGATTTAATACCATCATATGTTATGAAATTTGTACATAATATTCAGCATGGTCTAAATTCTCAAGCATATGTCTTGTATTTCTTAAATTTACTAGATTTTGCTCTTACATACTTGTCAATTGAACAGGAATGCTGAAACTAAAAAATTTCTACTTGTTTTTTTGTTATTTCTTGCTAAAAATAGTACATATGTTAAAAAAATTCATAATGTAACTTTTATATATTTTAAAATAAGCAAGTTTAAGTTTTTGCAAAAAGTTAAGGCATTGGATGGCATATATTTAAAATAATTTGGTTGAAAAATTTATAATTTATAAAAAAAATTAAGAATATTTTCTCTAGAATAAGAAAATATAAATGGCTATTTGTATTTATGTAGAGTTTTTTATCGTTGTATATCAGACTATTGTAAACAATCAGTGGTGATATATTATGACATATTTTAGTATATTATAGTGATAATCGAGATTTAAATTCATCATCCGTAGGGTAAAAGTAGCAGTCAACATCATTTATAGGGTTATACGTATAATAGTTCACTTATGGATCTTTAATTATAGCGTAAGGCTTTTAATTATATAGAAATAAATATAACCCTAGTTTTGATTATTTATTTATTTGTCAGTAATACCCGATTAGCCATTGATTTGTAAGAATTAGTATGTTTGAATATGATTTATATTACACATTTTAAATTAAGAATAAGAAATAAAGAATTTGAGGGTTGTGCATGCATGTTAGGAAAATTTGTAGCTTTGCTGAGACATCAAGAAAGAAGATCAACACTTTCATGAACACATTGGAGCTATTTTGCATTGCTTCTAGCTAATGCATTTACCTAAAAATTATCAAATATTCCTAACCTATTGTAATCCTAAGGGCATGACCAATGACTTTCAATCACAATGTGGTTTCAAACTTACAAAAGAGTTGGGAAGACACCTAAAAGCAAACATTATTTATGAAAAAATCTTAAAGGATCAACATTGGGTTATCATTCATCGTGTTAACAAGCAATTTCTTGATTGGAAGTCTAAGTACTTGTCACTCATTAAAATAATTATTCTTGTTCAGTCTATTGCCAGATCTTTTCTTTTATACGCTTTACTAACTCAAACATTTTCAAAAGCAATATGTAACCAACTCGATCATATCAGTCGAAACATTATGTGGGAAGACCACAATACCTACTTGGTGATTTGAGATGATGTTTGCAATCCAAAAGAGACTAGAGGGCTTGCTCTAAGGGAAATCTATAATACCAATTTGGCTATGCTAGCAAAAATTATGTGGAAGCTTACTAAAGGATATAACAAACAATGGGCCTAGGTCTTTAGAGCTAAATATATATATATATATTTGAAAAAAGGACCTTTTTAGGATGGAAAGCCAATCCTACACATCTCATACATGGAGGAACATCCTCAAAGCTAAGTATCTATCTAACTCCACAGGTCATGAAGTTGATTTTTGGCAATGGGAGGAAGAGTAGATTCCAAAGGATAGATGGGTGGGTGGAGAATCTCTTATGCGTAGATGTTTGAATAACATTCCCATGGAAGAAATGGAAGTAAAAGTTTCAGACCTTCTTCCAAATGACCAATGGGACTAGTCTTGATTTGAAGACTACCAGCACATTAAAAGTATTTACATTCCTAACAATCTAGGCATTGAGGGTAAAGTTATATGGGACATCCCCTCAAGCAGTCCTCATATCACTGCCCCATTACTTACCTTATTCCTAACTGCCAATGTCAAATCGGTCCGTAAGCATCTTCACAAACAACCCCATTACTCATCTTTTATGGTAGAAAATTTGGAAAACAATACTCCCTCCAAAAATTAAAAAAATTTATTTGGCTAATTTTCAAGAATAAAATCTTAACTTATTGACAAATGATGAAAAATAACATGATAAAATATAAAAATTATCAAACTATTAGTAAATCGAAATCAATCTATCATCTATTTAAAAACTGTTTAAAGGTAAGTATATTTTAGAGAACTTTTTAATATGCAACAGTTAATAAGACTTCTTCACGATTCCCATCTCTACATGGATATCCAAGTACCTTGCTTTGAAACTTTTAATTTTAATAAATTCATATTCATGGAAGCACTTTGGCTTATTTGGATTGGAAGAAACAAAAGAATTTCAAGTCAAATGCACAAGAATACCCTTACTGAAATGAAAACATTATCAAACTAGTTGAGAAATCGAAAAGGGATACCTCATCACATCTAGAGGGAACTGTTACCACCACGAATCTCTTAGCAGGTAGGTTGCCCCATAAAGAATGAATCAAAATCAACACTGATGCAAGCACAAATGCAAACAATGACTCAAGCTTTGGAGTGATCAGGAGAGATTGTTGGGCCATGGGCCTAATAAAATGTTGATTGAAGCAAATTCCAAAACTGTGGTTCGAGCCTTCTCCACAAACCTTGCTCTAGATGATCGTAATAAAGGGATTTTCCTTGACTGTAATGAGATGATGGATAGAAGCTAGACATGCTATGTCTAGTTTGAATATCGAGAGAGTAATATCACAACTGATTATCTTGTAAATTTGGTTTTATTCCAATGAAAGAGATTCATGTATGAAATTCTCCTCCTTTAGCTATATTTAGTATAAGAAACATTGAAACTAGTGGTTATGAGAAATCTTGTTGTGATGACCAGTTGGACACTAATTAAAACTACAGCATTTATTTTTCTAATTTTTGTTAACTTTTCTAGTAGAAAAGGTATAAAAATAAAAGACGCAATGATGATGTAAACAACGGTTTATTGGTTCTGCTAGCATATATGATAAATATATGACTTTAGTATAGGGTTTTATATTGCACTCCGAGCCAAATAGTAGACGTTTAATATGCTTTAGGGCCTAAACGATTAGGCTGATTAAGATTTAAAGACCTTTGGCCTAATGTATTTGACTCTCTAAGTATCTCTCTCTCTTTTTGGGGTTTCTAAATGTGGTCTATTTCAAGGCCAATTAATCAAAATTTTTTTTATCTATTGGGATATACCGCTGCCAGCTTAGATGAATTGAAAAGTTAATATAAACAGCGACAATGACACACAACAAATAAATAATAATCATAAAATTAAAGAGACATGATACAGATAATTTTACATAGAAAATCATCTTCTGAATAAAAGGAAAAAACCATAGGATTGTGCGTCCATAAATTTTTACTATACAAAATCAGTTATACGAACCCTAAATATAAGAACTTGACTCTTTATATCAAAGATGAACTCAAGTAGTAATAAATAGAGAAGAAATTTCTAGAGTAAGAAAAAACATTCTTCTCTCTTTTCTATCTTTTCTTCACTTTCTCTCACTAGCTGCGCTCATTGGTCTCTAATTTTAAAAGTGATATCTATCTCTTAATCGCATTCCCTTTTATAACTTCTAAAGAAAATTTTGTGCACTTTTTTATTGTGGGCTATTGGGACCGACAGTTGGTCATTCTTCAATATAAGTAGTTCGGTTCTCTTCCAAATTCAGCAGTCCAACGGCCTTTCGAACTCAGCAGTCCAGCCGCTTTTCGGCATCGGCATCGGGTCGCCCCTTGGCATTGGCAGTCCGGCTGGTCGCCTTTCGGTTAGGTAGTTCAACTAGTCGCCCTTCAGCTAGATAGTTTGGTTGGTCAACCTTTGACCTCTACACCTCGTTGCTCTCCGGCCGTTTATCACGTGCGTGAACGCAATAATACTCCGCCTCACTATTGTATCCATGTAACAGATTGTATGGATAAATTAGAAAGGCTGTATATGTTTGTGAGGAGGAAGAACCAGCATGTTGTACTGACAAACATGCACCATTGATAAAATTGTTGAAGCTACATGCACCTGATTTGGATATCAGATGTTCTTAAGCTTCAAAATCAGAGTGCTAAACCATTCTTGCATGCATGCTTAAGGCATATGATGACGACTGAAATTAATGAAGGATCATCCATGGTGGATAAGTCTTTGACCAGTCAATAAGACAGCCGCCCAAAACCCATTTAAAACTCAGTATATATTTACTTACAGAAATCTAAGGGTCATTGCTTCAAATATTTAAAGAGAAGTTCCTCTTTGAATTTGATCAAATAATATGTTATTGGTAAACTATATGAATCTGGGTTTCAATGTGGCAAGCATCGTGCATTTTGAAGTCATATGAAGGAAGTCATGTCCAGAACGCTATACGTGGTCATGAGATTTACTTGAGACGAGCCTTTTTTCTGCACCCTCTATGCGCTCGATACCCGCTCGAACCCAAAATCCAGAATAAATCCTGCTCGCTGTGCACCTCCAAGCCCTCGAGCGCATGCAGGGTTTATCTGAAAACCCATCGTGTGCCCGCCGCGCGCTCGAGCTGTGCTCTAGCGCCGATATAACGGGCAAATTTTTAAATGCAAATTTTGAGCCATCTAAAAATATTAGGCTTATGGTTTTGGAACCCTATGGATTTTTGACAGACCAATCACGTGCCGCACTTGAAAAGAATCTCATTCAGACTCCATTGGTCTTGATTTTTTTAGAAAACTAAAAGTTACAATCTTGAACCTCATATCCTAAATAGTTTTCTCTACATTTTTCTCTTTACCGTTTAAACACCTTACATCCTTCTACGTTCGTTGAAGGCGTCGGTGCGTTGAAGAAGGAGACTCAATCGTGTTCGACAATTCAAGTGGTTAGAGAAGGAAGATTGACGTGAAGACCGAAAGGTGTCCGGTTCCGTTACCGCGGGCAAATCAAGGAGTTCCTTGGTAGGGATTACAAGATGGGAGTACGTCGACTAGGTTAGCGCGTCGTTACCACCCGATCTGTAAGTTGATTTTCATAGTGCATTGATTCCCTGGCTGTTAAAGCCCGGAGGGTTTTTCTCAATTATCGTAGGTATCGAGTTTTTCCTTCATCACCAAAAATCGTATCTTTTTACTATTACTTATACTCGATTACATTTTATATGCTTGTCCTCATCTCTAACATCTAGAATTAAATATTCTTTACGTGTATTGGATATTTACTTTTTACTACTTCCGCTACTTTTACCGGGGTCAAAACTTGAGTGTATTTCATTAGCACAAAGAGTACTTTTTTATGGGTTAATACTTATAGCCATGACAATTGTTTTCTTATATCAATAGGATATCAACAAAAAAATCAAACAACAAATTAGGGGCTTTGAGTATGCCTGCCTTTGAATGATATTAAGTAAGGTCCATAAAATGTTATTATTGTTCTCTCAGTAATTTATAACATTATTTGTTTTAGGATAATTAGATCCGATCTTATTGTATCTTACGTAAAAATCTTGTTGACTTTGGTCTTGATATTCTATTTATCTTCTATTGAACATTTTTTTATATATGTTAATCATATTGGCATTTATATGATTTATTGGACACTGAGCTCCTTCCTAATTATTTGTTGAATTCCATAACAGTAATTATAAGTTCTATGGAGACTTAAGCATAGATAAGCAAGCATTTTAAAGGAGTAGTTAAAAGTCTCCAATTTTCATAGTTAAAATTTATTTGCGTTGTATTATATTGTGAGACAATAGTGAATTTGTATGATTTCATATTTAGGATTTATAGTATGGTTATGTACTTTAAAAGTTGTAGGCTTTTATATATAAATGAAATGAGATGAATATTTCTTTATTTTGAGGTTTTTGAGGTATATAATTTATAAATTTTCACATCGCAGTCCGAATGACTTATATTTCATTTAGATATTGAGTTGTATCATGACATAATCATTATTTAAAAATATGTGAAGTATTTTGTATTAACAAATTCTATGATAATCAAGATCATATGATTGAGTCTTTTTCGGCCTTATTTTGGTCTAAAATCTCTATGATATGCAAATTTTGCGTGTGAATCTTAAGAGACATGGACTTTATATTATTTTGCTCAAGAAAACTTGCATATGGAAGATTGCTCGAAAGTATCATAGGATAATTGCTACCCTTGCACTCGAGTGAAATGATTCTGCTAGAGCTAGGTTGAGCAAACCGCTCATGGACTTCAGATTTACTAGAGTGAAGTTCTTTTTGTTGCCTAGACAAGGGCAAGTCACGGGATTTACACTATGCGAATGTCCATCGTCTATTATGAAGCAATTACATACACGATATGTACTTAAGCAATATTTCTTGTTTGGACTAACAACTTTTGTTGTAAGCTAAAAAGCAGGAGCAGCAATTGAATGACCCAATTGATGAACACTTGTCTTGCTTTATTTTTTCTGTCGTATAGATTGCAAAATTCTAATATCAAAATATATTTTTTCTGGAAAGATTGTTAGAATACTATATATATATAAATATATATATATAAAAGGAGGTATGCTCTATTTAGCATCTAATGGGTTGAGTTTCATCTTTACCTTTAAGTTTTTATAGTTGAAATTGTTGTATGCATAACAACTTAAAATTATCACTCCCATGCATAAGAGGTTCTAATGCGTGATACTTTATTTTTAATTATTCCTTGTGGTGAGAAATATATTGTAAAATATCTTAATAATATGGCATACATATCTAATATGAAATAAATCTCTATTAAAAATATGAGAAGATTATGATTATTTAATATTTATAGTAAAACCATATTTAAAGCATTATTAGAAGTAATAGAAAATTTCATTATTGATTCAATAATTATTTATTACACTAGTGATTGCATTAGAAATTGTAAGCATGCCTTCTTATTTTATACAATTAAATTGTACATGTGGATAATCCTTATCTTTGTGGTATGTTTACATGGCACATAATCTATATACTTATCAGCACACACAACATCTAACTCTCATTGTACACTTTTTTATGGTTTAATTTGAGCAATTAAAGTGGATAATTATATTTATTATCTGTCAATAATCTAAACCTTATTTAATTTAAGTCAATCTCATGGTAATCTCTCTACCTAGGTTGGTAAACATAGCCTAATTAGAGTCATGTGATAGTTATATTAAGCATTTAATTTCCCATTGCACAATGTTAAATGCTTGAGGTTGGTAAATCTAGCATGGCTGTGGTTCAATTTTGGCTTATCATGAATTTGACTAGTAGATTGATGGAATGTTAATGACTAACAATTATATTGCTATCAACAAATTGATAAAATTGTATAATAATATGATTATTTTTTTATTAGTTTTAATTAAAATTAAAATTGGATCAAATTTATTAAAAAAAAAGTATAATTATTAAATCAGATTATATTATTTTAGGCCCGATTATTCAAATAAAAACAATAATATTTTATTTTCGTAATTAAATTTGAAATGATTCAAAACAATCTTAGACATTTTAATTTTAATTATTTTTATCTTAAAACTCAAGTTTATATAAAAACATAAAATACTACAAAACTATAGTATTTTGATAAAAATTATTTCCTAAAATATTTAAAATAATAATATTCTCAATAAAAAATAGTTCAGTGAAATATAGAATTCATCAAAAATATTAAATTTATTTTTTTAAAAAAAAAAATAAAATCTAAGTTGGGTTAAATTGGGTCAAGTAATTTTATTCAAAATCTTGACCTAACTAAAAATAATCATGACTTTAGCTATAAAATTTTATATCGGACCAACCGAATTGATAGCCCAGACCTGCTTTGTCAGGTCACTGGTTATGTTAGTAGCTGTCAATAGTGGTACAGTTTTCAATCAATGTCTATAAATTTTGGAATAGTTGGGGATGTGTTCTTAAATGATATATACATATATTTTTATTTCTTATTTATTATATTTATATTTATATAAATAAAATTTAAAAAAAATAACAAATGAGGCTTAGAATGCATGGATGAATCACCCTTGAAAAATACATTTCCTTTATACTCCATCGTTATCGTAAAGGGATTTGGGAGAGTTCTATCTTTCACGTAAATAAAAATATTTATTTTTGTTATATCTTAATTATTTATTTTATAATAAATAATTATGATTTAATTATTTTAAAAATAAAAAAATTTAGTATTTTAAATTAATTTTTTTATTTTTTCAATATCTGATTAAATATTTAATAAACAGTTAATATTTAAAAAAAATTAAGAGAAATTTTTGTTGACTTTGTTTTTTATTTAAATTCCCACATCTGGATTTTTATCGATTATTGAGAAAAGGCAAAAATGACTGCGGTATGTGCCCAGATGTTCTGGAAAGAACAATTCAAGCGGCGCAGCAATCAAAACCCACTGCAATACCAACTATTGAAATGAACAAGGAATAAAACAAGACCACAAACTCGCGAAAAAACAAGAAATTTGACCTTTAACCATGAACCACAAACTCCAACAAGATCATCCCAATCTCAAATTTATTCTCTCCTCGTTGAAAGACAGACAAAAGCTCGAGATCAATGTTTGAACACGAGCCAAGTGCCCAAATACTTGTCAATAATCGGTGGTTGGGAGCTGCTCGTGTGGGTTGCCACCAATGTAGATGTGATCGTAGACAATTGCGGCAATGGCGGCACCGATCAGAGGTCCGACCCAGTAGACCCAATGATGAGACCACGACCAGCTGACCATGGCGGGTCCGAATGAGACTGCAGGGTTCATGGAAGCACCATCAAAGGCACCGCCAGCCAAGATGTTGGCACCCACTATGAAACCAATTGCTATTGGGGCAATGATGCCCAGATTCCCTTCTTTGGATCAACTGCTGTGGCATACACCGTGTAAACAAGGCCAAATGTCATCACAATCTCAAACACCAGTGCATTCCCAGCAGAAACGCCTGATGATAGTGAGAATGCGGATGTTTCCTGCAGAGTTTGTTGAAGAAACTTTAGTCCTCGAACAGACGATCTGATGAGCGGAACAGGGCATACTAACGCAAATCCATGGGATCATGTTATTAAAGTGCTCGGTTTTTCATCACTGAATGAACAGTACCACAGTGATAGTTATTCTATTACTCGTGGAAGTAAACGACCACCCCCACCCCCCACACACACACCCCTAAAATCCGTTGAAAAAATCTTCTATTCCATTTCCACATATCCCATCAAGTAACAGTAAGGTACAGATGTCCTTCTATCCAAAACATGAAAAAATTTGCAAGTTGATAAATATAACATAATCCCATGATCAATGATATAAATAAATCTAACATATTTCATCCTATGATGTGATAAGAGTAGTAATTCTAATCCTACAAACCATCCCAAGGGGGTAAAAATTTGTGAGGATATACTAATAGGGGCCAGAGTAGACCACTTTGAAAGGAAAATAAATATTGGAGCAAAAAATCAGCCCAATGTGCAAGGCTCTCAGATCGTGAAGTCTGAAAAAGGTCATGTTTACATAGGGTCCTAACCCTTGCACGGTACAATACATTTGCATGGAGACGTCATTTGTGTGGTTTTAGTCTTGACCTCCAGGGTACAATACATCAACCTTATTATTGAATCAAAGCTCAGTGTATCCAGAGAATTAATGGAAGGTGCAAATTAGAATTAGGGTAGGGATGGTTACCATTCCGCCGGTGGAAAACTTAAGGAGCAAGCAAGCAAAAACAGATCCAAGCAACTGTGCAATCCAATACAAGATGAGGCGCAACATGGTTATGTGACCACCAATAAAGGCACCAAAGGTCACAGCAGGATTCACATGACCTCCTGAAATGTTGGCACCAACTGACACCGCAACAAAGAGTCCGAATGCATGGGCCAATGCCGCAGATATTAGCCCTGCTGGTGTTGTCGACCCATTGTCTGTGAGTTTGTCTGTCGACAAAGAATAAGATGTTAGTAGCAGTGTCCCTTTTACAGATTGGTAATCATCAAGGTCTTTTCCTCCAAATGATGGTAAAGCAAAAGAGTTAATTGATTCAGCCGGTTTTTCTTCTTTCTACCACTAAATATATAGTCAATGTTAAATTTCGTCCGAACAATTCATCTCCTAGCCATTAGAAATGGGTCACATACTCGGCAGAAACTGTTGATTTGCTAGAATTTGAGCTTTGAAGATCATTATTCCAGTTGAGTGATATGATGATTGGAGATTTCATCAAAATTGGGGGTATTTCTTAGAAGAGCCAAGGGCTCTGCTCAAAATCATATCAACCGAAATTGTTATAATCAATACCAAAAAGCGTATCGGAAAAATCATATCGACAATTAGAGGCTCAAAATGGAAATGGAAGCAAGGCATTGATAGTACTCACTGAAAGCCATGCCGGAGCCTTCGCCGGCGAAAACGAAAATAAGCGTGGAAAAGAACTCCGCAAGCGCCGCCTTCAGCGCATCTGCATGGCTCGCCTCCCCTGGGTTTCCAATCGCAATTCCGCATGTCGGCATTTTTCTCTTTTCACTGATTTGACTAATCCCTTGTTTGTCAGGCTTCTCGCTTCCTTTTTGTCCTCTCTAATAACTACACCGAATTCCCATGCTCATCTTGCGTCGCTTCTCTGCGTGTGTGGCGCCGCGTCGGTAGAGCTCCTCATGCATGGCCCGGAGTAGTTCAACCAGTATTTATATTGTTTCCAAATTTAACGGCTATGGAACCGGACTAGCCGGTTGACCACCGAAGCCGGAGCCCTGATAGCAACACCGAGCGCCACAACCCCTACTTTTTCACTATCTATTATTGAGTTAACATTTAAAGGCAAATATTTTATTATATAAATATCTTTTATACCATTTACATAGGAAATTTGGGATCTCTTTTTCTTCACGACTATTGCCATTCCATTAAAATTAAATAATTGGAACCTTTTTTTAATTAATTCTTTCTTTTTTTTTAAAGAAATAATATAATTATTTAGTTAATATTAAATAATTTTTATTTTTTTTTCTTTTCTTCACCCTGGTCAAATTTAATTATTCGTATAAAAAGAATAGATAATATTTATCATTATTATTACTATTATTTTAATTATTCATCTTAAAATATTTGAATAATTATAATGGGTTTAATAATTAATTTTAATTACTCGTTTTTTATATTTTGGAAACAAAATAATTAAATTAAATTTTAATTATTATTAAAATAAATAAATAATTTAATAATTAACTAATTTTTATATTTATATTAAAAAAATTTATTTAAATATTCTAATTTTATTAAAAAAATAGATTTTATTTTTAAGAGACTCGGCCATATATCCTTTTTGCAGCCGTTGGGCCCGCCAGTCGGTTTCTCGAGTTTTCCTTTTCACGCGTGCCTTGTTTTCTAGTTCAGGCTGGCCAATTTACTTGTGGTCCAAATTTAAGCTGGGTTAAGGGGATTCAGACTAAACCGGGTCAGCCCATACACTTAAATGGATACGCCCCGACAAATATAGTATCTTTCTAATCCTTTGCCTTTAAAAAAAAAAAGGAAAAAGAAATTCTCCTACGTGTAAGTTTTCACATTTTTGGTGTTATCTTACTTTTTTTTTTATTAATTTCTTGATTGTCGATACTAAATGTTAACTCTAATGATGTCACATTTGATGGTGTTAAAGAGGTCCTGTGTCATTAATGTGATCACGGGATTAGTGTGCTTGTTGGCTTTTTATTAATCCAAATTTTGTAACTCAAACTACTATTTATAATAGTAAAATTGTAATATAATAGTATATAATGAAGAAATTTAGTCAATATTATATTTTTATTAATTGGCTGTACTCCACGTTGAATCTATACTAACAAAAGCGAATCATATCGATAACCTCTACTACTACTTACTTTTGGTGTTGGATTAGATGATTTCAGTGTTGATTGTAGTATATATATTAAAGGAAATAAATCGTTCAAAATTATAAGAATATTTCAACACCTCAATAAATTTACAAAATAAAAATTATAGAATATATAATACATGTAAAATATATTTTAATTTAGATGTAAATAGTAAATAATAAAAGTATGAAAAATAAATAAGTAAATTTTGGTAACAAAAAAAAATCTCGATAACTACGGTTATCAAATAAAACCTTCTGAATTTTAACGATTAGATAATATATACACTATAAAAATTAATTTACAGATTGAGTAGTACAGACGCGCTAACCAAGCAGATTTGCTCCTATCCTGTGATCTTTATCAATGAATTTCTTAGGTTTGCCATCGGCAATGAAATCGGATAAGCTTTTAATTTTCAAGTCATTCTTTCTTCGTAATTAACAAAGGTTAATAAGCGGAAATAGGTGTAAAGAGTAAAGTGTAATATGGTGAAAAAACTTTGGCTAAGATGCATAATCGTCAATTTTAAGTTTTCTTAAGTGGAGTAATGTAAAAGAATAAAAGATTTGATTCTGATCTAAAACGACCATCAAAAACTCAAATAAAAAGTTAGGGTAAATGAAATAAAATAGCTATATATAGGGAAGCTCGAAAACCTAAATAAAAAATATGACCGTTGGTGAAATGCGTGTCACGGCACTCAAGTTGCTTGAGCACATAGCGTATGAGCCTAGGGTTTCATGTACTATATACCTTGGCATTTAAGCTGGGGCTCGAGTGAGCTTCGGGTGTAGGGTTTACTGAATTTAGTGCTTGAGCGATGGTCAAGTAAACAGTAGGTGCGTGTTCATTGAAAATGGGGTTTGAGCACACCCATGCATGTAGCAGGCGAAGCTTCCTAAGAAAGGCACTCGGGAACGGTTTAGTCACACAACATACATGGGATTTGGCAAGACTCTTTAGCAAACGGTAAGTGATACAATCTAATCCAGATTTTTAGCAAAATATAATTGGTACTGATAACAGACTAGACACGATTACAAAATATGTCAACATATAAATAAACTTAACATATACAAATTATATATTGTATATAAGTTGTGATATACACAGGTTTTAATTTTTTTATACTATTGGTCATTCCTATATTATTATAAAATTATTCAAAATATATATATTATATATAAATTAACGGAGGTGTCAATGATTATAGTGAGACAAGTTAGCATTGAAAATTTTGTTAATATTTTAAATTTTAAAAAATATAATTAAATATAATATTAGTAAATATACTATTTTAAATAATTTTAATATTTATTTAAATTTATCCACTTAAATTTTATATAATAGATTTACCTTTATTGTCAAGATTATATGTCAAAAATTATATTTTTTAAAAAAATATAATCATATCAGTAAATGTCAATAATTAGCTTAACAGTAGATTATGGATAGTATAATGAATATCTGTAAATTTATTAGTAATAAAATAAAATATTTTTAAAAATTATTTATTATTTTAATTAATTTTTAATTAATATCTATAATTAGTTTAGCTATTGGGATATTTTTATTATAAAATATTGTTAAAATAAAACAAAAAGATGTGCAATTTTTAACATTTGATACAAATAAGTTTCATTTTATTGGGTATTTAATTTTCATCTTATTATAACTCAACTTATTTTATCGACATAATATTTTAAATTGCTATTCTAAAAAAAGATATTTTAATAAATAAAATAATATTTTTTTTTTATATAAAAAAATAAATTATAAAATATTCTTAATACAAATTTTAATAATGTATAAAATAATTAATTATTAAAATTAAAAAATTATGATTTAAATAAAAATAGCATAATTATTATATAAATTATTGTAAAAAATAATAGAAAAAGTTATCAAATATTCTAAATTTAATTTATAATAGCATTAATTGTTATAAAAATTATAGAAGTAGTGTGTGGAAATTTAAAAATTTTAAAACTAATATTTTTTTTATAATTTATAATTTTTTAAAATTTAATATATTATAATATAAATATAATGTAAATTATTATGTGATATTAATTCTAAAATTAAATCTTGTTTAATTGTATTAAAGAAAAAAAGATGACTAGTCTCACATTTAATAATTTGTTAATACATACCTCAATTGTAGGCAATTCTATGTATACTTTTTGAATTTGTAATCTTCTTTTAAAAAAGTGACTCTTCGATTGAACAATATAATTTGTCAGTTTCTTTCAATTTAATTACTGGTCATACTAAAATTTTCTATTTCTATACCACATTAAAATATTTGTTCAATTTGAGCTTATAATAATTACTATCTCTTATATTTATATATCTCTTTTCAAGTATACGACAAAATAAAGTTGTTTAATTTTAAAATATTTAAAGCTAAATATGAAATTAGCTACAAAGCCAAGTTATCTTCATCTAGTTCGGTACAAAACATGAGATATTATCTCTCATTTTTAAAATTAGAGAATGGATAACACCGATCTAATTTTTCTAGTCTTATCCATCGTTTGATTTTATTCCCTCCTTATTTCTAGATGAGGGTTTATAGTTTTGCATAACTCTTTGTATAATCATGCCAAACAAACCCTAACTATACTAACAAACTGTGTCTAAATTTTATAAAAGTGAAAGAAATATTAAATGAATATGGCTTATAAATTTATCTATAAATACCATCCCCCTTGAATGAAGGATTCATGCCACACTTGATAATTTAATATATTGGTTTCAGCTTCCTAAGTAAAATACTAAAATTTTTAATTATTCATTGTAATTTTATTATTTCCCCATCCAATACGTTCAAAGGAAAAAAATATCTGATAATTATTGATGTAACTCTCTCCAACTATCATGTATCGACAATGATTGCCATCAACCAATAATCACTTCAACATCATTGAGAGATTGTAGTCTCTCGACAGTCAAATAAAAAATTTGAGTATTCGATCTCCATACTATTACGAAGTATCAATTTAGTTGAATGTTATTTAAAGATGTAAACGAATAATATACTTATCTTTGATAGGATGATATATTAATGTTCCAATATGGTAACAATTCAATACTTTTCAATCAAGATAATAATACAAATTTTATCAAATATAATATATATTAACAAATTTAAAATGTTTGAAATTTAGACTATATGATTCAACCATGTTATTTGTAATCTATGCATATTTTGCCATGAGTTTAAGCTTACCCTAGATTATAAGGACTCAAAATTCTTCTCAAGTTTCTCTATTTCAGAGTTTTTTTTGGATATTATTTTTTTAAAAGTTTTCTTTATCCTCAACCATCCCAAGGTCCACCCGGTCCATTAATATTTGCATTAATTTTGCAAATAATTTAAATACTCAACATCCAAAAGAAATTTTTTCACAGCATTATCTTATCGTGACAAAAAGGATTTCTAACCAAAATAAGATAATCCCTATGCGCGCAAGTTTCCTTTGTTGTTAGTTGGACGCTCTTTAGTCTTACCTTCTTGCATTATCCATTTCCTTTTATAAATCCACTCTTCTCTGCACGAGGAGCAGCAGCTCCTGCTAGGCAGGGATGGCGGTTTCATCATTCTCACTGGGTTGTATTCCTGCAACTCTGCCTAACAAGGTCAGTGCTTGCAATTCATTTTTCTGCATACTCTCTTCTTTGCTTCCTAACTAATGTCCTCTATCACCTTCTACAGTTAACAGTGATGCCGCTGTTGGGTATTTTTGCTGCTTCCTCCTCCATTTCCTCACCCTCTTATCACATAAATGATTCCTCAATCCAGATACCCTCTGCTCAAGAAAGTAAGACACATTTCCCTCTTTGGATTTTCCCCTCAAAATCGTGCTCTTCAATGGCCAATTTTCCTTCTGATTGATACCCAGATGTGACGATTTTAATCTCTAATTATGTTCAGATTGCTAATGTTAGAAACTTTACAACTGGGTTCCTGATTATTATTATTTTTAATAAAATTTATTCATGGTCTTGGAGTCAGGTTTCAGGTCTTCGATGTTGTGCAGAGTATTTGGTTGTTTCCCTTTTAAAATTTCTATGCAAGAGTTTTACAAGATAAATTGGTGTTACATTGACCAGATTGAGATTGAATAACTTGGGATGAAACAGATTCGTGTAAGAAATGCTCCATTTTATGTTCAAAATGTGAATAAGGGAGTTTGGATTTCGAAACCTCTTAGCCTCAATTCAAGGGCCTTAGCCTTGGTCTTGGACATTTGTTTTCTGTGGTCACATCCTTGACAACACAAAATAGACAACGCAAAATCTAGGGGTGAAGCACAATAAATCTGAGAAACCTCTATTCTGTGACAACATTCGATCTCTATTTGATTTCACATAATGATTTCAGATTGCTTTGAGAGGAGGCCTCTACTCATGGGAATAGGGGCACTAGCTCTAAGTATTCTTCCATCAAGTTCCCTTCTTGCTCAAGGTAATGAATTACATCCCCTGTGTCATGTACAAATCTAGTGGTTACTTCCATTGTTCCGATACTAACCTCTTTAGCTTTACAGAAGTACTCGAAAACTATAGTGCCTTTGTGGACAAAATAGATGGCTATTCATACTATTACCCATCAGATTGGAGGGTAATGCATCAAAGTTAAAGTTTGTTCTTGCAGATTCATGAAGGACATTAGTCCCATTAAAAGATAAATCCCTTCTTTCATGGTTAGGAATTCGACTTCAGAGCACATGATTCAGCATTCAAGGACCGATACTTGCAGCTGCAAAATGTTAGGGTTAGCTTTATACCAACTGAAAAAACAGACATCCATGATTTGGGCCCGATGGAAGAGGTAACTCTTTGAGTATTTTTAGTCGGTTTTTCTTAAAAATGCTACCCTTGACTTCATTGTGGTATCCAGGTAATCTCGAATTTGGCAAGAAACATCTACGCTGCACCAAATCAAAGAGCAACAATATACAGCATGCAGGAGGTCTGTTACTAGTCACACAAACACAGACACGGACACCTGGTGTTAAGTTTGATTTGTGTTTTGGTCATATATGTGCTAGTTATCTATACTGAGTATCAGTATATGATTAATATGGTTGATGCAGCGGACAATCGATGGGAAAAACTATTATACTTTTGAGTACCAGCTTACATCACCAAACTTTGCTCGAACGGCTTTTGCGACCATAGCGATTGCAAACAGTAAGGCTCCTAATAATCATTAGAATCATCACAAACATGAGCTTTAGTTTTCTTCAACTGAACCAGAAGCATTTCAAAGGCTTGGCATTGCTGTTATAGTTTACATTGCTTAAAGTATGGTATTAGAGTTCACATATGTTGGTTGTTAAGCAAGTGAGAATGTGCAGAACAGCAAGTCAATCCCAGAGCACCATCAGCTGCCCCATATTATCAATGGATCCTTCTTAGTGAAAGGGTGGTGAGATGCTGTAACGATAACTCGGCAACTGGAAGGCCCTAGCAACCCATTTGTTTTGTGGGAGTGAAAGGAATGAGAATAATATACGAATAGAGAACTGAAATGGATTAATTTGATGTTTGGTTCAATGGTGGTCTGTACTTTCTTCATCTCTCCCATCTCACATCAATCCCCTCCGAGTCATTAAAAATGATATACGATCGCAAAGTAATAGGAAACTTACAACAAACGCTGGTTACAACATGAGTGAAGCTCACTGTTTTCATGCTCGATCCTTGCAATCCCGCTTATGAAACGGCACCCAATGGTGTCTAGAAGTTGCATTTAACTCTGCCTACATGTGTCAACATGAGTATAGATTAGCTTACAAAGGTGACTTGGGAGATTATAGTTTGATCTGTGGTCATGAATTCGATTTTTATTACTAGTGCTTACATGGTTTTTTTGGGCTAGGATATTCACCCTGAGTGTGTCTTGAGTCTACAAATTAGAGGCAAAGAAAATCCCTGGCACCCAAAAAAAGGGAAAAAAAACTCTGAAAGTGTGATTGATTAGTAGTTATTATCATATCACATATTGATTATTGAATTTGTATACACAGGGAGATACTACACATTGATTGTTGGAGCAAATGAGAGGAGATGGAAGAGAGTCAGGAACAAGCTTAAAGTCGTAGCTGACTCCTTCAGGGTGCTTGACCTCTGAATTTCTGAGCTTCCCTCCTTATATGATGCACACTCGCAATTCTGACTGTAAGAGATTGTTTTGCAGCATCAGTGTTACTATTTGTTTTGTTATTCTATATTTTTATTTTTTGTGCTAGAAAGTCAGGTCATTCTATTCACATATATAATATACTCATTGTACTCAAACTGCACACAAATTGGGTTTATCATATAGTTTGATTTACATACGAAACAGTGATACGATATAGACCGTGTTATGTTATTTCATAGTATAAATTATTAATAAAAGATACGTAAGTATCAAATATCTCAATAATCATTCAAATTCAATATGCATTTAATATACCCATATTTAAAAATATTTGGTGATATCACTAATAAACATAATATTTTTATGCACACCGGGAAATTGAATTTGACCCAATAATCTTTGAATAAACTACGAATCAATGAACCACGAGTCTTGTACATAGCAAATACGAACAAGAGATCATAGGGTGAGGGATGTCTCCCCAAACCCCCTCTGACACTCAAAGTAATAAAGTACTAGTCAAATTAGAATAAAGTAAAAGAGAGAAGTATCTCTCTAGTCATCATGATATCTATATATAGATTATGGGACCGTTGTTGGGGAAGGGATTTGGTTTTTGAGTGGACAAGTTTGTGCTCAAGAGAGTCCTCCGTGAGAAATATAGAGAGTCAAGTGAGGCTAAACATGTCATGGGCTCTGGTAAGGCAAGTGAGTGGCTCCGTTGTCTTTTCTACCAAAAGAACAATGATGATTTTTCAATTAAAGTTGTGTAGCATTGGCCCATTGGAAGATCCCTCCTTTCTTCTATTGTGCTCTTCAGCCTTTTTAGAAGAGCTTGAGTGCTAATGTGAAGGCTTCTAAGGGAATGCTCTTACATGGATAAAGACCCAGATGAAATCTCGTATAGCATTGGGCGGCCGATATGGACCTTGATTTCATTTCCATGATCTACTTTCTCCTTGATGGCTGAATTGATTCGGTGATACACGATTTGTCAGATACATTGACTTCAATTTTCCGACCGGTCCTTGGCTCCTCTTTGCCCCAAACCCAAACCCATTGGGTCATCCTCCATGCCAAATCAAGGCCTGGTCCCAGAAAAAAGTTAGGTTGAGTCTTGCCGACCCATGGTCCTAGGTTCAGCCACTTATGCCAAACCTTTCCCACTAAGGATGAATCTTCGGCGTTGTTTTTGTGTTTCTAATTTCTTGGATGAGTGTAATACCATAAATCTGAGGTAGTTCAGAGATTTAGAATGATTCTACTTCTGTAGAATCTCGATTATCCCATTTGGGACCTCAGCTTTTTCATCGGGCTTGAATATGTCTACCATAAGGCAGTTTATTTACGGTCTAAATAATACTTAGATTTTCTAGATCCCATCATAATCTTGCAACCTCTAAGATTGAAGTTTGGATTCTTAACTATAATCAGATATCTTCTCCAAATGTCTTTTCCGCTTATGACCATCTATGCTTTACTCTTTGCTACGCCTGTTCAGCTCAAATAGGCGGAGGTGCAGTGGCTAGCCAGACAGTATCAAAGCAGGTTGGCCAAAACTACGCCTTGGCAACAAGAGTGACGCAGCTCTGCAACCGCAGCACCGGTGATTGAAGGATGCAAAACCACTCGACACTGGTGACTGGTGGCCATTCTGGCATAGTGGCCAAGCCCGAAGGGTGAAGGCTTCGATCAATCGGGAGACATTAGGGAACGGACATCAGTTAATGAGCTAGGTCTTGTTGATGGTGTTTGGCTGACTTCACCTTTTTCCCAATCTCTTGCTTTCAGCAGTTCGGACCCTCGAGTCACTCTTAGTCCTAGGATCACTCTTCAGCATGCATAGCCAGATCAAGCTGCTATGTCGCCTGTGGCATAATCTAGCCCAGGCCAACTGTAAGTCAAAATGAGAATCTTTGAGCATCCGATTTAGGGTCAATTAGATGCTGGTCTAGTACCTGTACACAACCATGACATCTACCGGCAAACATGTAAGCGGTAATGATTAACCGGTAGTTTTTAGTCTTGCATCAAAGATTACAATAAGCCATGCCCGTAGTCATTGGATCAAGGTGTACTTTTCCACGGCAGTAACTGTAACCCTTGGATTATATTTATAAATACAGAATTAAAATTTTATTTTACTTATTCATAGTAAAATTATTATTTCATATTTTAATAGAAATAAAAATAAAAAATAATAATTCTTTAAAACAAAGAATCAAAACATCCTCTATTTTTTGTAGAATTATTATCCCAGCTAATTTTTCAATTCACCCTAATTTGATTGTCCTGGTGGCAGCGACAGGATGGCAGTGCCGGCTGGCAGAATTGTGTGGCAGCGACAATGGAATGAATGGCGTTGGTGGTGCTGTGACGGTGGCGGCAAGATAGGAGGGACCGGCGACGATGTGACTGCCAAATAAAAAACTTATTTTATTCTTACTTCTTCGTACCGGATATCGGATATAAAAAATTAATTCCAACTACATTCTAAACTGTTCAAAGTCGACCAACCAAACATAAAAATATTAATTAATTAATTAATTCACAGCTATATTCTTACCTAATCCCATTTATTAAGAAATAATTATTCTATTCTAATAATACAAAACGACCACTAAAAATATTGTGGAACTCGATAAGAGAGGCCTGATTTGGTATTCTTGCAGAGCTGCATACAGCATGCCCAAGTTTCAGAAACATTAACCTCGACTCAGAGATCTCCTAACACTGCACAGTTGATTTATGTTGCATTAATATGAAACCATAACGCTAAATCGACCGGATTATTGACACAAGTGCGATATGACTCGGTGCCACCCCCGGTGCTAACAAGCTTCTACCGAGCAACCAATGCAATCCAGCTATCTGCATGTATATTCACAGAGAAATTTACAGCTAATGCCTAGTTTCTCCTCCACTAAACTTTCAAGATCCATACAAATGCTAAAAGAATTTACATCACCACACAATTCTATTCAACCATATGATTAGAAGCAAAACTAGATTATCAAACAGGGCAAAGAGACACCAAGAAATAAAACGCAAAAAAGAACAGAGCAACTACAATTTCCCCTCACATTCAACCATAAAATTAAGAATGAATCAATATACGGATCGATGGAGACAGGAAAATCCGGCTTGTACTTGCTGCCTCCAAAAGAATATGCGGTCGCCGAGAAATCAACCTCCCAGGCCAACTAAATTCCAATCAGCCTGCTTGGCCCGATATCCGAGAAATGCAAAACCAACAGCTGCAACCGCCTTTCCTTGCTAACTGTACTAGCTTTTCTCTCGCTAGCAAACTGGTGTCGGATATGCCAACCTACAAATACTGAATTGAGCTGTATAGTGTGGTACGGGTCGGGCTTCGTGGAGGGGCAACAGGAAGGTCACCGTTAATTGTTACGGTTAAGAAAATCTCGGGCGGGTCCAAACTAAACAAGCCGATGCTGACGCAAGCCCTTTGCTAAATGTGGCTGCATCAAACGCACATATAGCCCATTCTTTGCAACCAAGCTATCATGAGTCCCATCTTCAACGATTCGCCCTCCATTAAGAACAACAATGTTGTCGACATTCCTCATCATGGCAACTCTGTGAGCAATCAGGATGGTTGTTTTGTTCCCCAGAATCAGCGTATCAAGAGCCTCCTGCACCACCCGACTGGACTCCGACTCGATGGCAGAACTTGCTTCGTCCAACAGCAAGATGGGTGCATTCTTCAACACCACACGAGCAATGGCTATTCGCTGCTTCTGGCCGAGGGTTAAATCGACACCCCTCATGCCAACGTGCGTGTCGTAGCCATGAGGCAAGCTGCTAATAAAATGGTGAGCATTTGCTATTCTTGCTGCCTCTTTCATTTCGGCTTCAGTGGCATTATGCCTCGCATAGATGATATTTTCCCTAATTGTTGTCGAGAAGATCACTGGTTCCTGCTGAACTAGACCAAGGTGGCTCCTCAACCATCTTACGTTATAATGCTTCAGATCTCGCCCATCCAGGAAAACCTGACCAGCCACCGGGTCATAAAATCTCTCTATCAGTGATATTATAGTGCTCTTTCCAGAACCGGAAACCCCCACCACAGCAACAGTTTGACCACCATTCACCTTCAGACTGAAATTGCTCAATACTAACACTTCCGGGCGAGTTGGATAGCAAAAATCAACACCTTTAAACTCGATGCTCCCGTAAATATTAGGTGGCTTCAACGCTGAGCTATCATCTCGGTCAATCTTAGGCACACGGTCTATGATTTCAAACACCGAGATGAGAGCCTTCCGGCGTTTAAGTATGTATGGAGCTAAACCAAATGGCTCCACAAGAGCAAAGGTTGCAAAAGAGAATACCATGTACTCCTTGATAGCCGTGGGTAAATCCATGTAGTTTTTTTTCAGAGAGACGGCAGTGTACCAGAGGAGGAGAGCATTGCATGCAAATAGGAGAAACTGGGAAAAGCCGAAGCCAAAACCGATTGCCATTCCATGAAGGAAGCTTTTCTTGAGAATTCTTTCAAGTTGAAACCGATAAAGCTCCATGACCTTGTTGCCGGCGCAGAATGCCACAACTGTATAAATATTTCTGACTGCATCCTCTAGCACCAGAGAAGCTTTCCTGTGCATTTCCTGTATTCCCCTTGAAAATCCAGCAAGCCACAATTTCTGCAGAATTACAGCATGTGGCTTAACAGGATATCTAATGCCAAAATGAGAATCATCATGATGCTTCATTTACAGTAAATTTATGTCATGATCTATGTCAAGTAAATTTCTACTGCATATTAAACATAGCAATCTTGGATGCACGAGCAATATTCTTGGTTTAATTTCACTTAATTTTTCAATTCTTACTACTGTTCATCTACTTGTTCTCAGATGAATTCTAGTGATACTTTCCGCCTGCCTACAAATGGCTCTTACAGCCACTTGAGCATATTGATTTTATACGGGAATAGGATTGCAGGTCCCAACAGACTGCTTTGATACCGGATTAGAGGGGTCTCTAATACCGAACTGATGCAGGACACACCAAAACAATTGGTAAAATTCTCACATCACTAAAATCAACTTCTGGAAATCGGTACATCAAATACCTTTTGTAGGCTCACAAGCTTTAAAAACACTGAAAATTAATGAGGGAAACCTCAATCATATAAAATAAGGGCAAAGTTTTCCAATCTTAATGAACCTTAGACCTTCTACAAACTATCCTAATAAAGTCGGTCCAAAAATTCGATGAAAATGAAGTATGAATAATTGCTAATGCAATCATACCCTATCACAATCAAGTAATCCCAATAGCTTTCAAATTAAAGTTTCAGACCTTTTCTTGTGATCCACAACATTCAAAGTTCAATACTAAAATGAGGAAAAAGAGATAAGACCGAAACATCAGAAGGCAAACAGCTTTGGGCAGTAATGAATTGAGAAATGGACATGTTGGTCTGAGCAGGAAGTTTACATCAATTACTATCAACTCAATGGTGACAATTGCATTTCAAGATACAGGTAAGAACCACATAGTGCAGAAATTATCTTAGTAAAATATGGACCAGGAATTTAATGGAAAAATGTGCATACTTATATTATTGGTTTTGCTCTTTGAAATATAACGTCAAAAGAATATGGAGTTTAAAACCATATAAGCAAATTTACAGAAATAAGTGATTTTTTTGGAAAAATAATATGATATTTTCAGGCCATCAACAAAGTAGACAGTTATAAATAAAGGGAGTAACAGGACTTGGGTTGGGATTCGTCAACAACTTGCCAACATGAAAGTGAAACAAACTAGAGGAATAAAAAGCATTCCTTAACATGGGGCCAAGTTCAGAATTCAGATTTTCTTTCAGATTTAAGAGCTAAACGGATTAGATTCTGGGAGTCC
The DNA here is from genome assembly GCA_033239525.1 of Nepenthes gracilis. Classification (NCBI taxonomy): domain Eukaryota; kingdom Viridiplantae; phylum Streptophyta; class Magnoliopsida; order Caryophyllales; family Nepenthaceae; genus Nepenthes; species Nepenthes gracilis. Next base: position 21,661,785 of record BSYO01000001.1, read on the forward strand.
ATAGTGGGTTCAACAGTCAGAGAATTACTGATTAAGCAGTCTTGATGGTGAAGGGAAAGGAAGATAGAATTCTATTCAAATTGAGAAGAAATAAGGTAAAGATTGAGAGGAACAAATTAAGAGATCTCACTTCTGACACTAGAGTAAAGGAAGAGCACCTGAGACACATTTGGCAGATTGCTTCTATATTCCGTTATTCTTAAGGAATTGCTACCAATTTATACATCCCTGGCACTAAAAATATTCTCTGAATATTCGCATTTTTCATGAAAAGTGCACCATGTGCTTTTTTAAAATAAAAATATATGCATGCACATTATACACAAAAATATAAGTTATCTATGGTAAGGAGTAATTATTCACATCCAAAACATGAACATAAAATGATTTAAAGTGAAACATGATCCAACTAGTCCCAACCTGTGCAACAGCAGAAACAGTGAGAATAGGCAAGGTTCCTAGAGCCACAAGAGCTAATCGCCATTGCAGAAACATTCCAATCAGAATGGCAACAATTACTGCAGCACTGTCTTGTATAAATATCGAAAGTCTGTTGCTAAAAGCAGCTCGCACAAATGTTGCATCATTTGCCAAGCGCATTGATAATGTGTCAGCACTGTTCTCCTCTTCATCAAACCATCCAACTTCATTTCGCAACATTGCTACAATAGAGACAACCACAGAAAGTATTACATTTAATACAGCCTACATAGTCAATGCTAGATGGAAGTATATTAAAGTACTTTAGCTCAAGAACAACTCAGCACATGGCAAAAGTTATTTACCTGAGAACATCATCCTTCTCACTCTCTCAGTCATTTTCTCCCCCATGATCCCAAAGTAAAAGTGCTGCAAGAAATTTGCAACAACCGTTACAATGCCCATGCAGGCAATGATCAGACACCATTTGTCAACTTCATGCCGTAGCTGGTGATGACCACCATCAGATCTATAATAAGCTGTAACTATAAGTGCAATAATGTATGCAAGAAGAGGATTGAAAGACCCAAATATGGCAGCACCAGTGCTTCCCAAGACAGCATATAGCCACTCAGCGAGGCTAAGTTCAACCAGCCTCCAGAAAGATGGTGCCTTCCGACTTCGCATATCCTTTGCATCCTTTATTTTAACTGGTAAGTCATCGAAGTCAATATCAGGTCGACTAAAGGTCTGGGAATGGGAACGTTCATTTTTGGGATCAGATGTCAAAAGGGGTGAAACTGGGGACTCAGGATCTGAAGCATTAGAAATTTGTCGATGCGTAGATTGAACTTCAATCTTTGGTAGCTCTGGCAATCTCATTTCAAAACTGTCCTGCCTTGCAATTGATGGTTCCTTTTCTGTTCCATCTAATGATGCACCATTTTCAAGCAATTGCTCTGGCGGTGGGCTCCGAACCTTTGGTGATTCTAAAGAGTTGAAAGCAACATCTGATGTCCGAAGTGCATGGACACCAGAAACTCTCTGAAGAGATGGAGACTTTGCCATTTTAGGAGACGACGATTCTTGGAAGATATGGCCTACAGACATTTCATTTTCAATTTGGAAAGTTGCAGTATCTTTGTAGTTTCTTACTGGCATCCTAGATGGAAAGGAAAAAGTGCATCAGTTTCCTGCAGCTATAAAAGAAGGGGTAAATTGATTTTTTGTCTATTAATTTTGATATCTTTTAGTTGAATCCTTGACATTTATTTGTAATAATCAAATTCTTCAAATTTTGCGGTACCAGTGAAATTGTCCAATTTTCATTAAACCAATAAGGCCATGCTAAAATCATGACTATGCCACATAATAACCTAATATTTGAGGAAAAACAGCAAACAGAAGATCCACCTGAGCTTGTAGTCCCAGTAAATAAGCCAACTCAGGTTCAAAAACAGAAAGTACTGAAGCTGATGGACTAAAAAAATTAGCCATTCCAGGAAAGATCATATCCTTCTCTTAACCAAGCATAAAACAATAGATTGCAAGATATGAATCATTTTCTTAACAGCTGTTGAGTATATATGCACAATGGTTACTAACCAACATGACACCAGACATAAACTAATAAGACTTAACTTTGTTAAGTAATGAAACTAGAAATTCAATTCAACTAACATCAGTTGTAGGTCTCATGTCATACCTCCTAGGAAGTTTAGCTGCTTCTTCACATTTAAGAAGCTCTGCATACTGACCATCCAAGTTCAATAATTCATCATGTGTGCCCATTTCAACAAGTTGACCCTCATCCATTACAGCTATATAATCAGCATTTCTAATAAGACTAAGCCGTCTAGCTATTATTATTGTTGATCGTCCCAACATCAGAACATCGAGGGCTGCCTGAACTGCTCTTTCAGCCTCAAAGTCAAGTCCCCCTGTGACCTCATCAAGGAGAAGAATTGATGGATTTGAGAGCACTGCTCTAGCAATTGAGAGCTTGATTTTATGTTCTTCTGTCAATGCCAAACCTGCCCGACCCACCTGGAACATATAAGATACAATTAATATCTGGGAAGGGGAATAATTCTTTTGCAAACCCTGTGAACCACAAGCAATATACACATTACAGGTTTCACCTGTGTTTCGTATCCTTTCTCAAGGGAACTTATAAATGTATGAGCATGTGCAATTTTAGCAGCTTCTTCAATCTGATCTTGTGTAGCAGACCGTCCATAAGCAATATTTTCTTTGATACTCAAACTTAATAGGGCAGGTTCCTGTGTAACTAGTCCAATTTGACTTCTTAGCCACACCAGTTGAAGGTTTTTTATATTTTCACCATCCAGAAGAACCTCTCCTGCATCAATAAAATGAGGCAATTATTAAAATCCGAAAGCATCCGGAAGGCTCCAGTCATCCGATCACAGGTACCATTCATATGGGAAGACCATCGGTAATAGTACCTAATGTAGGATCATAGAACCGCTCCATTAGTGGAATAATACTGCTTTTTCCTGAACCATTTCGACCGACAAGAGCAACAGCTTTTTTAGCCGGAACAGTGAGATAAAACCCACTCAAGATGGGGATCTCAGGACGAGACAGATAACTAAAATACACATTTCGAAACTCGATGTTACCCTGTACCAAAGCTAGGGTGTTCCCATCATGATTTACAGTGGAGGTTGAACGACTTATCATTTCAAAAAGTCTATAAGCAGCAATCCGCCCTTGCTCAAAAGAATAGAAGTTTGTTGCAGCTTGATTCAGCCCACTACAAAACACAAAACAAAAATGTTGTCATTTGTACCACTATGAATAGTCTCAAGAAACCAGAAAAAGGAAGACACCTACAGGCCACTAAGAATCACAGCAAAAAGGGCAGCTATAATTTGTCCTCCGTGAGCCATTCGATGAGTCACCAGAAATATTCCAACCCAAAGTTGCAAGGCACAAGAACAAATGGCCAGTCCATATGTAAAGCCAAGCCCCAGTCCTTGCACAAGACTAATTAATATACCATATCTCAGTGTTGCTTGTAGCGAAGTGGCATAAGAATACTTGGCCAATGTCTCATTTGTAAATGCATACAAGGTTCGGACATAAGAGACAGCCTGCAGAATTTTTTTCAGGTGAATTATAGCAAGATTAAATTGTTTGCATGAGATGCAACCAATAGAAGGAATTGCAGTTATGTAATCCAACCAAATTGAATTTGTTTCAGGGTCAAAACGTGTCATAATTTTCAGCCAAATGAGATAAACAATACAAAATTAACAAGAAAATTAGACAAAACAGAACACAATATGGACAGAAAAAATCTACCTTCCTACCTCTCAGAAATCAAATGGAACAAGGAAACATTCAAGAAACTACCTCCAACTGCCTCTCCCATTTAGCCACTCGTACAAAGTCACCGGGCATCATCCACAATGGTCAAAGTAAAGAAACAAATACCAGTCCACACTACCAAGCCTAGTCAGACATAGAGAACTCCATGGAAGTAATTCCCAGACTCCCCATCCTTTTCAAATGTAAAATGTTCTGAAGAAACATCTTTCCTTGCTTCATCCTCAAATCTTCCCCCATAAGTACTTTATCAGCACAATGATATTATTTGCACAACATATAGAATTCTGCAAACAATACCAACTCGATGTTGCAGTTTTCAGTTGCACAATTGCTCCATGCATAATTATGATAACTAACCTTTTATTATCTAAAATGACCTGCAAATAAAGTAAACACTTGCTGGTGTATGGTTTGCATAACGAGAATTTGTGCAAATAGGACTCTTATGAATTGTATTTTTTCCATAAAAGTTGTCATGTTATTAAATGTTGCCTATTTTTCCCTTAAAAGTTGGCACGCTAAGAACCTTTGCAACCTCTCAAAAAATAATAACACTGCAATAAAAGAAAAGGCATAGGATAGGAAAATTTAAGTTATCATGGATTTTCATTTCGATTTTCAGAATCACTTGCACTTCCATTCTCCGTGGATTTTTGGAAGGAGCACAAGTAATGGTAATATATCAAGACATTATTTCAAATTTATCACCATGAAGTGCCTTTTATTGCTCATAGATAACTTGATTATCCTAAATAAAAGTAAAAAGATTCTTTAAATTGACTCCTTAGGTAATGCTCTGGGCGCTAATGGTGATCATTAAAAAACCTTGTATAAGTTTTCCAGATTTTATTTTAATTTTTAGGCAATATCTTCATAGTCTATATGGTTTAGCTTGGCAATATCCTTTAGATTTAGGATGTAAATTGTAACTATATTATTGGAATTATTTCCTCAGCAAGGTTGATTCAGGGCAATAACTCTTTCATTCTGAGTCAATTTCCAGTGAAAGAGACATTCCCATTTTTTTTTTTTTTTCACTTTTTAAGCAGAAATAACTATTCCAGTGTTCCTAGTGGAAATAGATAATACCATGGATGGCCATGGAGTTACTTGTTCCCACCTTAGTGGAAATAGCCACGACCATCATCATTGGTGTTAAAAGTCTATTGAGATTGGCCACTATTGATCGTTGCCTCAAGTTGTCACTCGGCAGTAAATCTCCGCTGCAGGTCGCTGATGAACCAGAGGTCAGAAGTTCAGTCTTTCCATCAATCATCACTAGCCGGACACAGGTCATTGTCCCTTGCACTGGCCACTGTTGTGTGGCACCATAGTTGGCCTCCAAGTTGCTAGAAGCACGTCAAACAATCCTTGCCGTAGGCCACCACCACCAGTCGGATTGATGTCGGCCACCAACTTCAATTGTTGAGGCTACCCTCTAAATGTGATAATAGAAATTGAATAGCTATTCCCTATAGCAAACCAAACAGTGCATTATTCCATTCAGGAGAAATAATTATTCCATTTTTATCTTATTTCTTTCCAATAACAAAACATAACATTTATGTCATATGTTCCCATTCTAGGATTTAGTGTACAAGTTCAGAACTTGTTTATAAAAACATGCCAAGGGGACGGGTGTTATCCTCCCCCACCTTGAAAACCCAGCCCCCAAAAACATGCTTGGGGAATTTGATCCTAGGTTCCTTGACACAATAACAAGGGGCATCACCAACTATTAGTCTGGATGACCAACACAAGTTTTTTTTCCTCCACAACCGCCATTTTGTCAACCATCACCAAGCACCCATCCGTCGTAGTAACCACCACTGAGATACCAGCCAGAACCACCAATATTCACTACGATTACCAGCAACCCAACAATCAATCTACCTACCCAAACAATCTCAAGAAACCCTTGTGAAGCAAAGATGAAATTTCCATTTCAATATCCATACACCAGGCTTAAATCAGAGAGTAACATCCAGTAATCACAACAGAGTTCCAAAAGTGCCAAGCACATAGCATTATAAGTGCAAAAAATGGATTTATTGCTTGGAAATACACAATGCAAACAGGAGGCATTCAAAGTCCCTTTACAAACAATTCAAACCTCCTCTCAGGCTCCAAGGAAAAGAAAGAGATATAGAGCATGAGGAACAAATGGTAGGTTTTATATGATAGTACGCAAGCCTAAGGTAAAGCCTTCTTTTTTCCTTGTCAATAAAGCCTTAGATGCCTATACATCTGAAAGTTGGAAATGACATAATGCAAGGTCGTACATGAACAAGTTTTAAGTGGACCAGAACCAAAAAAGATGGGTCGTAGGAAAAGTTCAAGAAGCATATTACAGCAGTTACAAATGGAGTGCAGCCCCCTTATATTGATTTCGTGATGACATAATAAATTGAAAGTCCTTCAAGTCTCAAAATAGTAGCCTGATAGAGTCACAAAGAATTAATTTAACATTCTAAATTCAAGGACAACTCTTCTGATCGAGGACAATGATAAATATACGAAAGAAAGTCATGAGGAGAAATTGAATTATTCTGGTTAATAAACCAACAGTCCCAAAAAGCTTAAATTGTTAGGTAAAGTCCCAAGAATGATTTTTATACTAGAATATGCACAAGGATAAATATCAATATTGGTCGCAACCATATCGGTATTGGACATGTCGGACTGTATATATTAGTAGCTATATATTTGAAGAAAAAAATTCTGAAAATCATAAGTTAATAATAAAATATCGGCTAATATTTTAAATATATGTTGATATGTCACTAATACAACATATCGATTATTATCATGATATCGAAAAACATTTTAGATATTGATATATATTAGCAGATATTTTTATTCATTTACACATCCCGGCATGCAATGCCCTTTTGAACCTGAAGCATAGTTAAGCACATGCTCATAACTTGAAATGATTATAAGAAAATGATGGTTTTAAGACTTGAACTCATGACTACTTAATCAATAAAGTCCTAATACGACTTGTCAAGATCTTGTGGCAACCCATCAAGGATGGAGTTGTAGCCAAAAGCCTAAACATTACTCATATGTATAAACAGGTGAATATGTATCGATGTGAACAATTATAAACATTACTCACATATAAACACTATTTAAACCCAAAAGCTTGAGCTATTGAGTTATGTGTACTGACACATTTATGAACCACTGTAACTTTTAAATCTTCCATGCATCTTTTCCAATTAACATTTTTTCCAACAATCTTTCTCTTGCGTTATTCCATTCACATCAATATTTCATCTTGAAACCAAATTTCACAGTAGCTAATATATACTCTTAACATTATCCATGGGCAAAATTGCACCAACCAGACTACAACTAAGGTTGGTACATCATGCCAGTGAGCCTACAACACATGTACTACTGCTTAGATCCACCTGCCAATGTGCATCTAGGGGTTTCACCCATGGGCGAATTGCACCAACCAGACTACAGCTAAGGTTGGCACATCATGCCAAACAGCCTACACCTCACGAATTACTGCTTATATCCGTGTGCTAATGTGCATCTAGGGACTTCACCCATGCTACCTTACCAAACAACCAAAATAATTCATCTGTGCTTGAGTCAGCCAAATCTTGCTCTAATACCATGTTAAAAAGAAGAGAGAGTGAAGAGAGAGAAAATTGAGAGAAATGGCAAGTTCGGAGAAACAAATGTGTGGTTTGTTGTAGATCTATAACTTCCCGAAACAGGTACTATTCACGACAGCTGAACTGTTCATAGTGGCAGCACTGTTCACCCTGCTAGTTCTATGGTTTTTATCTTACAAGTCTAAGCTTTGATATCAAGCCCAAAAGTTTAAGTTATTGGGTGAAAACCTAAAAATTATTTTATACTCTCAACAATTGTAATTTTCCACTTCAATTTTCAATAACATCTGAAATTTCATTCTTCTATTATTTTTTTGAATTTTCAATTACATTACGAATCTCTCTTTTATTTAAGGAATATATTTTTAGATTAGGATCTCTTTTTTCAAGTAGCATTGTTTGAATTGAGGAAAATTTTCTCTTAAAAATTAGAATCTTTGCCAATTTAGCACATTGGCATTATTTCGATCACAGTTTGTTTCCAAAGATTTCATCCCTCCGACTCTAGTCTATAAATCACAGCTATAGTTTTCTTTTCACAGAGTGAACTTGAGCTTTAACTGTGTGAGTTAATTTCCAAAGTCCACAAACCTAAGTGTCCCACATAAAAAATTTATAAGACCACCTCCAACATCATTTCAGTATCATGAAACTGCCAAATCAACTATGGAATACAATTGGTACTTATAACACAAGGTATCGGCCTCGAAATTTTCTCCATAAATCTAGATTAAAGCACAAGAAGTATTAAAGTAAGAATTATAAAAAGCAGAACCAAGAAAATTAGGCAATTTCAGCTCTAAGAAATATGCTTTGCACTTCTGTTACTGAAGTTTTTTAGATGGAAAGTATTACTCGGATATAGAAAATTTGTAAGCTTTTGGAACACTTGTGTTACAAATTTGGCACCATTTTTGTATCATTTGGATATCTGATTTGAGCATCAGCTACAGTCACCCTAGTCGTGTGGATGACATGAGTTATCTCACTAGAAGGGAAATAAATATTCCAACCAAACCCTTTTTCACATCTAAGCCATTCATCCTTTAAATACCAATGATAACATAATCAAACTCTCTTATATCCCGTCATCAAGCATTTACCCACTTGATTTTCTCTTTCTCATGTATTGAAATATTGTTAACATCAGCATACATCATGCAGTCAAGCTTTCATCGAATATACATTTATGGAGACCTTTTTGACACTCTAACTACTTCCTTGTAGGAAATGCATCAAACTATAGAAACCACCTAATTATAAGGACTAACATACCTCAAATTCTTGGACTAAAGCATAGAAGTCTAAGAAATGGCTCACACATTATGGCAGGGTCTAATAAGGTCACATATACTACGCCTTACCCATGCATTGTAAAGAGATTGTTTATATGATTTGAAAACATAACCTTTATATCACAATGGAGAATATGAATATACCCAGAGAAAAAATACTCTTTATTTACAACTCGAAGCAAACATGAACCAGGGTATTTATTCTTTTCAATGCCACATAAATCAGTTATCAATCACCCAAAGGGTAAGCAAAATATCACTATCTTTCAATATTCAAATAAATAATATTTTAACAAGACAGTGAAACCATGTGATGAAAGAAAACGAATACATATTTTGTTTTTACAGATGAAAAAAGCATATACTTTGTTTTTCATCATCATATTTGGTAATGATTCATGTCCAGTAGGAGTTAAAAATAGAGGTACTAGTAACCTGCTCAGCAATACTTGCTGCTTCAGCATATGCATCTTGGATATTCTCAGCAAGTTTGTGGAGAAATATATTTGATATTCCTCCTGCAGCAACAATGAACGGCCCAGTTGCCAAAGTAATGAGTGCAATCTGCCAGCAGTTGATAAATCCAATTACAAGGCCACTGAAAAAGGTTGCCATGTTATGGATATAATTCCCAACCTGCAATATCAAATTCACATTGAGAATCAAGCACAGAAAATGAAACAGAGATGTGGTAATGAGATAAAATCCACACGAAAGGATACCTTTTCACTAAGAGCAGACTGAATTAGAAGCACATCACTCAATACTTGGCTTACAATGTCCCCATTGTTTCCATAGGTATCAAAAAAACTCATATCCTGATTAAGTAGTACTCGCACATATTTGGACCTGATCACAGCAGTCTGTCGTTCTCCAGTAAGAATCCAACACGAAACTTCTGTAGAATATAAATAAAGTTAAAACTGACACCCATATTAGAACATAACATAGGAAAAGATTTACAACAATAATAATAAACATAAAATTGTCCAGCTCACCTATCCAACCAGCAGCAAAAACTCCTGCAGCTATATAAACAATGGCCAAAGCAAGCTGCACAAACAATGAGTCAATAACAGGATATAATCTCAGGTATGTCATTTCCTATACAAAAATAAATCATCTCAAAGTAAATTGTACAACATTATCCAAGAACAACCATAAAAGAGCTCTGCTGTGGAAACTGGACAATGAGTAAGCAGCAAGGAGGACACCAGGCATTTATTCACCATTATTTTTGTTGAACCTCAATCATATGAGTTAAACCTAGAAATAGTAAATATTTATTTTCAGGTTTCAACTGGATTGGTCAAGGACACAGTCAGCCAATCTTGATCATAGGGGAGTCTACTTGTAGTCAAGATTCATCACTTGTTTTTAGTTTGTCTATTTTGAGGTCGGCAACATATTATCGGTCACTTTGTAGGATGACTGAGTGTTAAAGGTTTAGTTTCTAAATATTTTCCGACTCTTGTCTACAATCTTAATGTTGTGGTAGCTGATTATTTTGATCGGAAAAATAATTATCCAATCTGGAATCCTTTGATAATTCAGACTCTGCATAAGGAGGACGTCATCTCTGAATTACTGCTCCTGCAACAGATTCTACAAGGTATCGAGCTGAATCCAAAACCCTATCGTGCCAGATGGCACTTTAAAAAAAATGAAAATTTTTGGTTGCATCTTATTAGTCAGACACAAGAAGAAACAGTGGCATTTCTTTCCCTGGAAGATTATTTAAGGTCCGCAACACCACCAAGGGCATCATTATTAGCTTGGGAACATCGATCCAAATGTCTGTGAACATGTATCTTATCAATAATGAGAATTCTTGATACCGATATTTCTTAATATCACAATATATCAATCAATATACGGCATTATTTGAGTTCAAGAATCCAAACTATTGCAATATATTTCCATAGCCATCTCTTTAGCAGCCCAATGTTCCTCCTTATCAATAGCTTTCTTTCCGGCCACCATGTGGTTGCTTTAAAGCCTAAAATGAAAGACTGAGAAGGCAAAGAACAGAAGCCTACATCTATGTGTTTCGTCGTCTTATGGTATTTTTCAATGAGGAAAATATCAGGCTTGATAATAATAAAATTGACTAAAACTCTTCAAATAGATAAATAGATAAAGATATAATAAAAATTGATAAATTTTAGTATATAATTCAATTTTGATATAATCATAGAAAAACATTTTGCTTTTGCAATTTCTAATATTGATATGTATTATCCAATATGGCTCATACAGATACAACCATGACTAGTACTAGCATTGATATTTTAATCCATGCGAAACATCATAGGAACACAACCTAACCTTAGATAACTTTCAAAAAAAGAGATGTCAGCCTCACAAACTGCTGTTTTTGATCAAAAGGGGCCTTGAAAATGTCAGTCACATTTTTCATCATGAGATCTCGAGAACCACCAGGGCTGCTAGGCATATGTTGCGTATTCAATGGGTCTAGACTAGGTCAATCTAGCCAAAACTTCAGCTATTTTATGGTATATTCGGGAGTGAGAAATAATGTTGTATTCAGAGAGGGGTTCTAAGATCTGTTGAATTTTGTTTAGGGTGGTTCAATTTGTCTATGTACTAGATCAAAGGTTCTTCTCCATTATCTTGCTCGGATGTAAGCATTGTAGTCTGTATCAATAACCTAGATATTGGCAGTTGGAGTGTTCATATTTTGTCCAAGGACTGTCTTAGCTCCAGTTAATGAAATCCTTGATGAAAATAAAAAGAAGATTGACCATCAGTCACCTCTGCAAAAATGACAATCATTAATCAGCTCAGATTGCTTTAAATAACCAAATAACCTTTTGATCAATAAGTAAAACAAGTGATTCAAAAGCAACATGAAGGGTTTCAAACTGCCAATAATGTACAGAAAAGATTACTAAGAGTGGTGATCAATGCACAGGTAAACACTTCCAAAGCAACGGTCCTTCAGGAAGGGTATCTAGAAATAGTCCAATACCTTAAATTGATGATTATGTCCCATATGTCCTCCAAAGACTAACAAGGAAGAGGCACGGTTATCCAGTCCTTCGACAAGAGTATCTAGAAATTTTCAAAATCAGAAATTTTGCCATTACACAGTCCAATACCTACAAAGGATGACTTTAACCAGTATGTCCTCTGAAGATTAACGAGGAAGTTGCACAGCTATCCAAAGCAATCTTTTTCCTTTCGCTTGGAATAAGCCATGAAATAGCAGGCAAAAGCAACACATAAGTTCTTCCTTTATACCAAAAATGGCTTGCTCATTGCCAAATTCTTGTTTCATTCCCTTTCAGCAAACCCAGCAAATTCATGTCCTTGATAGGGGGATCCATATGGCTCTCTAACCTTTCACATTCACTAATTGAAGCTTTACCAAGCAGAATAATGCAACTCCATTTCCAAATTAGCAGCCTTGTGAACAAGGGATTCTAAGTGGCCTCCTCTCTACCTAATGATTATAGCTCTTCCTTTTGGCGTGTTATTCATCACGGAAAATAAGATAGGAAAAAAGTTAAAAGAGAAGCAAACATTACTCTAAAGAGGATCCCTTACCACACTTCAAAAGAAGCCAAAGTAAAGATCTCCCTGCTGTTATACGTACTCTCATTTGTTCATCTTCCCAAAGCCTACACCATATCATCCCCATATCCCATCCAAGACATTGATAAGGCAATGAAATTAAAAGAATATAGAAGAAAAAATGGATTGAATGACAATGCCTATGACTCTTTCTTTTATTCTCTTCTGATCAATAAAAGAAAATTTTCCAGTACTAGGCACAAATGCCTATGCCTCTTCCTTTTATTCTCTTTTGATTAGTGAAAGAAAATGTACCAATACTGAGTGCAACTGCCTAAGCCTCTTCCTTTAATTCTCTTTTGACAAGTAAAAGAAAATTTCCAATACCAGATGCCACAAGACACCAAAGAAAATGCAGACACATATTAACTGTGGATGTATATCCAGTCCAGGTAGTCCATTACACTTGCATCAGATATAAAAATTACTCTCACTCATGAAACAAACAAATTAAACCAGCAGATCAGAAATGTGGCCAAATTCACTTTCCCTTTCCTAAATATATCATTCCTAACTCTCCAAATAAATCAAATATCATAAGAGGAATCAAGAAAATTGACTTGCAATGACTTTTTTTTCTTCTAAACCACTCCCTAAAACCTTTTCAGACGGATTCCACTAGTACCCTGTGGATTCCCATCAGTCCCACTGCACATACCCGAGCTGAGCTAGCTAATTAACAGTTCACAGTTTCCTGACTCCATTTTCAAAGAATATAACAGCTAGCCAGAACGTATCCTCTTCTTTGTAGAACTGTTTTCCATCAATAGGATTCCCATCTTTTGCTGTCTCCAACACTGAATAAACCTATCGAACCAAAGAAAGAACTATAAGCCCTTATTCTGGCCAGAGAAAAGCAGTGAGCTCTAGCAGAGGAAACCAAGACAAATCCATAACTTTTCTTATCTGCCAGCATGCATAACTATAATTAGCAGCCCCTCCATTGGTAAGGGAAAATGCTAGTACCCTTGCCAGGACGTACCTTCTCTAATTAATTATTTTGTAGAATATTTGAAGCAGCCCGCCGAAAATCAGAATTTTGATAGCGTGCAACAGATGAAATGCCAACAACTTGTTAAAAGGAGATTTTCTTCCATGAACTCTTCATTTGTAAGATTTCTTCCAGAACCTTTACAATGTCAGCCTCAAACACCATCTAAAGACCACCGTTCCCTCATGAAACTTTCCAAACCCCCCCCCCCCTAAATCTCCAAATTAACTTGCCAAGATTTTGGTTGAATTTTTTACCTGAAAAATACTTTGTCAAACAGTGATTCACTGGTTCGGCTGGTTAGTGCAGTGTCTCTCTTTGTGTGAGTTATGTATCGCCTACTTATGGGTTGGCACTCTTCAATAAGGTGTCCTGATGAAGATCAAAAGTAACGACAACTATTTTTGGGTCTCCTCATGGGCGTGGTCCGAGTTTTAATCCTTTTTTTTTTATTACTTTAGCTTATTCTTGCCCTTGATAAGTTCTTCGCTTCAATCTACATCAATCTTGAATTCCATAACTGTAACGGAGAATCCAAAGTAGACGAGCATCCAAAGTAGAATACAAATTTGACGGGATATACAAAATTTTCATACAATTAGGGTTCCAAATACCGCATACCTCAGTGAATCTATGAAACAACTCATCGTCCGATCTACCCTGACGAGGAGGGTGGAGCAACTGCACTATTTTCGCAAAGTAATGCAAGTAGACAACAAGTGCCGTGCCGTGCGCGGCAGCAGCTATAGATCCAACTGCCATGAGCACCCAATCGAGGCGGTCTGCGCATGCAAAGAGACGCGAGAAGGGGACCGCGGCGGGCGGAGGCTCGATCTCGTCGACCTCCTCCATGTCTTCCTCCACGTCCACCTGAACCGCCTCCGTGTTCGTGTCCGTGTACGGGGACGGGGACTCCGGCGGCTCCGACACCTCCGATACTGGCGTTAACGGCTGTATGTGCGGCGGCGACCATCCGAACAGCCCTCTCGATATCATCATCTTCACTTGAAATCAAGAATCACTCGTGCTGAAAACTCAACTCTCGAGCTCCAAGAATTAGCAGTGACGCTAAATTGAGTGAGAATTTGAGCAGATCTTTAGCTGAATTAGAGGGTCTAGAAAGTTTATCGCGGGCCCAAGTGCGAATCGAGGAAGGAGATTGATGGTGCGAGGGAATGAAACTGAGTTGAGTCGAGTTGAGGATCGAGTAGGTGACCTAGTCAAAGAAGGCGGAGGAAGCGAGAAGTTTGACTCGTCGCCGAATTTTCTTTCATGTTCTGCTCCGAGAGAGAGAGAGAGAGAGGATAGGGTAGGTTAACGGCTCATTACGTCGTCGGCGTCTTCTGCAGTGGAGGAATGCATAATGCGGAAGCGTTCGCTTTTTCTCTGCAATTCTGTAGAATCCTCACGCTCCAACGCAGGAAATGACGCGCACGAGAGCCCCAACGGCTTGATGAAAAGGGTAGGACTGTAATTTAACAGGATCGGGACACGTGGCAGGTAACGGAACGAGTGTGAGAACATTCTAAACGCGAGAGAGTGAGGCTCGTCGGGCGCTCTTTTGGTTTTCCCCGTTTCTCTTTCTCGGTTTTTTTTAAATTAAATAAATTAAATTTGTTGGGAGTTTGGATATAAAAAAGGAGACCGGTAATTATGAGGGAAGGGAGGAGAAGCTTTTGGGTGTGGGGATAACTGCCAGTGCATTTGGTCTGTCCTCCTCGCAGCTGCTCTCTCTCCCCCTCTCTCTCCTCTCTCTCTCTCTCTCGGTGCGTGAGATTTGATTAGAACGACGATGCTTTTCCGAGCTGGAATTCCAATTGTTTAGTCCACTTGATGCTGTCTCGAAGAGGCATTTCGTTTCTCAGAAATACAGAGCGCGGCGAGGATTTGAAAGAACGTATTATTTTCAATTTCTCTCTCAAATCAGTCCTGAAGAAAAATTATTTGAATCAGTGCCGACGACTTGATTTTACAAGTTGAGGAGGTTTTTTTAACCTCGTATTTTGACTTGTTCAATTCTTTTAATGTATCTCTATTTTAATTGCTTTTTCCTTTTCTTACCCAAATTCTGCACAATTTTTGTTATCTTCCGATTATTGTTGGGTTTTTATGTCACTTTTTTGTGAGTTTTATTTGGATATGAATCGTTTCTGTATGAACCCATATTTAATTGACAGACCAATTGGATGTGTGGTTGAATACTCACATGGAGCACAATACTAAGATGGAGTATTATAGTGTTCACACACCCTCCACATGTGCAGCGAAATGACCAATGGCAACTAGAGCCAAAGGGCGTCTAATCGGACAATTGGGCCGAAGGGCAACCATGATGGAGCCAATGCTGAAGGCTGACCAATCAGTGGCGAGATATAGGCTGACCGGCTGGACGGGTGAGACGAAGGTCGATCGACTGGAGAGAGGAACGAAGGCGACCAACCAAACTCGTGAGACAAAGACGACTAACCGAACTAGTGAGACGAAGACGACCGACCAGATTGTCTATTTCGGAAGGTGATCAAAATACTAAAATCCGAATGAAGACCAGACTGCTTAAAAGATGACCGGTTGTTGGGTATCTTTAGGGTTTATGAAAACATGCTAAAATTTTCTTTAGGGTTTATAAAATGGGAGTGCGTTTGAGAGGGGCTTTAGAAAAATTATTTTGTAAAATCAGAAAGACCAGTGAACACCACTAGTGAAAGAAAGTGAAGAAAACAGAGAAAAAAGTTTTCATGCTCTTACTCTAGAGTTTTCTACTACTACTTGGGTCCATTAATACGAGATGTCAGGTTTTTATATTACGATTTGTATAACTAAATTTTATATAATAAAGATTTGTATATTCACAGTCCCATAATTTTTTCTTCTTATTTAGAAGAGATTTTTTATATAAAATTTTATATCTTATTTTATTTTATAATTGTCTTCCTGTGTACTACATTTCGTCATTGTTAACATTCATCTTTCCTCATCAATTCATCCAAACCGACAACGGTTACTCCCAATAAGTGGTATCAAAGACAAGATGTATGTACTGGCTATTGAGTTTTATTTGAATTAATGGATGTCAGAAATAAGATGACTTTCTTGAACGGCACAAACTACGATATTTGGTGAAGTAAGATGAATGACTTATTGTTTGTCAAGACTATGCACCTCTTGTGTTCACCGCTCAAAAGGCTGGAGATGAAGTCAGAGGAGGAAAGGGGCTTTGAGTATAAGCAAATCCACAGCTATATTTGTCAATTTGTGGATGCCAACATGTATAACCATATCTGGAATGAGATGAACACGAAGACAATGTTGGAGAAGCTAGAAAACTTCTATTCTTCTAAAATCGACAATAATAAATTGTTTCACTTGATGAAATCTCTATACAATGAAGGCACGCCTATAACTAACCACTTGAATGAGTTTCAAGGATGTATAGACCGATTGAGCGATATAGGTATCAAGTTTAAAGACGAGTTGTTGGATTTATAGTTATTGACAACCCTATCGAACTTTTGGGAGATGATACGGATCACCATTGTTAATACTGCTTCAAACGACATGGTGACTCTTGAGATAACAAAGAGAGCCAGAGCCATGGTGAATGAGGAGATGAGGCATCGGTTGCAGGGGTCCTCCTCTCTGCACTCTGAATTGCTGGTCACTAGATCATGATAAATGAGTAAAGGACGCGGCCCCAAGATCGAAGAGAAGAGTCGAAGCAAATCCTAATCGAGGTATCAGAAGGTAAGGAAAATAAAGCTGACAATGGCCGAGACGAGGAGAGGCTATTGGTCTCGGTCGTCACTAATGGTGATGTTTGGTTGGTGTGTGAGGAGGACGAGGTGGTTAACTTGATTGAGCATGAGTTTGACTGGGTAGTGGATATTGGTGCATCACTCCATATCACATCATGGAGGGGATTCTTTACCTCATACACTTCGAGTGATTATGAAGTGTTAAGGATGGACAATGAAGGGATGTCTCGGGTTATTGGTAGAGGTGACATGTCCCCTGTCACCAACAATGGAACTCGATTGCTGCTAAAGGATGTATGACACGCCTTAGACATCTGAATGAATTTGGTTTTAGCAAGCAAGCTGGACGATGAAGGGTCCTGTAACACGTTCTGTGAAGGTGTATGGAAACTGACCAGAGGGTCTCTAGTATTTGCCCATGGAAGGAGGTCTTGTGCCTATATGTGTTGCATGCCTCCGTAGCAGCCGGAGAGGTACATGTCGCAAGCAATGAAGAGTCCTCAAATTTATAACACCATTGACTGAGCCACATAAGCGAAAAAGGACTGAATAGTTTGGTTGGAAAAGACCTTCTCGGAGGCGTAAAGGAAGCTAAGCTGAAAACTTGTCCTCATTACTTGACAGGAAAGTAACGATGAGTCTTATTTCACAGAGACTCGTCTATCAGGAAGGCTGAATTGTTTGAGTTGGTTCACACCGATATATGCGGCCTGTGCAAGGAGAAGTAGCTCGGAGGAGCACTATACTTCATCACATTTATTGATGATTGTTCAAGCAAGTTGTGGGTATATCCGCTGAATACGAAGGATCAAACCCTTGGTATGTTTAAACATTTTCATACATTGGTGGAGAGGCCGATAGAGAAGAAGTTGAAGCGTATTCTGAGTAATAACGGTGATAAGTACATTGGACCTTTTAATGCGTGTTGTCGCTCTCATGGTATTCGGTATCAAGGGACCCCACTGAAAACACCACAATTGAATGGGGTGGCTGAGTAGATGAACAAGACATCGATGAAGAGAATTTCCTGTGTACTCTTGGAGGCTAAATTCCCTGGATCGTTTTGGAGGAAAGTTTTGAAGGCAGCAACCTATATTATCAATCGATCTCCGAGTGACCCATTGAATGGAAAAATTCCAAAGAAGGTGTAGTCTAGTAGGAAGGTGTCCTACGTCCACCTATGAGTGTTCGGGTGTAGGGCCTTTGTTCACATCCTGAAGGACAAAATGAGCAAGTTCAAGCCGGAGATGAGAGAATGCATCTTCCTTGGTTATTGGGAAGACGAGTTAGGCTATTGGCTCTACGACCTAGTTAAAAAAAAGCTCATTCGGTCAAGGGATGTAGTATTCATTGAAGATGAAATGATAGAAGATTTTGGCAAGAAGACGAAGGTCTCTTCCAATAATGACAATGGCCGGGCTGCTAATACAAGCATTGAGTTTGTTTGACCAGAACCATTTCATCAAGAGGTCGGTGGCCATGATATTATTGAAGAGGATGGAGACCGGGGGACTCTGACACCCGATAGGGATGAGGATGACATTACGCCTTATGATGTTCGTATGATGTTGGCCGATGAGTATGTACAGCTCATGGATGGAGGGGAGCCAGAGAGTTTTGAGGAAGTCATGAAGGATGAGCGTAGAAAGGAGTGGATGGATGTTATATAGGACGAAATGAGTTCACTGCATGAGAATCGCGCATTTGAGCTGCCACAGTTGTCAAAAGGGAAGTAAGCTCTAAAGAATAAATGTGTCTTCCATCTAAAAACTGATGAGAATAGCCCAAAACTAAGGTATAAAGTAAGGCTAGTGTGAAAGGCTTTAACTAGAGGAAGGGTATCGACTTTGACGAGATCATTACTCCAGTTGTAAAAATGTCTCCAATCCAAGTGGTGTTTGGATTGACCGCTATTTTTGACTTGAAAGTGGAACAGCTAGATATTCGGATGGTATTTCTCCATGGTGACCTCAACGAGGAAATTTACATGGAGCAGCCGAAGGGATCTGAATCGAGAGGAAGAAAAGACTGGTGTGTGATTTGAGAAAGAGTTTGTTCGGGCTGAAATAGGCCCCTAGATAGTGATATAAAAAGTTCAAGTTTATTATGGTTGGTCAAGGGTACCGTAAAACTATTTCGGACTATTGCGTCTTTGTACAGAGATTTTTCGAATATGACTTTATTATTCTTCTTCTCTATGTAAATGGCATGCTAATTGTCAATCGAAATGCATCCCAGATTAAGGAGTTGAAATAGCAGCTCGAGAAGGTGTTTGCCAAGAAAGATTTGGGGCCGGCGAAATAAATTCTAGGTATCAAGATATTTCGTGATCGTAAGGTAAGAAAGTTGTGGCTGCCTCGGGAGGACTACATTGAGAAAGTGCTCCCGGAAGAGGGCTATATTTCGTAATGTCGACATGGTTGGAGATATTGACTCCCGGAAGTCTACCTCGAGATACATGATAAAGTTTATGGGAGGAGTATTCTCTTGGCAATTGAAGTTGTAGAAGTGCGTAACTCTTTCGACTATCGAGGCGGAGTTTATTACTGTGACATAGGCGAGTAAAGAAATGTTGTAGATGGAAAATGTCATTCAGGAGCTTGGCTTCAAATAGGAGAGATACGTGTTACTTTATAATAATCAAAGTGCAATCCACCTCTACAAAAACTCTTCATTCTACTCCAAATCGAAGTATATTGATGTTCGATATCACTAGGTTCGCACCCACTCGACAAGGTCAGAATTTAAAAAAATGAATCGGATATGATGATCAAGGTACTACCGAGGATGAAGCTTAAAATCCATCGCAGTATTGCCGGAATGATGGATATCGTCCTCACACAGTCATGATGGAAAGTTTGTTGGGATATGAGTCACTCTTGTGTGAGCTCATATTCAGTTGAAAGGTCGATTGGAGGTGTGGTTGAACACTCACATGGGTATAATAATAAGATAGAGAATTGTGGTGTTCGTTTGCACTACACACGGCAGCAAAGTGGCTGATAGTAACCAAGGTCAAAGGGCGTCTAGCCGGACTACTGGGTCGAAGGCCAGCCATGACGGAACTAATGATGAAGGATGACTAGTTAGTGACAAGACGAATGCCGACTGGTTGAACTGGCGAGATGAAGGCCAACTGGCTAGACTGGTGAGACGAAGGTGACCAATTGGCTAGACTATCTATTTCGAGAGGTGACCAGAGTGATGAAATCTAAAGGAATATTGGATTGCTTGAATGATGACAGACTACAGGGCATCTTTAGGGTTTATGAAAAGCTCACTAGAACTCCCTTTAGGACTTATAAAAGGGAGTGCGTCTAAGAGAGGCTTTAGAAAAATTACTTTATAAAATTAGAGATATTAGTGAGTACCGCTAGTGAGAGAAAGTGAAGAAAATATAGAAGAATATTTTCTTGCTCTTACTCTAGAGTTTTTTACTACTGCTCGGGTCCATTAATATGAGATATCAGGTTCTTATATTGAGGTTCATATAACCAAATTTTATATAGTGAAAATTTATAGACTTAAATTTTTTTTTCTTATTTAGAAGAGAATTTTTTATGTAAATTTTTATCAGATTTTATTTTTTGATTGTCTTCCTGTGTGCTATGTTTCGTCATTGTCACCATTCATTTTTTCTCATTAATTCATCCAAGCCGGTAGTGGTTACTCTCAACAAGTTTTACATTCAATAAATGGGTAATCGAATAGTTCTTTTGATTTCGATATGAAAATTCACTCAAACAAAGGATTGTAATGACACTAAAAATCGGAGACTGATTGATGCATGTGAGGATGCTCAATGTGTGTTGCACTAGTACACATGCATAAATGGCACCTGATATAGCATTCATATGTCAATTTCAGTAAGTGGATGAATATAGTTTTTGTTTGTGTTGTTCAAATGTTATTCATGGTAAGAAAATTCTAATATAAATTTTAGATTAGATTTAGAATATTTAAAACACAAGTACTATTGCACGAAGAAAAAAGAAAGAAAAGAAAGAATGAAAAGATTGTTAACAACCGATTAATATTTGATTTGAATTTAATCATTTTCAAAAGTTTGGTATGTTATTGAAGTATTAGTTTTTGAACATTTTATCGATTGGATACTCATTTTCTTATTATATTCTATTCTTACAAGTCTCTAAGTACGTTGAGATTATATTCCACAAACTATTCACACGTATTGTTATGAATAGCTCTTAGATAATGTTACTTATAACAAAATTGTAGATATTGTTTAGAGGTTCTTCTGAAAATTTTCTTTTAGTTGAAAAGTGTTTTCCACACCAAATTTTTTTGTCCAACTTTAGTGTGCCGTGGCATATTTATTTCTTATGCTTTATTAGGAAAGAATAGTAGTTGACATATTCCATTATACTACTGTGTGCGAAATTCAAATCCTAGTAAATCATATCAGAGTGCAAGGTTTTTTGTGTGAAAACAATATTCGATGGCATTGACATCGAAAGGCTTACTTTTCTCCATTAAATAATTTAACAGGCAAAATATTTTTATTTCTTAGTGAGAAAGAGTAAGGAACATGTTGACTAGAGAAGAAATGATTAAAACATTGAGAAAGAATGATTGATAAGATATAAGGAATTTAGTTAATTGACAATCAAGTTATTTTGTATATATTATACTCTTTTAGGAAACTATTGAATTGTTATATTCAACGAAGGTATAGATAAAACTTAAGGATTGGTATAAATCCAAATTCTTAGCGACATGGCTACACGTGAAGAAATTACATGTCATCCGATTGTCAAGATGAGAAAATTTTGAGAAGTATTTAGACGAGTTCAATTGGATTATGAAACAAATATCGATTATTGGTGATGAGAAAATCAATGTTGAGGATAAAGATGTTGGCATTATTAGTTTTATTGCTAACCTTATAATATCATATTGTGATGACATTATTGTTCAAAAAGGACACTTTCAATTTTAATGATGTCATCATTTCTTTACTTATTGATGATTTTAGATGAAAAAGAAGTAACGCGATTACAGGAGAGCCAAGTGTTTCAACCACAACAAGCAATCATAAGCATTAGAGATTGATAGAGAGAGGTAATATGTCAAAGAGGAACAAAAGTTGGTCCAAACTCAAAGACACCAAATGTTACATTGTTGCAAAAAGAGACATGAAATGAGATTGTTTCAAGGGAAAGTAGAAGAAGAGAGATGGTGAGCAATAAGAGAGGAATGGTGAGCAATATTGAGGAAGTCCTTCATGTCCTATACATTCAAGGATTAAAGGTATTGAAGATGGAGAATAATGGCTTATTAGGGTAGTTGGTATCGAGGATATTTGATTGCAGACAAGTAACAAAACCAAACTCGTGTTGAGGGGTGTATGATATACTCCGAATGTAAGGTTGAATTTGATTTTGATTGGTGAATTTGACAATGGGGACGTTTCGCATGACATTCAATAAAAGGTTAATGAAATCTCACTAAAGACTCTTCAATTGTAGTAAAAAGAAGTAAGTATTAGAGTCGATATTTGATGGATGTTTCAATTATCAATAACAATGCTAAGGTTATCGACAGGAGTTTTGATCAAATTGGTGGAAAGAGGTTAAGATGGAGTGTCAAGAAGAGCATCCCAATCAATGTGAAAGACATTGTAGGAGAATAGTAATACTCCAAATATATCAATAGAAAGAAAAAGAGTTCCGTTTACGCTAGTAGAGTTTGACGCTAAGATCCTCGTGATGTGAAAGTTGCAAAGTGTAAGAGATGATGACTATCAGAGATATGAAAGATCTCCCACAAAGTCGTGAGAAAAGTTTATTACATTTTTAAATCACTTGCTTGTGAGTTTAATACCTAATGTATGAGTCATCTTGTGGTTTGCTTGATTTTATTGTTGGACTTCACTTAAGTGAATGATTAGAGTAACTTAAGAGATTGATACCTAATGGAGAAACGACAGGTTGTTTATGCATATGTTCCAAAAGCAAGTGCACCTAAGTCATTTGAGCTACGGTGGTGCTTGTATACCAATTTCATTAAGTGCATAAAGATAATTTTTGTCTGCAATATTTAAACATCATTCAAGATCTAAATTTATATTTGTTTGTATACCAACTTCATTTTACTTTTATTGGTTGGTAAGTGTGTTAGATTTATATTTAATCGATTATTCATAGGGATTACATGTAACTAAATATTTTTAGTGAATATCATTCGAAAATTATTCCGTAATTTTTTATTTGATTGAAATGAAATTTTTACTTTAAATCTTTTGTACAACTCGTATATGTTTTGTTGCATATTTTTCATTGTACTCTACCAGGAGAGAAGGCTAGTTGACATTTGATGAAGAATTTATGTGAGTGTTACAAATTCCAACAATATGTTCAAGAAGTATCAAAGCTATTAAATAAATATGAAAGCCATAGTTTTTGTGAAAATAAACTTATCTTGTGCTAGGAATATGTGACTTTTGTTAACCAAAATATTTCACTTTCAAATATTTGTAAGCATGATTTGTCATATGATCCAACACTTTGAACAAATGTCCATATTTACATTCTAAGAGCTCAAAAAGTCAGATAGTTTTGAAGGTTTATTGAGATTGAAAGTTAGGAGAACTATGTAAAAATCATGTAAGTTCTTGAGTTTAGCAAAGTCGGGATTTTGGCATTGCTAAAACTCTTATTTGTTTCTTTAACATTTGCTAAAAGTCTTAAATCTTAACTATTTATTAGATACCAAATAGTAAAACTTGTTCGAATAAATGAATCTCCCCAATAGTTCAATTCAGTGTTCTCCCCTAACACATTGAAGGAGATGAACCACACCAAATTAGGCCTATATATGATTGAGGCTCCAATTAATAGATGAAAGCAAAGAAGGTCGAACCAAGCAAATTATCCTCAAAGCATTCGGAAAGATCTAACAATATTATAATATAGACTAATTACAGTTAAAAGTTACAATTAAATTATATAAAATTATACTTGTTTAAGTCTTGGCATCTCAGACCAAGGCTAGTCTTCTAAGAATATAGATGTCTATGATGTAATTTCTCCTCTAAAGTGTGTGGATGATGAATAAAATATTATGACCTTCTATAATTTAGAGATAGGAATATGAGGGGAAAAAAAGAAAAGAAAAGTTCAGCCTCTCTCTTGAAAATTCTCAAACACTTAAAAAGAAAAGATGGCTATTTCTACATTAAAGGGTTCCTATGCACCTTAGTGTAGGAATTCCTTCGAGTTAGGGGCCATTCATCCAACAGCAAGCATTTGATTTTTAGAAAAAAATTTAAAATATTATTTTTATATATTTTTAATTTTATAATATAGGTATTTGGATTTTTAATATTTAAAAAAATTTAAAATTTATTTTATACTTTTAAAAGATAAATTAAATATGAATCGTTGGATCGAGAAACAATATGAGAACCCAACGATCTCCCGGAGTTAGAGGGACTCCTCCGTGCTACTAGATCCTATAATCACCACTTTTTGATAAAAAAATATATATAGTATGTTTTTACACTAAAGGGCCCATGGGTTTTTAGAATGATATGGCTTTTACAATTAGATAAGGTATGATTTAGTGTAAATATTTATAAAAGGTAATATGGAAAAAGTTTTTTGACTTTTTTTTTTCCAAATTTTAAAGTATTGAATCACACAAATTGTGAAAAATATAATAAAAAATAATCATAATTATAATGTTCAAGTTTAAATTTCATTTTAATGATAATTAATTAAATTAAATTAATTAAAATTGATGTCAAATGAGGAAAATAATTGGGTCAATAGTTAATTTTGGATTGAGTTTTGTAGGTTAATGAAAACTTGACTGACGTCCGATATGCGTCTATGTGTGTTTTGGGTAGGGAGGTTGCGTCTGACTGTCACCTGAGTGGGATTCGAGCATGCTTTCTAGATTAATTCGCGGTCGATGCACATTCGAGAAACACTCGAGTGTACTGAGGTAAAATTCCAACGACTGATGAGTGCCCAAGACACCACACTTGTGCACCACTCTTCTATATATATTATATTCAAATGATTTTTGGTTATTTTCTGTCAAAATTTGAGAGATGAGAGAGAATGAGAAGAGAGAGAAAGTTAGATAAACCAATTCAAGATGATCTCAAATAAGATTTTAATAATTTGAAATTAAGACAAGTACATCTCTAAGCCTTCCTTTCTTGGTTGCTAATTTTTTTATTTTTCGAATATTTATTATTTTAAATACTCATCATGACATATTTTTATAATTAAATTGTTTAAATTTCATATGTATGAACTCTGACTCTTACTTTTCTCTATTTTTATAAAAATTATGTTCTTAATTCGTGTACATTAGTTTGACGGATCATTTTTATAAATATATTTGTGCATGCATTTATAATCTAATTTAATATTTTAATATGACATGAATTTTGAATATAATATTCTTACATGCAAATATGATTGTATTTTGCCCACCATTGCTTGATATTAAGCCTACTAATTTATAATGTGATAATTTTATAAATGTAAGTCAAATGTTCAATAAAATATAAAAATTATAATAAAATTCACACCTCACAAGCATATAAAAAGCACTAAAAAATAGTATCAACAAAATTGTGAAAAACACAAAACCACTATCTAATGATATCCCCCACATGGTTGATATGTCTATATACTATGACTATATAAATGGGGCAACAATCTACTATTATATCTAGTGACCTTTCGTATATAAATGATATAGTAAACATATTATAACTAATATTTTTTGGTTAATTATCTTATAATGGTTCATTTAAAATTCAAATATTTATAAGATTGAGCTTATATAATTTTTCTACTAAAAATTATCCTTTCTTCTTTCTGATTCCGTATCTTTTCCTATTTTTTTCTTTCTTTTAATCCGAAATCTCAGCCAAATGAGCCTAAATAAGGTATCCAAGCTCTTTAATAACATTAGCCTAATTAAGCTTAAGGTTCTTAATCAAAATGATATGGCAAATGGTGCATTAGATTACTTCTAATTTACATTTGAAGGAAATTAATATATTTAATTGAGTATAACTTCGACACTAAAACAATGCGAAGGAGTGAAGTCCAGGGCAACTGGCACACGTATGCTATCATGCACATATTAGGTATAAGATTCTACTTGAATTATTCAGATATACCTTTTATATTTGCATCAGATATAAGTTCTTGATTTTTTTTAAACATGTACATTTACTATGTGTTATGGTCTGTTTCATCTTGAAAAAGTTAACTTGAGTCTAATTAAAACACATACATTATAGTACTTAAAAAAATGGGTCACGTATACATTGATACAGCCTACCCAAAATTAGCACTCTGAATGTCACATTTTTTCCACAGGTTTTGTGCGAGATACACTCAAAATGCATCTGAGGCACTTCAATTCATTTTTTTTTTAAATATGGAATTCACAACTAAATGGTGAGAATATGATCTTCCAATGATCCATTGCTCAATGCCACTTTTTATCTGGTTTTTATTAGATTTTGGGTCATTTTTTTATGAGTTATAATCCTAATAAATCAGTTATCCGAAGGTTTGTTCAATTTAGTACAAAAACTTATATAAGTGAAAGATTGAAGGGGTATGTAAGAGGATGCCCGATGGACACATAAGTTGGTGTTCATGCATGGATAGTAAAAGTAATAGTCCTTGAATGGCACCTAAGGAGGTGCATGTGCGTACGAACCAAAAGTAGGCGTGTATGGGGTGCTCGTGTACCAATAGCAGAAGTTTCTAAGTTCGAGGAGCGTCTAAAAGGCACACATCCGTAAAGTGGACATTTGATGTGCATCCAAAGGACATTCATACTTCGGCACAGGTATAAAGTGTCCTTATGTAAATTTAAGATAAAAAATTTCTGAGTTCATTTAATAGAATCGGCAGTGCATAAAAAGAGAAAAAAAATAAAAAAGAGATAAGAGATAAGAGGAAAATTTTTAATATCTGATCAGAGTTCAACTTAGATTCTATTCTTTATTAAATTTAGATACGTCATTTTTGTTTTGATTACAGGATATATTATAATTTGTTATCCATTTTTTCATTATATTTTTTTCTAATGAGTTGTTAGATATATTAGAGTTATATTATCATTTATTCGCAAGATTGTTGTGAAATGATCTCGGAATGGGGTTATTTAAAACTATACACTTTGTGATAAATTTATCCAAAGGTTGTATTATATTTTTTTGTAAAGAAAATTTTTTACGTTAAATATTACCATATAATTTATATATTTATTTACGTATTTTGTTTATTATACTCTCATGATATTTAGCGTTTTATGATTAAAAAAAGTTAAATTTATTTTTACTGTATTAATTATGTGCGTATTTTGGATTTCAATAATTTTATATATGGTACGCTGAAAAACTATGGGGCATGCCTGGATGAATATTCTTTTCAACTAGATAGTATCCATTCTCTTATGTTCTTATTTATTTATTTATTTATTTTTTTGAAAATTTTAAAGAAAATAAAATAATAAGAAAAATAAATTTCTAAGAAAATTATTTCTCTTACTGAATTTCTTACGACTAGGCACTGCGTGGTCGTAGACTTCAACTCCTACGAAATAAAATGAATCAAACCTCCCAAGAGAAGTTATAAAGGAAGAAATGATGATAATGAATTCTAACATAGAATAAAATAAATAAGAATAAAATATTTATTTTTATAAATATTGAAAAGGCACGTTTTGTCTTATTATTTTTTAGACCCGTTAAAGATATAGTGGAAGCAATAATAAATAATAAATTAAATATTCGATAACGTAAGGGATATTTAGCTACAGATAAAAAGCGGATCTAATAAGCAACACATTAACAACAATAAAATGATAATAATAGACCGATTTTTATGAAGTGGCTTCTAACACGGTATCGAGAAAAACACTCCGGGCTTCAACGGCCGGGGAAGCAATGCACTATGAAAATCAGTGTAGGATGGTTCCCAGCGACTAATAGTTCGACTTACTCCCGACACGTGATCCCTACCAAGGAACTCCTTGGATTTATAATACGGAACCGGACTCCTTCCGGTCTTCACATCAATCTTCCTAATAATTGAATTTCCAATCACGATTAGTCTCCTTCTTCACGAACCAGCGTCTCAAACGATGGTAGAAGGGAATGTTTCAAAGGTGAAAGAAAGTTGGTGAGAAAACTTCTATAGCATGTAGATCAATCTTGTAGTATAGAGTTTTCTCAAGAAGCAAGATTAATGGAGCATCAAAGGCTTTCTTCTTAAATGGGGGCTCAAAATAATCTGTCCGGAGAGCTTTTGGCGTCATTGGGGTTTCAAAATCATAAGACAATATTTATAGACCAGTGAAAAAACAGCGTTCAAAAATCTGCCCGTTGGGCGCCGAGCGGGCGGGCGGCGGCGCAGCGGGCTACCTTAGTTTTTCGGCTCAGCGGATATCGAGCATGAGTTCAGCGGCCCAATTTTTAATACACAAAGTTTATGCGCTCGACACAGTGGGCTCCATTGACCGGCGGGCGATCTTTGGCATCAGGCTCGGCGCATGGAGGGCGGAGATATTGAAACTTTAACCCGACCCAACCCGACATCAATATAATAATACATAAAGTCACGGAATATGCCAATAAGATAAAAGTCTCTAACAATCTCCCCTTTGGCAATTTCGTGACAAAACTCATAAAATAAAAAATACAAGAGAATCACGGGTTGAAAGTTTATAAAGATAAAACTAGTTAATACATGAAAACCTACGCCTAGTGATACAAAAGAGATACATAAAATATTAAATAGTTAAACAAGAGCTGCTGAGGCGATGTGATGAAAACTTATGGGAACAGCCTGTATACTTTAGTGCCATGGGCAAGCAAGGTTAGTACCAACAAGATAAAAGATAATAGCAATTTAACGGCATGCATGGTACATTGGCATGAGAACATACACCAAACCTCCCCCTAACGAACATACTCAATACTCCCCCTAATGAGGTGATAATAAACTTAAATGACATGAAAATAATAAAAAAACCCCCAAACAAGCGAGGCTTTTTTCCGTCTCCCTAAGCTCCCCTATCAAAGTGCATCAAAATTTATCTCCCCCTTTTTGTCACGAATGGCTAAGGGGTAATGTAGCTCACTTTTCTTAAGACAAACTTGTCTCCTTTGAATGCACTATTGTATTCAAGCTTTTAACTTGTGCATCCAAATGTTGAAGGTGATAAAACAAGTTTATTCACGTTAAGCCCTAGTTTTTGGTTGTGCAAAGGATTAATGGTGTAGCACCTTGGGCGAATGTGACCAACTTTCCACATACATGTAGGTAGGCACAAACTTAGGGATGGAAGAATTGTTCATGGCCTTGTGGTTACCTAGATTAGATGGGCCAAATCCTTTATTCACTCGTTGAGGCACGGCCTTGATGACTTTGAGTGTGTGGGCATGATTATGTGAAATTTTCATGGCGGGAATAAACAAAGTTTTAGGTTCCACATCGGTTTGTACAAAGTTCGCAACATACCCCAAACCCTGTTTATTTCACCAATTTTTCCCAACTTTATTAGCATATGATCTAATTTTGTAGACCCATTTGAAAATTGTTTCAAATCTTTTGAAGGCCTCAAGTTGATTCTAAAGTTGTTATTTGCTTAGCACATGAGACTTTGATTCTCTAATTTCTTGAGTTTTAGAATCTAATTCAGATTGTAGAGCTAATCTTTCTTGTTCCAACTCAATGACCCTCATTGTTTAAGGTTTTATTTTGTTTCTTTACTTTCAAGCATTCCCTAAATAGTTTATCGTAAGCTTCTTGAAGGCCATCAAATTCAATTTGCTCGGCCTCGAGTCATCAGATTGATTAATATTATCTAGAATTTTCACACATGGAAGTCATAAAAGCCATGTATGGGGCCTTTTTTCAGAACATTTTCACCCTCTTCTTCTTCGTCATATCTTAGGGTCATATTAGCTTTAAGGCTTGACCTTGTTGGCGTTTAAGGTTTGGGCATTCAGCCCGATAGTGGCCAAAGCCTTTACACTCATGGCATTGGACTCATTGGGAAGTTTTTAATTTGGAGTCCTTACTCTCACGTCGGTCTTTCTTCTCAAATTTATGTGATCGTTTTAAGTCTACATCTAGTTTTTCTGATGAAGAATTCTTTTTCTTTAAGAATTTTTTAAAATTCTTAACAAATAATGAAAAATCATCATCGCTACATGATTCTTCATCGGAGTCCCGATTTCGCTCTTCCCAACTTGATTTTAAGGCAATTGATTTTTGTTTCTTTGATTGAGGCAATGTGAGCTCATACGTTTGTAGGGATCCTACCAATTCTTGATTTTCAGATTGTCTAAGTCTTTACTTTCTTCAATTCTTTTTCTTACTTTTGGCCTAAATCGTTGGGTAGCAAGGATCGTAAGACTTTTCTAACAATTTTATTCTCAGGGATTCGTTCTCCTAAATTAAACGTGGAGTTTACAATATCATTTAACTGGGCATAGAATTCATCGAAGGTCTCATCATCTTTCATTTTTATTTCTTCGAATCTAGTGGTGAGCATTTGCAATTTTGAATTTTTCACTAGTTTCGTGTCTTCGTGAGTAATTTCAAGAATATCCCGTGCATCTTTAGAAGTCTCACACATTGAAATCCGTTTAAACTCATCGGGAGATACAGCCATAAAAATAGCATGCAACCCCTTACTATTCCAATTACATGCATCAAGTTCCTCTTTGGTCCATAAAGATAGGGCTTTGGGTTCGTTGCCCGAGGAACTAGTGGGTGGAGTCCACCCAACTTGGGTACTTGCCCAAACACGCTCATCTAGGGATTTTAAGAAGGCTCTCATCCGAACCTTCCAATAGGCATAGTTACTCCCATCAAAGAAAGGAGGAACGGAAAGCGATCCACTCGTATACATCTAGATCGGGGTCGCGGATTGTAACTTGTCTCGATACCAATTGAAAAGGCACGTTTTGTGCCACGTGTTTTGACCCGTTAAAGATATGGCGGAAACAACATTAAATAATAAATTAAATATCCGATTCCGTAAAGGGATATTTAACTCTAGATGTAAACGGATCTAATAAGCATCTGACATTAACAACAATGAGCAATAATAATAAAGACTCAATTTTTGGTCATGAAGTGGTTTCTATCCACGGTATCGAGAAAACACTCGGGCTTCAACGGGCGGGGAAGCAATGCACTATGAAAATCAACTGCCGGCCGGGTGGTGACGCGCTAACCTAGCCGACTTACTCCCGACACGTGATCCCTACCAAGGAACTCCTTGGATTTGCCCTTGGCAATTCCGAGACTCCTTCTGTCTTCATCGTCAATCTTCCCTCGAACCACTTGAATTTCCAATCACGAGCGAGTCTCCTTCTTCACGAACCAATGTCTCCGACGATGGTAAATTAGGCAATGTTTCAAAGGTGAAAGAAAGTTGGTGAGAAAACTTCTATAGCATGTAGATCAATCTTGTAGTATAGAGTTTTTCAAGAGAAGCAAGATTAATGGAGCATCAAAGACTTTCTTCTCAAATGGGGGCTCAAAATAAGTCTGTCCGGAGAGCTTATGGCGTCATTGGGGTTTCAAAATCATAAGACAATATTTATAGATGAGCCAAAAACGCGTTCAAAAATCTGCCGTTGGGCATTATCTTTACAGCGAGGCACGAGTAGCAAGCGGGCTACCTTCTGGGTTTCGGCTTGGCGGATATTGAGCATTGGCAGCAACCCCATTTTGGTTTATGCGCTCGAGCTTCAGCGGAGCTCCGAGCGAGCGGGCGGTCTTTGCCAGGCTCGAGCGCGTGGAGCGGCTTCCGAGCGAACTTTAATCCGACAAGCCCACAACCCGACATTCAATATAATAATATATAGTAATGGAATATCTGCGATAAGACAAAAGTCTCTAACAACTATAATTAGATAAAAATTAATATTTTATTATTTTACTAACCCTCTTAATTATGTGAGTAACAAAATAATAATTAATTTTTTAACATTTGATATGACAAAATAAAAAAAAAATTAAACAACACGTTAATATAAAATAATTATTTTACCATTCTTGTGAAAAAACATATTCTAACACGGAATCGATCCTAACCCGAAACCCTTGCGAAATATACGTATAAACAGTGTTTCTTTCCCTACAACTAATAGTTCACCTAGTCGCCCGTTAAGAACTAATATTACGTTCTATAATATAATAAAGTCATTGTCATATAATTTAATAATTAAATAACCTAATAGATTACATGCTTATCAATAATATCGAGCTTACATAATAGCAGGTGCACCATCAATGATCCCTGTGGATGAGAAACATTGGAGAAGAGGGGCCCCGTGTCACATTGATGCGGTACAGGACCTACGCCACACTGACGCGGTACAGGGCCTGCACCGCATGGTTCTTGGCTATTCAGATGAAATTTAAAGGTTGCAGGTTTTTTTATTTTAAATGAAAATAAAAAGAAAAAATAAAATAGTTCTCGACTATTAAATTTAATCTAAATGGTTGAGAATCTACGGCATAGACCTTATACTGTATTAGTGCGGCTCTGGCCCCCAGGCTAAAAGCTTTAGTGTTGTCAAGCAGCCGGGGAAGAGGTCAATAGAGTTCAGCTGCACAATTTTAATACACAAAGTAACAAAAGTACAAGACACATATAGCCGCCATTGACCATGAGACCATAAGTTTGGCATCACTATTAAAATATTTGAAGAGATATTGAATAAATTATATTTCTCCCAATTAGCTTCCTTGAAGACTCATCAAAGTTCCCTATAAACTATGACCGTGATTGATATTGTAAATTTAGGTTAAATTTGTGAGATTTTATGTTGAGTTTTTAGATTTTATAATCTATATTTTATATTGAAATGAAAGTTTATAAATTTAAAACTAGCTTAATAATTTATTATTATTACTAAAGTCAATTAGGTTCTAACCAGATTAGACTGCAAGAAAAATAAGTTAGAAGATAAGCTTATAGATGATAGAGCTTTGTGCCTAAATATTTGTTATGAGGATGGACTTATATTTTAGCAATCGGACTTTACAAGCACTCATTGGTCTCATGCTACAGATATCGTTATGTATAATGAGGCATTAGGTTTATAGGAGTTTTTGAATTTGATTTTTCTTTTTTGCCACGATCTTTTCTTTTTTTTCTTTCCACCCGAGCAAGCTACTTTTTTCAATTGAGTAATCACCTGTTCCCCGCAAGTCTTCATGGTTATTCTTTCTCATTGATATGTGGTTTTTTCTTTATAGACAAGGATTCTCACTCACCTCAATTGAATCTTAATAAGCCTCCTACATTCTTCTACATCAGCATGTTATGATAACTGCTTAGGAACAAAGGTGACGGTTATATATCTTGTCACTACATCACATTTCTTAAATCTTAAGATTTAAACCGTAATCCAAAAGATTACAAATTTAGTAGGACCCGCGAGAGTCGTTGGGATAAAAAGGAACTATCTCAAATGACTTGCTTAATTCACGGTTAATATACTCCTTTAAATAATATCTGCTTTCTCAGCCTTATTGTATCATGTTTTCCAACTGACATATAACCTCTCTAACAACTCTAAACTTTGACAAACCAGTCATCTGATTGAAATAGTATATATGATTTGTCAAACGGTTTCGAATAGGACAATTATTTAGCACAATAGCACTTTATTAGGGTGATCCTATAGTTTTGCCTATCAGAAGGAGTGATCTTTAAACAAAAGTCCTTCTGACAATGAAGACTCTTATCAAAGAACTCCAACCTCGCCTTTACAATCCACCCTAGTGGTTCCAGTTTAGATATCTAGTTCTAGGCACTATTATTTTGTTGCTAGGCCTATTATTAGCCGCCATCTGTGAAGGCTAAATTCAGACTTTAAGAATGTGAATTTGGGTTCAAGTGTCTTGCATTTTCTTCTTTCCAATAACTTAATTTGCTCATTTCCTCATGCATTTATTCTCTACAGTTTCCAGATTAACAAGTGAATTTGGCATGGATGGACCACCAAGTCAGTGATTCTCATAAACATGAAAGGACATATCTATATTGGGGTCATTACTGCCTTTTAGTCATGAGTTTATTTTGGCATCAACATCTTCCTCAGAGGCCTATGGCTTCGCCTATTTGAGTCATCGCCTTCACACTTCTCTTCTCAAGAAACCTGGTTTTTGGGCAAATAAAAGCTTGATTATTCACTAATCTTCAACTCTCTTTGGGGACCTCTTGCTTCCAAGACTGTGAAGAGTGTTTGTGACTTCTAGCGTGAGAATGCTTTGGAAAAGGTTCTGTAGGCTCTTGGCCTTGAGGTAGGTATTGCAATGTTTTCAATTTTTTCATCGCATCTTCATTAAAAGGAGAATATATCTGTCTCAGGTAAAATTTAACCCGGCAATACTAAACTTGCGTAGACGGCTTCTCACTTCAATTGCCATCTATGCTTTCCTATGATTCTCAAGCATGATTACGGTGGTGGCGGCGATAGTTGTTCCAACCAGGACAAGCCACAAATGGGGTTAATGGTTGGGTATCTGCAACAGAGTTGAGATTTTTCTCTCTTTTGGTCCAATGTTCATGTCTATCTCCATGCCAATGGACTGCCAAAGAGCATTGTATACATTTTGATTTCCATGCCTACAAACCAATGAAGGGCTTTGTGTAAATGTCGACTTCTATGTCTACAGGCCATCGGAGACCTTGATAAATTTTAGTCTTTTTTCCGCAGCTTGTGCAGGGAAGTGAGATTGTACAAATTATGCAAAATATTAATAGGAATTTGGCTTTTATTTTTGCTCGTGTTCCGTTTATCAATGCAAATTTGGGTTTCTTTTCTTCAAATGGTTAATTAGATATTGTTGAAGAATTAAACAAAGAATCATGAGTGGCTTTTAGTATTCAAGCTGATGAAAATTTTCTATTTTGAGATCATATTTGTGTACTCAATGTTGCAAAAATAAAGAAAAATTTTTTAAATAAAACCCTTAGAACCAAGTGCACAATTAACACATGAATTAACAAGATTTATCAAATTTGAGAAAGCCCATTTGGTAAAGAAACACGAAAAAAATGTAATTTTCATAGAAAGATGTTTCGTTTACTAACAAATTACAACCGAGCATTAAAAATTGCCAAGATTTTTACAGCCTTGCTTATTTCCAGCCGGAAATAGGAATATATTATTATAGATTTTGTAGTTAGGTTGCTTAGAATAGCTAAAAAATATGATGTCATCTAGGTAATAATAGATCGACTAACTAAGCATATCTCATTGCAGTGAGAACCACATTCTCAAGGACCACTTAGCATAACTCTATATCAATGAGATCATGATGTTTCATGCAGTCCCGACATCAATCTTAGCAGATAGAGATTCAAGATTCTTATCTAAATTTTAGGAAAACTTACATAAAAAATTAGGTATGAAATTAAAATTCAAAATATCTATTCATTCGCAAATAGATGGACTGTCAAAACAGACAATAGAAATTTTAAAAAATATACTTAGAGCCTCAATTTTGGAGATGAGAGCAATTGGGATAATTATTTATCATTTGATGAATTTACATATAATAATAACTACCAATAAAGTATTTGTTCTTAACTTTTTGAAGCTTTGTATAAGAGGAGGTGTTTATCTTTGATTGATTAGGAGAAGATAGATGATCATAGATTTTTGGATCCAGAAAAAATACAAGAGACTTCAAACAAGCTTAAATTGATTTGAGATTGCTTGCAAATTGCCCTAAGCTTAGATAAGAACAATGCCGATTGCAAGAGATCGAATTTGAGTTGTGAAGTGGACAAACATAGATTTTTAATTGTGACTCTCCAAGGAAAGGAGTGATAATATTCAGTTTTAAGGGTAAATTAAAATCAATTGACATTTGATCATTTAAGGTGAGACAATAGATTGAGGATGTAGTTTATAAGTTAGTATTATTTCCTAACTTAGCTGATATTGATGACATATTCCATGTCTGATTCTTTGAAAGTATGTATCTGACCCCTCCCATATCATCCAACATGAACCTTTAAGGATTAGCAAGGATTTGACTTACATGAAGAAACCAATTCAAATTTCGAAGAGGCAAGATTAAGTTCTTTGTACTATAGTGATATCTTTATTTAAGGTGTTGTGGAGGAATCGCACATTTAAAGAAGCCGCATGGGAATGAAAAGATGTTATTCAAGATAAGTATCCACACATGTTTTACCATTGAGGTATGCAAATTTTATGGACAAATTTTTATGAAGAGTAAAAATTTGTAACATTCGATCCCTAATTTATACTTTATAATGTCAAAATTAATTAATTTATTGAGAATAATCATGTGCCCAGATAAAAATTAAATAATTTAAAAAAGTGATGTGACACCTAACTTATACTTCAATGGACACGTGCAATGGTAATAGAATGAGATGCCTGAGAGACATAAAAGGGTATACTTGTGCATGAATGGTAGTATAAAGTAACCCTTGATGTGTACCTAAGTTATACTCGTGTGTGCATAACAGAATGAGATGACTTTGAAGAGCACATGAAGCACGTTCATGTGTGCGTGATAGCAGCTATCCGCCTTAAGCCACACATAGAGGACATATATGCATTGATAATTTTTTAGCCTCACACCTGTTGGGTATATAATTGGTTCTTGTGTGCTAATCTAGGCATATTAGTGACCTTTGGGTTATTTTTAGTCATTTTTGCCTGAATTTTGAGAGTAAAAAAAAAAAAGAAGAAGAAAGAAAAAGTGAATAAATGTGATTTCAAAACTTTTTCAAATTAGATACTGATAAAATTAAATTTAAGACAAATATATCTAATTAAATCATTTTCTTTATTTATTGGTAAAATCTTCATAGTATTTATTTCGATTTTTGTTTAAATACACATACATGTAATTCTTCATTGTCCTTTGATTTTACTTACATGTGTGTCCATATTGTTTATATTTTATGGGATTTTAAAAGATTGTGCCTAACAAGGCGTGCCTTATAAAGGCGTGGATACCTCTTCCATTGTGGAGCCGCGTTTTGGGGGCGGGCTGGGCGTCTGCTAGGAACAAAATCATGCGGGCTGCGTGTTGGCACAGGGCGCGTAAGTTCCCCCAACCCAAAACGGACAATATCCACGGTGCGGATGCGCGAGGACGTTACGGATGGTATCGAGCCGGGATCCCGGTCGGGGCAGTGCGACGAGGCCCAGGCCCGGGGTGGTGGTTGTAGAGTCCCATATCGGATGGGGAGGTGAGCAGAGCGTGCCTTATAAAAGGCGTGGATACATCTTCCATTGTGGGCCAGCGTTTTGGGGCGGTTGGGCCGTCTGCCAGGAACAAAACCGTGCGGGCTGCGTGTTGGCCTGGGACGTCGTAAGCTCCCCCAACCTAAAGCGGACAATATCCACAGTGCGGATGCGCCGGGGACGTTACATAACATATATGATTTGTTAAGGAAATTTAAAATCTTTGGATATTTAGTCTTACATATCTTTGAATACATGTATTTAACAAAAACTTTACATTGTGATTTCTAAGGATTATTTATAAATTTATTATTTGTAGTAGAGTATTTCGTTTTATTGGAATAAGAACTATTATATAAAATTAATATAATATATACGGATATATCTTAATATTTGTAAACAAATATCGTTATTTAATGTCCACGGGTTTAAAAAGGTGGCATTTGTCCCTAATAATTGGATATAATATGTAGTTGGCCTACTCATAGGTCTTAGATAATAATGTATAACCCGTTCTATAGGAAAAATTTATAACCCAACTACCAATATTTATTCTCAATTGGTGAGGTTATTACTGACCATTGATTCTTACTTAATTCTGTATTTCATACATTATTATTTATATTTGATCTTCTCCTAATTTTTTCATATATATTTGCATATATATCTTTATTGAGTATCAGACTCATTATTATATATATGTTTCATAACTTTTTAGATTAGTTTGTTTGGATCTCTTGTTGTAAAATGGATGAGACTTTGAAGGACTTGACTATAATTGTTCAATTGTGTATTTTGGATTTCTTGTCAAGTTTGCATACATTTAGACTCTATTGTGGGATTGTATTTGGATAGATTTCTATATATTCGAGTCAGTGAGCCCCTTTTGTAGATTGTTTTATGTTGAGATGATAATGTTATTAGAGTTCTATCAATAGATGATTTTCTTTATAATTTTGATAAATTTCATACATATATTTGACCGTAAGAAAAAACGAGTGTTTGGCCAATTTTAGAATGCTTGTATAATTATATTAGGCATAAATAACGGAAGTTAATCTTTGGTTTGCAATGTTCTATCCAGTCTCAGTCTCAATTTTTGGTTTGTGGTTATCTTTAATAAAGTTTTAATATTTTGATTTAGTATCGAGCTATGACAAATTTTCTCAAAACTCCTCTCATGATAGTCGGCCTATTGTGGGACCAAGTCCAATTCATCTATTTTCATATATAATATGGGTAAGTTACACAATCATCAACTTAAAAATTTTGACAATTAAACATATAACATAAAATCTACGTAATATGTAAATACACTTACGTTGCCATTTTACCCCTCAACATGACCAATGACAATGGACATTTTAGGAAGTTGAATACATAAAATTTTATTAATAATTATGATATAACAAATCTATAGAAGATTTTCTAGTTTCGTTAGAATTTGTATAAAAAGGATAGTTTTTTTTTCACCTTAATACACAGGTAGGGGCATTTGAAAAATTTATGAACCATTAAATTTTGTTACTTATAGGATTTTGTCATTATAATCATTATTTCTTCTAATCTACCAAATAATTTAAAAATGCAACTCTTGGGTACTGTAATAGCTAGAATATATAATAATATACACATGTTGTGAATTGATATATATGTACCATGTGCATCATGATTTTCACCCTTGAGAAATTTTAGAAATCTTCTCAACGATATTAGATTTATACATACATAAATATAATTTATCATTATTCACGCATGATCAATTCTTACTCATGTCACAGTACCATATGGTTGAACCACAAGGACCATTCCCTCTTTCACATTATGTGAAATAAGAATTATTTTACATCTATTGTAGGATCTTAGTAGGATTGTAATTCTTAAAGAAGGATTAGATCTATTTACTTGAATAATTAAAATATCATTATTCTCTTTCTTTTCTTCGTAGTTCGGCTACCAATGTCTTCTCTTCTCATTCTCCTCAACTTTCTTCTAACAATGAGTGATAAACTTTTACCTAGACTCTTCTTATATTAATAGATCATTAAAAAAAAAATACCCTAATTTAGATTACATACGTGCAACCTTAAATCTACTCAGATACACCCAATATGGCAACCTTTTTACACTTAATCCTTCTGTTAACACTATCCTTGTCTATATTAATCCACTCCATTAAGCAAGAAGAAACTAGGATTTTCTTCTTCTGCATGCATAGCCAGCCACCCCTCCTTTTTGTAACCTTCCACTTTTCAATCCACTCCTTGGTACCACTATTAACTTCACTTAATCTTTCTTCATTACTCACAAAGCAACCTTAGCTTATTCAAAGTTAGTATAGCCAGCCTCTCTTGCACAATTGAGCTTTAAAGTACCCCATCACACTCTAAGCCCTTTTAGGTTAGTCTCCCTTAGCCTTCATACACCACTCTTAACCTGTCAAAACTCTCATATTTGTAACTTTAAAATTTTAATTACCTTATTTACTACTAATTGATCCTATATTGTCATCTAATTTACTATAACTGACTATCTTATAGAAATTATTATTTCTATTTCCTTATTTAAATTTTTAGGCAACTCTAATAATTAGAGAAATTAAAATCTCATTATTAATTGTTTTTTACCAATAAAATGAATTTATTTAATTAGATAATTGTAAATTTACCATCTTATCTTTGATCACATGGCCCACCATTACCATACTTGGGTTTCACACTAGGTAAATTGTAACTCTAAATGTGACCACCATAACTTACCTTTGGCCGACAACCTTAGTTTACTAGTGTTCACATTTTACATCATCAAATGAAAACAATTAATATGATTATTTTTCTTCTAAAAACTGATCTGCATTGAATATTTTCAAACCATGTTTAATTTAATATCTTCTAAGTTCATGCAAGCAGAGCAATACTTCTAACATCATGAGTAGTTCTATCATAAAATATTAAATATCTTATAATAAAATATCTTAAACGGTACATCCTTAAAATATTCAAGATATTATAATGGCAGCTTTGAAAAGGGCCTGTCAATATTTCACCTCTGGTGTTATCGCCACCGCTCCCTCCTTGATTGCCCTTTCTTCTAGGAAGAGGAAAATGTCGTCAATGTAGCAGAATCTGAATTTTGGAGAGCACTTCCATGGCGTCGGCAACCCATGATACTCCTGTTATTTCTTATCAAGATCATCTTATCAGGGAGATTGAGGTAGCCACTACTAAGGACGCGATGGAAGACACTGTTGGGTGCTTATCATCTTCTTCTAGTCTCTGCTGGTTCTCCGGCGTTCTTCTTTTGCCTTTCTGCCATTGACATCCCTTGCTAAGCTAGCGAGCAGCTCTTTGGGGCCTATTGCTCGTGTTATTGCCATTCCTTCAAAGTTCACTAATATGGCATTTTTCCAGGTATGATACCCTGAGTGTCACGTCACACTTGGAGCTATCCATTGTGGTCTACTCGAGTACAGCTGCTCCCTCTGCAACAGTCCTTCAGCACCTGCAGCAGCGATATTTTCAGTCTACGACTCATGGTGCTACTATTCCCCTAATTCTAGTGATGCCTCAGACGGTCCTTCCTTTCTTCGGATTGTCTGTAAACCACCTCTGGGCATAACAAATTTTCGATTTGTCAAAGAAATTCCTAAAACTGAAGAGAACCAAAAGGTCTTGTGAATTAAGCTTGATCCAACTAGAGACAGCTAAACAGTTCACAGCAGGCTCTCTTGTAACTAACTTGGTTTGCCATATTTTTAAAGGGAGACCTCATCTTCCATAAAAGAACATCTGCGTTCAAAAATTATAATTCATAGATATTGAGTCTTTTGGTAAGAGTAAGATTGCTCCATAGAACATAAAAGTTGTAAATTTAAATAATAAAAACGATCTCTTTATATTGTACATAATAAAGTTGCATGCATATCTGACCCTTGTTAGATCCGAGCATAAGCCAACCGTTTTTCTTAAAAGAAAAACAAGAAAGCTGAGCAGAAGAGCTCACAGTCAGAAACTTAAGAAGGAATTGGTTTGAGTTGGTAGTGAAGGGGCAACTGACTCGTCACTGGGGGAATCCTTTGGGCAAAAAAATTGAAGGAGACAAGCGCGTGGCTGCTTGGTGATTGAAAACTTGACAAAAAGTAGCCTTACTTTGCAGAAGATGCAGAACCTTCAGTAAGAGGGGCTGGCTTATATCAACTTCAACAGCACCACTTTTTGTCCCTCCATATCACTAGCAATTCTACCGCTATTCAATTCATACCTACTTCCCTTTGCTGTATGGCTTTGCTTAATAATTATATACAGTTCTAGATCATAGACAGCTAGCTACTATTGAACCGAAATAAAAGTTCCCTGCAACAAAGCATAATCGAGGCTGCGTGATGGGGTTACAACCAACTAATTAATGATGGCCAACCACTCCCATTTCTTGTCTCTTCCTCCTTGAACGATTGTCGACATCACATGTGAAGCTGCCCATTTGTTGAGGTAAGTGGCTGCCGATTCATCAACTGATCTGACTGTTGTTTGCAGCCTGCTACCCCTTGTTGGTATGAGTTATTTTCTTATGAATCTCATTTCCTTTATGTATACTATTTTTTTTTTTTTTTGTTGCCAACAAAAGTTTGCACCATTGGCGTATATTTGATTAAATGAAATCTTGGCAAAGTGATGTGCAGATATTTTTGTGTGATGTTATGGCAAATTTTCACTCTAGCAATGCACAAGTAAAATTTAGCCTTCTAATTTTATATAATCCATTCGAGTCATTTTAAAATATTTTGAGGATAATGAATCATCAAGGTATTAATTAGGCCTTATTGCTTATGGTACGGCATGGTCTAACCCATCATGACACAGCCCGTAATAAATAATATTGGGCCGTATATAATACGACCAAACACTTTATTCTGTGTTAGGTTGTGTATTAGTCTACCTGTAAATTACAGGTGGCCAACAGGCCCCTCATCTAATTTAACAAAAAAATATAAATACTATCTCCCCCTCTTCTTTTACCAACACATTTCATCTCTACTCTCTTTCTCTACACTTGCTGCTCTTTTACTTTTGTATAACAAGTGTTAGTATAATATTAATATATTTATATTATTTTATTAATTTTTATTTATAATTTATATATTAATAATATTATTTTATAACTTAATTATTAATTATGACACATAATTTTTCTAATTTTGATGGTAAAGGGTTACAAGAAAATTATTTCGATATTTTTATACTAACTACCCCACATATTAATTGTCAATCTGAAATATTAAAATCACAACATACTTCAAATACTACTACTACTTCTACACCTTCTAGTTCTGGTCACCTCTAGAAAATATTCTAGCAGTGTATAACAACTTTTAAAAATTAAATTAATTAATTGTCAGAAATTGATCATTTATAAAGAAAATATAAAAAATATTATATTTATAAAAGTTCTAAATCTAAACGCTAAAATGACACATAAAAA
This sequence comes from Nepenthes gracilis, assembly GCA_033239525.1. Taxonomy (NCBI): domain Eukaryota; kingdom Viridiplantae; phylum Streptophyta; class Magnoliopsida; order Caryophyllales; family Nepenthaceae; genus Nepenthes; species Nepenthes gracilis. The sequence goes on from BSYO01000001.1 coordinate 21,704,582, forward strand.
ATATGAGAGATAGCAATTATTCTGAATACAAATTGAACTAATATTTTTAAGCATGCACGGTTAAAATTTTTTAATATAATTAGAAACTAAATTAAAAAAAAACGGGTAGAATATACAGTTCACTCAAAGAATTCTTTTCTCATAACAAAATATTACAAGTTTAAAAGACATTTACAGAATACTTAGAATTCATGTATGTAAAAATATTCTAATATATTGTTAAAAATAAAATTATTTATATTTTTTTATAATTTAAATAAGAATTAATATAAGTAAAATATAAATTTTTTTAACTAATAATATATGATTACTATATAATAACTCACTTTATATTTATATTACTACATATTAGATTTTTAAAAATTAAAAATTTTGAAAAAGAATTATTGATTCTAAAGTTTTTAAGTACCCAAATACCGCTTTTACAATTTCTAAAGTAATTGATATTATTATAAATTAATATGAAATATTTAATAGATTTTTTATTATTTTTAACAATGTTTTAAATAATGTTTTTTCTATATTTTTATTTAAATCATAATTTTTATTAATTTTGAATCATAAATAATTCTATATAAAATATACATGACATATTATTAATCTTTATATCAAAAAAATTTTATAATTTATTTTTTTATATAAAAAAATATTATTCTATTTATTAGAACATCCTTATTTTGGAAGTAGAACTTTAAAACATTTTGTCTATAGACCAAGCCCAACTATAAAAATATGAAAATCGAATGTTCATTGTGATGGAACTCAATCCACCAGATATGGGAGACCGCATATCTTTTTTATTTTATTTTATTTTAACTATTTTTTATAATGAAACTATCTCAACGGCTCAGCCAATTACAAATACTGATTAGAAAATGATTGTAATGATTAAATATTTTTTAAAATATTTTATATTGTTACTAATAAATTTATAGATACCGATTATTTTAACTAAAATATATTGTTAAGCAAATTATTATCATTTATTGATAATTTTATACATTATCATGATAATTATGATTTCTGTCGTATAATATCAGTGATGAAGAAAAATATTAAATTCAAAAATTAATTTTAAATAAATAATAAATTTTTAAAAATAGCATATTTACTAATGTTATATTTAACTAGATTTTTATAAAAAATTAAAATATTATAAAAATCTGTCAACACTAACTTGTCTTGCCATAATTGTAGACTCCATATGAATTTATGTGGGAATGTACTTTTATCATAAACAATTCTACATCAATATGAAAATGTCCAATAGCACAAAATAAATAAACTATTTATTTATATATAACTTATGCATTGTAGACAATATCTAAACTATCCAATTTAGCAGTAGAAGCTAGTAGTATTAACAGTAGAGGTGATAGATGAGGGTTACTTTATTTGGTATAGACTTAACATTGGACACTGTAGATTAGTAAAAATATGATGCTAGCTGAACTTATTTACTATTTACAATTTAACTATATTTTTAAATTTAGAAGTCGTAGATCAGATTTTAAAATTTTAAATTGATAAAAGGTTAAGGAGTACACATTTTTCATATTTGCATTAATGATATAAAATTTCTTAACCTCACCAATAAGTATAGTATCATTAAAATCAACCTTCAACACCGGAGTCAAGTAGCTAACAAAAAATATATATGATGACATAAAAAATAACATAATTATACATTCTTTTTGAAAATTAGTTAAACACAAAAAATATTATCATAAATTCATCCATTTTAAGTTTTTGACAGTTACTCCAAGGACACCAAGGAACATGAAAATTAACAACCAAATTCTCATACTCATAAGCAACATTATCAAAATTATGAGCATTTAGGACAACAAAGCCTTCAGCATATCCTTCATCACTTTCATTATCATGCTTGAGGAATTTAGCAACTGGTCTAGAGTAAAACTTAGAGCTAGTTGGTTTTAAATTTAAATCTATTAAAAATTTGTGAATTATTTTCATTATGTTCAACCTGTTCATTCCCAAGACATCACTCACGTCAACGGATGCAACTTCACAGGACAACACCTAGGATCTAATATTAAACTTGATGCGTAGAAAATCCTCATCGAAACTTCTATCAACAACTATGGATGTAGTGGTGCTCACAGTAATATAATTATTCAGTTATGTTCCAAATAAGAAAACCATGGACAATGCAAAAGGGATAGATAATCCCGCACCTGACAACGATACTTCTATCAATTCCTTGGGAATTTTCCTATTGAATATGGTTGTAAAATTTGTTGTAAATGCTTTCATTCCATAACTTGTAACTGTGCACGAGCAACTTATGCCTCGTTGAGCTGATATTGGCACTTGTCCTTCACCCATCAACTCATCCAATTCTGCCTTCAGTTGTTCAATTATGGCATCATAATTCGACAAATCAATGACTCCAGCAAGTGTTGAAGCTGCTTGATGTTTCATTACTTCTTGCTCGATTTTAACAGCTCTTGAGACGAGCAACTTTGGCCTCATAGGATTGTAGGGGGAAGAATTAGGTTCCAAAATTGATCCACCATTCTAATTGCTGAATCTTTCCCTCTCGTTGCATCTATGCATCCTGGACGTTATTTGCTCACTGTCAAGGATCAGCTTCTTCACATCCTAAGTACACTAACCAATTTTGTCTCTCAATGGAAGAATTAATGCCTTTTTTAGGAATCGAAGTATTTTGAGATGAAGAAATTCAAATGGAGAGTCAAGTTTCAATGGAGTCGTAATAGAGGTAATTTATGTCATCATCTAGACAGCGCCATTGTTATTGGCTACCAAACATGAGAACTAAAAAGGCAGGCTTTGAGAAGAGGGGTTATTGGGAGAGCCGAGTGGGTGTTAGTGAGTGATTGGTTAAGTGGTGGATGTGGAGAATGGGATTGGCTTGCATCTAGTGTTTCCTCCCCTAATTTTGTCATACCAGTGGCTTTAGGTAATGATACATGCGGCAATTATAGGAGCTTACGGTAGGTTGCCATTTCAGCAAGAAATTTTGGAGAAAAAATGGAGAAAGAAGGAGATCACGGTGGTACCTCCAGGATTGGAGCAAGTTGGGGTAAAATATCAAAGGTAAAAATCGAGAATAACGAGAGAGTTGGAAGAATAGGAGAATTTGTGGACGACAAGACCTGTCTTTTGATTTGGGCTAGTGAGAGTAGGATTTCTTTGAGGAATTGCTGGATTTATGCCTTGGTGGAAGCAGTAGTGGCGATTCAAACTGCATGTGGGTGTACGGTTGCAACAAAGGAAGGAATATTAGGTTAGAATAAGTGAAGATTTAGAATGATTTGGGTGTTTAGTTGGATTGGATGATAGAAAGTAACGATGGGAGAAGCCATGAATGGTGAAGAGTTTACTGGCAAGCTAGATTTTCATTCGATTCTATTGAGCGACGTAAGGATTTCAGTAAGGGAGTGCTAGATATGCTTGGTTGTGGAAGTATGTGTGGCGACTCAATTTGCATTTCTTCCGGCGGTCATTGCGGCTTCCTTCACCTCCTTCGACATCCTTGTGATGGAAGTTTCGAACGCTTTGAGCGCTTTGTCTCCAATCATCATCTTCTCTACCGTTGTCTCAACAAAAGCACCAAATGATGCGTGCTTTACTGCAGAAACCTGTAAATTGAAAACAAAGTCGATGAGAGCGAAGGGAGAGGGGAGTTTTGGCAGAGGTGGAAGAGAGAAAAGAGGGGAAAAGAGAGGTAGAGGGAGAGTTCGTGTGAGAGAGAGAGAAGACTAAGGGAAAGCATAGGAATAGAGAAAACATGAAAATATCTTCTTCCCCTTTCCACCCAGATAAATAGTACATATATAGTAAAAAAGTAATTAATACAGTTGTGCAGCCAACCGAAATTAAATAAAGAAACAAAATAAAATGCACAGCTCCCGATAATCAAAAATTGAAAATAAAATCAAAAAAATAGGGGAGGAAAAAAGAAAAAATGGAAGAATAGAAGGCTCGTAATAATAACTGTCACGACCTAAGAATATAATATAAGCAGGTCAAAAATAAAATATCAAATATAATGTTTTCATCAACCATAAATATCCAACTTGGGTGTGATAGTTATACACATATAGGACCCGATATAATAAAATCTACACAAGATTTCATTAGATATAAATTCGGACAAACATAAATACACAACATGCTATCTACAATCGCAATGGAAGTATTGAACATAATAACAACTTATCAACATAATACAATAATTCTAATATATCTCATATATGGATCAATGGTTATTATCCGGTCATAAACAATAATCATAACACATCCTCGAAATAAAAAATATACCAACATAAATATTTTCACTCACTAATAGAGTTATGTCACGTCAAATCACATCTGAACTCTTGCATCTATGCCACTAGTCTGAAAAGATAAAATATGAAAACGTGAGTTTAGAGCTCAACAAGTATTATCATCGTATAAAACAGTACACAAATCAAATAGAGGGATATCATATAACAACCACATAAAACAAGACACAATATTCGTAAAATTCCTGAAAATCGAGGAATAGTCTTATACTAAATCATCGTCCGTATTAAATCGTCTATTCAGGATACAATCATATAAATCGCGATCCGATAAAATCTCGTAAACGATATCATATCATATGATCCGAGGTCACATGGGCCACAGCCATCACCACATCCGTGTGGGACACATACCATCGTTTGGATCTAAATCTCATAATATAGAAATTGAGAGAAGACCGTCGAAACTAAAATATAAATCAAAACATGTTCCGGGTTTATCACATATTTATACATACGAAACATTCCTATCGCTCAACTGTGGGCCAATCAATGTATCTTAAAATCATCCTCCACCCAAATACATGTAAAAATATAAAGTATGTACAAAATTAAAAAATCAAAGATAAATAATACTAACTTGAGAAACAGTTATCTTCATTCGATAACCATGGCTATATCGGTTATGATTTAGGCCAGTAGCTCAAAGCCATCTATATACTCTGTCTCCCATAGATAAGGAATTTGCTCACTATATTTTATCACCCGCGACTTTGGGTTCAATCTCAAATTTTAATTAGATATTAAGACGTCCGAATATATTTGCTTTTCGTCAATTCCTTACGATAATTCTCATTTAAATATACAGTAGGGTAGGTTAGCCATTAAACGTCTCAACCTTCCTTCCGGCGGAAGTAGCCATATCATATACGTCCTTATCAGGATTAAGCCTCCTCGTCGGGAGCGATACCAATATCTCATACCTCGGATCACATATAACGACCTATCGGATCTCAGACCGCTATGGTCCCGTAGTGACCCCCTCCCCAACAGCATGCATGATTAATGCAAGGTTTGATTCATGGTTCTACAATATACGGATATACAAATAATATATATACTATTCAGGTGTTCGAAAATCCTCCAAATCATAAATACCCATGTAAAACCACCGCATGACCAGTAAAACATACATACATGTACATAATTAATAAATTGTGTATGTATAAATATATATACATGTTAGTAAAATCTCCCACAGAAGTCACAATGTATCAAAAATTAAATCAGACCAAGAATAGGGTTAGAGGATACTTGCCTCGACTTTATACTCCACATATCTAAAGAAATGATGCCCCGAAGCAACCAAATCGGGCCCCTCTCTCTCCTGCCGCCGTGCACCCTCCTTCCTCTCTCTTCTGCGCATGGCCACCGCATCGTTGCCGCTGTTGCCGCCGCTCCTCTGCCGCCGTTCCACCATCGCTCCACCTCACGTGGCTGTCGCCGACCTCCTCGGCCTCACCCAGCCGGTGCCGGCACTGTTGCGCTGCCGACTTTCTCCCTCACGCCACTCACGATGCCGCACAGCTTCTCCCTCATCGCACCGCTCGCGTCGCCGCTGCACGCCGCGGCCCATGATCGCCGCGGCCCATGATCGCTACGTTCTCACTCGCAACCACCGTCGCCGCCGTTCGCCTGCGCCGTCGCCACCGTCACCTCTTCCTTCTCCTCTCTGCACGCCGAACCCTTCTCCTTCTCCCCTTCTCTCTCCCCGCTTCGCTTCTTTGCTTCTATTTTCCCATTCTCTTTTTTTTTTCTTTTTCATTTGTTATTGTTATTATTATTATTATTATTGTTATTATTATATATCCTTTTTTCTTTAATTTTAAAATCCAATTCGATATTTGGATAGTATCACGGACGCACCTCGAGCGTCACTATACAATTTGATCATTTCTCAAATTTTTAGAATATTTTAATTTATGTATATCACGTTCAAAATACCCCAAATCATAATTATTATTAAAAAAATCCAAACGGGATCCAAAATATTGCATTCTCTCCTTCTTATAAAAATTTCATCCATGAAATTTATGTATATCAATCCTTGAACAGATAATGACAATTCTTTCAAACTTAACAAAAACCAAATGATTCCTTAAAAACCCTGATCCTCAACAACTAATTTTTCTATCCCAATATCAGAACCAAAACCCTAACATACGATAAAATATTACCAATTTTTAATGACTCAAACTCAATTATATGGGACGGATCATATATGAATTTATCAACCAAAAGATTTTTCAAAAATATCATAGCCAAAATGTTCATCTTATTCTCAACACTTGATTCTTTATGGCTCAAAAATCTGAGCCGAAACCCCCAATATAAAATAGTTCATCGAAATCAGTAACAATTCACACTGGATCACATGCCGAGGATCAACCCATATATCTCTTAACATACATACACAGAACATATCATCACGATCCGCCAAACTCGGAGCAACGCCAATCTGTTCGCCACTCCTCCAATTCGCTACAAAATCTCAAAAGGCAAATCAAACCTTAACCTCAATCTATCATTTGCTCCCAAAACTTAAAATTTTTTTTCTTTATAATGCTTTCAGAAACATCTGACCATTCCAACTCTACAATAGCTGCTGACAACCTCAACTGCTCAATGAGTTTTCATCCATTAATTGAGGCTATGCTTAATCGCATCCAGCTTTATGACTGCTTGAACAAAAAGAACTTCACTTCTGATCTTCAAAAAGCTTCTTCCACAAAAAAGAGCTTCGTTCGGAGCCCAATCCTAGAGGGATTTCACCGATAACTCTATAGCTTCTTTGCTCAAAACGAAAACAAAACACATTGCAACGCTAACTCCTAATGCAACTCCGATCCTAAACAACATACACATAGACTGAGAATGGATCCACCTACCTACCACTCCTATCAGTAAAAATCTCCTTCTACCCCTTGAGATTTCAGACCGATCCAATCGAAACCGCCACTTCTTTAAAATTGCAGGACTCAACAAAACTTTCACATAGTCAATATCCTTAAATTGGAATTTAAATAAGATTCTCTATTTAAAAATTGAAATCGAATTTTACAACCAAGGGCTACAGACCCACATGCTTCCGCTGTACTACTCTGATTAATCACCAGACTACGAATTATCGTCACATGATTAACTCCTTTTCTGAATTAATTTCTTCAAACCTTTATAATCAAATTGAACCACAACTATCTCCAAACAAATAATATTTCTAAATCCTCAAAGGAAAGACCTCAACTGCTAACTCCAAACCATAAGTGGAGTAACCTTGATCATAAATATTCAACTGTCGTAACCCATAGGCAATCATTTGAATACACTGCAACAAAATACAACTTCAAATCTTCCTTGGAAGTATCACAACTTACCACAGATTAACTTGATTCATCAGGGATTGATCGAATCAACATATTGATAATTCGCCCTTCATTTCTTGAAAGATCCCTTCACAATTACTATTTTAATAAATACCGATCACTATGAAGCCAAATGTCCCACGAAAGATACAATTCTCGATGAATCATCAACAAATTGCTTAACAGATTCAACCAAACCCAAGAAATTGTGCACCTTCACGACAAACAATGGCCTTTCCCAACCAGCCACAGTTTCAATCTTCTATAGATCCACAAACATACCATCCAAGAAATAGCATGCCCCAAATAACACCACTTCCAACCAAACTCATATCTCCTCAAATGGGCAAATAACTAACTACCCTTCGCAACTATGATACAATCCTCAGATGGATCTCATGCCCCACATAAATTTTTTGAACAAATTAAAATATCATTAATAAATCCATCACAAATAGACTCAATACAGCCAAAATATTCTATTCATAAGATCCACAAAAGATGCTAACGAAATCTCTAATCCAAAAACACAACCGAAGTTTGCAATGACCGTACCTTTATATTAAAGGTTATCTCCAGCACAAACTCCGAATCATCCTTAATTAACAATACTTTTATTACTCGCTTATCAAATGATTCATTTTTCAAACGAATTAAATTTTTGACAATTCATTGATAACCTCCTTGATTCATCTAGCTTATCCCAAAGGCATTAAACAATCCACGGCAAAGCTCTCAACTAATGCCTCATCGATTCTATACGGAGTCCTCAAAATCAATACCACTCCCGACACAACCTTAACAACAACCTTAATTACCGATCAGAAGACAATTCAAGCTAATCCTCTCATCTAAGAAATAGCCTCGAATTATCATACAACCAGAAAACCCGTTATGACCACATAATGACTCTCAAATGTAGCCACATATGCCAAATAAACTCAGCACACATTCTCATCAATTAACTTACAGGTACAATGATATCAATTTTATCACCTCTCGGTCAAATCTTCCTCATACTCAAATTCACGACTCATGTTATAAATATGAATATTCCTACTAAATAATCCATATTAGTATGGCGACTCGCCAACCAAAACACCCATAATATCACATCAAAATCTAGCACCTCAAACAAAATCAAATCAGTTAATCATTCACATCTACACACCCAAATCGGACACCAAAGTCCACAATCTTAACAGATCAAAGGTTTACCCATCAGGGGTAGACTTCCTCAAAGCTCATTTTAGAAATTAAAAAAGCATAAACATTTACATAAATTCTCAAAGGCCACAAACTTATTTCCGTACCTTCACCAACTAAGTTCACCGTCCTTACTATTATAAATGCCAAACAGAGAATGATTCTTCCAAAATTGTCTCCCCAAAACACCACAAAAAGTAAAATACAGCACTGAGAAGCCCGCCACCGACTTACCTCACTCTCCAACTTATGAATAGTAGATCGAACTTCATCTGAACTATCAAAAATCTCAAACATGTCCTCTACTTTCTGAAATTCAATTTGAAACTTAATTGGATCAAAAATTCCAAAAATTTTTAAAACTCACTTACTCTTAATCATTCAAATGGCACTCCATCTTACCCCTAATAGACCACCCTTCACATAGTAACCAAACTCTCATATGGCTGCTAAATCAAATCACCCAAAATGTCGCTTGCGCTACCCATCATAGCTAATTTAATCGACTTTTCAAGTCGAGCCTAAATATTCACGGCCTAAAATTCCATTCTTCACCATAATCTGCACTTATCGTGCCAAATATTCGATCAATTTCTTATCTAAAATAAGCTAAAATATCTCTCCTTACGACCTTTTTCTCTGATACCATATCTGTCACGACTCAGGAATATAATATACGCAAGTTAAAAATAAAATCTCAAATATAATGTTTCCATCAACCATAAAAATTTAATCCGGGTGTGACAGTCAAACACATATAGGATCTGATATAAAAAATTCGCACAAAATCTCATCGGATATAAATTCGGACAAACATAAATACATGACCTGCTATCCACAATCGTAAAGAAGGTATTGAACATAATAACAACTCATCAACATAATGCAATAACTCTAACATATCCTATACATGGATCAAGGGCCATCATCCAACCATAAACAATAATCATAACACATCCTCAGGAACAAAAACATACCAATATAAATATCTCCACTCATTGATAAAGATATGCCACGTTAAATCACATCTGAACTCCTATAAGCGTGTAACGTCCCCGGCGCATCCGCATGAGGATATTGTCCGCTTTGGGCTGGGGGAACTTACGGCGTCCCAGGCCAACACGCAGCCCGCACGGTTTTGTTCCTGGCAGACGGAATCCACCGCCCCCAAAACGCGTCCTCAAGGGAGAGGTATCCACACCCTTTAATAAGGCATGCTTCGTTCACCTCCCCATCGGATGTGGGGCTCTACAAAGCGTATCCATACCACTAATCTGAATGGATAAAATATGAAAAAGTGAGCCTAAAACTCATCAAGTATTATCATCTTATAAAACAGTACACAAATCAGAATGAGGGATATCACATAATAACCGATAAAATAAAATACAATGTCCGTAAAATCCATAAAAATCGATAAATAGTCTCGTACTAAATTATGGTCCGTATTAAATCGTCCCTTTGAGATACAATCATATAAATCGCGATCCGGTAAAATCTTATAGACGATATCATATTATATGATCCGATATCACATAGGTCGCAACCGTCACCACATCCGTGTGGGATACATATCATCATCCAGATCTAAATCTCATAATACAACAATCGAGAGAAGACCGCCGAAACTAAAATATAAATCAAAACACGTTTCGAGTTTATCACATATTTATACATATGACACATTCATATCGTCCAATTGTAGGCCAATCAGTATATCTCAAAATCATCTTCCACTTAAATATATGTAGAAATATAAAATATGAACGAAATCAGAGAACCAAAGATAAATAATATATCATTGTCCGGTAACCATGACTATATAGACTATAATTTAGGCCAGTAACTCAAGGCCATCCATATACTCTATCTCCCATAGATTAGGAATTTACTCACTATATTTTATCAACCGCGACTTTCGGTGCAACCTCAAATTTTAGTTATATATTAGAACGTCTAAATATATTAGTTTTCCGTCAATTCCTTACGATGGTTCTCATTTAAATACACAGTGGGGTAGGTCAGCTACTAAACGTCTCAACCTTCCGACGGAAGTAGCCATATCATATGCGTTCCCGTCAGAACTAAACTTCCCCGTCAAGAGCGGTACCAATATCTCATGCATCGGATCACATATAACGACCCATCGGGCCTTGGATCACATATAACGACCCATCGGCTTTCGGACCGTCATGGTCCCGTAATGACCCTGCCCCTAGCAGCATGTATGATTAATACAAGGCTTGGTTTATGATTTCATAATATACGGATACACAAATATACATATATACTGTCCGGGTGTCTAAAAATCTTCCAAACCATAAATACCTATATAAAACCACCTCACGACCAGTAAACTGTACATATATGTACATAATTAATAAATTCGGTGTGTATAAAAATACATACATATTAGTAAAATCTCCCACGGTAGTCAAAATATATCGAAAATTAAACCAAACCAAGAATAGGATTAGAAGACAATTGTTTCGACTTTATACTCTGCAAATTTGAAAAAATAATGTCCCGAAACACCCGAATCGGGCCTCTCTCTCTTGCCATCGCGCGCCCTCCTTCCTCTCTCCTCTGCACACGGCCACTGCGCCGCTATCGTTGTTGCTGCCGCTCCTCTACCACCATTCCACCACCGTGCCACCTCACATGGCCGTCGCCGGCCACCTTGGCTTCACCCAGTGGACGCCAGCGTCGTTACACTGCTGACTTTCTCCCCCGCACCGCTCCGATGCCACGCCGCTTCTCCCTCCTCTCACCGCTCGCGTCGCCACCACACGCCACGGCCCACGACCACAACGATCTCACCCGCAACCACCATCACCGCCGTTCACCTGCGCCGCCGCCGCCTCTTCCTTCTCCTCCTCCTTTTTGCGCGCCGAACCCTTTTCCTTCTCCCCTTCTCTCTCCCCGCTTCGCTTCTCAGCTTCTATTTTCCCATTCTCTTTTTTTTCATTTATTATTATTATTATTATTATTATATATCATTTTTTCTTTAATTCTAAAATCTAATTTGGTATTCAAACAACATCACAAGTGCACCTTTAGCGTCACTGTACAATTCTGATCATTCCTCAAAATTTTAAAATATTTTAATTTATTTTTACCTCATTCAAAATACTCAAAATCATAATTAATATTAAAATAATTTAAACGGAATCCGAAATATTACAGTAACTTTGTTTGATTTGGACGTTTTTAACATTTGTAGCACTAAGTTTATTGGACTAATTTTTTTCTTATTCAATGTAATATATCATATACAAAAATCAAAATAAAAATATAATACTATTAATATAATAATGCTATCAATTACTTCTATTTTATTGACTATTTCTATAACAAAACTTGATATTATCAATTCTTATATAAGTCTTTTTCTTTATTAATGATTGTTGAATAAGCCTTAAAACAAACTCTTTGGAAATGAAAAGGATCGGACTCATAAAGAATATGCACATAGATTTGAGACAATGGCTACATGAATGATGAAAGAATGAAGGGTGCAAATACGTTTTAGGATTGTCACTCTTGGCATGAACCGTGCATATGCATATTTTATAGAACTAGCATGCCTAAAGCGCATATGCACCACTAGCATTCGAATAGAAACATATAGTTTTACCTATTGTACGTGTCAAATTCTAGGTTTCTAGACTCACATATAAATACTCTTTTTTTTCCTTAACTTCACCAAGTACCTTGATTATATTGAAGCACGAGATAGCAAGGGAAGTGTGGACGAAAGAAGAAAATTTTATTCATTGTGAGAAATTTGAAAGCTCGCGTTTTTTCATCCCTCTACCTTGAAAGAAACTCCTTGAACACTTGTTTCACCCACGCGAGTCTTTGGAGTTTCATTAGTGGCTTAGATGTTTGAGTTCCGTTAGTATTAGATATTTCGAGGCAATGAAGTAAAGTGTTTAAGAAGATTGAAATATGTTTAGTTTCATTATTAGGGAACAATTTCAAGGAGCTCTTTTGTAGAGATTACTTATTATAAGTAAATCAGTTATATGATCTATAAGTTAATTTTTATTAATAGATTTACTTTAACTAATTTTTAAAATTTGAAGAATTTTTCTCGATAAATATCTTATTTTTGTGATTTCCTTTCGTTAATAATTACTATGTTAGTTTATTTTTTATATTGCTCTTAATTTAATTATTGGTAATGTTATATTGGATGATTGATTCGTATGTTCTACATCTAGAAATGAATATTTTTTACATACATTAAATACTCATGTATCGCATACTTCTACATCATTGTATGGCCTAAATAGTAGTCGATTAAGACTACCTAATTTTTTTCATTGCCTACCGTTTTAGCTTTGATCACACAACCCTACCATCACCTTATTAGGGTTTTACACTTAAAACAATTTACTCCATATGTGACCACAATGCCCTCTTAAGCTCACCATGCCCTCTTCGATTTACTTTATCAATTGACCATGACTAACTCCGTTTCTAAATAATAGACATAGCTTATTTTATACTCAAAATACTTGTTTAAATCCATATAATCACAAATAACATATAAAAGTATCCATAACATATTATTATAAGTTTTTGCTAGCTACCGAACATATATTTTATAAAATTAATTTTACTGACAAATTATCAAAATATTCTGAATATTATACTTTGGTAAGGGTAAATTGTCAAGAATAAGCCAACTAAAGTGTTAAGGTATGTATTTCACTTGGCTTGTAAATTGACTTGCATTAGAAAATTTACATTGACTGTCTTAAAAAATAAAGAACAATTTTTTTAAGTAATAAATCAATTTTTGATTGAAATACTCAATATTAAATTTAAACTTAGGTAAAATAAACTCCTAAAAAGATCAATAATTTAACTACTTTTTTAAAAATTAATTTATAAGTATAATAAAAATATGATTACAATTGAAATTTTGATTTGTAATATATAAGTTTCTGTATATGTATATATATATATATTTATTTGTGTATTTGATTTGGTTCGAGTTAAATTTTTAAATTGTAATTAACTTATATATATATTAGACGTTATTAAAATTTTTATTTAATTTAACTTAGACCGTTTACATGATTTTATTTTTTTTATTTGGCCCTAACACATAAACATTCCTCTCCTTTTTCTTGGATTATAGCCAAGGACTAACATAGTAGAGGTTCTATGTCAGTGGTAGGTTACTTCATTATTATAATTATTTTAAAAGAAATATTTGTGCATTCAATTAATTAAAACATAATATTAAAATATTTTTAAATAATTATTTAATCTGAAATTGATATTCGTACAACAAAGACACGGCTCTACTGTGACTGTCATTTCATATAAGCAGATATGCTAATGGGGAGCTAAGATCCTGTCCACTTCACCCGTAACGATCTACTGTAGCTGAACTGAAAAGTTCCGCCTGCGTCTTCGAGACGGGAACTCCCGTTTTCGCTGATTCCTGGAAAACCACCCTTCCATTTTTGGTGTAATTTCCATCTTACTGCTTCTCCTTTGCGCTTCCCAGCGTGCCATCATCGCTGGGATTCTCCACTCAAAAAATGGGGGATCCGTTGACATTCAACTTAGAACAGGATGGCTCCGAGCAGCAATTGCTAGTGGCGGAAGACAGACAACACATGGAGATATCCGGTGACCGGTCGTGGCGGCTGAATTTCGATGGCTTTCAGTTGTCCCCGGAGGGCAAAAGCAATCCGCTGCGTAAGCTTCACGATTGCCTTGGCTTCTTAGGAAATTTTAGTAATTACATTTATTTTGTTTCTCCGATTCTAGATTGACTGGTCCTTTTCAAGAACGAGCTTGATTTGTTTGTTGTTACGCTGTTCTGGCCGTTGCTTTTTGGTTGAATATATTCTTTCTCTGAGAAACATCAATTGCTATCTGATAGTACTCAGAATAATGCTAAACGGAGGGTGGAGAACTGTTTTCTTAGAAAGCATAGAGTCCCTTGCGTGGGAATTTTTTCCTGTATCCGTTCATATATTTGTGTTCTGTTCTCTGATTCCTTTGTTTAGTCCAAACTGTGTGCCAATTGTGTAGCTTTGGCTATTTCCCATTTTATTCGTTCACATGGTTTGATTCTTCAATTCTAGTATAAAATCTTGTCATTGATAATATAGACTTCTCACTTCTCATATCCCTTTGTGGCCCTCCTTTACCAAATACTAAAAACGTAGGTGTAGTGATTGGTGTATTGAGTTTTTTTTTTTGCCTTGGGGGGTTGGAGGAACTTGCAGTGGGAGATGGGAATGGTTAAACCCTTGAGGTTTACTTCATGCATTTTGACAACGTCGTATTTTTCTGTGGGAATTTATCTTGCATTGTTAATGCGCCCTGTGTATTGCCATCCGATGATTTTTTTCTAATCTTCTCTGATTACTTTCTCACTTTTGCACCATATAAGCAAGATTTTATGTGGTTAAATTCTTGAATTATGGTCATGAAAGATAACTGTAATTCTGTAATGTATGCGAATTCCATTTATCAAGTGGTTCTCTTCAATCTTGATGACTATGCAATCCTTGTAAATGCAGAAATGCCAATGGGTATTTCCTTTTTCTGGTCCATACTATGACCATAGGCCTGGGTGTGAAAAGGGAATTAATTTAATTTGGTTTATTTTAATTGTCTTTTGAGTATTTAGGTAAAAATATATGTTGACTGCTGCATAAATCCATATCCATGTTGAAGCTGTTATTTAGAGCTTCAGAGATGGTACTGAAAAGATAGTGCCATGATATTCTGATACTATTTTATGGACATCTCGGTAATTAAATGTGCAGTATCCTACCATCCAGTTGTCCGGGTTGGCAAGGAATCCCATCACCAAGATGGGGTTGGAGTGTTCAAGCCCCATGAATTGCAAAGAAATTAAGTGTAGTGCAGATTTTCCCCTTCCACATTGCCTAGCAGAAATGGAAAATTTATGCATTCTGTAGTGTTCCATTGCTAATTTATTGTGTTCCAGTGCCGTTTCTTTACTTTCACACATGCATGCATTGGCTCGTGAATACACATAGGCATGGTCATTCTCATGTTAACACGCATCAGTGATTGAGGGGTTGTAGCTAGTTGAGCATGTTCTCGTCAAGATTGGATTATTAGTTTAGCTGATTCTAACTTACCATTGATGTGCTTGCTGATCCAGATCTATCCATCAGCACATAATGTATAGAAGTGGTATAACCTCTTTTTTTTTGGAAGAGGAAACATATAAAACCTAGAAATTTGAAGATGAAACAATACGACCTTTTAGCATTTTTTAATACCACAATTTGGTGGGACATTTGACCTGAAGTCTGATGCAATTGGTGCTGGGTTTTTCCGTCTATTTCATCCACCTTTAATCAACCAATAGTCAACTTGTGATGGGTGGAAAGGTAGATGACCCACTCAATTGTGAAGCTCATGAATGTTGAGTTTGAATTTGTCTTGTTTACGGTCAATAGTTCATGGCCCCCGCTTTCTTGCCAAACTTTATAGAGTTCAAAGAGAGAATAGGGAATAAGAGGGACCTTCGTGTCTTTAGAATTGGACCCAGATTTAGCACTTTAGTGAAGAATGACCTTATGGGTGTGGCATGTGGCGTTCTCAGCATGCATTGTTTTTAATGACGCTTATAGGGCCAGAAGATGATGTGGTTGAGTATTATCAGCAACAAGAAGAAATGTTGGAGGGATTTAATGAAATGGATGCTTTAGCAGAACGTGGCTTCATTCCTGGAATGTCTAAGGTTCGTATTTGTGTAATTGAGTATACATTCTGTATTATAGTCGGTGCTACTGTGTAAGATGTCATAGTCAATGGTCAATGATTTTTTGCTGCAGGAAGAGAAGGAGAAGTTAGCTAAGAGTGAGACATTTGCTATCAGAATATCTATCATTGCCAACATGGTTCTTTTTGCTGCAAAGGTTTACGCATCCATCAGAAGTGGTTCACTGGCAATCATCGCCTCCACATTGGACTCACTTCTTGATCTTCTCTCTGGCTTTATTCTATGGTTCACTGCTTTTTCAATGTCAACACCCAACCCATACCAATATCCTATTGGAAAGAAAAGAATGCAACCATTGGTTTGTATTTCTGTATTACCCATTATGATTATATTGGCTAATGCTTTTTGTGGTAGTACTAGTGATCTTGGTTCTTCCTGACATTATTTTGGTTGGGATTGGGTCAATAATCTATGGCAGTCCAAACCTGACAAATATGGGATAATGAAAGGAATTGGATGACTTGGCAATTAATATATACATTTGATGATATATTCAGAAAGCTTGGTTCTTATGCTATGCTGCATAAGAATTGAACTAAAATTGATGGTTTGACCTATTCATATTTGCTTGCCCATGTCATCCTTCACCCATAATACCTGTGCCCATTTTTGTTTCCCAACGCTGATGGATTTTTGTTTATGACTGTTTGGGTGTCCTTTACTAGGGAAAGAAACTATTTATTTCAAGGTTTTTTTTTTTTTTTGTATGAGATGTTGAGTAGGTCTCCCTTATGTAGCCCAATTTAGATATGGGGAAAAAAAGGTATTCCTAGTGTTAGAGGACATGATGCCCCAAGTAAACGACTAGGTCAGAAACAAATCCTCTTGTCCCCTTTACCCTTAATCCCAGACATGGAAGAGGAGTTGTTAGTAGTAAGCTCACTGAAGTCCTTATAAGTTTTAACCTATATTCCACATCCTTGATATAGGTAGGTTGCCTGCTCAAATCTCCAACCATGAGCTCCTTCAGCCCTTGGGTCTTTTTGCCAACAGAAGGAAAAATCACTTGTTGATGGCAAACTTTTATTGTGTGGGAGAAGATGTTACAGTCTGTTTTGGATTTCTTTTGTTCTTTTGTCATTATCACGATCAGAATTTGTGTCTATTTCTTATTTCCTTGACACCACTTGAAAGTTTCATTTGTTGCTTTAGTGCCTTAGGTGCTACATGCATATGTCAAGTAATGGAACACTAACATAAAATTTGCGGGCAGACCTCTTTTCCTTGAGTATTGAAAACCCTGTTGGTTCTTATCCACATCCTTATCTTTGATTTTGGAATTTGTCAGAAAATCCTAGTTGTTTTGATCATAGCCTTTGTTTCAAAAACTTGATTGCAGGGAATCCTTGTCTTTGCTTCTGTCATGGCAACTTTAGGACTGCAGATTATATTGGAGTCAGTGCGGCAGCTGTTGTCAGCTGTAAGTGGACTGCATGGATAACTCTTAGCTATTGAAGACAGTTCCAGTTTCTTATCTGTAGAACCTGATTGTTCTCAATGCATTTGGATATCTGTCTCATGCATTATATCTAGTCATTGTTCTTGCAGCCCTTTCAATAACAGTGAACTCTTTTCTTTGCAGGATAGTGAATTCAACTTGACCGTTAAACAAGAGAGATGGCTTGTTGGCATCATGGTGTCAGTGACATTGGTCAAACTTCTTTTGGTTATTTACTGCCGCACTTTTACCAATGAGATAGTCAAAGCCTATGCCCAGGATCACTTCTTTGATGTGATTACCAACATCATTGGTCTCATTGCTGCACTTCTGGCTTATTATGTGAGTGATTGGATGGATCCTATTGGAGCTATCATTGTAAGTTGAAAGCATTACCATTTTCCCTTTGTTGTGTTTTTGTATGCACATCATGTCGATTGAGCTGAGCTTTATTCTAGTAATGAATTGAACCACATATCAATCGTGCCATTCACCATGAGTTTGTATTCTACTGTTTCCAAATGAAAATTCATTTGCATGAGTTTATTTTAGATGGAGAGATCAAAATTTAACTGAAAAGATGGAAGGACTAAATCTGAATAAGTCAGTGGGAAGAACCAAAAAGGAAACTGTTCTAATGAACCCTTGTATTATCTTATTAAATTCTCTACTGTCTGAGAACCCATGTCAAACAGGTGCTTGATGTCTTCTTTCAGCTATCCTAGCAGATGAGAGAATAAAAATTTATTAATTAAGAAGAGACAGTATGTTGGGAAAGCAGTAGAGAACACACAATTTGGAGGATCTTCCATCCAAACTAATTGATTTCGGTAGACTCTGACAACAGAAACTGCTGTGGTAACTTGTTAGGATCTTTCCAATGTCATCCAGTTTAAAGGCGATTTAAGATTTAATTTATGCCCTCGACTACTCTCTAGTCAAGTCTGAGACCCCCCAAAGATGCTATGTTGATTGGTTAACCTTATGAAATCCTCTATTCCTTGAGAGTATGCGGATTGTCACTGTTGCATGTAACATAACTGTTTGGCCAGATGCTTCTGAAGCTCCCGACCAAGTTTCTTTGTCATTTCAGAAAAAAAAAAATAGTAGAGTTGTGCATATTAAATAAATCTTAGAAGCAAAAGGTGGATTCTTGAAATGCGATTATCATTTGGATGGGCCTTGGATAGTTAGCTGGTGGCTGGCATGCCAGGATGTTTTATTGAACATATTGAATTATTAGGGCACCTTATTTTACTGTGCCCGAAAACTTTTATACCTCCTTGTTACCTGAATTTGTTGGACTTGTGAATGGGGATGCTTGCAGAACAGTTGCAATTCTTCATCAAATCATAATGATGAAGTGCATTTATGTAGTATTAGCACCATATCGACATTTTGAACTGCCATATGATTTATATAGATCAATGCAAAAATATAAAATCCGTTTATTGTACCTTATAGCATAAAATACACTGTGTACTGTAAAATATTTATATATATATATGTATGTATGTATGCATGCATGTTAAATACATAATCTGCATAGTGTATCATAAAACTGTGGTTTGCAATGTGTCTCGTCTGGCTTAAATGTCAAACTTGATCAGACTGTTATTTCAATCAAACCACATTCATTGTGCTGCGTGTTGATGTTAGGGTTTCTTCAGTTTTCTTTTAGAACCAACTAGGGGTACCCTTACTTGCGAATAAAGCTGAATTTTTTTTTCAAATTAATGAAATGAACTTTGCTTGATAAAATAGATGTTTATGTTATCTGAATGCATTAGTATGACTCCTCTTTTGAATCGACATTGAAACCTGATTATTTGATACTCAAATTTGTGTTCCTGGTGATCATGATGCTTTTCCATTCTTGCAAATTAAGGGTGTATTGGATTCAATTTCTCTGAATCTGGCTTGAGTTCTCTTTTACAGTCTGCAATTTACCAGATGATGAACCTTGCTACCTTCAACATTGCTGACAAATGAATTACTTGCTGCTGCAGCTGGCGTTGTACACAATCCATACATGGTCAATGACAGTATTGGAAAACGTGAATTCATTAGTAGGAAGATCTGCTGCCCCGGGATATCTGCAGAAGCTCACGTACCTTTGCTGGAACCATCACAAGTCCATAAGGCACATCGACACTGTCCGGGCATACACATTTGGCTCCCACTACTTTGTCGAGGTGGACATAGTACTGCCAGCAGACATGCCATTGCAGGTGGCCCATGACATTGGGGAATCCTTACAGGAGAAACTCGAGCTACTTCCTGAAATAGAGCGCGCTTTTGTTCACCTCGACTATGAATACTCTCACAAGCCTGAGCATGCACAAGCCTAATCATGACAGCTCGTGAATGTCGTCTCTTATCAGTTTTGTCCATGTGCAGCTCTTATTTTTTGTGTATTCTCTTTTACATTCTCTTTTAAGTGAGCGACACTTGGTGTATAGCTGCAAATGGGTGCTTCAATCGTGGGGGTTCCATGCTTTTTGAGGACCATTGAAGGGAGAAGGTAAACAGAGAAAATGGAAAAGAGAAGGTATGTAAAGGCTAAGTTTTAGCATTTTACTTGAGGTTTGGTTTTTATTTGCCCAAGGGGCCTGTAAGAGCAGGTGATTTTATTAAGTTAGTGGAATTGAGGGCTTTAACCGGAGAAGTGGTTAAGACCTCTCACAGCTAGGAAGTTGACAGGACGGTAACTGGGTTCTCTTTTCTAAGTTGACAAAATGCCTTACCTTATACACAGGTGTACAAAGGATATGTTTGATGATGGGAAATAAGATACCAGTAAGTATAATATATGAGTCTGTGTTATTGTTATCATGGCTTATTATTTTTGTTGCTTATTTGCTTTAACATTTTGAGGTGTTTGTATATGGTAATTGTACATCTCTTGGGCGGCATGGGTGGTGAGTTTTCTAGTCATCACAGTCATACTGGTGGTGGTGATGTGGACATTGGTGTCAAAGTGGTGGCGTATATGCTAGCAGTTGGAGCAATTGTGGTTTAGGATAATATTTTTTGCAGTTAGTATCATCAATGTTTAAGCATTCCTTCTTTGCAATTATAGCAGGTTATAGACCCCCTTTTCTATGAAATTTGTTTGTAATTCAGATTTATCTAAATATATCAATTGGAAGTTTGGTTTTTCTAAAGAAGAGACAATGTGTCGCTGGTGTTGGTGCTCACCTTGCGTTGGGAGGAAGCCTGCCTATATGTCAGTGCAGAAACTGTCAACGACCATTCATATATATAAAAGCAATGTCAACTGGATGCATCAAAATATCAGCCAATTACACGGATCAATATTATTATGTTTGGTGAATTTATCATCAGATGGTTTTTGGCTTTGTTCTCTTTAGAGGGGCCTGTGGTCTCACAACCAGTTCTTATACTAACAGCCATCGTACAACAGTCGATTTTGGATAATAAGCCGCAAATCCCTGCAACTTTGGGATCTTATTTTTTAAATATATTTTTCTTGATAAATAAAGACGGATCCAATATATATCTTGGATCTAGGTGTAGAATATCAAGCATACATTCGATTATATCAGAAACGAATTCTTTTTAATACAATCAATTTCTCACGGGGGGGGCAACAAAAGGGACTTAGAATGAAATGAGAGCTGGTATAGAGGTTGACATAGCTAGAAGGCTGTGCACCTTGCCCGTTAACGGGCTATCCTTATATTTCCCTATGGAGGATCAATCACTGAGAACCCGTTTACCTTTGCCAAGTATCCATTATACTCAAACTTGAAACATCTATGGCTCTGACGGAAACTCGTCTGCCTCCCCCCCATTTTCTGAACGTCCATGTGTATGTATCTCTGCAAATTGCATTTTCCAGGATAAACGTCAAAATTAAGGGTGCAAGATCCAAGAGATAGAATCAGATGCAGCAGCAGCAAGTTATGAAATCTTGTGAAATCCAATGTTTAGATCAGAGGATATGGAAGTCAGAAGTGGGATTGAGGAGTGCCACACGGCTTTGAAGACTCGTTTCTGATGAGCTTGCACCGATTGAGAAGGCTTGTGAGCATTGTATCTGATATCAAAGATGTGGATCATTGGATCGGCCGAACCCGATGAGATGTACAGGCCATCTGGAGACCACGACTGGTTAATCAGAGCCGATTGCGACTCGCTGCTTTCTTGCCTCCAACCAAATGCATGGACCTCCGTCTGCCTCAGCCTGATATCGTAGAGTCGGAGTTGTCTCTCAGGAGTCCTATACATCATTCATTATATGTACATTTGCCATTATTAGAATGAATTTTCAAGAAATTGAAACTAGGATTCATGGATACCTAGCCTCCATTGATGTTCTATTTCAAGAACCATATAAAAAAGAACTTGTAGAAAAACAAATGCCATTTACCCTGTTTGAACCATTAAAAGGTTGAAGTCGCACGGATTTGGAAGAATACTCATGCATTTGCTTTCAATTTGATGCTTATAATCAGCTCTTCCCGAGAGCAAATCATACCCAATTATTCTCTTGTCTGCACCAACGGACATAACTATCTTCTTATGCTGCATCCCAGCAACTCCCATGACAGCAGAAGAATGCAGATTTCTGTGGATAGTCTTTGGTTTCCAGATGTTCTCTGCAGTCTCATTCCAAAGTACAACAGCGTGATCACTGCCACCAGTTATAAAGTTGACATCATCGTCCCATGGCATGAACATTATGCTGTTGATGATGCCCTTAAGATGCGGCTTTTCCTCCAAGAAGGTAACCCGCTCTCTCTGTTGTTGCATGCGTTGCATAAGACATAAAAAAAACCAAAGACATTAGAGGATTCGTGTATCATAGGGCAAAAGAGGTGGAGAAGGATCATCCACCTACAGTTTTTCCGCTTTTACTTTCAGGGTTCTCAAAGGATGAAAGCCTGACAACACAAACGAGAAATGACTCCATTGAAATGAAAAAGAGCTCTTTAATGTCAAATTACAAGCATACATTACCTATTTCCACACTCAGAAGACAAGAATTAGCAAAAGAACATGAAGACAAGGATGAAAAAGCAGAGAACTCATTTGATGAATGTGGAAGGGCGCGCCACATACATAGCAATATTCAGATTCTTCAGCAATATAATATCAAGTGTTCAATATTCAAACTCTACATAATTCCTTCACATAAATATTATAGGACATTCTATAATGCACCATGAGAAGTCAAAATATTCTTTGATGTCCAGATTAAACAAGAAATTCTACAACCAAGAAGGCATCTGTGCAATTCAAGATAAACCTCACATATGCAGCAAATAATACCTTCCCACATTTCGAATTTCGGTATATTGTGTACCAAAGTCCAAAATTCTTTCAAACTTAATTAAAAAAATAATTTAACCTCCCAACAGCATCCCCAATTTTTCTCATTGAATCAAAGCACGATCTTCAAATATACATAAATTAAGTCTGTAGTGTCTACCAATTTTGTCATATCCCTCTATCTGCAATTCACTAGAGGCTCAGGTAACAAAGCGAAGACATGTACAAGCAACTGATTCTGTGATGCAAAGTCTCTTGATTCCATTTTCTAGTGATACAGAAATGAAAAAGCAGATAGTCACTACAAACATTTTAGGTCTTACTAGTGCTCACCCCTTGAGATTTGTTCAGATCAACCATTGATATTTGATCATCCCCACCATCAGCAGTGTATACGGCAAATAGTTTATTCCCTGCTGGGTGCCACGCTATGTCTTCTGGCCATCTCCTTTGCTTATGGGATACACAATCAGTAGAGCTCAAAAGAGTGGCACCTGATCTACATGGCAATGTCACGGGCATATAAACATAATCAAGCATTCAACAAAATCATCAAGCAGCAGTATGCCAATAAAAACATTAAGGCAATAGATATTAAAGAAATGCATTGTTTTATTGGGTTATTTTTAACTTAGAAAGTCCAATTTCACTTAGATCTCCCGTCAGTTAACATAAAATAGGAACTGCTTGTTTAATTAACTACATGC
This sequence comes from Nepenthes gracilis, assembly GCA_033239525.1. Lineage (NCBI taxonomy): Eukaryota > Viridiplantae > Streptophyta > Magnoliopsida > Caryophyllales > Nepenthaceae > Nepenthes > Nepenthes gracilis. The sequence continues at coordinate 21,728,725 of BSYO01000001.1, forward strand.
TGAGCTTCCTTTGGGCGTGATTATATGAAGAAAAATATATCATGCTCCAAAGCACTTAATGCAGTATTAGTATAGTTTATAATCATTTAAGTCAACATCAAACTTTACTAATAAATATTCAAATTTGTAATCCATTAAACATAATTTAGCTTAAAAAAACTTTAAAAAATACTTCCAACCATGGAATAAAATATCAATCGGCATATATAATAGCAACATTGTAATATGTCATCATTTGCGAAATATTTGCCATTATACCTAATATATTTCAATATTTGGCCAATATATTGACCTAAAATTTTCTGAAAGGTTCATACTTGCAAAAGAAATATTTAAAAGCTAAGATATCTAAAATCGATACATATTCCCCAATATGGATGATATTGATACTATACCGACTGATACCGATATTTTCATCTATGCTTGCAACAATCAAACAAGTATATAATATATTTGAAACTTAAATTCATAATGCAACTCCACAATTTTTCAATTAACAAACAACTTATCATGTATACATCACTCTAGTCCAAAAGCTATATTGTATAAAACCAAATAAAACAAAAGGCAAAATTTATATTATAATTAGGTTGGCATTTATACATTATTTTCAATTGTATACATCATATATGGGATGGGGTTTGTGTTGAGATATAGTTAGCACAAACCCACTTACATAGTTTTGGGTTTTACCCAAACTCAAAACCAAACCCAGTCTATTTATGTATTATAATCAATAGCATCTGACCAAAATGCGAGGACTTGTTCAACAATCTCCTAAAATACAGAGAGTCAGATATTACCCTTTGATTTGTAGTTGCCATAAGTTGACCATCCCATCCAAAGCACTGAAATGCATCACAACAGGTTAACAAAGGTCAGATCCAGGTAAACTATGAAAACATCACTTTTGTTGTTCTTTTTTTCTGTCTAATTTCTTCCCTTTATTGGAAAGAGAAGAAGAGAATTTTATAATGGCTTTAACTAGGAATGAAACACTAGGTACTCTGAGACTCAGCACATAAATCTTAAACGCACGTATAGCAGCATGGATTGGGGCTTATTATCATGATTTAGGCAATATCAACCATTTGTTACATATTTATGTATATTTATACATATTTAGGAGACTTTTTATCAACAAATGCCAAATGTTTGAATGAGCAGTTGAATTTTGGATGGGTTCATCAGTCAGTACCGTTTCAAAACTCAGAAATGCAGTATGAAAGAGTGACTAATTGAACCAAATTTGTAGCTGTTGCCTTCTTCAGCAGATTTTTTGGATATAGTTTATTAACAAGAATTAATGAAAAAAATGGAAGAAAATAAAAAGCATAAAATGGTTATCACAGTAGTTACTTGATACTGGCATGAACTCTAAACTACTTGAAAATGAGAATAGTAAAACTTCAGAATCAGATGACATATTGCCAATCTACCCACATGATGCAACAGCAAACTTCAACAAAGATTCACATGAAATTGATATTGGGGAAAAAAAAAAGGCACTCATGACTCACTAAGATTATTTCTTCATTCCACACATATAAAGTCAGATTACTTTTGCCTTTCTATACTAAAAAAAAAAAAAAGTCAAATTACCTTGTAATAAAGAGCTTATCATTCAAAGGACTTAAAGAGAGACTTCTCATCTTTCTTTTGTGTTGACTAGAGATGTGAATGTTCGAATTGCAGCGAACAAGGCATGGCAAAGAGCTGCTACGCACTACTGGTATCAATTCTTTATGTTCCCTGAACTCTGTAATAACAGAAATAAATGTGGGAAAGAATATATTCATATAAGTTCAAGATGTCAGGAATATTGAGGAATCACTAATGCAATGAACAATCCAGAAGACATACAGATTATCACAACACAAATACAACAAAGCACACATAAGGAGAGACCAATTATGCTATGCCATTTTGAGGTGCAGCTTTTACCAGTTTTCCTCTTTGCCCCTACTGCTTGAGATTTAGTATCTTCCAGCCCCGAGGATGCCCTTGAAGATGGCACATCAGCTTGAATCCTAGAACTAGCTGATGCTTTCATTCCAGCCTCTGGCAATTTTATAGGTTGGGAAGATTTTGGATTTATCCCAGGGATTAGAAGTCTTGTTTTGGATTGAGACTGAGATTTAGAGGAGCCTTGAAGGGTCTTGATAGGACTAATTGATCTATTCTCAAGTTTTAGCTCCTTCATAGAACTGCCCATAGTATCTTTTCGAGATGACTTGCCATGGTTTCGGCATCGAAGGCGAGCCAATTTGGAATTTGAATCGTGTAATCTCTTCTCCATTTCTTCAAGCTATATATCATTTCCAAAGATATCATTAGTTGATGTTTCCCACGAAAAGGAAGAAAATATAACACAATGACAGAACACTTCTGCATATGAACGAACCCCACAAACAATAACGGCTATAATGAATTAACAAGTGGAATTATAAAGTACCAAACTACAAATGGAAATGGAATAGATGAAGATAAATCTTTGTTAATCCTAACATGTAAATATAAAAAGCATTAAGTATCTCTCTTTACTTTTCTTTTCAGTGTGTGAATGCTGTGTGCAAGCATCATCTGGACCGAAATTTTTTTCCTACCAAGATTCCTCCAGTACCTCTTCTGCTTTGAAAGTTCCGATCTACTATTATATAAATCCACAAACCTCTCAGCATCCCATATACTAGGAAGACTGCATGCCAAATGTGATTCTTAGTAATAATATCTTACACAAAGTAGCACTTGTTTATGTACCACATAATACACCGAACTCGGTAAGTGTGTTTTGGTTAAACCAGCTCTCGTAATTAAAGGGGAGAAAATCCATCCATCAAGAAAAGGTCAATTTTGAAGTTCCTCTATATGCAACATTTTGTAGAAGTTCCCCAAAGCCTCACATATCTGTATGCCTCCTATACTCCAGATATGTAACAACATCATTTAGGATATACTCAAATTAAAACATTGGAGACAATTCTCCATCCATGGTTGAATTTTTTGTTCTTATCCTCTTCTTTAACACCCGTTGTAACTTGTAAGTCCATATATTTTCCACTTATTTTTGCACTTTGTGACAATAAACGAACAAGGCACAAAACCGGAGTGTTTTCTGATTATGTGGTGCAGAGAAAACTAACCAAAGCATGCTTCCACCCTCGGGGTTGTGGCCGGTGGTGGACAGCTTCAGACAGAGTTGTATGTGAAACAGAAGCTATATTCTGGCGATTCCATTGGCCCATTGTATGAGCAAGAGGACCAGGATCTTAATTATAAAATTGCAACTAGCATGTATGGAGAGAGAAGCTTGAGAAAATGGTAATCAGCAGAAATCCACAAAACTGAGGCGGCAGTGAACTGGGCCAAAAGGAAAACTAGAAGAAAGCTAACCCTGACAAACATAGACGAACGAATAAAATGATAATTGCGAAATATTTCATTTCTTCTTAAATCTAATCATGCAAACAATCAAAAATACAGTAATAACATCAGATTCAGAATACAAATCTTTCACGGATCTCAACCCCAAAAAAAAAAAAAATCTTTCACCGGGAAAAGAGAAAGGGGGGACAACCTGAGACTGATAATAGGAGACGCGTCTTCGGAGGTGTTCTACTTCTTTGGTCCGGTGCTCGATAAGTGCGATCAAGGCTTCCTCCTGATCGTGATCATCCTCCTGGGAGGGGCTACTAACACTCCCGCCGCCGCCGCCGCCGCCGCCGCTGCAACTCTTCTCTCCATTCTCTTTTGCTTCTCCCTCCTCACTAGATATCGCCTCAGTCTTCAGCTTCTTCGGTACACAACCCCCGTTCATCTCTCTCTCTCCCCGTCTCTCCCTCTCTCCCTCTTCCCTATGAGGGCAGGCAGGAGCCGGCAGGTACCACACAGTTGAGATTTAACGAGAAATATATAACGAAAGGCATAAAGAGTGTACCAAAAGTCTCCTTTTCACTACTCACCTTCACCGAGTAAAAAGACAATTTTGACCAGTAAAATTGTAGCTAAATACAAATCTTGTAAAAAAATATATATTTTTTTTTTTTAAAAAAGTGAAACATTAAAAATTTATAATATATATTTTTATATGTTTTACTTATATAAATTATGAAAGTTTAAGACTTAGCCAATAATTATTTACATAATAATTCTTTCATTTGTTTAAAAAGAAAATTTGAATATTCATAATTTTACATAATTTTAATCTTTATAGTATCATCTTTAATAACCAAATTTAAATATTTTTATATAACTTAATTATTCACATTATTTTATACAATCCTAAAAGCTAAATGAATTAAAAAATAACAAAAAAATGAAAATAAATTAGTTTATGACAGTAAATAAACTTATGTGATTGGATTTGTGTAACTGGCATTTATATTAAATTATAGAAATTAAGACAATATATTATGTTATTTAAATTTTAATATTTTATTTTTAAATTTTAACCATTTAAAAAATAATTATAGACCCTATTATAAAGTGCCAATTCGAGTCCCACATCGACATCATACGAAACAGCCAAGAGCAAGAGGGACAATAAGTATCGACCAAGCGCAGACGTTTAAATCTGCCTTAAACTAATGAGTAAGGAAAAACAACGCGAGCGGTGAGAACCGTTCGCCGCGCCGACTTAAACGTGCGCAGTAATTTATGGAGGGGTTAAAGGCTGGCCGTGCGTTGACGCTGCTTACTTTGCAGAACTCGCTCGGGCGGGCCTCCTAACGCCACCCAAATTATTAAAGCTAGAACTTTGAGTGCGCGAGTACCTGCTGCATTTAAATGATTTAGTACTTGGATTAAATATTATTTAGGTATTATCTAGAAAAAAAATTTTAAATAAGGCGTTATTTTAAAAACCTAATGAATGATTAAAATAAGTTTTTAAATAGTGATATTTATTTAAAATTGATGGGTAGTGAATCTAGAGTCCAATTAAGATGCCTGTTTTTATGAGCCCAATTGAGATGCCCATTCCAAATCGAGAGGAAAGAGCCAGAAAAGGTCCAAATTGAGAGGTTAGATTAGGTTAGATTGGCCCTGGGAGTTTGAGAACATGAGCGGATAGTCCAAATGATTGACCTGGCTTAAGACTAAGTTGGCCCTAGAGGTTCGAGAATTTAAACACACGTCTAATTAGGCTTAAAGAGCTAGATTGGTTTAAGAAGTTGACTTCTGTCAGAGTATACGCATTCTCCGCAATACGTTGCCTGTGCAAAGAAGGATAGATTTCTGCGTATGTATATATGATATGATGTTTCGTAGCGCTCACCTGCATGCTATTCTCCTGACACAGCAGAGCAAATCTGCAAATTTGGTGGCGGGGCAATTAACATACACCAGGCCACGTGGATGCACCACATAAGACATTCAAGCCCTTATATATGCGTTCAAGACACACTTAACAAATGATCCTATTTTCACTTTTGTATAAACGCACACAAAGAGAGTGATAGTGAGTTTTCCCCCAGTGTAATCGGAGAGTACTTAAAGAACCTTGAGTTTTACGTGTTCTCTATTCTTTGTACTCACCCAATGACATAGTGAAATTTTTTCTGGACCATTAGTCCTGTAATTTTTTCCTTTTATTTAGAACAGTATTTTCACGTAAAAACGATTGTGTGACATTCTCTCTCTCTTCTTTGACACTCGATTTCTTGGGCGTTGCTTTACTTTCGGATCCGAGTCTATACCGTGACCACGATTTGAGAACGCAATAAAAATAAAAAAAATTATTATCCAAGCCTTGTAAGTGATCATTACTTGCACCCCAAAAGTTAATCATTAGTTTAATCGATTTGATTGTTTAATTTTTATCAGGTTTAATACGAGTTATCAATTAGTCACCTTATAAATTATTCACCATTAGTATAAAACGTCACTACATAACCTCCTTTGGCTCCAGCACAGTCCCAGTGTCATTGCCATTGCGGATCAATGAGAGTGAAATTGAACCATAAATTGAGCTCTTTCTTCAATAATGACAATGGCCCTACTCGCCAAGAAGAACCTCCTATGTCAGTGAAGGATTGAATTTTTGATTCTTTGAATCTATTATAGGAAACAACAATCTTCACCATAGGTAATTATGTTAAACAATATCTGGCCAAACTCTTGCTATTCTTTCTCTCTTCCCCTTGTGACACTATCTAGATTTGAACTTTTTTGTTTTATTGCACAACCTAGTCTCCACATCTAGGCTTCTATATTACATCACATTATCTGAATGCCATTTACTCCCCATTCAAATGCCTGCTACGTTGGAATGTTAACTCACACATTGTTTGAATAAAATCTTCTACCAATTCATCATTCGAATGCTAGCTTCTATGTAACACTTGAAATGTCTTTTGGTTGATTACATGAAATTATAGACTAAAATTTGTGAAGTTTTAAGGTAAATTTTTTTATCATAAAAAATACAAATAAGCCGTGAGTTAAGCACTTATGCCAATAAGCCCTTGTGCATTATCATATTCAAAATGCAAGTAAGCTATGGGGTTGGAACTTATATTGATAGGCCCTCGTACATTGGTTGAGGCAGGACACCAGTGGACAGCTTTTTGCCAATAAATAAAAGATTTAATAAATTCAACTCATTTTATCCAAGAATAAGAGAGATACAGAGAGAGAGAGAGAGAAGAGAAAAGAATGTAGAGAAAGAGAGGAATAAGAAGGAATGTGAACTTGAAGGATAATTTAGTTAAATCTTGGTGAATTTGTTTAAGGTAAATGTATCTCAAGCCTAATTATTAATTTTTTTCCTTTTAACTTTCAGAAGTTGATATTGAGAAAAGATAATGTTATATGATGGCATACATATAAGTTAGAATAGAAGGTAAAATTCTATTTATTGGATATAGTATGCTAATATTCCATTTATAAATTTTAAATAGTAAAGTATGACTTAATTTATATTATAAAATATATAAACTAATCTTTAGGATATTCAATGAATATTCAATGACCTAATATATAAAATATATATATTTACAATATAAAATTTATGAATTTTAAATAGTAAAGTATAACCTAAATTACAGTATAAAATATATAAACTGATCTTTAAGATATTTAACCCTAGTCGATATGGTTCATGGCCAACATTTTGATTCAAAATTGTCCCCCTCACGTTTCATAGTGATTCATATATTAATGCTTACCTTTTAGAATTGCTTATTGAGCTGTTATATCATCCTCATGATTCACCACCTTTCAAATTTAGTAGTTTTAGATAATTTGGTAGTTTTATACCAATGGGTGTCTATTCATTCAAAGAATCTTATGAGAAGAAGATGTGAATTATATTATTATGAATATATTTGGACAACAATTGAAGTATTGATATACCTTTAGTATATATAAGTTAAATACATATTGGCCGATGGATTGTTCATCTTGCTAGGTTTTTTTTTTTTTTTTTTTTTTTTTGTATTACCACCAGTGGACTTGCATGATATGAGATTGGCATAACATGTCATCTTATTAAATATATACCTGAAGTAGGTGGTTAAATGGAGTAAATTTAACCATATTATGGGAACTACATATTTATATTGTTACTTTAGAATAACTAATAAATTTCATACATTGTGCAATTCTAGAATTTAAGGTACAATTTTATACTCATGTGATATGTGGTCATAATATTCTAACTCTATTTATTCAAGCAAAAATCTTAGTATCAGCGAAAAAAACATAAATCTAATTATTCACATTCACATAACCAGTTAGTGAATTCACACAAGAGTGACTTATCCCTAATATAATTATTGAAACAACTAGAATAGTAGATAATTAATAGGAAAGAATTTTGACCTCACGATAAAGAAGCATGAGAATTTGATTAGTAAATGATAATTCAAAATATGTAATATAAAAAAATGGTTACTTTTGGATATTTTTAATTATGTTTTTAAGTTTTGTAAGTTAGATAAAATAAACATGTTACATAAATTATTATAGACAATAAAAAACTATAATTGATATATCTCTAAATTTGAATTGTCCGACAAGTTAGAGAATTACCTGATCTTCCTCTGATGGGTCGAACTAAAGTCAACCCGGTCATTATATTTTTAAGCTAGCCCTATAAAACATAACTAACAAACAAAATGTCAGAAGATTTGTGAGACTCGCTTCCGAAAATCTTTTTCAATGAATAAAAAGATATAATGATATAAGAAAAATGTATTAATACATGTCGTAGGGATTGAGTGTCTGGATGTACCTAGTTAAAGGACAACTTAGAGATGTGTCTGGTTAAGAAGATGGTTTACAGATGCACCCGGTCGAGCGGTGGCTTATGAGGTGCATTTGGCCAAGGGGCGGCTTACGAGGTCAAGGAATTGGCTCCAATGAGTGCGTCCAGTTGAGGGGCGACTTTAAAAAATGAAAGGTTTTAGTAGGAGAGTGGCTCCTAAGAGGAATAGCGAAGTGCACTTGCGAGGGAGGTGGCTGACTGGAGGAGGAAACGGCTCCTAGCAACGGTGATGAAGGTCGGAACACCGCATGGCATCCTTTCTATCTTCAAGCAAAGGGGCTCTCTGTACCTTGCTCTGCGAGTCAACTCCATCGACATTACCGTGAGATGATTTGGAGCTAGTGTGAGGCCTATATAAACACTAGTTGGAGTAGGAGTAGGAGAACGGGACATCTCGAGAGAGTGGGGGCCTGCACGGCTTGTAAGTTTTCTCCCTTGCTCCTCTTAATGCCTTTCTTCTCTCTCTCTTCTAGTTTCTCTATTCCTCTCTCTCTTACTTTGAAATTTTGGCCACCAAAAATGTCACTTTCTCCAATTAGAAAGGGAGGTACTTGTAGGCGATGGAGGCACTTTAGTCTAATTTGGACGCCAAGACTAGTAACAGTTGTTCACGCTAGTTTGCTAAGTTGTGTAGACAATCATGGAGGTTGTCAATGGCAATTGCCTTTTTAGGAACAATTGAGTAATATGAGTGCTTGACATAACAACCATAGATGTTAGCAAATATCCTTTTATTCTTTAGGCAATTCTCTAGCTGCAATTATGGTAGCTACCTTTTAAGGAAAATTCGTTGAGCTATTGCTATCCTGGGTGGCGTGCAATCTTTGGCAAAAGATCTATTGGGCTAGCACCGACAGGCTGTCAAGTGACCGCTACATCCTATGCGCTGGTAGGAACATGTGGGCTTGCCTATGGGGTCTACTTGATGGCTGCAGGGGTCTTCCATCTGAGCTGGAGCTTTCAGGCAGGAGTGTGTAGGTTCACCTATTGGGATTTGGCTGCCAAGCTATGCGGGCTAAGCTGCGCAGGCTACTCCTTGGGCCTTTGGGGGCCTTGCGCTGGGTTTAAAGAAACTTCTAACAGTCTGTTGCAATTTAAACTCTAAGGCCGGCCCACAGTATTAGACCCATCAATAATATATACATATTCAATTTTTTTTTCTAAAAACAAATAAAAAGAAAAATCATGTAGGTTTACATGCATCCTTATCAACCTATATGAGTAAAATGGTCAATATTTTGGCCATAGCTATTTGTCTCGACTAATATAGGTGTGATTCAGTATAACTATCAAATTAATATAAGTATTATAATATATCGACTAATATTTGATATTATGGATTTGTACCAAAAACATATATCCTTTTTATTTTCAAAGGAAAATCCTTTACTTTATAAGAGGTTAAGACACATAAGTATCATATCTCAACTTTTACCTTACCCTTCCCCTCTCTATTTTCAGTTTATATAGTTTGTTTGGGGAGTTCATTTGATCTAATCTTCTTAAAGGAATTAAAGATTTTATAACTTGGGACAACATATACAGACCTTAGACTGAATGTGGCTTAGATGCTTATGAGTCATGGAACAAGATAGCATGAGCAAGAAGGTTTTCCCACCGCTGTAAAATATTAGTTATTGTGCACTCAAAATTATATGTTGGAGAACTATTTGATAATTATTAAATTATTGTTGGGTTATTGGTCACCTTTATGTGGACCCATACTATTTGATGTACCAGTTGGTAGTACGGATGATTAGTATTTGAGGTGCTGATTCTAGTATTTGAGGTACAATAGTAACTCTATTGTACAGAGTTATTTTGAGATAACGTAGTTTGATCCTATATTTAAGGTTTGTTAAACCGCGACATTATATAGTGAAGATATTTTCAAACATTAAATCCCGTGATTTTTCTTTCTCGTTCAAAGAAAATTTTTCACATAATAATCGTATATATATATCGATTGTGTGTACTTATTGTATACTTGTCATGTGTAATTATATGTTTCCTCGCTGTTTAAATATTAGCTTTGGTCCCTATAATTATTTATAATTCATCGTAATTCACATATATTATTTATTTTATAGATTTTGTTTTAATTGTGATATAAAATATTTCTTAGAATATAGCCGTGAATAAATTATTAAAAAATTATGTCAATGATTAAGGAATCAAGAGCAATGGTGGTGATATTTTTTAATTTCTTGCTAACTCATTTTGTTTTAGACAGTTATATATTTTTTATATTAAATAGGTCTACATTTGTTATAATACTGTAAGATATGGTGATAAATTCCGTTGTTAAGGTAATGACATTAAGCAAATTCATAGGTACATTATAAGAGTACTTGCATTAAATGAGATTCATAAATAAATTGTCACATTCTCCATTGCAAAACACATAATTAAATAAATAATTAAAATTTAATTCAAATGTAGGAGATAACCGTATAATAAATATCATTAGACAATACAGTAATATATATATAATAAAGCTCAAATCTAAAGGCCATAGAGACTCTAAGATAAATTATCACATGGACAATAAATATCTAAAAATAAATTAAAAAAGTATCTCAAATTTGATAACTAAATATCCACTATTTAAACTAAAATATAAGTCAAAGGTCAATGACCACCAATTTGTAATAAATACTATTTTTCTGACTCATAGATAATATATTAAATCTTTAATTTGTAATTAATATTTTAAAATATGTTAAAATATATTTCACTAATTTTTCACAATAATTCTTTTCGAGTTAAAATGAAAACCCCTATATCAAATAATGATATACATAATTTTTTAAAATTTTAAAAAAATAAATAATCTTTATAAATTTTAAAGTTGAGTATTTTATTAAAATTATTACACAAAATGATATATATGGTCAAATATATACAATTTTATGATTTTAAATATAGCTATAAGCCTTTAAAAATGTCCCAATGTTCAACCAAAGAACATACATGCAAGATATATTCAAGGGGACAAAAGAGGGGTATGTGCACGTACATATAAATACTAATCAAATGATAAATCAAGAAATTTTAATAATAAATAAATAAATAAAATAATTTAAATATATTTACCTTAAAGCAAATACTAACATGATCTTATATAAAATAGCCTTGAAATCAACTCCTTTTACTTTTTTCTATTTTTTTTTTCTCTTTTCTTTTTTATTCTTATATGAAAATACCTTAAAATATAAAATATCATTTATGTAAACAGATTGATATATAAGTGCTGGCTGTATACTTATCGAGCATAAGGAAAAAAATTGCATGTATGTACGAGCACGTCTTAGCCAGTGCTTGAACACGACTTATACTGTCAAATTCACGTATGAGCGCTCAATTAATATAAATGATATCTAATTTTTTAAAAATTTTATACATAATTATTTAATAGTGGATTATAGATGATAAATATGTTAATTTTTAAAGAATCAATTTAATTTATGGGTTGTATTTGAAATTCTATTTATATTTATTAAGTAATTAAAGTTAATAATTTGAGAAAGACAATAAAATTAATGATGGTATTTAGTTCCTGACCTTGATATTTGACCAAATGCCATCCATCCATCAAAATACTTGATCAAGCTTGTTTATGGCCAAAAATAAGTGACATTTAAACCTTATTTTAAATATAATTAAATAAACGGGGCAAGCATAATTTTAACTAGGTTTGATTCGTGTAGGCTCATAAAAATAGGCTCGTGCATAGGTTTATAAACAAATTTATTTATAATTTTTGACTTATAGATAGATTTATTTAAAAATTAGTGATAGACTCATTATGGTTTCTAATATAAATTTATTTAAAATTTATAATATGCTTATTTAAGAAATTAAATTGATATATTTATAAATTTTATTCAACAAAGAAGCTAAATTTAACTTAGGTTGTATATGTATATATAAGCAAATAAAGCCATAAGTCAAGCTTAAACCTACTTATTTTTTATTAAGTTGCATTTGTTAATAAAACCCAAAGTCTAACTTAGCCCAATTGCTACACTAATTATTTATACTCATTTATTTTAGATATTAATTCTTATTTAATGTTGCTAGATTACAGTTGTAAATGATAATATAAAGTGTATTCAATAGAATAGAATATGAAAATTTGAATTTAAAATATAAAATTATTTACAAATGATATTTTCTTATAATTAATAATTTTAAACTCATTCTATTTAACTAAGAATTTCATAATATATTTCACCTATTTATAATTTATTTACGTAGGACCTGTTGGGATTTTTCAAAAAATAAAAAAAATAAAAATAAATCTTATTATTATTATTATTATTTGAATCTCAATCTTAAATTTAAAAAGAGTTTAATTGATTTTGGACGGCAAATTTGGCAACACCAACAGTTTTACTATATTTCCATTTTTTTTAAAAAAAAAAACAGAGTTTAGGAAAGAAAATTAAAAACTTTCCTAAATAAAAAACAAATTTATTAGCCAAAATTGTAAATAAAATAAATAAAAAAGTGTATTTATAATATATAATCCTTTTTCCACCCTGATTAATTTGCCGGGCCTACTAAATGCCATTACAGAGTAGTTGAAGACGACGTCCACGGCGAAAGTATCAAACTGCGTTGGTTGTTCGGCCTTGGCGGGTCCAAGTATGTCGGCCGGCGCGTTCTCGGTTTTCAAAAACGGCAAGAAACATCAAACCCCAAATTAACGAACTTACTATCTTCTGATGTTTCGCCATAATTCTTTTCCCTTTCTAACCAAAAATCCGGGATTACGATCACCCAAATAATTGGACACTCACTCGTACCTTCGCCGGATACTTGGAATTATACTTTGATCCCTCAATCTATCAGTATTGCTCGTAATTGAGAGATTCTTTTTTGGAATGCACGGATTGAAATCCATGATGACTGGATAGCCATAAACAAGGTTAGATTTCTAGTTCATTAGTCTTTGTTGATTGTCTGTTTGCCAATTCATATGAGTGTTTGAGAATTCGTTTATTTGATTGAATTCAGTGGAGATTATTGCTTATTGCACTATTCGATTGGATTTTTTTGTCTTTAAGTTATTTTTTAGTGCTATTGGAATGATAGTGTCGCCTTCCTTTATGATTTGATGCGCTATCATCATATCATACTGCTTATAATGATGAATGTTTTAATAGTCATGGAGCGTATTCATGTAATGGTTCCATGATAGTCTGATATTCCATTTTCATCTTCATGTTTGCTTTTGGGGTTGTCTCTAGGTTTTTTTTTTTTTTTGTTGGTTGTTAATTAAGTAGAAGCTTAAATATTTCAATATTACCAGGGTATTTCTGTACGGACGATCTTCTCAGCATTTCACTTTTGCTCTATGTCTCTCAATACTACGATTATTTATTTTTGTGAAATATAATGATTGTTCTATGTTCTTTATGCAACTTTATTAGTTACTCTTGCAGAGTAGAGTTGCAATAAATTGATAGGGGCGGTGTTAGAATTCCATTTATTGAGCAGCATATCGAAGAATTTACAGATGGTGAAGCAACATAGCATCTAGTCGACATACACCGACTGCTTGTGTTCATGATTCTGAATGGCTGTTGGGTATGCGCTTTTTTGTGGCTAATTACATGTGCAGTTGTAATTTCTGATACATTGCAGCATATATATATTCATTAGGTCATATATGTGACTTTTTAGGATGCATGAATTATGCTGCATTTGGGATCTGCTGGTTTGGAACCATTTTTACATACCGAACCCTTGAGTTGAGGGCTTTTCATAGTCGTTGAAGAGCTGTTGGACTAAATGGAATCTGAGAGACACCTGGAAAGTGTTCTTTCAAAATTGATGGGTCTTGATAGGCTGCCACCTCAGTCATCACTCCATGGACAACAAAGAGTACTTTCTGAGAAGTACCTTTGGAACATTGCTTCATTAGAAAATGCTGTGTCTATGGCACATAGAGAGAGGTGGTTATTTGATGATAACTTGATCATCGATGTTGATGAGCAGCTAGAAATTAAGGATGCATGTGAAAACCATCTGGGATCAAGAATTGATGGGCACCATAAGCTGACAGTAGAAAAGGAAAATTCCTTATTGAGTACCAAAGAAGCAAGGAAAGTGGATGCAAAAAACAGAAAGAATGGAAAAGGCCTTTTAGAAGGTCAGAGCGTCCTGCATTTTGAAAACCCTGCTTATTGTTTCAAAGGCCTCAATTGCAATGAGAATCTATATTATTTGTCCACACAGCATCCTTACACTCTACCAACTGTAATACCTTGTCCTCGGTTGGGTCACTTAACAGTTAGGAGGTCAACAGCTGCTTTTGCCAGTGCTACTGAAGCAGAGGTTGAAGTAAGTGGTACACTGGGGAGGGTGAAATCATTTCAGAAATCTGAGTCTCGCTCTTTTGCTAAGTGTCATGTGGAACCTGAAAGCAGTTATTTGAAAAAGCAAGTGAAATCTCAGTTGGAGATTAAGGAACCCTGCCTATCCTATGCAAGGTTTGATCCAACATTGGATAATGGAAGCGTCAATCATACTGGAAGAACTTCCTTTTCTGCTTGCTGTTTGTCAAGTGATATGAAGCAAAAATATTCTTCTAGTGTGAGAAGTAAGGGGATATATTTTGAGGCAAGAGGAAGCAAAAACTTCCAGGATATTTGTATGGTTCCCGGGGGAATCGCAAAGCAAATTACTAGCCAAATAAAGGACAGCATGTGGCATCGCTATTCTAAAATATCAGCATCTGAATCTAGAAGCCGTTTCAGCTCCACAAAAATGAAGAATCAATACCTTCCTCCTCATATAGGTTTGTTTCAAAGAACCAGAGGGAAGCTTCCCTATTCATTCCAAATGGGAAATCTTCAAACAAAGAAGCCAAGAAGCAGCCTTCCAAAAGATGGACAATGACTAAAAGGTTAGTTGAAATGCTCCATGTGCCCAATCAAGAATCAAAGTGCCAAAATTCGGACAGCACACTTGTTGCAAATGCTGGCCTGTCTGGTCTAGACGACAAAGACGTGGAATTGAGTTGTCCTTTGGGACCTGGGAATCTGGATGGTTGGAAGATTGGGTCTGCCAGGGAGTTTTATAGGTCTACATTAGGCTCTTTATCTTGGAACCCCAAATGTGGGAAAAAGCAGTTCACTGTTCACGAAGATTGGTGTTTGAAGCCAGGACAAAATGATAGTGTGGAATGCAGAAAATTAACAGAGGACAATTTGGATCCTGAAGGGGATTTAGAAACCATAGTCCCAAGATCTGTTCTTTGCACTGATTCAGAAGAAAATCATTCTGATCAACAAACTCATTTGATTGTCAATAATTTGAACAAACATGAAGAGGAAAACCTATCTGAAGAAAATTCTACTGTTCATTCGTCAGGTTATAATTCTGCTTGTTCAGATATGGAAGTTGTCAGTAATCTTGAAACCCAGAACATCCCTGATGAGCTACAATACAGGCTTCAGGATTCTCATTTCTCTTTAAAAGAGTCAGCACCATCCAAGTCATTAGCCTGCAGTTTTTCCTCAATAAACAGTGATGCTGCAGAAATTGGTGTCGGAGAGCATGAGGACGTAGATATGTCTTTTGAGTGTCAATTTGAGCAGGTGTCTGAAGCAAGCGCACACATTTTATTCAGGAAGAACGGAGAGTCTACTTTTGATGATCTTGATGCTTCAATGCAGCAGGTGATTCCACATTCTTTCTTTTATATACTTGTTATTTGTGTCTCTTAGTTGGAATATGAAATTCCTGCTTCTATGTATTTTAAACAGCATTGAGAAAGCTTCTTTGATTGATGAATCAACCATGAATCCCATAGTGTATGAATGTGCATTCCTAATTTGACTAGTTTTTGATAGGCCTTCCTTCTCTTTCTCATGCACTCTATGCACCCAGTTTTCAATCTCTGCAGATTATAGAGGTTTATTGATTCTTTCCCAGTAAGCAAGTTTTAAGATTGACATGTCCCAGCTTAATTTCCTCATGCATGCCCACTTTTTTGACCATTAGCGTTTTTTTTTACCCCTTCTCCTTTTCTGGATATAAGTTGACATTTTTACCGCTTCATCACAATATTTGTCTATAATCTTGATAGGAAGAATGAGAAAAGGATAGTCTAAACTAAGTTTTCTGTCCTTTGGATCTCATGCCTAGTGGGGATGGAATCTCTTATAGTGTGGCTAATTGTGTGGGTGGAGACCAAAATTTTATGAAATTTCAAGGGCTTTTTGAAGTAACGGTGACCTAATTGTGAAAAATATTTTCTCAATGATACATAATAAAGCTAACAATGACCAGTAAACTTTTTTTTTTTTTTTTTTGTGAGATTCATTTGGACTTTCTGCTATTGAAAGGTTCAATTAACTGTATTTGCTGTGATAAATATGAGAATACTTAATGTTTTCCATCTTGTTTATGGTCATTTACCCAAGTTTCCGTTTCACTCAGGATGCTGTTGTTTCTTCTGGTCTTCTTTTCTTGAAAATATGCTGACAAACGGTGTTAGCTATTTTGGTTATTTTTTCATCGTAAAGAGATTTTCGTTGATATATTGGATAATATCTTTGCAGTTCAGGGATGATGCTTTAATGCCCTCACATTCTGCTGAAACCAAAACCAAAAGCAGAATGTCCTTTTGGCTCAATGGAAGTTTATGAGCCGAGTGGATACTCAACTTTGGAAGCTAAAGAAATTTATCCAGAAGCTGAATTCTTCGAAAGAAGAGGAAACAGCATCCATGGTTAGTGAGGATACTGAAACAAGAGTCTCTTTTACTCATCAACAAGAGTCTCAGTGTAAGTATTTGGTGATTTAATATCATCTCCTTTTTTTTTAATTGGTAATTGCAGAGTTCTTGGAGTCAGAATCTGGGGAACCAGGAATGGTGGTCTCTACTGATGAAGATACTGAGGGGTCCACTGGTTGCTATGGAGGGAACAAAGAAATAATGGGAATTTATTCAGTTCAAGAAAGTCGAGATTTCTCTTACCTTGTTGATGTTTTAGCTGAGTCGGATTTCCACAGTGTGAACTTGAAGATGGATTGCAAACACCGGCAATCTTTGCAGTATGCACTTGATCCATCAGTCTTTGATGCTATGGAAAAGAAGTATGGGAAGCAGACATCTTGGGAGAGATCAGAAAGGAGGCTCCTTTTTGACAGTATAAACTTAGGACTCATGGAGATACTTGAACCACACGCAAACATAAATGTGTCATCGAAATCCTTGGCAAAGAGATTTATGCTGTCGCAGAATCAGGAGGCCATTGAGGACAAGCTGTGGACCATGGTTGTTAGCGAGCAAACGAAAGCAAAAAGGAATTCATGTGACAATGTCCTCTCTAGGGAGACAGAATGGCTAAAATTAGATGAAGAGATGGGTTCAGTTGTAAGAGAAATGGAAGGACTGTTGGTTGATGAGCTTGTGGAGGAGATCGTAAGCATGGAGAGTTTCTGATCTAGTTATCCTTTTTGGCACATGAAAATAGTTGGTCATGCTCGTTTTATCGCTAGATGGTGCTATATGTTCCGATTCAAGTCCCATCTAATGGGATGTGCGCGTGTTTACCTTTTCTATCATAGATCGAGCATTTGTGGCTCTTACTAGGAAATTTTGTCCCGAAAATGTTGCTCTTTGGAATATTTGTACGTATAATTAGGCATTATAGTGGTTGTCCAATGTCATTAAAACTACCTAAAGAGTCGGCATGTTTGTCAAGATTTAGATGAAAATTTACCCTTATAGAAACAGTAAGATTTCTATAATTATCAGATTGATAATTATAAAGTTTGAGATGCTAGTAAAGCCAATGAAGCTTATGGGATTAGGGATTTGTTCCAATATAGGATTATTTTGAATTTTTTAATGGATCTTTGGCGGTGAAGCTCTTACATGTAAACATAATTTTGAGAATTTAATGTATTTTTATAGTATTTCATATCCTTTTTTTTTCAAGGACGGAGGCAATGCACAAAAAAATTATGAGCAGGGATTGTTATACCAATTTAAAGTGGTTGATCCAAATAATAAAGGTAATATCAGCTGTCAATATATAGATAATTAGTATTAGTAGCTTGCTCAATTGTTTTACAGTGACTAATTTAAACTTCAATTTAATAATCTGTTTTTGGATAATTTTTCATACTTTAAATTGCCAATAATTTTTAAAAAGAGTAAATAAAAATAAAATTAATTAAATACAACAAATTTATCTAAATTAAATTTTTTCTTAAAAAAATTTATGCATATCATTTAAAATATTATACAAATTTAAACTTTATCTTTTAAAATAAACAAGTTTTACATTATATGTATCCTAAATTTGAGTAATAAAGCAGTCTGTATAATAATAACAATGTCTATATAATAATCTTAAACTCAAATAACATATATGACCTTTCATCCTACCATCCATAATAATTAAATTGTTGAATTTTTTTTTAATAAAAAACCAAAGGGGGGAAACATAAGAGATAGAGCTCTCACATATAAATAAAATTATTGCAAGTAAGCATTACTATAGAAAATAATTATTAAGGTCAATTAATCATATTTTTATTAAAAATTTTAGTTTAATTTTATTATTATAAAATTTAGTCAAATAAGACTATAGTGTATCTTTAAAAATAATTTATATTTATCTGTTTATATCTATAAGTGATAAATGTCATCTAAAAAAAAGACATCATAATATATCTTAAATTTTTTTTAATTTGTTGTTTGATTTATCAAATATATTTTTATTGTTTTATATTTTTTTTATAATAATATTGAGAAATTATTTAAAATTATTATAAATAACACAAATTAACATAAATTAAACAAGTCTACACTTGCAATTAATCATTAGAGGAAAGGAAATCAGATTGACTTAATTGCCATCGATTGATGTACGGAATTACGTTTCAAAGCCACTTTTCAGGTTTCACGTGCAATGTATCGCAAAAAGAAAATTAGAATGATTCAAATTATTTAACAAATATGCTTAATTTTTCTATTTTTTATTTATAAAATCAAAGCACAGAATTTTTTTTTATTTTAAACTATATTTTAAAAAACTCAAAAAATATCATAAAATATTTTTAAAAATATTTTACTGCCTATAAAGTAAATTTTTTTAAATAATTTTTTAAATTTTATTTATACCATGATATTTTAAAAATATGTGATTAAGAAAATATTATTTTATAAATTCACAAAATATAAATTATTAAATTGACATGTTCAAAAACATAATGATATTTATTAATGCGTGAGCTAAAAGTATTATCTTTTGATCAATATTTAAATTATTTATTGATAATAATATTTAGATTATTATTTAATATTTTTATAATTTAATAAAATATTATATATTACTAATTTAACAAAAAATTAAAAAATTTATATAGTGGTAATTTTAGAAGCATTATTATTTAAAATAATATGTAATTAATATATATTTTTAAATTACTAACAATTAAATATACAACCTAAAAAGTTAAATATTAGTATATTTAGATTCAAATAATTAATTTTGTAAAAATAAAATCAAATTCAAGTTCAACTTATTAGTTAAATTAGTTTAACACAAATAAACTAAACCTATATTTAAATAATTAATTTTATAAAAATAAAATCAAATTCAAGTTCGACTTATTAGTTAAATTAGTTTAACACAAATAAACTAAACCTATAATTCTAATAAAACTACAGTTAGTTCAACATCTAGTCCGCATAGTATACTTATAAAATATATAAATACATATAATTTTTTATAATAAAATATAGTTAAAATCCACTTCCGTTATAAGATTTTCTATTACGAAATACATATTTTTGTAACTTTCGGTAACTATGAATTATGAATTCAAACTGATGGGTATACTAATAATGGGCTGGCTCTAAAAAGTCAACAAGAGCCCAAGAAGGACGGTCAACGTTTTTACGGCCCAGTTGGAGAACGGGCCCAGAGCTGAATGGCCCAGGACGGTCAACACTAGCGTTGACCGTCTGGGTGGCCAACTCACACGCAGACGGTCAACTCAAACGTTGACCGTCCGCGTGCTACACGTTGGGCCCAAAAGAGACTTTTATACGGTAATGAGCCTGGTCCCTTCGAGCCCGTGATCCATTAGGCGGCCAGCAATGGCTCTCCAGGCATCTCCCACGATCCCGGCTGGCACCCAAAATGGATATTGGCAAAGTTGGCACCTTTCGTATAAGGAAGGCGCCAGATTTACCCAAATCCTTGCCAACTAGGGTTCTCCAACGGTAACATGCACAGAAGGAAGGCGACTGGCTTGGAAAGCTGTTGACCGCCTCAGAAGGAAACTGCCTCACTTAACTTGGCAACTGGTGCCTGCTCCAAAAGGCAAGTCAGCCAAAAATCACAGAAGGAATCACTCCTTCCAAAGAAGGAGGATCGTCCTCTGTGATCATAAATAAACCCTTGAATCGTCATTCAAGGCACGCTTTCTGAAACGCAAAAGCGAGTGCTCTCAGTGAACTACTTTCTCTGCTATCGAAACTCTCAGATTTGCCAACGTTCTCTGCTACGCAAACACATTCACCAGCAACCCTAAGGCAAACAAACGCACCTCTCACGGCTGTTTACTACCTTCCCACCTCCCAGATTCAAGAAGGCATCCTCGTCTTTCTTTCATCTGGGAAACACACTCTGCCTCTATCTTTCTCTCAATTTTAGTTTCATTCTTTCGAAGACTGTTTTATTGACTTGAGCGTCTAGTATTTTCGGTGGGACAATTTTTTGCCAACATACTGACCTCCTGTTCTGTTTTGTGGTGTGTAGGATCCAACTCAGGAAACGGAGCCGGAACCATGCCAAGAAGATCACCCAAATCTGTTCGAAGTTCGAATTCAGTGATGTATCATTGGCGCCGTCTATGTGAACCGCTTACAAAAGCCAACCACAAATGCACACAAACGCTCTCTTTCACCTTTTGATTCTACAATGGTGAATACGAGACCCCAAGCTAGCGATCCCGCTAGAGATGCTGCTAACCCCGACCAGGACCACGCTGCTGGTACCATGGTCAACGGGGCTACGGACGGAGTCCCACCGCCTTATTTTCAACAACTGGTGGAGCAGATGAAGCCAACAATCGCCTGCTCTAGTTACTTTACTCTCAGAACGAGCAATGACAGCAGGCGGCTCCTCCAACAGCCATCCTTGCACCTGCCACCAAAAGGGGTGGCCAAAGGAAAAAGAAGCCAGCCAAAAGGCCCGAGAAAGTCGGAGACAATCTGGCTCCAACGTCCTCCCACGTTCCTGGCCAAAACAGGCCTGAAGAATGCTCCGGGAGCACGTCTCCGCAAGAAAGTCCGGAGAGAAGAAATCCCCAATACTCTCGGGTGGAAGACAACAACACAATCCAGGAGCGAACCTCCAGAACTGCCAGATCCACATGAGGCAATAGCCGACTGGCTCCTGAACCCTCCAGGGACAAGACAGAGTTGAGGGATTACCTCAACTCTAAAAGACTAGCAAACGTCGCTCGTGCCGACCGTGAGTGGACAAAATCTGGAACCGTGTGTTCCAGGATGAGAAGCGCGCCATCGACTTGGACCGATCTCCTTTTACTACGGAGATCCTGAGCCGTCCACTGCTAACGAAGTTCAAGATGCCGCCCCTTGACTTATACGATGGGGACAATGATCCAGTTGACCACCTGGATCACTTTCGCACCCATCTGAGTCTACAAGGGTTAGAAAACTCAACGATGTATTGTTGCTTCCCGCTCACGCTGAAGGGAGATGCTAGAATTTGGTTCCACCACCTCCCTTCAGGCACCATCAACAGTTTCTGTGAGCTCACGGATCTCTTCCTGGCTCAGTATGCTTCAAGCCAGCGGGAAGAGAAGCAGCCGTGGTATCTCTCCCACATAAAGCAAAAACCGAGAGAGAACCTATGGCGTTTCTGGATTCGTTTTGTGGCGGAGGCCAAAAGGATTCCCAGGATCACAGAGGAGATGAAGCTGGACAGTTTCATCTCTACGCTTACTTACAGGACTTTTTAAGCACCTGGCCCACAAAAATCTTCAGACCTTTCGGGAGGCGAAATCCATCACCCAAGCCTACGGCTGCAGAGAGGAGGGCAACGAGGCAAAACGTCCACAACGGGCGGATCAGCCTCGGTCGTTCCCTGGTGAAGGGAAGAGGAAGTACATTGGCGGAGAACACTCCCGCCAGAAGCAGCGCTAGATTGGGCCCCCAGAACTCAGAGACTACGGGCCCACCAGTTTCACACATCTGACAAACACGCGCTCAAACGTCCTCATGTAGATCTGTGGAGAGAAATTCCTGAAATGGCTGAAACTGCTGAAGAAGGACTCTGAAAACCAATCAAAGTACTGTGACTTCCATCGCTCTGCTGGTCATTCGACTAAGGAATGCAAGACGCTGCAGAGGGAGATCGAGGAGTTGATTCGCAGAGGCCATCTTACCAAATTTGTCAGAGGTCCTGGATAGAGCTTTGGAGCAGCTGGCGAGGAAGGGCAGGAGTAGACTCCACCCCGAAACCGGATTGCAGCAGGGGTGGTCAGAATGGTCACCACCCGACCTGCTAAAAACCTATCTGCCAACGAGGAGCAGCAGACTGGGAGGAAGAAACAGCGCATGGCGGGCAACTCTATCAGTTTCAGTGATGATGATTTAGCCCATGTAGTGTCCCCCCATGCTAATCCCCTCGTTGTATCCACACTCGTTTCAGACGGTAGTGTAGACTACCAGCTGAAGCGAGTATTTATTGATAATGAAAGTTCTCGTGATTTGCTTTACTTGGATGCTTTTTTCAGATTAGGCCTAAAAAAGAACCAACTAAAATCGACTGAATGCCCATTATACAACCTCGACAACGAACCAGTGCCCTTTCAAGGAACTGACTAGTTGGAAGTTACCTTGGGGACGTATCCAAAAACAGCAAGTCAAACGCTCACCTTCCTGGTAGCCGACCTACCCTCAGTATACAACGCTATACTGGGCAAACCCGGCCTGACAGCGTTCGGGGCGGTTATCTCGATTCCGCACTTCAAAATGAAGTTTCCAACACCTTACGGTGTCAGGGAGGTGCAGGGCGACCAAGTCACTGGATGGACCTACTACATGTCTCAGATTGCCCCAAGCGGCAGTGCTAGAACAGTTGGAGAACTCGACCATCGGGACGAGGCAACCCTCCAGCAAGTGCAGTCCGGTGAAGCCACGGATCTAATCCCACTGGACCCGGAAGAGCCAGATAAGTATGTACAGATCGGCGGCTCACTCAGACCACTGCGAGATGAGCTAATCGCGTTCCTGCGAAGGAACGCTGACCTTTTTGCTTGGACACCGGCAGACATGCCTGGAATCTCAACAGAAGTGATGGTCCACAGGTTGGGACTTACTCCAGCCGCAAACTCGTTGGCAAAAGCGGAGGAACCACTCCGTTGAAAAACTAATCGCCATTCGAGAGGAGGTGAAGAAGTTGCTGGACGTAAGCTTCATTAGAGAAGTCCAATATCCGGACTGGCTCTCTAATGTCGTTTTAGTAAATAAAAGCAACGGAAAATGGCGGATGTGCGTCGATTTTACCGACGTCAACAAGGCCTGTCCAAAGGATAGTTTTCCATTGCCCATGATCGACCTACTGGTTGACTCAACGGCTATGGACGCCTATTCGGGTTATAACCAGATCCGGATGAGTCCAGAGGACGATGAGCACACTTCGTTCATGACCGATTAGGGCACCTACTGCTACAAAGTAATGCCCTTTGGGCTCAAAAACGCTGGAGCAACATACCAACGGTTGGTCAACAAGATGTTCAAAAAACAGATTTGTCGCAACATGGAAGTCTACATCGACGACATGCGCGTTAAGAGTAGGGTCACTGGCGACCACATCCGTGACCTGAAAGAGTCGTTCGAGGTGTTCCGTAAACATCACATGAAGCTGAACCCAGCTAAGTGTGTGTCTTCGGAGTGGCTTCCGATAAATTCCTGGGTTTCATCGTTTCCCAACGAGGGATCGAGGCAAACCCAGAGAAAATCAAGTCACTCGCCGATATGGCGCCGCCACAAAACGTAAATGACGTCCAACGACTAACTGGACCGCTGGCAGTATTGTCCCGTTTCCTTGCGAAGTCTGGCGACAAGTACCAGCCCTTCTTCAAGGCTCTTAGAGGAACAAAGTCCAACGGGTTCCAGTGGGACACGGACCGTCAAACTGCTTTCGAGGAACTGAAACGATACTTGGCCAGCCCGCCATTATTGGTGTCACCTAAGGGCGGAGAAGAATTATATCTCTACTTGGCAGTTTCGGAGGCTTCCCTGAGTTCTGTTCTCGAGCGCCAAGACTCTGACGCCCAGCGGCCGGTCTACTACGTAAGCAAAACGTTGACCGGCCCAGAGACTTGTTACTCGTGTGCAGAAAAATTGGCCTTAGCGCTAATATTCTCTGCGCGAAAGTTGAGGCCTTACTTCCAGGCCCATCGGATAGTAGTCTTTACGGACCAGCCGCTGAAAAACATCCTCCAGAAACCCAACGTTTCTGGACGATTAGTAAAGTGGGCTATCGAGTTGGGCGAGTTCGATATCGAATTCCATCCCAGGCCTAACGTGAAAGCACAGGCACTGGCTGATTTTATTGTCGAGACTACAACCCAAGTTCTCGAGGAACAGCCCAAAATGCGAAACTGCCCATCGGAGTTCCAGAATGGATACTCCACGTAGACGGATCGTCTACTGACACAGGCAGTGGTGCTAGACTTGTCCTCACAACTCCCGATGGGTTTGACGTAAAATACTCCCTCAGACTCGACTTCTCGGCAACTAACAACGTTGCCGAGTATGAAGCCTTACTAACCGGCTTACGATTAGCCAAAGAGTGCTCCGCCAGGAGACTGGCAGTTTATAGCGACTCAGGGCTAATTGTTAACCAGGTCAACGAGTGCTTCGAGGCAAACAACTCCCTCTTGGCCAAGTATTTGGCTAAGGCAAAGGAGGCCGTCTAGGGTTTCGACAAGCTAATCCTAGTTCACGTTCCTCAAACTGAAAACTGGAAGGCAAACCAGCTGACTGAAGCCGCTACAGCCGAAAACCCAGAACAGTATTTGAGAGACATGCGGGAGATCCTAAATGCTCCCAGCATTGAGAAGCAAGAGGTCATGTAGATTTCCGAAGCGAAAAACTGGATGATGTCTTTCCTTAACTACCTAGCAGACGGATCATTGCCGGAGGACGCGGAAAGGCCAAACAGGTCAAGAAGACAGCCGGTTGGTATGCTGTGGTCGACGGACGGCTGTATCGCTGTGGTTACTCGACTCCATACCTCCGCTGTCTAACTCCTGAGGAGGCTGACTACGCCTTAGGCGAAGTTCACTTCGGGATCTGCGGGTCGCACATCGGCGGAAAAAACTTGGCCTTCAAGGTCATGCGCCAGGACTACTATTGGCCCTCGATGAAAAAAGACGCGCTGGAGTTCATGAGGAAATGTGAAAGCTGCCAGCTTCATAGCAACCTTCACTGCCAGCCATCCGCAAATCTGAAGGCCCTTCAGGCCCCTGGCCCTTCGCGCAATAGGGGCTCAACCTCTTCGGCCCGTTTTCCATTGCCACGGGGCAAAGAAAATTCATCATTGTGGGCATCGACTACTTCATCAAGTGGGTCGAAACTGTCCCACTGGCCAAGATAACAGAAAATAACGCCCTGGAATTCCTCCGCCAGAACATCGTCTGTAGATTCGACATCCCCAAGGTCGTTGTGACCGACAACGAGACCCAGTTCTTGAAAAAACGCTTCACCAAATATTGCACCAGCCTTGTCATCAAGTTGATCCACACTTCGATGGCATACCCCCAAGCCAAGGGCAGGTGGAGGTTACAAACCGTACGCTGCTCCACGGGTTAAAGACTAAGCTGGAGGACGCCGAGGGTTCCTGGGCTGACGAGCTCCCATCCGTCCTTTGGTCTTATCGAACAACCCCAAAAGAACCAACGCGTGAGACACCCTTCAGCCTCTGTTACGGGACCGAGGCGGTAATCCCGATCAAAATCGGGCTTCCAAATCTCAGGGTGAAGTCCTTCAACCCACAGACTAACTCTCAAAAAATCAGGAAGCACTTAACTTGTTAAAAGAAGCCCGCGACGCTGCCAGAGTACGGACAGCGGCCTACCAGTATCGGATCACCCGATACTACAACAAAAAAGTTAAGGCGCGACGATTCGATGTCGGGGATCTGGTCCTACGAGGCGTCGAGGCCACAGGCAAGCTGCCCGACCGCAACAAGCTCTCTCCTAATTGGAAAGGGCCTTTCCTCGTCTTCGCCATCCTACGAAACGGAGCTTACAAACTCCGGAGCCAGGACGAAAAACTGGTTCCGCGAACGTGGAACGCTATCCACCTCAAATGCTACTTCTAGTAGCGGACACAGGTATGTAACTGCATCATTGTTTGCATTCGCCTGCTTGTTTTAATTTTATAAAAAATAAGTGTTTTCTTAGCATCCCTCCTATATGCGTGTGCATGCGTTTCTTTTGCAGGTTACCCGACCTAGACTGCCCATAAGTCGGGAGGGTCTTCACCCCCTCGTTAAACCCTGGTCATCCAGGCGGCCAAAAGCGGTCGAACTTGAACCTAGGTCATCCGAGCGGCCCATTAGCGGTCGTATTTAAACCCTGGTCATCCAGGTGGCCCATGAGTGGTCTAAACCCTGGTCATCCAGGTGGCCCACGAGCAATCTAAACCCTGGTCATCCAGGTGGCCCACGAGCGGTCTAAACCCTGGTCATACAGGTGGCCCACGAGCGGTCTAAACCCTAGTCATCCAGGTGGCCCACGAGCGGTCTAAAACCTTGGTCATCCAAGTGGCCCAGTAGCGGTCGAAAACCTTAGGGGGCTTACGTAGCACATGCAACGACCTCCTCAACGAAGAGGTAGCGTGATCAGTCAGCGACGGTCAAAGGGAGAAGCATTTCTTCTCCAACATTGGTTGCCCAAATTATCACTTGTACGGCACCGCTGGGCTGGTTTCACAAAACCACCTGCATAGCTTAAGGACTTAACTCCTTAGGCAGCCAGCCAACCAGGCTGGCCGCCCCACACAACAACCCTCTCTACAAGGAAATAGCGTGATCGTACGGCGACGGGAAGTGTTTCTTCTCCAACGCTGGCTATTCTAATCCCGACTTGGACAGCACCACAAGGCCGGTTAACACAACCACCTACCAAGCCTAGGGATTTAGCTCCTTAGGCAGCCCAACAACGGTCACCGGCCAACTCAGTTGGCCGCCCCATGTGACACAGCATACAAACACAAGCAGCGAGCATAAATGGACACGGAAGTGAAAGAATTCCATTTCATTGCTTCAAAAAATATTACAAAATTACGTAAATATAAAAATAAAAAGGAAAAGGCTACGGCCGTCTTTGGCTGTCATGGGCTCTCCCTCGCTAGGTCGTCTTTGTGCTGTGCCGCTCTGTTGGACTGGTTGATAAGTTCAGTTGGAAAATTGGGATCAATCAACCGCGTGATACGTCGACCGACGTTGATCCCCTCCAACAGCCGCTCATGCAGCATGCCCTCGACCTCGTGGGGACGGATCCGGAGGGTCAGATCATTCTCTAAGGCTGGATTCGGTCGGCAAGCCGTTTCTTACTTGCTTTGTTGCGATCATCCTCCTCTTTCAAGAGAGCGACTTCAGCTCTTAAGTTGGTGATCTCCGTTTTCATCCCCGCCATGACAGCCTCGAGAGCAGCCGTCTCCTCACGGTGTTCGCCTCCTGAAGCAGCCAACCTGGCGTCCAGCCAGGCGATCTCAGCCACCCTATCTGCGATCGTCTAGTTGCGATGCGCCAACTCTCGAGAGAAGGCTAAGATAAGCTTCCTTGACTGCACAAGACAAAAATAAAGTGTAAGTTATAAATATAAGGAAGAAAGAAGTGCAAGGGGGCCGATGCAAGAACCATACCTCACAGAGTCTCCTCGTGGGCCTCTCAAGCCTGGCCTTCAGACCTAGCCCGGGTAACGGTGGACCAGGAGTGCCCTCTCAAGCCGAACTCATAGTTGCCTCATCCAGAATGCGCTCCATGAGCTCCTCATCCTCACCCATGGTAGCTGCAGGCTCCTCTCTTGCAGGCTCTGGAGCGGCTGCTGGGGCTCCTCTCTTGCAGCTTTTGGAGTAGCTGCCATAGGATCCCCTCTGGCCACCTCTGGAGCAGCTACTGGAAAGTTGAACCCCACTATTAGCTCCACCGCAATAGTCTGCGTGGCCGCCGCCAGTTCACAAACGGGCTCCTCCAATGACTCCATCCACGCAGCGCCCGGAACCACTCGTGACGCGGGCTGCGCCAGGATGACTCCTCCTGCTTCAGCAGGCCAACCCTCAGGGGTCTTCTCTCGTCCTGTGGAGCTACAAGCTCCACTATAAATTCCAGCGGCGACGTAATCAACGAGCGACGACGACGACGAAGGCATCTCCAGCACCTTCTCAGGCAGTGGGCTGATAAACCCTTCGTCAGTGTGTCGCATACGGATGATTATGCTCTTGGACTCTTCAGGGTTCATCCCCCTTATCGGAGGCCTTGGTTTTTGAACCAGGGATGGTGGTCCCCAGTTTGCTTTTTTGGACTTCGTCCGGGAAACCAAAAAATCCCGGATGAAATCGTCGGGGTTCTCCTTTATTGCCTTCATCAGCCACTCGTAGGCTGTCATTTTCGCCGTAGACGGCGTCCCAAAATATGCCTCCGGAACCTGGCCCCATTCTCTCGCAATAGGCCAGGCCGCCCCCACGTTTATGAAGAAGAACCGATTCTTTCAGTTCTTCAATGAGTCGTGTATGGCCTTATTAATCTTTATTCCGATACGGGGGACGAGCGATATCCACTCTCTCCCCTGGTTTATTTTGAATAAAACCCTAACTATGGACATCCTAAGCTTCTTGCCAAGCCTTTGAACAAAAATACACATAGTGCAGAGGTACCTCACAGCATTGGCGTGAAGTTGGGCGATGGGGACGCGTAGAGCCTTCAGAACCGACTCCAACTCTTCCAACAACGGGAGGCGGAGGCCGCTCCTCAGGTGGGCCTCATAAATAGTAATATACCCCTCCGGCGGAGCATAGGCCCTGTCGTCTTTTCCTGGGACTCTCCACGTAATCTCCTTTGGGATATTGAACTCAACGCACAGGGCTTTAATGTCATTCTCACTCAAGACGGAGGCAAAATCGGTGATGGAAGCCATGGTAACGCAGAGGGCTAGGGTTTCTGGACGTCTCTAAAGAACGAGAATGAAGAAGAAGAAGGACTGAAGGCGTAAATGATTTCAAATTACGGAAGGCAAACTTAAGGGCCAAGCACGAAACCCCTCATTAAGGACGCCATCAGCTCTACCACGTGTCGCCTCCCTACTTGGCCCTACAAAAGGCGGATCTCTGGCGCATTAATGGCCAGGATGTCCGCCAAACCAAAGGGAGACACGTGTCCATCAGGACTGACAAAAAACGCTTCCAGAATTGGCCAGGGGGGTCAACAATTCTGGTTCTCCGAAGTTGACCAAGACAGTCAACAATTCTGATTCTCCGGAATTGACTAGGACAGTCAACAATTCTGGTTCTCCGAAATTGACTAGGACGGTCAACAATTCTTGTTCTCCGAAATTGACCAAGACGGTCAACAATTTTGATTCTCCGGAATTGACCAAGACGGTAAACAATTCTGGTTCTCCGGAATTGACTGGGACGATTAACAATTTTGGTTCTTCGGAATTGACTAGGACAGTCAATAATTCTGGTTCTCCGGAATTGGCCAAGATGGTCAACAATTCTGGTCAAACTCTCCTCCACGCTTTTCATGAAGCTCCACGGGATCCTCAGAGCAATAATGGGTATCCCATCATGAATATACTGGAGGCCAGACTTCTGGCCACCAGCATGGGGGCTAGTGATCGATATACCAATAATGGACTGGCCCCAAAAAGTCAACAAGAGCCCAAGAAGGACGGTCAATGTTTTTACGGCCTAGTTGGAGAACGGGCCCAGAGATGAAAGACCCAGGACGGTCAACGCGCACGCAAACGGTAAACTCAAACGTTGACCATCCGCGTGCTACACGTTGGGCCCAAAAGAGGCTTTTCTACAATAATGGGCCTGGTCCCTTCGAGCCCGTGGTCCATTAGGCGGCCAGCAACGGCTCTCCAGGTATCTCCCACGATCCCGACTGACACCCAAAATGGATATTGGCAAAGTTGGCGCCTTTCGCATAAGGAAGGCGCCAGATTTACCCAAATACTTGCCAACTAGGGCTCTCCAACGGTAACATGCACAGAAGAAAGGCGACCGATTTGGAAAGCTGTTGACCGCCTTAGAAAGAATCTGCCTCACTTAACTTGGCAACTGGCGCCTGCTCTAAAAAACAAGTCAGCCAAAAATCACAGAAGGAATCACTCTTTCCAAAGAAGGAGGATCGTCCTCTGTGATTATAAATAAACCCTTGAATCGTCATTCAAGGCACGCTTTCTAGAACGCAAAAACGAGTGTTCTCAGTGAACTACTTTCTCTGCCATCGAAACTCTCAGAATTGCCAACGTTCTCTGCTACGCAAACACATTCACCAGCAACCCTAAGGCAAACAAGCGCACATCTCACGGCCGTTTATTGCCTTCCCACCTCCCAAATTCAAGAAGGCATCCTCGCCTTTCTTTTATCTGGAAAACGCACTCTGTCTCTCTCTTTCTCTCAATTTTAGTTTCATTTTTTTGAAAACTGTTTTACTGACTTGAGCGTCGGAATGTTTTCGGTTGGACAATTTTCCGCCGACACACTGACCTCCTATTCTGTTTTGTGGTGTGCAGGATCCAACTCAGGGAACGGAGCCGAAACCACGCCAAGAGGATCACCCGAATCTGTTCGAAATTCGGATCCAGGGACGCATCACAAATAAAATAAATTTGATTAGTTAGTTTATTATAAATGAATACACTAAATAAATTTATAAATTTGTTTATTCATTGGTAATTTTGACGGGATATCATTTGGGATAAATTTGGCAATACTATTGTAAACAATAAATTAGTTTGAATTTTACATAAAAAAACAAAAACAAAAAAAAACAATGCCGAATCAATACACAAACTGCCATATGATTAATACCGCACAATGATCAACTTCTGCATACATAATTTATCACACCCATAGAAGTACAGGAAACAAATAGTATATCAAAATGGCTATATTTATATAGCTGGAATTTAAGCGTTGGAGCTCGGATTAGGAAGAATGGTGAGGGCGAAGATGCCGCTCAGCGCCGAGGAAACAGCTCCCAACACGAAGGCCGGTAGGTTGCCACCTCCAAATGCTGCATCCAGAGGTCCGCTTATCATCGACACGAGCATCTGAGGTAAACACGCGACACAAAACAATGTCTTTTTCTTAGAAAGACTATGAAATGGTATAATGTCTTAAAGACGGGACTGAATACTTGCCTGCGGAATGACTATGGCTAAATTCATGACCCCCAATGAAAGCCCTGAAATGCACATACACAAGAAGTTATTGAGACGTTCTTAGTGGGATACCTACTACGATGGAAATTGATTTCTCTCGCGATAAAAAGGGAAAAGCATTACCATGGCCAGAACCAGAATCAGATGAAAACATCGACGCAAGAGCGAATGGAATGCTAAACGTAATCTGTTTCAAGCAAGCAGGCAAATGGTTAAACACTTCAATATATAAAACATCGGCAGTCGCGTATGGACTTCCGCATGGAATTTAGTAGTTCCCCAGCTTTACGTCGACGATATGTTCAATGTATTGAGTACTAGATATAATGGAACTAACAAAGATAGCACGACGTAGAAAGAGATAAAGCAATGACAAATGAGAAGGCATATACTAATCCAAGTAGTTCGTCATGAAACCTACTGAGACTATGGATGACTACTTACTGCTTGCGGAATACCGGTGGCGGCGAAAAGAACTAAAGTAGCAGTCTTAACACTAGCAGCTGGTGGCGAGTGTGGAGGGCTGGATCTTCTTGAAAGCTCTGCCTTCTTGGTCACCCAGACTGTCATCCCTAAACAAGTTGTCAGCACAAAATTCACAATCCCCCACAAATTCTTGCCACCACCGAGGAGCTTCGACAACGGGTCAATAGTGAGTGACGTTATCGCTAAAGTAGCTGCGGTGAGCATGAGCCCAAGCGACCCAGCCCGGACTCCCATGTCATACAAACTCACCTGCTGAGGATTCCCATCAACTGACCCGCCATATAACTCCTTGCCAACCCAATCTGTGTTGTACATTAAGAATGGGAACCACGCAATCCAGTTCAAAGCTGTGACTAGGAACAACATCCACATTGGCTTCCCAAAGCTACTAAATGCCGTCTTAACTTTCTCGAAAAATGCGTCGTTGTGGTCTGAGTTGGGTTTGAAAGAGGGCTCAGAGATCGTTACTAGTGCGAAGATGACCAGGATAAGGATGAATGTAATGTCAATCAAGAAACAAGTTTTGAGATTAGCACAGTAGAGGTCACAAGCATCTGTTTTTGTGAAGGGCAGGATCTTATAGAGCTTTGAGTATGAGCCTGCGGCATAGCCCGAAACGTTGCCGATTGCCATGAAGAAGGAGAATGCTGCATTGGCAATTCTCATCTTTCTGTGATCATGCCTTGAGAGATCTGCCAAAAATGCTCTGCTTGGATCCTGTCATATCAAAATAGATGATAGGGTGAGCACGGCATGCTAGAATCATTTTGTCTTGATGAATATTGAATAATTATATTGGTCACACTTTATTTATTTCTTCAACAAACGATAAGCGTGAAAGTTTTAGAATTATGAATTCAAATTAATGAATTTATCTATTTGACAGAAGATGAGATTGCATGCATGTAGTCTTTATTAGGTTCCAAAATAGCAGAGTCAATTGCATCCACCAAATTATCATTTTTTTGGGTAAAATTTTACAAGATAATTACAAATCCGAGATGAAATTGTCAACAAAACTGTTTTCTTGCCTGCACCATATTATTTGCAATGTCCAGGATCCAAAACCCTACAACAAAGATGGCAACTGCTCTAGGCTTGGTTCTTTGGGTGAGATCATCACCCACTGCATGTCCAAAGTCTGAGGCGTATCCAATAAGCAACACAGACAGGCAAATGAGGGCGGTGCCGGCGGCAATGAAAGGCTTCCGACGCCCGAACTTTGTTTGCATTCGGTCACTAATATAGCCAACAACAGGCTGGACAAACATGCCAGATATGGGGCCACATAGCCATATAAAGGAGGACCACATGTGAGGCACACCGAGCAGCTGCACGTATGGGGTCAATAGGGATAGCTGGAGAGCCCAACCGAATTGGACTCCGGCCGCAATGGACGCCACAGATATCAACTGCCATAGTGGCGCAGGCCCAGGCTGCAAGAGATCACGATATTCGAAATCCATAGGAAGAAATATGGTAACCTTTACTAGTTGTATAATGATTTCACAACGATTTGGTGAAAAAGAAATGCCACAAAGAAAGGAGTAGAATGGCTATGAAATTTTGTTGGTGGTTTGCACCCCTGATTATATAAAAGGATGGAGTATCTCTATCTCCTCTCATGCAAAAGCAAGATGGGAGGCTTTCCACAAACAACCACGGATTGTGGTCTTATGTTTAGAATGAAAAATGAGGCGAGCTTCGGGTGGATTATAAGAAATCGAGGGAGGGAGGGCAGCATTGCCGTTTGCCATGGAAGGGTAAATATGGAGGTCAATGAGCTGGATTGCTGAATCATTCTTCAAGATTTGTGAGACATGAAAGGATTGTGTGTGTGAAGAGCCGCGACAAAGGTGGCCAACCATACAGAAAATAGAAAAACAATCCATTTAGAAGGATTTATCTTTTCGCAAGTGACAATGATCTAGTTGGGATAGTTTTTAATATTCATCGGTTATTTTTCCAGGTAGTTGTCTCAGGAAATTGATAGGATTAGCATGTCCATCCGCGTAGCTTGGCGCACCAGAAACAGGCTGCCACCAACGCCACCTATGACAGATAACCAGTCGCTGAGGCATACGTCTATTTGTAACGTCGCCCAACTCATTTTACATGACAACTTGTTTGGCCAGAGTTGACGTGTATCTCAGCATAATATAAAATATATGGCTGTTTTTTACAATATTTTTCAGAAATTAAAAGTTTTAAAAATGTGTTTAAATATGTTCATTTAAAAATAAATAAAAATAAAAATTAGATGCTAGATTATTTTAGCTTTAGATTTTAAAATTGAATCTTGTAAAACTATAAATTATTGAAAATATATCTTATAGAATTTTTTACTAGCTATAAAATAAGGTTTTTTTAATTATTTTTTAAAATCCCAGTAGTACAATAATATCATAAAAATATTTTTTTGATAAATTCTTGAAACATAAATGTTTATAATCAATGGATGATAAAATTTTAACCCAACTTATAACCATATTTATTTGTGCTTTTTAAATATTTATAAATAAATTATTAAATTAATATAAATTAAATATACATATTCGAAAATATAATTTTATTTGTATATTTAAAAATTTTAAAATAGGATTTTTAATTAATATTTAAATTATCTAATATTAATAATAATTAGGTCATCGTTATTTTTCCACGACTTAAACAAGACAAAGGAAAAGGAAAAGGAGAAAAAGAAAGCCTACTGGGTGTGCCCAAGTGTGACATAATTCCCTGCACCACTAATTTAAGCCGGAACCCGGGGGCCTTTCGGCGGCTCTTCTCTCACTCTTTCCCTTGCTCTCATGCGATGGGGTCACCGTTCTACGTAGACACTACTTTTTGTTTACTTGTGCTCATTTGATCTGAAATTTAGCTTGCGAATGTATTCAAAGGAGTCTTACTTTACAGGAATCTTATATTTGTGATGAAATGTAACACGTTATGCTTTGGATGAAAAGCAGGTCTTGCTCTTGCTGGATTTCTGAAATGCGTTCGCGTAGATGTTGAGGAGAAGATGCCAGAAGCAAGAGGTCTCGGTAAGTGCTGCTGACAAGTGCTCAAAAATAAGCGGTTGACGAGCCGTGGTTAACACATTCTTCTTCGTCTACTTCTTTATTTGGAGATATAAGTAGGCTCCTATGCTGCAAGGGTTAAACTTAATATTTTCTGTTGCAAATTGAGTAATCAGTGGATAGATTTTCGGCTGCTGTAGCATTCATCTGCTCGTTGTATAGTTTTATACTCACAAGTCGACTAAATTGTTGAGTAACGTTTTGATTTCCGGTTGGATTTGAAATGGAAAAGTGAATTTTGGGTGCCAACGAGTAAATTACTCGGCATTCTGTCAAAGCTATGGGATCATATCATATCACATCTCTGATAGCGTTAGACTTGCATTGTTTATTGCCCGTGTGTTTCAAGGACATTCTAGCACACCTTATTCCGACAGTTCTTTCTTGGGACGGTTGTCGTTTTCATTTAATAACTGGACTTCCTAATTACATATTTGCAACCATCATGTTTTAACAGAATCAGAAATTCCAATTTTAGTTTCGACTTTTGCCAGAACCTCAAAATCAGTGCTGATTCTGTTACCATGTATAGATGAACTCCACCTATGATCTATCTTGATTCCGATTCTGCTTTTGTACTTGGGCAGATTCTGCATGTGGCAAAACCAAATTAGGTGGAAGCAAAATGCAAAATTCAGACTTCAACTAATACCTCAAAATCGATCAACCTTTTTTGTCATAAAGTAAATAGCAAAGAAGAGCTTGTTATACAGTTTAAGGATTCTATCAACATTCAGACATAGCAAATACAAAACTAGCAAGCAAATGAAGTCTATTACTTCATTAATCTAATGTAGACCAGCGCAATTACTTAAGTTTGGTTTTATGTGACTTAACTCAATGGCTGAATAATCAATAACAAAGGCGGTAGTTCTCTGTGGGATCAAGTGATTTACTTGTGGATGAATTCTGTAACTCACGTGAGTTCGAGCTGTCCACTTGCAAATAAATTCTGCAGCTGTCCACATGAGATCAGGTAAGTATTAATCATATTTCACTCCAAATGCTCCTTAAAATTAAAAACATATACCCATAAAATATCATATTGCTCCTTAGAGTTTTATAGCGCTATGTTTTTTTTTTTTAATTACCAAAAAAAAAAGTTCTATTTTTTTATTTCTTATTTGTAAATTCTTCTCTTTGTTTCTCAAACATCAAAACAAGTAGCACCAACAATACCAAACCCTACCTGAGATTTTTTCTGTAAATGATGTTTACTTTTACTTTATCAATATCCAAGTATGATAATATTGAGAGGAAAATTATTCATAATATTTCCAAATAACAGTAAGATAATTATGAGAAGATAAATGTATCCCCATTTGATGCTGTATATTCATCATAGTATAAAATCTCCGACTAAATGGAACCCTGAAAAAGGAAGTTAAAAAAAATATATCATTCACACTATCAAGTCAAAAAATATATATCATTCACACTATCAAGTCTTCGAACTCTTTAAGTAGAACAAAATAGTTTAAGATTGAAAATACTCGAGGGAGGGACAAAAGGAAAAAAGATAGACAATAATGAACTGCTGAATAAACGACTGACTTACCTAAGAGTGCTCTTTTCAAAGCAGCTTACTCCCCTTCATTTAGAATTGGGACAATGAGGGGATTCAGTTGTGCAAGATACACAATTGCCCACCTATACAAGCAAATGACAGCAAGATAATAAGGCCACTCATATCTCCACGAAATGAATTAAGGGGTTTTATTTTGTGATTTTCAATAGTGGTTTTTTTTTTAAAAAAAAAAGCTATAACTAGTAAATTTGTGAAAAGCTCTTTCAAGTAAAACAATGATGTGAACTAGAACTCGTCAAAAAAATTCACAATTTATAAAGAACCTCTATCAGATTTTCAGATAACTTTTCAATGAAAATCCGATTTCTAGCTTTCCAAAAGCTATTACAAAAGATATGCCAAACATAACCTGAAGTTTTCTAATAGATAGCAGGATAATAAGGTAATATAGCTAGGGGGAAAATAAGGAATTTAATGATGCATATACAAATCAAAATATCGTTATCCATGTACATGAGACTCCTATATTAAAGCATTTGGGGGGGATTAGACGGTGCACAACATTACTCATTATGAAGAGCTTGTTCTTGAGATAATGAGCCAAGGATCACCCCTTATGAGGGTAAAGGATGGAAAGCAAAAGAAAGGGTGGAGTAAATGCATATATCTATGTTTTGAGAATTACAACACTAGCCTCCCTCTCCAAAAATTAAAAAATAAAAAATAAAAATAAAATAAATCACGAGGACCTTTGCATTGTACTTGGGTTGAAAGGGTCATGTGAGATCAAGGTGAACATAAGCATGCATGTCTCCAGTCCTACATTGTAGCACTTTGAAATGAAAAAAAAAGAAATGAGGTCAAAAGAGTTAATTAGAGGATTTATGGATGGTCCATTTCAGGAATCATACTTACTCTGGTATGCATATTATGCAGTATTCATTTAGAATTTTAAAGCAGAATAACAATGTACATGAAAAACAGACTTACATCATCCAACAACAAGCAGTTGCTGTACAAATCAATGTAAGATGGAACCTGTATCATGAAAACACATCAGACAATGGCAAGCTGCAAAAAAAGAATATGAAATCTAACAACACAGCAAAGATGCTTGAAGTGAAGCAAAGCACAGTGATGTGCATATTTAGTTTTGCGGGTTTAAAAAAATCTAAAGACTTAAGATATACAACTGGAAACCTCTAAACTAGCTTGACGAGGAATCCATTCATGTGAACTACTACAATTTCTACACAGTTTATGCTCCAATAAACATGAAAATGCCTCACAGAACGTGCAACATTAGGAAAATACAGAGAACTGTCCTAGTCCTCACTCTTTTTTATACCACAGAACCTATTAA
Source organism: Nepenthes gracilis (assembly GCA_033239525.1). Taxonomy (NCBI): domain Eukaryota; kingdom Viridiplantae; phylum Streptophyta; class Magnoliopsida; order Caryophyllales; family Nepenthaceae; genus Nepenthes; species Nepenthes gracilis. The sequence continues at coordinate 21,766,923 of BSYO01000001.1, forward strand.
GAAGATAGAGCATTTTCCAAAAGAATTTGGCGAGGGCAGAAAAGAATGACAGAAAACACAATGTCTACCATCATATGGATTGATACTGCAGACCACTACAAAGGGAAAGCAATAAATGACAATCCATGTTCAAACAAACAACACAATAAACAAAAAAGCTCTTCATTTTAGAGTTTCCCCTTGTAATTCAGTCTTTTCATGGGCCTGAGGGGACCAATTCAAGGAATTTTCCGAATTGATTCTTTCCCTGTTCTTCTTTCCATGATCCTTCTTTACCTATTATACTTCTCTATCTGGACAATTGTTTTTTAATCCCCTATCTTGTACAGGATGGCTTGCTTAACCTTCCCATCACCCAACTTTGATAAAAGGTTACTCAACATTTATTTCTTTAAAATTTTCACTAGGGCTGATTCTTACAAAGCCATGCACACTGTATATTCTTGTGAAAACTCTTTGTGAATGATATGTCTTCTTGTGCTTTAGGGAAATTTAGAGTCTAAGAGAACTCATATCTTCCACAATCATGGGAAAAATCCACTGTAACCAGGTTTAGATACAAGATGGATTCTTCGACAGGCAAAGGGTAGGGTGACAATAAAATAACATGATTGACAATGACGAGAAAACTCTAAATAGAGGGACTTCAATACATGATTAGATAACACGAAATAACAAATATTTGTAAAGATTTTCCATATTATTCCAAGAAACATACTCACAAAATTATTAAAAAATAAAAAGTTGAGAAGTCAAGTTATAGTTCTCATATACCACTTATAAGCTAAAGAGACAAAAACCAAATGGAATAAAAACTAAATCATTCAAGTTGAAATGATTTAAAAGTTGGGACAATAAGCCATAGCTATAATAAATATGTAAGTATTTCTGTTTAAGTTCACAAACTCAAAAACTAAAATGATCCTTGAAATCTTACCATTACAACAAGGTTTGTCATGAAATCTAGTTATTAAGGTGATAACCAAATAATATAGGTAATGAAAGAAGTGAAGACACACTGGCCATATAGCCTAAAATTAGGCCATAGGCTATAGCAATTAGAGATAGAGGGACAGAGACAGATGTTGAAGTGTCATGAAAACATCTCCTGATGAATTGTAACTACGGTGCAAAAGGAGAGACAAAGGAGAGGGGGGGGGAAGGGTGAGCCTTAATGTAATAATAAAATTAATCCATTGACCTAAAGTTATTGGTTCAAGCCACCAAAACAACAATTCTATAATGCAAGGATAAAATCACATACATCTAATCTTAAATTAAGATCCAAGATGTACAAGCCTTGCACACCGAGTCATCGTACAAAAAGAAAGTTGATTTTTCCGCAAAAAAGAGTATTACAACTGAATATGGAGGAAAGGTAATATATTTTGCCAGAGTCTTTTAGGAATGTTACTACTATAAAATTTTTACTAAGCTTGATCGATGGGTATACAAACTGCTAAGAAGCATTATTTTTCAAAGAGGTATCACTGATTGTAACCATGTAAGCCTCTCTTACTAGCTCTAACCTTGATAAGAGTGCTTTGGATTTAACAACTTTGCAGCAATAAGAGTAGACACAAATCTAGGACAGTGGTAAGTGAGTTTGATTCTCTCGATGAGATTTCTGGATAAATAAGCCACCCCTCCTTTCATGTTGAAACACGGTCAGAAAACGAACTGCCTGGCATATCATTGCCTGCACCCAAGAATTTGCTTATGAATGATAAAATTTGAAGAGGCAATCATCTGAACAAGTTAGAGGAAGAGTGATGCTCCAGGATTCTGACAGAGAGCAACCTATCTGATAATAATGTAAGGTCTTCACACAAGAATCAAGTAGCTAAGGAAATTTGTGTTGATGTTATGTATAATAGAAAAAAAGTATGGGAATACACAAGAAGTCAGAGGAGTCTCACTCCTTGGTTCAAGTTGAATTCTTGAGATTGCTTTGCAATTATATTATCCAAACTCTAATTTGAAGGTCATTGTTGAGGTGAAGTATTGGAAATATTTCTCATCGGGTTTGTGTGGGACGCTCAGTCCCTTCCCTGCATGGAGAAATATGTCAAAGCTGAGGGCGTGTGCAAGCTTATATGCATGAAGGTGGCTACTTGTTCTTCAAATTTGCAAATTGAAGGTCAAGAAGATGGTTATGGAAAAGAGAATGGTATTATTCAGCTTGAAGCCATTTATGTTCAAAGAATGACAACTAATTTTATATTAAGAAAGATGTGAAAAAGGTTCAAGTATGAGTCCACATCCCCAAATTGTGATTGCATTATGGGTTGAAAACTGTAAGATTGCTAGCAAGGTGGGGATACTGATCTGTATGGGAGAGATGACTGCTCAAACGAAACACTATGGTTATGGCTGAATTAGAAAAGAATCAAGGCCTACAAAAGAGATTATGGTGAAATGTCCTAATGAAGTGAATCTTGCTTATCCGGTTGTCAATTAATGCAAGCCTTTTCTTTGTTATCATTTGCTAGATGTTGTTACATAATTATTCACTGTTTCCTTGACCCAACTTTAAGAAGATATTGTAACTGAAATAAAATTAAGAAGATATGGGTCCAAAGGTGGATCAAGGACAACAAAACTCATGTGCTGAGACGAAGCTAGAGAATGAATGGCATATAGTGAACAGCAGGAAAGGATCTTCTCAGAACAAGCTGCTCAAGGCAGTGGCAAGTTCCAGAGCAGGAATGCTAATAATACCAGAGGAGCTCAATCTAATTTGACAGTTCATGGTATAATAGCTGGTGGTGGCAAAGTGCGCAAACACAGCCCCTCAACTGGTCAGGGATTTGGCCCTATTTAATATAAGAGGCTTGTGTAAGCCTCAAAAGAAAAATAGAATGAGGCATATTACTGATAATTTGATCATATAAAATAAAAAATATTTGATAGAATCTGTTTCAGGAAAAAAGAAAAAAAATAAGAGGAGATTTTAGAATCCAAAGCTAAAGCTGCACAGTTTAACAAGATAGTTACTGCTAGTGCTGAGATCTGGGATTGATAAATAATTACCACTATGCAAAAATGGCCATAATTGGGTGATTAGAGATAAAGATAATCTTAATGTGTCCTATATAAGTGATTCAAGTAGTGCATTGCAAGATGAAAGCTATTGAAGGTTGATTTCCATGTTATATTCAGTTGTCAATGCTCTGAATACTACTGCTAAAAGAATGCATCAGTCAAATTAATTTCAGTCATTTGCCAATACTTTGATGGGCCTATGGTTTGTCATGGGAGATCACAATGCCATCTTGAGGATGGATGAGGGCCTCCGTGGAGTACATATTAACCTGGTGATGAGAAGGTTTATGTTTCATCAAAGCTAATTAGGAGAATCTACCTTAGAAGGGCTGCATTTTACTCGAACAATAAAGCCTTCCTTTACTTCTGTAACGTGGACAATGCACAATCAATTCATTGATGTGGTCAACCAGGCTTAGCAGAAACCTAAAGTAATGTACAGTGTACTGTACAGTGAAGAAGTTATATTGGCCTAAAAAGGGCTAGATGCAGTTTCATAAAGACCACTACTCTAGAATCAGTCAGGGTATATGAAGCCAGAAGTGAGCCAATCTCACTGCACAAACAATTGCATGGTGATCCAAAACAGGAAATTAAAGAGGTTCCTAGATCTCAAGCTCAGAAGCTAGTAGATTGAATTGAAGCTGTGGAATGCCCTTTTAAGAAAAAAAAAAATGCTTGAGATTACTGGATTATAGTCTTAGAGATTCAAACACTAGACTCCACCATGCTCATGTGGAATAAAAACACAGCAGTGACTGAATTAAACTGATAAGAAGATATTGATTGATGATTGAATGAGGACCTATTCGGTTGTGGAAAATAAGATTGTCTCCTAAAAAAACTTTCCAGAAAGAAAAAATCTGAAAAACCTGTTCACATGTCTGTCTTCTAGTTGGAAAAGTGCATTTCAGTTTTTCATCTTTCCACTGTGCTTCAGAAAACTCCAAAAAAATCAAAACTATGTTTTCTAAATTTTTCCACATGAAAGAAAAATAAATTTGTTGGATTTTCCAAATTTTGCTATATACAATCTTTTTTTTTTTTTTTGGGGGAGAATTTGGTAATATAGAAACATTGTCCCATAAGCTTATGAGTATATAAATAAAATCGTATGCCAGATTTGAACAAGAATTTTACAACATAAGGAAATTGGATATATAATTTTGTTTGTATTTCTTTTGTCTTTTCTCTACAAATTAACTAAAGTTTTCCGAGCTTTTAGTCCTTATAAACGATATTTTAATACATCAGAAAATAAACTAATAGCTTTTGGGGGTAAATAAAAATAAATAGTATCACTTGATATGAGGAGCTACAAATATTGTTTTCTTAATAACATTTACGTTACCATCTAATGTTTCTCATAGCTTAATGAAAATTAATACAAAATGCATTTTAAATTGTTAATAATCTAAAAGATCATTATTATTAAGATTAGTATGTCATTAATAGCCACAATAGATTTATTAATAACTAACTACATTCTTTTCACGATTATACTCTATTGATGCATTTCTGTATTACATTGATCTATATTACCTCAATTTCCATGATAAGAATTCAAATATCCACACTTTTCAAACAGACTTCCAACCATTTGAAAACTCTAACTGCTTTTTAATAGCATTGATAGGCCAAGTGTCAATCTCATTGGTATTAATTGCATTGCATGTTCACTACTTATGGTCTGTTTATAGATTTTATTCAGGTTGATCACTGCACCGATGGACTTGTATTAGTGAAGATCTGGAGTGAAACAAGATCAGTCCTGTTGTTCTGTTACACGACTGTTCAAAATTTCCCTTGTGAGAGGTGTTGCAACTACATTCTGTCATGCTATTGGGATTCAATTCTCCAATTCAGCAGACTTCCCTGTGGGTCCAAAATTGGCAAACCATATCAGTGGATTGGTTTTCCAATCGCCTAATTTGGCATTAGTCTAAGTGGGAGTCCTTAATTTGAGGACCTTATAGTATGACACTCAGCATATTCTCTCTGTTTTCCATTCTTTTTGTCTACCGGTTTATGAGGTGTTTTAATTAGTATTAACAACTCCTCCCCTGCAATTTCATAGAATCTGCTGTTTCTATTCTTCTATTATTTAGTATTGCTACTCATCACCCAAACAAAAGGGAAAAATTCAACAGCACAACCTAATATGGGCAGTAAATGGTCAAAGTATAACTAGCTTATCCGCGTACAATTAATCGGAAGAAATATTTCACAGTTTGACTGAGTGACCACACTTGCAAGCCAAATCCAAACAAATTTCTCACAAAAATTGGACATTACAGCAGAATGAACAGAATAAGCACAAAATTCATCATAAGCAACAACAAATGACAAGGAATTATCAGACTTGAAACAAACTATTCACATTAAAAGTTACAAAATCCAAGCTTTTATTTAAATAACCATAAATGTTAATGGCAGTCAACAAAAATAACATAATCAGAGTAAGAAACATTACAAATTCGTCGAAGGCCCTTTGTTGCAGCAAGTTATCGTAAAAAGCGACGCAATTACCCCAATCACGGCAAAAATTAGGGTCGTCACGAAGAACCCCATGGCGCTCTCAGATCTAGTGCTCTCTCCCGCTAACACTGATAGATTAGAGAAGTTCAAGAACGAAACAGAATTGCCACTACTTCAGTTCGTATTTTCCTCGATCTACGCTTCCAAATACCACATAGAACAATTAAAAAAGACTTAAAAACCTAAAATTTTACATAGTTCAATGCCGTATAAAATTTGATGACTATAACAAATGGATTTCCTAGGGAACTCGATGTGGGGGACAGCGAAAGAGAACGCTCACCGACGATCTCTGATTCCCTGGCTCTTCAATCTTCTACCTCTCGATAGCATTTGATTTGGGAGAAATACAAAAGAATTCTCCCCTTCTTCCATTTTTAAAAATCTTTTTGCTCAGTATTAATTATCAATAAAATTCCAACATTTTTCTCACTTCAAATACAAAATCTTAATTTAATCAATAATATATCTAACTTGTATGCTTTAAATTTTGTCATAATATTTTAAGATTATCAATTATATTCCTAGCTTTTCAACTTTGTATACTTTTGGTATAACATTTTAAAATTTTCAATTGAGTAAAATTTTTTAATAATTAAAAAAAAAGTGTTTATATTTTATTTTTGCTAGAAATTTCTCAAATCTTTATTTTATAATTTCTTTTAAATTTTTACCTTCTTTCACATAATTTTTACAAATAAACTTTGAGCTCAATATGAAAACAAATTGAAAGGTTATATAAATATAACTATTAAAACATAATGATATAATTAAGAACACATAACATGTTGCAACATTAAGCTAATTTTTTTTTATTAAAAAAAGTTAAGAGATTTGTGATATTTTTGATAATTATTATTTTAAAATATTATTTAAAAGTTTTTTTTTTTATAATTTCATTACCTTTTGTTAAATAATATTATTAAATTTGATTAAATTTTGATACAACATGATATAAATATAATATAATGACATTTTCATTCTATCAATTTAAGTGCAATAGAGATTCCTCTTAAATTCCTATTCTCCTCTTTTTGTTTTTTTATTATGATCTACAAAAAATCAAATTAAGTATCAAACTATCTAATATGGCTTTACTAACATACTATATATTTTTTTGCCTAAGCTAAAGTGCCTAACCCATACATGTTAAGGATTAGGAAGCCAATACCCCAAATGGGTCGGGCTCTTAAATGATCAAAATTTTCAAAGTAGGCAACGATATCTAATATAATCTAATAGATATTTAGCATAATTTTAACAATACCATATATAACTCTTTAGTCGATACTAAATAACCAATTTATGCATGGCAAGACGTAGAATATATATGTAAGGTACTCGAAGAAGATGAGGTATAAGCTAGCCAAAGAGCCCTATGACCAAGCTACCGAGCAAGGTCAAAACTTCTTACAAACTAGGAGATATCAAGGGTTACTAACAACCAAATTCTATGTAATCACCGTAAAAAGGAGTGTGATGCCGATTAATAAGATACAAAAAGAACACTTACCAAAAAGAATAAGGGGCAGCAAAGAAGTTGTAAGCCTAACTTCTTATCAATGATCAAAGGTGGAAGGGATGAGGTGATACCAATTTGATCAATTCAAGGCTCACTACACTAAGCTTCCATGAGAGTAGTTGCCTGCCTCTTAATGCTACAATTGAAAAAGATCTATAGATGTGGGCTCTAATAAGAGAAGTTCTACTTTTCTATATGAGGATTCCACCTAATGCAAAAGATTTAGCTGATTTCTACTTTTCTTTGAGATGATTTCAAAGAGAAGAAGAGATCTTATAGATCAATTAAGAAATAAATATTTTTTAAAAATCAAACAAAATAAAAAATTAAAAGAAATCCTCTAATAAAAATTTTTCAGAGACAATCCATAAAATATAAAACTTTTATAGTCGTATCACCTCAATGACTTCATATATTACCCCTAGCTATTAGACGGCTAATGATACTCAAACATAATATTAAATTTTCTATCGAACAGTTCTAACTCTCATACCAATCGTAATGCTTATGTAGGATTGTACAGTTGCATTCTCATAGGAGCATAGAGCCAATCCTTTAAATAAGACACTTCAGAACTCTCTATAATACCATATAACCTGGATAAATCTCAACCTTTGCTCATCATGTCCATTCAAACTCATTAAATTCTATTTTTGATTAAGCTATATTATAAAATTTTATTTGCATTGTGTATTATATAAAATATTATTTGAACATGAGCGTTGCAAGAATTCTCAAGAGAATGCTTCTCGGATCTATTCAATATCTTTGTTTTTGTTGTGGTATGCTTGAAATTATTTTAGGACTTTAGATTGCACTTTGACATGGTTAAATTATATGTATAATCAAAATTTAATTTAAGATAAATTCTTTATATAAGTTCATTTTAATTAATTTTTGGTTATTGTTTATTAGAAAAGAAGTTGTTAAAGGGGAAAAAATGCAAAATGGCCATTTTCCCCTATGTTGGAAAACTTAATTCTAGCCCTACAATTTTACATTTATAAGCATATCAAGATTTTAATAGTTTCAAAAAAAAAAATAGACATATAAGATAAGGAAATATCATAGATCTATAAAAAATATGAACTTTAGGTTTTGATTGGTTTGAAGATTTGAAGATAAATTTGGCTAAATTTTCCTCCAATAAAGGAAATCTAGGTCAACTAAAAGAGAGCCTTCAATTGAAGGCCTTGGCTATTCAAGAGACAGCAAAATTTATCAAAATGTATATATGTGGCTCACACATAATAGCTATAATGGAGGAACAAATTGGGCTTTTTTCAGTGAATTAACTAACATAAGATCAATACAAAATTGATTGAATTGGAATATGATAAATGCTTAAAAAAAACTTAAAATAGTAAAATATGATTGATAAATTTAAAAATTATGATGAATATATAACAAATTGAAAGATATGTACAAGAGGAGATGATTGCATTTTTTTTCAATATCAAAGTTCTGTGTTTATATATTTTCTTCTTGCCTATAGGTTGGAGATCACTTGACCAATTGAGGATTTAAATTGGGAGGCAGAATTGAATTAGAGTTTATGAGGTACTATCACAGCCTGGATATCATCTCGATGAAGTAATTTTGAGCATGAGACACTGCTGTTCCCTGATATGTAAGAAAGAAGTTGTTCTGATCTTAAGCTGTGCTGAACCTGCCTGCTTCCCTTTTTTGTCATCCACAATCCTCATCTCTTCGTACCCAGATGGAAATAATCATGATAGGGTTGGGATACGAAAAACGCACAACAGAGCATTGCGGAATAAATTTGAATCTCCTATCATACGTTGATTGCTCTTCTCTTTTAATTAAACACAAAGAATAAATATACAACTAAGCACGTAATTTGTACAAAAAATTACGTAGAAAACTCATTTCAATTAAGGAAAAACTTATGGAATATCCTTCGAGTAATACCCATGATGAATTTTAGGTTACAAATAACGCTCTGAGAGTCATTTACAATAATCCATATAAATGATCTGTTAAATGCAATCATAATATATCTAGCAACTCAGAAAAGTAGAGCATTATGAGAAAACGAGTAACCAATTGGTAAGATATCATACAACTGAGGTTATAACAGCATACATAAACTTAACAAAAGATAGAATTCAAATCAGACCTTAACCGTAAAATTTTTTATTCTCTCTTTTATCTCTTCTCTCCTGATGTGGCATCTCTTGTGATTTAAATGCTCATCGGATATCCTAAAAATCACATTAGAACATTTCATGCCAGCATTAATGCATGTGCTTCTGGTGTGCATGCGTCAAGTGTGAGTAGCGATAACAGGCTATGTACGAGCTACACTTATGTGCACACTATGAGCAAAGGATCCTGAAAAATCATTGCAAACGGTGCATGAGCACCCCTTAGGCATGCCAACATTGCCTGAATTCCACATAAGCACCTACGTCACTGCAGCCCTCCACTTGAGCAATTTTTTTTGCAACGAAATTGAATGAACCACCAAATAACTCATTTATTGACTCAAAACTCAAACAAATTTCTCTTTATGACCATATAGGAGACCCTTTACCTCTCTGGCAACTATCATTTCTTACCCTTTGACAACTCTTCCTCTACAATGATCTCGATATTAGACTCCACAAACTCAAATAAAACTCTTTTCTACTCCATCAATATACCCGAAGTACTGCAACTTCCTTTGGCACCTTCACATCAGTGAGACCATTCTTCTTGACTATCCACCTTGGGTTCCTCCTGCCACTTTTACCAAACATCTCGTTGATCATCTTGACATTATCATTAGTAACTAAAACCTTCATTAAGTACCAATTTGAATTTGTGCCCCCTCTTCCCATAATCGAGGAGTATTTAATGAGCTTCTATTGACATTTACCAAATATCATGTGAAATTTCTTCTCGTCAAACTTGCCAATTAAAATCAAATTCAATCAGATACTTAGCACATGTCAAACCCCTTGTAGCACAAGTTTCAACTCATTACCAGCCTGCAAGCAAATGTTCCTTACTAATATCTTATAGTCCTAGAGCATATAAAAGGTAAGAAAATATTTCCTTGAAGTCACACAAATTAAGGTCAAATATCCATCACTCAACTCGTCACGTGACCTGTGAAGCTCTACGTTTTTATTACATCAATGACTGGAAGGTCATTGTATATAGAGATAGAAACTCAATCATATTGCTATCATGATCCATCATCTGTAGTCTCTCACAACCTCCCTCTGTTTCCTACTTCTACTTGCAACAATTCAGTTATATATAGCTCTTCTTGATACAATAATATTATTCGATGTCTTTAAGCTTGGATGGATTATTGCCCCTCTCCAACTTATCACCTCTTTTCATAAATCTCCGGTGCATGCAATGACTAGTTGAGATTGAGGCACAAAATCCCCCAAAATCTTATCACTTTCCTCCGTTTAGACTCATAAGTAAAAAAAAGGATAATCTAATGAAAGCAGAATATATCCTTCCCAAATAATAGTATCGTCACAATATAATCATATGAGGTTAGTAACAACACCAATATCCTACCCTTCTCCTTGATCTTCTTCTTATCAAGCACAAATATATGTGTCACAATATAGTTTAACTCATCCAAATATTTCTCAAAATGTCTCCTTATAGAAAACCAAAGCTATGAAATTACTTATTTATATGCAAACTCGTCATTAGAGATTTGTATTTGTATCAATTCTCCAACTTCATCTAAACCTCTTCTACGTTAGATAAACAAATGGCCTCCTAATGAGTATTTGCTATGTCTTGGACCTAAGTGCAAGTAATAATTAATAATAAATAAAATAGAATAAAATTTTTCTTTCTTCTTAAATAAACAAAGCTAAAATATAACACCTAAAATCGGGTTGAACATACTAAACCATTAGATCCAAAAATAATATAAGGATCACAAATCATAACAGATACTGGATGTGACCGAATTAATCTTGTACGGTCTCCAAAGCATATATGTAACAACTTGTTTAAATTAAAATCCATATGCAAGAAAAGTATTTAGCTATATCCAAACTATATAAAATCAAAATAAACAAACTGAATGATAATCTCAAATTTATCCAACTACAGTAATCGAATATATAACAAACCCAAATATAAAATCCAAAACAAATTAAATACAAATTCAAATATCAAATATACATAACTAAATCTTCAAGTATTCTCCATCCAAATCCTAAAAATATCCAATATTCTCAAATCTAAAAATATTAGGAACAAGATAAAATATAACCTAAAAACTAAATAAATATATATATGATAATAAACATATGTCCACAAATTAGAATGAAAGAATGAAAAATGGTAAAACATGTACAAAATTCAATATATCAAATGATCCAAATATATCAAACATCCAAAGAACGAATATCCAAATGTCAAAAGTTCAAATCCGATTTAGTACATAAAATTCATAATTAATATATGAATGCCAAATAGTCCAAATTACAAAAGCAATCTAAATATCCGAATACCAAATATCTAATATCAAATGTTTTTATAGGTTTAAATATGAAAAGTCGGATAAAATTAGAATATCATATTCAAAAATTGCAAATATTCAAAATCCAGATATTCCAAAATATTAAATAATATATAGGTAAAATTCTAAAAATTTAAAACATATTAAAATTTGAGGAGCAATAATGAAAAACCAACTTTGAGAAAGGTTTACACACATTCCACCTTAGTCTAAAATATTATTATTTAGACCCGTAAAGAGTTGTTTATAAGTTGCTTCCTATAGACAATGTCAAATACCATTTTTTTGCCACCTATGGAGGTAGATGTAATATTGAAATATGTCTAAATATATAATGACGTCCAAATATATTCTTCCGCTTAATTTCTTACAATGGTTCTAAAAAAATAAACAGTAAACTCTATAACAAAAGGTTTAAAACTTTTTCTCTCTATATGAAAAGTATAAAAATTTTTACTCTATAAAAAAATATAAATATAAAATTTTTTATTATATAAGAAAGTACAAATATTAATTCAAATATCAAAATAAAATTTGATTTAAAGTATATATATGGACTATCACATACAAGATCAAATGTATAAATTCACAACTTTTTTCTTATACATTTTATATATGAATATAATATCTCAAAATATTTACTAATTCTATAAAAAATGAACAAATTTCTAAATTTTTCAACTAAAACTAAATTAAATTTTAAAACTTTTGATAAAAATTATATTTACGTAATAATATTCAAATCAATGAGGTAAAATGTAACATATATACATAGTAAAATACAAAACTTAAATAAAAATTAAAGGATTTTAAAAGAGACTAAAGATTAATTTAGAAGTACTAGAATTAATATTATAGTATAACACATCTGATTCTCAAAAAGTCTAAAATATTTTTATTTCTCTTTCTCTCTATTCTTCTTCTTCTACTCTCCTCTTTTTCTCTCTTCCCTCCCTTCTCTCCTGCAAAAATTGCCAACAATGCACACAAGCACACTTTATAATCCAATCGACATATGAGTACTAGATAAGCGTGTATCAAACATCCTACATTCTGTCTTAACTGGGCTTGAATGACGCATCAGTCGTGACTCAGACACTAATATTCTATCTAAACTATGCATGAATATTGTACAAGCACACTTTAGGCAATACTTATTCTACCCATAACTCAGACACTAATATTCTATATAAACTTTGCATGAATATTGTAGAGGTACACTTCAAGCACTACTTATTCTACAATGCACACAGTCACACTTTGTAACCCAATTGGCACACGAGTACCAAATAAGCTATTATTAGACAGCCTACATTCTGTCTCAATATATTTTGTCTAAACTGTGCCTGAATTTTGTATAGGCACACTTCAAGCACTACTTATTCTACCCAAGACACGTCTGAGCGGCCCGTAAACGTATGGCAAGTGCTCCTCTTTTGCCTCTTACAAGCACAAGGGTGGAGATAGGCACTAAGCCTAATCCTTAAATTCAATTTTTTAAAAAATTTTATTACTTAATTATTTTTAAATTAATCTAAAATTATTATAAAGACATTGTAAATCATAAATAAAATTGAGATATTACGGTATTGTCCAAAAAAATAGCTTATTCATGTAATTGGTCAAGTCCCTTGTATCTTGCCAAACTTTATCCTTCAAAGTTACAAATTTATCCTCCTTACTTAATACATTAACGGTTCCATCCTAGGTCAATATGTTTTAACTCATTCTTGCCAAATAACAAACCTATTTTACCCATTAAATTACTCAATAGAGAATGGAAAACCCTTTGATATCAACACTATCAAATGTAATTTTTACTTCAATAAAAAGCTACACTATAATCACTTATTAGTATTCAAAACACAGGCAAAACAGTATAACAAAATAAACCTAAATTTTTTGTCAAACTTCAACCGCCATTATCATGTTCTATAAGTTGAAGCTGAATTTTCTTTATATTAAGTCAATTATTTACTTAAAACAGTTTAAACCTTAAGATTCAAAAGTCCACTGACAAAATAAAATCCTAATAAATATCAGATATGAACCAATGAAACAAATGCTAATAACCAATCCAATTTAAAATGATCAAATACTAATAATTGAATACTAATAAACAATCACAAGATCTATAGGCCATACCTACAAATAGCTCCAAAAGCTGACAATAACTTGACTTTAGAACTCCTATTAATAGAAAAGTGGAGCCTCCTATAGTGTACAAAAGAAACTTTATAACTATATATAAACATTTTTTTAAATATTTGTTAGAAAAAGTATCCATAGTATATTAGAGTAAATAAAAATAAAAATTTAACTGTAGAAAATAATTTGAAATATATCTCAATCATCAACATCATACATTAACAACAGCCAAACAATTGAACTCTGTATAAAAGAAGTCTATCAACATAGGCTACTGTTCCACTATCATTAATATAAATAGATATCCAAAATCTTAAAACTACACCCAAATAACCATCCCTTTAATCCAACTCATGTAAGTAAATTTGTACTCACTAATTTAAAAAAGTTAGTAAATATTAAAGTAAGAATGAATAAATTATTAAGGAAAGCATATAATTTTCATGATTAACATATAATGATATCAAAACATGCCAAAATAAAATGTGACAAAATTATATAGGGGTATAACAATTCTAAAAAAATTTTCCATAAATCTTCGATAATAACCTGTCATTCCCAAAAAATGCCTAATTTTAGTTGCTGATGTCAGTCGACTCTAATTAGTCACCACTTCAACCTTCTTGGAATTACCAAAATACCTCCATTTGAGATAACATAACCAAAAAATATAATTTCTTCAAACCAAAACTCATACTTCTTTAAACTTGACGTACAAACTCTTCTCCCGAAACATTTGGAATGCAATCCTTAGGTGTGATTCATATTCCTCATAACTCCTCGAGTATATTAAAATATCATCGATAAAAATTACCACGAATTTGTCAATATAGGGTTATAATACTCAATTTATCAAATCCATGAAAGATATAGGAGCGTTAGTTAATCCAAAATGTAAAACTAAAAACTTGTAGTGCCCGTACCTTATTCAGAAAATCATCTTTGCCATATCTTTCTTCTTAATCCTCAATTTGTGAAACCCTAAACAAAGATTAATCTTAGAAAATACTTAAACTCCTTATAATTAGTCAAATAAATTATCAATTTTTGACAATGGGTATTTATATTTTATAATGATACTATTTAGCTCCCAATAATCTATACACGCCGCATAGTCCCATTCTTCTTCTTTATGAACAAATTGGAGTACCACATGGGAGCACACTTGGTTGCATAAAACCTTTTTTTAATAACTCTTACAATTGTTACTTCAATTCCTTAAATTTTAATAGTGCCATTTGATAGCAGACCTTTGATATAGATGCGACTCCGGGTATGGTCTCAATTTTAAATTCAATCTTTCAGTTCTGCAATATTTTCAAAAGATTTTCTAAAAAAATATTCTCAAACTCATACTATCGGTATGTCCCTTATCGGAACATTATAACATTTACTCTTCATCAAATGGCAAGCATGTAACACCGAGATCATTTATGAGAATTATTTTTGTAGAATTCCTTCAAAATAAAGTGATTCATATCTGGAGATCGAAAAATGCACCCTTTTATAAAAATAAACTATGCTAGTATGATAACTAGCTAATCAATCCAATACCTAAAATTATATCAAAATCATGTATGTCCAATAAAATCAAATCTACCATCAACTCTAATCTATTGATCCAAATAACACATCTAGGGTACACAATGTCCGTCACTAAGGAAGAACCCATACGTGTTGACAGTACTAATAAAAAATTTATACTTATTGGGGGGTGACAATAAATAATTAACAAATGTGAGAGACATGAATAAATGTGTTAACCCTAAATACAAAAGTATATGAGTTAAAATTTTAAAAATTGTGTATTTATCTTCAACTACCACAGGCAATGCATCCACATCTTGGGTTGTTACTGCAAAAACTCTTCCCAAAATACATGACTTTCTCATTGTTTGCCTCAAGGGATGTGGGCAATCTTTGATCATATGGTTGAATTAGTCACAATTAAAGTATACTCTCAATACCTTATAGCACAGTCTTCTTCTATGAAATTTTTTTGCCATAAAGGCATGGGGTCCTCCTTTCTTTCCTTTGTCCATTGATTTTGATCTTTTTTTGGGATCCTCCTAACCTCAACTTTGGCCTCCTCAACTAGTTAATTTGCTTTCATAGAATTTCTCATTTTTCAACTCTTGTTCAAACAAAAGAGTCTTATCCAAAATTTCTCCATAAGTTCTCAACTTTAAGGTCATGAGCTACCTATAAACATCGTCATCCAAAAACTTTCTCACTCTCCTTATCTCATCATGAACAATGTGAGGGGCATAGTGGGATTACTAGGTGAACTTTGCGTCATATTCTATCACAGTTCGACTTTCTTGCCGCAAACAAGCAAACTCTTCTTCCTTCTGTTTCTACAAAATTGTCAGAAAGTAATTCTCCATGAAGGTTTCTTCAAATATTTTTCAAGAGATTTTCTCATTCTCTAATCCCAATGCATATTTGTTTATGGACCACCAACGATTCGCCTCTCCTAACTTGTATGAGGCAAAACCAATATTATCCTCCTCCAAATAGTGAATGACTTCAAAAACCTTCTCAATTCGTTGAATCCAAATCTTTGCCTTAGTAGGATCCAAGTTGCCCATGAATTATGACACTCTTTCTTTGGTAAATTGATTATATAGCTTTGCCACTGGATTTACCATCACCGGCTTTAGAATTTGAGATTCTCAGGCCATGGATTTCATCATGTTGGTCATCCTTGCCATGATTGCCAAATATTCCTTTCCCGATCTGGGCGAGAATTTGGTCCAATACCACTTTATCTAAACAATATCTTTCAATCGTATCACAAGGTATTTAACCAAATTAGATCCTCAAACCAAATAAGATATTCTTCTTACTACCTCTTTGATACCACCAACTCTAACACATCTCCATACTGAACCCAAATAATAATTAATAATATCTTTCTGTTAACAATTAACAAGCCCAAATTAACGATGAATATAAGTTTCACATCGATATTATAACCTACCTAAATTAATAAGCCATCTAATTACAGGACCTACAATGCCATACATCAGGTGGTTGAAAAATAGACCATATTATGATGTCAATACATGTGTAAGGAGTTATATCTAAACAAAATCAAAGTAAACATATAACCAAATAATAAAATTTGAGACCAACAACACTGGGTAATAACATTTTGAACTGTCATACAATACTAACTCCCTCAATCAAAAATTTAATAAACACCCTAAAATTACTATTCTAAACAAAATACAAAGACAAAATATCCAAATAATCATTTTCTCAATTTAACTCATCGACTATAATCCTCACTTGTAAATACCCAAACGCACTAATTCGAAGGGGGTTAGCAAAAAATAAAAATAATAGTGAGACAAAAGCTCAACAAATCATATAATTTACATAATCAAACATACAATTTTTATTAAGATATGTCAGAAGGAACAATAGATTGAATTCAAATGTAATGTCATGAATTCTCATAACAAATATGCACAACTTCTAAAATTCCTTTTTCGGTTATAGATTAAATTGTGCCATGTAAAAATTATATACTTCTTATGGACCAAGGCCGGCAGGGCTTTACAGACTAATGAGTTAATAATTAAAATTTAAGTTATATTTATTTTTACATAATCAAAGGCCTTACGCTACTATTTAAGACTCATAATGAGGGTTATCGTATATATAAACTTGTAAATGGAACCATACATCATTTTAACCAACTAATGATAGGTTTAAATTTCGATCATGATTATAATATATTAAAACATGCCATAATATACCATCATTAATTTTTTTTACAAAATTCTGACATATAAATTAATAAAAACTCTACTCAATTATAAATAATCTCTATATTTCTCATTCTTGAGAAAATATTCTTAACTCTTTTATAAATTGTATAGTTTTTCTTCAAATTCTATCAATTTCTTAATATGTATTGAATAAAATTTATGCAGGAATAATTTCTTTTTGGCATATAGAAGCCACATTCTAGAATTTACAACATATGGACTATTATTACCAATTTACAGAAAAATTAATAACCTTTTTTTTTTACATTATAATCATGTAGATAAAATTGAAAAGATTTTTAAAACATATATGACAAATTCAAACCTGTCAGAATACTTTTAAACATTTAAAATATTTTGTACGAATTTAAAGTATATGAGAGTCAATTCATCATGATTTCAACACATGTATAAAAAAAATTACAGAAATTAACTGAATAATACAATATACATACGTTTAAATATGAATTTTATTCAATGTTGTAGATAAACAAAAGGATTAGAATTTGCGTATGATGAAAAAATATCTTAAATATGAAAATATAATATATATGAGTATTTAAAATAATAAATATTCAAGAAAGTAGAAAGAATTCAATAACAAAAGAAGGAAACACACTTGTCTTAATTTTAATATTATCAAAATTGTGTTTAAAATTACTTCAATTGGCCTTTTCTAACTTCCTCACTCTCTCTCTTCTCCTCTTATTATTCTCACTCTTCTCTCAAAATTTGATAGAAAATAACTAAAAATCAGCCAAATATGACTTATGTAATAGATTTGGCGTATGTGCACGTGTCAAGCACATATCAAGCGTCGTAGCCAAACACTTTTCTTTAATATCCGGAGTTCTTTTTCTTGCACGAGTACCACTTTTGGAGTGATTTTTCTTTGGCAAAAGACGGAGTTCTTTTTCAAAAAAAGGATGGAGTGCTTCTTAAAATGTAAAGGCCGGAGTTCCTCTTCTTAAAAATCGGAGAACTTTTTCAAATGAGTGCATTTTGGCATTCTACCTCAACATACAATTATCAAAACTTAAATGTCTACAAATAATCATACTTTAAGCATGGATATGAAAAGAACAAAGTGTGAACTAATCTAAAAAATGTGCTTGAACTCCAATTGGATATCTGTATATATTCTTATTTATAGGCTCGTGCAAATCTCGTGGTTTCCTAATTTTAAATTACCTTATTACCATCGTATATATTGATTTTTTGGTTTCCTTATTACAAAACTTATTTATAGTGGTTTTCCGACATCAAAATCGTCAACTAATTGACGTTGACCGAATCACTTTCTTTTCCCGTCCTTCCCCATTTCGACATTCCGGTCAACACTCGTTGCATTAGACACGCATGGTCGTACATTGACCGGATCATCATCTTCGCTTTCTTCTCTCACAATTCCATTCAACTCAATATAACACAATCCAACATTTACTTTAACCCAAGTTTCTTCCCTTGACTCCAACTTAATTTATCTTAACTTGATTAATCATAATTAAAATTTAAAATTTAGGATTTATTCTTTACAGATAGAATTGTACAATGCACAAGCATATCTTAGGCATGAACATTCTACTATGAGCATATACATGTGTTTCTCTAGGATACATCAAATATGAGCAATCACCTAAAACATATACATGCACCTCAAAGACGTCCATCAAGTGTGTCTTTTCTGCTAAGACATGCATGTGTGCTTGTTAGGCATCAATTGGGCGGCAAGCTATCTACTATGACCAAATCAAAAAATTAATTTTGACCCAAATTTTTATTTGACCTTAATAATTTTTTTCTCTTAACTTAATTAATCATAATTAAAATTAATATTTAAAATTCATATCTTATAGCCATTCTCTCACAATTGAACGTAAGAAATACACATGCAACAAAACATAAAAGTTGTATAAAATATCTAGTTTAAAAATCCTTCTAACCTAAAAAAAATCATGGGATAACCTTCAAATTGTATTTCCTATGAATATTAGGTTACAATAACCTCCTCCGAAAATCTTTCATAATAACCTATATGAATAATATGTTAAATACAATCCTAATACACTTAGCGAATCACAAAATTATAATATAATTAGAAAATAAGAAATCAATTAGTAAAATATTCTATAACTAATGTTAGAATAATATAACCAAATTTAGTAAAAGATGAAACTTGAATCGGTCTTCAATGCGATACCTAAAATCTTTCCTTTATGTGTTTTCTCTCTTCTCTCTTTTCATGTGGTGCCTCTTAATTTTAAATGCTCCTCAGATACCCTAAAAATCATATTATGACACTTCATACCAATGTTGGTGCACGTTTTCTCTACATGTAGCATCATGCACAATTAACAGCAACAACCGTGCATAAACACAACTCATGAACACATCAAATGCAAAGGATCCAAAAGAACCATTAAAAACAATGCACGAGAATTTCTTGAGTGCACTGACTATTCTACAAATGCACATGGGCACCTATTAGGTGCCTTTCTCTTTGCACCACTATGATCTTCCATTCAAACAAATCTTCACATCGAAATCAAATGAACCATAAAACCCATTCATTAAATATGGGACTTATAAATAAATGGTTGAAAACTCAATAAATAGATGAGATGATATAAATAAATAGGGCAATCTACATGTGACATCTCTCTTAAGTGATACTACTAATGTATGGATGTTATAACATTTAATTTCCTCTTAAATTAATTTGATATTATTAATTTACTTTAGATATATTAAAAATAATTATACTATAAAAATTTTAAGGATAATTCAATGATGGAAGTAGGCATCATGCCTGATGCACGCATAACGCATGCTCATGCGCATTTTTGGTATATTACATGCACCCTAGAAGCACCTTTGGAGCGATTGAGCATGTTTCGGTCAAATTGTAGGGTGCCTTATGCGCGCCTCTGTGACACTCATGCATTAAATTGGCAAATTATTCGTATCTAAGTCATGCTTAATGCGATACTCATGCACAATTGGAGTTTGTTGCAACGCTTGATGTGTACTTGATCAGCGGTCATGCACCGATTCACCTATACACACATGTCTAACATTATGTTTTAGTATTTTCATGGGAAAAGAAGAGAAATGAGAAAGAACTAAAAGGAAAGAAAGAGAAGAAGGATGATTTTAAAGTATCTTTTAGTTAGATTTATTAGATTTAAGGGTTAACTATATTTAAACACAATCTTTGATCTATTCCCATTTTGTTTTAGTTTTACAAATGTTTAGTGGTTTATTATACATATATATCATCTTTTACTTTTCTTATTTTGAATATATGTGCATTTATGCAGTTTCACTAAATGTTTAGGGGGTTTGCTTTGGTTTTACCTAAAATTTGAGAATTTTACTTATTTTATATGAACAGGTAAATATTTTGGGATATTACATCTAGGTATAAGAATATTTGTGATGGAAAAATCATATAAACTTTTATATTTATACTGTTTAGAGTTAAAATTTTATACTTTTTCATCGAAAGGAAAAGTTTTAGATATTTATTTTTGAGTCCCGTGATTTGGTATTTTATTATGAAGCATTGTGAAAAATTAAACAAAACTAATATATTCAAATATTCTAATATATTCATACAAACTTAAAAACTACACTATTATCCATTGTGATAAAAGAAAGTTATATTTGACCTCATTTATAAAAAAAATATGTAGTCGGTCTACTTATATGTCTAAATAGTAATGATTTGGTCTAAGGTTGTCAGGAGTACGTATAACCCTTATTCAAAATCAATCTTTTAGTTTTTGGTTCTCTTATTTGAGTTGTTTTAAATTTTTGATATTTTTACTTATATCCGATTTAATACTGGAGACATTTGACTATGAAATTTACAAATTTTGACCACTATTCGGATTTATAATATTGGATTTGGATGGTGTCATACATTTGGATTAATTGATATCTACTTTTGGATTATGCACTTTGTATACGAAACTATATTTAGACATTTATTGAATTATTATATTGTCATTGTTGAATTTTTGTTTATATAAAATTTCATATATGTTTTATTAATTTTGTTCCTTTGCTCTAATTTATGGACATGTATATATATCACTGATATTTATTGAATATTTGACTCATATTTTTATTATTTTTTACTCTTTCATATTATAGGTTATAGATAACTTGCAATGAATTTAGATAAGAACGATGATAAAGATTTCATTTATGTTTTGTGGTTATTAGAATTATTGTTTGTTTATATTCTTGTTTTGTTATTTTTGTGGTAAGAAGGAGATTATATATAGGCTAATATTAGTATACTATATTATGACAGAGGCATGGTTCATATTGTTTAAATGTTGGATTGTGACATTTTATTTTATACTGGATGGATAGTGTGATTTTGTGTTATTCAAATTGTCATTTTTCTTATGATTTATGTATAACAAATTATGATCAATTTTATTGATGTCTGGACGAGTGGTTCAAAGTGATTATGTGATAGTTGCCATGTGGCTAAATGATATTTGATATTTAATATATCTGACAAGGTTTTGAATATTTGGGTTCAGGTGGCTCTTTTTTGTTGGGGATTTGTTTCATAAATTTAAATTATTATATTTAATTATTTACCTACTTTTAATCAAGGTTTGTGATAAATGCCAACTATCAGTACTACTTCATATGTGTGACATAATTTTTTGACATCAGTTAGGAATGGTAGGCCTATTGCCGAAAGCAATGAGTTGGGTTAATTTATACTTCAAATCATGTAATTTGGTGGCATCTTTCTTACTTTTATACACTTTCACGTATGAACTTGGTCACATACACACTTGGGCATGCACAAACACTCTATTAGAGATTTTTAATTTTATAAATATTATAAAGTTTCACATTAAATTGACATTATTTTAGTAGTTTTATCAATTAACTACCTACAATAATTTAACTAAAATGTATGAGAGAATGAATCTCACAGTATGTGAGGAAAAAAACTCATAAATATCATATAATCTTATCAATTATTTTACTACTGAGAATAATTAATAAAAGACTAGATAAGTTTGGTCTTGTTAAAGGTTTTGGATTTAATTTTATTAGTAAAAAAAGGCAAATAAATAATATTTGATTATATTATTGAGATAATTTAGACAAGCCTGTTTACACATGTAAATGGTGATTAAAGTTTAAAAAAATGACATTTGTAATATTCATTGAAACATACATTTAAAGCATTTTTCTACCTACTAATGTCATATTTAATTGATGAAAATAAAAATTTTATTCTCACATTATTATCAATAAAATATTTATTCATTTTTTTGGTTACTTTATTACTACACACAATAATTATTTTTAAAAAAGTAAATATTCTTCAAATTAAAAAATAAAAAATATCAAAAATTTTTTTATATTATTTATTTATTATAGCCAATAAATAATTATTTCTAAAAATGATACCTTTTTATCCCTATTTTCAACATTTGTAATATTTTTATACAGCCTAGAGCTTCTGTTTTAGGTTTAAGTGTGGATGCCTTAGGATTTAGTATTTTTATGGCATGATTTTGATGTTTTAGGGTTTAGGGTAAAAGTTTTAGGATTTATTATTCTATGGCAAGGATATTTAGGATTTAGGGTCTATGGTTTTCAAATTTGAAGTTGAATATTTAAGGTTTCGGATTTAGGGTTTTAAGTTGGGGGCTTAGAGTTTAAAATTTTTGGTTTATTTATTTATTTGGCTTTATTGCTCAAGAATTAGGCTTTAAAGGGTTTTGACATCAGCATTAGAATTTAAAATTGTAGGGTTTAAGATTTATGGTATTTAGGATTGAGTTTTGATATTAACATTTTAGTAACTAATAAATCTAAAACACATTAAAAATAATTATGTCTTTTAATTATTAATTAGCGGCATCATTATTAAATCTGCACTTAGATTATAAATAATAAGTTGGCACCATAGTGTATTTTCCTGCTAGGGTTGGCCAAATCATTCTCCTCCACCACTGAGATTAGAAAACAGCCGCCTTAAATTCCACCACAAGATATCAGGTTAAGACTTAACTGAAAATATAATTAAGAAAGTGAAAGATACCTTAAACGCATTATTAAATAGACAAAATTAAATTTAGGTCATCCAAGATAGTTTAATTGAACTAAAATTTTAAACAAATTAATCAAGGTATATCAGTATTATTAACAGACACGATCAAAAAATAAGATCTAATTATTTTTCCGTTTAGAAATAGTCATAGGTAAAGTGACCGATTCTGTCCATTTCACTTTAAATCATGAATTTTTTAACAGTACATATATTTTTTTAAAATAAATATCAAGTTTAAAAATTTTATTTCATTAGATTGTAATTTAATATAATTAGTAACTTTTCTATAATGCATTCTCATTTAAATATATACATAGATAATATTTTGATCTGAATATCATAATTTTTAAAATCTTTCATTGTTTTAGATATTTTAATGTGAATTTTCATATTTAGAATCATGGAAGTGCTACAACTTTAGCTAAATATTATTTTTATATTTATAAGCTAAAGTCTAAAATTTTCAATATAAATAAATAGGCAGCAATTTTCAACAATTAATTCAAATTAAAGTTTTTTTTTTTTTTTAATTTTGTTTACTTTCTCTGGCTCTAATCTCTTTTTAATAACGTGGCTGACATGCTCACTAATTCAAGGCTTTGTACACCCACTTCCTACCTTTTCTTTTTTCCAGTAAATCAAATGTGAAATAATAATATCAATAAAGAAGCTCAAATGTTGCGAAGAAATTATGCTTTTTTATATATTAAATAATCATAATTATTATTTAGATATTATGCCCATAATTAAATTTAAAGAAAATAACTGAAAAATGAAAATGGGTGTTTTTTGTTTTTTAAAATTTCTTTTTTTTTTGTTGTTAATTAATTCTGCCTTAAGGTGTGACTCTTCAGCTTGGGAAGATTTAATTATTAATTAATTCTCCAAAAATAAGTGGCTAATTATTTAATATTATCAATGGCTAATGACTACGTGGGGCTTCTGATCTGCTTAATCATTAAATTTGTCATTTTTTCACTCGGGGGACATTGTTGTTAAAAAATACATCAAAAATATGATTAAATTTTAAATTCTTTCTAATTTTATTTTTTAATTCTATTTGTTTATAATTTTACTGTCAACAATGTTTCAATATTTATGTGTTATTTAATGTAAAACTTAATATATAAAAGCAAAAAAAAATTACATTTATTCATATAAAAATGATTTGGACCCACCAACAAAAGGTGCATGGTAGTAGTGCTCATGTAACATTTAAGAAATAGCCTAAATTTGACATTTTATCCAATGTCCTTAAATCATGGTTTTTTGCCATCCAAAAACAATTAATTATATCAGTGATTTTTTCTATCACACTGATTTTAAAAATTTGTTAAGATAAATTTAAAGTTAGGCTTCAAAATGAATCATATGATTCAAATTAAACTATAAAAATTTAAAGGATTTATATTACAGGCGAATATGTAATATAAATCTTCTAATTTTTATAATTTAACAAGGTTATTATGATTTATTTCAAAACCTAACTTTAAATTTACCTTAATTGCTCCCCGTATTTTAGGTCAATTGATATTAAAATGGACTACAAAATAAGATTTGCTGTCTCATTAATAATCTTAATTTACTCTACCAACCAATTAATGCATCATTCTGGAATCTCCTGATACAATCGGTCACTTATTATTATCGATTGAATTCTAAGAAGAAATAATAAGTACATTCAATTAAACATAGAAAGTATAGAGATGAATTTATATGGAAGCTTTTTTTACTGAGAAAAATTTAGGGGACTTATACCTAAAAAAATATCTCTATTATATATAAAATTTATCTATAAATAATCCCTATCAAGTTAACTTTTTCACAATAAAAATATGAGTGAATACTTAGTTAGTATTAATTTTAAATACAGTTTGATTATCAATACTATGAGTGTACAACCCTAACATCTAAATGAGAAAAAATGATCAAGATAAAAAATAAACAACAGTACACTCTATAACAAAAATTAAAAACATATACCCAAAGTTGATAAATGATAAAACACGAATAAGATTTCAATCAGAAGTTAAAAATTTTTCTCATATACTTTCTCTCTTTTATCTTTCATAATTGTGCTTTTTCTGTATTTAAAATGGATCATATATCCTATAAAATAATGTACTAATTGTTTGAACGACTATCATATAATTCATCTGCAAGTAGTCATTAGAGTCTTTTTTTAAAACTGTCAGTCAAATACTTATCTTAGAGATGTTTTATGTAATTATTTTAGAAAGACAGAGTGAAAATTCGGGGCAAATATTGAACAATAAACCTATCCGTAAACATACGTATGGGTTGTGTGTTAAACTCATAGATAAATAAATTAGAATTCAATAATATCGATAATGCCTTCCTCTTGGCAATAAATTGAGAGAAGACAAATATAATGTCCAAAATTGCAGTTTGGGTATAAAAATTCATCTCTAAATCTTCCATTTGAAATTTTGAAAAAATAAAAAATTTAAAATTTTAAAAATGCTATTTTTTAAAATTTATCTATTAATACAATGTTTTGTATAAGATTTTTTAAATAATAATATTTAAAAATATATAATTATAAAAAAATATTATCTTATTAGTTTATTAAAATATATACATATATGTATGTGCATTTGACAAATCATGAAATATTGATTAAATTTATAATTAAATTTATAATTTTTTATTTGAGTTAGTATTTTTTATTTGTTAAATTCAAATAAATTATCTTTACTCATTCAAAACTATAATAATTATTATGAATAATTTAAAATAAAATCTGTTAATTAATATTTAAATTATTTAATAATATATTTAATGAATTTATCGAGTAATTTATCAAAGTAATAATTTTTATTATATGTGATATTATTAAAAGTTTTTAAATATCGTTTAATAAATATTAACTTATTAAAATATTTATATTTTTAATAAAGTTAAATGAACATATTTTTACAAAAAATACAAAAATAAAGAATTTAAAATATAAAAAATAAAAACTATTTTATTAACTAAAGAGGGCATTAAGCTTGCCATCATCTTCCCAAAAATGGGGGTCAATGCAGAAGCGCATTAGATTCAAGCTGATCGATCTAACGGTATAGATTTAAAATCTTATAAATAAAAAAATATTTTTAAAATTTTTAATATTTAAACTATTAAAATACTTATATCATAAATAAATAAAAATTATTATAATAAGTTTTAACGTTATTTTAAAATTTAAAATGTAAATTTATAACCGTTGATTAAGTATCTAATCTAACACGCTCGTGCGTTGGAGTCCGCTGATCTCATCCTCCGCACTTAATTATTCCACAGGCAAGGCTATATCGTTCCCTCCCGCCTTACCAGACGGCTAAGCTGATGCCTCCATAAGCACAGAGAAAGGCGATGGCTGCAGGAGGAAAAGAAGAAGAAGAAGAAGAAGATTACATAGACATGGAAATCACCTCCTATCCTTCCTTCCTTCCCCAATCACCCAGAGAATTCGAGTTCCAAATGTCATCAGTCTCTCTCGACAGAGAGTTACCGACTACTTCGCCCGCAGACGAACTATTCTACAAGGGGAAGCTCCTCCCTCTCCACCTCCCGCCGCGGTTGCAAATGGTGGAGAAACTCCTCCAACGCTCCACCTCTAACAGACTCGAACACGAGTCCGAGACACCGGAAGAATGGTATAGCACGCCGTTAGCGACCACCGCCACCGCCACCCCGTTCGAGTCCTGCAACATCTCTCCGTCTGATTCATGTCAGCTAAGCAGAGAACTTGACCCAGTTGAATACTTTCTCGGGTATTCAAATTCAAATTCAAGTGAAGAGAAGGACTTCGTTAGTTGTGAGACTCATGTAAAGAAATACTCGTGGACGAGGAAGCTTAAGCTGATCAAACAGTCCTCATTGGCTTCAAAGCTGAAATCCATGTTTGGTAAATCAGGCTGCGGAGATGAGTCCTCTGCAAAGAGCAAGGAGGAAAGGATAAGTTCAAAAGCCAGCGAGTGCTTGAAGAAAGGTGGCAAAGAAGATGAAGCAAAGGGCGGCAGATTTAGATTCTGCCATAGAAGATCGTTTTCGGGGGCATTTAAACGGCAATCGATAATGAAACTGTCATCGTCGTCGTCGTCCTCAGCTGGATCTTCATCGTCGTCCAATGATCAGCAGGGACTGAAGAGAAGCAGCAGTGCTAATACAGAGATGGAGATTTCAGTACAGGGGGCAATCGCTCATTGCAAGCAGTCTCAGCAGGTGTCCCGATCAAGGAGGCCGTAACTGAACTGGGGCTTCAGCGATTGTCAACTTCAGATGATCAAACAAGACCAGAAGGGCAGTGCAGTGGTATTTGAAAGACATGAGGAGGAACAGACATTGGGCAGAGGAGAAAGATCAAAGCCTTAATGTCTATAATAATCAAAAATTAATGGCGTCTTTTCTGTTCTCGGAATTCAGATTTCGATGGGCTTGATTTAAGTGAAGTAGACGAATCAGAAGATAGAACACAATTTTCGCAGATTGATCATTTTTGTGTGTACCGTGCCCTGTTCTGTATCATTCACAAACCCCAGACTCTGTTACCAGGGACTATCATATGACCTAAAAAGCACTCACAAGATCATCTCTCTTCTCTCTCTCTCTCTCTCTCCGCTTCAAAAAGCTTCCCCTGGTTCCTAAGTTGTTTTTTTTTTTTTTTTTTTTGATTTTTGTTACTTTTATGCGATTTTGCAAGGAGTTCAGTCTGATCGCTGAATCTAATATCAATGCAACTTTAACATAATAATAAGATATTTTTGTTATAATCTACAAATTATATATTAAAATTATAAAATATTCTCTTATAATATTAAATAAAAAGTATTAGGATGAATTATTTTTTAAAGTCTAATACCCATTATAAATAATTAATATTTTATTTACTTGATCTTTGAAAACAGAAGTCGGCCACATGATGTTTTGCTCAAATGAACTTGCAAGACGAGGTCTCTATGCGATGTTCGTATAACATTGGCTTTAGTGCATATTTAGAGAGAATTTCTAATCGTTATCGGTTGGATGACTGTGAGTCATCAACTTAAACGGCATGCATAAGATATAAATATTTTATTTTAATTTTAGATCATTTGATATATGATACCATGAGACTTTTAGCGGCCAACGAGAGAGAGAAAGAGAGGGAGGGGAGGAAAAAAGAAGGAAAATGTTATTATCACTCTTTTAGGTTTTAATTTTCGTTCTAACATTAATTAAATAGCATATCCTTTGATAGGGATAGGTTTTATAAATACTCATAATTCTCATATATGACATTAAAATAAAAAAATCCATTCGATAATAAATTATTAGTTCTAAGCCCCTTTGACCTCTCTCCTCCGTGTTGTTTTACACATTTATACTAGTGTGCTCTTTCATTTTTTTAATCTTTTGAGTATTTGTATTGGTTAATCAATATTATGGTGAGACTTTAGATGTGTTTGTAATTGATATGTTTAAACTCATAATTTTTAGTGAATACATATATACCTAAGGTTCCATAATTTTACCCTACGTTGAAGGAGTTCTCATAAGAAAATATCACGTGGGTATTGTGAGGAAAGTTGGAGGAAAGAATCAGATCAATTATATGGTTGAAGACTAAAAATCTTATCTTCCTATCAGAAGACAGCAGTAGTTACAATAAAGTGAAGTTGGAGCGATATTAACCTCCTAGAAAAACAAATGAAAAATTTATCCTTTTTTTTATAATATGTAACTTAATTCTGACTACTTTTTAACTAAAATCTTTTGAATCAATATGAAAATAAGTGTTGACTATCAATCATTTGGAAGAGTTATTATTCTTAACACCATATATGACACAAATAAATAGTTGAAATATTTTGATATATTTACTGATTTTAACTATCATAAGATAATGATTATATTTTGGTGCTGCATCATTATAAGATAAGATAGCAAATTCTTTTACGTGATTATTTGAGATATTCTTAAAATATCATGATGAAAGGGTTCCAATCACTATATTTATTTATCAAGATGCCATTGTGGTGAAGGCATTGCAACAAGTAATGCCCACCACCTGTCACGATTTGTACATGTAATATATATCTCAACACAAATATTATTGTTCATAGCACAGGCACAACTCAGCTGCAAGTTACCCAACAAAAAACACATCGACAGAGTTTCCAAGGTGAGCTTTAGCGCAAGGCATCAAGGAAATATTAATCAAACGAACCCCCAAAAAAAAAAAAACAAAAAAAGGCGTCAGCTCTTGTTACATGCAGAAAATTATTCAAATAACCTAAGACAGCCAATATTTGTACGAGCAAATAAAAATACAAAGGACAATGAGCACAGTTCCCCTCATTTTGACACCAAAAGAAGGTAAAAAAAAAAGGCAATACGCCCACCACAAAGATTAAGGTGATATTCCGGCTCAATAAAATCGATTTTATTTTTTACCGTTCATAAATTATGCTTACTGATAACATATAAGTAGGCCAAATTACGAGGGCAATAGAATAGGCAAGATATACCCTTCAAGCCTGCAAAAAGCTAGCATACTTGGCTCCTAGGAAAAGCCTTTGGATGCAGAGTAAAGCATTTTTTCTGACCTCAGTATTTTCATGGTTCATTAGCTTCATCACCCGCTCCTTGGCCTTGAGGTCGGTCACGATGATCCTTCCTGCTGGATGGTGCTGGATAAATTGTGAGAGATCGATGCAGGCAACGGCTAGGACCCTCGGATCAGTTGCTGTGTCCAAAATGGTGATGAGTACCCTTAAAATCTGCATTAGAGGACCACCACGTTCAAAGTTTGAAACGTAAATATATTATCTATAAGCAGTGCTAATGGCTCTACAACTAGATATACCACACCCACCTAAATAGAGAGCAAGTGTACATCGAAATTAAACGGAGAATAGGACAATGATTAGCATGCTTTTTTTCATTTTTTATGTTGTTACATTTTGCTACTAAATTTGGTCGTTGCCACCTAACGTTGACAATGAAATTATACGATTAGGATATAAATTTTCCTGCTAGTGAGCAATGCAACTAGTAGGATCCTTCTGCCTCACCTACCAATGCATCTAATGGCAAGCAAATGCACATTTATCGCCTTAATACAACTCAAACCATTAATGGGGAAATCTCGATCATGCATTTGGTCAGTCTACATGACAACTCAACACACAGTGGTTCAAAAGGACCAACTGACGGGGCATTTAGTTCCTGCATGTCGTGGTATCATACACAGATATACTTTATAGTAACTGTTAAACAGATTTTAGGGTCTCTCAAGACAAAATGTAAGAATAATATATTGAATGTAGAGGGTGAAGTACCTGAAAATCATTTTCTTCAAAATTTGTAATGTTGTCGCGCCAGAAGAATGGGTCTTTGTGAACTGGGGTCCAATCAAGATGGCCAAGAAAAACTTCCTGCTTATAAATGTCAAACGAGCTCAATTTCTTGATGTTATCCTTCAAACCTTCCTCAAGTTGATTCAAAGCCTCTAAAAGGTCCTGAGAAAAATCAAACGAACAGTGAAGGTAGAAACAGGACACAGAGACAAAGAACAGCAAAAATTTATTAAAAAAAACCTCCACGGAATGCAGAGAAGAGTATCTCCAAATCTTAATTTGATTTTTTTGCTAAATTTTAATAGACTAAATAAAGTAAGCCTTCCACACCAAAGCGTTACGCAACCTCAACTGTCATTTTCCTTCCTTTGCCTTTGTTATTTTCTTCTGCCTAATTGCTAAAGAAGAGGGAATTGGGAACCCGCTGCCATGGGAAAACTAGGGAAGGATCCTGTTAAAGTCCATATCAAAAATAAAATGTCAAACCTCACGTGAATTTTACGTGTTCTTCTCTCACAAATGGTTGGAGATCTGAACATGTAGAGAGGACTACTCCAAGAACAGGATCTCAGAAAAGCAGATGTTGAAGACACAGAATTTCAATTGTCATTATGCGACCTTCTGTTCTGTCATTTCTACTAGTGATGACTAATCATGACAGTCAGGACAAAGCAACAGAAGGGAATAAGCTTTAACTCACCTCATCACTCCATGCCTGTGCTTTCAAACTTTGAACCACCTGTGGCATGCCAAGGTCTACCATCTGGGCACCAAATGTCCCATTGGGAAGCAAGTTCTTGAGGGTCAAAACAATAACCCTAACAACCTGTTACAAATTCAGATATGCAAATCATTTAATAAGAATTTCATGTGTACTGTACGCAATCATGTTATTGTGGAGGCAGACATTAAAATGCAATAATACATAGGGAGCTACTGCCTGCAAACATTAAGACGGTGGCTAGTGGCTTGGCCTTACTGCTCATATAAAGGGGCACTGCAATTCAATTAAGTAGCAGAATGCTTTAAGTTGCCATGTGATATCATTCTTATGAGTACAAGTTAAACTTTGATTTTGATGTTTTCCTAGGTATGCTCAAGTCTTTTATTCTTAATATGGATCATGTCATTAATTGAAATTATAAATGAATAACATAGGTGTAAGTAATTTGTGTAATCTAATAAGAGCCCATTCAAGACTTACGAGTTAGTGGTTAATCATGGAAAAGTTTTTTGCCTTAATGGGGATTGTGGTGTAAAGCCGCTGAAGGGTGAAAGAGTTAGTACAATCTTGCATTGCTAGGTATCTTCATGCATGGAGACGGAACATGTATGTTTTCAAGGTGTTCTTGATACATGCTTCTAATTCTCCAAAAGTCCTATGAGGTGGAAAATGAAGAAAACTCCTAAGAGTAGTAAATATAAGCCTCATATAGAGCCTTAGACTCCATAACAATCTATCCCAACCTAATTGAGTGAATGAGAAGCTATCTTGGTGAAGTTCATAACATTATGTTCTGTCTTCTAATTTCATAAGTTTATGATGAAAACAAACAAAAAAGTTATCAAGGCAATTTTGAAGATAGATTGGTATGTTGGAGTAAAAAGAATCATGTCCGAGTTATAAGAAATTCGTGTGAAATTGTTAGCCTGATATAATATAATTCATTTGAATTTACAAGATATCCTTATATATATTATACATATTTACCTTAATTAGGTAATTCTGATTTAATTATAATTGATTACGATTGTTATAATTAGAACTGTCATTTACAAAATAATAGAATTGTAATATGTTATAATTAGTGATAGAGGTATTCTATTTAATAAGAAGAAACTTTCAATTGAGAGGTATTCAGACCAATTCACATGGTATCAGAAACAAAACACCAAAAATAAAATTTTATTCCAGCTCTCCTTATGCGGACTTCTTGGCTTTAGTTTCCATCTTGTTAATCTCATTCTTGATTGACAGTTGCAAGGCTACTGATTTAGGACTTTTCCTATGGTTCACAGTTGACAGCACTTTCTGTTCTCAGGTTTACTGTTATTGACAATTGCTGTTCTCATGTTCTTAGCCTTGGTTGCTTTAAATGCGGTGATATTTCCTCATTGTCACGGCTTGGTTTTCAATATTATTGTCATTTTCTCCGGAGGATTTATCAAATACTTGACTCATTTTGCTCAATCTTGGATTCTTCTCCATCATCACCATCGCCAGGGAAATACTTCGATCAATTTCCTCTTGTTCAAGTATCTTGGATTGTTCGATTCATGCCCTAATCCAATTCTTGGAGTTACCTTGAATATTTAGTGGCTTCAATTTGAAGTATAGATCTATTGTGGACTTGGATAGTTTGTCAGACAAGCCTCAATCAACTCATCTGGTGACTTCTCTTGCACGTACATTTGCTTTGATCCAATTGGAGGAAGCTTTGATTGCTCTTGGATCAAATCTCTCGTGCATAACCCTCATTTCTCCAAGCACAGTGGGTGACTGTGTTGCACATGTTCTCTCATGTGGTAAATTCCCTTACTGTGGGTGCCAGTTTAACTGATTTATTTATTTTTTTAAAGTAGCTATAATCCTCTTTTCACTATAATGTTGGGAGAAAATTCTATTGTTTATTTTAATGAGAAAAATTATCCTACATAGGTATTTCAATGTAAAATGTTCATAAAAGGAAAAAGAATTGTGGAGTCATTCAAATGGCTTTTCTACGGTTCCTATCAAAATAAAAGAACTTAATAAATTGAAGAATAGATTGACCTCCGCGCTAATATTGTCAATTCTACACTGATCAGGAGGCTTTGTGGTGTATTGTGATGCTTCTAAGAAAGGCTCGGGTTGTGTGTTGATACATGGCCGAGTGGTTGCTTATGGGCCAAAACAATTGAAGGCTCACGAACAGAATTATCCCACTCATGATTTGGAATTGGCGGCCGTAATTTTTACATTGAAAATTTGGAGGCATTACTTGTATGCGGAGAAATTTGTGGTATATTCTGATCATAAAAGCTTTAAGTATTTATATTTGCAAAAGGAACTGAACATGCGGCAATATAAATGGATGGACTTATTAAAATATTATGATTGTGAAATACAATATCAACTAGAGAAAGTAAATGTGGTAGCGGATACTTTGAGCCAAAAATCTTCACGTATGATGGCCCATTTGATGATTAAAGAATGGGAGATGTTGGATGGGATGAAGGGTTGTACTATTTGTTTACATTCCCAAAGATCGAGGATAATTTTGTCATATTTCCAAGTATAACTCATAATTTTGGAAAGGATCAAGGAGACTCAAATGAGCGATCCATATTTGATGAAAATTTTCAGAGATTTGGATAATGAGTCACGGGCAGAT
Source organism: Nepenthes gracilis (assembly GCA_033239525.1). NCBI lineage: Eukaryota > Viridiplantae > Streptophyta > Magnoliopsida > Caryophyllales > Nepenthaceae > Nepenthes > Nepenthes gracilis. The sequence continues at coordinate 21,801,279 of BSYO01000001.1, forward strand.
TTCAATGTTCAAGCGGATGGAATTCTTCGGTTTTAGGATAGGATTTGTGTACCCAATATTGAGGAGTTAAAGGAAGAAATTTTGAATGAGGCTCATAGATCCAAGTATACAATTCAACTAGGAGTAAATAAGATGTACCAAGATATAAAGAAAATTTTCTGGTGGCGAAATATGAGACAGGAGATTGCGGCATATGTGGCAAGATGCATTGTATGCCAACAAGTTAAGGCCAAGCATACAAAGCCTCCAGGATTTTTGTACCCTCTACCGATTCCTAATTGGAAATGGGAGCATATCATGATGGATTTTATTTTGGATTTGCCTAGGATGGTGAGAAATTTGAATGCTATTTGGATGACTGTGGATAGGCAAACGAAATCGACTCACCTTTTTCCGATCAGGATGACGTTCTCAAGAGATCGTTTAGCACGTCTGTATATAAATAAAATTATAAGATTGCATGGTATTCTAGCTTTGATAATTTCCGATCGTAATCCGAGATTTGTGTCAAAATTTTGGGAAAGCTTGCATAAGGAATCGGGTATTAAATTAAAATTTAGTATAGCGTTTCACCATTAAATAGACGGTCAATCAGATATAACTATTTATATTTTGAAGGATATGTTGAGGGCATTAGTTTTGAAGATGAAAGGAAATTGGGATAATTATTTCCCTTTGGCCGTATTTGCATACAACAGTTATCAGTTGAGTATTGGGATGACTCTTTCAAGGCATTATACGGGTGGAAATGTATGTCTCCTATCAATTGGGAAGAAATTGGTGATCTTCGACTTCTGAGCCCTGATAATATTCATGACACTTCCGAAAGGATTAAGATTATTCGAAATCAATTGATTATAACTCAAAGTCACCAAAAGAGTTATATCAATAGACGGAGATCCAATTTAAGGTTTAAAGTAGGTGACCACGTGTTTTTGAGGGTATCTCCTAGGAAGGAAATCGCGAGGTTCGGAGTGAAAGGAAAATTGAAACCGCGATTCATTGGGTCGTTTAAGGTGTTGCCACGGGTCGAAGGAGTAGCTCATAGATTGGCTTTGTTTCCGAGTTTGGCAAATTGTCATGATGCCTTGAATGTCTCTATATTAAGAAAATATGTGTATGATCCTTCACATGTGATTGAGTATAAACCATTGCAGATTGATGAGAAATTGACGTACGTTGAGATTCCGATTCAGATTTTGGATAGAAAAGATTAGGTGTTGTAGACTAAGATGATTCCTTTAGTTAAAGTGCTTTAGAAGAACTATTCTATGGAAGAAGTAACATGGAAACGTAATGATGAAGTTCGGAAGAAATACCCCTACCTATTTGAGTTTTGAGGTATGTAAATTTTGATGATGAAATTTTTATGAGGAGAGAATTATAATACCCGATTCCCGTCTAATTTAATCTGGTATTATCAGTTTATTTTGGATTTATATTGAATAAATTGAAAGTAATTGTATAATGTGAATTTAAAGGAAATATGGAGGAAGGAATCAATTTTGGCTCCTAAAGCACACTCGACGTGCACAAAGTGTGCGAATTCTAGTATGTGTGCGCTTGAGGTGGCGTTCAAGCGCAGAATCCAGAGTAGGTGCGCTCGAGAGGCGTTTGAGGTAGTGCTCAGGCACTGATTCCAGTGGGGGTCACGCTCGAAATGCACCCAAGGCGGCACTTACCCGATTCTCGTCTAATTTAACCTGATATTATCAGTTTATTTTGGATTTATATTGAATAAATTATAAGTAATTGTATAATGTGAATTTGAAGGAAATATGGAGCAAGGAATCAATTTTGGCTCCTGAAGCACACTCGACGTGCGCTCGTGTGCGAATTCCAGTATGTGTGCGCTTAAGGTGGCGCTCAAGTGCGGAATCCAGAGTAGGTGCACTCGAGAGGCGCCTAAGGTAGTGCTCAAGTACTGATTCCAGTGAGGGTCACGCTCGAGACGCACTAAAAGCGGCGCTTGTGCCTGCATGAGGTTAGGCACGGCGCCTGACGCACACCTGGGTGGCGTTCATGCGCCGATTTGGCTATATAAGGATTGATGCACATTATTTCGGTCATTTCGTGTCGGAAAGAAAGAGGAGAGAAAGAGAAGTATAGGAAGAGAGAGAAAGAAGAGAAGACGTATTTTAAGGCATCATTTTATCAAATCTGTTAAGTTAGTGGCTAAGGCAAATATCCTTACGCCCTATTCTTGGTTTATTTTCATTTTCGGTTATTTTTTCTTACGTTTGGTGGATTTAATGTACATGCATATTATTTTCCTCGCCATATTCGATTCCTTCGTGCAAGCATGTTCCTTTTACCTGTTCTTTTGGGGTTTTGCTTTAGTTTTATTATTATTTGAGGATTTTACTTGTTTTGTGAAAAAAGGTAAATGTTTTGAGATATTATCTTTATGCATAAATATATTTGTAAAAAAAAAAGTCATAAAAACTTGCATATAGGCCGTGCATGTGGTATCTATCCATTATACTTCGGGTCAGGCTCTATCTTCATTATGTGATTTGATATATGACCTTTTTTGAGGAGAAAGATTTGTGATTTGACCTTTCTGTGTGGAAGTTTAGTATTTTTTCGCTAGATAGGAAAAATTTTATGTTATGTGATATAAAGATCTTCCCCGGTTCGTGTTTTTATGAGAATAATCATAAGGAATTGAACAGTTAATATATTCGGACGTCCTAATATATCAAACAAGATTAAGAACTGCACTTATTATCCACGGGTGGCAAAAGAAAGTGGAGTTTGATCCCGTCTATAGGGAAAATGTAGACAACCTCGCCTATGCGTCTAAATGATAGTGATATGGTCTAAGGTTATCAGGATTAGGAGTAACATTTCCTTAAATTAGTTTTTTTGCCTTTGGTTCTCCAATTTGTGCATGTTTTAATTTTTCAATATATTTTACTTGCATTGATTTGTATTTGAGATTTCAATTGAGATTCATAAGTTTCGCCTACAGTTGAAATTCCGTTAGTCTCGTACATTTGGTTATTATGGTTTTGTTCGGATATACTTTTGAGTACGAGACTATATTCAAAATTTCATTGGTTTGATTCATTGGACATTTGGATTTTAGCTTTTTATCGATTTTCTTATACATTTTAATTCCTTTCATTCTGTTTATGGTCGAGTTAGTTTATTATATATATTATGTATAGATAATTGTTGAGCATTTGACTCACATTTTTAATTTTTTACTCTTTCAGATTAGTTGGTTTTGGATGCATCGCAAGGAGCTTGGACGCAAAGTTAATTAAAGTTTTATATATTTTTCGTGAGTATCATCCTTGCATTTGGACTGTTTTCATATCAGATGTATTTCAGCATTGTTTGGGGTGATAGCCAGAATGATGATTATATGTTTTATTATTATGGATTCAGAGTTTGGTTATTTCCGCTGTTGGGTTATTTGTGGCGTTTGGTTTGTGATGAACAGGTTTATTAGTATTGTCATTAGTTACTTTTCCTTACAATCATTTGGGAGCAGATCGTGATTACTTTGTTTGCCTAGATGAGTTAACTGATAGATCTTGTAAATAATTTGTATTTTGATCTATTATTATGATATGTTGAAGTTGTATGGATTGTCGTCAGGTTATGTCTAGCTTTGGGATTTGTATTGGTTATTATTTTATTTTGGGATTTAATTTTGTTATGTCATTTGTATTATGGATTGTTATTAGGACTTTGGTCCAAGTTCGTGACATAATTGGTTAATAATAATTATGAGATTCATTTTGATCAGAATGATTGTCTTGAACAGGATCAAGTATTAGAGAAGGTAATCACGAATGGGCCTAAAGTGGGGCGCCTATTTCTTCTCTAGTTTCCTATTCCTACTCTTGTTTCTCTTATCTGTACTACTGTCACTAATAATAGTAATGTATAGTATAAAAGATGAGACACCCCAATTCTAGCATTCTAAATCATACTATGAGACATGACCATTTAGGTAATAAAAATTTATTTTTTTCTTAGCCGAGCGAATATATTTTTTATAAACTTGGAAAAAGTAAGGCCTTACCGTTTTCTTTGCATGATAGCCGTGCATCCATGAGTTTCGAAATTGTTCATATTGATGTAGGGAGTATAACTCAATTATTTCTCATATTAACTTCAAGTACTTTGTGACGTTCATTGATAACTATAGCCGCTTTACTTGGATATACTTTCTTCACTATAAAGATGAAGTATTTTCAGTATTTCAAATCATTGTTACTTGTATTGAAATACAATTTTTGACACGCATTAAAATCTTACGTCTAGATTCTAGGGGAAATATATGTCCAAAACTTTTCGGAATTATCTAAACACAAAAAATATTATATCTTATATTTTTTGTCCTTACATTACCCAATAAAAGAGGGTCGCTAAACATTAAAACTATCATTCTCTAAACATTGTTCATAACTTGTTAATTGAATCATCTGTGCCTTGTAAATTTTGGATAGAAGCTTTATCTATAACAATTTATCTAATCAATCACTTACCCTAACAAATTTTGCATAATGATTCCTCGTACTATTGTTTGTATAGAATTTCATCCAACTATCATTATCTGCACATATTTAGTTGTGTTTATTTTGTCCATTTACCTCCAATTGAACATCACAAACTTACACCTCAAGCCACTAAGTATGCATTTTCTGGATATAGCAATACACAAAAAGGGTATGCCTATTTTGATGCCAATGTCAACAAATTTCATATTTCCTTCCATGTGGCCTTCTTTGAAAACCTATTTTACTTCCAATCTCATATCATACACGAATCCATTTCTACAATTTTTACTTCTTTTGATGACCAACTTGATTCGAATCATCAATTTTAGTTTGGACCTATGTATCGGGACGTCCTACACATCCTCTTCTCAATCTGAAACCAATGTCTGACTCCATTGTACTTTGACCTTGACGGCCCACTCGGATCATTCATCCTCTCAATAAGTATGATTTCTTTCATACAATTCATTAGGCAACTTTGGATACTACTATTGTACCTTCATATTACTCCCAAACCTTTACTCAAAAGTATTGGCAACAAGCTATGCAAGGCAAGCTTCGGGCTCTTCAAAACCATCACACTTGGGATATTGTATAGTATCCCTTTGGAATCAAACCTATTGGATGCAAATGCATATATACCATTAAACTACGGTTTGATGGCTCTATTGATAGATATAAAATTCGCTTGGTGGCACTTGATAATCACCAATAATATGGTCTTGATTATAAGAAAATATTTATGCAAATGGTTAAAATGATTATTGTACGTAATATTATGGTCATTGTTACTTTAAAAGGATGACTATTTTGATAGATTGATGGAAAGAATGCATTATTACATGGGATCTAAAGGAAGATGTTTGCTCGACTCTACCTTTTGGCACGTTCACTCATTACTTATCTCAAGTGTGCAAATTAAACTATTCTTTATATAGTTTAAAGCAAACATTGTGAGCATGGTTTGAAATTTTTCGTACCTGTCTTCTTGAGTTAGACTTTAATCATAGTTAATATGATTCTTTTCTTTTTCATTGCAAGACCTCTACTATAATTGTTATAATTTTCATATATGTGGACCATATTGTTAAAACCATATCTAACCCTCAGATGATTTAGCAGTTACAATATCACTAATAGACTTCGTTTCAAATGAAAGGTCTATGCTTGCTATAATATTTTCTTGGTCTTAAGCTACAGTATACTCTTCCTAGTAGTCTTTTGTACCAATACAAATATACACAGGAGCTCATTACGTTGGCTAGTCTTCAAGATGGAAACTTTGTTCTTATACCTATGGAAGTAAATTTGAAGCTCCAACAGGAAGGAGACTTACTACCTGATCTATTTTTGCATCGACTATTGGTAGGCAATTTCAATTACTTAACAGTTACTCAACATGATATATCTTGTACAATTTGGCAGGTGAGCCCGTTTATGTAGGCTCCCCGACACTCATACTTTGTAGCAGGGAAACAGATAATTCATTACTTAAAGGGTACTTAAGGTTGACAACTATTCTTTCAAACTAAGAATTCCCCATTTACAAGGATTCAATGACGCCGATTAGACCGGTTATACCGATACCATTCCATTATTGGCTGGTGTATATTTATTGATAATACTCTTATTTCTTAAAAGAGTAAAAACCAAACTCAAGTATCAAAATCCTCAACCAAATCTAAGTACCGTGCTATGTCTTCAGCTTACTCAAAATTTGTTTGGTTACGGGACTTATTAGGAAAACTTAGCATTTCCCAACTTAATCCAATTGCCCTCCATGTTGACAACACTAATAATATTTAGATTGCCACCAATCCCGACTTTCATGAACATACAAAGCATATTAAGATCAATTATCACTATATCTGTAAAGCACTTGATTAACATATGATCAATTATCACTATATCTGTAAAACACTTGATCAACATATGATCACTCTTCCTCACATATCTAATCATATTCAAACAGTAAACATTTTTACTAAAGCTCTCTAGTGCGATCGACATTAATTCATGGTTGACAAATTGATATTTCTTGAACAATCAGCATTAATTTAAGGGGGATGTCAGTCGAACATAACATGATTCATTTAGATTTGCATGATATCCTTATATATATATTAAATATATTTACCTTAATTTGGTGATTCTAATTTTATATATATTATATAAATTTATCTTAATTAGGTAATTCTGATTTAATTACAATTAATTATAATTGTTATAATTAGGGTTGTAAAAAGTTATAAGATTGCAATATATTATAATTAGGGATAGAAACAATCTATTTAATGAGATTCACTCTCAATTGAGAGGCAGTCAGGCCAATTTACATAAATTATAGTTTAGCTTATAGAATTTATGGTAGAAATAATTAGGTGGCCAAATGGCTGTTAAGATGAAATAAAGTAATCCATAAAGTTACATGATAAATTAAGATATTTTAGAAAAAAATATGTAAGAAAAGCAAGCTTTTGTAAATTAAATTTCTTAAGAAGTTACGAAACAAGACAAATATTTGAAGAAGATGCCATGGAAGTTTTAATGAAATATTTTATAATAAAATATTCAATGATGAATTTAAACAAATACTTAAGAATATTTTAAGTCATTCAGTGATTTTGAAACATGTTGAGAATTTTGGTATAATGGGACCAAATTGCATGTAAGAAATTCAATGACAATATATCATGATAAATTTGTTGTTTAAGTATTTATAAATTAAAGTCAAGTTGTAGAAGTAATTTTAAGTTTAAATTTCAAATTTTATGGTGAGATTTGTGACCAGACTAACTTTTTAGAAAGAAATGTGACTAAAATAATCTCCTTAAATTTTATGTTTAAAATGTTATAGAGAAAATGGTAATGTAGCTAATTGAAAGAAAAGCCTACTCTATGGTTAAAATAACAATTGCATTAATCATGTTGATAAATGAATGACAAAACAAAAATTTTAAACCATAAAGTAATTGTGTTGGAAACTTAAAATAAATATCACAAAGTTTGACTAAGTAGCAAGATTTATCACTTTAATAAATTATTGGAATATGGAGCTCAACATTGGTCAAAATTGATATTTAAAAAATATTAAGTCCAAAAGTAGAGTTTAAAATTTTTGCGCATGAAAGTGTTGAAAGTTCTAAAACTTGGTGAAAACATGATCTTTCTTCTTAAAATTTATTTATACTTTTAAATAATTTATTGACCTCCTTTCTTTAATTTTTTATCATCATCATGTTGTTGTTGATGGATAAGCTAAAAACAATGTATGAAGACACGAAAGAATCCGAGAAAATGAAACTCAGAGGTCATCAGTGTAGGCTACTTTGGAGAAAACTTAATTCATTCATTAAGATTGTTGCCAGGTTAATATGTTCTTATGATTACTTATATTCTTTGATATAAACTATCATTATAGAATTGACGGTTATTTATAAGTTGAGTTGAAACACGTCTAACTGTGATCATATACGGGCGATGGTACATGATGTCTAGTCCCTGCCAATGGGGAGGTGGACGTACGTTAGTCAATGGTGTTGGAATATAACTAACTTAGATTCTTATTTCATTACATCATATTTGAATCGTACAGGTACCTATATTCTCTTATTATATTCATTCTTAGATCATGATTTTACTTATTGGATATTCAACTCAATCTCCTCGTTTCTTTTCCCCAGAATAGTAGGTATAATGTCCCTTTCGAACGCTTTGAATGATGGAAGACCTCATAGTTTGGATTGTATATCATATTTATACTTGTTAAACTCTTGATTAAGTTTTTCCTTTGATGATATCTTGTAAGTCAATCTAGGATCCTTTGTTATAACAAATTTTGAGTTGTATATTATATTTTAAACATTTTATGAAAAACTAAGATATCTACGCTTAAGTAGTATAAATATAAGTTCTGCAGCGTCATAATCTAGAGTTTGGTCAATAGTAACCCCGTTCGTGACATGCCACCCATATAGTTTGTATGTACACTTCTTGGAAGGGCATGGATACCCTTATCCGAGAGTCAATAATGCTTGAAAGGTCTGAAATTCAAGCTAGCAGCAAAGTATTTATGTTTCCTATGTTCTTGCATGTGCTATTTGAAGAGTTACATGGGAACCAGTATTAAAGCCAGTAATGCACCTCAAAAATAGGCATAACAAAATGATCAGGCCTTCCACACTAGAGCAGGCAGTCATAATAATGCCCAACCAAACTACTAAGTGGTGCCTTGGTAGTCATATCAATCCAAGGATAAGAAAATAAACAAAAAATACAAAAAAAGCCAATCTCTAACCTTCTCTTTTGTAGAACTCTTAACAACTTCAATCAACCGTGGCACACATCTGGAAGTAGCCAAGTATTCAATTGAAGGTTCATAGTAGGACAAGAGCCAAATACATAGACATGTTTCGTAAAGAAGCTGCTACAAACGGCACAATCAGTTATGAGCATTGAGAAAAAGGTTTAAGCTGAATGCCAACGAGGATAATAATGAATTACAAATTCCCTTGCCCATCACAAAAGTGAAAATGTGTTGCAGTGAAATGTGATTCATGATTTCCAAAATGGGCAAATCAACAGCTTTCTGAATCGGACAGATGTAAGCCAACATTGAATTTAACATATCAGCAAAAGCCATCTAGCCACCTAAAACGATAAAATTACCTGGATAGATTGTTGAGTAGATGCTGGAGAAATTAAAGGGATGAGAAGCTTCACTCCATCCGCTTGAACAAAAGAGGATCTTACTACAGGTTCCTTCAGTAACATCGAAAGGCAATTGATAGCAGTTGGGACTCCACGACTTGGATGCGAAGGACTTTTCAGCTGCAAAAATCATTGACCAAGGGAACAATTATTTTCTTTTTTTCTCAACGTCATCATCAAAAGGAACACCCCACTTGTGAACTTAAAAATAATAACAGAAAACACATTCAAGGGTCTTCATTAAGGAAAAAAACACAAATTATTATGTTATCCAAGAGTTCAAGAAAGTAATAAAATAAAATAAAACAAAAAACCCAAGGAGCCTGTCAACTTCATCACTGAACCCTAAATTTGTTCAAAACATATCCCATATATATATATATATATATATATATATATATATACACAAGCCTAAGCCTAGAAATACACACCAATTGAACTAAAAAATTGAAATAAAAAAGCAGCGTGCAAACCTGGGCACAAAGCCATTCAACCAATCCTTTCAACACATCATCAATGGTTGTTATTTTGCTCTTAGAATTTGAGGCTTCTCCGTTCACAGATCCTCCATGCTGCTTTTTTGGTCTAGAGCTGGGATGACCAATAAATTTGACCATTACTTGAGAGTCACTCTGTGAATCTATTAAGACAAGAGTTCATTACGTAAAAGGTTCATGATCCACTACCTTACTATTAGAGAGAGTATCTTACAGCTCTTCTCTTGTATGAACCAATTGCCTCTCCAAAGCAATCTGAAAATAAACAGAGGATGATCATCTCAGGGTTGTTTGATTTGAACTCAAGGAACTTGGTATGGTCAGTGGATATGATCATAATAGTGTGCATGCATTTATATCAAATTAAGATCATGTCAGTGCTAGGAATTGGTTAATTTACATCAAATTGCTAAATCCAAAACAAAAAATGGAAAATTAAAAAGCCAAAAAAGAAATTAGCAAGAAGGGCGCATCAGATGAAAACCAAGTCTGCCACCAAACCATTTCATTTATACCCAAATCTCTTAGTAATGTGGATAATAAACTTCACAGAACAAACAGTATGAACAAGGAAACATCAATTGTTCAGGCAACATCAACGTGCTTGATTACTAAAAGAAAAGTTGCTGCCAGATCAACAATAGGAACAGTCCTGTGGTTAATAACTCCACATTTCAACCCAAATCTAATGCATCCAGACAGACACAGACTTAATACATTTACTTCAAGGCGGCACGAGCATCATTATATGTATATGGCATTAGATAAAAACAGATATATGAATTACAGAATAATCTTGGTCATGTTGCACACAGATGTAAGATAGGTCATGACTAAATGCTAGAAAAGAGATCAAATAAGGGAAAAACAAATAATAAAGGAGCAAACACAAAAGTCTCATGTTCCAGTAAATTTAGTCATATACTTTTTCTCTTTAAAAAAAGTGAAAGAAATGTTTAGTGAAGTAAACTGAAGATTACATAACTGCCTGTTAGGAGATGTGCCTTATGGTGGAGTGAATGGTGGTGAAGAATCCATGTAAACAACCATACTTGGTATAAAAGTTTAGTTTGCTTTAATTTGATTACTTTTTAAAAAAAAAAAAATTGGTATTGAAATACAATATATTCCAAAAGCTGACACCAAAGGCGTGTTGCCAGGCCATGCACAAAAATTACCACCTCAGTGACCATAATCCAAACAAATAAAGAAAAGAGGCTACATAATACCCACTTGAGACCAATTATAATACCCACATGAGACCAATTAATGGAAACCAAGACAAACAAAATAGTAAAATAAACAAAAATAAACTACAAACAAGAATAACTCAACATTTCCCACAGCAAACATTCCACACAAGCCTTTAAATTCCTATCTTTCCATAGAACATAAATATACTTGCCTCAAGAAAGGTTCATAAATATCTTCTTTTGCAAGTGATTCATCATGAAATAATCTAGCTCTTTTGGGATTTTCTGCCAAGTAAAATAACCACAGGTAAGTTTGTGAAAGCTTAATATGCAACCTGAAGGTGGGAATCTTCACAGCTACCTGTAAGCATTTCATCAATTAAAGTTAGCACATATTCAACTGTTTCTTCCTTGTATATGTCACGTAATAAGCTCACAAACACTCGAACATAAGCGGGACCATCCTGTTACATTTACAAGCACCAGTTATCTGCATGGTAAAGCATTAATAAAATCTAAATATCACCTATAACCCATCCTTCTTGAAGGACAGAACAAGGTTGACATCCCAGCAGTTTGAGACAGAGTAACACGATGGAGGGAAACAAGGGAGAGAAATGGAGGTTTTGGAAGGCTGACAAGCGGAGAAAAATGGTTAGCTTAAAATAATTAGTGGAGTATATATTTATGGCAATGATTGGAAAATAGACAAAATAAGTCAAAGGAACTGTATGACAGCTGGAAACATTGAGACAGATAAGAGTCTGTGAGTTAAAGAAACCACAGCTTTAGTAAAACATCAAGTCAAGGACATTCCCCAGACAATGCCAAATAAAACTAGACATATGCAACTTCAGCAATAGCAAAGAAAGGAGACAAATATTACATCATCCAGTAGCCCTGCTCTGTAGCTCTCTGATCTCTTGTCAAAACGCCTTAACAACTGAAGGGATGTTCCTGTGATAAGCTTTGTTGTCATGTATGTCTCCCATGGGATGTCCCTTCTAAGAACCTTGGAGATGGAAAGAAAGTCAATCAAAACAAATCCAAGTAATTTTATTACGTCCAGACTCCAGTACTTCAATACTACCATGATTACAATAAATAAATAGATTTGTTTTAAAAGAAATCATCACCATAAACCACCCAGTTAAAGTTTTTTAGTATGATAAGAAGGACAATAAGCAAATGCAATGGACTGCACATAATAACGAGGATAATTTTCCATGTGCAGAAGCAAGCTGGTCTCAGGCAAAGAAGCTGGTTCAACATTTATCAATAACTAGAATGATAAACGCAGCTGAAGATGAATAAATACAGAGATCAGTTACTTCTTGAGATCCATTCTGTACTTTTAGTTATTTTCAACCAGGATAGTACTATACAATTGCATGAATATCAAAAGATATCATATTTTCTCTCAAGGAAAGGCTGTGAACCTTACATCTGAAATCAATCTTTACAAGGTCACATGATCCTCTAATATGGACTGTGACCTTTGATCCTCTAATATGGATTGTTCAAATATAATGCTGAAGCAACCGTATAAGTCGCATGGGAGGCATAGACCCAATGTTTGCATGAAGCTTTGCAGCTTGTAATTACAAGATTTCAGCCTTTTTCAGACAATAGTTATCCAGCCACAAAAATGCCACATCCAGAATACCGCTTTCCTTTAAAACTTCTAAGTAAACGGACATTTCTTCGATTGATTAACTCTTTCACGACAACTCACCACTTATTTTACAACAAATTCATATACCTGGAGCAGTTTGTCGCTTCAACTTGCAGAAATACAACATAAAGATCATGGCTATTATCTGATATTTGGGAAGCCAACGCGTGCATATCTAAATGCAAACCACAATGGTATCAAACACACATCAACACAAATAATCAGAAACTTGTGGTATTTTTCATATACCTATGACCGCACTCTTTAATTTTCCTACCTCCTCTGAAAATTATAATGTCATCTCCAGCGGATACATTAATCGAAAAATATCACCACCCTATCTCAGAAACATAGATCAATCATCGTTTACAAATTATTGGAATCTTTTAGTAGACGAGAAACTAGCAGGTAATTCATGTAGTAGGTGTGAATGACATTAACTAAATCAAGGAAAAAAGTTAAACCAAAATATTTATAAGCAATTTAGATCCAACGCGGATGAATAATGCACATATTGTTGATAATTTTCTCATTTTAATCAATAAACAAGTTCAGGTTACGCAGGCTAAATTCTGAGACTCGTTGGCACAGGAAATTAGCCACGAAATGAATCAAATTGTTCGCTGTTGAGCTATGATCAGAAAACAAAATTAAGTCGCAATAATTGGTGAAAATGAAAGAACCTGCTCTGTGGTAAGTTCGGCGTGATCTACCGTCATTGTGTGAGAAAATTATTCCCTTATTATCGCACTGGAAAATTATGCCATAATGAATTTTTTCAACCATTAACAAAATAAAAAAAAAAATTAGCAAAGCTCGATTAAGAAGAAGAAAATACCTTATATTTAATTCTCTGACGCCTCAGATCTCTTAGCATAGGCAGGAAAAATCACAAAAAAAGGGTAGGCACCGTTGCTGGACGGTAAGCCGGAGGTCGAAACGTCGAGAAAAATGGAGAAACACAATAGAATAAGGAGAGGATGTAGTAAAATGGAGATCGGCGACAACAGAGTTACGAGAGAGCCTTAGAAGAGGAAGAAACACCGAAATCTTTCATAAAAAATGATGGAATGCTCGGTCGATAATGAAGACGAGAGAATCGAAGAAAGCAGACAAGAGAGAGACGAAGAGAGCGCAGAAGAGAGAGAAAATGATGCATGCGACGGAAACAGAGGGAGAGTGCAAAAAGAGAAGTCGTGGGCACCCGCAATCTCTTGTTTTGTTTAAAATAGCCATTGGATTAAATTAAAAATTAATCCAATGACTATAATTTAAAAATATAAAAAAATATTAAATGTAATTATAATTTTTTTAAAAAAATTATAATATTAATATTTATTAAATATTAAATTTAAAAATTAAATTATTTTTTAAAAAAATAATTATATAAATATTATTAAATAATATTTAAATTTTAGCCACTAAATTTTTTTTAATCGAATGGTTCTCCAAGTAAAGCAGGTATTTGTACGGCACAACGGCCCCTGGTCTGGAAGAGTAATTGGGTTCAATTCCAGGGGTAGAATAGTAATTTGGTTCAATTCCTTATTTTCCTTATTTTTCATTAATTACTATTTGCCAAATTTTCCACGACATTACATTCTTTCAATTTTTCATAAATATAAATAAATATTAATATTAATGACTTTCTTTATTTAGTTTCCAAATCTTTCGTTCAAATATTTATAAAAATACATGCAGCTAATATTAAAATAAAAAATATATTTTATTAATTCTTCAAAACCTTTATTTTTTAAATTATATGGATTTTTTTTTAATTTGATAATAGACATTTTATTAGCTCTGCCAATTCAAATATAACGGGATTTTTTTTATCCATCTAAAATGTAAAGAAAATACATATGCAACATTAATTTTATATGAGAATGCTAAATTTATTTCCAAATTTTTTAGAATTATATTCCTAAGTTGATTTTCAATTCTAAAATTATCATCAAATTAATTTATATATGAACCGCTCAATTTAAAATTTATATATGTATATAAATTACTCTTTCATCACAGTAATGAACCTTCAGCTCAATTTTTTCTTAAACTCATCTTCTTCCTCGTTTAATTAAAATTTCAAATGTGGAGGCCTAAAGAAGCTCACAGAAAATTATAATAATAATAACAATATTTTTATTTATTATCTATTATTCAACTTTTATAATTCCGTATTTATTTTTTTAGTACCAACAAGAAATCATTCTAATGATCAATATTTAATATTGATGCGTCCCTAGATTCGAACTTCGAACAGATTCGGGTGGTCCTCTCGTTACGGTTTCGGCTCCGTTCCCTGAGTTGAACCCTGCACACCACTAAGCAGAACAAAAGGTCAGCGTGTTGGCGGGAGATAATCCCACCGAAAATATTCCGACGCTCAAGTCAGAAGGCAGTTTTCAAAAAAAGAAACTGAAATGCGTGAGAGCAATGGGAGAGGGGGCTGCATTCACGCTCACTAATATGTTAAAAAAAACTAATAATTTTATTTTTTAAATTAATTTATAACTTACACATCAACATGAATAAAAATTGTAAACTAATTTTCAAGTGTTTCAACAAGAAGAAGAGCCGACAAGAGACGCAACAGTAGCAAAAATAACAGTTGTTGAAAAGGTCAGAGACTAAAAGCTCTTCTTATATGCCTCAGCGGCCGCATCATATAATCCTTCCAGCTCTAACTTCATCTCCTCCGTCTCTGTCAAGTTACTTCTGATAGCCAATTGAATGGCTTCCAATCCTGCAAGATGTGCTGCCATTTTAAGATACTTTTGGGAGTTGAGGACAATCGTGATCTCCCGCTTCTTTTCCTCTAAGTCCTTTGGAAGGCGGGCGTTGAGACATTTCGAGTTTTTATTGTCAGATTTTAAGATTGCAAACTGCTGGACGCAACCTAAATTAGCCGTGCTGTTTTTTGAGAATGGTGTGGATTTGAATGGGGGGAGTGGCAGTGATTTTACAGCGGAGAAAAGGGAGAGTGCGAAGAGAGAACAGAGAAAGATGAGGAGCACATTGCGATAGCTGCGAGATAAGAACAGTCAGCGGAGAGAAATTGATGGAGGTAGTTATCTTTCAGATTCAAATGCTTCAAAACCATTTATGGCAAATTTTAGGGAAAGCTTTCGCGATTTAATAGAATGATTCAAAATTGAAAACAATATCGGTGAGTTTGTTGCTGAAACTAAATACTAATTTAGATTACAAAACTATATTATTTATTAGCATATTTTAAAAATACACTGTAGATAATAATAATAATAATAATAATAATTTGTATATCAATAATGAAGGAAATCCATGAAAGAGGGAAACAGTTCATTTAAATGGAAAACAATAAAATTGTTTCTATCTTCGTTAAATTATTATTCATTTAATTTTCTATTTATTTAATTTTATTTAATTAGTCATAATTTCTATTTTTTTTCAAAAAAAAATTTAATATTAAAATTTAACTGTTATTAAAACGTCACTAAAATTTTCTTCTCCAAGTTTTCAATTCGTACGTTCTTAGTTCTAAATTATTAAATAAATTAATGAATAATCGAATTTGAATATTTAACTGAAAGTGGGTCTGGTCTTTATTAAATCAAGATTAGAAATTTATGCCACAAAGTTCTGTTTTACATGCAACATAGTAAAAGCTTGAAATTTTATTGTATACGAGTGTATTGTGAATGAAGAATAAATAAAGCCTTGAGCTCTGTTTGTAAATTTTTTCAAACATTAGTGCCTTAATAGTGATAGGTAGTAGACTAATGATTTGGATAAAATT
Source organism: Nepenthes gracilis (assembly GCA_033239525.1). Taxonomy (NCBI): domain Eukaryota; kingdom Viridiplantae; phylum Streptophyta; class Magnoliopsida; order Caryophyllales; family Nepenthaceae; genus Nepenthes; species Nepenthes gracilis. The sequence goes on from BSYO01000001.1 coordinate 21,817,649, forward strand.
GACCATTGATAACGTATATCAGTATATGTGCTCCAGTATAAACAATTATACACTTGATTTATACACACGTTCATGTATGTGTGTATGTATATATATGTATTATATATATATATGTATATGTATATGTATGTATATAAAATGTGGCGTGCAAAATTGTGTATAAGTGTACAGATTTATAAGTGTATGCACATGTACATGTGCATATAAGTTTATTTGTGACAGTGTAGAGTATATACTTTCACGGAAAGTAAATGTATATAAATATAGGTAAGTTATATAATACTTTTATATATATTAAAAGTAAGTAAATTTATGCACATGAGTATAGTTGAACATTGTATGTGCAGACGTATCGAAGATTTATAAATATGGATATAAATATATTTGTATTTAATAAAAAATAAGTTAGTTTAAAGAGACAATATGGATGAATTATTATTATGATTGGACTCACACAAGAGTATTAGAATAGTTGAAATAACTTTGATGATCATGAGTTCTTGTTCAGTGTCATTAGAATAAAAAGCATATTGTAGTCTTAGAGATAAGGTCCGGAACATCGAGAAAGTTCGAAATGATTTAATAACATTATGGCATTTGGTTGAATATTCATCGAACTTTCTCTTGTTCCTATAATAAATAATTCTTTATATTGATTTAGATACGCATATACATTTTATTGGCGCTCTATAACTAAATCAAAGAAAACGTGTAAAGATACTAAGATATCGAAGTCGAATAAGAGGTTACAAAATATTAATATGGTTTACACTTTTTAATGCTTAATTCATATTCTGGATATTGAGGTCATTTGAATGGATACTTATAATTATATAAATATTATACATGAGATATCAATAGATATTATATTGAGGTGGTACTGGGTTTAATTTGTTATAGATATGAGTATTTTGCATCCGACGGGGCGTGTATCATAATGGATCATGGGAATAGGTGTGATTCGTATTTTGGGTTATCCAATGGGGCAACGAGAATATTGTTCGTGTGGATTGGATTCGGTATTTGTATACTACGGTTGACAAGTACCTTGAGACTATAGAATTGATCGTTTGCCAAACTTGCAAACACTGACACTTCGAGGATTTACCCAACTATTGAAGGCGGGCATGTAGATGTTGGTTCATAGTGACATATAATATTCAAGAAGATTTTTGTGACACTTATATAGCTAAAACCTCTATTGAAATAAGTTCGATGAAATTTATACCATTGTTGACACTTAAATTCTATAAAATCCAATTTGCATTTCTTATGATTTGTTATCATGAAGGTTTTGAGTTATGGATACGATAAGTCGTTGAATTTTTAATAATCGTTGATTTATTTTATACAATTATTTATGTTGATATTATTATCCAAGATGATATATAACATTTCGTTATCTTATCATTTTATTTACTTATTGGATATTTAATTTGCTCTTTCGTTTTACTAACTCCAAAGTAGAGACTTTATGACAAGTTAGATGAGATCATACCACAGTCGACGATTATCAAGATAAATACAATTTTTGGGAATAGAAACTCATAATGAGAAGTTCTAGAGTAAGTTCGACGAGTTACAATTTTATTTAATTATATTATTGAAACTATGTTCCTAATATATTAATGTTATAGACATTTATTATATCGAGAATATTTATTATTGTTTTATTTATTATATTTTATTTAATAATACAATTATGAGGTTGATTATGATTTTCAGGTTTCCATGTAATCGATTTGGGTTAGGTAAGGCGACTCAAGTTCGGGGTGCCACATGAATCCTTCAATTCCATCATTTAATTTGGATCGTAGGGTTCACTTTGAGACATAATTTTGAATTTAGCTTAACGGCTTCCCTATTTTAGGTAAATTGAAATCCAAATGGACTATTAAATAAGATCTGATACCTAATTGATAGTAATTGATAGTTGTTTTTTATCCAAATGGACTATTAAAATCCAAATGGACCTAATTTTGAATTTACCTCTTGACATCATTGGTAACTCGTCACTCTCGATTAAACCATGAAAAATGTACACGCAGTTTAACATACAAATTGTACAATCGAATTTATATGAAAACTCTTTTAAATTAAGAAAAAATTACAAGATCTTATACCCAAAAATATCTTTATGATATATAAGATCCAGTTATAAATAATTTTCATCAAACTAACTCCTTTACAATAACAATATGAGTGAATATTTGATTATTGTTAATCTCAAACATAGTTTAGTTATTATCACTACAAGTATACAACCCCTAACATCTGAACAATAAAAAATGATTGCGACGAATAATAAATAGTAGCACGGTCTACAATATATGCTAAAAAAATATATCCAAAGTTGGTAAATGATAAAGTACAAATGAGAATTCAATCAGATATTTAAAACTCTCTCGCTTGTTTTCTCTTTTTTATTTTCCCTATTTGGCACCTCTTTTTTATTTAAAATGACTCATATATCATACAAATCAAAACACACATATTTACATCTGTGCTAACCACTTAAGTGGCCGTCATATAATTCACTTGTGGCTAGTCACTAGAGTCTTTTCTGAAACACCACTCAATCACCTATCTTGCAAATATCTCATGGAATTACCCTGAAAGAGCTAAGTTAAAACTTGGGAAAATGTCAAGTGACAAGCCTATCAACATCACAATTGAAAAACACACATGCGATGTTTGTTAGGTTCACAAATAACTGATCTAAAATCAAATAATATCGATAATGCCTCCCTTTTGGCAAGAAGTTGAGAAAAGACAAAAATACTGTCCAAAATTATAGTTTAAGTATGGGAATTGACCTCCAAATTTTAAGATCAAAGATGTGTTTTAGCTCAACGATAAAAGTGTCAAAGTATAGGGAAAAATAAGTAAATGAAGCTTTTATTTTTGATTCTCGATTTCTCTGAATATTCTAAAAATAGTTACTGAATAAAATAATGAATGAATTAAAGACAAATTAAGCACGGCTTCACATGGTTTCTATATAAGGCCAAACATGACCCATACAATTAAAATGATTAGTAGATTTCTTTCTAATCCCGAAAAGGAGTATTAAACATTTAACCAATAGATACTTAGATATCTTTATGGTACTTTCCAGATATATTTGTGTTTTGGCAATGGAAGGCACTCTTGATTGGGCTTATAGGCATCAACGCAGTGGATAATATTGACTCTCAAAAACCTACTTTGGAATAATTTGTTATGTCTATGGAAGGAGTTATATCTTGACAATCAAGGTTGTAAAAATATGTTGTTCTTTCTGCCATCGAAGTTGGATTTAGTAAGATAACAGAAGTAAGCAATGAAATGTTATTGATAAGGAAATTCATCCAAAAACTTAGCTCAAGCTAGAACAATATTTTTTTTTTTTTTTTGTGACAATCAAAGCTCTATTCGTCTTTACAAGAACTTATCGTTTCATGATAGATCCAAATACATCGATCTAAGGTATCTTTGAGTGAGAAATGTGATCACTTTAGAGTTGCTATTACTCAATAAAATCAAAGCCAACGATAATAGGTTCGGATGTGACGACTAAGGTAGTATAAAGAGAAAAGTTTGAATCACACTGAAAAATATTTGGGATGTTGATGGCTTGCACGAGATTATGAAAGAAACTTTGTTAAGATGAATTACTTTATTTTTGAGTCACATGCTCGTTATAAATATCCACTATTTCATTTACTTGATTTTTAAAAAATAGATGGTGGCAGCATGAAAATAACCTCTCATAGTATATAAATAATTATGCTTATTCTAGAACCTTCCTAAAGTCTCAGATGCGCAACATATTCTACATTGGACCTATTTCAATATATTGGGATGACTCTGTCCCATGCTTTTTCTTCAAATTGGCCTAAAACTGAGAAAATCCAATGCCATATTCTCAGTCAAACACACAAGAATTTCTATGTTTCCAAATAGTTAAGCCACTTCTGATCATAAGAGATTTGCAGTGGTAAGAATACAAAATTGTAAACATTTTGCCGTATTGATCAGCGTTGGAGACCCTGAGCGATAACATTATCTCCTCCAACAATCAAACAAATTCCATACATATTCTATCCCATTAACCTCTCCCTGAAAGAATGGCTAAAATTTTAATGTTCAACAGATTTTTCCCTATTAAAGGATAAGCCTTGACATAATAACAGAATTATATTATTTCAACAACAAAACAGTCATTAGTTCAAATCAAATAAATATCATACTTGCATAAATAATTAATATTGCATATAACTTGAAAGGTCGATCACAAAATTGTGTCAGGCATACAAATAACACAAATAGAGAAAACACAAGATAGGAACTTTAGAGTGTAACCCAACAAGGTTTGGATTTTATTTTAAGGATTAGGATTAAAAATAGATCTAATATATTTTAATGCGCAACTATAATTTAATCATCAAGTTATAGCGATAAAATCTTCACCATTAAAGGTACAAAAAGATGATAAAAAAATGAAAACCTTAACAAGATCCCAAAATGTCAAATAAAAGAATAAAACAAAACAGACAGATAAGCCTTGATTGGCAACATACCATTTTGCAAAAAGAGACTATCGTGCAACTTTAGGGTAAATGAGAATATGGATTTAAACTACAAAAAACTTCTTTCTTATATTTTATGTATATTTAATTTTGTATAGCTCTGTAATGCAGGAACTATCGTGCATTTCGCATGATTATGAAGTTGTTAAAGTTGAAACTCAAGCAAATATAAATATTTATGGAATTGAAGACTCAATATTGGCATTACACATATCATTATCCAAGGACCATGGAGAATTAGATGTCATGTCATCATCTGCTGCATCATTCTTCCATTGACAAAGTATGACAATAATATTTAAACAACAATCATTCTTGTATCAAATAATAATTGAAGCTGAGTGATCAGTCAAAATTAGATAAAGTAAAAGTACCTTAGTAAGGAAGCATTTTGCCCTCAGGCTAAAAGGTCGACGTTAGTATATAGGCTTGGTCGAGTTTGCACTAACTGGGCAACATAACATATGTCGATTGCCCTACTTGTTTCTATACATTTTTTTTTATCCATTTGAGTATATTCACTTTTGAACATCTTATTGTCTGTTGTCAAATCATTTCCCAATCAACTGTAGTCAAATTATTTCTCGGCTCAAACATGTATTAACAATACTATAGTTCTAAAGTCGCAACATTTGTACAAAGATCAATGCTTTGATATTTAAGATAAAATCAAAGGTCCTATGCATGCTTCTATTTTTCATATGCTATGAAATCTCAATAAATTATTTAATCTGTGTGCATTAATATTAACATGCCTTCATAGTAATAACATGCCTCCAAATAATAAGGGCAAATAGCACCCATTTGCCCAGCAAATAGAGAGAGAGAAGGCAATTCCCAAAACCATAGCCTATGGAACAAAAAGATATGCAAAAGAAAATCAATTGGCCCGTTGGCATTAAGATACGTCGAGCAACTTCCTCCATAGTGCCTCCTAATTCTATGCTGAGAGGAAGAGAAAAGTGTCAGGAACAACTGAGAATTCATATTTTTAAAGTTTATAACGGGGATTTGTTATCTTTCTCTCGCAGTTTTCCCCATCTCAACAAGCTCCCTTCACTAATTTCTTTCTACTCTGATTACGGTTAGTCTGCAATCATGACCCTGAAAACTTGATCATCTGTGCAGTCATATGTCCATCAACCTGCCCAGTAGCCGATATCAATTAAGCTCAAACAGACATGAAAACTCCATGAATTTCTAAGGCAACGAAGAAAAGTGGGAATTGAGGAATTGTATTGGAAGAAGAGAAGGCAGTCACAACCTTGATAATGAGCCCTCAAAGCTCCAGTGTTAGAAGGATACGAGGACATAATAAATAGATATTACATTGTATGATGAGCCCAAACGCTACCAGCTACTAGCGGAGGCTTGGAATGAAACTCAGTCTGCCATTAGAATGCAATTGCAGGTATCGAGCATCAAAGCTCGCAGATGTAACCATTTTTCGCATCGAGCTGCGAGCATGCAGTTGGCAATTCAGGGATTTGTTCAGACGTTCTCGGCTAACATTTCCGTTCTTGTGATCTTTCCTCGCAATAATTAAAGTGGTATATGAATATTCAATGATTCAAAACAGAAAAAAATACTATAAATGATTTTGTTTATAATTTATCACTAAAATTTCAATTTTTACGTATTTATTTTTCAGTACCAACGACAAAGCATAAAATTTTTAATACGTTAAACAATTAAAAAAATAAATAGAAACAGAAGAAACATAATAAAAATTATCACTAGCAATTTTATTTTTAAATCAATTTGTACAGCAACATAAAAAAAAATTACAATCAGAATTTTAAGTATCTCGACGCGACCATAAATAAGCCAAAGATCCAGCAACGCCAAAAATGGCCGCCCAGAGAACGCCAGAGTCCAAAAGCTGCTCTTACGGGCCTCAGCGACCGACCGTTGCAGTTCTTCCTTTTCCAGCTTCATCGCGTCCAGAATTTCTGAATTTATTCGGGAAGCCAATCTCGTGGCTTCCAATTCCGCTAAATGTGCTGCCCTTTGTCCATGAGAGCGACTTAGCTCGCCCTCAAGAGACTTTTCGGACTCGAGGAGACTAGCTATCTCCTGCTTCAGGTCCGCTAAGTCCTTGATAAGGCGAGAGTTGAGGCATTTCAGGTTTTCGTTATCAGATTTTAAAGCTGAAAGCTGCTGAGCACGGCTTAATTTGGCCATTGTTGGAGGTTGAGATGGGTGTAGAAATGAAACTGGAGGGGATGGGAGTGATTTTATAGTGGAGAAAAATAGGGGTACGAAAAGGGAGGAAAGAGATAAGGAGCCCATTGCGGCAACAGTTAGATGAGGAGTAGTCGCCGAGAGATTTTGACGGAGGCAGATGTCTTATATTCAAATGCTTCAAAACCGTCGATGGCGATTTTCAGGGATATGAGGAAAGAGAGGGAGAGATACGAACTAGTCGTAGAGATTTTGATGGAGGCAGTTTTCTCTTAGATTCAAATGCTTCAAAACCGTTGGTGGCGATTTTCAGGGATAGCTTTTGGAATCCAAAATGCTTCAAAACTGAAATTCCATATCGGCGAGTTTTCTTATTTTAATTATGATTAACTATTAATGTAATATGATAAAATCATAATGACGTTTTTCAACGATTAACAAAATCAAAAAAAAAAAAAAAAAACAGCAAAGCTCGATTAAGATGAAGAAAATGCCTTATATTTAATTCTCTAATGCCTCAGATCTCTTAACATAGGCAAGAAAAATCACAAAAAACGGTAGGTACCGTTGCTGGAAATGTCGAATACAATGGAGAAATATCGAAATATGGAGATCGGCGACAACAGAATTACAATATAGCCTTGGAAGAGGAAGAAACACCGAAATCTTCCATCAAGGATGGAGGAATGCTCGGTCGAAAATGAAGACGAGAGAATCGAAGAATGTAAGCAAGGGAGAGACGCAGAGAGCGCAGAAGAGAGAAAAAAATGATTCGACGGAAACAGAGGGAGAATGCGAAAAATGAAATCGCGGGTCCCCGAGGATGGGCGTTGTACGGCGCAGCGACACCTGGTCTGGAAGAGTAATTGGGTTCAATTCCAGGGGTAGAATAGTAATTTGGCTCAATTCCTCATTTTCCTATTTTTCATTAATTATTATTTGTCAAATTTTTCACTCCTTTCCACGACATTACATTCTTTCAACTTTACATAAATATAAATATTAATGGCTCCTTTCTTTAGTTGAATTACAAATCTTTAGTTCAAATATTTATAAAAATACATGACACTAATCTTAAAATAAAAAAATATATTTTATTAATTTTTCAATACCCTTTATTTTTAAATTTTAACCAAAAAAAGTCAAATTAATTGTCATTACAGACATATTTCCAGTCATGCCGTATTATATATGTATATTAATTATTATTACATCACGGCAGTGAACTCTCAGCTAAATTTTTTCTTAAACTCATCTTCTTCCTCATCTGATTAAAATTCAAAATGTTGAGGCCTAAAGAAGATCATAGAAAAAAATATATATAATAATGCATTTACTTATTATCTAACATTAGTCTTTTTATAATTTCGTATTTATTTTTTAGTACCAATATGAAGGCATTCAAATAATCAATATGCTAAAAAAACCTAACAATTTTATTTTTCTTATTTAAAGGAAGCCACAAAGATAGAAGTGCTCAATGATTAACCATTAAAGAAACTCAATCAAGAATGAAGACGATATCACTGACATTTTCATCTCTATTTGAAAATTCTATTTGGATCTTTGTAGCCTCATATTTCTAAACACGGGCAAGAAATATACAAAGAACAATAGATACCATTGATTTCTGAATGGCTAAGCGGAGATCGGTGCCGAAATGTCAGAAAATGTTGATCTGCAAAAATAGGTTTAAGAGAAGTCAAGCCCCTGCATGGAAAACTCAATTTGAAAACGGGCGGATTAGGTGATGATTCCTTTATGCTAGATGACGATATGAATCCCGCATAATGCTTGAAATAATAGCTATTCAATTCTTGCCATGATATGAAAGTGCTCGGTTTGATTGGATTACTTGAGAATGATGGCCCGATCGAGAATAGTGCAATACACTTCTCAAATTAGATATCCAATTCCACACTAGAGAGAACAATCGTCAAAGTATTGAATGAGTTATTTATCTGGCTGAGTGTGTATCTAATCTATAAGCAAAGAAAAAAGGAATCATTGGACCACATAAACAAGGATTAGTAGATGGGGTATATAAAAATCAACGGTAGATACACTTGCTCTGTGACCTGCACCGATCACTATTGTCATATCCGATCAAAACTCATCTAAAGTTCATCTTTTCGACACTATCACTAATGCTGACAGATGGATATGTTTTAATTCTTACTTTGATACTTGTCCATCGGGTAATGCTGACATGTCGTTCTAATTGTGAAAAACTTAGAAGCATTGACAATAAACTAAAGTTAAAGAGAGCACAAAAGTGGAAAACTAGTCAAAGATTTCAGTTGTTATATAATCAAAGCACAAGCAATACTTGCAGTTGTTTGAAGGCCATGTAAAAAAATCAAGAAAGAAGCAGAAAAGCAAAATCTCATGTGACATAGCTGCACTCAAGGGAACTTCAAGAACCCACCTTTTTTCTCCTGCTGCTATTTCCAAACGCAGCCAACCAGTCACGAGGGTATAAGAGGAAATCACAATGGGCCATGCACTTAGGCAGCGGGAAGAAAGGAGAACAAATCAGGGTAAGGTTGTAGCATGCCAGCATGACCCCCAAAGATCTTACTCTTCATCAAATTTAACCTTCTTTGAAAGAGGCTGGTTAGCACCCACCTAAAAAAAAGAGAGAGAGAGAGTAAAACAAGCTTGAATAACTGATCTATTATGCCCCTAAAATAGAACAAAGACAGCGGTATTTCCCCTTCATTGAACACAAGGACAAATATCTACAAACAGATTTTGCCCTTTCACATTTTTTACCCAAATCATAAATTAAGCATTTACTCAGACAAGCACACACAATAAGAATTGTGTTTCTATAAGTCGTTCATAAGCACGAGTGATTATGTGTATCATACCCAGAAAAATAGAGCATTGTAAAGTAGCCTGATGCAAGTCAGCAGATGTAATTTTACCCTATGAACAAGGAATTCTTTCCAGCATCATCATTGAGCATCAATTTAGCACCTAACTAATTCTCAGACACTGTTTTTTTCAAGTAACAAAAGTATCTTTGGCTGCTAACTCATTGAGAAGTACCGTGTATTTTTGAGAAGTTTGTGAAGCTGAAAAGAGTGCTGGTGGCATAAGGTTTGTGGAAGGTATCCTCCATTTAAAATATTTGGGAATGCCACTCTCAGCAGTTAGGCTTTCTATAAAGCAGTATTCAAGGCCTTATGGACAGAATACTTGCAAGAGTAAACCGCCGGAGTCAAGAGTTTCTGCCTTATGCTGGAAGATTGCAGCTTGTAAGAGCGATGCTATTTGCTCAAATTTGTACTGAGCTCAGACTTCTCTACTTCAAGGAGTTACAGAGGAGGCTGAGGCCATTTTTATGGTGGTCAGGAGCAGCTCCAAATAGAAACAGAAGCCTTGTGACGTGGAAAGAGGTTTGTAAGCAAGAAGATTCCTGGGGTTTGGAAATGTCTACTAAGAGTAAGGGATGAGTTTGAATATGCAGTCCAAATCATAGATGCAGATTGTGATTGTCTCCCTCAAACTAAAGGCATGTTTTCTATCAAATTAACCTAAGATTATTTAGAGTGCAGCATGGAATGGATCAGAGGAATCATTCCATAGCATTGCTTCATTTATATGAAACGTGTGCAAACAGAGGAGGAGAAGAAAAAGAAATTAAATTTGGCAAGTTGTTCCTCGTTATTTTCTTCTCTTGTGTAATTGATTTGCAATTTTCCTGCTCACTGCCAATATGCAGCTACTCAACGGCTAAAATCCTGGCGTTGTGATTTGTGAATGAAACCAGTTTGTCAATTGAATTTGCCTTGAGACTATATGGATATTTTATTTGGAGTTAACATTTTCTTTTTATTTGAAGTTTTACAAAATGCCAATATAATTTTAGGGATATCAAAGGGGCAAAAGAAGCAAAAAATTATAAGATGCAGTGACGCCAGTGCTTTACTGTTGTTTTTTCTTTCATTTGATAATAGCATTATCTCATCCAATGCTCTGTAGTATGCTAAAATACTCTTTCCTTCGGCTGTTAAACAGTCTCTACTCCTAAAGCAGTCCCTCAGCAGTAATATTGTTTTGTTAGATTGGCTTTCTTATTTATGGCCAAGTTGCGACACCCCGGGGATGGTTGGGAGTATATGTATAGAGTGATTAGCTAATCAATAGAACTTCATTTACAGATTTTCTTTTTTAGAAAGGGAATTCTTTCCACTCTGTCACAACTTTGCATTTCCTATGGAATCCATTGACCGGGTCTATAAACTCACCATTCGACCACCCATAATACACTATCTTAAGTGAAGGCAGACTTGGTCTCAATTCATTTAGATAAATGGACAACTACTCGAGCTTTCATCATATACCAAGTAGAACCTTTCTTTGTTCTAGGAAGCTGATGTTACACAAGTGAAAAAGAATGCAAAACTAACTCAATAAACATAGAGAGAATAATACCCCAGAAGGAAAGGAAACTTACAACTTCTGGAAACTCATAATCGATTCCAGCAGCCTCTATCTTCTCACGACGCTTCAAATCCCGCTTCAAAATTTTTTGAACCAGCTTCTTGTGCTCCTCTAATGTTCTTTCCTGCACAATTTTTCAAAAACTTAATGAAATTGGTAACTTTATAGGCAATTCCACCTCTGTACTCTTTCAGAGGATTCCTCATTCTTCCAGACAAACACACCTTATTTTGCCGCTTCCTTGCAATCTGAACAAAGTTCACAGACTTGTGCCCACGATCTACACCTCTCCACCTGATTCACAAGATTGACAAGTCAACAACTGACCTACAGGTGGCAAAGTAACCTCAAACAAAGACAGCAATATTATTAAGAGATGCAGCCACATCATTACTCAACTATGTCTCATATAACTACATTTCTTGATGTAAGTTCAGAGAGTTTTTTCCTACATAAGGAACACTGCTAAAGTAATTTTACATATCTATTCTTCGTAACCAAGTCATCTGTATTATGGTGAGCATCTTGTGTTTAACAAAGTTGAGCATTGGATTGGAATCTACAACATCAAAGCCCAACCTGGCACCAATTTATAGAAGTAACAATATAAATATACATAAAACCAAACAGGCATAATGGCATACACGCAACTTTAGATCAGAATTTCTATCCCCATAATTAACAACAAATGATAAGCAATGCTACTACTCATACTCTGCAGCACTTGGTGTTGATGAGATGTCACAAGTCTCATTTGTGCCATGACATGTTTACATTATCATGTATTGATTAGACCAGTATCAATATATACAGATCAATTCTAAAACCAACGTATACTACATAGTTATAAAAGCAACCATAAAGTGATCTGATCACTTTTTTTCTGCCAGCAGATTATTAAAAAATAATGCACTTCTTTGGGATGTGGGTCTATAAGAACATTCCTAAATTTCAAAATAATCACATAATTATGAACTCTTCCTTTAAGTATGGTTGTCAGACAACTGACAAACTCTTCCTTTAAGTATGGGTGTCAGACACTTGACACATGCACATGGATTTGATCCCTATACAATTCAAATCAATGGAAAAATCTATGAAAATTTTGGAATGTTGGCCAATCTGAGACCTAGACACATCTCTAAATACAAAACCTGCGTCTAACATGACTAAGAGTACCAGAGCAGTACTACCTCATCTTTTCCTTTACACAATCTTTTTTCACTATGTAAACAATGCAAATGCCGTATATATCTCACTGCAAAGCAGGGACGCCACAACCAGAATTTAAGTAAATATACTACCAGAAGAGATATTTCTTCAATAGGGAAAAGTTAAAGAGCTTATTCCATCTTCAACGAACAATGACATAAGACATCAAATGACCAAATGCGATCTCATCAAGCAATTAACCAGCTACCTCACAGAAGACAGCTCTTCTGTAGGTCATACATAATAGAAAACCATTTAGTATTTACCACTCTCTTCTCCAACTACACAACTGCCCGCCAAGTATATTATATTGCTAAAAGATGAAGAACTGCTTACAGCTTAGGCTGCACACGCTCTGGAGGAATCAAATAGACTTGTAACATGTGCTCAAACAATAAATAATTATGCATGCATTCAGCAACAATTTTTGCCACCTGCAAAAAGAAAGACTGCAAATTTAGAAATACAATTCATGGAAAACTCAGCTGTTGCTTCTATTATCTTCAATTAGCATGACCTCAGGATACTCGAATTCGATGAAACCATAATGCTTTGATTTTCCAGTCTGTAAAGCATCCAATGCAACAGAAGTCAATATCAATACAAGATGTAAAGATAAATGAATGCAAAATAGATTTTAATAGAGCATAAAATATATCAGCTGACCAGGAATTATTCAGGACCCGAGATTGTAAACAAGATCAAAACCATATAGGAATTTGCAATTAACTTCAAGAAAATGTAAGGTATTCGGCGACAATGCAATTGAAAAACAAAAGAATTCTGATAATGGAAGATCAACTCGCATGGGATAGCTCAACTAGTTGATGCCTTGGACTTGCTTCTCAATGCCCTCCAATGTTAGTTCCTGAATACTGATACACGGGCTCTTGCTGGTGGGGTCATGTATCTGGTCCTTATTCCACTCCGTTGTACAAAATAATGGGGAGAGGTTCATTATATCACCCACCACCTTAAAAATAATCAATTCTATGGTATATATGTCTCAATGATTTGGAAGTAGTGGTCTGGTAGCTGAAGGCTTGCCACGACATGATTAGCTGGCCTGTAGTTCCTTATTTGAAAGGGAACATGCATCAACACGTTTCCATGGCTCTGGCTTCCGGTGGTTATGCTTCCAATGTGGTTCAACCAATTAAAGATTATTGCCAGCTATGGGATTGGCTTCTTCAACCATGCCACACAATTTTCATTTGTTTGGTGGGCAGACCGCAGTTCACTGGTCCCATTGCAGGCCAGGCTTAGGCAAGACTTTGTTGGGAGTTAAATCCAACCCTGTTCAAAGGGAAGAGCCAAATTTCTTGGGTGGGAGTAAAAAAGTATATTACTTCTCAACAGACTACTATAGAAAAATTTTATCAAGGAGTACTTCTGTAATACACATAAGCACATTGGTATGAAAAATAAATTTCAACAGTTCCTCATCTGAGATGGGGTAGGGCAGTGACACCAACAGACATTCACCTGCCACTGAGAAAATGCCATCAAAGCACGCCTAGATGTGGCCGGTGTTGTCAAAGGCTCTAGGAGCCCTCAAAGTGCCACGACTTTATAACACCAGCAGCATGAAGTGAGGCACTAGAATCTTAAAAAAAAAAAAAAAAATCACATAGGGTATTCAACACTGAACCAACTACTTTTTGCTCTTTTTTCTCGTAACCTATCATTGAATTTTGTTTCTTAAATGAAACTAAATGTTTGTCTTTACACGTTTGGAAAAGAGTTAAAAGGAATTTAGTCATTTCACAAATAAATTGAATAAAAGTTTTAAATAAGATATAACATAATAAGGCATAGGTGGTCAACTGTACCAACGTACAAAAAGAAAAAGTATGTGAATAATGAGAAAAAAAAACATTAACGGTACGTTTGGTTGCTAGAATGGAATAAGATGAAAATAGAATAGTTATTCTAGGCAATAGAATAGGACGAAAATAGAGTTAGAATTGTTATACTCATGTTTGGTTGTTGGAATAGAATAAGGTGGGAATAATAATAATAATAATAATAATAAAACAAAATAATAATAATAATAATAATAATAATAATAAAATGTAATAATAATAATAATAATAATACCTAATAATAATAATAATAATAAAACAAAATACTAATATGTAATAATAATAATAATAAAACAAAAAAATAATAATAATAATAATAATGATAATAATAATTTGTGGGAATAACAATTCTCAGGGAATATTTATTCCCGGTTAAATTTGTAACCAAACGGAGGAATTCCTATTCCCACATTATTCCCTCCAACCAAACATGAGGTAGGTATTAAGATGAAGGATTTGATCCAAGAAACAAGATTTATAGCAATATATGCATCAGACTTACAAAGAAAAAGAGAAATATCATAACAAGTTATGGTGCTTAATTTAAAATAGCTAAAATGAAGATATCATAGTCACTTAATACTCCATCATCAACATCCACTACATTGAGCATTCGTCCTACTAGCATTTTAACCCTCGACTACTCCTCCCCAGTTTGGTCAGAATACTAACAGAAAATAAGAAAATGAGCAGCATAAAGTTGAGCAGATTTCGAGGGAAAAAGTGGGAGGAGGTGAGAGACAGAATGAGATAAGCAGGATTCAGCAACATAAAAGGAAAAATACACAACTAAGAGCAAGATTAGAAAAACAAAATATGAAGATCAGAAGCAGGAATGAAGGAGAAAAAAATAGACAACAGATAACTGAACAAAAAAAACTGGACAAAATGAGAGAGACTGACCAAGACACTATCGGAATTCATTTTTCTCTTAGGTTGACAGTTGTAAGAGCCAAACTAAGGCAAAATCTCATTTTCATGGCATAATATTGATTGGTCCTTGGCAAAACAACAAATACATTCCCACACTTGCCAATTCAAACTTTGTGTCTCTTAAGGTGCCCAAGATGAGTCCCTAACACCTTGCTCTGAGCACTCATGGTTCCTTTGTGATGCAGTGAAATCATCTACGAAACTCAGGCAAGGAAAAAACCAAATTGTGGCACAGATTTACCAAAAACAAAGTTTTGAAGGAAGATTTTGTTATGGATATTGATTCTCTAGTGCTTGATTGGCCCAATGACTCCGAAGTTAGAAATGGAAGAATGCCTGCACACCATATCCTTCTCCATAAAACAGTTGATAAAAGGGTTTTGATCTCCAAAGTTTTCAATGTCTTAAAGAGATTGTGAAGCCATGTGGAACCACAATTTCACCCCATGAACCAAGTGACTACATTTAGTCTCCAGCTCTAAAATAATTAAGACTTGGCAGAATTACTGGCAATAACACAACAACGACATGAATACCACTATGCGAGATCGGCCATAATAAGTTACACCATAAATAATTGAAAGAAACACGACTGATGTATTTGTCTAGCAATGGTGCAAATAGGAATTGACAGAAGCAAGTATTAGAGTGCGTACGGTTTCCCTACATTTTCTCCTCCTCTTCGGAAATCTGTCATGGATTCTTGGTACATCTTTCCTCCACCTATCTTTTTTTTTTTCCATGAATGTTCATCATATGCTAATTGCATTCTTTTACCTTCACTTTCATTTTCGAATCTTCTGAACAGAGTAAAAAAAAAGTGCGCACAATGCACCAAGCTCCCACGTTGTGGACTATGATAAGGAGGGTACATTTATCTTAATTGCAAATGTGCTATTTATATAATATTCAAAACATAAAAAGAATGCAAAATAGAAATAGAATCCTCTCAATATATCAATATTTTCAAACATTTTTCTAACTCATTGCTTTCATTTTTTCCCCCCTTCTTTTTCTCACATTAGCTTCTAGAAAGAATTCCGCATCCTGTCTCTATACATTCTCCTCCCTCCAAGATTAACATCATCTTTTCAGTCATGCATCACAACAATTCAAAACAGTGTGATCTCAACGTGTGCCCCATTTGAAATTATTTCCCGAATATCCAATGGTTTAACAATTCAACAAATATATAGTTAACTTCAATTAGAAAAAAACCGTAAACACGCCATGTTAGAACTCATGTTATAATTGGAAAATAGAGTATAGAATACAAATCTAACCTTCCTATTCCGCGTAATTCTTAATCTCTTGACAGTTCCAAACTGCTTAAAGAAACCTGAGGAGATTTTTCCATTATTAACGAAGCTAAAAGCCAAGAACATCCCGACATTCAGGCACTCATTGGTACTAAAAAAATATGACAAATATATAGCACCTTCCATTTCTTCTTCATAGAACCCATGTGGTATTCTGCCAATATACAAAACTGTTGCTTTGTTTTCTGAGGATTCTCCTTTAGGCAGCTTGCGTGCTGAACCGCCTTCCAACGGCTTCGGTTATAACGACATGAATAACAAATGAGACAAATTAATATGTTCGTAACATCAAAAGTAGCCCATAAAATAAAAAACAATAATTACTACCATGCAAACATACCAAGAAATCTGCATCGTTCTACTCATGAGTGGGAGCAGCTAATATGATCGAACTCTTCATCGCTTTCCTATTCATCAATTAATTTGCCCTAACCCAACTCCACTTACAAATCCAAAATACAGCTGAAAAACTGAAACAACAAACTACAATATATAAATTGAAATTTATAGACAAATGCAGTCATGATTGAACATTGAAATTCATTCGATAGACCTATGAAAGAAATGGAGAAGGGATTAAGTTATCGTCGGAGAGAAAAATAGAAGGTAAGGTTCGTGTTTGAGAGTACTGCGGTTAGCCAGTTGAAGCACGTTGGTGAGGAAGGAGGAGGAAGTCCGAAAGCCCTAAGTAGCCACGACGAGTCAAGGGAGAAGACCGTGCTTAAGACCTAAATATTTATTTTTAAAGTAATTAAGATTTATAAATTAAAATTATATAATTATTATATAATAAAAAAAGAGTTTAAGAAAATCAATAATAGAAAAGAAGATGCTGGTTAAACTATGCACCATCATCATTGATACGTCCTGGATTTAAATTTTAAATAAATTCAAGTCAAATCATCCATCTGAGTCCGATTTCGTTCATCGAATCTGAATCCTATACACCACAATTACGAATAGGAGGTTAGGTGATGGCGGGGTATTATCCCACTGAAAACACTTCAATTCTCAAGTCAGTAAGTAGTCTTCAAAATAAGAAGGTAGATGCGATGTATGGGTGCGTGAATGTTTGTAATGTGGTGGTGCTCTTAAGTAGAGAGCCTTTTGTTACTCGTGAGGAGCAAAATCTCTAAATACTGTATTTTCTGGGAACGTAATAACAAAGAGAGTGAGAGAGAGAATGCTAGAATACTAAAAACATGAGAGCTTTTGATATATAAGGCTTTTGTAGTTAAATGAGAACGTGTCTTGAAGTGAGAACTCCGTGGCCTTTTATAGCCATTACGTTGTGATGCCTTCCTTGTATAGAAGAGTTTGATTCCCGCGCTCTATTGGGATCACTGTCTTTTTTGGCATGGAGGCCTTATGGTAGTAATGGTCGCTGAATTAATTGCTTTCCTTCTATATTCTGTAATCACTAGGGTTTCCAACAGATAGGGAAAGGATTTTAGCGCCTTCCTTCAGAGATATATATTGAATCTGTTGATGACCGTTACAATAGAGATTACCTTCTGTGGAGAGCGCAAAATCAATGGAGAAGACTATTGCTGATCGAGGACGAACGTGTGGGCTAAATTGGGCTTAACCTACTTGGGGCGTGGTCTTCAGACGATCAACCAGTCATATTTTCGATCAACAGAAGCATTGACTATCTTGGGAGCAAACCGTCAGTCCTGCTTTTGGGCTTCTCTTGGTTCATTGGTCATTCATCTGGTCAACGGCTGGTATTGACCGTCCAGGCGCAAATGGGTCGTTGTGGATTTGCGTCGCTCCTCCTTCTTAAACCAGCCTATTATTAGTGTACCTATCACTAGCCCCTCAGGCTGGTGATCTGGGACTCCAGCCTCCAGTATGTTTAAGATGGGACGCGAGTAGTTAGGTTACTTGCGTGAGGTGACTTGGTGACAAAACTGGCAATGACTCTTAGTCTGCTGATAGTGTCGCTTACAGGTTGTTGACCAGAAAGTCAAGAACCAGGAGTCAGGTGAGAAGATGTTGACCATCTAGACCAAAATTTTGAGAACAGCTGAAGGAAGAGTTAATCGAATTTGTTGGTCGTCTGGATCAGAATCCGGAGAACTGCTGAAGGAAGAGTTGATCGGATTCGTTAACCGTCTAGACCAAAATCCAGAGAATTTCTAAGGAAGTGTTAATCGAATTCGTTGACCGTCTGAGTCAAAATTCGGAGAACTTCTAAGGAAGTGTTGACCGGATTGGTTAACCGTCTAATCTAAAATTTGGAGAACTTCTAAAGAAGCATTGATTAAATTTGTTGACCGCTTGGGGCCAAAATTCAGAGAACTATTGAAGGAAGTATTGATCGGATTCGTTGACCGCTAAGGCCAAAATCTGAAGAATTGCTGAAGGTAGCGTTAACCGAATTCATTGAACTCCTAGGCCTGAATCCAGAAAACTGTTAAAAGAAGCATTGATCGGATTCGTTGACCATCTAGACCGGAATCTGAAGAATTGGTGGGAGTTGAAACGACGTGCCATCATGTCGTTGGATTGTCAGTCAAAAAGTTGTCCACGTGTCTGCATGCAGTAAATTTATGATCTCAGTAATTAATGTGCCAAAGGGTCTGATTCGTCTGCACCCTTTCAGGGAGCGACACGTATCAATAATGATAGGCGCACGTTTACGAGACGGCTCTCCTTCTCCAACATTCGCACACCTTTAGGTGCTCCGCCCGTTACGTTTCAAATTTTCCACTCTTTCCTTCGTGAAAATTTTCTAAGTGTTCTACAACCTTCTTACTTCCATTTTTATGGCGCCTTTTGTAACCCAAATTGCTTCAGTGATTAAAGCCAGTGAAGTAAGGGAGTTATATGTTGAATACAACATTCCTAAGGCAATCGTCTTCTGGATGCCCGGTGAGGGAGACAATGCGTGCTCCCCTCCTAAGGGCTGCATCACCACATATGAGGCCCATTTAAGAAGTTTCTAAGGGAAGTGTTAATTCTCAACGAAAGCATTGACTATCTTGGGAGCAAACCGTCGATCCACCTTTTGGGCTTCTCTTGGTTCATTGGTCATTCATCAGTCAAGCGGTGGTATTGGCCGTCAGCAAATGGAGCGTTGTGGATTTGCGTCGCTCCTCCTTCTTAAACCAGCCTATTATTAGTGTACCTATCACTAGCCCCTCAGGCTGGTGATCTGGGACTCCAGCCTCCAGTATGTTCAAGATGGGACGCGAGTAGTTAGGTTACTTGCGTGAGGTGACTTGGTGACAAAACTGGCAATGACTCTTAGTCTGCTGATAGTGTCGCTTACAGTTGTTGACCGTAAAGTCAAGAACCGGAGAGCTGGCTGAGAAGATGTTGACCATCTAGACCAAAATTTTGAGAACAGCTGAAGGAAGAGTTAATCGAATTTGTTGGTCGTTTGGATCGGAATCCGGAGAACTGCTGAAGGAAGAGTTGATCGGATTCGTTGACCGTCTGAGTCAAAATTCGGAGAACTTCTAAGGAAGTGTTGACCGGATTGGTTAACCGTCTAATCTAAAATTTGGAGAACTTCTAAAGAAGCATTGACCAAATTTGTTGACCGCTTGGGGCCAAAATTCAGAGAACTATTGAAGGAAGTATTGATCGGATTCGTTGACCGCTAAGGCCAAAATCTGAAGAATTGCTGAAGGTAGCGTTAACCGAATTCATTGAACTCCTAGGCCTGAATCCAGAAAACTGTTAAAAGAAGCATTGATCGGATTCGTTGACCATCTAGACCGGAATCTGAAGAATTGGTGGGAGTTGAAACGACGTGCCATCATGCCGTTGGATTGTCAGTCAAAAAGTTGTCCACTTGTACGCATGCGGTAAATTTATGATCTCGAGTAATTAATGTGCCAAAGGTGCGATTCGCCCGCACCCTTTCGAGTGGAGCGACACGTATCGATAATGATAGGCGCACGTTTACATTTGCGGCTCTCCTTCTCCAACATTCGCACACCTTTAGGGTGCTCCTTGGTCACGTTTCAAATTTTCCACTCTTTCCTTCGTGAAAATTTTCTAAGTGTTCTACAACCTTCTTACTTCCATTTTTATGGCGCCTTTGTAACCCAAATTGCTTCAGTGATTAAAGCCAGTGAAGTAAGGGAGTTATATGTTGAATACAACATTCCTAAGGCAATCGTCTTCTGGATGCCCGGTGAGGGAGACAATGCGTGCTCCCCTCCTAAGGGCTGCATCACCACATATGAGGCCCATTTAAGAAGTGGATTACGCCTCCCAATTTCTGACGAGCTATTGGATATTTTGACCATCCTTCAAATCCCCATAGCGCAGTTTCATGCCAATGCTGTGCGTTACTTGTGCACACTTTGCATCTTTTTCCACCAGCATTCAAAGCTGTTGACGGTGGAGGCAATCAGAGTGATGTTTAAGTTCGTCCAAAGTGGAGAGTGGGTGTCCCTATCCCCACGAGAACTCCGAATCAACAGTGCTATATATGATTCATTGAAGAACTAGAAGAATCGGTTCTTCTATATTCATGTGGCCGCATCCTGGCCCTTGGCAAAAGATTGGGGTAGGGTGCACGATATTTACACTGGGACACCCACCAATGAGAAGACCGCTGTGGTGGAGCCGCTTCTGAAGCTGGTGGAAGGTCACCTTCCAGAGTTTCAGAGAGATCATTTGGTTTCTTGTACGGAGGCCAAAAAGGCACGATGGGGACCACTTTCTCTGGTGTAGAAGATGAAGGTGCCCTTCCGTAAGAGGAAGGTTGGGGCCCTTACGATTGGGTCTGTCGGCGTGCCATCCACCGAAGAAGTTCTTAATAGTCCAAGGCAGAAGAAGGTGGCAATGGTGATACCTTCTTTTTCTTCCTCCACAGAGCGAGATTATATTTTGCTGGCCGGTTCACTGGAGTTGGGGATAACTCCGGTGTTGGCGGTGTTGAGGTTGCTGTGGAGGCGTATAGGGCCAGGCTACGTTCCGCTACAAGTAGCGCCGTTCTCACTCTACCGCAGTCGGAGTAATTGGCGGTGCAGTTGGAGCCACCTACTGAGCTCCCTGTTGTGCAAGCTGCTAAATTATCTGAAGAGTCAACTGCAGGTGAGCTCCTAGAGGCGCCTGAGGTGTCAACCGTCGAAGAGCCCCTAGAGGCGGTTGGCATCAGCGTTGAGCTAACGGAGGAGCCTGCCATCGGAGAGCTTGTTAAGGCAGTTGGCCTCATTGTGGAGTTGCCGAAGGAGTCTGCGGAGCATGTTCAGGAGATTACTGTTTTCAATCCTCCGCCGGCAGGGCCAAGGTCTCGGAGCAGGCTAGTGAGGCCGGATCGCAGAGTCTGGCAGGTAAACCTTCGAAACTTTTCTTCTCCTTTTTCTCTTCGTTGTTTGTTACCTGGCAGGTAAACATTCTTGGCTTTTGCATGAGGAGAGAATAATGGGCGTAGTCAGCAAGGGACTACGTCAAAGGGAACTGATAATCTCAAACCGCGACAGAGAGATCGTCTTGTTCGAGGAGGAGATGGAACTGCTTAAGGCGGAGCACTAGGAGGACACCACCGTTCTTCAAACTGTGATATCGAGCCGAGAGGAGAAAAACATTAGGTTGAAGGAGGAGATCGTCCATTTAAGAGAGGAAACTGACTGGATGGTGAGGCGTACTGACCAACTCTCGGAATAGATGACATCACTAGAGAACGAGTTGGCCACTCACATACGTCCCTATGAGGTCTCTGATATGCTATGGGCACGGGTGTGGGAAGGTGTCAACATTAGCCGACGCATTACAGGGCTCATTAACCCTAGCTTTCCAGTTGTATTTCTTAACTAAGCAAACCGTTCTGTCTAGCGTCGCAAGAACCTCGTGGCACAGTCCCGAGGTGATTAGGGGCCCTCGCCTCCTCCTCCTGGGAGCTCTACTCCAACGTAGACTTTGTACCCTTACATTTTTATATGTAGTTGTAAATTTACAGATATAATCAATAAAATAATTATTTTAGTAATATTCTGCATCTTTACCTTTTTTATCGTTTCAATTACTTGTTCTTGTATTAGCCGGCTGACTCGGTGTATTATACGCAACTTGGCCATTTGTCTCGTAGTGCTTGAGACGTTTGTGGCTCTCTCCGATGAAATTATGTCCTAGAGAAGATATTAGGGTAAACCCGGACATCGCATCAAGCCTATTCTACACTAGCGTGTGAGTGGAGGCTTGGTGACACTACCAAAGTATAGACTTGAGCAGCCAGCTTTGGACGGAGTACTTTGCTCCTATCGATCGTCGTTGACTGATTCCACTATCTCCATGTGAAGGAGGTTGTCACGAGTGCTGTTTAAATCCCCTAAGATTTTGATTGTAAACGGGCCATTTGGATAACCAAGGTTTAATTCGACTGTCAATAGGCCGCCCGAATGAACCAGGTTTCAATCCGACCGCGTATAGGCCGCTTAGATGACCCGGGTTTAATTCGACTGCTCATGAGTCGCTTGGATGACCAGGGTTTAATTACGAATGAGTAAAAATCCGTCCAACTTAGAGGCAGTATAGGTCATTTGTATAACCCTACAAATATACACATATGCATATGGAACAGAAAAGGAAGAAAGAACACGATACAATGGAAAAAGCATTTATGTTATTAATATCGACATATTTATTACAAGCATACACGTGCAACATGGATGAATTACATGTGTCATTACTGGAAGTAGCTCCTGAGGTGAGTCCTGTTCCACGTCTGTAGGACCAACTTGCCGTTCTGAATCTGGAGTTTGTATACTCCATTCCGCAGAACGGCCGAGATTAGGAATGGACCTTCCCAATTTGGGAAAAGTTTATTCCAGTTGGTGATCTTACCCATAGCGTCGATACTTCATAAGACCAAGTCTCCAACTTCGAATTGTCGCGATTTTATCTTCTTGTTGTAATAGCGGGTGACGCGTTATTAGTAGGCTACTGTCCGCATTCTGGCAACGTCGTGGGCCTTCTCCAACAAGTCTAGGGTTTTCAGATTTTCTAAAAGTTACCTTATGAGTCGAAGGACTCAAACCTAAAACTTGAAAACCCAATCTAAACCGAAATTACTACTTTAGTCCCGTAGCAGATACTGAAGGGCGTCTCACGAGTCGGTTGCTTTAGAGTCGTCCGGTAAGACCACAGACGGAGGGTAGCTCATCGACCCAGGAGCTCCCTGCGTCCTCTAGCTTGGTTTTCAGACTGTGGAGTAGAGTGCGATTTGTGACCTCCATATGTCCATTGGCTTGCAAGTACGCCACCGAAGTCTGGACCAATCTGATACCTAGATTGGTGCAAACTTGGTGAAGTATTTTTTGGATAATTGGGTTTCATTGTTAATCACGATGACTTCAGAAATATCAAATTTGCTGACTATATTCTGGCACACGAATTCTAAAGCGTTGTGCTCGGTGATTTTGGCCAACTGGGCGGCTTTCACACACTTGGTAAAGTAGTCGATGCCCATGATTATGAATTTCCTTTGCCCAATCATAATAAAAAATGGGTCGAGAATATCGAGCTCCCACTGCGTGAAAGGCCAAGGAGCTTGAAGAGATCTCAACTCAGTGGGCGATTGATGGTAAAGATTACCGTGGAGCTGATAATTTTCGCACTTCTTTACGAAGTTGAGGCGTCCTTCTTCATTGTCGACTAGTAATATCCCCGGCATATGATCTTGAATACTAGGTTTTTACCATCGATATGTGATCCGCAGATCTCAAGGTAGACTTTGCTCATGGAGTAGTCTGCCTCCTCAGGGGTTAAGCACTGGAGGTACAGAGTCGAGTAGCTACCGCGATATAGCCATCCATCGACTATGCGGTATCGGCCAGCGGTCGTCTTGATCCGATTGGCTTTGTCCACATTGTCTAGTAGTGCTCCTTTCATCAGGTATCTCTAATAGGGTGTCATCTAACTTTTCATGTCGGAGATTTGTATTGCTTCCTGTTCCTCCATATTGGGAGTGCTCAAGACCTTCCGCATATCCCTTGAGTACTGTTTTGAATTTTTGGCTGCCACTGCCCCGACAAGTTGGTCGGCCTTCCAGTTTTTAATTCTGGAGACGTGGACCAGGTCCAACTTATCAAATCTCTGGATGGCGTTCTTCGCTTTAACCAAGTATTTGGCTAAGTAAGGGTTGCATGCCTCAAAGCTCCTGTTTACCTGGCTAACAACCAGCTTAGAGTCGCTGTAGATGACCAATTGTCTGGCACAGCACTTCTTTATTACTTTTAGCCCGGCTAATAGGGTTTCGTACTCGACAACATTGATGATAGTCGGGAAGTCGAGTTTGAGGGAGTACTTCACGTCAGACCCGTCTGGGGTTCTCAGGACCATTCGGCATCGTTGTCTAAGTCCGTAAACGATCGTCTACATTTAGAACCCATTTTGGCTCTTCCTTGTGTAGTCCTACATCATCAGTGGGCTATTTATCAGGAATTGGTATTGTGGTCTTGACGATAAAGTCGGCCAAAGCCTGCCATTTGATGGCTGGTCTAAACCGAAATTCAATGTCGAACTCTCCCAATTCAATAGCCCACTTAACCAGCCGTTTGAAAACTTTGGGTTTCTGAAGTATCTCTTCAGTAGCTGGTCAGTTAGAACGACTACACGATGAGCCTGAAATTAAGGTCTCAATTTTCGGACGGAGAAGACAAGTACCAAGGCTAATTTCTCTGTGCGTGGGTAGTGTGTCTCTGCGCTGGTCAACGTCTTACTCACATAGTAGATCGGCCGCTGAGAGTAAGAGTGCTAGCATATGATGACAGAATTGAGAGCCATCTCTAACACTGTCAAGTAAATGTACAACTCTTATCCGTCCTTAGTTGATGTCAGCAATGACGGACTGGTCAGGTACTGCTTTAACTCATCGAAGGCTGCCTGGCATTTTACAATCCACTAGAATCTGTTTACTTTTATTCCCCTCAGAGCCTTGAAAAAAGGCAGGTACTTGTCCCCTGACTTGGCTAAGAAGTGGGACAAGGCTGCCAGTTGTCCAATTAGCCTCTGGACATTTTTGACACTCTACGGCGGAGTCATATCCGTGAGGGTCTTGATTTTCTTCAGGTTTGCCTCAATCCCTCGTTGAGAGACGATGAAACCTAAGAACTTCCCCTAGGACATTCCGAAAATGCACTTTGAAGGATTTAATTTCATTTAGTGCGTGCGAAGTACCTCAAAGGACTCAGCCAGATCGCGAATATGGTCATTCATAGTGTTACTCTTGACGAGTATGTTATCCATGTACACCTCTATATTGCGACTGATCTGCTTCTCAAACATCTTGTTCACGAGTCACTGATAAGTGGCACCCGCGTTCTTCAGACCAAATGGCATGACCTTATAGCAGTAAGTACCTTAATCCGTCATGAAAGAGATGTGTTCCTCATTCTTTGGGCTCATGTGGATCTGGTTGTAGTCTGATTCCCACAGACGACGCCAATAATGCGTCTTGGATCTAAGTTTAGAATAGATTCAGATCAAGTCGTTCGTCTAAGTCCGATTTCATCCACCAAGTCTGGATCCTACACACCACAACTATGAACAGGAGGTCAGGTGACGACGAAATGTTGTTCCACCGAAAACACTCCGATACTCAAGTCAGTAAACAGCTTTTAACATAAGAAGGTAGATGTAATGAGATGCGATGTATGGATGAGATGATTGTTTGTGACATAGTGGTGCTCTCGTAAGTAAAGAGGCTTTCGTTACTCGTGAGGAGCGAAATCTCGAAATACTGTATTCCCTGGAAACGTAGTAGCAAAGAGAGTGAGAGTGAGAGCACTAGGATGCTGAAAGCGTAAAAGCTTTGCTGTATAGGGCTTTTGTAGGCAAATGATAACGTGTCTTGGAATTAGAACTCCATGACTTTTTATAGCCATTGTGTTGCAATGCCCTCCTTGTGTGTAGAAGGGCTTGATTCCTGCGCTCTGGTTGGATCGCTGCCTTTTCTAGCGTGGAGCCCTTATAGCAGTAACAGTCGCTGGATTGATTGCTTTCATTCTGTATTCTATAACCACTAAGGTTTTCAATAGATAAGGAAATGATTTTGGCGTCTTCCTTCAAGAATGCACATTCAATTTGCTGATGATCTTCACAATGAAGATTGCCTCCTGTGGAGAACGCGAAATCAGGGAAGAAAATTGTTACTGGTCGAGGACGGACGCGTGGGCTAAACTGTGCTTGGACCACTTGGGCCTAGTCTTCAAACGATTAACCAACCATGCTTTTGGTCAACGGAAGTATTGATTGTCTTGGGAGCAAGTTGTCTGTCCTATTCTTGGGCTTCTCCTAGTTCATTGGTCTTTCGTCTAGTCAACGGCTAGTGTTAACTGTCCATACGCAAATGGGCCGTTGTGGATCTGGGTCGCTCCTCCTTATTGAGCCAGCCCATTATTGGCAAACTCATCACTCATAAAAAGCACACACAGAGCAACTAGTTAGAAATCCATAAATACGATATCTCATATAAAGACGCTATTAAATAGCCAACAAAAATATGGAGTGCAAAGGAGTCCTTGAAGCCATCCAAACCAAGCCAGTCTAGAACTCTCAAGGCCTATGGCTGAAAAATCGTCCAAGCCATGTTGGAGGAAAAAACTCCAAGTTTGCAAAGAGACGACAAAACCTTATTTGCAGCAAGCACATTAAGTTTATAAATGGACATTTGCACACGATAAGCTGAGTAAAAAGAGAAGACTCATCCAACTAATACTAAGAATTATTTGTAACAATGGAAGCAACAGATAAGTACTTAGATAGCATATTAAAAATCAAAAGAAGGAAGCTGTGGCTGCATTTCTTCAAAATCCTCAAAGAGTGTCACAAATCACTCTAAGACTTGACAGAACAGCCATCACCAATGGTGAAAGAAATAATTGGTCAATGTCCTCTCATAGACTTGGGATCACTCTTAGGCTCCACCATAGATTTAAGGAATTTTGATGGATCAAAGGCATCTGTCCTTCAATCTATATGAACGAAACAAATCCACCCAAATAGATTCACCCTTAGTTAAGAAAATCCTCCCAGTTTTTGGGCTAGAATAACATTGTTGGAAACCTTCAAATTGTAGAGACCAAGTCCCCCTTCCTCATTAGACTTACACACATTGACCCAAGCTATATTAGCCGTCACATGACCTTCCCTACAACCCATCCAAAGGAACTTACAAATAAACTTGCTTGATAATATTGATCAAAATGATAAAAATAGCTACACGATAAGTTAGAATGGAAGATGAAATAGAGTTAATAAGTTGAAGCATTCTCACAAAACAAAGTGCCTTACCACTCCAAGACATAATACGCTACAAAATAGGATCAATCATAGGCTTACAATCCGCAATTTTCAACTTAGATAATGACAGAGGGATACCCAAATATCAAATTGGGAGAGAGCCAATGCGAAAGCAAAGGTAAGAGGAAATACCAGCAACGACATCATTCCTTTAACCGCGGCAAAATATCTCACTCTTCTCCTTATTAAAGCAAAAACCTGAGGACTACATGAAAAGAAAAAAGACACTTTTACAGAATATCAACAAAACACAAGTTTTTATGGTCTTTGTGGACTCGTTATAACATTCTAGATATTTTTAATTTAGTTAGTTGGGTGTGTTATATATTTATCTACATTTTTCTATGATAATTGTGCTTGTTATAGGATTTAACCCAACACCTTGTGGTACAAGCTGACAATAGCATGCACCACTTGTGTGTAGATCCTTGAAAACACCCATCTCTTTCAAAAGGATTCGCGGCATGTCAAACTCTAGTAAGATTATTTGCTTTGCGTCGAATTAAACTGCTTACTCCACCGCTTATGCGAGCCCCTATCAATTCCTTTAAGTTTTATTCTTGCAAGTGTACTCTCTAAGCAGGATACTTAATGCATTAACTACAACACTCCACTAGTCAATACACATAATGCCTAGCATCCATCATTTACAACTAAGAATTAGAGTATCTAATCATATTCGCTCCCCTAGCTTTCATCTTTCAATGTCAATATCAACCCAACAAAGTGCTTTCACTGTTAGTGTTTATTCCGATCTCTACACATTTCACTGCTCTATCAAAAATTTTCCCTACCTATACCGTATTCCAGCCTGGTAGTTTCCACCATCTGTCCAAGATTGAGCCCCGAGATTTGATGGAAGACTTAAAAAGCCATCTACAAACGCTATACATCCAATCATTCCGAATAACACTTTCATCTTCTGTCTTATCGCGGCTATTAGTATCGAGTTAGCTGACACTTATTCCCTAAATACCATCATTGCTTCTTCGAAAAAAGAAGTTGGCCATGGGCTTAAGGAACTTGTGAATAATTTAGATTTTGGAATTGGTTATATTAAGTGGACCAAAATTATATTGGGTTAGGTATTATTATCTAGAGTCAATTAAATGAATATTGATATATTATTTTTCACAATGTTTGGCTAAGTGGATACTTTTCTTCCAACTAGTTTAAAATAGTTATTTAGATGAGGATTTACTATCTTCACAACCACTTCATCAAAAAATATGAAACTAGTTTTTTTGCTAGACTCATTTTGGAGACTTCTTGTAATGATTTGTTTGGGTGATATTGAATTCAGTATTATTACTACTAATTTTAGAGGATGTAGCTATAAATTCAAGTAATGGAATAGTTGAAAGTTTTGGTATACTTCTCTATCAATTTAAGATGATTGGGGACAAATGGTTATTGGTAAATTTGGCTAGTGGTTAAGAGGAGTGTTAATCGGCTGTTTAGGTGAAAATATTAGGAGTAAATAATAATAATAATAATAATAATAATAATAATAATAATAATAATAATAATAATAATAATAATAATATGGGATGAGATTGTTGAATAATATTATAAAGCAAATTGTAGTCTAATATTTGCATAACCAAATGGTTGTTAGCCTAGGTATTAGCTTTCGATTGCACCAGAGGAGGAAAGTCTTCAATCTCTTCCTATTATTTCAAAACCTATAGAGAGTTTAAAGAACTTCTTCCTTAACCCTCTTCTATTTAATCTCTTGAGGTCTTTCACTTTCCGCATTTGCTCATTTTCATGCAAGAGAAGAGAGGAAACAGCCAAACAGAGAGCGATTCATATGAAGCATAGAGCTTTTATCCTTTAAGGAAATTATCATGTGACCTTCCTTTATTTATTCTTAAAATTGTTAGCACTATTGTTCTTTCAATTTCATCCATAAAAAATCATAGAATTATGTTAGAATAATATTTTAGTTGGTTAGAATAATTTCTATGACTATAGTGTTTAAGATAGACGCAACATTTGGTGGATATTTGAAGCAATGTTTGAACGTCATTGCTTTAAGCCGATAGTATTTGAGCACAATTCAAACACTAGTCGTATTGTTACTATAT
The DNA here is from genome assembly GCA_033239525.1 of Nepenthes gracilis. NCBI lineage: Eukaryota > Viridiplantae > Streptophyta > Magnoliopsida > Caryophyllales > Nepenthaceae > Nepenthes > Nepenthes gracilis. The sequence continues at coordinate 21,847,540 of BSYO01000001.1, forward strand.
ATGCTACTTGCTTGATTTTCACAATAGTGTATTATCTTACATGTTTTATATGTAATAGTTGATAGTATAGACGGGTGTGGGTCTATATTTGTTCTTGTATGTGATTGTAAATATAAAATAGGGAATTATTGTTGGGTTCACTCCCTCGTGGTATCTTTGTCCGCGGACTCGAAGGAAGAAATGGATGCGGACCTTTGAAGTGGTCCAAAAACCCTGTCATGACCGACAAGGACTCGTTGAATGAGACATGTCTAAGAGGTAGTTGAGGATATGGACGAGGACTCTGAAAGCTTAGGTGTTGACTTTCTCTCTCAATAGACCTGCAGTAGCCGCGTCTTGTAGGTGGGCAGTTAACCCACTCTAATTGGAGGTTGAGGCGGTTACAACTTTCAAGGGTGTCATGCCTGCTACTCTCGCACATCGGGTGTGCGCCTGCCATGGCAGTCCTAGGAGGCGTGACCCTGCCACCCTCTGCTAGGGTGGCCGGCCGGCCACTAGGCCCTTTGTGTATATAAATGCTTGTGTCCTTACTTGTCTTGTGAGCAGCCGTTACAAACTGCAAGAGTCTTGGAGAGCAGTCTTGGAGTGAGCTTTGAGAGAGCTGTAGGTAAGCCTTGTTGTAAAGATAGAGAGAGACAACTTTAGAGAGAGATTGAGTGATATACACTTGAGATTATTTTCTTTTTATTTAGGCTTTATGTAACTAACATTCTTGTAAACAATCTATACTTTATAGTGTATTCTTTGGTAGTTTTTTCCTTGGTTGAAGAAGGGTCTTTCCACTTTAAAATCTCGTGTGTATTTCTCTCATTTTTCTATCTCTACTTTTGGCCGTCCGTCTGAGAGCTCTGCTCTGTTGTTGTCCGAGTATTTTGTCCGTTCAGTCATCGTGTCTTCCTTTTTTGCGCCTACAAGTGGTATCAGAGAGTTGTTTCTTTGAACGGTGACCTTGTTGCTTGTTGCTATGGAGGTTGGAAGCAAAATGACTTGCTTGAACGGAACCAACTTTGACACTTGGCAAAGCAAGACGTCAGACTTACTCTTTGTGAAGTCTATGCACAATCCGATTTTTGCCACACAAAAGCCGGCGGCAAAAACAGACGAGGAGTGGACGTTGGAGCACAAGCAAGTGTGCGGTTACATCCAGCAGTTCGTGGACAACAACGTGTACAATTACGTTCGCAGAGAGACGAATGCCAAGGAGCTTTGGGAGAAACTGCAAAAGCTCTATGCCTCCAAGACTGGCAATAACAAAATCTATCACTTGATGAGGCTAATGCAGATTCGGTACAAGGACGGCTCATATGTCACCGGCTACCTAAATATGTTTCAGGGCTGTGTGGACCGGCTTAATGGCATGGGGATCAAGTTTGAGGATGAGGTGCTCGGACTCTGGCTCCTAGCAACCCTCCTAGACTCATGGGAGGTCATGAGGATCACCATTGCCAACACAGCTCCTAATTGCGTGGTGACTGTGAAGATGGCCAAAGGAGTTATGCTGGACGAGGAAGCGAGACGGCGTTCTCAAGGTACGTCCACCTCTCAGCACTCCGAAGTCCTTGTCACCGAATCTAGGGGAAGTAGCCAAGGGCGTGGCCCAAAGTTTGAAGACAAAGGGTGGAGTAAGTCACGTTCTCAGTATCAGAATATGGAGTGCCATCATTGTGGTAAAAAGGGCAACATTAAGAGATTTTGTTACAAGTGGAAGCGTGAAAACGCTGGAAAGGAGAGGTGCGAAAAGAGATGTGGCGAGGAGGAGTTCTCGATCTCTATTATCATAGAAGGTGACCTTCTTTTGGCCTGCGAGTCTGAGGACTCTGTGAGCGTGGCCGAGCAGGCCTCTGACTGGGTGGTAAATTCTGGCGCATCCATACATGTCACCTCCAGGAGAGAGCTGTTCTCCACTTACACTCCAAGTGCCTCAGGAGTGTTAAAGATGGGCAACATGGAGACGTCCGAGATCATTAGACTAGGGGACGTCTCCTTGATGACAAACAGTGGAGCCCGACTGATTTTGAGGGATGTCCGACATGTCCCCGATATTCTTATAAATGTCGTTTCAGTCGGACGACTTGATAATGAAAGCTACTGCAGCGTCTTTTGTGACGGCAGTTTCAAGCTAACAAAGGGTTCCATGGTGATTGCCCGTGGAGTAAAGGCATCAGACCTTTACACGCTGAAAGCCACGGCCAAGGTGGAAAAGATGAATGCCACAAGATATGTGGAGTGCTTGGATCTGTGGCACAAATGGTTCGAACACATGAGTGAGACGGGCATGAGTCATCTAGCCAAGAAGGGTCTCAACCCAACGTTGGATGAAGATAGGCTGAGGACTTGCCCTCACTGCATGGCAGGGAAGCAACGGAGAGTCTCCTTTCAAGGAGACGCATCTTCCAGGAGGTCTGAGGTCCTAGAGCTCGTCCACACGGATGTGTGTGGTCCCCTCCAGGAAATGTCTTTTGGAGAAGCACAATACTTTGTCTCCTTCATTGATGATTGCTCGAGGAAACTGTGGGTATTTCCGCTGAAGACCAAGGATCAGGTTGTGGGAGTCTTTGAGCAGGTTCATGTCCTCGTTGAGCGTAAGACCATGAGGAAGTTGAAGGCCGTCCGGAGCGACAACAGTGGAGAGTACATTGGGACGTTTGATGCCTATTGCAGAGCTCACGACATCAAACATCAAAGGACTCTACCAAAGACGCCACAGTTGAATGGCATGGCCGAGGAGATGAATCGCACCCTGATGGAGAGGGTCTGGTGCACATTATCCGAGGCCAGGCTTCCGGGATCTTTTTGGGCTGAGGCCTTGAAGGCGGCCGCCCACGTGATCAACCGGTCGCCCAGAAAGCCTCTGGACGGAAAAATTCCAGAGAAGATTTGGATCGGGAAGGAACCAGTTTACAACCATCTTCAGACATTTGGCTGCAAGGCTTTCGTTCATGTTCCGAGAGATAAGATGAGCAAGCTAGAGCCAAAGACCAAGCAATGTGTCTTTCTGGGCTATGGCGAGGACGAACTTGAGTATAGGTTCTATGACCCAAAGGAAAGGAAGCTGGTCTGGTCCCAAGATGTGGTCTTCGTTGAGGAAGAGACCATCGAGGACATTGGGAAAGAGAAAAAGTCTCAACACAATACTTCCCGAACGGACAGAGTTGATATTAATGCTGTCCGTCCAGTGCCTCATGAGTCCGATGTCGGTGGATCAAAAGTGGCGAGCAACCATGATGAGGCGGTTCCAGGCGCCTAGGAAGATCAAGTTGAAGATCTAACCCCTCAATAGGCCGAGGTGGCCACTGTGAGACGGTCGTCTAGGGAGAGACGTTCGTCCGTCCGCCTTCCAGCAAGTGAGTATGTCCTCCTTACTGACGTTGGAGAACCTGAAGATTTCGGAGAGGTCATGTGTAGCGCTCAGAAGGATAAATAGTTTGAGGTCATGAAGGAAGAAATGGCCTCTCTTTATGAGAATCATACCTTTGAGCTGGCTAAACTGCCCAAAGGGAAGAACGCCCTGAAGAACAAGTGGGTCTTTCGGCTGTAGACGACCGAGGATGGGTACAAGCCAAGACACAAGGCACGACTTGTGGTGAAGGGCTTCAGTTAACGCAAAGGTATTAACTTTGATGAAATTTTTACACCTGTTGTGAAGATGTCCTCGATCCGTGTGATGCTCAGACTGGCAGCTGTTTTGGATCTGGAGATTGATCAACTGAACATCCGGACAGCTTTTCTCCATAGAGATCTTGAGGAAGAGATCTACATGGAGCAACCAGATAGTTTTGAAGTCAATGGGAAGGAAGGACTAGTCTGTCATTTGAAGAAGGGCTTATACGGGCTGAAGCAAGCTCTGAGGCAGTGGTACCGAAAGTTTGAGTCTGCAATGGTCGGACGAGGATACCATAAGACTACTTCTGACCACTGTGTCTTTGTCCAGAGACAAAACAGTGCTCGGATTAAGGAACTGAATGAGTAACTGAGGCAGTCTTTTGCCATGAAAGACTTCGGACCAACGAAGCAAATTCTGGGGATCATAATATTTCACGACCGAGCGAACAAGAAGCTCTGGCTGTCCCAGGAAGGCTATATTGAAAAGGTGCTTCAACGATTCAATATGGAAAGATCCAAGCCTGCCAGTACTCCTCTGGCTAACCATTTTAGGCTGAGCAAGTAGCAGTGTCCGTCCTCGGACACTGAGAAGGCGAGTATGAGTATGATACCTTACTCCTCGGCCGTAAGTAGTCTGATGTACGCGGCCGTGTGTACGCGGCCGGACATTGCTCATGCTGTTGGCCTTGTGAACCGATTTCTCTCAAACCCATCGATGGAGCATTGGTCCGCGGTAAAGTGAATTTTCAAATATGTCAATGGGACCTCCAAGACTAGTTTGCAGTTTGGAGGAGAGAAGCCTCAGCTGAATGGGTACACGGATGCAGACATAGCCGGGGACGTTGATTCTCTGAAATTAACATCCGGATACTTGGTAAAATTTGCGGGAGGAGCGATCACCTGGCAGTCTAAGTTGCAAAAATGCATCGCTCTCTTAACTACGGAGGCAGAGTTTGTTGCCGTGACCGAGGCCTGCAAGGAAATGCTATGGATAAAAAGATTTATCCAAGAGTTGGGTCTAAGGCAAGAAACGTACGAGGTCCTTTGTGATAGCCAAAGTGTCATTCACCTATGTAAAAACTCCTCATTCCATTCCAGGTCAAAGCACATTGACGTGCGATATATTGGGTGAGAGACGTTTTTTATGATGGGCAGCTATCAATTGGAAAGTTCCGATCGGATGACAATGGCTCGAATATGTTGACCAAAGTTTTGCCAAAGAGAAAGCTGGAAGCTTGTTGTGACATTATCGGTCTAACTAACTTCACTCCCACTCGATCGTGAGGGGAAGTTTGTTGGGGTCACTCCCTCGTTGTGTCTTTGTCCGCGGACTCGAAGGAAGAAATGGACGCAGACCATTGAAGTGGTCCGAGAAGCCTGTCATGACGGACGATGACTCGTTGAAGGAGACATGTTCAAGAGGTAGCTGAGGACATGGACGAGAACTCTGAAAGTCTAGGCGTTGACTTTCTCTCTCAATAAGCCTACTGTAATCGCGTCTTGCAGGTGGACAGTTGACCCACTCTGATTGAAGGTTGAGGCGGCTATAACTTTCAAGGTTGTCAGACCTACCACTCTCACACGCCGGGCGTACGCCTGCCATGGCTGGCTTAGAAGACGTGGCCCTGCCACCCTACTGCTAGGGTGGCTGGCTGGCCACTAAGCCCTTTGTGTATATAAAGGCTTGTGCTCTTACTTATCTTGTGAGCAGCCGTTGCCAAGTGCAAGAGTCTTGGAGAGCAGTCTTGGAGTGAGCTTTGAGAGAGTTGTAGGCAAGCTTTATTGTAAAGATAGAGAGAGGCACCTTTAGAGAGAGATTAAGTAATATACACTTGAGATTATTTTCTTTTTATTTGGGCTTTGTATAGCTAACATTCTTATAAACAATTTATACTTTATAGTGTATTCTTTGGTGGTTTTTTTCTTTGTTGAAGAAGGGTCTTTCCACGTTAAAATCTCGTATGTGTTTCTCTTATTTTTCTATCTCTACTTTTGGTCGTCCGTCCGAGAGCTCTGCTCTGTTGCTGTCCGAGTGTTTTGTCCGCTCGGTCACCGTGTCTTCCGTTTTTTGCGTCTAAAATTATGCCTAATGTTTTAATGCCATTTGAAACTACGTTCGAATGCTAAACAGTAGATTGAGGGATTTTGTAAATTAGAGAGATCAATTTGATTTTTCTTAGGGATGACCGAAAGAAATAGTTATTATGTGGCTTTGGAATAAAAGTAACAACCTGGTTAATGAATTAGATCCATTTTGTTAAAGATTTAGGATAGATATAAATAGTGGATAGGTTACCGTTTGAATGCCAATATTGAGGTTTGGATGTTAGATTAGTAGATTTGTAATCATTGCTTAAATCATTGGCTTTGATATTCGTATTGATTCCTCAATTTTACCATTCTCATGGTTTTGTTGGTATTACTCTTTGATTTACATGAGTATATTTTTTAACACTTTATAACTAAATAAAAGAGAGTATAAAGACCTAATATTTAGACAAATGCCCTAAAGTATTTAACAAATGTAAATCTATAAGATCTTAGTGGAGCCTACACTTTTTTAATACTTATTTCATTTCTAATGATAGAAGTTGATTAATTTTGAAGTGTAATATTTATGATTTCGTAATTATCATATTGAGATGATATTTGGGATCCTTAGCAATAAATATCATAAATGGTATAAACATATTATAGATACAACCTCTAAAAGGCTGTAAGAGTGGTGGAATATCATAAGATGTCAGGACCTTAAGATGCTTAGCTAGCTCATGGGATGTAAATACGCTGTGGTCTTTGGTCATAGTGGTAGAATAAAATCCACGCGAGTTTAATGATATGTCATATTGTTACAACCTCATATTGAGTTGGATTTTTCAGAAATCTAATAAATGACATTAGTATCTTCAATAATTTTAGACCTCAGTATATCTGTTAGGATCCAGTGGATATCCTTTGAGATATTAATATCGTTTATATAGTTGATATCATGAATATCGTTTATTAACAATATTTATTGAGTTGTCCTCGTTGACCAATTTATTAATATTATTAATAGTTGTTGCTTTATTAATATTTGGGAACAACTGTTTTTTTTTATAAATTATATATTATTTTAAAACTTATTTTAATAGATGATTTTTTGGATAGCTTAATTTTCACTATTATTAACTTCAATTAGAATTACTTATTGACTTTTGATTTATCCTTACGTTTTTTTCTTTCATATTAGCGTAAGATAGAGATGACTGATTCTAAAATTTGAGAGAGAGTTATTGGCATTAATGACTTTTGAAGTCTAACTAAAGTTGTCTTTATTTATTTTGCATTATAGAGATATTCTGATACATGTTTTATTTTATTGATTTTTAAACTAGATTTTCATCTGAATTTTGGATGTATTAAATATTGTAAATATTGGTGGTCATATTTATCTTTATGGTTTGAGATGGACTATATTAATTTAAGATTTATGGCGTTTCGTTTAGTCAAGTATGAGTGATAGTCACGGTTTGGGTCTGTGTGACCGCACATGCACTTCAGCGATACCCAACACTCTTGTCGGGCCCAAATATAATAGAGATCATGCAATACGGCACCTTCCATCACAATTATAAAAAAAAATTAGGGGGACAGAGTATAACCTTAATGAAAATCCTATCCCTATAAAAAATCCAACCAATTTCCCCATTCAAGGAAATAGGAAAGGAGGCAGTGGAAATGCATAAACTAATCCTAAAAACCACCTGACCTAGTAAGTCCACAGTCTGCATGGCATTAAGAACTAGCCCCCATTCCATAGAATTATATGCTTTCTAGATATTAATCTTTATAGCACACAGTGGCATTCCTTTGCTTAGATGTAGCAGTGGAGCTGCTCTTCACAAGTAAGATATTATCCTTGATACTCCTGCCTCAAATAAAAATAGATTAAGACTTGTAGAGAAACTCTAGAAGACAAGAAAGAATTCGGTTAGCAATAATTATAGAAATGTTCTTATAGATAACATTATAGCACGAAATAGATATAAAGTCAGAAATCCAAGCAAGGGCGGGAATCTCAGGTATTAAACAAATAAGAGCAACATTGACCTACTTCAAGAGCTTGCTAGTCTTAAAGAAGATGATTGCTGCTTTGAAAAAATGGGGCCTAACCATATCTCAGGATGTCCTAAAAAACACCATCGAAAATCCATTTTGCTTGGTATCCTCATGATCCCCAAAGGTAAATAAATAATCTCGGATTTCATCAACAGTCTTATCATATTCCAAAATTCGATCTCGATATTAATAATTAACGAGATTAATCATGAACAAATAATAAACCAAATAACCTAAGTACGTGAATTTCATATTAATATATCGACGATCAAAATATAATTAATATATTTAATCACAAGACCCAAAATATCACGTAATCCGATAATTAGAATACTGACCTTACCATGATGTTAGGTTGTATGTAAGGAATCATGTATAATACAAGCAAAATCAAAATATCTGAACAACCACAACAGAAAACCAACATTAATACTATAATTCACAAACAATCGTTTGAATATCATAAATATTCTAAGTTACTATTTGAAAACCAAATGCAATAATTTTCTTTTAAAATCTAATCTAATTTTTCCAATCAAATCCCCGACCAAATCTATACCTCCTCTGCAAGTGTCAGAGTCGCTAATTGAAAGGGATTGGTAAAAAAATAGAAATAGGAGTGAGTTAAAAGTTTAACAAGACATATAAATTTGTATAATTTAATATACAATCCTCATTAAAACATGCCAGAATGATTAATGAATCAAATTTAGTGAAATGCTGTGAATTTTCATGACAAATATACACAGCTTATCAATGTTTTTATATTCTTATTCAAATTATATCATAAAATTTGATGCGTACCTGGATCCGACGTCAAACAAATTCGAATTCATCTGGATGGTTCGACCCGGCTCCATTCACTGAGTCTGAATCCTGCATACCACTAAAGTGAACAAGAAGTCAATGTGTCGGCGAGGGGTTATCCCACCGAAAATACTCTGACGCTCAATTCAGTAAAAAGCCTTCAAATCAAGAAAGGTAAACTAATAAGCAAAAGAGAGAGAGGGTAGGATGGTCGGGAGTATTGGCCCGTTGAGAATGTGAGTTTTCGCTTGCTACTCACAGAGAGCAAGTGAAAGCGGCGTCTCAAAAGTGCGAAGTTTTGGGAAACAGTTCCTCAGAAAATTGAAAATGTCTCCTGAAATCTGGAGGCCTTTGGTGGGATTAGAAGATGAACGCTTATATAAAGAGAAAGGGAAGGTGAGTCTTGCCTAAGCACTGTAAGCATTCGTGAGTTCGATTGTAGGAAGTCTCTCTTTTTAGTTTCAGAAAGCTTGTTCTGAACGTTCTAAAATTAGAGAGTGTGTATGAGAGCTTCTGTTTTAGAGCCTTGTTTTAGAGCGTATATCAGAGCGTCTGTTTTCCTGTCTGTCTTTCAAAATGAAGACTTCAGGCGTATATGGATAGTAGGAGAGCCACCTTCTCTGGGCAAGGTGGCATGTTCCTCTGGACTGGCAATGGCGGCCTTCTCTGAGTTGGTCGATTTCACAGGCGTGATTTGATGGATCCTTTTCCTTCTAAACAGTGCAACGGATATTCAAATCATCTCATCTCTTTCATGCTTTTGTGACCGTTTTGACTCCAACATTGGCGCTGAGTTCATTGCTGCCTTTTTGGAGAAAAAATCAGCTTTCAGGAAAGCGTGCAATCATGAAAGGATCGTTACTTTTTGTGCACGAGTTCGTCTGCCAAATTGGGCTTGACCTGTAGCAGATTTAACGCCTTTTTAGGTCTGCTGCTACAATACTTCCGGTCAACATTAGAGTTGACCGTCTGTACGCGAGTTGGCCGCCTGCTGGCGTCTTGACGGTCAACGCTAGCGTTGACCGTTTTGATCCATTCAGGATTTAGGCCTTCGCCTCCTGTTGGCCCGTTATTTGAGTTGACCGTCCAACAGGCTATTTGGACCTTCTTTGACGATAGGTCAGCCCACACTATAGTATACCCATCAAAATTCATACTCAATTATATAAATTCCTATGGACCAAGAATCACTAGGAATTTATTGACTAAAAGAACAAATAATCAAAACCTGAATTATATTTATTTTCACACAATCAAAAACCTTCCACAATTATTTAAAACTCATAGATGAGTTATCATATATATAACTGCATAAATGAAGTCGAACACAACTTTTTCTTGTAGTTGATAAGTTTAAATATCGATCACCAGTATAATATATTATGGTATGACATGATATATTATTTACTGAACTTATTATTATAATATTCTGATACTTAAATGTATGAAAACTATATTTGATTCTTCATAATCCTTATATTTTTTCATTCTGTTGAAAATATTTTTAATTGTTTAATATATTGTAGAGTTTTCCTTTAATTTCTTATCATGTGTAGAAATTTGAATATACTTAATTTAAAACATATAATGTCATGTTATCATTTTTCAAACAAAATTGCAAAAATACCAACATCATCGTGGGAATTTAGCATTTCGGTTCAAATATCATACATGTAGGAGCAAATTCATAAAATTTCATAACATGTAAGTCATATATTTAATGATTATAAGTACACAAGAATAATACGAAATTCATATCATATTAATATATTTAACTAAGTTATCAACACATGTACAAATATATTTACAGAAAAATAGCTTGTTAAACCAATATACATGAATTAAGAACATAATTTTCACAAAAATAGAGAAACGTTATAGTGAGAGTTAATGCATATGAAGCTTAGACAATTTAACAACGAAAATATATTATATATGAGCATTTGGAGCAATAAGTGCTCAAGGAAGTGAAAGAAATCAATATCAAATAAAAGAAGAGTTAGATATGTACTTACTTTAATTTTAAATTATAAATATTTTATTTAAGGTCACTTGAATTGGGCTTCTATAACTTTCTCTCTTTCTTTCACTCTCTTTCTTCTCTTTTTCTCTCATCTCTCAAATCTAGAAGAAAATGACTGAAAATCAATTGAATACAATATATGTAGCAGAGTGGTGCTCGAATGCATACCAGGCGCGCGTTAGGTACCACAGCCAAACATGGTGGCACACAAGCGCAGCCTTTGTACGCCACCTCGAACGCGCGTCAGGAGTTGGCATTTTGCCTCAACGCATTCGGGCGTCTTTCAGGTGTACATCAAGCATGAGCTAATCTAGAAAATGCACTCGAGTTTTGCTTAAACGATAATCAAATTTGAACTCCCTACCCAGAGCACGCATGAGCGCACATCGAACGCCAATTAGGAATTCATGAACTCATAATAACCTAATCTAAAATTATCTTTTGACTCAATTTTCTTCCTTTTTTGATCTCAATTTTAATTATTTTTATTTTATTAATTATAATTAAATTAAAATTTAAACTCGAACTTTACATTTCTCCTATCCTTATAAAAATTTCGCCATTAAAATTTAACGTACCTTATCAAAGAAACAAATGCAGGCACTTCTTCCAGATCTTATCTTCTATTTCCCATGTCTCTTCTTCATAAGAGTGGTTTATTCACAAAATCTTGACCATTTAAATTACTTTCATCCAAATGCTTAATCTTTTCTTTCTAAAATTTGAACCGATTCTTCATTATACATCAATTTTTATTTATCCTCAACGGTTGATATTCAATAATATGCGATGGATTATGAACATATCTTTGAAGTATAGTCACGTGGAATATATTGTGAACCTCTCCTAGATTCAGGGGTAGAGCAAATTTGTTAACTACTTTACCAATTTTTCCTAGAATTTTGAATGGTCTTATAAATCTCGACTTTAATTTTTCTTTAATTTTAAATCTAGAAATTCTCTTTGATTGAGATATCTTTAAAAATATGTAGTCCACAATATTGAAACTCAACTCCAATCTCCTTCTACCAGCATAACTTTTTTGTCAACTTTAGGTAACCTTTAACTATTCATGGACCAAATGATTCTTATCGGATGTCTCTTAAATGACCTTCAGTCTCAAAAGTCTCCTATCTTCAGTCTCCTTTTAATGAATCAGAGAACGAAATTTTCTTTCATATAAAATTTCAAATAGGGCCACATCAATACTTGCTCGATAGATAGTTGTCTCAATTGCCATTTCTTTTCAAAATCGAAACTCTCAACATGTCCTCTAGAATATGAATTATTTTCTCCGATTGTTTATTCGTTTAAAGTTAATAGGCTGTTCTGAATTTCAAATTAGTTTCCAACTCTCGATACAAGCTTTTCTAAAATTTTGACACAAATCTCGAGTTTCTATCTGATACAATAGAAAATGGCACACCGTACGATCTAATGACCTCATTAATGCATAGTCTCACTAATCGATCTCTTAAAAATATCATCCAAATGACAATGAAATGAGCTAATTTAGTGAAATGGTCTACAATCACCCAAACCGTATTATAATTTCTCGGCGTCATTGGCAAACCCATTATAAAATCTATCATTATATCCCCTCATTTTTAGTTAGGAGTTGGCATGGTTGCAATAGACCATGTGACTTCTTATACTCAACCTTCAATTGTTAACATATCAAGTACCTTCCCACTAGGCTATAGTTTCTATTTTCACGTTTTGCCATCAAAATGTCTTTTTCAAATTCTAATACATTTTGTTAATCCTAAGGTGGATAGTATACTATGATTGATGAGTCTTATTCATAATTTCTTCTTTCAATTCTCCAATATCCAGCAGACATATTCATTCCCAAAACCTTAAAGTTCCATTAGCCCATATGCTAAAATCTGCGCTTGATACCATGTTCAAATCACCAACAATGTCTACTAAAAACAGACCATCCATTTGAACACCTTTGATTCTATCCAAAATCTCGGGTTACACTGAAAAATATGATAATATCGTTCAAGTACCTAGGGCGTGCCTTTTAATGTTACATTGTTTCATATAGTCCAACATCTCTATCTCATCGATCCTTAAACAATCCATAAAATTTACCATTCAACGGATTATAGTCCTTCAAAAAGTCCATTCATCTTCTCTATCTCATGTTTAATTTATTTTAAAAAAATAAATATTTGAGACTCTTGTAATTTGAATATATCAAAAATTTACCTCTATATAGATAATATCTCTAAATTTTTAGTAAAAAGATCACTACTACTAATTCTAGATCGTGTATAGGATAATTCTTTTCCTGCATCGTCAATTGCCTCGATCCGTACGCAATCACTTTTCCATACTACATCAGGACACATCCTGATCCAGCCTTCAAGGTATCCCAATAGATCAAAAACTCTCCGAATCCTTCAGGAATCTTCAAATTTTAGGATGTCATCAAATGATCTTTTAATTCCTAAAAACTCTTTTCACAATCCTCTATCTAATTGAATTTAACTTCCTTATGTGTCAATCGGGTTAGTAGCAAATCAATTCTGAAAAAATATCGTTCGGAAGTTTTAAAATTCTATTTGACTTAATGTGAAAAGTTTTTTTTAATTCTTTTAACCTCTAAAGAAAATTATACATGTAATTAAGATCATGTGAGAATTTAAACTCACAAAGATATGAAAATATGCATTTGTACAAGTTTTATAAAAAAAAAGGATCAATGAGGGATATTCTGCAATTAAGTGATGAACTTATAAATTGTTCTCCAATAGAATGGGAATGAATTATTGATGGGCTTAAGAGTAAAATTTTCTAAGAAAATAAGGAATTAAGAATTTGGACCGATAAATGTTTATCAGATCATATATTTTGGCATACTTTAGTATATTATAGTGAAAAGTCGTTGTCTACTTTCATGCCGCACACAGCTATGGGCCCATCTATAGGAATTATATGTAGATAGCTCAGCTCTGGGTTTTGAATAGAAAGAGATGGCTTTTGATTGTGTAAGAGCAAACACAATCCAAACGACTGATCGCTCATTTAGTCAGTAAGGTCTACTAGCTCTAATTCCCAACGAAATAAATTTTTCAGCATAATTTGATGATTAAGAAAAGAAAAGGAAATGGATTAAGAAAATTTGGAATGTATTATGCAAGTATTCTTTTTTATTCATACCTTATGATCTCTCATATGTCCTATTTCTTTCTTATATATGCATTATTATGTTTTGAATATAAACATTGCATATTCTTTATTATATATATACCTTATTGAGTATTTAGCTCACAATTACTATTTTTCTTCCTCCAGATGAGTATGTCACTATGCCTAGTGAGGCAAAGTAGAGGATTTAAGTCGGCTAGACTCGAAGACATGGAAAATGATGGACTTAATTTGTAGTTTTATACCTTTCTGATGGTTTGCCTTATATACTGATGGATTTGCATATGGATGTATGTATATGATGATGATGATATACCCGTAGTATAGTTTCTGCTGTGGTTGATAAATGCTTATACTTCCGCAAGTTATTGTGGTCAGTTTGGGTACCTAATGGCATCTATTCTGAGCCAACATCATACCGGAGTTATGACGTTAGTGCCATGTATAGTTTTAAACTTTCGGATCCTATGTGATAAATTGTGGATGTGAATGTTGTACTGTATAGGAATTTTGTACATGTTGTATTAGGGCATGGTGTCAATTTTAAATTCAATCTCTTGATTTGAAAGCAATCCCAAAAAATATTTAAAAAATATATCCTCAAATTCCCATACCACTGGTATATTCTTCTCTGGCACACTATGACTCCCAATTGTGATCGTATTAGTTAAATATACTGGCATTTTGTCCTCATCAATTAACAAGCATGCAACGCTAAAATCATGTATGAGAATATTTTTACATTATTTCTTGAAAATAGAACGGTTCACATCCTGAAATTGAAATGTATATCCTCTTATAAAAATAATCTACTCTGACATGATAACTAATTTAAACAATTTACCTATAAAAATATGTTATTCATAAGCATTTGGAACAATAAGTACTCAAGAAATTTGAAGAAATCGGCATCAAAGGAAAAAAGATTTAGAGATGCATTTGCCTTAATTTTAAATTACCAAAATCTTGCTTGAGATCACTTGAATTGGGCTTTTCTAACTTCCTATCTTTCTTACTCTCTCTTCTCCTTTTCTTATTCTCTCTCCTCTCTCAAATTTAGCAAAAAAATGATCGAAAATTAATCGGAGATGATATATATAGCAAGTGGCGCTCGAGTAAGCATTGGACATGTTTCAAGCGCACATCCAAGCATGGTGGTACACGAGCACAACCTCAGACGCTTGCTAAGCACTGACATTTTGCCTCAACGCATTCAAATGTTCCTTGGGCATACATCAAGTACGTGCTAATCTGAAAAGCATGTTCGAACTCTACCTATACAACAATTATACACGACCTTCCTACCCAAAATACGTATAGGCACACGTCAGGCGCCGTTCAAGTATCAATCAACTCACAGTAATCTGATTTCAAATTAACTTTTGATCCATTTTTTTTTTTGATATCACTTTAATTATCTCAATTTAATTAATTATAATTAAAATAAAATTTGGGCTTCAATCTTACATATTGGCTTGCAAGAACTCATTTGGAGATAAACAGGGCAATACGGTCCATGTCCACCCTACATAGACCAACAAGGAGCCAACAAGGTTAGAAAGGCCATAACAATTCAATACTATAGAATCATAGTGCCGAGTTCTAGGGGTTCTCTAAACCCTAAGCCCTGCAACCCAATAATGTAATGTATTTATATCTACTATTTTTAATATTTAACAATTTTTTAGAGTAATACTATTTATCACATCAATCTAAAATTTTATTATTTATTATTAAACTGACCCCACATTAAGATAATAGATTGTAAATGACTCGTATATGAGGGACATATAACATTTTTCTTTTTAAATCTACGAGGGTTAAGATAAATTAATGAAAAATAATACTTATATTTCCATTATACATATATTTTATAAAACAAATATGCAAAAAAAGGAATAATAGTTATTTTTCCAAATAAGTAGTGATGATGGGCTAATGTAATAATATCATAATATTTTTCTGTATATAATTATATATAGAAAGAGTTTAATCAATAAAAGAATACTATTAATCATGACCATATGCATTATTTGCATATAAAAAACTAAAATGGCTATTATCCCAATAAAATACTAACGAAAAATTTTAAAAACAAATTTTTTTTTAATTTTCCAGCATATCTTAGATAAAATAATGTAAAAAGCGGGTGCAATTCATTATTTTCAATTAATTGTCGGGATTTTTTGACCTTTTTCACGGTTAACGTCTCATTTTCAATTACTTTTCTTAAATTGATATTTATAAAATATATAGAACAATTTCTAAAATATATATTTTTTTTCGAAAAGTTATGATTTATAAAAAATAAAATTTTATTAAAAATTAAGAAAATAGATAAATGAGAAAATAATAATAATATAACTTAATATAAGTAAATTATAAAATTAAATATAACAAAATTTCGGTACATCTACTGAAACTCATACCGAAACTCAAGTTAATAATCTTTTTTAAAAAAATTGAAAGAAACAAAGAAAAAGATGAAAAAGAGATGAGTGTGGAATTGGGTAAGTTAGCAAAATTGAGTTCTGATAATTTGATTATTATTATAATAGGCGATTGTTTGTCAAAATATTCAATACTTCTTTCTTTAACAAAGGGTCTGTGTTTATAGATAGATATTAGTCGGTTGATCTGTTCAGAATTGACATGATTGTTGTCTAATATATTACGTTCTATTAAATTTCAACCATTGCGTTAGTTATATAACTGTTACCTATATTGATTTTAAAACCGTTCAATAGTTAATATTTGACATTTATATGGCTATTACAGCCTATTTTAATGCGGTTAATCGTACATCGATTATATATAACTGTTTATTAAGATTAAATGTATTATTTATTATTTTATTGGGCTATTATTTTCTTGATTTTTCATACCTTTGGTTGTTCGATTACTCAGCTGGTCAGCTAAACCTTCGATGGGATCGTTCTCCAAACCAATTTCACGTCTAGTTGATTAGTTGATATTCATGTCAGGTTAGATTGTCCCTACTTGGATTATACCTAATAACTATATTTTATCATTTAGAATAAAGCTCAAAGAACATTTTTATTTATATTTTTGTTTATTTATCTTTAATCTGTGTGGAATTGCATAGTTATTATCTGTAATGGAAAGCTGTTGATCAGCACTGAACCTCTTAATATCAGAAGCCACATTCTTAGGATGTAAGCCGTGAGGAATTCTTGTCTTGCCTACCACCCTATTCTTATTTAAAGTCATCTTCAGTGGCTGCACAGTAGTGGCCTCTGTTTGTAGATTCAGCACATCCGAATCAGTAGGGATAGTTACAAGGGTAGCCAGCTTATCTAAATAAGAATCAGATTCCACCCAATCATCGTTACCCGAACAACTGGGGACAGAAGGCTGCGTTGAGGTACGGGAATGCACTAGCCTTATAGGGAATGAAGATCTAATATCAAATAGACTGCTCGCAGGTGGAAAGGAAAGAATGCCAAAGTCCTGTCTCTTCTACTCACCTTGGCTGCCATGATTTATTTCATTTGACGTGAACACACTCAATGAATGTTCAATAATTTACTTTCATGAGATGAGACCCAACTTATCAACCTGGTCATTGATACAGTTCGTCATAAGTTGAAGTTGAGAATAATTCGACAAAGTAGTTATAACAAATTCATTGGCACTTGCTAAAATTTAAATTTACGAGTGTAAAAGTCGCATTGTATGCGATCTAATTCTCCTCTTTATGTTATTCTTAGCAGATGATTTTTTTTTTTCACATCTATTTTTGTGAAGATCGGATAATGCCCTAGCTATTATGTTTAAACCTAAGTCTGACAAGAGATTTGGGGTGATAACATAATTTTTGTAAATTCTTGAAATATGAATATACACAATACACATTATTTACAAAAAAAAAAAATCCGACGGGACCTCTTTGCAATAGATTTTGAGAAAGACTTATGACCGTCACTGGATTACCCAGTGATGCAAAGGTTTCTGACATCATCCATTGACAGGATTGAATTTCATGAATACAATAATTCTAATAATTATGACATGAGCCAGAAAATTTAAGATTTAACCCAAGATGTCATAATATTATAGAATTTAATCGATAAACCCAATTTCGTAATCGATTTAATTTCGATTAATAAAGTTAGTAATACGGTCGATACGAGAGCAGCCCGAAAACTACCATATCATCCGACTAGTAACATAACAAAAATTATAACTATATTATATTAATATAAGAGTCCCACAGACAAGTAGAAAATTTTATACACGTAGAAAAACTAAAAAAAATTAAGAGAAATAGAGAACGGGCCCATACTTAATAAATTTTTCACACTAAGCCAATTCACACTTAATTAAATTCAAGAAATGAAAAGGGGCATACGGCACTTATACTTTCATATCCCACACTTTGTCAAAATATTTACTAAAATTTTTAGTTGTAATGCTTATGCCTATATTAGTAGTATATTTTCAATTTTGAACATTAAATTAACTTTATAATACCAATATAAAATTTAACTCGTTTATATCCATATGAAAGATTGATTTCATTATTAATCAAAATAGACAAAAATAGCAAATCAAGCGATATATAGACGGACTTTTATAATAAGGAAATCGTATTAATATTCTGAGCCAATAATAATAATGAGGAACACAATCATAAGTAATATAAATTTATCATTTGGTATAATAACAACATCATTCATTAATTATAATGGTGATTTTCTTTCATATTAAGAAATAATTAATAATATTTTAGAATTTAAATAAATTTATTACCTTTAAAATTCCATCATCCTATTTTAATTTAATGGTGCTTATTGATCATCATATTTAATTAGTCAATTGTACAAAAATCAGTGCTCCTCCTTTAGCTCTACCATAATATATAATAATTAAATTTATAACACAAAATTTTTAAAGTTGTTATCTTAATATTTGTATTATGTTTCCGACTTTATATCTATTAAACATCATAGTAGTGCCACTTTTATGGCTATCTAAATATAACATAATCTAGTTACTTAGCCGAAAATAGCTTTAAAAGGGAAATCATACTGAATACATAATATCTTATAGAAAATAAAATCAACGGATGAAAGACATAATATTTTACCAAATACAGATGTCAAAGAAGTAGTTCTCAAAATGAGTTAGACAGAAAAAACAGACCCATGCTAGAAAAATGGTTCAATACAGCCCACCACGTGCAAAGCCATGCACAAACATGGAAGCCATGCACAAACAACATGTTTCTGAACGGTGACGAAAAATAGTTCAATACAGCCCTCAGTTCGCGCCAGAACACGGGGGCAGTGACGTGCATCCCATATGGTGCCAGTATGACGCCATATTATAGCCATTTGATAGATATCTAATATCTTTTATTTTTTATTATTAAAAAAATAAAAATATATATATTTTTTAAATAAAAGAGCTAACGATGGATATTAAATCTCTATCTGTCAATTGTAACGTGGTGTCATATGGGAACTATACAGGACACGTGTTGTAACCCCCCTTGAGTACAATTGGAGCAAGCTGTTGACACCTATAACTATTAACTTCAAGAGGTGGGTTCGATTATGAGGTGTGGCCGAATTTACGTATAAATTTTACACATAACTTTTTTAAGATATACACTTTAAATACAATAAACACCCCATATGAAAATGAAGAGTGTTGTTAAAGGTAAGATCATACAATTAGACTCTTTGCGAACCCAATTTTTCAGATTGAGAGATATATAAAAAAACAATAAAAATCATATCAAGTAATTAAATGACTAATTAGTATCTATCGTTTATCAATTTAAATTTTAATTTTGATTACTAGATTCATAAAAGTTTAAAATTTTGGATTCATTTTAACAGCTACCTTGAATAAAAATTCTCACTTAGCATAAATAACTTTAAAAAGGGACTAAATTCGTCGCAGTTCGCCCTTGTGGAGGACTACAATCTCTTTTTCATTTTTTTAAAGATTACATGACTGAAATCATGCATTAAAATTTGATGCATGTGCATGAATACCAAAAAATATCAATTAACAACTATCATGATTAATAAAATATAAAAATATAACAAATATCAAGATCCATTTTATTATATTATACAAATCAACCAAAATAATGCATAATTAGCAAAATAATTATGAAATTTTCATGAAATAGGTATTGCAATCACTATTAAGCCATTGTGCATCGAAAAGGACATAAATTGATTGATGAATTTTCATAATAGTAATCAATCAAACCATACAATCAAAAGAACACATCATAATTGAAACCATGGTATTGATACTAAGTGTAGAGATTATTTAATGGGATTTGTAGATATTATTTAATGATATTTAAACTTTAATTATCAGAATTCTTATTATTGTATTCTTCACTAAATCATTATATAAAAATATAAATTGATATATTTAGATTCATATATATAAACCTTTACTTTGTAAAAATAACCTATAGATTTAAACCATTGATTTGTTCTTATCTCAAAAAATCAAGAAATAATTTCTCCCTCTCCTCTCTTCTTCAATAATTGTACATATTTTCTATTCTTTTTATGCCTCTCAAAAAATGATATGGATAGATGACATTTTATATAGTGAGTACGAATTATTTTTAAATTATTAGAATAATCATTTCTTTCATAAAATGTTGTGTTTTAAATAAATGTGTTTAATGGGAAATATAGCTTTTATGTTTTAATTAATAAATAATTAATAAATTTAAATTATTTATATATAGCATTATAATTTTTATCAATTCAATAAATAAATAAAATATATACCACATTAAATGAGATATTTTTTACACGTCCATGAAGAGACGATTGGAAAAACCAATCCGAGGGATAGATTTTTTTTTTTTTTTTTTTTTTTTGCACAACAAAAATTTCATGAAAAGAATGTTTAGGTGAATGCTGGCCAAGACAAGAGAAGTATGGTCAATTTACAGCTAAGAGGAAATGTTGGTATCTGAATAATTGAGCAAATTGACAACTAGAGCAATTTTTACCAATAAATTTCAAGTCTCATATTTCTTAGTAGGGAAGAAGAATTGGGAGAGTGATGTATGACTCAACAACTTGAACTAATAATATGCTAAGCAAATTAATATAGATGATAATAGTGATTCAAGGCGTTATAGCTTGTTTTATGATCAGGAATTCGGTTTGTATTATTGTATATCTAGTATCATATATTATGTCTATCTTTTGGGTGAGGTTATAAATTTAAAATTATTTAAAATTAATATGTTAAACTATAAGAATGTTAAAATATGATTCTCCTTTATCCAAAAAACAAATAGAAAACTTCATCTTTATTTAGCTTACTCTCTTTAGTTAGAGGTTTGGTTGGCTTGGTTTCAATAAATGCATGTCAACTCCATAGGCTTTGCCCTAAATCATGAAGAAGATTCTGAAACAAAAGTATAGATTAACTTTGTAGTACATTAATTTAGTGATTTCTTTGTTTCTCAACCTTTTTCTTTTGGGTATTGTCAAAATAAAACCAACTCGATTGATTAATAGAACAAGCTCATAAATAGTAAACCTAAAAAAAAAATCAATCGATTGATTAGGCCCAAACTCAAATAATAAAATCTCAACTTGAATAGAAGGGATTAAAATTAAAAGGACAATTGAATAGTCAAGTGTCCAGAAAGACATGAAAAAAATTCAATTATAAGCCCAAGTAACTAAATATTCAAATGATAAACCAGATGGTTGATTTGGCCAATCAGTCAATCAAATTAAGTAGTTAATTAAACTGATGAATTAACTTATTCGAACAATTAATAGACTAAACAAATAATCCAAGTGAGAATTTTCTAATAAAGTGGTTAATTATCATCGGAGGAACTGTTTTTTAAAAAATTTTCCAAAGCATATATATAAAAATGGTTATACCATTCATTTTTCAATTAATATAACTATTTCGATTATGGTCTATTATTTTTTTTAGGAAATCACCATCAATTGACAATATGGTTAAAAATATGCACCACATTCGCTGAATAAGATAAATGAAGCCAAAAAAGCAAATATAAGGTAATAATTCTCCATCTTTTCCTCTCTCAAATCCCTATCATCACTCCCATTTTCTCTGTTTTAAAAAAAAGATACTGATTTAAATATCAGAAAATATAATATATTTGAATTACTTAAATTTTTATTTGACACTGTGATGTAAAGAATTTGGATAGAATGTTTAAAAGTTTAATCCGAATTCATTCAAGCTGCAATTTAAATTTCAGGTTTATATCACTGTCATTATCAAAGTTTCTAAAAATCTAAACCGAAGTTCATTTTTGAAGCCAACATGATAGCATTATGCTTTGATCTTACTACGTCGAGGTTATAACTTTCATTGTTTCGAGAGAATTAGCAGTGATAAAACGATATTTAAATTCTAAACATTGAATAATACACAAATAATTATAGAAACTCTTGATATTTCTCCGAAATATCAATTCTAATATTGAAGTCGGAAAAGTATTCCATTGTTGAATAGTTTTGGTGATGCCTACTTGTCTATAGAAAGATACGAATCGCTAAATAGTAAGGCACAAGTTGGTACTCGACCTATGTTTTCTTCCACAATTTTCTGTGGTTGATTAACGGTACGGATACTTCCACATATTAAGGTTATATGAAAGAATTAACATATATATATATATATATATATAATTTATTTTTATTATTATTATTATTGTAATGGTTGAAATTACCTGATTTAAAATTTAAAAAAAGGTTATGATTTTTTTGGGTTATTTTTTATATTTTAATTTTATTCTTTATTTAATATAAAATATATCAACGATTGACTGACGATAAGATTTGAATATTTGAGTATTATAATATGTTCAAATAAGGACATACAAAGTTCCTTCACCTCCACTTTTCTTGGATTAAATGGGGCTCCATATTTCAAATACACGAGGATAATGTATTAATTATATATTTTTAAATAAATAATTATAATTTAATTATTTTAAAATAATTATTTAGTTAATTTTTAAAATATTTTTAAATTAATTAAATTATAATTATTTATTTAAAAATATATAATTAATATATAAAAAATAAACTTCTCCGTTTTTTTGAAAAAAAAAAGCCAAATGACGCTTTTGCCCACAATCATGCACAAGTTTCTATCTTCTCCTTTGATTTGACTTGTCAAGGTATCTACCCTCACCCGATAATAATGTACAAAGTCCTCTTTGATTCCACTGGAATATATATTTAAAATAACAAACAGATTTTTTTTTGGCAAAATATCTATTTATTTATTTATATTTTATTATTGAATAAATTATATATTAATAATTTTATTTATTTTTTATACTGTAATATCACTTGATAAAACTATAAAGTGACCGCCATCAAGTCCCTGTCCTCCAAAACTCCATCTGTTCTTATCCCTCAGCTTCAATGAAATTTGTTACAATTATTAATCACAAATATCCATTATTTTAAAATAATAAAATCATGTATAAATAATAAATATTTTTTTCTTGGCATCAACTCTTAATTTTTAAAATATTTAACAAAATATTGCTAAAATTATTCCATATAAATGATATATATTTATATATTTATAATATATTAATATAATTAAAAATTATCATCTTTGATGGGTAGTGAATACCCAAGACCCAATCAAGGAACCCACTTTTAAGAATTGGGCCCGCATTTTAAAAAATTTATGAGACTAATTTGGCCCAAAGGCTAAATTAGCTCTAGAGGCCCGAGAATTTGGATCCACGACTCAAGAAGCGTAGGGAATTGAAATGGTCTGAGAAGTTGATTTAGTTTTGGAAGTCAAAGAACTCCAATAAAACCCCAAGGATATGGCGTAGAGGATAAGGCTTTAAGAGCCCAAGGACTCAATGCTGCACAAATCCTCAGTTGGAGCCCAAGGACGTTTGTCACCAAACGTCTGCGGACGTGACAAAGACCAAAGATCTCGATAAAGACAATGACATTTGGCGCTAAAAACCCGCAGACTCGATAAAGGCAACGGCCTTCATCAAGGACGCGAATTCTAAAAAGTCTCCACGGGCACGAGCGCAGAAAGAAAGTTCAGGACAGCCGAGGACGCCAGTTCAGAGGGATAACGTATGCAAAGGCACGCGCAATCTCTACAACATGCAATCTCCACAGGGAATGATGGCCTACAAAGTATGCATGATCATTGTGGAAGTAACATCTCACAGAGTAGGCCCGCATGCACACAACCTTTTTGACGCAGCAAAAGGGATTTGCAGAGTTTGTAGTAGGCTTCCTTGCACACGCCACCCCCACGTGGCTGCTCTACGTAGAAAAACACAACCACTACATAAACCTTCATTGTGCATCTAACTAAGGATTTCCGAATTTACTTCACTTGCATTTACTCTCATAGAGAGAGAGAAATAGCATGCCACTTATATTTTCAACTAGGAGAACACTTATATTTGTAAGAGTGATCCTTAAAATTCACCGTACACTTTACTCTCCCCATTTGTACTAAAATATTTTGATAGTGAATCATTCTCGGATTCAAAATTCCGTGATTTTTTTTCTCTCATTCAGTAGAGAGATTTCTACGTAAAAAAGCCGCGTGCCATCCTCTCTCGTTCCCTTCTACTTACAAACTCAGTCTTTGTATTGCTCTACATTCGGATCCTTTTTCGCACCGAAATCAAGATCCAAGGATGTAACATTGGCGTCGTCTGTGGAAACCGACAAAAAGTCAGGTTAACACGTCTTTTGAAAAAACTAAAAATTAAGAAAATGGTAAACATAATAGGACAAACCAGTGCCCCAATGAAAGAGTCCACTTCCTGTGCCATGTTGGGGGCGTGAAGATAGAAGAACATCTTGACCACTATATCCGAGCGCTGGCTATGAGAATGACGACATCACCAAGGCCGTCCAAGATGTTCTGTTTGAGAATGGACGAAGCGGCAAAAGGGGGCGCCCTCCAAGGCCTCCCAGATGCGGCGGTTCCAAAAAAAGAGTAAGAGGAAGAAGTGCCCTATAAAACAAGGAAGCCAACATGAGGATCCGAAGACGCAGGTTGCTTCGAGTAGTAGAGTCCCGTAGTGACTTGAAGGTCGCTGGGGTCCTCGCATCCAGGATAGAAGCTCAAAGAGGCAAAACCCTCGATATTTACGGGAGCGCCCCATGCAGGAGGTGCCTCATCTTGATGAGATTCCTCCTAGGGATAGGAGCCAGCCAGGACCGCAAGATGCCCAAGACCATTATGAGTTGAGTAACTACCTCAACGAGAGGAAAATGACGACTCCACCCCATGTGGAGTAAAAGCTAGAGATGGTCTTTCTGTGAGTCTTCGGCGGAGAGAATGGAGGAGGAGCACGGACCTACGTCAATCTTCGCTCACAATGGAGATTCGAACAAAGCCGCTTCCCCAAAAATTCAAGATGCTGAACCTTGACCTGTATGACGGAAACGCTGACCCCATGGATCAACTGTACCACTTTCACAAGCATCTAAACCTACAAGGTTTGGATGAGATAGCGATGTGTTAATACTTCATGTTGACACTTAAGGGAGATGCGAGCATGTGGTTTTATGGACCGCCAGCGAATTCTATACAATCAATCAGCGAGCTGATAGGCAATTTCCTCTCGCAGTTCGCCTCCAGAAGGACGATTGAGAAGCAACCCTAATACCTTACTCGTATGAAGAAAGGAACTAGGGAGATCTTGAGGGGGTTTTTGGGCCGGTTCATCGCAGAGGCCAGGCAGATCCCAAAATTGGCGGATGTGGTAAAGTTGAACGCTTTCTTATCCGCACTAGAAGGAGGAGTTTTCTTCAAGCACCTCGTCCACAAAAGATCCTAGACCTTCGCAGAGGCAGAGGCCGTCGCTCGAGGGTACATAGCGGTCGAAGAAGCCAACAACCCGAAGAGACCCACCTAGGTGGAAAGCTTTCCCCCGTGGTTAGCGAAAGGAAAGAGGAAGAATGAAGACTATCAAGACTCCCAGGCACCCAAGAAGTAGCAAAAGTCCGAGCAGACCGTTTGTAGGGAGTACAGACCCTTAAATCTGACTCCCTTGAATGACTCGTGTACCAATATCCTGATACAGATTCGAGATAAATTTTTTGAAGTGGTCCAAGGCACTAAAGAATCATGAGGGTGATGATCAGTTTAAGTACTGCTCTTATCATCGTTATGGAGGCCAAGTATCGAGGACTGTAGGACCCCTGAGAAGGAAATAGATGAGCTCATCAAAAAAGGTCACCTCAACTATTTTCTACAAAAACCTGGACAATCTTCTAGAATAGCAGGGGATGGTAAGGCTGACCAGTCAAGGAATTGAGTTACCACAAGGCTCGTCAACATGATATCAACTCGTCCGGCTAGAAGAGACACTTGGGAGGATCCAGCGGTGCGACAGAAGAAGCCTTCGGGTATAATCAAAGGATGAGGTCATTAGATTTTGTAACGAAGATATGGCCCATGTAACATCCCCCTATTATGATCCTTTGGTTATAACCACACTCGTTTGACGGAGTATTAGATTACCAGATGAAACGAGTGTTCGTTGATAATAGAAGTTTGAGAAATTTACTTTACCTTGATATTTTTTTAAATTAGGACTCAAGAGAAGCCAAATGACTGCTGCCGAATGACCCCACTGCAAACTTGATAATGAGCCAGTGCCAGTGTAGGGAGTCATCCAACTTGAAGTTACGCTAGGAACCTATTCGAAGACAGCAACCAAGACCCTCTCATTCTTGGTAGTAGACCTCCCATCCGTCTATAATGCTATCCTCGGACGTCCTTACCTGGCTGCCTTCAAAGCCGTAACCTCAATTCCGCATTTGAAAATAAAATTTCCCACACCGTACGGGATTTGGGAAGTCCTCGGAGATGAAGCTACCAGATGGACATACTATCTGTCCCAAGTCACACAGACACTACTTCCTCAGGCCATGGAAGACTTAGACTTTCGCGACGAAACGACATTCCAGTAGGCCGAGTCTAGAGATGCAATCGACCGATTCCCTTTGGATCCCAGAAATCTTGAGAAAATCGTCCAGATAGGAAGTTCACTACCTCAACCTTTGCGAGACCAGCTCATCAACTTCTTAAGAAAAAAAAATCAAATGACTTTGCTTGGACACCGAGCGACATGTTAGGAATACCGATTTGAGTAATTATCCATAAACTGGGCCTAGATCCCAATCATAAGACCGTTCGATAAAAGAGAAGAAATTATTCCGTAAAAAAACTAGTGGCTGTCCGGAAAGAAGGAAACTCCTGGATGTCGGATTCATACGAGAGGTATAATATCCAAATTGGCTATCCAACGTCGTGATGGCAAGAAGAATAACAGGAGGTGGAGGATGTGCATGAACTTTATAGACGTCAATAAGGCATGTCTAGAGGATAGCTTCCCCCTGTCGAGGATCGACTCACTTGTGGACTTGGTGTTCAGACGTGAGCTCCTAAGTTTCATGGACACGTACTCGGGTTATAATCAAATAAAGATGAGCTGCGATGACGAGAAGCACACATTGTTTATGACAGACCAAGGGATATACTATTACAAAATCATGCCATTCAGCCTCAAGAACGCTAGTTCCACTTACCAGAAGCTCATAAATAAAATGTTTGAAAGCCGCATCGGAAAGAATGTGAAGGTCTATGTAGACGACAAACTCAACAAAAGTATAATAACAGACCACCACGTCCAAGATCTAGACAAGAACTTCAGTGCCCTAAGAACACACCAGATGAAGCTCAATCTAGCCAAGTGTACATTCGGAGTAACACCGAAAATGTTCTTGGGCTATATTATTTTACGTCGAAGGATCGAAACAAATTCTAAAAAGATCATGGCCATTTTTTACACGAAAGTCCCTTGGACCGTGAAGGAGGTCCAGAAGCTGACTGGGAGGTTGGTTGCACTGTCCCGCTTTTTGATTAAGTCCTCTAAGAAGTACTTGCCGTTTTTTAAGGCCCTTAGAGGGACAAAGACAAATGGCTTCCAGTGGACGGCCGACTGCGAAGAAGCCTTTCGAAAACTCAATGGGTACCTGTCAAACCCCTCTCTGCTGACTTCTCCCCAACCGGGCGAAGAGTTATACTTATACCTTGCAATGTTCGACACCACGTCGAGGTTAGCCTTGATCCATGTGCAGCAAGACAGGTAACAGCCTATATAATACATCAGTAAGATCCTGGCTAACACGAAAACATGGTACTTTCATGCGGAGAAGATGGCTCTAGCACTTGTGTGTTCCGCTTGGAAGCTCAGATTCTACTTCCAAGCACACAAAGTGATCTTCCTAACCAACCAGCCTTAGAGGACGACTCTGCAAAATTAAGAAGTATCGGGATGGTTGGTCAAGTGGGCCATTGAGTTGGGTGAGTTTAATATAGAATTTTGTCCAAGGCTAGCCTTAAAAGGCCATGCCTTGGTAGACTTTGTCATTGAGACCACAACCACAACTCTCGAGTTCTTGGATACTTATGATGCTAAGGAATCACACAACCCAGAAGTATAGATTCGGCAAGTGGACGGCTCATCCATGAAGGATAGTTGTGGAGCTGGTGTTGTGCTAAAGACACCTAAAGAATCAGAGATAAAGTATTCAATGGTCCTCAGATTCTCAACAACCAACAACGTTGCATAATATGAAGCATTGTTTGCCAGATTTCGGTTAGCAAAAGAGTGCTCGGCCAAGGACTTTGCCTTCTACAATAAATCCGAGTTAGTCGTCAACTAAGTTCGAGGAAACTTCGAAGCAAATAGCCCATAGCTATCCAAATACCTTTTAAAAGTCTGAGAACTGATGTCGGCCTTTGAGAAGGTAGAAATGGTCCACATTCCAATAGAGAAAACAAAAAAAGACAACCAACTCGCAAAAGCAGTAGCTTTGGGAGACCTAGAGCAATATGTCAGAGAGATGCGCGAGATCTTCAACAAATACAATGTGGAAGATTTCGACCCAGAAGTGATACAGAAATTCGATGCCAACAATTAGATGATCCCATACCTAAGATACTTATCCGACGAGATATTGCATGAGGACACAGTGAAAGCTAAGAAGGTGAAGAAGACTGTAGGGTAGTACACTATCATGGACGGCCGATTGTATCGACGATGATTCTCTATCCCCTATTTGCGGTGTCTCACTCCAGAATAGGCAAATTACGCCCTCAAAGAAGTACACCTCAGAAATTATGGATCCCACATTGGGGGCGAGAACCTCGCCTTTAAGTTGATGAGGTAAGGGTACTACTGGCTAATAATAAAAAACGATGCCATGGACTTTGTTCGAAAATTTGAGAACTGCCAAATCCACAACAATCTTACCCACCAACCACACACGGAACTCCAAGCCTTACAATCACCTTGGCCATTTGCATAATAGGCGCTAGACATACTTGGGCCGCCGCCAATGGCATCCGAACAGAGAAAAATTTTAATCATCGAAATTGACTACTTCACTAAATGGGTTGAGACCACGCCATGAGCTCACATAATTGGGCTAAACGCAACAGATTTTGTCAGGTAGAGCAACGTGTGTAGGTTCGGGATCCCAGAATACAATGTGACTGATAATGGGACCCGATTCTCCAGAAAAAGGCTTACCAAGTACTACACCAACCTAAAGATAAGGTTAATACATACGTCAGTCGCATACCCGCAGTGCAATGGACAAGTGAAAGTTACGAACCGCACAGTACTTCACCGACTAATGACGATGTTGGAGCATACCGGGGATTTATAGGTCGACGAGTTTCCATCAGTACTATGATCATACAGGAACACTCCAATGGAGCCAACGCGTGAAACTCCCTTCAATCTATGTTATGGAGTCGAGGCAGTCGTATCAGTGAAAGTCGGACTGCTCAACCTTCGAGTGGAAAGCTTCGATCCATAGAATAATGTACAGAGATTTCGAGAGAACCTTGACCTGCTTGAGGAGGCCCGAGATATAGTGTAATATTCCAAATATTTTTTAAAAATTAATAAATTAGTTTCAATAATTATTTTTAATTACTTTTAGGCTTAAAATCTTATAATTGGATTGACCATTTAGTCTAATAAATGAGATGGATTAATAAATTGGGCCTGAATATTTGAACCGTTAATTAAAATTTAGATTAAATAGTAAATTAATTAGGTAAATATTTATAGTGTATTAAGATTCGTTGATAAAAAATATAAATAAATAAACAAATAAATAAAATATTAAAAATTTAGGTCAAAATTTTAAATAGAGGTAGTTAAATAACTAACTAAATAATAAATATTTATAAAGAGAGATAAATAAATATATATAAATTAATATATTAGAAAAATATAATAATAATAATAGTAAATATAAATAATAATAATAATAATAATAATAGGAAATAAAACAGGTAAAAAAAGAAAAAGAAGAAGAAAGGAAAGAGTGGGAAAAAAAGAAAGAAAGAGAAAAGAATGAAATAAAGAAAAGAAGGAAAGAAGAGGAGGGAGTGAGAGGCGGCAATGAAAGGGGAAGAAGAACACACGGATGGGCAGTAGCCGAGGAAGGTTTCGGCTCATATGAAAACTTTGGGCGAAACCCTCTTCACTATTTAGGGCGGCAATAGGATTAGGGAAAAGGAGGAACGGGAGAGGAACGCACGAAGCAGAGGCCGCCACTGTCGCTAGAAAGTGAAGAGGGAAATTGAGGCAAGTAAACTTCCTACATTGCCAAATAACCTCTGCCTTCATCATTGTTAATGTCGAATATCTGATTCATGCCTTTGTTTGGGTGAGTAATCGGTGAAACGTAGGGTTCTAGATTTGGAGACCCTAATGCAGAGCCACGGCTCTATGAGGAATCAACCCACAAGTTGGGATTAATGATGAATTGGGATTGCATAAATTGTTTAATGGATTCATGTAGTATTAATCTTGCTTGTTGTACCCCTGATTTTGGATATTTTGACGCCGTCGTGGAAACAGAGCATCATGCTCTGTTTCTTATTCGGGTCCGCGTGTGTGTGTAACTCGGGTGGGCCGCGTGGGGAGTGTGTGAATGTTGGGTAGCCATGTGTGCGAGACATTGGAAATCGGGTTTATGTGTGGGTGTTTTGTGACAATTGAATCGGGTAGAGAAGACAAAGAAAAATGCTCTGTTGGCTTCATGCTCGATTGGGACGTTCGGCCATTGGCTGGAAGGGATGGCTTGAGAATCGGGCTTGGTGGGATGCTGCGACTGTGGGCGCTCCCTGTTCTGTGTTGTGTGGGTGCATTGCGGCGTGAGTATGCGAGGTTAGGAGTGGGTGTAGTGTGCCGGGTTGTGAGAAGGCGGTCAGGAGGTGGCGCTGTTACCGTCGCCGGTGGTGAACGGGCAGTGAGGAGGTGGTACTACTGCCGTGCGTTGCAGTTGGTGTGTGTGCAGGGATGGCTTTGTCAAGCCGTGTGTGGTGAGAATAGAGGAGGGTGATGTATGGGTGTGGCTGAGCACATGAGTGTGTGTGTTGGTGTTAAGTGTGAATACACACACACACACATATATATATATATATATATATGTTGACATATATTGATGATAGAACATGTTTATAGGGAATTATGCATGTATGTCGGTATGCTTGAAATACTAATAGTCGATTGCGTGATTATTTCTATATCTCATTGATGAAATCCGGTAAAATCATTCTTCGCGTTAATGTTGGTGGTATGGGCATTTACACACACACACTGGGTATCTATACATATATATGTAATTGTATATACAATTAGGCACGTATATATACTTAGCTATATATATATATAAGTAGGGGATGGTATATTATATGTATATTAATTTATATGGATGAATGTGTTTATAACAAATCTATGAATTGGAGTTTAGCATGCTTGTAATGATAATAACTGTTCAGCTAGTTCAGCTTTTATTCTTATATTTTCTTGGTGTATTTTGAAAAATTATTATTCGCGTTAACTTTGATTGCGTACTTATATTTTCTTGGCACTCTATGGATAAATAAAGGAGAGTGTACGAAGACTCTAAGGTATCCAGACGAATGAGAGTTCATGGGACCTTGGAGTAATCTATACTTTTCTAATACCGATTTCATTCTAGAGGTAGAGATTGCTGATATTAAAGAGGGATACTTATAACCTAGTAACTATAGTAGGTGATGATATTTGAGATATCATTTGACGAGGGGTATCATGGGGGTATCGGCATGCTACGGGTACAGCCTCTGAGAAGACTGTAGGTGTAGTTGAATATCATAGATAACCTTGTTGCACTTACCCAGCTATTGGGAGCGTAAATACGCAGCTTCTGGTTCATTATGGTAGAATAAGGTCCAAGAAAATTCTTATGATCTCGTACAGCGGTGACCTCAAGTCAAGTTGATAATCAAATTCTTATTATCTCGTATAGTTAGTCGAGAGGGATGTTTATAACCTAATGACTTTCGAAGGAGATGATATTTGGGATATCGTTTGACGAGGGGTATCACAAATGGTATCGGCATGCTACGGGTACAGCATCCGGGAGGACTGTAAGGGTAGTTGGATACCATGGATAACCTCGTTGCATCACCCAACTGTTAAATGCGTAAATTCGTGACCTTTGGTTCACAATGGTAGAATAAGGTCCATGGAGACTTCTGTCATTCATACTGTTGTGATATCGTATTGAGTTGACGATCGGATTCGATGGAATCTCTATTGCTTTCTTGATATCCAGTTATTCTTGTGGCTTTGGGGTTGTAGACCCAACTTGTTATTGAATCTCGGACAATAGTTGGTA
The DNA here is from genome assembly GCA_033239525.1 of Nepenthes gracilis. Lineage (NCBI taxonomy): Eukaryota > Viridiplantae > Streptophyta > Magnoliopsida > Caryophyllales > Nepenthaceae > Nepenthes > Nepenthes gracilis. The sequence goes on from BSYO01000001.1 coordinate 21,880,006, forward strand.
CATCGCCTATTATTATTAATTTTATTCCTTTTTATGGTCCGAGATGTTTTTATTATACTCCTCTATTGTTATTTATTTTACTTACTGGACTTTTAACTCACTTTTGTATTTTATTGACTACAGAGTAGACAAGTTAACAATTGGATAAAAGAAATCTAGTGTTATTGTGTAGACTTCAGATAGAGGTGATCTCAGATATTGAGACTCCCAATATAGGGATTTAAGGTTTTGTTGGTTCAATTACTGTTCGATTTTTATTAGATTATTTGTATGATGATTGATATTTTAGAAATTAATGTCATTCATTGAAGTTATTACGGTACTTATTTAATGTTATAAAAAAATTAATGAGATTTACCAAAAAAAATATTTATTTAATGATGCATTTATGTTGACTATTGATGGCATGTAGGATTGAATCGAGTTCATTTAAGTTGTTTGATGATGTGTAATTAATGATTTCGGAGGATTTGTGATTTTTATTATAACGGTCCCGATTGGGTTCGGAGATCCAAGCTCGAGTCATTACACATAGTAAGACTACGCACAACAGCGTACTACTAGTGGGTCGCCCGGTATTACAATAAGGGGTGGAAATCACGTCAGTTCGAAGTAGGAGATTTAGTGCTAAGAAGTATTAAGACCCATTGGTAAAAATAGCGGTTGGAACAAATTCTCCCCAAATTGGGAGGAACCGTTCCTGGTCTCAACCATCCTCAGGAATGGAGCGTATAAGTTATGCACCTAGGAAGAAAGGCTAGTCCCTCAAACATGGAACGCAACCCACCTCAGGAAATACTACCAGTAAATATACATAATACACAGGTATAGTCGATTACACACATCACTTGATATGCTTGTAACATATTTTCTTAATGAAGTAAAATTATTATTTGCTTAACTGTTTTGCATTCATTCTGAGTGTTTGCAAGTCATTTCAGAAATATACAATATCTGGGCTGCCTCTAAGTCAAGTGAAATTATCCCTTCCACTTGCTCAGAAACTCGGTTGAGTCCAAGCAGCCTACTAAGAGGTCGTATTAGAAAACTCGGCGAATCCAAGCAGCCCACTAAAAAGACCTACTAAAAACTCAGCAATGACGCCAAGCAGCTCACAAGTGGCTGAACTTAAAAATTTAGGAGGCTTAAAGAACAGTAAGTATGCAAAGACCCTAGAGGTAGTATCTTCAACTAAAAATTGTCAAAAGATTCAGACATTTTGCTCATGGAGGATAAAACTCCCTGAGAATCTAAGTCTAAGAAAGGACCATAAGCATAGATAAAGAATAAGAGTTGCACAAGGAAAGAACAACTTTTATTGATACGTATATGTTATGTACACCAAAAAGGGAAAGCGAAAAACATATACAATGATAACTAAGGCCGGGGGGTCCAGGTGCAGAGGGGTCTAAGATCTCGTCCTCCAACGGGCAGACAATCAAACCCGCTTGGTGTCAGCACCGGCATTCCTCGGATGAAGTGAGGAAAGTGGAAAATGGGGCACCAACATCTTCATTACGCAGCAACACAGTGCAATGCCATCCCAATACTTCCACTCCAACACAGACTTGAGATCCTTGGCCTTTATTGAAGTCCTGAACTCGGCCTCCAGTTGAGTAATGCTACCCCGGAGGAAAATGTACCGCTACCGCTCGGCCTTTAGTGAATCCTCGAGAGAGATGATTTTACTCTTGGCTTTAGCAAGTTCAAACTCCAGGCACTTATTCCGCTCCTCAGCAGCCATAAGGGTCTACAAGCCCACGAGAAACTGGGCGACCTTATCAATAATTGGAGTAAATCGACCGACCAACTCACAAAATTGTAAAACAATGGTTAGTCATTAAAATACCATCCAGAAAGTAGAAGAACCTAAGGAGGAATAGAGATGTACCTTGAAGAAAAAGGAGCTCTTCGCTAGACTGTCTACTCCGAGGGCTCTAAATTCGGCTGGCATTGTAGCAGGCATTTCTTGCACCACAGAAACCTTAACCCTGGTCTCGGCCGCATGGGCAACTTTACCAAAATCAGAGACTAGGGGCTCAGCCACCTCAGAGTGATCCGCACCCCAATCTCCACTTCAGTAGCACGTGAAGTCCCGGCGACATCCTCGACGGTGACCTCCTCATGGACCTCAATTGGGAGCTCAATTGGACAAAAGATTTGGATTGCAAGGCAAGGAAGCTCAACAGTCTCAGCGACAGGCAACTCCACAGCCTCGCTTTCCTCGGCCTCAGCAATTGTCATAGTGATCATCATTGTTGCAACCTCGACCTGATTCGCCTCAACCTCCTCCTTTGCCTGTTCCTCAGTCATGCCCTTGAATGGATTGTCAATCCAATCCGAGGACTACCCAGTAAAAATAGAGGAAATATCAGGCACGGGCTCATCAAGAGAAGGATGGGCAACGGTTGGTTTCGCGAACAAGCCTATTCCTCGGAGGGCTGCTCCACAAGCTCAACAACAATTGATGGCCCAGCACCTTCAACTCCTCGGACGGGCCCATTCTTCCTTATCAGCCGCTCAAGAAGAGCTGAGTCTCATCATCAGAGGAAGAATACTAGATGATCACAGTGGGACGCTCCAAAGTCTCCGTCTGGTGGCTCTTCTTTGGCCGCTCGAACGGCTCCTCGATCCTCAGAGCTCTGCTCTTCTTCTTCTTTTCCAAGGGAGCAGAAGGAGCGCCAGAGTCCTCGAATTGAGGTTCCCACTTGGCCTTCACTTCTTTTCCAAGCCACCTATTCTTCTTATTCTCATTAAAAGAACTAAGGTTGATCAGCAGTAAGTCCGTAAAGTCCTTTGCAGTAGCCCTTTCCTTGGGCGTGACGTCCTTGCCAAACTTGGACTCCATGTTGCCCCAATCATTGGGGATAGCCTAATTTTTTCGAACTTCAATGAAAAAGATTTTGTCCTTCCACCGCTTAGTGGAATCAGGCTTTCCACCGCTGTTGGCAAGGAACTCACGGCGAGAAGTGATTACGGTCCAATCCTACCCATGTGTAAACCTCATAATGGTCTTGTGATAACAACGAGCAAAGATGCAAAGTGAGACAAGATCCCTCACAGCGTTGGGTTAAAGTCTAGCCATAGGAACTCGGAGGTCCCTCATCAACTCAAAGAACTCCAGGGGTATGGGATATCAAAGAGCACCCTTAAAGTGGATTTCGTAGACGGTAATAAAATCGTCAGGAAGACTGCAGACCCTCTCATGGGCGTTAGGAACCACCATGTCCATGATCTTGGAATCCTATACCCTGCTCGAATGGCGTTGGGATTTGCTAGAGTCAACAAGGAAGTAAGGCCATTAGGATGTCTGAGAAATCAAAAAAGGAGGAGGAAGAAATCGTCGGAGAAAGTGTGGGAGTCGCAAAGAAAAATTTTGAGTTTTTGAATTTTGAAGCTATGAATGAAAACTGCAATGGAAAGGAAGACTTAAGCAGTCAGTAAATTCAAAAGATGCGCCTCATTAAATACCCTGTCACGTGTGGGCTCCCCAGGGAACGTTGGCAATGATGGCCCTTCCCTTCCCAAGGCCACAATTAATGCGCATCTAATACGTCATGATGGTGCACTTTAATGCGCCAAGTGGCGGCACAACGCAGTGCCTCAGACCTGAGACGAAAATCCGCGGACAACGCCCGTACAGATTATTGGTTCCAACAGTGTCCTTGGATGATTTCCTTAATCATTAGGCTATAATCACATCATCAGAAATACTCTGGCTGAGTCGTTCAGGAAACGTTCATGGATACTTGGAAAGCTTGCTTATGAAAATTGAAGCATTAAACCGCGGACAAGAAGGGACGTTCTCAAAGGTCAGGTCAATTTCAGAATCGTACATGCCAAAGGTTGAGATTCTTAAACCTCTTGGTAAGGGGGGCTAGTGATGGATGGTGATACCCAAGGACAATCAAGGAACTTGTTTCCAAGAATTAGGCATGCGTTCTAAAAGGCTCACGAGGCTGATTTGGCTCAAAATACTAATCCCGAGGACTTGATCCAGAAGCCCAGGGAATTGAAATGGTCCGAGAGGTTGACTTTACTTTGGAAGCCCAATGACTCCAATAAAACCCCGAAGACATGGCGTAGAGGATAAGGCTTTAAGAGCCAGAGGATTTAATGCTGCACAAGTCCTCAGTTGGAACTCAAGGTCGTTTGTCGCTAAACGTCCACAAACTTGACAAAGACAAAAGACCTCGATGAAGACGAGGACATTTTGGGCTAAAAATCCGCAGATTTGATGAAGGCGTTGCCTTCATCAAGGATGCGGACTCTGAAAATTCTCCAACGGCACAGCACAGAAAGAAAACTCAGGACGGCCAAGGACGCCAGCTCAAAGGGATGACGTACGCAAAAACATGCACGATCTCTACAACACGCAATCTCCACAAGAAATGATGGCCTGCAAAACACGCATGATCACTACAAAAAGTGACGTCTTACAGAGTAAGCCAGTATGCACGCAACCTTTCCGATGCAGCAAAAGGGATTTGTAGAGTTGGTGGCGACTTCCTTGCACACGACACCCCCACGTGGCTACTCCACGTAGGAAGATTCAACAACTATATAAACCTTCATTGTGCACCTAACTAAGGATCCCCAAATTTACTTCACTTGCATTTACTCCCATAGAGAGAGAAAGAGCGAGCCACTTACACTTCCAACTATGAGAACACTTGTGTTTATAAGAGTGATCCTTGGGATTCACCGTATATTTTGCTCTTCCCCTTTATACTCAAATACTTGGATAGTAGAATTATTCTTGAATTTAAAATCACATAATTTTTTTCTCTCTTTAGTAGAGGGATTTTCATGTAAAAACGCCATGTGTCGTCCTCTCTCTTTTCCTTCTACTTACAAACTCAATCTTTGTGTTGCTCTACATTTGGATCATTTTCCATACAGAAACCAAGATCCGAGAATGTAACAATCTTATATGATTTCGTTACATCTTATTAAAAGATTTATTTTTTTTAACAAACTCAATATTTAACTAAAAGTGACATCTAAGCTATCAAAAATTTTACTCATGAACTTTTTATAAAATATAATATAATTTTGAGTTATGAGTACAAGTTACCCGTAACTTCTTCCAAGCACAAGGCACGTTAAGGCCAACGTAGTCATGGTAGGTAACCCAATAGCTATTACGGGTGTATTCGGTAATTCAAAACAATTAAATATTTTTTTAATTTTAAAAAATAAAAGTTAGTAAATATTTTTAAATTTGTCCCTTTTTAATATAAAAAATTTTGAAAAGTAGCTTTTCAGTTTTTCTAAGTTTTCTAGTTTCTTATTTTTGAATTGAAATTTGAATAACTCAAAAATATTAAAGAAATATTTTTAAAATTTTTTACAGTGACTATGAACTAATTTTTTTTTACAATTTTTTCAAATCCTATTTATGCAATTATCTTTTAATAATGTGTTGATGGGACGATAGAAATTGGCTGACCCTGTAAAAAGACCTACAAATTTGGCGGTTGGCTCAAGAGGCATACAACCCATAAGTCCAGAAACTAGTCAACGCTTCCGTTGATCGAAAACAGCACTTCGGCTAGTCAGCTACGGCCTAATCCGGCTACGATCCAATCCGGACGACTCACAACATTATTCCGACGCATTGATGATCACATGCTTTAACCGACCAAAACCTCGAATATTGTCCCAAATTGCAATCTCTCTAAAAATGGAAGCTCCCAACTCAACGTATCTCCCGTAACGGCTATCCCAATATTTGTCACGTGTCAGTATCTCCCCAAATAAGAAAGGAATCCCCTTCAACTGATTGCAGTTGCCTAAATCGGCGTCCGCAATCCTCATGTTATCCCACCAAATTTGCACGGGGCAATGGGTAGCTAGCCTTGCCACCAAAGCAAGGCTAAGCCGGTCCAGAAGCAATAAAAAGCCCTTATGACAAATTCCAATAACTTGCTCACATCAATGTCTACAGTGATACAGATACCAACCCTCAAATGCTACTTCTAAAGAGTTCCTGTAAGATTGTGCTCTATCCACAGAGCCTCAAAGAATTCCCATGCCATTCTCACCCCTTGCCATCAAAGATACTCCCATGAGTGCACTGCCACAAAAGTAGCTCCACGTAGGGCGTAACTACCGAATTAGACTCAAAAAATTTCCTCCTTACATCATCATTAGTATATTTTTATTCTTCCATCTTTCATTTCCAGAGAAAGATGACTAATTTAAGCGTTAAAGGATATATTGGGAGCGAGTCTTACCAATCCTCTGACCTCTCATTTTTAAGTTGTGGTGTGTAGGGTCTTGGCCAAGGAGCACAGGGACTGGATCTGTTTCAACTCGATTCGAAGACTTAGCAGCATTCTAAGCCGTCAACAACCCGGATCTAAGACGCATCATGTGTGATTGTTAAAATATTAATTTTGTTACGCCTCTAGATTCGGGTTATTATACGCGTTAGGAAGCCACTCGATCTTTTGTGTCAAGTCAAATTAAAGTTAATCCGATCCTATCTCTTCGAACAAGAGATTGAACCGCTCTTCGATATATATTTCGACGATCAAATCAATGATCTTTCTCGAAAAAAAGAAAGATGTAATGTCGAGAGATGCATGCGAATAAGGATGACGTTAGTGTCGGAGGTTGTGCTCGATAAGGAGCGACTTTAAGATATTGGTACACTCAGTGGAGAGTGACTTGAGAATGAAAAATGTCTCTTTGGAGGCTCCCTTTTCTAGTAAAGAGATGTTCTTCGCTTTTTCTACCTCTGAACCCCCCTCCCTTAAATAAGTAAAGGGATGTTTATAGTGCAGGTTGATGATTCAAATTTTTCTAGTTAGGGATAACTGTCCAATAAACCATCTGAATGGATAATGACAAATCGGTTGGTTATTCTAACCAGTTACGATAAATTGTTTCAACAAGCAAGATTGGGTCGTCTTGATTGGCTGATGAGATTACTTTGGCCGATTGGGCCAGCCGAGATGTTGCTTGGACCTTGGGGCTGACAGAGACGTGTTGTGGGTCGACTACCCTCCGAATCCATCATCCGTCCATGAGCCTTTGCACCAAGTTAACCAAATTATTGTTGTACCCATTAATTTTATAAGTTTATAGAATATAAATATGTTTATTTATAACTAATAAATTTTAATTTATAACTAAGTTTATTTATATTTTTTATTTTTTTGTTTTGGGTTAATACTTTTACAAAAATTATTAAATTGAAATAAATTTAATATATATTTTTAAAAATATTATTACAAATATGAAAATTTAAAAATCTGATCTTTTAATCAATATGAAGAGTATTTCATACTTATAATATTTATATTACCGTTTAATTTTTTTATGATTTAAAAAATATATTAATTTAATAAAAATTAAATTAACTATATTATAATAATTTAAATAATTATTATTATAAAAAAATAATATATTATTAATATATATTTTTGACTTATTGATAATTAAATAAATGGTTGAAGCCATAAAAAATTTTATGTTAACAAAATTAGGCTTGAATAATTGATTTTATAAGTTAGTTGAATTAATTAATTTTAATTAATAAAATTAAATTTGAGTTTGTATAAATAGATTGTTTAATTTAGTTGAAATGAGTGATGTGTTATTAAATATTAAATAAGCATGTTACATGCATAAAATACATAAATACATATTATTTTATATAATAAATTATAGTTAATTATCACATTTGATATCTAATTTGTTATTATGTAGATGTATTTTTTAATATTTTTTATAATTTTAAAGCAAACTATCATAAAATAAATTTAATTAGTTAATTTATTATAAATATATATATTTTATAAAATTATTAAGTAATTTATCAAAAAATGTTTTTTTATCTTATATTAAGTAATTAATAATTTATAAAATAATTATTAATAAATATTAATTTATTAAAATATTTAATATGTCAGTTATTTAATAGAGTGATTTTAACTTATTTTCGTAGTAATAATATTTATATATTTATTTGTATATAGTATGAAAACTATAAATAAATAAAAATAATTAGTTCATAGTAACAATATTTATATATTTATTTTTATCAATATTATTAAAAATAAACATTAATCTTATTTTTATTTTAAATTTTTTATTTTTTTGTATTAATATTTGTTGCGTCTCGAGTGTCAGTGGTTGTTATGCAATTAAGAAGCGCCGGGTTCCGATCACAAGGTGCGTCAGGCGGTCCTCGGTCTCGTGTATCTCCTAACCTGGATTTACACAACACAAACAACAAATAAGAGGTCAAAGGTTCGGCGAAATTTCTCCCACCACGGCCACTTCGACGCTCAAGTCAGCAGATTCCCGCAATAAACGAAAATGGCGCAAGCGATGGATGGTGCGCTGATGAATGCTGATGAAACGTGAGTGATGTATATATTTTAGCGTGGAAGCCATGAGGAGCCGGAGTTGCAGAAGGCCTGACTTCCTTATGCACCAAGATGGGTGGCTAACCTCCCGCTGCCTAAACGGACTTGGAAATATTGATCGTGAGAGAAGCTAGCTCGTTCGTGGACACAGGATGTGAGTTTTATCTCAGTTCGATTACTTTTCTCTCTTGTGATCTATTCAGTGGAGGAAGGATCAGGAATTCGGATCCCCTTTTCTGTGGAAAAAGGGAGCTCTTATAGTCTCCTCCACAGTGGATTCTGGGCGCCAAAATACCTGTTGCTAGGATTTCATTACTTTTGGTCATTGTCATTGACCGCTACCACAAGCCACTTTTTGTCGTTTTGTGGTCGTGGGCGGAGCTCGAAGGCTACGCCATGCACGGTCTTCCCGAGTTGGGATTGGCTTCTTCTTGTCTGCAGGCGAGCTAAGCCAGTTAGTTGGCCGCTTCTTCATTGGCTGGCTTTTCCTCTCCCTTGTTTGTTTTCCGACATTTTATTAATACGCAACTTCTGATTCGTTTGTCGCTTCCGCCTTTCTTGGTGCCATATCTCCCATGGGCAGTTGGTGGCCAAAATCATCTTGCTCGTATGACAGCATTCTTTCGTAAGCCTTGACATAGGACCCAACAATATTAATAAAAATAAATATATAAATATTATTTTTTTGCCTACAGCTGAATAATTAGTATGAAAACTTATTCAACGACGTTAGGTTAATTATACATGGTTTGTTCACCATATTTAGCCTGTCAATCACCATATTTATGTCTTTCCTTTTTTATTTAATATTTTTTAATGGTTCATAATTTATATTTAAAAATAATTTTAAAATATATAATAATCGGCTCTTTTCTTTTCACTGTCATATAATATATCTATTTTAATATTTTTTAAAGAAATCTCATCAAATTTTATTTTACATTTTTTTAAAAAAATCAAATAGAAGTGGGGCGTTATATTTTGGACGGATGAGATCGAACAGTCCCCATGGTCCCCGATTCCCAATCAGCGCTGTCATCGCGATCAACATTATTGGGACAAGCTGGGATGATGACATTTGACCAGAAAAGACGTGTACGGTCCTCAACGGTATTAAATTTATGCTAAATCATTTTAGCATAAGACAGACCAGTAAAAAAAATTCATTTTAATTTTAGTTTTATTATTAAATTTATACGAAATAAAATATCTTAAAAACCATAAATTTAAACTAATTGACAAATTTTTAATTTTAACTATAAATTCGAAAAAAAATTAAGTATCGAATTAAAATGAGCTAAAAAAAATAATATTTAATATATGTTCGACTCACTTATAAATATATTTTAAATAAAATATCTATATTTAAAGTATAATCAAGTGATACTTGTACATATTTAAACCAAAATATTGGTGCATTGATATATGCCTGATCAATGCTCATGTACAGCATGGGATTAGTATCTCCACCCGATTTACGCCTGATCAGCGTATATACATCGATTTTTTATATTTTTGTATTTATATTTTATATAGAGTTTTTAATTGAATTTAATAATAAATATTATAGAGAATTAATATAATATATCTAAAAATATCATAATATATTATCAATAAATTAAAAGTCAAACATAATATTTACGGATAAAAAAGTGACATCTGATACTAATTATAGGACATAATTTGTACTCGACCCAATAAAAGGTTGTAAATAGTGCAGTTTAATATTTAGCTATATAAAAATAATTACAACCCGTATTTTAATATTCATTAATTATTGATGAGATTATCGCTAATTCTTGATTTTTCTATGTTAGTATAATTTTTGTATGCTAACTTGTATGATTTTTTTTATGTTTTCTACATTTGTACATTTTTAGACATGTTTAATTATTAGTACATTTTTGTTTGGTTCTGTTAGTATTTTTATTCCATGGACATTATTTAAATTTGGTATCATGTTACATCTTATATTTGAATATTTTAACTATAATTAAAATATTTTTTCTTACTTATAATTCAAAATCAAATAGTGTTGACTTTTAAGCCACTTTTAGGTGTGACTTTTGAATTTTGTGACTAGACAATAACATTACTATTCGGATCGTTTAACAATATTTACATCCCAATATTTGATTTGGGTTTATATCAATTAAATAAATAATAGATTTTTGAGTCTTAAATTAAGAATTTGAATTTTAAACTAAATACAGGTCTTAAAATGAGGTAAATTTAGATTTTGGGATTAGAAATGATTGACCATAACACTATCGTTCACTTTGGATAAGATTAGTATCGCTATCTTCCATCCAACTAGCCAGGATTGATAAATCTTCAGGAGACAGAGCATCAAATTGTCCATTTTCTAGCCTCACAATATATAGTACTGATATATATTATATTATATGATATTTTTTATGGTCATTCATATTTTGTGTTTATTTATTTATTTATTAGTTGTACCTCTTAGTAGATCCCGACATCAATATATTTATTTATTTTAATTAATTATCAAGAAATAATTGAGGCTTTAACTTGAAGATTTTTCTCATGAGAGATACATTGACTCTTTGACCCTTGTAAAAATTTGATCACAAGATTTTTATCCAAAAAAATATAAATAAACAAAGTATAAATTTATCTATATAAAAATATAAAATGTTATGCACAATGAAACACTAATATTACTCAATATGTACTTTAAATGAATATAAGTATTTTATGTGTGAAAAATAGAGATCGTGTATATTACCGATTGAGAGTAAAATTCAAAAATAATACTCGTGTTAGATTTGTATTTATCGTTCTCACATAATTTATTTGGTCTTTAGAAAATTATATCATATAGTTGATAAATTAAAATAAATATAAATAATACCTTTTTAAAAATATTGTGAAGTTACTTTTACTTGAAATTTAAATCGAATTCAAATAATGTTTTACACTAAAATATGTACAAAATATTAAATAATGTTAGTTTGAATTTCTAGTATATACTTCTACAAATTATCCAAATTTAAAGAATTATTATTTATAAATTATAAATCAAAATTTGTTGTATAATATATCTAATGGGTATTGATACCCAGAACCTAGTTGAAAAATCCATTTTCACGAATTGAAACTCTTGGCCAAGAAGCACAAGGATGCCAATTTGTCCTAAGAAAAGTAGTGGCCAAAGACTCTCTTAAGGCTCGAGAACTTATGGAAACAGTCAAGGACTCTACTTAATCTGCAAAGTCGCCGTGTCAGAATTGGTAGCTGACTCTGTTAGTTGCAAGAAGGGATGAAAGTGACGTCTTAAGGACGATGATAGTTTTTATAAAGTACGTGCATCCTAAGAAAAGCAGTTGACTTTCAAAGTCAATAGGATTTGCAGAGCACCATGATGAGTTTAGCAAAGTTGGTAGCAGACTTTCCTACACATGCAAGCCACTTGCATGGAGTAGGTGGCCGCCGATTAGTATAAATATGCAAAGCAAGCACCAAAGCAAATAAGCTTCACAAAAGAGTGAAAAAGGGGAAGAAGTTGCTTTCTCTCAATGTTTTCACTCTCTTTTGTAACTCAAACTCTTTGTAATGAGTAATCTATATAGTGAAGTGATTTATGGATTAAGAGTTTCATGATTTTTTTCTCCCTTTAAGAGATTATTTTTCATGTAAAACATAACGTGCCACTGCTCTCTCACTCTTTCCCTCTCTCTAAAATTCTTTGGCTTTTTTAGATCTTCATCCATACGACAATCAAGATTCGCGGATATAACAATATTTATAAAAACCTTACAATGACAAGTTTCCATAAATAATATTTTTTAGATTTTCAAATGATTATAAAATTAAACTAATTTAATTTTATAATATGTATAATTCTCATCTTCAGGTTATTAAAATTTATGCGTCCCTGGTTCTCGAGTATTGGTACTAATTGGAGAGTCTTCCATTCTTCCACTGTGGATTGAAGTGGAGTGGGTTCCGATCTCTATCGTTATTAACTTTGAACTTGCACACCGCAATTACAAATACGAGGTTAGAGAAAGACAAAAATTACTCTCACCATATATTTTTCGATACTCAAATTAGAAATCTTTTAAGAGAATAGAAAGATATTAAGAGGATGCGATGAATGTATATGCACATATAACGGTGTAGCGTTTGGATGCGCCGATAGAGGAACGGCTTAAAGGTGCATCCGACAAAAGGGCGGCGTAGAGGTGTACCCACGGAGGACAACTTAAATGTGCACCCGCAAAAGGCGATTTTGAGGTGCGCCTACAGAGGTGGGCTTAGAGGCGTGCCGGCAGAGGGTAGCTTTGAGGTGCGCCTGCAGAGAACGGTTTAGAAGTGCGCTCGATAAAGGGACGGCTTAGAGGTGTGCCCGTAGAGGATAGTTTTGAGGTGTGCTCGACAAAGGGGTGGCTTAAATGTGCACCTACGGTGGCAGTTTTGAGGTGCATCAGCAGACGGCGGCTTTGAGGTGTGCTCGATAGAGGGGTGGCTTCGTGGTATGCCCGAGAAATGGGCGGCTTTGTGGTGCACCTGCAAAAGGTGGTTTTGAGGTGTGCCCGGCAAAGAGGCGACTTAAAGATGTGCCTGCAGAGGGCAGATGGATGGTTTAGAGCTTCGCCCGCGGATGGCGGCTTTGAGGAGAAGGACTAAGTTGCACCGGTGAGTCAACATTTTAGTTACCTGAGTGGAGGGTTAACTCTTGAATAGCGAGCTCCTGACTCTAGGATGGAGGGATCGTGGCACCAAGATGGAGGGCTCCTAGGTCGGAGGGTTCTGTCTTTGGGACAGAGGATTGAGGGCCTTCGGAAGGAAGGAGGGTTGAAAGCTCCCGATGGCGGAGGGTTGAGGGATTTCGGATGGGAGGAGCGCTAAGAGCCATTAGCAATGGAAGGCTGATGGCCTCCGGACGGAGGAGGGCTGAGAGCCTCTTGGCGGTGGAAGGCTGCTGGCCTTCGGACGGACGGAGAGTTGAGAACCTTCTGGCCGCGGATGGCTGCTAGTGTCCGGACAGGTGGAGGGCTCACGGTCTCCTAGTTGGCGGAGAGCCGATGGCTTCTAGATAGGAGGACGACTGAGGAGCTTTCGGATGGGAAGAGGGATGATGGCCTCCTAGCAGCAGATCGCTGATGGCCTCCTAGGAGGAGGGCTAAAGGTCTCATGGTGGGAAGAGAGTTGGTGGCCTCCTAGCCGCGGAGGGCTGATGGCTTCCAGACGGGAGGAGAGTTACATGCCTTATGGTGGGAAGAGGCCTAGTGGCCTCCTAGCCGCCATCTCGCTCTCGTTGGAGATTGGCTAGCAAGGGCTACGCCCTTCTTCGAGCCATTTGGAGTCTCGAGGAGCTTTTTGAGCTTATTTAAACTTATCCTTCAAAGTTTGAGAATACTTACTTTTATAGTAAAATTTACAAATATATTATTTCTTCAAAAGTAATGTGGAACTCTTCATTTTAAAATAATTATACTAGATTGTGGGTCTGCTGTGAGACTTAGCCTCTTGGACCCATGGTTATTGAACCCATTAAAAATATATTCATATAAAGAAATAATTTTACATAAAAATTTATAATTTTTAAATTTAAATATATTTTATCCATTAATATTATAATCTCAATAGATATATTTATTATCATCAAAATAATTTAAAAAAATTATGCTAAGAATTCCTCTTTTTTTTTTGAAGATGACAAATGTTTGCTAAAATTGTATGTATCTATGAAAGCATAACATCAAATATATTTTTTAAATAGATAGATTAATACATCAAATATAAATATTCTCTACCTTTATTATCATCAAAATAAACACATAAAAGGATCCCCATTTTGAAAATAAATTATGCATATAAAATATATCACATATTAATCGTTCCAATTTCTTTTATAATAACACAAAATTATTGTACACAAATTCAAGTTTTTCAAATATTCATAGAATATTTTTAATCATTCAATTATTGTAAATAATCTACAATAAGCACATAAAGAATTTATTCTCAAAGAATGATTATTTTTTTTTAAAAAACAATTATTTCCAATGGTTATAAAAAAATTAACTTATTTTTTATATAAATAATCTAATTCAAACACATTAACATTTTAATTATTAGTGATACAATATTGATGAGTATGTCACCATGAACCTACTCGAATATTGAGACTTATGGTGAAAAGGCTATTTGAAAGTCACGACTTAGGAGAAAATCCCCGCAACTCAATGTTCGAGATCGCACAGTTTGGGATTGCTTGCCAAGGTATGGGCCAGCCCAACAGTCCGCCATGAATGGCCCACGATTAGTTTTTCTCATGCGTTGAGGAAACTTTGTATACTTGTTTAGTACAAATTTGGCAGATATTCTAAAAATATTTGCTCACGATTTGTACGTTCTTTCCTAAAGTGGCAACTGTCATACCAAGTACATCCATGATCTCGTCAAAGAATGAAGTAAATCCTCTGATTAGTCACAATTGCCATGACAAGGACCCACGATCACGTAATCGTTTCCCAAAAGAAAATTACCATTAACAACCACCCATAATTATTTACACAGCTCAACAATCCTGCATAGATAGCCGTCTACCAACCTTAGCGCCCAACGGCCTAAACACAATAAATATCCATTTACTCTCACAAGTAAAGATATTTGACGTGAGTATCGAAAAATATGTTGGGGGTAAGTCCCGCCAATTCTCTGGCCTCTTATTTTTTTTGGTTGTGTTACGTAAGGTCCAAGTTCGAAGAGATGGAAATTAGATCATCTCCAATTCGACCCAATGTAAAAAATTGAGTAATTTTTTAACCCGTATAATAATTTTGATCAAGAGACGCATCAAATACATTTAAATATATTCTCAAAGTGACATATTTTCATAAAACATTAAAGTCTCTAACACAAAATTAACTCATGTTAATCATATTAGATTGTAAAAAATCAACACAATTAACCCAACTTTTATTAGTGATGAATAAAATATTGTATATATAATTTATTCTAATAATTTTACATTTTAAATTATTTTCAAATGAATCATATTTACCATCCTTACTTTTACAAAAGGTAAAATTTAAAATATCATGGATCATATATTTTGAATATCCACTATCCAAGAATATTTTTTCTTCTTTATAATAGAATCTCAAGCATACCTACAACAAAAATCAAATTACTGAGTTTGATATTCAAATTTATTTAGGTCCTTTTTCTAAGATACTTTTGTTTAACATTGTTTTTAAACGTTATTTTAATCTTATCATACACGAATCATTTTTCAATTACGATTTTATCCAAATTGCCTTAATCGTTAGTACTTTGGCTAAAATTCTATTAATACCGTTGACCTTTTTCTTAACAAATTTTATTCATTCGGCCTTAAAAATTTTCTTTAAAAAATATTTTTATGGCTTTTTTTTTATCAAAATATAATGGTGGACAATCATATTTATAGGTCAATATTTCACATATTCAAAATAAATAACATTTCAAAAAAGGATAACTAATTTAAATATCGAAAGATAATTTGAAGAGTGAGTCTCACCGCTTTTCTATGACTTATCGTCTTTGATTGTGAGGTGTATGTCCAAGTTGAATAGCACGAAGATCAAGACCCACGTCCGCATGAACTTAAAACCCAGTTGAACTCAAATCAATTAAAAATTCAGATCCAGGATGCATCAATAACGTTTCTAAAGTTTTTGATTTACTTTTTCAATATTAAAGATCTTTTAAATTTTTTTGTTACCATGGTCAAATAAGCATTACTTGTATTGTAATCTTTTTCTTTGAATATTTGGAAGTAATTAATTTTCTTTATTGTTTTTTTTTATTTTTAAATCTCTTGATAAATAACTCTTGTGATATAAGTGATCTAATAAGCTCTTTCATAGATAACTAGTTCAAGTCCTTTCATTCATGATGACCATCACCTTTGTATCTCATTCATTCGGTAAAGACTCGAGAATTTTTCCACATGCTCCCTACTACATAGAGGCTTTTCAAGTATGCTAATCTATTAACAATGACTTCAAATAAAACAATTCATAATTGTGCAGAAGAATATTATTTCAGTTTTTCAAACTTGATTAGTTTTTAATATATAATTTTAAGAATTTTTAAAATTTTATGAGCCGTTTTAAAAATTTTCACTTTATTAAACCCATTTTGGTCCAAAGTATGATAAAATAAATTCATTGCCTTTGCATAAGCATTGTAAAGTTTTATTTAACTATCATTCTAATTTTTCATTAGTTTAGAAACTTCATCATTACAGATAAATTCTTTTAATATTGATTCAATATGCTTGGTTTGACTCATTTCTCATGAAAATGGATGACTAATTTTAACTACACTCATTCTAATTTTTCAATATGTATACTTAATTTCATTAAAAGTTTATGTTCTAAAAGTGGATTGATCTTTAATATTAGAGTTATTAAATACCATGTATATAACAAAAAGTTAATTTAACAAAATCATCAAAAAAATAAGTTAAAATATAAAATAAAACCATCTAAACAATTAAAGTTATTAAACCTTAAGTCTAAGAGACAATCTTAGATGCCAATTATTGTCTCAATAATAATCAATACAAGAGGGGATGGATTAGGTTGTTTTTAATTCAAACAATTTCTTTTTGTTTGAGTATTAGATATATGAAATTAAAATAAATGAGATAAATAAATAAATAAATAATGTACAAATATCTAAAACTAAAGAGGAAATGCTGATATGAATATACAATAAAAAAAAGAAATGTAAATAAAAATCAAAAGATTTCAAAATGGTTCGAATATCAAATTTAAAATTATTTATTTTAAATATACGATCTAATAAATTTGAATATAAATTGTTTTTCAATTTTCTTTTTTTTTCTTTTCTTCTTCTTCTTCAAACTCTAGCCATTGACCTTCCATCTGTCACATTAATATTCTTTAGATACATCTTGTCTTGTGGAATGAGCTTATCTTGCATGCATATCTTGCAATATATATACTCTTTTGATATAAGTTTTCCCACATAGATAGCATTCTCACGATAATTAGGTACATATCTTACAATAAGAAGAATTTTGGTGACACTTTATTGAGCGTAAAGCATATACTTTCAGAGCCAATAATCTTAAAATTCTCTTTATTTTCAAACCCGGTGTAATCAAACTCTTCATCATCGTTTAAGATGATGAAATAATTTTGGTCAATATAAATATATACGCAAGTGGAGCAATTTAAAATCTAACTAGTTTCATATTTAGAGATATAAAATTCATTTATACTTCTATAGATCACTATCATCATTTGTGATTGTGCAAGTGTTATTATTCTCTTCCTCTAAATTATGCTTTTGTTAAAACTCATAAAGATTGTCATATCCTTTCTCAATTTCTGACACTTAACTAAATATGATCACTCTCTTTCTTTTTTGTACTCTCTAGGATTTGATTATGCTCATACTCTTAAATCACCATCCTCTCCTGAAGAATCCTTTCTCTACTAAAATTTTTCACAACCTATTTCTCTCAACATAAGAGTTTTTAATTGCTGTAAAATTTTTAATTTTACAAACTAAAGTAGTCACATAATCTAATTTTAATATAAATCTACCCATAATTAATGTTTGAACAAAAGGTCTATCAGATTTGGGTATGAGTTTAATAATAGCAATTCCCTTTATTCTTCTTTATACATCTATAAAAATATTTAAAATTTGGGACAACTATTTATTCAAACCACTTGGAAGAAGGAGATTTATGCCTTATTTGTCTTTTAGTGAACTCAAATTCATCTTTAGTAATAATCTAGTGGTCATATTGTAAATTAATGAATAATAATTAATGACACCTTTTTGTTAATATTGAACAAGCCAAAATTAACGATGAACGTGAGTTTTATATTAATATCATAATCGACCTAAATAAAATAAATAATTTAACCCCATGACAAAAATTCCACATCATTAAATGGACGAAAATATAGTCAATACATGTGTAAGGAATTATGTCTATACTAAAATCAGAGTAAACACATAACCAAATAAGAAAATTTGAGTCATACTATATCACTGGGTAATAGCATTTCAAATTGCCGTACGATACCAATTCCAACAATCAAAATTTAAATAAACATCCTAAAACTATTACTCTAAATAGTATACAACAATAAAATATTCATATAAGTTTTTTTCCTTAAATTAGCAACTTGACAATAATCCTTACCTATATTACCTGAATTGACTAATTTGAAGGGGGTTAGTGAAAAATAAAATTAAAAGTGAGTCGAAAGCTCATCCAAACATATAATTGCATAATTTAACAAATAATTTACATTAAAATATGTTAAAATGAACAATGGATTAAATTTGAGTACAATATCATGAATTTTCATAATAAATATGCATAAAGTTTTAATTTTTCTATTTGATTCTTAATCAAATGTGCCATGTAAGTTTTGTTCAAACTTCATTACTTCTTATGGATTAATGGCCAGTAGGGTCTTATCGACAAAATGAGCAAATAATCAAAATTCAAGTTATATTTATTTTCATACAACTAAAAGCTTTACGCTATTATTTAAAATCTATTAATGGGCTGTTATATATATCACTCTGTAAACGGGGTCAAACACCACTTTCACCTGCAGATAATAGTATCAAATATCGATCATCATTATAATATACTAAGGTGTGTTATAATATATCACAACTGATTTTTTTTCAAAAGTCTGATATATAAAGAAATTAAAACTCTATATAATTTTACACAATCCCTATATTTTCTCTTTTTAAAGAAAATATTCTTAATTTCTTAATAAATTATATAGTTTTTTCTCAAATTATTTCAATTCCTTATCATGCAGTGTATAAAATTTGTATAAAAATTTAATTGTGACATTTTAAAGTATGTAAGAGTAGTATTATGAAATTTTAACATATGATTGTTGTGTAATTCAGAAGGTGTAGTAATCATAAATAGTTTGTTGAAATTTGTTACCTCTTTTTAACTCTAGGCATGCAAGGAAAGATAACTAAAATTTTAAAATATACAAGCATAATTTAAAATTTTAAAACTTGTTAAAGCATGACATATGAAATTCATCACATTTAGAGGCATTAAATTAGAAATCCAACACATGCATAATTATATTTATAGAGAAATAATTTAACAAACCAATATACATGAATTAAGAATATGATTTTTACAAAAATGGTAAAATGTGAGAGTGAGAGTTTATGCATATGAAGTTTAAGTATTTTAACTATAAAATTATGTCATACATGGATATTTGAAATAATAATTTCTAAGAAGTGAAAATAATTTAGTAACAAAGAAAATGAGGTTTCAGAAACACTTACCTAAATTTTAAAATTCTAAAATCTTGCTTTGATTTGCTTTAATTAACCTTTCTAATTTTCTTTCTCTCTTTCATTCTCTTTTCTTCTTCTCCTCTCTTCTTTCTCAAAATTTGATAGAAAATAATAAAAAATCAGCCGATTATGATTTATATAATAGACTAACTCACGTATGCTCGTCTGGTATGCATCAGGCCCTGCGGTAAAAAATAGTGACGCACGAGTGTCACAGCAAGCATGCATTAAGGCCAACATTCTATCACAGTGCGTTCGAGCATCATTTTGGCATGTATCAAGTGTGAGCTAATATGAAAAATGCGCTTGAGTCCAAGTGAGGCGTTTGTCAGGCATGACTTCTCACCCAGATTACACACATACGCATGTCAATCGTTGATCAAATATCCTTCAATTTGATGAAACTCGATTCAAAATTGACTTTGACCACCTTAATCTTTCTTGATTTTAATTTTATTTATTTTAATTTAATTAAAAATAATTAAAATTTAAAATTTAAAACTCGTTTTTAGACATATACTGTGATGAATAAATGTTTTTTTAGCTTTGTCCACAAACCTTATGGTATAATCTCTATAATAAGAATCAATCTAAGTGTACTTATTGCTTATTTCCGAATCAATTGTCAATGTTTCTCACTTATTTCTTTAGTTTTATCTTTCACAAATGCCCAATTGAGATATTGTTGCACAAAAAGGTCTTGAATTGTATAACTGTCACAAATTAAAATTGCTCTATCCTATGAAATACAAGAACATCAAATTTAACATAAATTTTGATATGATAATTACCACCATATACATCAAATCTAATGGAGTTTACTGTGAGACTTTACTCTCCCAACTCAAAATCCATTGGCTTTGATATCATTTATTGATATTTTAAAAACCCATTCACGAAAATAAAAACAAACACAAGAATAACATAATCTTTTAATTTTTGGTAATAAAAAATCATCTCAAAATGAGAAGGAAAAAAATATGAGTCTCAAATCTACTAAAAAAGTCCACTACCAAACTTTTACCATGTATAACTTTTTAAATGAGAAAATTCTTTAAATAAAACCTTCACACACTCTGGCCGAAAAAATCTTATAATACTCTTGATGCGTCACTGGATCCGAATTTCAAACAGATTCGGGTCGACTTGATTATTTGGATCCGGTTTCGTTCACCGAGTCTGGACCTTACACACCACTACAAAAAACATAAGGTCAGGTACCGGCGGGATGTTGTCCCATCAAAAATATTCCGACGTTCAAATCAGTTATAATCCTTCGACTTTTAAGAAGGAAATTGGAAATGAGAGTAGAGAGAGAGAGAGAATGAGAGGATAATGAGTGTTCGCTTTTAGACGTAAGAGACGTTCTAGACGTAAGAGATGTTCTAACAGTTCATGATGAGCACAGTTTTCCCAACTCAGTGTTCACGGGGAACGAGTGGGAGACTAAGTCCTGTAAGCGTGGAAACTTTGAAGGACAGATCTTAAAAAGTGAGCGGCGTCTCTGGAATCTAAAAGTTGAGCGTGAGATTATTGCAGTAAGCAATTATATGCTTAGAAGTGAGCGTTTATATGCTTAGAATTTTGCGTGCCCTAGAGTGGAGACTCCGTGGGCTTATACAGATGGAGGGTAGGGTGATCTTCGTTGGCCATGAAAGCGCGATTCCTGTACCATGTCGAGCGACCTTCCTTGAGTAGGAAGGCTTGACTTGTGCAATCTGTTAGGATTGCTTCCTTTTCTAACGAGTAACGGTTCATAAGATTACTTGCCTTCCTTTTATACTTTATTACAGTTAGAGTTTGCAATAGGCAGGAAGAGAGAATCTGGCGCCTTCCTTATGGAAAGGGTGTTGAATCTATTGGTGTCCTTTTTAGTATAGATTGGCTTTAGGGAATGCGCGAAATCAGGAAAAGGGACCGTTACTTGTCGTGTATGGAAGTGTGGGCCCAATTGGGCCTTGTCCATGCAAGGTTTTTCCCCTTTTGGCCTGCTTGTTACAGTGCTTCCAGTCAACAGAAATGTTGACCGTCTCACAGGAGCATGTTAGCTGTCCAATTTTCTTTTCACACGATCAACACTGGCGTTGACCGTCCAAACATATATTTTGGACTTCTTGGATTTGGGCCGTTTTTCTTATTGAGTCAACCCATTATGAACATACCCATCAACTCTATAGTTAGATAATATAATGTTAACTATTTTTTGATGCTTGGTTAAAGTTTTTAGGATAATTATAAATTCAAATAAAGAGATATATTTATATGGGTTAATTCCTTAAATCTACTTTGTTAGGACCATTTTTATGTTGACATATTTTATGACCATATTTGGTTGTGTGTCGATATTGGGTTATATTCATTAAAGTGCTGTATCAATTTATTTTCGTAGCTGTCCGTTCTTTGTATCGTATGGCTGAGCTGCGCTCAAACCCAATTTCCAGTAGCATCCCACCTGCTATGCACTTGTCATTTGCTCGAGTCCCAATTCTAGTAATCCCGCACCTACCATGCACTCACCATTCGCTCGAGTCCCAATTTCAGTAACCTCGAGTTTGTCGTGCGCTCACCGTTCGCTTGAGCTTCAAAACCAGTAACCTTGCGCTCGAAATTCACCACTTTCTTGCTTGAGCGCCCATGCATTTTCCTCTTAAAACCCTAAGTGCACTCGCCACACGCTCAGACGCCGCGACAGCGGTCATTTTTTTAAACGTCTTTTTCGAGCCTCTCTATATATTTCTTCCTTCTTTTTATTGCCCTACTTCTTGCTTATATATTTTGGAGCGCCCCCTTGAGAGAAAACAAGCTTTTACTATTTTAATCATTACTCCATTTGAGAAAACTTCAATTATATTATTGTGTTCTTATGCTATGGTTTTCTCATCACTTTCACCTTATCATTGACAGCTCTACTTACCCATTTACCTTTGTTGGCGACGTTGGTAATGTGAAGAAGGGGTTCCGGTGGTGTTTGGTCCTTCAAGCGGTTCGTAAGGAAAGATTAACGTAAAGACCGGAAGGCATCCGGTTTCGTTGCCGTGGGTAAATTCAATGAGTTACTTGGTAGAAATCACGTGATAGGAATAAGTCGGCTAAATTAACGCATTATTACCACTCGATTTGTAGATTGATTTTCATAGTGCATATCTTCCATGGTCATTGAAACTCATGGGGTTTTACTCGATAACTGTTGTTATCAAGATTTTTCTTCGGTACCAAAAATTACGTCTTTACATTATTATTTATTATTTTACATTTCATAAATGTTATTTGTATTATCTAAATTTAAATATTCTTTACTTATATTAAATATTTATGTTTATTTTATTTTTGTAATTTATTAAGTAGTCAAAACTTTTGTGTGATTTAGGACAAAAAGTTTCCTTCATACTTTGTTCAAACAATCTGAGTCCCGTATCACGAAACATATTTTCTCTCATTTTTTAAGATTTGAAGAGTGACCCAACTATTGCTAGCGGGGCACTACTTTTGGCTGTGAATTCTCAAGATTTTCCTTTAATTTTGAACAGAATTTTTCATATGAAAATTTCATTTATCTTATACATATGACTATTTGCTTTATTTATTAGTTTCATTGTGAGTTTACACGGAATAATCTTCAGTATCATGTGTTTCATCCCGATGATGTGAGTAGTCACACTTATATCTCTTTGAATTGATCAATTGAATTAGTTAATAGTTGGGAAGGAAGCTTTAAGCTGCACGTCTCGCAACTCCCAAGTCATTAATATCATATTGCATGCATATTTAGCTCGGTGAAGAGCAAAGGTTGAGCTTGCGCACAACCATCTATATTCTAGTTCGGTAATTTACGTGTTAATTGTTTGTTGTATAAATGCATCGTGTAGAATACAATCTGTATAAATTTTTTTGTAACACAAATTGGTGTAGAGTGCACCAGATGCCCATAATGTTTGTTCGAATATCACATAGGCTTATATAATTTTAGTGCATATTTTTTGTTCATGGCATGATGTGATTATTTTTTAGTGATAGAAAGCACACACAAAAAAATAGCTAAAGTGGGGATTTACGTGTCATTTAAGTTTGGCTTGACAAACAAATCATGCCGTAAGAATAAGATTTATGAGATAAAGTATCCACGTAAATGGCTATTTTGAGGGTTCATATTTATCTTAACCTAAGGGATTTTATCACATGTAAGACTCAATATTGATATCATCTAGATGTATATTTAAATGAAATTGTTACGGTTTTTCCGAACATATAGGATGGGTAGAGTACAGGCCGATTCAAAACTCAACCTACAATGGTAGCAGCGGTCCAACGGATATTTTCTCAAGGCCAATGCCTAGGAGGTGTGGCGGTAAACATTTCAGCCTATTGTAAGGGGATGAGCCCGAAGGACGATGGCCAATCACACGATCTATCGAATCAAAGGCCCAAGCCATAAAGCGGAAGGCCCAAATTGATCGACCCGAAATTGTTCAGTAGGAAGTGGATTATTAGAGTTGCGCATGGTGCTGCGGCCGCGGTTACCTCTCCTGCGTGGTTGCTGACAATCCTAACAGCTCAACACAGGCAAGAAGGCAAAACCTACCATAATGCAGTCACGACAATTGTCCTGACAATTCAACAAATACTTGTGAAATATTTACCTGTATGGCGTATCGCTCCAAGAATGCAAGCGCAGCTCGAAAATGTTGTCAAACAAGGCGAAGGTTACCATATGCATTGCACGCAATCGTTGAGACAACCCAATGAATCTACCAGGGCAACCGACATCAGCCATATCGACTCTAGTTCCGTAAATATCTTTTCACTCCTACATAGAAGGGGATTGAAAAATCCTAACTCTCAAGCATCCAAGAAGGATCAAAAAGCTTTCTCTTTCTCAAGCCACTTAGCTCATGAGTGCAGACTCTCCCTCACGCCACTCAGCCCACGAGAGCTAACTTTCTCAAAAGCCGCTCCTTTCTGCACGCATCCATAGAAATTTGGTCCTTTAGTCTACACTCAACCCCCATTCTACGTATATACACACACCTTACATCCTCCATCTTCCTCTTCCTCACAGAAAGATTTTTAATTTGAGTATTGGGAATATACCAGATAACGAGTCTCACCGTCCTCTGACATCTCTCTTGTTTATTATGATATATAGGATCTAAGTTATCAGGAATAGAAACCAAACCAGCTTCAATTCAACCCGTTGAAAAGGATTGAGCGACTCCTTAATCCGTACAATAATTTAAATTTAGTGACGCATCTTGAATATTTTCTTATCTAATTTTATCAATCACTTTCTAGGGTTTTTATTTTTTATTTTGAAAAGTAAATCTCTTTTCTATAAAATTAACTAGAGTTTAAAACTTACATCACAAACACATTAAGAAAACAAATTATTTCAAAAGCAATGGCAAATAAAACTTCGATTAATTTGAACAAATTGAAGCTTTTTCGGTGGATTAGTAACACTTCTCAATAGGGTTCAAGGCAATTGGAAATCATGCACAATGAAAATTAGGTACATTTTGACCTGCATTATAGATGAAGTAAGGGTTTTGTTGATTTGTTTTGAGCATTATTAAAATATTTCTTTGCCTTCTCGATGGTGCAATGTTTTCCAAAAGAGATACCTATAATATTAATAGCGTAAATGTACAAAAAATAAAAATAGAGAGAAATTCTTCCTTGAAAAATATTAGTGTAAGGTATATTGATAACTACAAAGGGAGACTTTATATATATTCCCTTAACTTGTAACATTTGATTAGCCAATAAAGTTTGCATACTTTGGGCCCTTGTCCTTTCACCACAAATCAAATTGTTTAATTCTTACATATCTATTCATCTAATTTTTTATTTAGAAAAATAGTTTTAGTTTCCATTTAAAATGATTTCAAATCTAATTTAGTTACAAGCCAGAATTAGGTAGATAAATAGAAACATCATTATCAATTAGGTGGCCTCTTTATAGTCTATACTATCCCCTTAGGTATAATCTTTCACGACATAGCAAGCTTTAAACATTTCAATTGTGCGAATTGTTATATGTTTAACTTCAAAAACTCATTTGTTTCCAATAGCCCATTCATCTAGGTGGTAGGTTTACTAGTTCATAGACATGATTCAACCTCATTGATTCCATCTTGTTATCTATTATTTTAATCCATTCAACTTTTATAAAAAAAAGAGAAAATCTCCTATATAGTTTTGGACTCATCATCATCATGTAGAAATCATGAATGCTTCCTCTTCAATCTCAAAACAATAACAATGAATACTACCACATTAACTTACATACAGTTGAAATTGATATAAATCATCATCTAGTAATGTACTCCCATCGAAAGAAATGCCACTCCCACTTTTTCTAAAAGTAAGATAAATTTCTTTCTCATTTTCAATTAGACTTATTTAAGTTCCTTACCTTTGATTTACTAATTCAAAAAATTTCTAAATTTCTTTCCATCTCACCTCTACTTGGAAATTCATTCAAAATGAAATCCACATCTCACGTTTCACTTTACATTTCACTTCCATTAGAATGTTCACCTATAAATACTAGCCATTAAAATATTTTAAATATGTTTATAAATATTCTTTCTTTTATTTCCTCTAGGGCCTAACTTTTCACACTTATGGGTAATATTGTGAACAAAACCCGTTGAACCTCATGGCAACAAGTTACTCAAATTCCATTTCTTTGTAGTCCATCACTTATACTAAGTGAAAAGTATTGAGTAAGTGGACACTCGATTAAAAAGGTAAGTCAAAGTTAATAATGCATTGCCCTAAGAAGATGTTGGAAGATTTGATTGTGCCATCATTAACCTAATTATTTCAAGCATTATTCGATTCCATTTTTCTGCCACTTCATTTTATCGGGTGGTGTTTAGGATTCTCAACTACCTTGCGATACCTTTACCATTAGAATGCCTTTTAAATTACTTAAATAAATGTTCGCCACTATGATCAAATCTAAAAGTTTTTATAATCCTGTCTAATTTATTCTCAACCCAACTCATATAATATATAAAACAATCTAATGCTTTAGACTTGTGGCAAATAAAATCGATACGACCAAATCATGTAAAATTATCTATAAATGTAATAAAGTGTTGATTATTATGTCTTGCCCTTATATTTATGGGGATCATATAAATCAAAATTGACTGATTGTAATGAAAAATATGATCTTTAGTCTGTCCAAATTCTTTTTCTTTAGACTTTCCTATTAAATAATATTCACATATGGGCAAAGAAAAATTTTGTGAGATTGTCTATTAGGCCTTCTCTAGCTAATCTAGTCATATTAACATGCCCTATATGGCCAAGCTTGATATGCCACATGTGTCTTTACACATTATTAGCAAAAATCAAGTAAGTAGATGAATCATGATTATTATAATAATTTAAGTCTAATGCCATAAATCATCAGAATTAAAACTACATTAAAAAATAAGTTGTTTCTAAATAAAGTAAAATGTCATTATTTTTAAAAGAAAATAAAAAATTAATCTCATTAAGATAATTACAGAAAATAAATTTTATAATATCTTTAGAACGTATAATACATCTTGGAGTAATAAAGTGCAACCACCATATATATTTAATCTATCTTCATTCCCCACTTCTATGTCTCTACATCAGTAGAGATTCAACTGCATTTTTCAAATAAAACTAGATCTCTCACTATATGCTTAGTTGTTATTGACTCTATGGTCCACACATGAGTAGAGTTAACAATCATGATATGACTAGTTTACAAAATAAGCAAAAAAGGTTAGAGAATACTTTCTTCGACCCAGTGCATTCATGAGTGAAGTGGCCTTACTTTCGACAATTTTAGCAAACAAGCTTAGACTTATCAAATTTTTAATGTGTTGTCCTCTTTCATACTTGACAATCATCTGCTTCTCAAAAATTAACCAAATGCTACACTTTATATCGAGAGTAGTCAATGTTCTTGTGTCTGGACCTAGTTGTGCCACACGAACTTAACTCAACCATATACATCGAACCAATAGCCTTGATCGCTTCCAAGTGCCCAGTCAAAAGATCCAAATGACACACCACATCATTAATAGTTTTCAACTTTTCATTATTCGTCAGACTTTTTCTCATATTTTAACTATTAGTCAATAGTATTTTAGATGCTACTCATATACATTCATAATGCATCTTAATAGGAGTCAAATTTTATAGTCAAACCACAAAATTTGGTGACAGATGTTATCAAACTTAATCATTAAAATATTCCATGACGGTTGAGTTATTGTATATTCCTAAACTTGCAAATTAGATCATCAACCATGCAATTTAACATAATAAAGCGTGCACAATGGCTATTCTTGAGTCATTTCTCATAGGATTCAAGATCTTTAGAGTGTTTTTCAGTATCACTTTTTTCCTATGCAGTCAAAGAATTGGTTGGATTGTCTAAATCTTATTGTCCGTCTACAACATATTAGATCTTACTATATAAAATATCATAATTTTATGTTGCTAACAATAGAATTGTTCTAGGTAAGTAGGAGGTTTTATGTACATGTGCACTAATTAATTAAATAATCTATTTTTTTAGATAAAACTTTTATATAATACTAACAAATAATACATTGCATTTTTTTTAAAGTTACATTGATGAAATACACAATTGGAATCTCATTGAAAGTACTTCGAAATATGTTTAAATTATAATCCAACCATATTCTCACTGTTTAAAATTACAGATGAGGTAACTCCTTTTGCCTCAAAATATTATGATCCCTCAATGAACAGACTAATTTCTAATTCTATTATTTACAAAAACTAAGCAATTTTAAAAATTGTTAAACACTGACAATTTATAATACACTTACAATTATTGCTGACTCTTTGTTTTTAAAAGTAAATATCATAGAATTAACGGCAAGAAATTCAGTGTATGTTAAAGATATAATCATTTAATTTTATTATTTTCAAGTAGAATTGTACAATATGCTACTGAAACTTAATATAATATTTAAAATATATGTTATACAAATGAAAATTTTATTTTGTACACGAATATGATATAATAGTAATACCAATTAAATGATGTTTATGGTAAAACACAAAATAAATCATATTATTTCTGATAATGTTGAAATATAAACCCATGCACAACAAAAATTGAGTGTATTTTAGTCTATCCCGTTATAGTAAAAATTAAAATCTTGTTAATTTATTTCATGTAATATGTTCCTACGCATTCTCTATTAGATATAAACAATAAAATTTATATAATGATATTAAATTAAAATTATTTAACGAATTATTAAGGTTTATCTAATATTAGGATTAAAAATTAAATATCAGATCATATTATGTAATGGGTCGAGAAGGCGCCTGACTAGCATATGAGCCACGCATGAATATGTTTATTGCAGTATATCAACGCCTAATATGTATTTGTTGGGCATTGGTGTGTGTTTGCTTCAATACATCCGCATCTAATGGGTGCTCAAAGGTAAGCTTGATTTGGGTACCACGCAAGACTAACTCACATGTATCAGTTTGCTATGCAAGTTATTTTTGCCACTTTTTAGCCTACCACTTTGAGTTTTCAAAGAAAAAATAGAGAAAAAGGCAAAATGAGAAGGGAGAAAAGAAGCAGAGGAATGGGATTTTAAAATTTAAATCTCAAATATTGTTTGAATTTAATTTAAGAGAAGTGATGCGTTATAGATCTAAATTTCGAATAGATTTGGGTCAAATTGATCGTCTGAGTCCGGCTATATCCATTGAGTTTGGATCCTGCATATCACAACAACGAATAAGAGGTCAGATGACAACGAGAGGTTATCCTACCAAAAACACTCCGACGCTCAAGTCAATAAATAACCGTTGACAACGGTTTTATAGTTGTTGTATTGGACGGCCTTCCTTGTACAGAAATGCTTGATTTCCGCGCTCTGTTGAGATCGCTGTCTTTTTTTACGTTGAACTTTGATGGTAGTAACGGTCGCTGGATTGATTGCTTTCCTTCTACGTTCTATAACAGTTAGAGTTTCCAGCAGATAGGAAAAAGATTCTGACACTTTCCTTCTGGGATGTGCATTGAATCTGTTGATGACCGTTATAATAGAGAAAAAAAGCAGAGGAATAGGATTTTAAAATTTAAATCTCAAGAATTGTTTGAATTTAATTTAAGAGAAGTGATACATTATGGATCCAAATTTTAAACAGATTCGGGTCAAATTGATCATCTAAGTCCGGCTCTAACGACTAAGTTTGGATCTTGCACACCACAATACCGAATAAGAGGTCAGATGACGGCGGGAGATTATCCCACCGAAAACACTCCGACGCTCAAATCAATAAATAGCCGTTGAATTAAGAATGTGAAAATAAATGATGCAAGGTGAATGCAGAGAGTGTTTGTGATGAAAAAGTGCTCTCGTTTAGAAAGACTTTTGTGGCTCATAATGAGCGTTGACTCTAAGCACTATGTTCGTTGGGAACATAGTGACAAAGAGAAAAAGCGTTCATAGTCTGAAAGCGTGTAAACTTTTTGTGGGCGAATGAGAGTGTGCCCTGGAGTGAAGACTCCATGACTTTTTATAGTTGCTGTACTGGGCGGCCTTCCTTATACAGAAATACTTGATTCCCGCGCTCTGTTGAGATTTTTGTCTTTTCTGACGTTGAACTTTGATAGCAGTAACGGTCGTTGGATTGATTGCTTTCATTCTACATTCTATAACAGTTAGGGTTTTCAGCAGACAGAAAAAAGATTTTGACACTTTCCTTCTGGGATGTGCATTAAATCAATTGATGACCGTTATAATAGATATTGCCTTCTGTGGAGAGCGTGAAATCAGATAAGAAGACCGTTGCTGATCGAAAACGGTCGTCTGAGCCAAACTGGGCTTGGCCCACTTGAGGCCTGGCCTTCAGACGGTAAACTGGTCCTACTATTGGTCAATAGAAGCGTTCTGTAATAGCTAGGATTTTTAGCAGACAAGGAAATGATTCTGACGTTTTTCTTTTGGGATACGCATTGAATCTGTTGTTGACCGTTATAGTAGATATTGTCTTCTATGGAGAGTGTGAAATCAGGTAAGAAGACCGTTGCTGGTCGAAGACGGTCACGCGGGCCAAACTGGGCTTGGCCCAATTGAGGCCTTACCTTCAGACAGTCAACTGGTCCTACTACTGGTCAACTGAAGCATTGGCCGTCTCAAGAGCAAGTCATCCGTTCGACTCTTGGGCTTCTCCTAGCTCATTTAGCCTTTCATCCGGTCAACGATGTGCGTTGACCGTCCAGGCACAAAATTGACCATTGGGATTTGAGTTGTTCCTCATTCTTAGGCTAGCTTATTACCGGCGTACCCATTACTAACCCTCCATACTTATAGTCTAGGACTACGACCTAAAGCATGTTCGAGATAGGTCGCGAGTGCTTGGTTATCTGCCTGGAGGTGACCAGTGAGGAAACTGGCGAAGACACTTGGTCAGTTGATCGTATTGCATGCAGTTGCTAACCATAAAGCCAAGATCCGAGGAGCTGACTTAAAAGTTTGTTGACCTTATTCGTTGACCGTCTAGGCCATAATCCGGAGAACTAGCTGAAAAAAGTATTGATGGGATTCGTTAATCGCCTGGGGCCAAGATCCAGAGAACTAGCTGGAGGAAGTATTGACCGGATTCGTTGACCACCTGGACCAAAATTCAGAGAACTGACGAAGGAACCGTTAATCGGATTTGTTGATCACCTCAGCCGACATTCAAAAAATTGACGAAGGAAACGTTGACCGGATTCGTTGACCATTTAGGCCAAAATCCTGAGAACTAGAGAAGAAAGTATTGACCGGATTTGTTGACTACCTGAGCCAAAATTTGGAGAACTGGTGAAGGAAACGTTGATCGGATTTTTTATCTGCCTCGGCATAAATCCAGAGAATTGGCAAAGGAAACGTTGATCAGATTTGTTGACTGCCTAGGTCAAAATCCGAAGAACTAGTGAAGAAGTTGAAATGACATGCCATCATGCCGTCGGACTGCCAGTTCAAAAGTTGGCCACATATACACAAGTAATGATTTTGCGATCCCAATAATTAATGCGTCAGAGGATATGATTCGACTACACCCGTTCAAGAAGCGACATGTGTCCGTAATGAAGGGTGCACGTTTACGAGACGGTTCTCCTTCTCCAGCATTCATATTCCTTTAAATGGTCCATCCGTTACTTTCAAATTTCTCACACTTTCCTTCAACTTTTATTTTTGAAAATTTCTAAGTGTTCTACAACCTTCTTGCTTCCATTTCTATGTCTCCCTTTATAACCCAAATTGCTTAGTGATCAAAGCCAATGAAGTGAGAGAGTTGCACTTTGAATACAACATTACTAAGGCGATTGTCTTCAGAATGCTCGGTGAGGGAGACAGGCCATGGTCCCCTCCTGAAGGATGGATCACCATATATGAGACCCACTTGAGGAGTGGGTTACGTCTCCTAATTACTGATGAGCTGCTAGATATTTTGACAGCCCTTCAGATCCCCATAGCACAATTTCACGCCAATGTTGTGTGTTACTTGTGTACACTTTATATTTTTCTCCGTCAACATTTGAAGTTGCTGATAGTGGAGGCGGTCAAGGTAATATTTCAGTTCATTCAGGCAGAAAGTGGGTGTCCCTGTCCCCACGAGGACTCCAAAGTTCTTCTATATTCATATTGATATGACCTGGCCCTTGGCCAGAGATTGGGGTAGGGTGCCCGATATTTACACTGAGACACCCACTGTCGAGGAGATTGCCGCGGTGGAGTCGTTTTTGAAAATGGTGGAAGTCCACCTTCTTGAATTCCAAAGGGACCACTTGGTTTCTCGTGATGAGGCCAAAAATACACAATGGGGACCACTTTTTCCGGTGCAGAAGATGAAGGTGCCTTCCTGCAAGAGGAAGGTGAACGCCATTACAATCGGGTCTTCCAAAATGCCTTTCGGTGAAGAATCTCCTAGAGATCCAAGGCAAAAGAAGGCAGCAACAATGATGCCTGCTTCTTCTTCCTCCACGGAGCCAGACAATGTTATGGCTGGGCGGTTTACCGGGACCAGAGATAGCTTCAGTACATGCGAAGTTGAGGCTACTATGGAAGCGTATAGGGCCAGGTTGTGCTCTATTGTGAGCAGCGCTATTCTTGCTCTACCATAGTCAGAGCACCTAGCGGTGCCATCGGAGTTACTCGCGGAGCCTTCAGCTGAGCAAGTTGTTGGGTTGCCTATGCAGCCAATTGCCGCAGAGCTCCTGAAGGTGCCTGTAGAGCTTCCTGTCACGTAGGCAGCTGAAATTTTTGAGGAGCCTGCTGCTGGTAAGCCTCAAGTGGCCCCTGAGGTGCCAACCATTGGAGAACCCCAAGAGACAGTTGGTGTCAGCGTTAAGCTAATAAAGGAGCCTGCCACCGGAGAGCCTGTTGAGGCGGTGCACGTCACTGTGGAGGCACCGGAGGAATCTATCGCTAGAGAGCCTGTTAAGGCGATGGACCTCACGGCAGAGTTGCCGAAGGAGCATGCGGCGAAGGTCACTTCTCGGCCTATCCAAGAGATTTGTATCTCTAGTCCTCTGCTGCCAGAACCAAGATCACAGAGTAGGCCAACGAGGCCGGTGCGCAAAGTCTGGTAGGTAAACCATCATAATTTTTCTTCTAATTTTTCTCTTTGTAGCTAATACTTAGCCTTTTTGTATGGGGAGAAAATTATGAGTGCAATCATCAAGGGACTACACCAGCAGGACCTGGTGATTTCTGATCGAGATAAGAAGATTACCTGATTCGAGGAGGAGAAGAAGTTATTGAAAGCGGAGCACCGGGAGGGCACAAGTGCTTTCTAATCTATGCTTTCAAGTCTGGAAGCGGAGAATGCCAGACTGAAAGATGAGAACGTCCTACTAAGAGAAGCTGTGCTGTCAAGTCCGGAAGAGGAGAATACCAAACTGAATAAGGAGAATGCCCTACTGAGAGAAGAAAATGATTGGACGGTGAGGAGTATTGACCAACTCGCGAGACAGATGACTTCATTGAAGGACGAGTTGACTACTTGTATACGCCCCCATGAGGTCTCCGATATGCTGGTGGATGGTTGTAGAAAAGTGTCAACCTTTGCCGATGCATTGCACAGTTGGTTGATTCCAATTTTCTAGTGGAATATCATCACCCATCGAACCGTTCTGCTCAACACCGAGAGAGCCTCTTGGGACAGTCTCGGTGTGGTCAAGGGCCGCTACCTCCTCCTCCTAGGAGCTCTGCACCTCCATAGATTTTGTTCTCTTTATTTTTTAAAATTGTTATAATTGTACAGGCTCAATCAATAAAATGGGCATTTTACTGATGTTCTGTGTCTTCACCTTTATTGCCGTTTTTTAATTACTTGCTCTTATGTTGGCCATCCGCCTTCTTTGGGACGTTTGTGTCACTCTTTGATAGTCTTAAGTCCTGGAGAATACATCAAGGTGAATCCTGATGATGGGTCAAGCCTATTATACACTCGTACGTGAGTAGAGACTTGGTGGCGCTGCCCAAGTGTAAAGTTAGACAGCTAGTTTTTAGACGGAGTGCTTTTTGCTCCTATCAACCATCGTTGATTGACCACGCTATCCCCTTGTATAAGAGATTGTCACGTCTGGCTATTTAAGCCCCTAAGATTTTGACCGTAATAGGATGCCCATATAACCAGAGTTTAATTCGACCGTTAATAGGCTGTCTAGATGACCAAGGTTTAATTCGACCATCAATAGGTCGCCTGGATGATTAGGGTTTAATTCGACCGTTAATAAGTCACTTGAATCATTAGGGTTTAATTACAACCGCTTTTGGGTTACCTAGATGATCATGGTTTAGTTACGAAATCCACCCGACTTAGGGGCAATTTAGGCCGTATAACCCTATAAACAGATACACATGCATATGGAATATAGAAAGAAAGAAGAGATGACACAATGTAATGGAGAAAATACTTTTTTACTAATAGTAAACATTATGTACATTTACAAGCATACACATGGACAATCTACCTGTACTCTTATTGGAAGTAGCGCTTGAGGTGGATTGCATTTCACGTCCGTGGAACCAATTTGTCGTTCTGGGTTCATAGTTTGTATGCCCCATTTTATAGAACTGCTGATACTAGAAAAAAGCCTTCCCATTTCAGGAAAAGTTTATTCCGATTGGTGATATTACCCGTAACCTCGATACTTTGTAAAACCAAGTCTCCAAAGTTGAATTGTTGCGCTTTTATCCTCTTGTTGTAATAACAGATGACTCAGTGTTGGTAGGTTGCTATCCGTATTTTGGCAGTATTATGGGCTTCTTCCAATAAGTTTAGGTGTTCCATGATTTTTTGGGACTCAACCCTAATATTTGGAACCCAATCTCAACCGAAATTATTGTTTTAATCCCGTAGTAGAGACTAATGGATGTCTCACGAGTCAGTTCATTTGGAGTCGTCCAGTAAGACCATAGGACGGAGGGTAGCTCGTCAACCAAGGTGCCCCTGCGTCCTCCAACTTGGTCTTCAGACCGTGCAATAGCATACGGTTTGTAACCTTCACCTATCTATTGGCTTGCGGGTACGCCATCAAAGTGTGAACCAATCTGATATCTAAACTAGTACAATATTTGGTGAAACGTTTCTCAAAGAATTGGATTCCGTTGTCAGTCATAATGACCTCAGGAACGGCAAATCTGCTAACTATGCTCTGACGAACGAATTCTAAAGTGTTGTGCTTGATGATCTGGGCTAACGGGACAGTTTCAACCCACTTGGTGAAGTAGTTGATGTCTGCGATGATGAATTTTTTTTACTCCGTCGCGATGAAAAATGGGCCGAGAATATCGAGTCCTCATTCGCGAAAAGCCAAGGAGCTTGCAGAGATCTCAACTCAGCAGGCAGTTAATGGTGAAGATTATCATGGAGTTGACAATTTTCACAGTTCTTCATGAAGTCGAGGGCGTCCTTCTTTATTGTCCCCTAGTAGTATCACTGGTGCATGATCTTAAATGCTAAGTTTTTGCAGTTGATATGCGATTCGCAGATCCCAAGATGGATTTCGCTCAATGCGTAGTCCGCCTCCTCAAGAGTTAAGTACCAGAGATACGGAGTCAAATAGCCACGGCGATATAGCCATTCATCGACTATGGTGTATTAGACAGTCATTTTCTTGATCCACTTAGCTTCATCCGCTTGGTTTTAACATCAAATTAAAACGGACCTTTTTAACATCAAATGAAAAAATATTAATTTGAGACGTATTTTTAAATGAAAACGGACCTCTCTCTAACTTGTGACCTTGGATTAGTCAATGAAATTCACTATCACAAGCTTTAAAGGTAGACAATAAGCTCGTTTTATTGCAAAGGGCTCATTGCAAACACCCTTTCATCTCTAAAATCTATGACATCTTGTTCTTGCTTTTGGAGTCTACCCTAGTACACAACTAGATTGCAAAAAGTATTTACCGTGAGATTTAGTTTGTCCTTATCTCCACGTTAGAAATATAAACTCCAATGTAATAAAAATTAAACATCGTTCGATATACATTTTTTTTCTACAATTGATATTTTGTCGACTTGTTTCACACGCTTTTGAACATCATACTTCTAATTCTAGCATCCCTATTCATCATCCCTTCTTCCAACCCAAGCTTCATACTAGGCTAGAATTGTGCATTAGTCACGCGTGAGTTTTCTACTAGTTTATCACTCATGGTGTCGCACTACATATGTGTCAAGTGCATAGTTAATTCTATTTTGCTTTCTAGTGCAAGTGAAGAGTACATCAAATGTGCAACTTAGTTTGATTTGGTTTGATTGACTAAAACTGTCAAATAGTAACCAAACCAACATTGAACTTTGTGCAAAACACTAAACCACAACTAAAGTGTTATGAGTCCCATGTTGGGGAACCAACTCTATAAGGATTGACTTATGAGTTTGAGGGGTTATCCCTTTTATTAGGCCGATCTTTTAGAATTAGACTCTCCTTTTAAATTTGTGCTTGCAATAATTGTGTTTTTATTGAGATTGACCCCGACTCAGAGAAAATTGCGAAGGATTCGGACTAAAAATGACTATCGGAAAGAGTTACCTGCGGAGGGGCTGACCAAAAAAATCAAGTGAAGTGCTGCAAAGTAAGAATCGACAAATGAAGTGTCACAGAGTACAACCGCCAATATCTGCAGCTGTTGAAGAGAAGAGAAATATTTCGAGTTCTGCATCGATGAGTCAACTCCACAAGAGTTGGATTATAAGTTTAAATGGCTCTTTTTCTTATCAGATCGGTCTTTTTTTCTCTTGGGTTTGTACTTGTAACATAAAATGTGTATATGTCATCTTGTTTGTTTTCTGTTTCAACGGTTTGATAAATTTTTTGTTCACCACAAATCCAAATGAGCTAAGAGTGCTTACCACTTCGTCACCATACTATGACATATGTGTAAAATATTTAAATTATTAAAATATTCTCTTTGAATATTTAGCGTTTCTTAAATCCCGAATCATATAAGAGTCTTATATGTTACATTATCCTTAATCTTGATTATTTAATTGATATTAAGCCATTTTAAAATCAACTCAGTATAAGAATAATATGATGTATATTAATATGTCTATTAATTTTATAATCGAGGGCAGTCTAAATTGACTTTTTCATAAAATGGCTTGGATTTTCTGATATAGATTTTAATCTCACAAATGTCTAAATCCTATACGTCTGTTATTTTATTCGGTGACCTAATAAAAAGCTACAAAGATACAAAGCAATCTTGAACCGAGGTGGAGTATTCATTTAGTTTATCTTTTTTTTTAACTATTTTTTAGTATATAACTACAAAATTATAATAAATAGATATTTTTGTTTAAAAAAGGCTTTAATCTCGGAGCACTTAAAGAGTTTTTTTTTTTTTCCGAGGAAAATACAAATTATAAGTTCTTTAGAATTTTTTTTCAAAAAGAATATTGCTATCTATCCTATTGTTTTACCCCCACTTATTCATCTAAATTTTTTCATTTTGTAATATTAAAATAATATTTATCAAATTGGTAAATTGTAGAATAATATTTATGTTAGATAGCAAATTTTTTAACTAAAATATACAATTTAAATTTAAAACTACAAAAATGTTTTTTTCTCTAATTTATATTTAATAAATGTATTCCAAATTCTATGAATATGATAAAAAAAATTTAAAAATTTTTAAAAAATTGATGAATTGATGAATTTATACTTTTTTATTCTCATCTTCACGTGAAAGTTTAATATTTTTTCTTAATTTTATTCGTTTTTTTCTCGTCTTCTTCTTTGATTTATTCATTTTTCTTCCTAATTGTGATGGGTATATCAAGAAACGGGTCGACCTAAACCCAGTACATAGAAAGAAGAGAAGTATAAGTAACGATAGCTCAACAAAAAATGCATCTATGCTCACAAAACAGCTAATGCAATGATTGAGCCAGATAATACAACCTAAACTATAAAGCATTGAGGAATAACAGTGGAGTGCTAAATGAGATGTTTTGGAATGTGGTTACGGTGTTCTTAGCGGTTGAAAGCCAATCAATTAAACCATTAAATGAAGGTGAAAGTTACATAAGTTAGTAATGTCCTTCATCATTGAAGAGGAGCCAACGTATTGATTTAGGGATTCGCTAACCAAATAATGCCCCTAATTATAAATACAACAACTTTCTTTAAGGAAAAGGAAGAGAAAATTGAGATAAAGTCGTATGACAAGAAAAGTATTGAGCCATTCTATCAACCAAGTACACAACTCCTAAATAAAACACTCCATCAAACAAATGTATCATTTTTAAAGCTGCTCTTCCAATTGAGCACACATAAAGAAGTACTGCCCTCCTAACAAACACTTATCCATATTATTTTAGCATCTGCACTCATAATTTCTTACATATTATTCTTTTGAATAGAAATATTTTTTACCTGAATATTGAAGAATATATTAAAGAGTAAATTCTATATTTTTCTTACATATTATTTGTCTTATTGAGATAAAATCAGATGACAAGAAAAGCAGTGAACCACTCCATCAACCGAGTACACAACTCCTAAGTAAGACATTCCACCATATGAATGCACTATTTTTAAAGTTATTCCTCCAACTGAGCTCAAATAAAGAAATATTGTCTTTTAACAAACATTCAACCCTATTCTTTTAGCATTCGCACTGATAATTTTTTATATTTTACTCTTTTGAGTAGAAAAATTTTTAATTTGAGTGTCATAAAATATATTGAAGAGCGAGTTATATATTTTTCTTACGTCTTATTTATTTTATTATAATATACAGGATATAGATTCCGAAAAATTTTTCAATTTGTTTAACAATTCAGATTTATGAAATATAACATATTGTATTTTTTTATCTTTTAATTTATTGTATTAGAAAAATCTATAGCTTTGTAGTTAAACTTTTGATTAAATTGATTGAATACAAAAATATTACCTTAACAAGCCAATTTTCAAACCAATTATGATAAGAGAGAGTTGACAAGCCTTCTTTATAAGGTTGCTAGGGTTTGACATCCACAAATCGTGCAGGAAGAGAAGGGAAGAGGATAGGAATTAAAGATTAACTAGAAGCCTCCTTTTACTTTGGACCGAAGAAATGGCTCTCAGGCCTCAGTTGTTTAACCTCCACACCTAATTCCTGTAAGATTTTTCAAAGGGGCAAAAAAACAAAATTCAATTAAATTCAGGGGACACAAAAGTAAAAGGATCACAAGATTTACACCCAGTTCGCCACGTGGCATATCTGACTTCAGCATGAACGACCTCAGAAGCGAAACAAGAAAGACGTGTAGATAAGAGATTAGGAGGTTTTAGGTCACCTTTCTCTTACCTCCTTCCTTCCTCCTCCTCAATTTTAACTTTTATAAAAAATAAATAAATTTTAAAAAATTCTCTCTTTTTTTTTAATTTTGGAGACATTAAAATAAAAAGGAAAGCTTAACTTTAGTAAATAGTAATATTCACCTAACATTTTAAAATTATAAAAGAAATTAAATCGAAGATCAATTTTAGGATTATTTATTTTTCCATGTTTTTTTTAAAATTTTTATTTAGAAAGCTAATTATTATTCTAAAAAGAAAAAACAAAAATCGATTTCAGATAATGCCGATAATACCCTTGATGATGTTTCCTTCTTGCGTACGTCCCACAGTTGGCTCTTTCACACTTCATAAGTTGGGAGTATTTAAGCCCAACCCTTCTGCTTTAAGAGATGAGAGACAGAGAGAGAATTTGTGTTAAGATTCATATGAAATACGTCGCCAGAAAACACCCCCTTAGACGGCAAACACTGTGACGGCCTCTTGCCTCCGCGCGCTGTCTTTCTCTCTTGATAGTGAATTGCTGCTAGCAGTATAAATATAGAAGCTGGAGATCCTCAGAAGCACGCGAATGTCGAGAGTCGTAGACGATAATTTCTCTACCTATCCGTCCATTCGGTTGTCCTACTTCAACAGCCGTGACCGCAGGGAGAGAATGGACGGCATTGACAACGACGTTGCAGCCTCTAGCATGTCCGCCGGCGGCGTCTCCGTCTCCGCCACACTCGGCCAGCTCCTCAAGCATGTAGGCGACGTGCGCGGGGAGGTCAACGGAGATGAGACGCCGGTCCACCGGGCAATCGAGATGGATGCGTCTCTTGACCTGCGATCCCTGCCGTTCGTCCTCTGCTTCTCTGACCTCACCTACAGCGTCAAGGTCCGCCGGAAGATTACCCTGTTCGGCAGCGGTGATAACCGTAACCGACTCGAATCGGCGATTAACGGCGGGGAGAACGTGAACATGTTCCCGGTGGAGCCGAGGAGTAAGACTCTCTTGAACAACATCTCCGGCGAGGCTAGAGACGGCGAGATCCTCGCTGTGCTTGGAGCTAGTGGTTCAGGAAAATCGACTCTGATCGACGCGTTGGCGAATCGGATTGCAAAGGGAAGCTTGAAGGGATCGATAACACTGAACGGCGAAGCTTTGGAGTCGCGGCTGTTGAAGGTGATCTCCGCCTACGTAATGCAAGACGATTTGCTTTTCCCGATGTTAACCGTCGAGGAGACGCTGACGTTCGCCGCCGAATTCCGCCTCCCTCGAACGCTGTCGAAGTCAAAAAAAGATGCCAGAGTTCAACAGCTCATCGATCAGCTAGGTCTCCGCAGCGCCGCCAAGACAGTCATCGGCGACGAAGGCCACCGCGGAGTCTCCGGCGGAGAGCGCCGTCGAGTATCCATCGGAATCGACATTATCCACGATCCGATTATCCTGTTCCTCGATGAGCCGACTTCCGGCCTCGACTCGACCAGTGCTTTCATGGTGGTCAAGGTCCTCCAGAGAATAGCGCAGAGCGGCAGCATTGTCATCATGTCCGTGCACCAGCCAAGTTATCGGATCCTCAGACTATTAGATCGATTAATTTTTCTATCGCGCGGCCATACGGTTTATAGCGGCTCGCCCTCAGACCTTCCCGCCTTCTTCGCAGAGTTCGGTAATCCGATACCGGAGTGCGAGAACCGGGCAGAGTTCGCATTGGACTTCATCCGCGAGCTAGAAGGATCGGCCGGCGGGACGAAGAGTTTGGTCGAATTCAACAAGCAGTGGATGAAACAGGGCAGCAGAAACCACCAATCGGACGAACGCCAAGGTCTTACGTTGAAAGAAGCGATCAGCGCGAGCATTTCCCGAGGCAAATTAGTCTCCGGCGCAACCAGCAACGATGCTACGACTCCAACAAATTCGGTGCCCACTTTTGCCAATCCGTTTTGGATTGAGCTTGCTGTTCTTTCGAAGAGATCGATGACGAACTCGCGCAGAATGCCTGAGTTGTTCGGCATTCGACTGGGCGCGGTCTTAGTCACTGGATTCATACTCGCCACCATGTTCTGGCGGCTCGATGATTCGCCAAAAGGGGTGCAGGAGCGGCTAGGATTCTTCGCCTTCGCAATGTCCACCACCTTCTACACGACGGCCGACGCTCTCCCTGTTTTCCTTCAGCAAAGATACATTTTCATGAGGGAAACCGCATACAATGCCTACCGTCGGTCCTCTTACGTCCTCTCTCACGCCATCACTGCTCTTCCCGCTCTAATCTTCCTCTCCCTTGCCTTTGCGGCCACCACATTTTGGGCCGTCGGCCTAGACGGCGGCCTCTCGGGGTTCTTCTTCTACTTTGGGATCATTTTGGCATCGTTCTGGGCTGGAAATTCGTTTGTTTCATTCCTCTCAGGCGTCGTTCCCCATGTGATGCTCGGCTTCACCATCGTCGTCGCCATCTTAGCCTACTTCCTCCTTTTCAGTGGATTCTTCATCAGCCGTGACAGGATTCCAAATTACTGGATTTGGTTCCATTACCTATCTCTGGTGAAGTACCCATATGAAGGAGTTTTGCAGAACGAGTTCCAAGACCCAACTAGGTGCTTTGAGAGAGGTATTCAAATGTTCGACAACACGCCACTTGGGGCTGTCTCTTACTCCATGAAACTGAAGCTTTTGAAGTCGTTGAGTAGATCACTGGGT
The DNA here is from genome assembly GCA_033239525.1 of Nepenthes gracilis. Lineage (NCBI taxonomy): Eukaryota > Viridiplantae > Streptophyta > Magnoliopsida > Caryophyllales > Nepenthaceae > Nepenthes > Nepenthes gracilis. The sequence continues at coordinate 21,922,270 of BSYO01000001.1, forward strand.
ATGAATATCACGCGGTCCACTTGCGTGACCACTGGAACTGATATATTGCAGCAGGAAGGAGTGACCGATTTGAGCAAATGGAGTTGCTTGTGGATCACCGTTGCTTGGGGCTTCTTCTTCAGAATTCTGTTTTACTTCTCTCTCTTATTGGGAAGCAAAAACAAGAGACGGTAAAAGGTCAGTTTGTTAGCCAGCAGTCTCTCTCTGTTTTTTTTTTTTTTCTTCCTCTTCTGGGCTGTTTTGGCGGGCAGCTCCTGCTGGGCGTGTTCACTAGTTTATTGTTTCTTTATTAGTTTTTAAACCTTCGAACTCGAATTTGGATGCGGGCAGGAATTTGGTGTAGAACTGTTACGTTAGCTTCCTCGAACGATGAATTTGTCCATTTTTCGGTTGAACTACCTTCCTTCAAATCTATAAATAAATGACGCACTTTTTCTTTTTGATTCAGAAGATTGTAAATAATGCAAAGGATTACAACATAAAATGTTTCCCGTTATTTATTTTATCCGATGTCCTCCTGTTTTTACAATTATCTTTTAATTTTATTAGTTTTATTGATGATTTGCTGAATGCCATGTATTATTTGTATATATATATATATATATATCCTATAATTGCTTGTAAACAAATATTATAAATTGGTAAATGTATAAATTCGTAGCTATTGGCCATCCATGAGTCTTTGATTCAAATCCATATATAAATAAATGGTGCATTAGTCATGTTTAAATTGTGTTATGATAGTTAATAGTAAACAATCACTGTATCTAATTTCTATTTGAAACTTAATAAGCTTTCTAGTATTGTGAAAAATCTGAACTGTTTACTGAGAATATTTCTATTGATATTTTTTAAGTATGAAATTTGACAAATTGATCTAATTCTATATTTAATTGTTTCGATTTTTGAAAATTTGGGAGATTTGCTAGCTAAAATCTTCCAACAAAGTGAGATTTGAAATCCTATCAAATCATTGGGGATTCAGAACCGAATATACACAATCTATGCAGTAGAGAAAACCTAAATCCCCCCATCGACCGTTGGCTACTAAATTATGGGTATAAAGAATACAATAATATATAATAATTTTAACATGAAAAATAATTTTCAACCAGAGAAAAAATCACGAGACAAATTTAAAAATTCTCCACTATGTAAAATCTTAGTTACATAAACTCCCCAAAATAAAGTACAAGCAACCGACCTCCAAAAATAGAGCAAAAGTGAAAACATGACCGGCAAACAGTTCTTCAGCACTGGAGTACAACACGAACTAAGTCGAAGGTGACTAGAAAGTTTTATCTTCCTCTTCACCCTCTCCTTTTTCTCCTTTCTTCTCCTCTCTCTACTTATTTCTCTCTCACGACGTTTTTTACTTTCTAATTTTATAAGTGTTTCTTTACGAAGTGAAAAGTCATCGTTTCCTCATTATTGCTCCCCTTTTTATAAACACAAAAATCGCTTTTCCCGCGCTGTCTCTCATTGGCAGCGCTCTCTGATTCCAATCCCACAAATTATTCACCTACTCCAGATTTTATAAGTGATTTTCAACGCTCACTTACTCTCTGACAGTGTTTACCTTGTACTTGTTGGCCCATGACTAATTACTAGTTCAGCCAATCAACGGCTCTCTAATTTGGTCGACCATTTGACTCAACTCTGCCAGGTCGTCCCCTCTAAATTGGCCTTGCCCGGTCATTTCTTCGCATCGGCGCTCTTAGTCGTTCTTTAGGACTCGATTGGCCCTCAGCATTATGCCACATTGCCGTGCTACCCAATCCTCATATATGAATGCCCTCGGCCGACTAGCCGCACTTTGTCGTCCTTTGGCCTCGGCCGTCCAATCTACCCTTTGACCCGGCTAGGCAAACTGCTCTTTGACCGCCTCTAGCAGTTCGTCCAAGCAGTTGGGTCAGCCTCACTTTAGCCCACCACCTATCTATACTTCAGCCGCTACACCACGCATGCGAAACACGCGTGAACAGCACCATCCTTTGTCTCAATACAGAGCCCGTGTGTCCTTGTTTGATCCACCTATTGGCCTATTAATTAAATATGAGTCCATACAAGAGTGATTCATATTTCAATACAAACATGATATTTGATTGATTTTCTCCTAATATAAGTAAAAATAATATAATGTATCAAAATCATCCATTAAAATGACCTTATTGTATATGTAATAAAAAAAACTGCTTTTGGTCTTATCTTTATAATTTATTGACAATTTCACTCTTTATATAAAACTCATTAAAATTTTTAAAAAATAAAAATTAACAAAGTAGATCACCAATATAAAAAAGATAAATTAATTATAAAAAAATAATGTATATAGCTGTACTAACATGCTATGCATCTTTAAATTTATTAGTCCTTATATTAGATTTTGATATTTATAAATTTATGATTTATATTATTTTTCAACTTTTGTATTTCCGTGATTATAATTTTTTGAGCATATAAACCTCCAAAGAAATATGAATGCCTTTTATTGTCACAATCTCTTGTACATATGATTTTGTAAAATCATTCTATGTAATTTAATGTAACATCTAAGATTTAAAAAGAACAAAAAACAAAAAAAAGAAAATTAAAATAAAAAAGGAAAAAAGAAAAAAACCCACACACAATAGTCCTACCCTTGGCTACACTCCAATCCCTCCTCTCACAACCTTGAAACAACCCTCAATCTTCTTACTCCTTTTGCAACCAACAATCACTACCTCTTTGAGATACATTTGAAGAATATTTTAAAGACATTAAAATTTAATATAATATTTACATATTTATCCATTTGTATATACTTATAAATATAAATTAATAAATAAAATATCATTTAAATATCTTCCTACCATGACTCTATCTCATTTCTCTCCCTGTCTTCCTTTTGATAATTCAGCTCCTCCAGTTCTTGCACCATCCATTGGAGGCCACCAATGGTAGCTTTCACCCAAAGAAAAACTATGTTTGGCTTATCTACAATGCGACTGTCATGCATCTCTGGTGGCCATATACGGACTACGAAGGTCATATATTGGTTTCATCCTAAGTGGGTGAGCACATTCATGAACAAAAGTAGCTAATTGTTTAAATTATAATGTTTGTTTATATATTATCTTTAAATAATTATAGATCTATTATTAATGTTGATGCTATTACCAATATCTTTGTATCAACAATGTTAAAATGCATGTAATAATTGTCATAAATTATGTACATTGATGCTTGATTGAGCTCAGAGATATTTGGGCCTTTCATAAATTGAAAAAGCGTTGGGTGACCTAATATATTAATATTGTTATATTACTTCACATTAACGTAATATTAGAGTTAAAGAGTAATGAAAGAAACATTAATTACGGTAATTAGAGCCAAGATCATTACATTTGTAATCCTTTCTCAATTCAACACTTCATACTTAACCACTTTTTATTATAAGGCTTGACATTTAGAAGACTCAAAACTTAAAATAATGGAGAGCAATAGAAGCAATGAAATTTGTCTTTTCCAACTTTTGATTTTTGAATTTTCTATTTTTGAGGCTTTCGACTTTCAACTAAATCATTAGTTGCATACTAAGGCTTCTAAGTTTATTATTATTATTATTATTATTATTATTATTATTATTATTATTATCTCATTGATGAAAATAAAAGCTCACTCAAGCCACTTTTGTCTACACTCAATGGCCATCACTCAGAGCCTGTTATGGTCTCTTTCTATGTTCTCAACAGGGGACCCAACCACATGGCTCTAATCAGCGCTAATCTGACACTTGTCATATATTCTACATGGAAGACTTGTCTCTTCTCAATTCTTTAGCTTTTCAAATTGTCAAATTCTTCAGTGAAACTTGGGTATCACAAAAGTCTATTAGGAAAACCTTCTCGGCCTTTTTGATTTACTATTATAATGTACATAAATTTTGATTCTTATACCTAAAGCTTGTTTTACTAAATATTAATAATTTCTTAAATTGAGTTCTTATTATAAACATGCATTATTGGCATACTTTTTTCATATCTTTAAATAAAATGCTTTATAAAAAGTATCATAATAGTATCAATCAATTATTAAAAATATGTAAGATATTACATACTTTAATAACAAATCATATCTATTAAGTTTTTTAAAATAACTATCTATATCTTTTAATATTTAGTGATATTATAAAATAACAAAATATTATCAATATATTATATAATTTCTCTCCTCTTTCACTAAGTAGGCAAATAATAATTCAATAATTGATCATGAGTACTTGCCCGGAACAGGGGATGATGCACCGTAAGGACGAGGCACAGCGCTTGCACCTAACCCTTTAGTACTATCCGATTTAATCTAATGGCTAGTGTGTTTTTTATTTTAAAAAATAGAAACTAAATTTAAAAAAATTAAAACACCTACAACCGTTAAATTTAAATATAACAGTTGTAGCGGACGTTGCATTTCTTTCTTATAGTAAATCACTTTAACGGACTCAGGTCTTAAAACTTTCATTAATATCCCACTTCAACAACTCCCCCCCATCCCCAATTAAAATGGGGTGGCTTAAAGAGTGAGGTTTGGTATGCTTGCACGGTATCCCTACATTATTAGTTGTGATTACATCTAATTGATTTCCACAAACCCTAATTCTACAAGTTAACAGCAATCTTACTTGCTAAGGCCTTAATACATAGCCAAGATATCATTTCAAAACTAGTATTTATTTATTAAAATTATAACTTACAAAGAAGTCTGATTTTCCAAGTAAGTCTTCCCCTGCTTAAAAAATTGCCAATTGCAAGTTTTGTTCATAAGTTTTGCCTAACTGCACCAAATGCATGTCTACCTCACAAGTTTTGCATGTTGACTAATGGTAATACCCATTCATGTTCAACAATATCATATTTAAATATTGTATTGTTATAATTTAAAAGATGACGGGGTTTGAAAAAAATTAAAACTTAGACTAAATCATAGTGTTAGGTTTTGGCCATTTTTTATAGGTACCACAATAAATAAATAGTAATTGAAGGGTCACACAAAATTTTTGCGAGGATTACAGTATTTGTGCGCATGAAGCGCTCGTGAACAACACCTGAGCACTAAACACAGGGACGCCCGCGGTTGAGGCATGCATGAGGGGCGCCCGAGCATCGATTTCAAAAGGTGTACACTCGAGGTGCTCTCAAGGGACGCCGATGTGCCGTTTCCAATGGCACCCCTAGTTGAGGTGCGCCTAACGGGCACTCGAGTGTGACTCGTAATATAAAAGTACGATTGACATATTTTTATGATATTTTAAAATCAAATCTCATATAAGAAGTGCCACACAGAGAAAAAGAAGAGAATAAGAGAAAAGATGAAGGTATTTCGTATCCGATTAAGATCTAATTTGAATTTTATTTTTTATTAATGTCGAATTCGTTGTTTAATAGCATTTTTTCTAGAGTATATTTTATTTGATTACTCTTATTTATGGTTATATTTCTCCTATAAGTTGTTACGTGTATTGAGGAGGTTGTAATTAATTATTCTTTATTTAGGATTGTAGTTAAGAGATTTTGGATGAGATTACTTATATCTGGCACTATTATTATTATAATAAATTTATTTAAAATTTATCCAATAATTTTTTTCTTGGTTGAAGAAAAATTTTTACAATTAAAATATTATACTTACGAGTTTGACAATTAACATTTAATGGAAGGTTCAAATTTTATTCTGCTGTGCTGAGATGTGTATATTTGGATCGAACTCTAATATATAGACTAGTTAGGTTTTGCTAAAACAAAAGCATTGAAATTCAATAAAAATTACATTATTTAAATAAAAATTTTAATTTTTTATAAAACAATCGACATTATATAATATAACATATATTTTTGGGTCTCCATAGTTTCTACGAAAAATATACACAAAAAAAAAAAAAAAAAATGGACAACCAATGATAGGCACATTTAGCCCCAGCTAGGCATTACCACCACCATCACAATGTGCCACAATCACAAGCAATATCAGCCCCACCTTTGGCAGGTACTGCTACTGCAGGTCATCACCTGGTACCAATCTTGTTTTTTAGGGTTTCCGCATTATTTAGAATGATATATTCTATGCATATTTATTTTATTCATTGATTAAAAAAATTATTAATGAATGAGATTAAAAATTTTAAAAATCTATCTAAATAGTTATTTTTTTAATTTTTAAATATTTTACTAAATATTTAATATATATTAATATTTTAAAAAAATTAAAAAAATAATATAATTTTTTATCTTAAAATTCCCTCCCTTAGAGCCGGAATCATGGGCTTATATCTCTCTGAAGAGGTGTACTTTACATCTCTTATATGGACAATTGAATGGAAATTTAATAATGGATACTTTAAAATATAAAAAATTATATATAGTATTTTTTATATTTTTTAATATTAATATTTATTAAATATTTAATAAAATGGTAAATGTTTTTAAAAAAATAATCATCTAGATAATTTTTTAATCATTTATTTTTCTAATTTAACAGATGAAAGCAAAATATATTGGCACATCTCTTGAGAAAAATGCACCAACCCCAAATCCCCTCAGATCCCACCATTGACCTTTAATCTAAAAATAAAAATGAGAGATGCATAGAATACCTCTCAAATAGAATAGAAAAGATGCATAAATTCAAGTTAAATAACAATTATAATAAAATAATGAAATATCAAAATTTTTAAATTATAGATTCAATATTATCATAAATACTTGGTCACATACCATAAAAATATCAAATCCAATGGATTCACGAACCGGGCCAAAGATGGACTCAAAATTTGAACATTATCTCACACAACAGTTAAATAATAATCATAAATCCTATTTTAAATTTATACATGCACGTAAAAATATTAGTATAACTCATACATGCTTATATTTACCGATTTAGATATCTATAAGAAGTATAATATCAAAAAACCTAGCATACAAAATGTGTATATAGAAAATACTATGCAACACTGGAGTAGTGCTTAAGCACTGCGTGCCAGCATTCGAATGTTGCTTTGAATAGTGTTCAAACATCAGGCATAACTCACATACTATGCATTTAAAAATATTTTAACAAGCCAATAATACAACTATAATATAGGTTTATGATTCCTTATGATTAAAATTTAAAGAATAGCAATAGAAGAATTATCGAGATTTGATCAAGCATCAGTCACAAGGTTTTTGGTTTTTCTTTCTTTTCCCTGAGTTTTATCTCAATCTCTCTTCTCTTCAGTTCCTCTCGGTGGCTGCTCTCAAGTTCAACTAGTTTCTCCTCTCAAGAGATAGAGTGATACAAAAAGAAAGAGCGGGTCGAAAACCCTCCTCCCTTCCTATCTAATTAAAAAGTCTAAATCAAGCTCACGGATTTAAAGCAAATTTATTTAAACTTAAAAAGTGTCTGAGATAAATGTAGACAAAATCAAAGTTGGAGAACCGTTTTACTTGGATTAACTTCATATACAAAATTAACTTTACCCAAAATATTATTATATTCATCAAATTTACGAGGTAAATCCCACTCAACCCATTATTGGGTGAAGATCTTCAACAAGGAATAGGCTAACTTTTATATCTTCATTTGTCAATTTTGAATTATTTTCATGAAGTCTTTAAAACGTCTATATGCCTCTGAGCAACTTAGATGCTGTTGAAATTGAAGAACTTATCTTATTGATTCAGCAATCTCAACTTCGCAGAGGTCGCATTCTTTTCCTCGGGCTCCAGGAAATTATTATACAATCCTTTCCCTTAATCACTCTAATAGCTATTGATATATATGGAAATATGGTGAAATGATTTTGAGAGGAAATTAGAACAGCAAAAAAAAAAATTTGAGTTAATCATCGAAATTAAAGTTGACAATTGTGGTAAAAAATAAGAGTTAGAATCTATCAAATCAAAAAATCATAGTTCTCATGAAATCTATTAGATAAATATTGTTAATAAATTTTAAAGTAGTTAAACTAATAAGCTAACACTAATTTATAGATAATAATATAAATTTATCCAGTAAGATATAATTAAATCTAACTTAACATTGCCCTATTTTCTGACCCCTTGAGCAGGCCAAATGTGGTTGAGGGAAGGAGGGTTGGGCAGTACTTCATCAAAATGCTGGGTAGCTATTTTAAATGATTTCTTATCTTTCAACTTTTTTTTTTAATTCAACGTAATTGAGAGTTGATCTCTTAATATCACTTTCCATCTTATCAAAAATTGCTTAGTCATTAAAATTATCGACTCTGTCTGAAAAAGACTAACACATAATTTTGAGAGTAATGAAGGAAAATAAAAGTTGAAAAGAAAAATAAAAGATAAGGGAAATAAAATGACAAATATGCCCTGACATTGTAAAAATCTCCTCTCCAAAGCCCTGACCATTGGAACCAAATTCAATCAATCTTACGTACAAATTCCCTTGCCACCTTTATTAATACTAACTTACTATTAGGGGTGTTCGTGGATTCAGGAGTAATTGATAAATTTTGTAATAAATTATTATATTTCAAATCATCATTTCTGTAAAATTGGGCTTATTTGATGTTAATACCATCATTATAATTATTGCGTTTCGTATTTTCGGTTATTGTACTGATTAGGAAACTTTCGGATTTATGGTCTTGGTCGAATCTCGAGCAGGTCCGATCTCCATCGTTGGTAATCTGAAATCTACACAACACAAACTATAATAAGGCGTCGCAGGCTAACATTGCTTGGGTTGGGCATTGCGGTCTTTGGGCCATATCAACATTGGATAGAACAATAATATTAAAATTTTTTTGCATTATTAGGGGTATTTGTGTCAATTTTGGGTCAATTTTATTTAGAAAGTATTAATACATTTCATTTCTATTTTTTAGAGAGAGTCATATGAATGTCTCATATTTTGACAGTACTATTTTGTCATGAGTCAATAATTACATTGAAGATTTTTATATTTTTATGAAAATCTCTACTTAAATCCTACAATATTCTATCATCTGTAACTTTTAAACATAATCTTATCACCTTAACTAAAATAATTTTACTGGTGGTCACAACATTAGAGTTTTAGTAATAAAAAATTTTAAACTAATAAAAAAAATTCAAGAAATATACGAGTTTAAATTATTGGTAAGTAAGCAAATTTGAAGTGAATCTTTGGTAGAGATCACAAGTCATAAAAATTCAGTTGGTCTATTGTATAAGTACTACATGAACTTCAATTTTATATTTTATAAAATAAAATTTAAAATATAGGTTAATAAAAAAAAAATACTTTTGAATTATCCATTCTCATTGTTTTCTTGAAATGAGAGTGGCTTGCATGTAAAAATCTATGTTGTCTTGCCTCCTCAAATCTCCAAGTGATGTGATTGTAGTTTGATGTTGGTGATATTTTAGCTGCATCTTGTTATGACTATTTGCTATTTATGTTTGATCATCCTGTTTAATATGTAAGATTTTCTTCACAAGGCTTGTCCGGTTCATGGTTGCCGACGGACAGGGGAGCGCCCGGATTCCCTAAAGACGCGGTGGCGTGAGGAAGGGTCCGTCTCCGTCCGTGAACCCAGGACTGCACAACACAAACAACAAACAAGAGGTCGAGGCAGACGGGGTTGACCCGTCGGCGACACTCCGACGCCAAGTCGGATATCTTCCTTGATAAACGGAGGAATGCATGCGTAAGATGCGAGAATGGAGTGTGAGAGGGACGTAATCGGAGGCATGAGCTCATTGGGCACACCGTTGAGGGCGGCTCGCCCGTGCGCCCGCGATGGGCGCCAGAGGAAATCCCTCTGGGGGTGCGCCGCGGAGGGCGGCGATGGATGCGCCGTCGCCGAGGGGCGGCTGAGGTGCGTCCGCGGAGGACGGCTGAGTGGGCGCCGAGGGAGGGCGGCTACGGATGCGCCCGCCGAGGGCGGCAGAGGTGCGTCCGCGAAGGACGGCTGAGGTGCGTCCGCGGAGGACGGCTGAGAGGCGCCGCGGGAGGGGCGACATGCCGTGAGCCTTCTTTGGAATTTGGTCGCACCGTAGTAGCATTGAGATATTGGGCGGTGCGCCTGGTTGTACTTGGGCCGCTAGATTTGGACTTCTGCCTCGCCCGAGCGAAGTGAATAGGACCCGTGCAATTTGGAGCGCGAGGGTATTATTTTGGGAGAATCTGGTCGTCCCGGCAAGCACCGAGGCGAGTGCTCAGTATTCACTGCCGAGGTATATTTTCCTTCGTGCCGATGGGCAACGTTGACGGCGAGATGAGCGTCCCTGAACCCCTACGCTCCGCGGGAGATGAGCCGAGTGTTCGTTAAATGCGGGATCGGCGGCCAGGCGCCACGGCAGAGCGAGGATCTACTCTACATTGTTGAGGTCCTCGAGTTCCCTGTTAGGGGAATCTCTCGGCTCCGCTCCGTGAGGAACTCGGGTGTGGCTCGGACGGGCCGCCGCCCGAGGGAGCTTTGTCCCGTCCGACTAAAAGGGGGAAAGCGCAAGATTTGATGGGCGGTCCGCCGAGGGCTCATTGGGATCGGAAACGGAAGAGATGTGCCGATCGCCATGAACAAGTGAGCTGGGGCTCCATTGAGCGCCGATTTGAGATGAGATCGCCGAGTGCCGTCGGCCAGGAAGCTCCGCATCTTGTTCTTCTAGAAGTGAGGGCGGAGGGGAGCTTGGTCGTCGACGGAAAAGGTCTCCGTTGGCGCACCGTCGGCGAATCGCGCTCCCCTCTGCGCAGAGCCCTCGCTTCTTCTTTCACGGTGGCGGAGGACGGCGAGAGGGGAGAGCCGTAGAGTTCCAGACTTTCTTGAATCTGGTGGCCTGGGCACGGAGAGTCGGGAATATGGTTTTTCCTTATCTCCCTCTTTCTCTTTCGTTCCTCCCTGGTGGTCCTTTTATTGGGAAGGGGTGAACGTTCTCCCTTCCAAACAAGCCCAAAAGTTCCCGCCAAGAATAATCTTCCCGCCAAAACAAAAATATTTCCCGCCTTAACGAAGCTTCTTCGGCACACTTTTGGTTTCGGGTTGGCCCGCAATACCGAACCCAACACTTTCTATAATGTCACCTAAAGGGATAATTAGTCCAAAATCATGAGCAAAATAATTTATTTGAATGGGATAAATTACCACATTTGAAGAATATAAGACAAAAGATATCCCCTTGTCACATTATTGCATGAGCTAGTGTTTGCTTCACGAAATCCCAAGTTTTCAACCGATGGAGGACGGCATTTGAGTGTGAATAAGTTTCACAAAAAAAAAATAAAAATATTGTATATTTTAAATGAGATAATGAAAGTTATTTTTAATGAAATAAATGATCTAACTGAAATATGATGAATGAAACTCTTTCGATTATTACTTCAACGAGTTTCAAGGAATGGTTATGTAATTATCTGGTATGAGTATAATTTAATGATATGGTACTTCGACTGTAATTGTCGACTATTATATGAAACTCTTGAGAGGTTATTGGGATTTTAGTTACTAATTTGGCCCTAAACTGTCTTATGACTATAGAATTGGCTAATACCGATATTTTTAATTAATAAATGAGGAGAAAATCCATGTTTATTCATTTTCGCTGCTTGTTTTATTCAGCTCTAGTACATGTAATATATGCCGGTTTCATAAGAAGTGGTATTAGAATTAAATAGATAATATTAAAAAATAATATAGAGGCACTTTTTGATTTTTTTGGTTAAAAGATTATGATTATGCCATATTTAGCTTAACAAATATTTTTTAGTATGCTTGGGTGATCTAATATTTGATCCATTAATTTGTATAGAGTTACCTAAAAATATCTGTTAGCAATCCCTTTGCACAATGTTTAACAAAAGCAGAGTGACACATAAATTTGGGCTTTATTTGAATAATTTAATGGAGATTGCAGTAAATTGGGTTGGATTGATTTCTCTCTCAGTTTGGATTTCAACCATTTCAACGCGAGATGCTTCGCTGCAAATATCACTGATTTTCCATTTTGCGACGCAGTGCACAGAGCTTTGAGTTCGGTAGGCTGTCAGCAACTCCGTCGTCCACTTAGCTCCGCTGCTCTGGACTATTCACTTCAACTGTCATTCAATTGCATTCACAGCTCCACAAACCGAAACTCTTGGCAAACTTGAATTTCTCACAAACTCGCATCGTCCAATGCTACTAAGTACACGGAGTACAAATCTCTGGTTTCAACGTACAATTTCCATTCTCTCACCTTTTCTTACCGTGAAACTCCATCAATCCATTCCCGTGGTCTCCAAGGTTTGCCACCTCTCTCTTTCTTTCCCTCCATCCCATGTTGATCTTTTCCCCTTTAATACTTTCTGATGGAAATTCCTGTAACTTTTCTTAGTTTTTGACTGCATTAACCCATTTCATTTGTTAATTCTAGAGAAATGCTAAGCCATTCCTGCGTAAAGACGAGGACTGTCACGATTTCTTGCTGTGGTTGGAGGAAAAGGCTGGTGTTAAAATTTCGTCCGTACTTTCGATTGGGAACTCCAATTATGGCAGGTTATTTGTCGGTGATCTCTTTCTGTGCGTTAAATACGTAGATTGTCAAATTAGTGTGGCTTTGATCCTACGTTTTTTATGGGCGTTATTTTGGTCGCATTTAGAATCTAATAAGGCATCAATCATGCTGGGGAAAACCATTCAGGCTGAGTGCTCGAATAATCTTAGACTTGGTTTCGTTCCTGTACAGTTCCACTTTAAAATTTCGACTTTAAAATTGAAATTTTGTCAGACGAAATGTGATGAAATTCTTCGAAGATACACTGGTTGTCGAATGTAAATTGTTCCTCCTTGCCCGGTGGCTGGCAATCAGTAAGAATGTGAGTGCTAACCAACTGCAAGAACTATTTATTATCAAAAAGCAAGTCCAAGAATTTGACCTGATATTTTGACGGAGGTACGTCTGTCGTGCTCCACGTTTTGCTATATACCCTCATCCTATTTGAATTTCATGCTGATTAATGTTCTAAATTTCTGTGTAGTGGAACGTTGATTTTCAATATGAATAAAGTTGAGTGTAGATGGCAAAAAATGGAGCCCAGATTGATATACTCTTTCAATAATGTAGCAAAGAGAAACCCCAAACAAACATGAAATAAAACAACAAAATGTCCACCTATCAAAATATCTGAGCATTAACTTGCTGAAAATAATTAACATTTCATTTAAGTCTTTTCAATTCTCTCTAGTGTCTTTGCCTTAAAATTAGCTGCCTCATGCTCATTCAACTTTTGGATATCCTTTTCGTAAAATAGTGTCTTAACCTTCTCTACGTTGCACTACATCGGTTTCATACTTTTGCTGCTCCTCGAAGCATGCAATGCATGAAGCCTTGTGTGTTAGGCTGCCTTCTAAAGAAGTTAGCAAGCCTCTTTTGCAGTCCACATTAGAAATGGCCTGGAGAAATTTCTTTGGAAAGCATTATTGAGATCCTTTGCACCCTTGAAGTTGTCATTTTTTGGTTGTGAGGCATCCAAGGAGCATATTTTTGCTGTAGAATTGTTTGAAGATGAGGCAAGTTGTTGATAATTGGTGTTTCCTATTTGAGGTGGAATTGGGCTCCTTAATCACATTCATCTTACTTGCCCTTTTGCTAGGTTTTGTGGGAGGTTGGCCACGATGTCTCTCTGCTATTATATGCAAAATTGTTTCTTCTACTTGATATGGTATTTTTTCTAGAAAGATATTTATTTTTTTGACCTAGTTCTGCTGTACAATTTGTAGATGCACTTTTTGTTCAAGTGCCTTTGTGCCATGAATATAGCTTCCTCAATGTCTTTTCATTTGTAAGTATCTTTCCTTTGTTAATTAAAAGGATGATTTAGTTCTCCTGTAATTTCACCAATATTTCTATCAAATCGATTTTAATTTATGCACTAATATTGGCGTATTATTTTGTTCTTTTATTTTTCATCTTAGAATGGTTAGCTAACACCTAAATATGGGACATTCAAGAAGCTTTTATTTGGATGGGTGTGTGTCTTTCGTTTTCAACTGTTACATTGGTGATGTACCACTTAGGAGTGTACAGAATATTGATTAACACTCAACAAGTGAACTACACTCCCTTGATTGTTAAGGTTAGGTTGGAATTTCTATTCAATCTGTTTAGTTTTGGTTTTGAATTTCAAAAAACCAATCGGCTTGATTGATTCAAATTAGCTATGAGGTACTAAAAGTTGAACACACAACAGGTTTATGCAATGGTGGAATGTATGCTTGATACTGTCCATGCCTTCCACTTTAAGGTTTCAACTAATGCATATTTCACCACTTCCCGTTTGCCTTGTTTCTTCCTCTCTTATTGTCATTATTAATATTCTATTTTGAACTTTTGTGTGTCTTGATAACTGCAATTTATCTTTTCGATTTTCATTTTGGAATATGCTAAAAATAGAAGTAATTTAATACTGAAAATGAAGCAATCTTTAGACCTCGTAATTAGAGAGTGTTTATGAATCTCCTTTTTTCTATTTGAAGCCAATAAGCTGCTGGATGGAATCTAACTGGCTCTTCAGGATTGGTTTATTTGGTGTCTTAGGTTGATTGAATTTTTTTATGTTGATTCTGGCAACCCCTAAGGATTATTTTGGTACAAGTTTTAGTTAGAAGCTGAACCAAACAGAGCCTGATGATTTCTTAGATAAAATGTTTCTATTATTTGGTAAGAAGGGCAGATTGATGGCACGATGCTTTTGAATTGTGTATGGTAAGATGTATGTAGCCTTGCTACTTACAATGCACTAGGCTATAAACAAATGCACGAGGCTGTAAACATTTTTTGGTAGATTGTTTAGAAATAACTTGGGATGAATGATGTATGTGCCTCTCACCATCTCTTTGCTCTTATATGGTAATGCGGCCTTCTTTCCCTTCTTTTTTAAGTACAGGTCCTTGTTTGCATCCGACATCATACAAACTGGTGACTGCATGTTGAGGGTTCCTTTCAGTGTGGTATATTGTTCCTGATGAACTTTTAGATAATCTATTTTATAAATTCCAGCTACCTGAATTTCTCCTCAACGGTTTTTTTTTTTCTTCTTGAATATACAGCAATTATCCCCTGATAATATCCTTCCAGAAATTAAGCCCCTGTTGGGTGATGAAGTTGGGAATGTAGCAAAACTTGCCATAGTTATTCTAGTTGAGCAGAAAAGGGGTCAGGTATTGACTAGCTATGATTTTTGGACCCAGAAGTTAAAATCTGATTGTCTATAAGGCTTGTTGTTCCGTAACATATTCCTGTGTGCTTTGAGGAATATGAAGAGTTGGATGCTGCATTTTTCTAATATTACCTTTCCTTTGCATGTAGGATTCTCAATGGGCTCAATATATCAGTCGCCTTCCTCAACATGGAGAGATGCATAGCACAGTAAATAATTTTTCTTGTTTTCATTGAGTGAAAGTGATAAAGACTTGCCCCTCGGAGGAGCAAATGAATTTTTGGCCAAATGAGGGAAGAGAGCTTAATGGCCCAATGAGCTCTTTGGTGATGAGGGCCAAGCCTATATTTGTTAGATAGCCTTCTTTTGATTTATTTTTGTAAGATTGAAATCACTAATTTACCATCACTAAGGTTGATTGGGTAAGTAGGTCTCATTAGGTTTTTAAGGCTATACTAGCCAACACATAGGCTCAGTAGGAATATTCTCAGAGTGAATTGTGTAGAACAATATTTTCATGGCTTTGAGAGCTTGAGATTTGCACGAGTATTATATTCGGTATTCCTATATTCGCTATAGGGTTGCTTGGGTTGGTTCTGGAGTTAGTCATGTGATTCCTCGTCGGACGCTTGGTTAGTATTATTCTTTGTTAATATCTTCATATTATCTATTAACTTATGGCAAAACTCTAGTTTGTGTGTATTTTTTATAAATCGTTATGTTCGTATTGTTAAGTGAGAAATGATTTTGTAAAAATAGGCAAAATATGGAGGCATGGGATTGGGTTCCTATCAATTAGTGCTGTCATTGAGAGATTATTGGTGATGGTTGTTGCTTTCATAGGCAAAAACCTTAGTAACAAAAGACTAGCATCGCGAAGGAATTTTTTGCTTATGGACTTCAGATAGTCTGCTGTCAAATTGTCAGAACGGTTAGGACAGTGTTGTCAGATGTTCTTGGCAAGTAGTTTTGTTAGGTTGTTTTTTTAGATTGACCTGACCATGTTGTCAGCTTGTGTTGTGTGGATCTGAGTTGTCAATTGGTGTTGTCCAATCTGCATTGCCAGAGATTCTCTAGTGTGCTGAACCGTAGAAATCCAAGCTGCTGCACTTGGTCTATAATTACGGAGTTGGTGTGTTTGTGGGTTGTGTTGCGTTTGGTTGAGCCGACTTTCCATAGTTAACTGGGTCCAAGTTGACTAGTTTGTTTGTGTGATTTGCCCTGTTTGAATTAAAGAATGGAATCATGTAACAATCTACCTACCAACTGATCACGATTAGAAGCCTTAGAGGAAAGCCAAGTGAAACTAGCCAAAATGGTGGAGGAAGTAATGATGTTAGCTGAGCAATTATCCACTATGATTGTAAATGAATTGAGGCATGAAAGTAATGCCAGATTAGAAAGGATTGATTGGAGATTTGCTGAGCTCGCCTGAACAACAAGAACGACCTACAAACTCATGGCGAAGAATGAAGAATCAGTGGGTCTCGAATTGGAGACGGCCCGATAAATGAGCATGAGATGGAAGGCACCGATGATGATCTAAGGGATTTTACATCAGAATACAAGGATAGACTTTACAGACAGTCTCCAAGAGAACTTGTTGAGGATACTATTGAAAGGTGGGCCCACATAAGAGGGTGGTAATTGAGAGCTTCTCGATGGCTAGAAGAGTACTGCATGGGTAATGAGATTGATAAAGGTGGGAATACTTATGATGATGACCGTTTCTAAGGGGGCTGGAACTTGTTTGCTCTGGCCACCCTATGAGGGTGAATCCCATTACAAAAGGAATGAAAACGGCTATGGTAATAAGCGAAGAGGTATAGGTACCCTGATAGAGGCCCAAAGAAACCAAATATGAATGTTCCTCATTTCAAAGGAGGATATCCGTACAAGTGGGGTGATAAGGTGGAGCACTACTTCCACTTCCATGAAGTTGTTTGAGACGATAGGGTGGCCAATGCTGGCTTTCATCTGGACGGAAAAAGCTAGCAACCGGTGGAGGTGGATCAAGGTTTAGTATGCCAAGGAGGGACACCTAGGGTGGATAACGTTTGAACGTGAATTCTTGGCTTAATGGGGCCCTCACCGGTGGTTAATCATTTATGGGCAACTCGCGAAGTTACATCATGAAGATGGAGTGCAAACTTACATTGAGGAATTTCAACATCCACAAACGGTAGTTTGAGGCTAGACAGAGGAGTCATTACTTAGTATATTCATTAAAGGACTTTTGCGATGGCTAGCCAAATAGTTAAAGTTGAAGCAACTGCAGTGGCTAACAGAGGCTATGAGAATGGCAGATACTGAGTGAAAACGTAATGGATGAAATTCTAGATGAGAGCTACTATGGTGAAAGGTAGATTGCAGATAAGGATCTAACACCTAGAATTATTCAAAATGAGGTGCTTTGAAAATGAAAGGAAGTTAGGGAGAATGGACCTGAAGAGAGACCCAAGGAAGTACAAAAATTGTCTCAAGAAAAGATACAATGAAGGGTAAAAGGGGGACTTTGTTTTAAATGTGGCGACATATGGGGCAATGAAGGATTTTGGAACTCTTAGGGAAAAGGGGAGAGCATGAGCAAATTCTAACAAATGTCTATTCTTTTGGCAAGGCCATTTTGTTGTGAAGTATTAGAACAAGAAGGTTTGACAAAGGATGCTATATTGAGACATAAATGTAGTAAACTAAATAAACAAATAGTCACGGGCATTATCACTTTATAGGTTTGAATCTAGAGAATTGATTTGAACTTCACCATAAAAGGTACAAAAATTGAAAATAATTTTGAATGATTTTTCATTAAATATGACTAAGTAATGTAAGAATAATTGTCAATAAAAGAGATAAAATAATGAAAGACCATTTTAGAGGGTACAAAACACGGACTCCAAATATCGGAATACTTCAAAAGGAGTGGAAGTTTGTTAATTAACTCTCAGATAATATATTATGTAGTGATGTTTTGTAAATTGGCATGATTTACAAAATAAAGTGGACATAGAGTGAAGATTGGGACGTAATTTCTTTAAACTTGTTAACGAGGGATGGTTTAAGTGGTAGTGGATCTCGAGTGGTGAAGGACAAACGGTAGAGCAAACTATAGGAGATAGTCCTGCATCTTGCAGGTAGAGACGCGGAATTGCGACAACCCCTATTGATGACCCTACTTATTGTAAGATTTTGAAATTTACTAACAAGATAATAAGTTAAATGGAAGGTTGACAAATACAATATGGATGATACTGTAATAGTAGGGAATAATGGAACAACTCTAATTCCCAAGATCAAAACTGAAGAGCCATTAGCCAAAGTAACATCAGGAAGACTAGAGTATGTTTGATAACAATATAATATACTTGAAGTTTTAGTCATATGATCGAAGACACTAGAGTTGATGACCCATATCCGAGCGGCAGCCAGGAGACAAGTAGTGGGGTTACCTTTCTAAATGGAAGTAGCAGTGGTAGAGGTAGCTTGGCTGGCTAGTAATAAGGAATAGTAATTGGTTAATAGTAACTGGCTAATAATAACTGGCTAGTAAAAATCACTTTGATTGTGCTGGCCATCGGTGTCTTTAAGAAATCAAGATTGCCTCTAGAAGCTACCGTGGCAAATTGCTTAGAAGGCGTCGTTGGCTTACCATATAGCTTCTAGCATTTGTTCCGTGTATGACCGATGCCTCAACAATGATAACATGTGACTTTTCCGTCATAATCACGACTATTTCGGCCTATTTCCTGACCACCATCTTGAATAGTAGATGAGGTGTGACTCACCAAAGCTATTTGGTCAATGAGACCAATAGACTGCAAGGCATCACAATTAACACGGAGGATGTGGGAGAATATATTGGTTAAGGAGGTTATTGTAGCATTGTCCAAAGTCTGGGAGAGAGTAAAGTCAAAATTAGGTCGAAGCCTAGTTAGGAAACACAGGATATCTAATTGTTCATGTGGTTCCCACATTTTCTTCACATCAGAGGAGATTGACATGAGAACATTCAACTCTTCATAGCACTTATTAAAATCAGCAAAATAGTTAGTTACACTACGATGCTTTTGATCCACATGAAAGAATGACTTGGACACATAAAACATTTTAGATTGGTATTATTGCTTAGAATACAACATAGATAAATGCTCCCATAAGTCATTGATAGCATCTGTATGAGTTAGGAGAGTGGCCACCCTTTGCGCCATATAGTTGATCAATTAAGTATGTAGGCATGCATCTTCACAAGTCCACACTCTTGCCCAAGTGGATCCATCGTTGAATTGGTGGGGTCATCCATGATTTCACCTTTGCCCATATCTCATATGGCAAGGAGAACAATCTTCTTCTAAGGTTGATAATTTGTCTCACAAGACGCTGATCAGTAACTTGAGAGGGCATAGAAGAAATAGTCTTAGCATTATGGGATGTACTCATTTCATATTTAGTGGTCATGAAATAATAATCAGAATATAAACTCGAAGAAATCTTCAAAGTGAAAAATGAGGGAGAATCAACTTGAAACCAAACAGAACAAAAGAAGGGACCTCAATGTTGAACTTCCAATCGCCACAAAACTAAACAACATAACCAAATCGGACAAGCAAAATCGACAGCTCATGACCATAGGCTCCCCCACCACAGCTTCCCATAATGGACGACAGCCACACACTCAAGAACGCATCACAGCTTCCATGCACACTGAACTAGTGAACACCACTATGGAGCAGTGAAGAGCCAACGTTATGTCGGTGCCAACAAAGAAAGAAACATAGACATATGGGTTTTGGTCAAATCCATTGCCGGTGAGGTCTTAACAAGGACCGACGATTGCCAAGCATGCAAGAAAAGGTGAATCACTTCAAAATCTCCAAATCAAGTAGGCAATGACTAGATATAGGGTTTTTGGGTTGTTTGAGCGAAATGTTAAATTGAAAAGAAGATTGTGAAATTACTTGCAAATTTTAAAATCACGATAGGGCTTTGTTACTGCTCGGTGAGGTGCACTAGATGCTGAAGAGAAAGATCGATGGCGGTGGCAGCTTCTCTTGAAGCTCTGATACCGTATAAACAAAGAATAGAGAAAAATAGAGCGAACCTCTTATGCTTTAGGGTTATAGTATCCTCATATATATAGAGTTATTTATATATAGTATAAATTACAAAGTGATTCTTTTAAGGAATATGTTGAAGAATATCTTTCAACATATTCCTTTTATAATCCAAGAGAATATCCTCTTTCCAATCTAAGAGCAAGCATGGTGGCAGAGCTTGGAAATGTTTTTTAGAAAACCACATAAATACCACACAAAACAGTTATTATGTTTGAAGTTCTTAAGGGAGTTGCCATATATTACTGTCTTTTCTGTATTTGATGCATTTTTTTATTCTTGGAAATAATTGTGGAGCAATGGGGACAATTCTTGGGGGCTCAAGGGCTTGCCTCCTTTCCCTCTATTTGAGTTGTTATTTTTACAATGGTGCCGTGATTTTTTGTTGTTCTTAATTCATTATTTGTCCTCTTGGTCATTCTAGAATGAAGGTGAATATTTCATTGTCATGTTTAATGTGGTTTCTGTTCTTATTGGAGGAAGAGGTCACAAAGGGATGAAAAAAATTGGGGTTATATGTGGCAGTGCAGTGGCTTTGCCATTTTCTAGAAGTGGATCTAAAGGGACTGGATTATATGCACACTTCTGGCGAGAAAGTTTGCCTTCTTGGGGTTTTCTTTGACCAAACTTCCATTTGGTCCCTGCTGGTGTTTTGGGTCTGGTTTGTGGCATTTTTTGAATTGGGTTGAGGGAACCGAACTTTGTGCATGGTGGTGAGGTAGTGTTGGCTGGGGTGTCTACTTTTCCTCGATAATTGTTTCATGAGAGTAGTAATCGGCTAGGGTGGAGGAGTTGGATCTTGCTTGCTGATATGCACTCATGACTGGGAATTGTTTTAAATGACAGTGATTTGAAAATTTTCATTGGCTTAACATGCAAAAAATGTAGGATCAAGTGTGAAACTCATTTGAGAGATAGGTTCGAGCCATGGTTGAAAATATGGGTATCTGTGTACGTCGTGATTATATCAGTATCATACATGTCGAATAATGTGTCAATATTAAATATATCAAAATGAAAATAATTTCTGAAAATTGTAAGTTGACACGTCTATATAATTAGTTGATATATTACGATATATTACTGACGCGGAAGCATATCACAATATTGTCGTTGTATCGGTAAATATCGGTATCAGTGGGCTTTCATATTAATGCATATCGACTGGTATTTGTATCAATTGTTAGAGCATTTCTAATAGCTACTTTAGATTCATTGCTGTCACTAATATAGAAGTTGAGTTGACTAAGGTATGGTGTTGGGAATTGCGAAGGTGGCAAATCATGTTGGGATTCGAAACACGTACATGATGCACAGCTAAACAAAACCCAAATTCCCGTCCGAGGTCAACCACTTGTCTCTCCCTATTGAGTATAAGGAATAAGCACGCAACCAAGTACATACAAGTTGTACAAAAGATTTAATGTAGAAAATCTTTTTAAATCAAGGGAAAAATCACGGGCCAACCTCTAAATAATATCCACTGAGAATTCTTGGTTACCAATAACTCCTACAGTAGCTCTTCACTATAACCCATGTGAATAACCGGTTAAATGCGTCCCCAGCACACTTACCCACTCACAATAGTAGAATGCAATGAGAGAACAAGCAACTAATTGTTAAAATGTCCTAGAAACAAGGCTAGGATTGAATTTTAATTGGACCTCAACTGGATGCCGAAAATATTCTCATTCTCTCTTTTCTCTTGTCGTTCAACATCCCTTGTACTTCAAATGTGCTCCCGTTCTGACCTGAAAACTGCATCGGGATTTTTATACCTTGGCTAACGTTTAAACGCTATAAGCTAAATTTGCCTTTGTGCACCTACTGAAATTGGCGCAAGTGCGCCATCTTAGGCTCCCGCAAGTGTGCTTGCCAGAACACTCATATGTGCACCCCCTCATGCATCCATTAAGCGTTAATTTCCCACACCACTTCCATCCTTTGCTCAAGTGAATCTTCCACCATAACCGAGCGAACCATCAAATGACAAAACCTTTGGGCATGGGACTCATAAGAGGATGACCCACAACCGACAAATCAAATACTGGTGGTTCAAAGTTATTGTTTCAACGATATTGGTTTGCTAAAGGACCCCTCTATTTATAAACGGTGTCATTGCATTGATGTTAATTGATGGAAAATGTTTCCGATTTGGTTCTCAGTAGGTGATGGAGTTCAGTAAATTCTTGGGTTTGTCATTCAATGGGCAGGAAAGTGGGGTCGTGAATTTGTACGTAAAGGGTTGCCCGACACACAAGGTTTCCTGCATTACGGGCTAGCGAGGGCAAGATGTACCCTGTCTTACCCTTGCAATGTAGACATGTAGTTTCATGAGTGGGGCTATGAGTTTGTTTCACATAATTTGAAGGGCATCTACCAGAGTAGTTTAAGGCCAGAAGATTAAGGGTAATGAGTGCCAGAAGAGTGAAGAAAAATGGAGAGCTTAAAAGCCTTCAGTTGAGTGTTAATTATACTAAGGATTTGAGAAGGCTAGTTGATCAGTTTGTTGTGTTTGGTTCTCTATTTTTAAATTTTCTTTTATTCTGTGTGCATGGGTTTGGTCTGTTCTATGATAGATATTATTTTTTGTTGGATTTTCTTTATTTTGGCATTTGTTGGGTTTTTAAATTTCTAGTGAGTTGTGTATGATCTAATTTTCTTTATGTATTTATATGGTAGTTACTTGTCCTTTTGCAAGACCTTATTTGTGTGTAGCTGCTATAAATTTTTTTCAATGTTTAAACGACTTATTGGAGACTTATGCTTTATTAAGATCTGGCCGTAATCTTGATGTAAACGTTTGGCTTGGGGTACAATTCGAAGGGCTTGGTTAGGGATATGTTGTTCATCTTCTTTCCACTCATCTAATTTAAAGCCTTCAGACTCTGGTCTAGTTCTGAGATCTCAAGATGGCATGAGCTTCCTAGATCATTTAAGTCAGAGATTGCTGAGTATTTAAGTTATTAGCACTAAAGACCCATGTCTACTCTCTATAGCTTATTAGCAGGCAAGGTTTATTTGGCATACTTTGGCTTGTGTAGTGGATTTTATGATTACATGATTAGCATCCAACCAGCACTCAAGTGCACCAACCAACGGTTACAGCTTTTCCATTCATGTTAATGCTGTCACTAGGACCTCATATCAGGATGTAATAGTTTGTATGTCATAGGGTGTCTGTTGGAAGTAAACAGTTTTTTTCTCAAAGAAATCAAGTTTTATAACGTGCGAATTATTTGTCATTGCAGATATTCTGGAGTCTAGATGAGCTGGAAATGATACAGCCAAGTTCACTATATCAGGGAACAATTGCACAACAATCTCAAATTAGAAAGGAATTCATGGATATCAAACCTGTAAGCTCTGTTCTTCTCCCCTCAGCCTGCTGGTCTAGCTTTTGGTGTACACTTTAGTTGATCATCAGCAGGCTGAACCTATTTAGGACAGGCTGTAGTATGCGAAATGTAACAGCTGCTGATGATACAGACTTCTTTTGGACTAGTAAGGGAACTCCTAGTGCTTTTGGTAAATAGTATTGGCAGAGGAGAGATTCCCTGCCCCAAAAAAAAAAAAAAAAAAAACAGAGAAAAGATTTTGTATATGATGATGAATTTTCTTTTTATCAAAAGATACGATTATGTGTTCGATGAAGGTGTGTAATAGCATTGAAAATTGAGAATTCCTATTAATCCTTAGGTTATAATTGTCGATTTGGTCGTGGAGATTGAAAAGGGATATGCAAGAACAATTTCCCAGCAGATATATCTATAGTTATCTTTTCATCTGGAAGGGTTTTACCGGTCCACTTAAGAGGTACTGAAGCTAGAACCAGTGTAAAGCTTGTGAAAAGATTTTGCTGGTTAGGGTGCTGGAGCACCTCATGTTCATGCTAGGAGAAGAACTGACCGCATGGAGAAAATATGGCATAGAGGATTATGATCTTTGGGTTTACAATCATTTAAATTGACATGCTGGCACCTGCAAGGTTGTCAAATAAGTCTTAATCCAGTGGTATAATTTAAGCCGGGTAAGTGATGTAGAGAAGGGGGAAAAAGTAGGGGAGGGGAATGAGAACAAAAGGAAGAGAGACAGAGGGAAAATAGAAATCAAAGAAAGGGGTAGAGACCAGAAAAAGAGGAGCCCAAGAGAGAGGGGGAAAGGAAAGCATAATCACTCAATAATTCATTAAATTCATCAATGCTTACTTAAAGAATAAAGTTAAGATTTTTATATAGGAAGACCGTAACCTTAGGATAATTTGGAAACAAATATAATTTCTTAACTAAATATGACATAACTTTCTAAAATAAGAAAAAATAAAATCAAATAAAATCTTTATTAATTTAATAAAATTAAACTCTACTAATTTGAAAATAAAATTAAATAGGAAATAAAATTAAAGCTTTTTTAATTTGGAAATAAAATGAAGTGAAAAATAAAATCAAATTTCTTCTAATTGAAAATAAAATTAAATCTCTTCATCCACGATATATGTATCAATTCTTCTCAGGTGGGTTTAAATTTGCCCCGTCGAGTAAAACTTTTGTAGTCAATTTCTCAACCACAATATGAGTAGCTACGCAATCTTCCAAATGGGCTGGCACTTCTGGCACTACTCCATCACCCCATACATTTGTCAGTCCACAGACCTATTTTTGCCTTTGTCCAATGAAGCGAGCACACAAGGTGGTAGTATGTGATGTAGATATAGCTATTTTGTTCGCAGTAGTAGTTCCAACTAATGGCTGATTTTAGATCCTTTGTGAAACAGGGAAGGGGTGGCAAGGGGAAAGTAGGAGAGAAGAAAAAAGAGGGTGAACAGGAAGGGAATAGAGAGAGGTGAGAAGCAAAAGGAACAAAAGAGAAAAAACACAATCCCCAACAACGTTGCCACTCGCTCGGCGACGACGAAGATGAAGATGAAAATGAAGGTGAAAAAGACGATGAAGATGGAGATAAAGAAGATGAAGGTGTAGGTGAGAACAGGGACGTAGAAGATGAAGACGGAGAGGAATTGGCAGGACCCGATTCGTGACTTCCTCTCTCTCTTTAAGATCTCAATTATTATTATTATTATTATTATTTGAAGCAACGTTAGTGGGGTGGCTAGAGTTTGGTTGGGCTTTGGCTCGGGCGTCCGGTTAGGGTTTGATGTAGTTGATGGTGGTGGAGCTTGGGCATTGGGAATCTGGTGAGTGGTCGATTAGGTGTTAGGTGGGGGGCCGACTAAGGTTTTCAGGTGGTGCAAATAGTTGTTTTTGGTGTGATTTGGCTTGGTGGCGACTGGAGTGGTGGTGGTCAGCCAGCAGCGTGGAGGATGGTTCTCCTGCCTCATGGCCGCGCTCTTTTGCTCGAGTTCGATTAATGGCGGCTACTTTGTCCTTTTTCGCCCTGTCTACTTTCCCCCTTTTTCTTTTACTACTTAGTTTCTTTGATTTGGGTGACCAATAAACCATATTTGATTTTCCAGAAACTCTCTCACTCTTTTTTTTTTGTTTTTTTTTTTAACAACAAATGCTCTTTACAAAATTTTTGGTGACGAGACTATTGCCGGAGGTGTTGACTAGGTTGAAGGCCATGAATTGGAGGAGTTGGCAATGACACTAATGGTGTTTGGTTGCACAGATTAGTCTTCTGATACCAAATTTGATGTAGGGAAGGGGAAGGAGAATAGAAGGAAGAGAGAGAGAGGGAGAATAGAGATTAGAGAGAGGGGTAGAGACCAAAAAGAGATAAGACCAAGAGGGAGAGGGGAATGAAAGTACAATCACTCAATAATTCATTCTGATGCATCCTGGATCGAAGTTTCGAACGGGTTCAGGTCAAGTCAAGTGTTGAGTCCAGCTCCGTTCACCTTGTCTGTATTCTGCACAACACTTTAAGAAACAAGAGATCAGATGTCGGTGGAATGTGGTCCCATTTAAAACACTCTGACGTTCAAATCAGTAAATAGCCTTCTAAGAATTGAGAAGGTTAAGTGAAGAAATAGAGTAAAGAGAAATGTTGAGAGTGTTTGTGGTGGGTGGTATGCTTTTGAGACGTAAGGCTTTCTGTGGCTCGAAAGGAGTGCTGATCTCTGACACCGTGTTCCTGAGGAACGTAGTGACAGGGAGAAAGAGAGAGACGTTCTGTAAGCGTGAGAGCTTGTCAGAACACAGAGTAAG
This sequence comes from Nepenthes gracilis, assembly GCA_033239525.1. Classification (NCBI taxonomy): domain Eukaryota; kingdom Viridiplantae; phylum Streptophyta; class Magnoliopsida; order Caryophyllales; family Nepenthaceae; genus Nepenthes; species Nepenthes gracilis. The sequence continues at coordinate 21,948,719 of BSYO01000001.1, forward strand.
TTCAAGAGTGCCTTTAAGAGAGTCAGGGCTTTGGCAAATGATTCTTAACAGAGAGGAGTGCGTTTGTTAGCAGAACTCGCCGCGTGCCCTGGAGTGAGGACTCCATGGGTTTTTATAGCTGAGATGCCAGGCATCTTTCCTTTGACAGGAGCGCTTGATCCCTGCGCTCTGTTGGACAGGTTTTCTTTCTTGGTGTGGGGCCTTAATGGCGGTAACAGCTCTTTAGGAGGATTTCCTTCTGTATTTTGTAACAGCTAGGGTTTGCTGTAGACAGAGGAGAGGATCTGGCGCTTTCCTCATGTGAGGTGCACTGAATCTGCTAGTTACCATTGCTATGAAGATTGCCCTTTGAGGAAGCGCGAAATTAGGAGAGAAGACTGTTGCTGGTCGTGGATAGACGCGTGGGCCAAGTTGGGCTTGGGCCGCGTTAAGCTTGGTCTTCAAGTGGTCAAGATTCCGGTCAACAGAAGTGTTGACCGTCTTGGCCATTCAAGTTGTCCGTCCTGGCTTCTCCATCCTTTTTGGCTTTTGACCGGTCAATGCGGGGTGTTGACCATTCTAGTGAAAAATGGGCCTCAGTAATTTTGGGTCGTCACTCCTTTCTGGGTCAGCCCATTTCTAGCGTACCCATCACTAGCCCTCCATGCTGGTGGTCTAGAACTTTTGACCTCCAGCATGTTTAAGATGGGACACTAGTCAAGGCTGCTGTGAGGTCAATTTTCAGAGAGCTGGCTAACTGGATCGTTGGCGGTCTAGGATAAAATTCGGAGAACTGTCGGAGTTTGAAATGTTGATTGGATCATTGACTATCTTAAGGTGAAATCCGGAGAACTTGTGAAGGAGTTGACCGAATCGTTGACCAGTTAGGATGAAATCCGGAGAATTGCGGGAGTTTGAAAGGATGTGCCATCATGCCGCCAGGCTGTCAGTTCGAAAGTGGGCCACATGTCCACACGCAGGGGGTTTGTGATCTCGGCAATTAATGTGCTAGGCGATTCGAATCGTCTACACCCTTTTAGGGAGTGACACTTGCCAACAATGATGAGCGTGCTTTTACGAGACTGTTTTTTCCTTTTCTGCTGTTCGCATGCCTTCAAGTGTTCCATCTGTTATATTTTAAAATTTTCACGCTTTCCTTTGTCTTTTCTCTTGCTTCCATTTTCATGGCTTCTCAGATTGCCTCTGTTTTCAGTGTGAGCGATGTGCAGGAGTTGTACGTTGAGTACAATATTCCTAAGGAGATCGTCTTTAGAGTTCTGCAAGGAGGATCGAGCATGCTCTCCTCCCGATGGTTACATCACTGTGTATGAGGCCCACCTGAGGAGTGGGCTCCATCTTTCAGTTCCTCAGGAGCTGTTTGATATCCTCTCTGCTTTTTAGGTGCCCATCGCACGGCTTTATGCCAATGCCGTGCGATACCTTGCTCCATGTGCATCTTTATGCGCCATCATTCTCGAATATTGATGACCGGTGCGGTGAGAGTGATGTTTCGCTTTACTCAGAGTGCTGACTGGATCTCTCTGGCCCCAAGGGATCTTCCAATCAACAACGCTATTTACGATTCATTGAAAAATTGGAAGGATTGATTCTTCTTTGTCCGCGTTGCTGAGTCGTGGCTCTTGTCTAGGGAATGGGGTAAGGTCCCCATGGCGTTTACTGGAACGCAGGAGGAGGAGACTGCCGCCATGGAGTTACTAGGGCTTGTGAGGAAGCACTCTAGGGACTTTAGGATGGATCATTTGGTTTCTCCAGAGGAGGTCAAGAGAGCTAATTGGGGTCCTCCTTCCCCGATCCAGAAGCTCAGGTGCCACCACTGAAGGCTTCTCGGAGAAAAAGGAAAGCTGGAGTTATGATTAGTGATGAACCTTCCCCTGTTCCTGTTCCCTCCAGTCCAAGACAAAAGAAGGCTGCCACTTTGGAGCCTTCTTCATCATCTCCTGAGCAAGATTACGTAGCTGCTGGTTGTTTTTCTGGTGTGGAAGATAATTCAGGAGAGGAAATGGCTCATAGAGGATTTGAAGCCGTGTGGCGTAGTGAAGTGGGCAGCGCTGTGGTTTTAGCGCAAGCGCGCGCTATCTGCAGGAACTTGAGCTAGTGGAGTCGGCTCCAGGCGGTAGCTTTGACATTGGAGATATCAGCATGCCGCAACCTAAGCTTTCAAGCCATGGGACGCGTGAGCGTTAATTTCCGAGCTGATTTCGGAGCTACTTCCGGTTATTGGTGATAGGCCGAGCTCTTTGAGTCAACTTTGAGCCGCCACGGCCCCGGAGGAGCTAGCTGGCGGAGAACCTAATGAGTCGGAGGACTCGATGACGGAGCTTTTGGAGGAGTGTGCGGCGGAGGCAGCTGCTGGGCCTAACCAGGAGGCTACTGTGGTCAGTCCTCCGTCCCCAAAGTCCAAATCCTGCAACAGGTCAGTGAGGCCAGAATGTAGAATCTGGGTGGTTAGTTTTTGTAACTCTCCTCCTATTTTTCTCTGTTGCTGTTGTTTAACATGTGTGGCCTTTGCAGGAGGAGAAAGTTGGCAAAGGTAGTTACCAAAGCGCTGCGCCAACGGGACTTGGCCCTCTCCGATTGAGATAAGGAGTTAGCCTGGTTTGAGGAGTTGGAGCTACAGAGAGCGGGGCACCAGGAGGAAGCAGCCACCTTATAGTCTGTGATTTCAGGCCTGGAGGTAGAGAATGCGAGATTGAAAGACGACATCACTCTGCTTACAAGGGCTGTAGTCGCTAGCCTGAAGGATGAGGTCACTAGACTGAGGGAGGAGAACGTCCTGCTGACGGAGAAGGATAGTGCTATCAGGTGTATTGACCAACTCGTGGAACAGATGTCATCATTAGAGAATGAGTTGTCCAGTTGCATACGCCCCCACGAGGTTTTTGAGATGCTAACGGCGCAGTTGTGGGAGGGGGTCTACCTTTGCCGGCACATAGCACTGCTGGTTGACCCCAGCTTTCTAGTGGAACTTTTTGATCCCGCCAACCGTTTCATCCAACGTCGTGAGAGCTTCGCAGGACAGCCACCTCCTCCTCTTGGAGACTCTGCTTCTTCATAGATTTTGTAATCCTTGCTCCTTATATTTGTACAAATTTTTATCAATAAAATGGATATTTTATTGATGTTATCTGTTCTCACATCAGTCGTTGCTTTTTATGCATTGTTGTTGCATTTTTCGGCCAACTTTTTTGGCCAAGAGCTCTTTAACGGCCAACTTTTTTGGCGCCCAGCTTGCTAATAGGATGCTGTCCGTCGCTTCCCGTGCCTTTGTCGTGTTCTTTCCTCTTTTTGTTTTTGTACCGCTAACCGGCTATGAGCTTCTACCACCAGCGTTTGACTGTCGCAGACTATCCTTTTGTAAACATGACGCAACGCATGCATCGTTGGGCAGCAAAACGACGTGATTTGAAAGGACGCGTCCTCCTGTGTGGCCTTTTTAGGCAGGAAATTTGGTTTATAAATTGGCTAGGATTATTGGCTTTGTCTTAGCAGTTTCCCATCAAGTCTTGCCTTGTTGTCGTTTTCTTTTTCTTGCCTTGCCATAGTGACGAGAATATGGTTGATATCCCTACTTTTTTCACTTGAGAGCTCTTCGTAGCCCTTCTGTGCCGCCTGTATCGACCGCCCTAGGCTTTCTTGCCAGGTACTTCTTTTGTCATCTGGCTTTAGGGTTTTTGTTGCAAGGTTTGTATTCCCTCGTTAACACCCCTTTGTTTGCTAGCCTTACGAGGTGCAGGGCAATGTGGTTGAGATTTCGTCTTCAGAGGAGGATGAGACAATTCAGGAGAGGGAGCGCGTCATTCGTTTGGGTCCAGCCTTTAGCGATGACGGGCGGGAGGATCCGGAAGCACACCATGGGGCCTTGGAGAGGATCGCGGCGCTTGAGGGCAAGGCAAGACCAGGCTCCGCCTCGAAGAGGTGGCACCTGCTCCGGAGGAGCGGTTTTAAGAGGGGATCTGTTTCAACCGTAGGATCGCCTCCCTGGTGGATCCTCGCTTCCCCGTCGCGTTCATAGATTCGCGCAATGCTGGTGCTACATAGAGATCCGACTTGGTGTGGTATTCCAGCGATCGCGGTTGGAGGTCCCGACGTAATTCTCGAGGAGGTTCATCGGCTTCAGGGAGCCACCATGCTGAGCAATGATATCTTGGCAGCGGTGGCACCGTCTGGAGTCTCTTTGCTCCTTTTTCTTTTTGCGGGATACTGTATGCGCTTTGTATAATGGTGACACATTAATGAATAGTACTCTGACGCCCCACTTTGATTTGGCAGTGTGCGTCTTCTTTTTTGCACTTTTGCTCTTGTTTCTCATTTCTCGACTTGCATGTCTTTTTATCGGCCGGCTGACTTGGTGCATTGTACGCAAGTTAGCCGGTCAATGCTGCTTTAGAGGTCCGTTGCACTCTTTGGAGCAGACACAAAGTATACCTTGTCATTGAGCCAAGCTTGCTCTATGCCCACGTGTTAGTGAAGGCTTGGCGCTTGCCCAAGTATGAACTTGGATGGCCGACTTTTGGACGGAGAGTCTTTGCTCCTGACGACCATCATTGACTGATTATGCTCGCTTCTGGCGAAGGAGGTTGTGGCGTGTGTTGGTTGAGCCCCCTAAGATTTTGACTGCGAATGGGCCACTTGGATGACCAATGTTTAATTCGACAGTTAGTGAGCCGCCTGGATAACTAATGTTTAATTACGACCGTTCGTGGGTTACCTGGATGACCAGGGTCTAGTTACGACCACTCATGAGATGCTTGGATGACCAGGGTTTAGTTACGACTACTCATGGGCCGTCTGGATGACTAGGGTTTAATTACGAGAGTATAAAAACCCTTCCGACTTATGGGCAGTTTAGGTCGTGTAAACCTGCAAATAGACATATATTTGCATATGGAAAAGGAAAGGAAAGAAGTCTATAGTTAGGTGATATAAGAAATATAACGTGCCAAGTGTTCCTACATGCATGCATATGGTTGACTTACTTGTTCCTTTACTGAAAGTAGCACTTTAGGTGGATCGTGTTCCACGTCCAGGGAACCAACTTGCCGTTCTAGGTCCGGAGTTTGTATGCTCTGTTTCGCAGGACGGCGGAGATGAAGAAGGGTTCTTCCCAATTTAGGGAGAGTTTGTTCCGGTTTATGATCTTGTTGTTGCCTCGATACTTCGTAGGACTAGGTCTCCTACCTTGAAATGTTGCATTTTTACCTTCTTATTGTAATATCGCGCAACCCGTTGTTGGTAGGCCGCCGTCCGCAGCCGGCGGCATCATGGGCTTCTTCCAACAAGTCTAGGTGTTCCCGAATTTTCTGGGAGTTACCCTGTGGGTCGAAAGACTCAACCCTAATACTCGGGAGCCCGATTTTGACCAAAATTACCACTTCAGTCTCGTAGCAGAGGCTGAAAGACGTCTCGCGAGTTGGTTCCTTAGGAGTTGCCCGGTAAGACCATAAGACGGAGGGCAGCTCGTCTATCTAGGAGCCCCCTATGTCAATCAGCTTGGTCTTCAGACTGTGAAATAGCATATGGTTTGTGACCTCTATCTGTCCATTAGCTTGTGAGTACGCCACCGAAATGTGAACCAATCTGATGCCTAGATTGGTGCAATACTTGGTGAAACGTTTCCTAGAGAATTGAGTTTCATTGTCAGTCACGATGACCTCTGGAACGCCAAATCTGCTGACTATGCTTTGGTGGATGAATTTCAGAGCGTTGTGCTCTGTGATCTTGGCTAGCGTGGCGGCTTCGACTCAATTAGTGAAGTAGTCAATACCGGCTATAATAAACTTTTTTTGCCTAGTAGCAATGGAAAACGGGTCGAGAATATTGAGCCCCCAAAAGCGAAAGGCCAATGAGCTTGAAGAGCCCTCAATTCAACGGACAGCTGGTGAAGATTACTGTGGAGTTGGCAATTTCGCACTTCTTTACGAAGTCGAGGGTGTCTTTCTTCATCGTTGGCCAGTAATATCCTTGACGCGTGATTTTGAATGCCAGGTTCTTCCCGCCGATGTGCGACCCGCAAATCCCAAGGTGGACTTCGCTCAGAGCGTAGTTTGCCTCTTTAGGGGTTAAGCACTTGAGGTAAGGGATTGAGTAGCCATGACGATATAACCTTCAATCGACTAAGGTATACTAGCCGGCCGTCTTCTTAATCCGCTTTGCCATGTCCGCGTCGTCTGGCAGTGCTCCGTCTGCTAGGTATCTCAGAGAAGGCGTCATCTAGTTTTCTACTTCGGAGATCTGTATTGCTTCATGCTCATCCATGCTGGAAGCGCTAAGAATTTCCCACATGTCCCTCGAGTACTGCTCTGGGCTTTCGGCCGCCACCGCCCTTGCAAGTTAGTCGACCTTCCAGTTCTCAGTTCTGAGAACATGGACAAGGGTCACCTTGCCAAATCTCCTGTTGAACTCCTTCACCTTGGCCAAGTATTTAGCCAAGTGAGGGTTACATGCCTTGAAACTTCCGTTAACCTTGTTGACGTGTCACGAACCCGAACCAAGTAGGTCAATTTAAATAATTAACTATAATTTCTAAAATCTAAAATCCTAAATAATTTTAAACAAATAATACTATGTCCCAAAATTCGGGTGTGACAAATCAAAATATATACTTAACAAAATTAAAATCCTCACAGGACCTCTTCGAACAACCGTCCGAACAATATAAATGTGACCCACTCTACAATCATCGTAAGGGAGGTGATAATTCGATCCAAAAATCATCATCAAACATGAAATAATATTCAAACTATTTCCGAAATATAACAATAAGCTCATATCCGGCCAATTCCATAATCCAAATACATCAAATATCCATACAAACAATAATAAAACTGAAACTCACTAAAACAAACGAATATCTGACCGATCATGTCTTTACTCCTGTACTGCATCCGAATCTTCTACTCTGAAGGGACAAAACAGAAAAATGAGCCTAATGCCCAGCAAGTATCATATTTAGTTAAAACGAGTCCAATAAATCAAAGGAACTGTCAAATGGATGAAAATGCAATCAAATTTCAGAATAAATCCAAATCGCCGATAAGACAAATTCAATCGAAATCCAAGATCCAAATTTCAAAATCCAATGGTAGTCTCGTACTCAAATTAAATATCCAAGTCCAAACAAATGTCCGAATTTTAAAAATAGTCATCGTCGGGACGTATATATATATCAATAAATATATAACCAAAACAGGGGTGATCCGAACCAATTCCAAAACTGATGTCGATCCGAGTCCAAATCCGAGTCTGAGTCCAAGTCCAAGTCCAATGCCCGATCAACTTGTGATTTGGGGTAGAATCCGATAGCCGGATGATCTAATAGCGTCTTTAACAGAAAGACCGCAATAGATATTCCAAATGTTGGATCAAAACATATAATCAAAATCGTTTTCATTTGAGACATACCAAGCCCAATTATAGGCAAAAATCGCGAATTTCAAATCCAAGTCCAAAATCCATATCCAAATCAAAGTCCAATACCAATTAATGCAAAAATACAAATTATGTACCAAATTTGGATTCTCATTATTTAAAGACTAACTTGAGAATGGTTACACATAATCCCGTAACCTTAGGCCAAAATTCATATATCTTTGTGTACCCATAGATAAGGTTGCTCACTATGTTTTGCCACCCACGGCTTTGGGTGCATTCTCAAGTTTGTCGGATATATTAGGACGTCCGAATATATTCTAAGGCCAAATCAAATTATCCGAATGGGAAGGGTCACTACTCGAGCCTTTCTCATGGCGGAAAGGGATTTCCAAATGACAAAATAATCTCTCCGGGAGTTGGTCGGAGTCCAATAATCCAAATGTAGTGACCACAACCCAAGACATGCATGTGACTACACTACTAATGTAATGTTTCATGCTCATTTTTTTATACAAATATATTAATTTAAAAATATACAATGTCCAATAAATTATTCGGACTTTCTTTAAAAATATTAAATTCTCCAAAATTCAAACCCAGTCAACAACCCCAAAACATCTAATTAACTACACATGCATGTCCAAAATAGATTAAATGGGTGTACAAAAATTCATGCATGTTAGTAAAAATTCCAAACAGTATCTAAAATACATCAGATGCGAAATTAGACCAAATAGGGGGTTTACAAATACTTGGCTGGACTTCATACTTTGCAGATCTGAAGAAAGGATGTCCCGAAGCACCCGAACGGCACCATTTCTCTCTCTGCTGTCCCGCAGCCCTCGCGCTGCCCATCTCTCCCCTACGTCTTTCTCTCTTCTAGCTTCACTGTTGATGCTGCCGGCGCTCAACGTCGCCGGCCGACCTACCACCGTGCCGACCTGCCACCGCCGGCCTGCCCGAGTCATCCCGTCGATGCCCATGCCAATGTTCCACCGTCTCTCTCCTGTCGCATGCATTGTTCTCTCTTTCCTTGCGCAACCCACAATCGCGCTACCGCCGTTTCTCCCACGGCCACCGTCGCTCCTCCCACGGCCACCGCCAACCACCAACACACCATCTCTCCCGTGCGCCGCCATCGACGCCATTACCGACACCCGCAGCCGGCTTCTTGGATGGCTTCTCCTCACCGCCACCGACACCGCCACTGGCCAAGCTTCTAGCCACCGGCAACCACAGCGGTCAGCCGTCCTCGCCGCTCATCACCGTCGCCGGTCGTTGTCGAACGACCGCCTTCCTCTTCTCCCTCTCTTCTTTCTCCTCCAACACCCGAAACCCTAACCCTCTTCACTCTCTCTCTCCCCGATCCATTCTTATCTCCTTTTTTTTTTTCCTTTCTCTTTTTTTTTTCAAATTTTCAATCTTATCTTCTTCATTTTCCTTTTTTTTATTTTTAATTATATATATAATATAATATAATATAATAATATTATTATATATATATATATATATATTATATATATATTCCATTTTAGTTTTCTTTTATTCCAAAATCCGAATCGATATTCGGGTGATAATGCAGGCGTACTTCGGCTGCCATCCCGACTGATCCAAATGTCAATTCAAATTTCATAAAATCTAATTAATTTTTACCACGCCCAAAATACTCAAAATCACAATTGATATTAAATTGATCCAAATAAAATCCTGGATATTACATGACGACCATCTCATAGTTGTTGTAAACAGTCAGTCGTTTAGCCGAGCATTCTTTCATCGACGATATTGTTGGTTGTCGGGAAGTTGAGTGGGAGAAAGTACTTCATCTCAAACCCATCTGGGGTTTTTAGGACTACTCTGGCTCCACTGCTTGAGTCCGTAGATGATCCATCCACGTTGAGGACCCATTCCGGCTCTTCCTCGTACTGTTCTGTGTTCTTAGCGGGCTGTTCCTCAAGAATTAGTGTCGTGGTCTCAACGATGAAGTCGGCCAGACCCTGCCCGTAAATGTCGGGCCGGGGCTGAAATTCGATGTCGAACTTTTCAATTCAATAGCCCACTTTACCAGCCGCCCAGAAACGTCAGGTTTCTGGAAAATACTCTTCAGAGGCTGGTCGGTAAGAACAATCACGCGATGAGCGTGGAAGTAAGGTCTCAATTTTCGAGTGGAGAATATTAGTGCCAATGCCAACTTTTTCGTGCATGGGTAGCGCGTCTCTCAGCTGGTCAACGTTTTGTTTACATAGTTGTCCGGCCATTGGGTATCGGAGTCTTGTCGTACGATGACGGAGCTGAGGGTCACCCCCGACACTGCCAGGTAGAGGTACAGCTCCTCTCTGTCCCTCGGTGACATTAGCAATGGCGGGCTGGCCAGATACTGCTTCAATTCATTGAAGGCTGTCTGGTACTCCGCTGTCCACTGGAATCCGCTCGCTTTCGTCTCCTCAATGCCTTAAAGAAAGGCTGATACTTGTCGCCCGACTTTGTTAATAAGCGAGACAAGGCTGCCAGTCGTCCGGCTAGCCGCTGGACGTCCTTGATGCTCCGTGGAGGAGTCATGTCTATGAGAGCCTTAATCTTCTTTGGGTTTGCCTCGATCCCTCGTTGGGAGACGATAAATCTTGGGAATTTCCCTGAGGATACTCCGAAGACGCACTTAGACGGATTCATCTTCATATTGTGTGCACGGAGTACCTCGAAAGATTCAGCCAAATCGCGAATATGGTCATTAGCGACCTTGCTCTTGACGAGTATGTCGTTGACGTATACCTTCATATTGTGGCCGATCTGCTTTTCGAACATCTTATTCACGAGGCGCTGGTAAGTGGCACCCGCATTCTTTAGACTAAAAGGCATGACTTTGTAGCAATAGGTGCATTGGTCCGTCATGAATGAGGTGCGCTCATCGTTTTCTGGACTCATCCGGATCTGGTTATAGCCCGAGTACGCGTCCATAAGCTCAACAGTTCGTGTCCGGATGTGGAGTCCACCAATAAGTCGATACGGGGTAAAGGAAAGCTGTCTTTTGGACAGCTTTGCTGACGTCGGTGAAGTCGGCGCACATTCGCCATTTTCCGTTGTTTTTCTTGATCAGGACGACGTTGGAGAGCCAGTTCGGGTACTAGACTTCTCTGATGAAACTGGCGTCCAGTAGTTTTTTCACTTCCTTTCGGATGGCGATCAACTTTTCTACTGAGTGGTTCCTCCGTTTCTGCCTGATGGGCTTGCGGTTGGGATCGAGGCCCAGTTTGTGGACCATTACTCCGACCGAATCCTAGGCATGTCCACGGGTGTCCATGCGAAAATGTCAACACTCTATCGTAAGAATGTGACCAGCTCATCACGTAATGTTCCAGTGAGTGAGCCCCCGATTTGTACGCACCTTTTCGGATCTTCCAGGTTTAGTGGGACTAGATCGGTTGCCTCTCTGGACTACGCTTGCTATGGAGTCGCTTCGTCCCGATGGTCGAGTTCTCCCGCCGGCTTGGCATTGCCACTCAGGGCGATCTAGGATATGTAACATGTTCGTCCGGTGACTTAGTCGCCCAACACTTCGCTTACACCGCATGTTGTTGGAAATTTCATCTTAAGGTGCGGAATCGAAGTGACAGCTCCAAACGCTGTTAGGCACGGATGACCTAGTATAGCGTTGTAGACGGAGGGTAAATCGACCACCAAAGAGGTGAGTGTACGACTTACCGTTCTTAAGTATGTGCCCAGGGTGACTACTAATTGGATCGTCCATTGGACTGGCATGGGCTCATTGTTGAGGCCGTATAGCGGGCCTTCAGCAGATTTCAACTTACTCTTTTTCAAACTAAGTTTAAAGAACGCATTAAGGTAAGGCAAATCACGTGAGCTTGCATTATCAACAAACACTCGCTTCAGCTAGTAGTCGATGCTACCGTCCGAAACGAGCGCGGATACAACAAAGGGGTTTGCGTGTGAAGAAATTACATGTTCTAAGTCATCGTCGCTAAAACTAATGACATTATTTTCAATGCGTTGTTTCTTCCTCCTAGTTTGTTATTCCTTGTGATCCACCGGGGTCTTGGCGGTCGAGTCGTGATCATGTTGATCACTCCTACTGCGACCCTATTCCGTGGAGGAGAGGGCTCTGGTTCCCCTCCGCCTGCTGTGCCGGAGCTTTGGTTAGGGATTTTTGACGAATCTGGTGAGGTGGCATCTACGAATCAGCTCTTCTATCTCCCGTTGGTGAGTCTTGCAATTCTCTGTGGAGTGCTTGGGAAATCGATGGAAATCATAGTACTTGGCCATTTAAGGAATTTTTTTTCACGGATCTGCATGAGGACTTTTGAACATGTGTAGTCAAGGGCGTTAGGTTGATTGACCCATAATCTTTACATTCTAGCAGCTCGGCCCTATTATGCTTCCTGCGAGAATGGTCGTTGCCATTATACTTCCTTAATCCTTCTGCCGAGAGAAAGTGAGGTTGTTCGGTCAGCTCGTGATGCTTAGCCTCGTTGGCCTCTTCAGCTACAGTATAGACCTTGGTGATAGATTCCGCTTCTCGGAAGGTTTGCGTGGATTCTTATACGCTAGGTGCCTAAAGAAGTCCCTATATGTCAGTGTAGAGATGAACTGTTAAGCTTCATCTCCTCCGTCAACCTAGGGATCCGCCTGGCTTTTGTACGAAGCGATCCAGAAATCTTCACGGATTCTCCCGTGCTTTGCTTGATGTGCGATAGATGTCAAGGCTGCTTTTCTTTTCGACAACTGGAGGCGTATTACGCCAAGAAGAGATCAGTCAACTCCCGAAAGCTTTGGACCAAATCCGAGGGGAGATGATGGAACCAAATGCGAGCATCCCCCTTCGGATGCGTCATCCAACCCTTGTAGGCTCAGATGGGTGCGGAAATGGTTGAGATGATCCTTGGGATCAGTGCTCCCATCGTATGAGTCAAGGGTTGGCATTTTGAATTTTGCCGGCATCGGATGGTTCAAAATCCCGATTGTGAAAGGAGAGCTGTCAAGATCTATCGCGAGCAAATCACGGTTCTAGTTCTTCTCCCATTTTGGGTTTGTTCGGGCTGTGTTGGTTAACCTTTTTGAGTTGAGGTATGTTCTTAACTCCGTCCTTCCTCTGGTGTGGCTAGTAGCCGGCCAGCTACTATCTCCAGTGGATTTGATGGCCTGGGAGGCTCCTTCTTGGGCTCGGGGTTTTGATTCTGCCTGAGAGTATCGGGGTTTCTTCGTTCTGGACTTTCCTCCGGAGTCATGCTGCCTGAACGTTCTTCAGGCCTTAGCCGGCTTTGGGCGTGAGAGGACTCTGAAGCTTGAATATTGGCCAGCCTTCTGGATTTCTTGGCCGGTTCCTTCTTCCTCTAGCCTGCTCTCCTGGAGGCTGATGCAAGGGCTGCTGCTGGCGAAGCCCCCCTGCTGTCTGTGCTCCTGGCGGGAGCAGAGCGTCTGGAGCATCTTGTTTGTACTCTACATGTGCTCCAACAGATTTTAGAAGAAGGGTGCAAGCACTCCATTGACCGTCCCGTTGACCAAGGTACCAGCTAAGTGGTCTTGGTCGAGCGAGGTTACATATTTAGTGGGCTCGCTCACTTGTGCTCTTATGTTCGTCATTTTAGTTGATAACACGAACTTTGTCGGTGACGCTGAGGAAAGTATATGAGCAAGGTGGTAGGCTTTTTGTAAGCATTTTCCACAGACGGTGCCAATGATGAATTCAAATTTCAAATAGGTTTCGATCAAATTAAGCGTTGAGTTTGGTTTCGTTCACTGTGTCTAAATCCTGCACACCATTTCAACAAACGAGAGGTCAGGTGTTGGTGAGATGTGGTCCCACCAAAAACATTCCTACGTTCAAGTCCAGTAAACAGCTTTCCAAGAATTGAGAAGGTTAAGGGAAGAAACAGAGTAAAGAGAAATGCTGAGAGTATTTGTGGTAGGTGTTACCCTTTTGAGGCGTAAGGCTTTCTGTGGCTCGAAAGGAGTACTGGTCTCCGACACCATGTTCCTGAGGAACCTAGTGACAAGGAGAGGGAGAGAGAGAGAGAGAGACGTTCTGTAAGCGTGGGAACTTGTCAGAACATAGAGTAAGTTCAAAAGCGCCTTTAAGAGAGTCAGGGCTTTGGCGAATGATTCTTAACAGAGAGGAGTGCGTTTGTTAGTAGAACTCGCTGCGTGCCCTGGTGTGAGAACTCCGTGGGTTTTTATAGTTAAGATGCCGGGCATCCTTCCTTTGATAGGAGCGTTTGATCCATGCGTTCTGCTGGATAGGTTTCCTTTCTTGGTGTGGGGCCTTAATGGTGACAACGGATCCTTAGGAGGATTTCCTTCCTTCTGTATTTTGTAACAGCTAGAGTTTGCTGCAGACAGAGGAGAGGATTTGGCGCTTTCTTTGTGTGAGGTGCGCTGAATTTGCTAGTGACAATTGTTATGGAGATTGCCTTTTGAGGGAGCGCGAAATTGAGGGAGAAGACCGTTGCTGGTTGTGGATAGACATGTGGGCCAAGTTGGGCTTGGATCGCGTTAAGCTTGGTCTTTAAGTGATCAAGATTTCGGTCAATAGAAGTGTTGACCGTCTTGGCCATTCAAGTTGTCCGTCTTGGCTTCTCCGTCCTTTTTGGCTTTTGACCGGTCAATGCGGGGCGTTACTTGTTTTGGTGAAAAATGATCCTTAACGACTTTGGGCTGTCACTCCTTTCTGGGTCAGCCGATTCCTGACGTACCCATTACATTTAATTCATCAATGCTCACTCAAATAATAAAGTTTGGATTCTTATATAGAAAAACCCTAATTCTAGTATAATTTAAAAATAAATATAATTTTTTAACTAAATATGATATAACTTTTTAAAATAAAAAAATAAAATCAAATAAAATCTTTACTAATCAAATAAAATCTTTACTAATTAAATAAAATCAAACTCTACTAATTTGGAAATAAAATCAAATAGAAAATCAAATCAATTTTTTTTAATTTTGAAATAAAATCAAATTTCTTCTAATTGAAAATAAAATCAAACCTAATTTGAAAATAAAATTAAATCTCTTCATTCATGATATCCACATAAGGAATCAACTTTGGAAGATTGCAATTTCTTTGGGTCCAATTTCCAAAATTCAATTCTTGAGGGCAAGGATCAGTTGAATTAGAGGGTTTGCCATGACCATAGTTACTGGAACTCCCAAACCCCTTGCCTACTGGGCACTGGCATGTGAAATCCCGAATGAATTGAATTAAATTCAATTCTTGAGGGCAGGGATCAGTTGAATTAGAGGGCTTGTCATGACCGTAGTTACTGGAATTCCCAAACCCCCTTGCCCACTGGGTACTGGCATGTCAAATCCTGAGTGTGTTTCTTAATGATGTCTTATGTATGAAATTTCACTTTTGTAGTTATCGTGCACAGGGCTAGTATGGCAAAGCATAATAAGAAGGGTTTAGTTTTATAAAAGCACATGAAAGAACATTCTAGCTGATTATTAATGTAAAACTTATTCCACCTTTTTTTATATTGCAGAGTGCAGACATAAATTCAGATCATTCAAAGTACCCATCTGAATTCAGCTCTCACCAAATTACTTGTTTCCTCTCAGTTACCTTCTCAATTTCACTCTCTTTCTTCCCAATTCAGTAATTATTTGACTAATTCAGCTCAATTTCATTAATTATTATCGACATGAGAATCAGCAAGATAATAACACAGTTCTCCTATAAATTAAAAGGGCATGCATTTGTCATATTGTCTTTTTTGAAAGGTATGTTGCAGAATCATACTGACATGGAAAGAAATCCCTGGTTGCTGTCTCATGGTTGTTGATCAGCATAATGGGGCTTTTTTTATGTCTGTTAAAATTATTGTAATGTTTGGTGTGTGACAATTTGACTCAAAAGCCGCAACACAATTCGAAAATCTCTTTTTGATTTTTGACTTGATAAAAATTAAATGATACAATTTTTGTTTTAAACAATCTCATTGCACCATCATATTATGGTTTGCTAAAGAAATGTGTCCACATTATAAATGATATTGTTAAATACATTCTACAAGCCAAATACAACTTTGGAAAATGTTAAACAACAGCTCATATTCAATTGTTCTCTATATATATGGGGCCCATTGACATTTTTAAAAAAATTAAATAAAAACAAAATGGGCCTCCATATAGAGAGGGGGTTGCAGATGGGTGGGATGTGTAGCAATGCTCATATATTAATGGTGGCAGCTAATCCGGCCTTTGTTTGTGATGTTTAATTTCCTTCAATGCCAAACAATATATATATATATATATATTTTGTTTCCATTCAAAATTTGTTGTGTAACTTTTTCTTTAGGACATCCCTTGTTAAAAGTCTATGCATAGGATTGTATTCTTTCAATTAAATTGTGCTTTCTTGCTTTTAGGCAAAAATATTAGACAATTAACCCACCCTTGACTAGGCTGGGGAACCAAAACTGAGTAGCATGGGAAATAAATTACTTTATAATAGTGCATCAACCAATGAATTATGTCATTTTTAAAGAGAGAGTTCTGTGAGTTTGTGTCTGGATCGAGTATCTTTTATGCAGCTCTTTTCTATACTCCATTCTCCCTTCTTTTCTTTTTCAGTTTCCTCTCTGAAGTGGATATGTTTGCTGCAGATGCTCAAAATCTGAAAACAAAATTTTATAGGTTCCACTGTTTGTAATGATATAATGGGGGTTCAGTCCTACGGCTGCATCCATGACCCATGTTTGGTGAGAATATAACAGAGGATGCAGCCTATAATTGCCTGAAATTTCAAAGTGTTAATGAAGTCTGCCCTGAATTGTTAGGCATATGATTTTAAATGTATGTATGTACATATTAGGGAGGGGATCCCTTTGATGTAATGTTTCCCCATCTGGTTGTTTCTTTCCACTCTATCTAAGTTCTGATGCATTTCTAACTGGAGATGGATGTTGCATATTATTTCAGGTTCTGGATTGCTTTCCTGAAATATTCGAGGATGTTAGATTTGTGGATTTCAAGCATGCTTATGCTTTAGGTATGCAAATTAAACCTTTTTAGTCCCACTATTACCTGTTGGGCAAATAAAAAACAATGTTTGCAAAAGGTAATTTTTGCATATATGAAAATGTTTATATGGATGAGGGGGTCATTCTAAAAGATAATTTATTTCTTAAATTTATTAGTAGCCTAATAAAAGTTGCAGTTATTGACAAAAATATAAGAAAAATATATTTAAGATGGTTTAGATACTTAAAAAATAGGCCAAATGAACTGCCAATGAGAAAAGATGATTTGAACTAAGGCTAAAGGCAAGAAGAATGGGAGAGCTTGTTGTATGAAAACTTGCAAGTGTGATTATATGAAATTTCTTCAAACCTTAGAGGATCTAGCACTAAACTGAGCGGAAATGGCAGAAGCAAATTTATATGGCCAAGATTGTACTTAGTGAGACTTAAGGTTTCTTGATGTTTATCTGTTGCTGTCTCTTGTCTAAAATTTGTGAAGGTATCAGCTTCGGTACCATGGTGAAGCTAGTTAGTAATTATCTAGCTTTTATCGCAACTGCTGACTACTTCAAATAGTGTAGTTAAAACCTAGGCTATCACATGAACAATGTAACAAGTTTTTGGTAGCTCTTTCCAAAAGGGGGCATTACTTAACTGAAAACCTGTGTTGGCTCACTGTACAAAAGCTCTGCCATCTTATTCATACACTTTCAAGGAGCTTGAATAGTGATTTCTCATGTAGCAAATTCTAAACTACCCTTTCAACTGCTCTTTAGCCCATCCTAAATCTAGGTATTAGGACATTGGGTGTATTGTTTCAAAACTGAACATGGATTAGTTCCTGAAGCTGTTGTGAAAATGTGATGAGTCTTGAGTAACGATTGTGCAAGGGCACACCCAAGGATCAAGACACTTTTTTCTTATTATAATTACACTTGGGTTGTTGTACCTTTGATAAAAATACAGCCGTATTTGAAATATTGGCTAATATGTATCGGGATAGGGATGCACTGGTATTGATATTTTTTGACACTAAAAAAATATCAAGATAAATCATTTATTGTTATTATTTTTTTTTTCTTTCACTTTTTTCTTCGGAAGTTTAAATCCATACATTTTAAATATATCTAAAAATTCTAATTTTTTTAAGAAATTTAAATTCATATAATTTTTTTAATAATATAAATATGCATGAATCAAAAGTTTTAAAATATTTTTCAATAATTTAGGATAATATCAATATTAATTTTGACAAAATTAACTAAAACTCCTTAAATAGGTAAATAGATGATTAAAGATGTTTAAATTTTAATATATAACTTTTGATGTGATCACAAGAAATTTTTTTACATCCGTGACATCCAATACTTATACATATTGTCTAATGCAACTAACATCAATCTTGATATTTTCACCATTGTTATCTATGATGAGCCCTTATTTGTTTTCTGTCATTCAAGCAGTTCTGTCAAGGTGCATGGTTCTGCATATGATATAGTATTGGTAGGTGAGACATGGGTGATGTTAATGCTATGTTTGAACTTTGCAGGGAGGCTTGGAAGCTAAAGGTTGAAGTAGTGGATATAAGACTAAATACATGAAATTCATTTTTTGTCTGAGCAGGTTTGGGAGGTGGGAATAGTCATATAAACATGTAAAAGAGGGATTATTTCAACTATCGTGTTTCAATGAACTAAAAGGATGGGATGATTGAAGAGGGATTATTTCAACCACCGAATCAAAATGGATTAGATGAAGTGGAGGAGGGCTTCAGGAATCATTTGTGATAAGAAAATACTCCCCAAACTTAAAGACAAATACTATGAACTAGCTAATAGGTTAGTTTTGTTATACGAAGCAGATTGTTGGACATTTAAATTCCAGCATGTCTTGCAATGGTAGAGAGAAGATGATAAAGAGGCTATATGAGCATAGATAGAGAGGTTGCTGGTGTATGATATTATGTAATAGAAAGTTAGATTGGTGCCAATAGAAGATGAAATTCATGAGGCCCATTTGAGGTGATTTGTTGGTGAAGGATGATCACATTGTCAGCAGGATCCAAGTCCATACACTGTATTGTTTTTATCTATTAGATGATTTTGATTGATTGTAATTAATTATTATTGATTATAATTAGGCTGTACGTTAGAAAGTTAATTGATTGTAATAGGGTGTTATTAGGGAAGATATTTTTTTTAAAGTGAAGGGAACTCTCTGTAGGGTATTTAGACCAAATGACATGTATGATGTTACTTGTAAGCAGACGTAAAGGATGGAAGAGACTTGTTCTAAAAGTGGTTGATGAATCAAATAAAAGTTGGCAGGAGACCATAAAGCATGATCTCGCATAGTTGGGACTAGCTGAGAAACAGCATGTGACATAGTTGAATGGAAGTGCAGAATCCATGTACTTGACCTCAGTAGGAAAATGCTTAATTTGGTTCATTAAACTACCAACTCATGATGACC
Organism: Nepenthes gracilis; assembly: GCA_033239525.1. NCBI lineage: Eukaryota > Viridiplantae > Streptophyta > Magnoliopsida > Caryophyllales > Nepenthaceae > Nepenthes > Nepenthes gracilis. The sequence goes on from BSYO01000001.1 coordinate 21,967,540, forward strand.
CCACAAAATATTACCACCTGACAAGTGGCTACTTTGGAAGCACATGCAGCTGGTTAAGAGTTGATCTTGTGTGAGAAAAAAGAAATAAAGTAAGCATCCTACTATGGTTGGACATTGAAACTGGCTGACATTCTGTCAGAGATGTTGATGAATGTTTTACGTTGGTTTTCTTGTATTCCATTGTCTTTTGTTTTTAAAAACACAGATGGATAATTGTTGAGGAATGTTTAACTGTTTCTGTTAATGCATTCTCATTATTATGATTTCTCTAAAAAGTTCCAATGAAATTTGCAGTTGGATCGCGAGCATGGGGAAGCATGAAGGGGCTATCCCTGGTATTTTCAGTCTAGTTATTAAATATACGTTTTCTGTGAACTGTAATGTATTTACTTGTTACATTTAGCCAATGTTTGAGGTACTTTGTAGATTCCTTTTGCAGATTTTTTAAATCATGATGGAACTTCAGAGTCAGTTGTGCTGAGTGATGAAGCTAAGCAAATTTCAGAGGTAACATCACCCAGCCTCCCTTTTTTATGACGTGTATTGTCCATGCTTTTTAAAATTGGTTCCATGAATGCATTTAGCTGCAACTTATGGGCCCAGTTGCTTTGTTGTAAAAGGAAGCTTTTATGGGCGTCATGTAGCAATTGCTGTGGTCAGGCAACTAAATATCTCACTTCACCAGTAAAATATCTTGCATTGTGTACATTTTACAAGAATTTGTTGTTAAGGCACAATAATCAATAGTTTCATTGCGTTTGTCTGGAGTAGTTGTACAGTATGAAAAATTGGTGGAGTGACTAAAAAATGTGAAAGCCTCCATTTTGATTCTAAAACAATCCTTTGCTCCCAGCCCCAATGCTGTTACTATGATTGTCATGCCACAAACTACTATGAATGACCATTTGAAAAAAATGTCCACTAGTAATTTACTTTTGTATCATCTATAAAGGACCCTGGTGGTATCCTGTGCTTCTCTTTTTCCTTTCCAGTGTTTTTTTGGTAAACTTATTTTCTTCAAAGTCATCGCTTCAAGTTCCACATCTATTGGAAACTTTAGGAGATGGCTCAGACGTGCTGAAATCTAGTTTCCCAGGGTAAATCTACTCATTGAAGAATTAGATTATGAATGATTGTAAAGAATTCTCTTGACACATTGAAGTTGCTGGCATGGAAATGGTTGAGTTTTTTTGGCAGAAACCTTCTTATGGGCCCAGCAGATCATGGGCCCACCCGGGCCCAACCCACAAGAATAGCGATGGTCCAGCGAACGTTTTTCCCAAGATCAAGGCCCATTGAGAGAAGAAAAGCCCAAATGATGGCGGCCCATCACGTGACCTGTAAAAATTAAGGTCCACACGGCGGTATGGTTGGCCCAAGTGGGTCGACTTTGAACTATTCAAGAGGGAAGCAGCAAATAAGGTTGCACGCAATACCGCGCCCATAGTTCCCCTCCTGCATAGCCGCCGACAACCTCAACAACATAGTGGGGGTGAGCAATAGTATCTGCCATAATGCAGCCGCGACAATTATCCAAACAACCTAGCAAATATCTGCAAAATATTCACCCGTACGGCGTATCACTCCGAGATGACAAGCACAGCTTTGCAATGTTTTTAAAAAGGCAACGGTTACCATATACACTTTCCACACGATCGCAGAGGCAGCTCAGCGAATCTGCCAAGGCAACCGACCTTAGCCATGAGGCTCAAGAAAGGCTAAACCGGTCCAATTCTATAAATACCCTTTACTCTTGCAGGAAGGGGGACCCGATACCAACGCATACCCTCGAGCATCCGAGAAGAATTACGAAAGCTTTCTCTCAAGCCACTCCTCCCACGAGTGTACTGACTCTCGAGCCACTCAGCATTAGAGTGTACTCTTAAAAGCCGCTCTCAGCCGAGTGCGTCCACTAGAACCCAAGCCTCCAATTCACACTCAGTTCCCCTCCTATGTGCATCCACGCACCTTGCATCCTCCACCTTTCTCTCCCTCACAGAAAGAATTTTGACTTGAGTGTCGGAGAACATATCGTGGAGTGAGTCCCACCATCCTTTGACCTCTCGTTTTGTTTGTTGTGGTATGCATGATCGAGGTTATCAAAAACGGAGACCGGATTCGCTTCAATTCAACCCACTAGAAAAGATCATGTTGCTCCCTAATCTGTATAGCAATCCGGATCTAGGTACTCATCATCATCCAACACAGGCAATATCCTTCTCTAGAAATAGTGTTGCCATTTTCTGGATTTGCTAGCTTCATTTTCTTGTCTTATGCTAAACTCTCAGTAGTTAGAGTAAACTTCAAAATTATGAAATAAGACCTATTTTGTAGATGTGCATCATTGATTTGGCTCATGAAATCCCGTTTAAAATTATAGCACAAGAATTGGTAATTTTACCTCACATTATACAACCGTGATAATTATCAATATCTCGATTACAATTCCATATTCACTCAAATTATGCCCCAATTTCCTTATTGTAACCCAACCTCAGATGAACTTTAATGATGTTTTTAACACTAATCTCCAAATCTTGGTTGATGCTTTAAGTTTGATGTAGTACACGGCTTATCACTGAAGCAACCCACTTAAAGTCCATGGCCCACCCACTTTTACCCACTGATATTGTGATATTTATTCATCAGTTAGTTGATGATGTTTTCGATTGGAATTATCTTAAGTAATAGCTGTCTTGTGGTAGATTTGTCTTAATTAATTTGGTTTGGAAGATGTTGTATTAAGGGAGAGAGTTAGACTTTAATTTTGGTAGCTGTTATGTGACGTATCTTGTATTTAATACCCTTGAAGTTGGAAGAAAAATTTAGATTTGAAAATAGAGAAATACATATTTAATAAAGCTTGAAGCTCACTTTTTTTTTTTGTCATGCTTTTGAGTTTTCTCTTTTTAAATTCTTATTCCTCTTTCTCGATTCCTTGTCTAAGTTCTTGATGTCTAAAACTTTGTCACAAGTAAAAAGTCATACACAAAAAAAATAAAATAATGATATAGAAATGATGATGCTTTTAAGTTTGATGCAGTGCACGGATCATCACTAAAGCAACTCACTTGAAGTATACGACTCACCCACTTTTACCCACTAAGGAGATATTGTCATGAATTTATTTATTAGTTTGTTGATGATATTTTAGGTTGAAAATATTCTAATTGATAATTATCTTTTAGATGGCAGATTTTTTTTCATTAATTCGGTTTGGAAGATTTTTTTTTTTTTTTGGTAAGTAAATAAATTGCATTAAAATGAAAGAAAAAAATATAAAAACCTATGTGTTATCTCCAAATGTTTTGACTTGAAGGTAGAATATAAACGCTAGAGCATCCCCCGAATTGTACTTATATATAAGTAAACAAATCAAGCACGCATACAATGATGCATGAAAAATGAGACGCAACTGGCATAACATTTCATACTGGGCCATGAGACCCACTAGTTTGGTTTGGAAGATATATTAAGGGAGAGTTAGACTTTAATTCTGGTAGTTATTAGGCAACTTTTTTTAGGTAACTATTTAAAATGTATAAATTAAAACTATACAATCATTACAAATATCAATTCTCGGCGGCCCTTGCTACAAAAAGCTAACACCTGCAGAAATTTTTAACAAAAAAGAAAGAAGTTCAACCTAGGGACGATTGCAACCAAAATTGCAAAAAGACAAAAACTAGCCAACACCTTCCGACCGATTGCCACCAGTAGTCTGAATATAAGAATAGCTGACGCCCCACCTACTAAGGATAATTCAAGACTGGTTAGAGCAAGAAAAGACCAGCAAACTGATTTTGTCACGGACACCAACAATGATGACTTCCACCAATTTATTAGGATCACTAATCTTTCCCTTGAAAACACTAGTATTCCTCTCCCTCCAAATGAGAAGTAGACCAATGTATGAGAGACAATTGAGCAATCGTAGCAGCCGCATTCCTCCCATTCCATTTAATGCAAGCCCATTTGACCCCCACTTGTCAATCCTCCGACTGTAAACAGCAACTACTATAGTGGCTCACGAACTTCCTAAGAGCCTGTGAAAATCGACATTGAAAGAACAGTGCTGATGGGTCTCCACACCAATCCATGTAAAGCGCTTGTCAATCCACTAGCAACAAATTCGGAAATGTGATCCTTTGTGTTGTGATGCTCCTGTATAGCTAATCAAAGAATGAAAGAGTGAGCTAGCATCCTAGCAGTTGTCCAAACTAATCCACTTTAATGAATCATATGGCCCAATGGCTGAAAAATTCTCCAAGAGAAATCTGAAGAAACTCCCCATGCCTACTAAGCCATCAAACCACCTTATATTCACCAAGAACATTTGGCTCATTAATGGGCATATTAAACACAAGTGGCTGAGTACGGAGTGAGGACTCATTTGACTAGCATCAAGAGTTATTTGAAATGATAGAAGCCACGAGAGATTGCTTTGGCAGCATATGAGCAATAAAGTGAAAATAATTGCTATATCAAGCCTTCAAGATGCCCAAGGGGTGCCACCACTTTGTCCACAGCTTGATTAAGTGATCATTGCCAATAGAGAAAGAAATAAACAGTCTAATGTACTCCCAAAGACTCAGAATCTTCTCCAAGGAGCATTGCTAGGAACACGAGGCAACCACATGCTACTGTCCTTCAGCCTATATGAACAAAACCATTCATCTTAAATAGATTTGCCCCTGGACGAAACAATCCTCCACAACTGCTGAGCTGGGATAGCCTTGTTAGAGACCTTCAAATCATGAAAGTCAAGGCCCCCTTCCTTCGGCTTACAAACATCGACCCATGCAACTTTAGCTATAGCATGGCTATTGGTCAATAGATTACCCATAGAATAATGAAGATAACTGCCCAAAATGTGAGGATAGACGATAGAATGGATTTTATATGCTGAAGTCTTCTTGCAAAGGATAACGCTCTACCACTCCAAGCCAAGATACGTTGTGAAATAAGATCCAGAATAGGCTTACAATATACTATCTTAAGCCTAGTGGATATTAGAGGAACACCCATATCCCAAACTGGTAAATGTCCAATACATAAGCCAAGGTGAGAAGAAATATCTACAACCATAGCATCTTGACAACCACAATAGAAGGTTTCACTCTTGTCCATATTGAGCCGAAGGCCCGAATACTCCTTAAAAGCGAGTTACAATCCTTCAGAATACCAAGTGAATAAAAGTCGACTCGAGAGAAAAGTAACAAGTTATCTGCAAATGAGCGTATCACGGTCTTTGTAGCTGGCACTTCCAAGTGATCACCAAACCTCCTATTTGACCCAATTGTAGTCAAGATAATTCCATGCAAAACTTTCATCACATTAGTAAACAGATAGGGAGATAGAGGACCACCTTGATGAAGACCCTTCCCTTCATCAAAGAAGCCAACTGTCTCCTCATTCAAGGAAATAGAGAAAGAGGGTGTGGAGATACATCAACTCACCCAAAGCTCAACCTAATTCAATAAACCCACCATTCGCATGGTATCAAGAATGAAAGCCCATTCCATCGAGTCATAAACCTTCTAAATGCCCACCTTCACAGCATAACTTGTTCAAATGATAACGATGGAGCAGCTCTTGGGCAAGCAAGATATTATCCCCCATGCTCCTTCCTTGAATGAAGACCAACTGGCATTTGTGGATGAGGTTTGGGAGGCAAACAGACACATGATTAGCAATAATCTCTGAAATGTTTTTATACAATTCATTATAACACGAAATGGTCTAAAATTTGAAACCCTTGCTGAGATCACTACCTTTGGAAACTAGCAGATCAAGGTGGGATTAATTTGTTTTAGGAGCTTGCCTGATCTAAAGAAGTTTAAAATTGCCTTGCAAAAGAGAGTGCCAACCATAACCCACAATTTCTTGAAGAACAAAGCTGACAAACCATCCAGCATAGGAACCTCATCATCACCAAAGCCGAGGACACAACCTCTAGTCTTATCGGCAGTAATTGGGGCAACCAAATTACTAAATTGACGCTTAGGAACCTGCTTGAAAAGAACCGGGACAATGCACTCCAAATTCACCCTACACCGATTAGAGGAGGATCCAAAGAGATTTTAGAAGTAAGAAGTCACCTCTCTCTTGGCATCCTCCAAGCTCATTGTGGGCTCCCAGTTCTCCTTGGTCGAGGAAAGAATTCTCCTAGTATTGTTTTTTGAAACCACTGACTTGATAAAGAAATGAGAACATTGGTCCCCATCTTTAAGCCACCTCATTTTAGAATTCTATTTAAACAGAGAAAGCTCAATTACACTTGCATCAAGAAAATCTATCTAAGAATCCTCTCCTCAATGAGCACCTAGGAAGCCGGTGAAAGGAGCATCAAATATTGACATTTTTGCAAAGCTTCTCTAGCTTTAAGAGCCACAAAAGATGCATCACTGTGTTCATCATTGAGGTCCTTGAGACCCTTCATAACCTGCTTGAGTTCCCACTAATCGGAACAATGAAGCTTGAATTAGGTGACTTTTATCTTGTATTTAACCCCGTTCAGGCTAGAAGAAAAAAATTCAAAACTGAGAATAGAGAAAAACATCTAATAAAGCTTGAAGCGCACTTCCTTCCTTTTCTTGTCTTGTTTTTAAGTTTTCTCTCCTTAAATTCCTACTCCTCTTTCTCAGTTCCTTGTTTTAGTTCTTGATGTTTAAAACTTTGTCACAACTAAAATGCCATACACATTTAAAATCAAACAATGAAATAGAAAGTGGACATTTTAATATTCAAATATAAGTTTATTATAGATTTATAAAAAGATGTATATTGAAGAGTAAAACAATTAGAATTCTTTTGATAAGTAAAACTGTGTTTTTTTTGGTGGATGTATTTTTCTAAATTGTCTTCGCTAAAAATATGAAGTACCTTCTAAATATTGACAGTTCTAGCAAGTCAATTGAAATGTGAGATAAACTGTATGTATATTGTAAATTCACAATGACTCATATTCTAGAAATTAGTAATAAAAATTAGGGGCAGCTCTTCTTATCTTCCTTTTTTTTCACTCATTCTTGAGGTTTGGGAAATACTCGTTTTTAAATAGTTTGAATGGCTCTAAATGTGTTAGGCAACCATAATCACAGTCATATAATTTGCCCTTATTTTGTCTTTTGTGCCTCTTCATCGATATTCTTCTAGAGGGTTCCTCTTATTCCTTTCTCAAAACGGGGAGCCATCATGGTTTTTAATTCTATGGCTGCATGTATTTTCTAAAGATATTTATATCAACCTTGTCGTAGTTCAAAGTCTATACTTACAAGTATATAATGCCTTTCCTCCAAACCAGTCATCATACATTAAGCTAGAAAGTGATTAAAAAGTAATTTCTTTTTTTTTGAAAAACTATTTTATTATCATTTTCTCAGCAATTTTTGTTGTCATTTCTAAGACTGTTTTTGTACTTGCAGGTTATTGCAGATCGGAATTATGATCCTGGTGAAGAGGTTTAATTGATTTATATTGTCTCTAGTTTCTTTTTGTTCATTACATGAAATTAAATTCCTGTCACTTATTAATGTTACTTGGTGACATTGTTTGCCCTTAATGGAGTCAATTGTTGATTTGATAAAGTGATATTTACATTTATTTAGTCCATTATTTGGGTTTGTTGTGTTTAATTTTATAATTTGGTTTGTTTTGTTTGTGTTGAAGCTTCTAAATCGCTTTCCTTGATGCTCACAGTGCTGCCCCTTCCCTTGACCCTTGTCTTTTCTAGATTTTGATGTTTCAAGTCTTTTTCTTTTTATTTTAAGTGATAATTTTGTTCTAAGTCCTTTAATTGGTAAATTGATATCTATGTTTATTGCAATTATATATTTGATAGATTAACTCATGAATTAAATAATTAGTGCAGTTGCATGATCGTGTTACTTGCATGTTATATTATTCTATGGTTGATTTTTCAATTCATCGTCTTGTTGAACATATAAAAAACCAAAAGTTCATCCCAATTCCAGTTTTTACTATGTACTTTATGTGCTCTTTGATGTCATTCATATGGCAGTGTTACTATGTGCAAGAATGTTATCAACTGGTTTCTGTGCAATGATGCCTTCTTAGACACAGTGAAAAGGAAAATATCTCCTTCTGGAATATGAACATTCCTTTCTGCTTGCTATTTTATTCGTTATTTTATTCTCAGATATTTTATCTTGTAATGGCAATTTAGAAGTGCATTACCACCCTAACATCTTTTGTGGCTCCCCCCTCTGTTACATGATCCATTTTTAACCAAATGGTATCAATAGCATTTGTGCTGAAGGATTTGATTTCATGCTTATATCTTTCCTTTTGATTTTGAAAGTCATGGGAACAAGTTAATTTGGTTAAAAAAGTTCAGTGTAAGTGCTTATATCTCTCTCGATCCAGTAGTAATGTGAGAGAGCTGTAGTCTTGCTATTACATTAACTAATAAAATGTGGTTTCTTTTAGGTTCTGATACGATATGGAAGGTTTCCAAATTCTACCCTGCTTATGGACTTTGGGTTTACCCTTCCTTTCAACAGTTATGACCAGGCTAGTTTTCTTCTTTTAGTTTTGATAAATTGCTGTATGGCTTGCTTTTGGCTAAAGATATGAGTTATGCACGTATCAGTGCTTTTAACTTCATTGCTGTCTCTAGCTTCGTTATGGAAGTCCTTGGACAACTGACTCAGATCAATGAAGCTATTAATGTACATAATTATGAGTACAATATTATGCAATCAAGCACAAGTATGTTATTTTAACTAACATAGGATATTAAATTTATGAAAATAAGATGACACAAGGATTTGTGAATTTTTTCATAATTTTCATAAAATATGCACAAGCATAGAATGTTACTTACATAAAATATGTACATTATGTTGGCCTCATGGCTCTCCTGACTTTGGGTATTGGTGGCACTTCTTCAAGTGAATGGAATTCCAGGTCCTCTTCTAGTTTACCAGACTATGTTTTCAATTTGTAAGTACCAACTTGGGCTGCAGTGACCACTATGAAGGGCCTTCCCATAATGGGTTTGATATGCCATATTCCTTGTGGATTTAATGCTCCTAAGCACTAGGTTGCCTACTTGGAGAAGTTGTGCCTTGACCTTCTTCCTATGGACAAAGATGCCCTTTGTTGGTATGCTCAAGTTTGAAGGTGTGCTGTGTTTAGAGCAATTTCCAGTAGATCTAGATGTTGGCATATCGTCTCTTCATTGGTGATCTGCTCAAGTTGGGTACCCTGAAGCTTGCTAACCCAATCTTCACTGAATGACAGCCTCCATTCAAAAATTTATGTCATGTGGAGTCTCTCCAGTAGCCATTTGAGTGATGGTTTGGTATGCCCACCTGACCTTTGGCATTTTGTCTACCTAAGCCCCCTCATCTTTGTCCAACCTAGGTCGTAATCATTAAAATCATTTTGTTGGTCACTTTGGTTTGACCATTGGCTAGAGGATACAAGATTGAGGTGTGGGCAAGCAAGATCTTTATCTAGTTGCAATATTGAGTCAACTTCTTTCCCGAGAACTATGTGTTGTTGTCTGTTATTATAGCCTTGGGTATTCCGAGCTGGCACACAATGCACTCCTGACAAACTCCACAACATTGTGTTTGGTGATTTGGGCGACACTTCTATCCACTTAATGAAGTGGTCAATGCCGACGACAATGAACTATTTCTGATCTGTTGTTGCTAGGAATGGGTTGAGGATGTTGAGCCTTCAATATGCAGAAAGCCAAGGGTTTCTAGCAGGAGCTTTGTTGTTGGCTGCCACGGGACGTTGCCATGGATTTGGCATTTCTTGCATCTCCCCACAAAGTCCAAGGCATCATACTTTATAGTCTGCCTATAGTTCCACTAATGCAGGACCTTGAAACCAAGTTTTCCCCGGGAAGTGTTCACCATAGATCTTGAGATACACTTCCCGAAGTGCTTAGTCAACATCGGTTGGGGTAAGACACTTCATATATGGGACCAACTAGTTGCATCGGTAGAGGATTCCATCAATGAGTTTTACAAACCTGCCGTTTTCTTGACTTTTTTAGCATCTAGCGGGTTGCCAGGCAGCTTTTCTTCCTGCAGGTACTTAGTAGGGTGTCATCTAGTAAGGCTCATCGGACACTTGTAGGATCTCCTTGGCATCTGCAATACTAGGCCTGACCAATACTCCCTTGCTTGGCTCATAGTCAGGATACATGATCTTTAGTCTGGAAACATAGGCTTACATGTTTTGCTCCCTCACACCTAGCTAGTGAATCAAATGGGCCTTGTGTTTTCTTGAGGTATTTTGCTAAGTTGGAATTGTTGATGTTGAAATTCCAAGGACCCAAAGACTATTAACTCAATGTCACTAGAGATGATTAGATTTCAAACTAGGCATTCTTTGGTTACTCGTAGAGCAATGATTAGAGACCTGTACTCGATCAAGATATTGGAAGTGGAGAAGTCGAAGCAAGCGGAGTAAACCCCTTCCTCTTCTTTGGGTGAGATGAGTAACACCCTACAGCCACTTCCCAACCATTTAAAGCCCCATCAAAGTATAATGTCCATCTCGGCCATTTTGGCTTGCTTTGGTCAGCCATTTCTAGATTGGGTTGAGCTGGCACCTTTCACTTGACTATGAAATTAGCTAAGGCTTGTCCCCAATGGTTGGTCTAGATTGGATCTGAATATCAAACTTACCTAGCTCTATGGCCCACTCGATGAGTTTCCTTGACATTTTAGGCTTCTCTAGGATCTTCCTGGGGGTTTTTGATCAGCGTGATGATCCTATGAGGAATGTAAGTACGGTTTCAACTTCCTTATTGAGAAGACAAATACTAAAGCCATCTCTACAGCTAAAGTGTATTAAATCATTAGCTCGGATAACTCTTTATAATTATTTTATCTGTTTGGAATCGTTAATGATTTTTCATGTTGTGTTGCAACCCCTAGTTTTGAGGTCTTAGTTATGTTGTATTTGTTCTAAATTGTGACATCCTTATCGAAGTTCATGCAAATACGCCTCGGTTTAAGCGAAGGAAGGCGACTAGGTCGTCCCTAAGCTAACACTAAGCCAACCTGCATGTACTTTTAGGGTTGGCTAGATTCAAAGGTCCCTTAATGACATCTTCTACTGGAGAGCCTTTGGCATTGATGACTCGTCTCGTAGGTTCTAGTATTCCAATGGATGTGGTTGCTGGGGTCCTCGGATTTGAGTAAAAAGTAGTGCCTTTCCATCAATTGTCTCCTTTCACTTCTCTACTCCCATATAGGGTCCACAACTATTTTTTTAGGTGTGGAATGAATGTTATTGCTCCAAAGCTCACTAGGGCCACTTCCCCCAAAATTGTGCATGTTGAGGGTTGGTTGGCCACAACGAATGTGAGCACTTGTGATGATATCCTTGGGTAACTTCTGAGGGTCACCTCTAGGTCTATCAATCCTTTTATTCGAAATGATTGATTGTCTAGGCTGTAGAATGGACCATAAGATGGACTAAGAAGTTGCCTTGTCGTTCAAGTTGGTTGGCCACAACGAATGTGAGCACTTGTGATAATATCCTTAGGTAACTTCTGAGGGTCACCTCTAGGTCTATCAATCCTTTTACTCAAAAAGATTGATTGTCTAGGCTGTAGAATGGACCATAAAATGGACTAAGAAGTTGCCTTGTCGTTCAACTATAGTGTATGCACTAAAATATAAAAGTTATTAGGGGCTTCCATCATTAACAAGTATCATTTTAAGATTGTAGCCATTTGGTCCGTCTAAAATGAGTGCATTTATAACGTGACTATAATTGTTATCATCAAATATTATATCTGCCCGTTCAGGATGCCTCTTTTTCTCAACTCCTACTTCGTAGCCAAGCCCAATTTCCACCATCTTTACCATAGTGACAACAGGTTAGCTTCTTGGTCGTTTGGGTTTCGACCTCCAATGTCAACCCCAAAATTTATTATTCTCAACCACCATAATGAATTTGTTTTCAGAAAAGTGTAAACTATCTTAAAGTATTACGAATTTCAATTCCCTCTAATACCTTAAAATCTTTTTACGTTCTCTTACTTAGTCGTGGAATGCTGATAAAGCGTATCCACATGAATTAAAGAGAACCTCCAATGTGACATTGAAATTAAGCAATAGAGGAATTGACACGAGCACTTATCTCTCCACGTGGTAACCTCTCACCAAGGCCTACAAAAAAATCCTCTAAACTCATGCATACTCTTGAATCATGCTTCTAGGTCTCAAAACATAAGATTTAAACTACATTCTTGAAATTTTTTATCTTGCATTTAAATTTTACCTTGAATGCTGTCTCTGCCGTTCGAACAGTGTTCAAGAATCACTCTAACATCAAGTACTATTCTCTATTAAAATGAAGTTATATCCCAACAAGGCTGTTATTTTTACAATTAAGACCTTATAACAACTTATTTTACTATTAATTCTCATAACAACAAATTAGGATCCCAAATCTATGAATGTTCTCAAACCGTTATCTGGCATTCAAATGTTGCCTTGAACGACACTCAAACGGTAGTTCCAAAATCTCTACTTTAAGCATATTATTGCACATTAACGTGAGTATAAACTAAATATAAGTCTATACTATCATTCAATAGAAGTACCATATATTGTTTTATCAAAATATTACAATTCTAACGTCACATATCAAATCCTTGGATAAGCTTTTTCAGTAGCTCCTCTTGATGAGAGCATCAATCTCCCTCTAAAGTTGCACTGTCCCCACAGCCAGTCCAAACCGCACCCAGTCACTCTACGAGGAAACCATCAAGCTCATAAGTCAAACCTTAACACATAGCATAAATAATAATAAAAGCAACCACTAAAGTCTAATGCCCTAATATATTACCAGAATGGCAAAAACACAGCCCTAAAACCATGTTTAAATTTCCAAAATGGTAAAACGACAAAATATATCTCATCAACCGAACAATTGACAGTAACTCAAAAACACTAGCTAGGCAATCCACTAAGAAGTTGTCTCCAGCAATGTCTTTCGACATGTCAGCTCCGAGATAAGCTCTCGTAGGTACCGCTCTACTCTAAAAAGAAAGACAACAAAGATAAGTCAAATGCCCAGCAAGCAACTCATAACCAAAGTCAACCACTGTGGAAGTCAAGGACTATCCAAGAAACTCATTTGCAACAACTACTCAAAGCTTAATATGACAAATACAAATGTATAAAATAATAATAGTTTCCGAATATCTCGAGCTCCTTAAAATCAAACAATGATATCAATGTATATCAACAATATCAAATGCTCAACATAGGATATCAAAAATACACTCACAATTAGATTCCAACAAATCCCAGTCATAACTAAAGTCTCAATATATTGTGAGATACTAAAGGTCGGATTTTCTAGAAATCTAACTCAACACAAAGCCTAAAACATGAGATAACAACGGATCTCCAACTATGAACAAAAGGCTAACAAATTTATGCTCTTATCAGTTAGATAATCACATGAGGTAATCGACATCATAACATACAATTACATTTGATACTCCCAGAGATAGCACCTATAGCATGACCATGCCATTCTGATGCCCTTCACTTTGATATCCCAAATATTTTCTAAACAATGATCACAAGGCTACAAGTATCCAGCTATAAAATTTAACAACCTCAATCTATCGGATATGAAATAGATATTGGATGAATGTAGACTATGCTAAAATCCCATAGGCCTTTATACGTCCGAATACCTTAGAGTTTTAATACGCTTTTATTTACTTAGCCATAGAATATGAACGAAGCATACTTAACACGAATCAAAATAAGAATCCAATGAATCAATAAAATGAAAGAATAGAGGACTCGAAACACAAGTACCTAAGTACCCCATATGGTCACCTCTCACTAAGGCCCACTAAATTCTCTAAACTCATCATAACCTTAGGTTTTGAAGCCTATATGTCTCAAAACCTACGTTTTAACTCACATTTGATTCTGCCCTCCTGGTGTTCGAACGTTGCTTTGAGCATCACCTTTGGCCCTCTAATGGCACTCTAATGCTACTAACAGATCTCTATGAATATTTTCGTAAATTGCATGCAAGTTATTATTTTTATCAACTAAAGCCTCCCAACAATATAGTATGCCATCACTCAGCAACTTAACATTATGAAATCCTTAAGTTACAAATAACTTTCATTATTTAACATTGGCATTTGAATGGAGTTCAAGCATCATCTTGCATGCTAGAAATAATGTCCGTAATGAAGCAATTAAAACACATGTTGATCTATACTACCATTAACCAAAGCTGAAGCATAGTATAAGATCAACAATATAGTGGTTTCAAAGTTCCATTCTTTACATTCAACACATGAAAATATATCAACTCTATACAACATTCAAATAACATTCAAATGCTGAGATCCTAAAGAGTTGCGTTAGAAAGACATTCAAACGACACCTCAAGTGCCTCAAATAAAATTCATAAAATAATGCTATAACTGAATCTGACATGCATATTATCATTATTCTTACATATAGCTAAGATTCCTCAATAAGAAACACAAGTAGAAATTCAAAGAATACTTGAGAATGTCATACACTAGCAAGAAGGTTACAAGTTTCTTGCAAAAAGTTACTTTAGTTACTTGCCTTAAGCCTATCTTCTTCCATTTTCTATTCTTTCTCTTCTTCTTCCTTCTTTCTCTCTCAAGGTTGAGCTCCTAATTTTTGTAATTCTCCCTCTCAAGCTCTAATGCCACTTATATAATAAAGGGGGAAACGCTAAATATCTCTAGGGCTTAGGGGTGGACGAGTGGGTTTATTTTCCCTCCAAGGTTCTAAATTGATTTGACTTTATTTTTCTTCTATTTTTGACTTGGTACTTGCCCCAAAATTCTTTGAGTCAGCCAAAGCAATAGGCATAATTTCCAAGTTAGAGTCTTCAAAATATTCCTATAAATAATGCAAGATTTTCGTTCCTTATTTAATTGATTAACATATCTAACCTTGCCAAAATTGTATGATCCAATTGACATCAATATACTTGTCTAATTATGTCCCTTTTTGGCCAATCCAAGATGGAATTCACCAATTAATATTTTACTAATGTTTTTCCAAATTATAGTTCATATTCTCTTCCAAATATTTCCAAAAGTTCTCCCCACAAAATCGGCCCATGATGCTCCATACTTGAATTAAATGGCCACATAAAATCTTATCCAAATCCCTCGCATAAATCAGCTCTAACATTTTAATCCATGAGATTGTTTTAGCCCACTAGGCCCAATTTCACATAATCTACTTAATTAATTAAATTTCATAATTATTATCCAAAAATAACCCAAATCAAAACACAAAGCATTTGAATGTTTCAGAAGTTCTTGCAGTCCTTTGTGTTGTGCCTAATATCTTGGTAAAATAGATAGTATTTAGATTGGTCCACAGACTTCAGGTGTTGGACTAGTCTCGAACACCTCAACAACTACTCGTTCTAGATTTGCGTCAAGATGTTCATGCAAGAGTCATAGAGTGGCGTTAGTTGCAATTGTTAAGATGGGCCTTGTGGTGATAATGGCCCGAATTGGCAATCATGAGGTCTCTTCTAGTGGCCTCCCTTACCCCTATTTTCCTTTACATGGTTGGGTTGGCTTTAGGCTACTTGCTTAGCTAGCCTTGTCTAGTTAGCCTCCTTGGAAAGGTTGAAGGACCAAGCCATGTTCATCAGTTCTTCCAAGGATGTCAACATTCTCTGGATGACTTCTTTATAGAAGTCTTTGTCTTAACGGGCATTGTTGAAGATCCCTACTTTGATGTGGTTGGTGAGGTTCAGGATACCCGAGCTTCAGCGTGAAAGTGTGCAAGGTAGTCTTTTAGGCTCTTGTGTTGGCCCTAACATATGCTAGTCATGTGCTAAGGGTGCTTCTCGGGCCTCTTGCTCAAGACAAATCGGGATATGAAGCTGTTGAAGAGCTCCTTGAAGGAGCCGATGCTGTGAGGTTGGAAACAGTAAAACCAAGCGTGTGCATGTCAATTCAAAGTCATAGGAAGCACCACCACAGGTGTTGAGCCTCTAAAAACGCAGTGGAGTGCCAAAATTGTCAAGATGGTCCCAGGGATTCAAGGTACCATCATAGGGTTCTAGCTGTGGAATCTTAAACTTCTCTGGTAGGAGGCACTCCAAAATGGCATTAGTTAAAGGAGTGAGCATCTTGATTATGGCTCCGGTCGACAATCTTGGTTCTTCGAAGTCGACTATCTTGGTTCTTCGAAGACCTTTTGCTATATCTTCTGGATCCTCTCCTCCACTTCAGTCGCAAGTGAAAATCTTTGGGCCCTAAGGAAGGTGTAGAGCTCGGTTTGGCTGGCTGTAGCCACTGGGAAGGTGTTGTGTGTTGGGGTGTGCTACTAACTAATGCCTCTTGTCGGTTTGTCCACCTGCTAGACTGCACATCAGCGGATTCTCACAATTAAGGGTTGTGTCACTCTGGTGATACATCTGAAATGGCTGCATCCTGGTGGTCTTCTTGGTCTAAGCTTGGGCATTTATGCTCATCCAGTCCTTGGAAGGCTAACATCAGGAACAACTCCTCTTAGCTGGTGTGATAGGATGAAGTTGCACTCGGCAGAAGCAGCCTTCCGCTATCGATCATATTGGCCAGTATATTCAAATATGTATTTGATATGGAGACATATTGTGATGATTTCCCGGATATCAGTATTAGAACTTCCTGATGACATATCAGTCGATATTTTGTGTGTCAGTTATTATTGTGATCTATGAATGGAATGTTAATATTGTTAAATTTTTATGCAGCCCTCTAGGGTTCCGCAATAACTTTTTGTAAACTTAAGATGGATGGTAGATAGTAACCGAGGCATCAGCCTTTTTCAATGAAGCGAATGCAATGATTCACGTCGGACTCCATTGTGGCCCCTTAAATCCTGATTTATAGTCTAAGATCCCCCTTCACAAGAATCAGCCACCCATACTTCGTAACGACCTAAATGGTTATAGCTTCCTTTACCATTTCAATCTGTTTCTTTTTACAAATTGCTTTGAGAAATGATTTCAAATATATTATTGTCTTTTGAAATATCTTTGCTATCTCCTAACTACTTCATCAACTTTTCTTGAGGGCAGATAATTTGCAGTGTTTCTTTGCTCCTGACATCCAAAGCTTATAATTGGCTGCTTTTGAGTGAACAAGTTCAGATGATTATGGTATTCATGATCTGTGTATAGAGCAATATGCTTTTAGTGAAGCATCTCCCTTGAGGATTATTCTGGATTGAGGCATATGTGCAACTTTCATAGACATCCACAGTAAATATGTTGGATGGCAG
Organism: Nepenthes gracilis; assembly: GCA_033239525.1. Taxonomy (NCBI): domain Eukaryota; kingdom Viridiplantae; phylum Streptophyta; class Magnoliopsida; order Caryophyllales; family Nepenthaceae; genus Nepenthes; species Nepenthes gracilis. Next base: position 21,984,849 of record BSYO01000001.1, read on the forward strand.
AACTTCTATCCTTTATTTTTTGTCTAATCAAAGTTTGTTTACGAAGTTGAATTTGGATAGCAGGGGTTGTCCTCATATAGTTAATGTTGTTTATTTGAATGTTGACATGTGCATTATCTTTGTAACATATGCTACTCTCAGGCTCAAGTTCAGATTGATATACCTTTACGTGATAATCTACGCGCAATGAAGCTGGAAATTCTGAATAGATATTGTTTGCCAGCCATCAAAGATGTCAACTTCAACTCTTTGGGAGCTTCCTTTTTGATAAAGTCTGTACCTTCTCAACCTAAAAGGACTAATGTTTTCACAAATTCATTAATGTATTTTTAACTTCTTCCTGAGCTTTATTTTGGGAACAGAAAATTACAAACTAGTGTATGAGGGAAAGGTTTGGTGGAGTAAATATAAATGCTGTTTGCTGCATGTAGTTAGAATTTCTTTCTGCTGTGCTGCAAACTTCTTAATTTTGATCATTGATTTATGATATTAATATTGTAAAGATGCTTTTAATTAGTTGGCTAATCCCTCTCTCCTCCCTTTGTGGGGGCAAGTTACTGGAGTAAACCAGCAACTTGAATATTGCAATCAATGCTGTCCTTCATGATTTAAAATAATGCTTGAATTCTGCAAAGCAACCACTGATCTGGCTGGCAAACAAGGATAAGTGTGACAGAAGTCTATATGAAACATGAGCTCATCTTGGACCATTGTCTTGTTGTTTAATGGCTGGTAATCCTGTATAACAGCAACAATTTCCAAATTGCTGTTAGCAACGTGCACATCAGAATTATGTTTTTCTTTTTGGCAAAGTTGATCCTGCTTTGGGAAGTTTTGTTGTGGTTGAGTTAGAAATCTGACATGCTTTCAGGAGCCCAACAGTTCTGAGAAAAATGGAGGGAAAAAAGAGGATGAATTTAAGACGGTTCTGGGTTTATTGTAGACACCCTAAAGTTATCTGAGAGAGAGATTGTAGGAGGTGGCACGGTGGTAAGTTCTGTAATATTGTGTGATACAGTCATGCAAAAAAGAGTCTTTTGCAATTTGTTCTTGTCCCTAGCTAGGTAACTTCTCTATTGATGCCTCACTTTCCTATCTTTGGTATCTGTATATATTGTTTAACAAGTGGGAAATCTTTGATTTCTTTTTTGTCCTTTCTCTGGGAGAGAAGATAGTCTGTAGTAATTCCTTGCCAGTGAACTCTCTTAATTGTTGGCCTTTTATCTTCTCAATATGACTTTCACATCCAAACTTCCTCCCACTCTTGTTGCCTTTTTTGGTAATGAACCCTTGTCCCTGCTTCGTGGACTTGAGACAAACTTTGGGTGCATAACCTTACATATAAAGATTATGTATTAGGAAAATCCATGCACACAACATCAGGAATCATACTCTTGACCATGGGCACAACTGCATTGCCCCAATTCATCTTTACCAACTGCACCAACCTGCAAAGGTACAGTCTTTTTGCCTTGCCTTTTGATATTCAGACAATCGATTGACTACCACATTAATGGTTGGGACTTTGATGTATCCTTTGTTATTTCTTACTAAGGGCAAGCAAAGATTTTTCAAAACTGAAGGTAAAGACTTTGGTTTTGGAAGGAAACTGGTGATTTGGATACTTTGGGAAAGAAGCAGGAAAAGGCTGATGGTTTGGAATGTCTTTTGCAGTCAATATTTTATATTGTGATGGCTTGGCATACTTAATACTGAGCCATCTGATATTTTTTATCTTAGAATTTAGGCTCACTTTTGGGTTAAATGTATGTGTTATGACAATTATAGGTCATAAATGTATCTTAAAATTTTATGTTGGTTTATGGTTTGTCATGGGAAAAAATTTTCCACGGCCAATCCCAATCTTGAGTGAAGGATTTGTGTTAAGTAGCTCACAACCAGTGTCAAAAATTTGTAAAATCTTTGTAAACTAGTCCGGTAATGCAATATTTTGGAGCATCCTTCAGTAGTGGCCATAAAATAAAATATTGGTATTGATAACTGTCATATATGTATCAGAGAATATGTATCGATGTCAAATATACTAAACATAATTTTTTTAAAAAAATTATAAGCTAATAGGGCTGTCTCAACAAATTCACCGACCAAATATTGGCCGTGTCGGCTATATTGGCCAATATAGGAACATATAATAATATTGTCATAGTATTGAAAAATATTAGTATCAGAGGTCCTGATACTGATACATATCGGGCGATAGATATTGTATTGGTCAATATTTGCATCAATGGTAGTGACGCATCTTTGCTATTGCTCTCAAAGGTAGAAAAAGAGGCAACAATTGCTAGGCGATGAGCCTAAAGTGATACGTCGTGTCCCAGCTTGAACATGATGTCAAGTATGCATGAGCAAGCATGATGAGAGACCAATCAAGAGAGTAGGATTATGTTGGCTAAATATTATGGGGGAAAAAATTAGTATCATTTTTGACAAGAAACTAAATGGGTAGGAGACAAATCAAGGAGACCAAAAAGATGTTTTAATTTTAATACATTTGAAAGGAAAGACATTAAAATAAGGTACAAATTATTAGGAATAATATTCTAAAAAACTTTGTAGATGGTGTAAGAGTAGGAGGCATAATCATAATTATTAGAATTCCATGAGGGACAAATGATAAACATTTTTGGTGCTTTTGCTCCAATAGGCTTATCAAAAAATATTAAAAAGACAATTTTTTGAAGATTTAGATAGTGTGATATAGAGGATAGGTGTGGAGAGATTTAAACAAGCATAAAGAAAATGACTGTATGGTGGTTTTGGTATAGGAGATAAGAATTCCTCAAAAGAGGAATTGTGTTAAAACGTAAATGCATGATATTGTAACAAGTAATATAGTGATAAATTAGATATCATATTTCAGAGTATTGAATTTTTGCTAATGGCTAAAATGAGCCTTATCCTAATATTATCTAAACAACCGAATTAAATGAGGAAATAACTAAATAACTAATCAAATGACTAATCACTACGGAAATCGCACTAAATGGGATTAAATTCAATAAAAAGAGAGACTAGTGTACTTTTAATTTCACCTAGGCATTATTATGTACCACTTTTCAATTTCTAATGCACAATATTCAATCATAATGACAATCAAGATAATAATGATATTTAGCGCTTTCTCTCAATTTACATCAAAACTATAGTCAAATGTCTATTTACTATATATAAATATGTATGAATAAAATATGTAGGCATGTATGAGTTGAATCTATCTTTTCAAAATTCGTACAAGCCTATATACTATATTTCTATCTACAATACAACTTATGTCATTACTTTCAAGATCAACTACACAAGCATCTCTTCTTGGTCTCAAAGTGTAATATCAAATCATTTAAATGATAATCAAGCATCCAAAAGTATTAAATATACAGAGAAGTAATCATAAAATGGTGTATAAATTTATACTTGTGCCATGTATAAATTTAAAAATATATATATAGTTCATGTTTAATTTAACAAGTGGTGTTCATCATTTCAATGAAGGACTAAAGAAAGAAGAAATATGCTCTGGTGTGGTAGTAATTGTGTTTTGGTTTGAATGCCTGTTCTCTGGTCTCCTCTTTCCATTGAATAGCCTCAATATTTGCATAACCTTTACGTAATTATAAGATCCTAAGATCACAATGATAAATGAGATTATCTCCTAGTTTGGAACCTGTATATAACTATGTAGAAAGCTAATCAATTACTTATTCTTTCTTACTTAACAATGATATGCTGCTTGATCGATGCCCATAATTGATGCTCAGCTTGATTCTTGCATTTAATAATCCCCTTTTGTTGCATGGAGCTCTGAAAATCTGCCGCGAAGTTCCTCTAATCTGCCTCCTTTCTTCATTCTCTATGAAAACAGAATCCTACTGTTTGTCGTGCTACTAGCTTTGGTGTGCAGAATTTTCCTTTTGAAATCTGCCTTGTAGCCAAACCGGTCTCTCCTGCTGTGCTTTGATTTCCCTTTGTTTTTCTTTTTTAAACAGCTTGCTGCCCCTTGCTGTGCTGCCAAAAAAATCTCTTTCCTTGTGTGAAAAACAGCTTCCTTTTAAATAATAGTTAAGGTTCCCCTTCTTTTGCCCTAGTTTTCCTTTTATTTTGCTGGAAATTTTGGAGTAAAATGCTACTGAATGTATATTCACATCATCTTCCACCCAAACAAGGCCCAAACTTGCCTATTTTAGTGGAGCTTGAAAATTCACTTGTCTTGTACACGTGTTATATTAAAAAATCATTAGAATCTCGAGATATGTGTGGAGACAAAAAGTGTAAGGCTCGAAATAAGCTTTGCAACAACACTAGTAAAGTTTCGGTGAGGTAAAAGACCATTTTCCCTTGCTCCATCAACAATTTAATTGCTAACCAAAAACGAGCAAAAAATATTTAGATATCACTTAAATGGAAAAATTTATCATAAAATAGGCTTTGAATTATGTGTATAATTTAAGGACATCAATAGTCTATCTACACAATATAGTTTTCCATACCAGATGTAGCTTTTAAAAGATTGAAGAGGAAAAAATGAAATTCTTAATGTGAAAGAACTAGATAATGGAATTGAAATGAGAAAATGCAGTAAAAATTAGAGGTAAGATGTTGAAATAAGATATTTTGGCAGTATATGTTAGAGAAGTGTAAATGATATGTTGAATACTTACCCAAAAATATACATATTGAATAGGATGGCTAGTTGTATTAATCTTGTAGCAAAGGAAGTCTTAAGGAGAATCTAAAGTAAGAAATTATGGTGCTAAGTAAAGTTGGCGGTGGGGTGAGGATTTATAAAAAGCTGTGAATATGAAAAGAGGTTGTTGTAAGATATATAAATGTTGTAGGATTGATAAAAACCTATAAAAATATGAGGCAAAAATAAGAGAAAATAAATTAAGTGAAGCTAGGTTTAGAGCATATAATCAGTTCTTAGCTAACAAACCAAAGAGGGAGAAATTAATTTGGCTAGGTTAAGAGAAAGGAGTGAGGACGTTGGTAGTATAGATGCATTAAAAATGAAGGTAATCGTAATTTGGTGAAAGGTGATGACATAAAAAGAATTGAGGAGTTATTTCAACAAAATGTCTAGCACTACTAAAGTAAAATGCCTAAATCCAAAGTTAATAAGGATGAAAATATTAAAATTTTCAAATATAATAGTAAAGGATATAGAATTTGAAGATCTTAAGATAAATAGGAGCAAATAGAATATAGAAAATGCAGTTTTAGTAATTCTAGATGAATAATGATTAAGTCAAAATTAATGATTAAGTTATTTTTAACAGTAATAGATTTTGTATTTTTGGATCTATAATTCAAGAAAATATAGATATGGATGTTATGCAACACATATAATTAATGCAATTTGATTAAAATTGAGGAATGTAACGAGACTTCTTTGTAGTTGAATTCACATCTAAAATTGAAAGAATAATTTTATGAGACTATTATTAGATGCGCTATGTTTTATGAATGAGAAATTTGACAATTAAATAACATGTACAAAAGAAAATATTAGTAGAGATAGAATAATTAGATGGATGATTTTAGTGACTCTAAGATTAGGAATGGGCATATCACTATTCCTTTATAAGTTGAACCTAAAAAAGATTAATGACTCACATTTAAGATAGTTCAGATACTTAAAATTTTAGAGAAATAAAGTGTCAATGAGATCAGATGATTTGGTTAAGATTAGACACAAGAAGAAAGGGATGGATAGGTAACCTAGATTGAGATGACAATTATGAATATAAAATTACTTCTACTATTCGAGGAAATTACATTAAATTGAGCAGAATGACACTAGTAGATTCATATAGCTGAGCCTATTTGGTGGCATTTAAGGTCTTGGTGATGTTAATGTTGACATTTTGCATTGGAGATCTCAATTTTCCATTTGCATACTTGGTACTACTTGTGCTAATATTTGGAAGGCATTTGCTTGGAATCTTAAGGATGTGGTGCGGTGTCTATTGAGCTAACACTGAGCATTCTATGAAGAATGGCTTGGCGGGAGTTGTAGCCTAAGGTGATCACAGGCTGGAATAAGGTGACATGTTTCATAATGTAGCAGTTGACTATTGTCTATGTTTTGTTGATCATGGTGTCTAATGTTCTCTCATCAAAGAATTCAGTTATGGGGTAGCACAATAGGGTTTCCAGCAATTAATCTATTATGGTAGATGAAGTGAATCAATCCATTGTGTTTAGTGGAAGTGGAGGAAGGTGTGATGACTATTAGGTTCTACTGGGTCAATATAATTGGCCCTAATTTGAAGGTGGATATAAGCTATCCTGTGGATCATTTTGACGCCAATAATATTTAGCTGTCTATATATTTGAGGCCCTAGTTTTTTGGGGTTGGTTTTAGTTCTGATTTTGCATAGAGTCTAGACTAATATTTCATCATCCAAAGCATGGCCTAACTTTAAAAATGGTGTCAAGTATGATAAATTAAGCCTAGAATTATCAATCCAAAAAAACTAAGCCTCGAATTTGGGAGAGTAATCCAATAACAACTGCAGATTAGGGTGCTAGAGTCATGAAGCTTGGATTAGGATCTTCTATTTTTTGAATGAAAGTAGAGAAGCTAAAACAAAGTTCATAGTGGGTGATCGAAACATACTGAATATTCCTTCAATGGTTTAGGTGGTTCAGGGTGAAGAGTGCTAAGGATCGAGATCACTCATCCAATTAAAGTAGAAAAAGCCAGTTAGAAAATGTTTATTGGTCTAATCTATTTCTTCCCTGTGGATTCAGGCATAGTTGAAAATATATTGTTAGAAATACGAATCTTCTTTTCAAAGTACTAAATTCTTTTTTTATTTGAGTGATTTGTGTTACTTGGATTAGAATTTGACTGATGGACATGAGTACGTCCTAGTGCCAAACTTGATTATTTTTCCAAAATTTTCATGCATTTGCACTAACTTGAAGATTCCAAAGTACCATACGCATGCCCAAGTATCAAATGTTTGACACTAGTACTTTGGAATAAATTGGAGACTCTTCAATGAAGAATCAATTGAGTGAGTAATGGGACAATTTGTTATCAGAGTAGTTCAATTTGATGCTGATAATATTAGGATATAAGGTTGTAATATGGAGAAGATTTTCTTCAGTAACGTTGGGTTTACTTCAATTATATCCCTCCATCTACCAATTCTCCTGTGTATGCAGGGTTTACTCAGGATATAAATTTGTTCAGATTTTTCCCAATTTTTTCCTTAAGTTCGTTTTTCAGGGGTATTAGTAAGCTTTCAGTTAAGGGGATTACAGAATCGTGTAGAATTGTTATATACATGTAATTCTTTTATCCTTCAGTTGAATATCATCTATTACCTATAAATACTTATATGAGTATTATTGAGATGTGTTTTACTTGGCATGCTGTATGAGAAATCAACATTGTATTTGATTGGGTACTTATATTGATGTTTTATAATCATGTATTTTCAGGTTCTTTAGTTATTGTTTAGTAGAATGTCTAGAATGAAAACTTTGAATGGTGGAAAAAGTTTAATAAAATTGCACCAAGCGATGGACTACCTGTGGATTATGAATAAATTCCAATTAGTGCTGTATAACAATTATCAAATGTAGGTTTCCTCTAAAAAGCTCTTAAAAGTTCTCAAATAAGCAGCATTCTCATGTAAGTTTGACCCCATGTGTGTGTGTGTGTGTGAGTCTTGGTTGTCCTATGTTTTAAGTTTTGGATTTGGATCTATGGGTTTAAAATCTGGCAACTGTGTAGTTCTTCTATAGCTGCACCATACTTTTGGAATGGAAGATCCAGTTCAGGTTTTTAATGGGGCATGCATTAGATGAGATTGTTCATCATATCCTACTGATTTGATATAAATAGTTGTCATACAGGGAAGTGAAGTCTGCTACAGGGAAAGGTAAGGGAATTCCACAATCACTTCGTGCATTTGGTCGTGTTCTATGTTGCAATTCTCCCAGAGGTGCGGATGAATATTTTGTCTGGATTTTTAGTTTGCTTTGGCAGGAATAAGCCAACATGTTTCTTTCAATAGTTTCCTGATTATAAAACTTGGATTCTTAACATTCAGAACTCAATGACCTGGGCATTGCAGCCGATCAAAGTGATGGCCGGCTGGCTCGTCATCCTTTAATAGACAGGAGAAGGGAGATCCAAGCACATCAGATATTACTATCACATATTGATAAGCTGATTGAGGAGTATAATTCATCAATCGAGGTAACATTTCCCGACTTTGACCTTTTTGATCAATCTGTTGATAGTGTTTGTGATACAGCTGTAACAAGGAAGAAAATAGAACTAAAATTTGGAACTATTTTGATACTATTTGCATGGCTCTTCTGCTGGGTCACGATGGGAGGAGTGATAGCTTTGTCTTCAAGGATGATGTGAGGGATTAAGAATGTGTTGTCTTGCCTTCAAAGGTTTTTAGAGTGATTGTGGCCTTGAGATCCTTAAGCAATTTTCTCATTATACTTTTCTAGCTGTTTGAGCTCAAGATCTGTTGACATACTTATCATTCAGTTAAAAAATGAATGGCATGTATGTAACAGCCATTATACAGTTCTGGTGGCAGCATGTTGAGATAAATATGCTAACATGAATCCCTGTCAACTGTAATTGTAATGGCTGTTACAACTACCACTCTTGTATTTGGGGGGGAGGGGGCAGAACCAGCTTTCTTTGGCTGCTTTAATGCTACATGTGCCAATTTCCAAGCCTCTTCTGTATGCAGGGAAGAGAGCACCTTCCTGATATGTGTACATATATTGGTGTTAGATTTGCCTACTGAAACAACCTTAAGAGCAAGATTTCTGATTTCTATTCTCCTATGAAGATCTTTTCTAAAAACATGGTAAAAATAACTTTTTTGGGGTATTTCCCCCAAAATGATTGTCTGGAGACATGAACTTATGTTTTTAAATGTAAGATCTGCAACTTATTTTAGATTAGTTAGATTTGTGAGGATCTTTTGGACATTTTCAGGCTTGGGTTGAGTCTGTTTCATGCCTCTAATAGGTGAATCTTCCAATTTGGTGCAGCAGTAAACTAAATGCATTGTCAAAATATTTTTTTTGTAGATATTTTGAGAACGTTATGAATTTTTCAGGTGTGTGTGTGTGTAAGGTGGGATCTCAAGGTGCTTGATTTTTGAGGCAGAGAATAGGTATGCAGTTAATCCTGCTTATCGCTGACTCATCTCTCTTTTTGATCATCATGTTTGCGTTATCTAAGGCAACAAATCTTCAGCAGGATTTTGAAGGTCTGGCAGATATCAGGTCAGATATGGGTTTGGAAAGGGGTACAGAAAGATGATGGGTGGGATTGTAGTAGTGTAGTAGCTTGTCTGAAGCAGGAATGGTTTGATGAAAGGAAGTTACTAATAGAAAATGATTGTGGAATGGAGTTTGATTTAGATGTGGTCAGTTTTGTCTTTCAAGACACAATTATTTTGGTACAATGGAGGTAACAAGGGTAGTCAATCTAATGTCCCTGTAATAGGTAAGGCTAGTTATTAGGCTTTGGTGAGTTTAAAGTGGGATTCTTCTGGTCTTTCTTGCAATATTTTTGAAGGTTATCCGGAATTGGCTTCAGCGGATTCTAAAAAATATACCATATTTTGGTGTTAGTGAGATGGAATGTTTTTTTTGGTAAGTCTGTTCCCTCAAAGGAAGCCTTGACATAACGATAGAATTATCATTATATAACCTGGCAGTCTAAATTCGAATCATATAAACGGGCTCTTGTATACAATAGGTCCAAAGTGGTCCCACTTTTCCCATACCCCATGCACAGGGAAAACTTCGTAAACCAAATTGTCATTATTATTTGTCCCCAAGGGAACACCTCAATGACTTTTACTTGGGATCCAACTGAAGGTCTTAAGTTCTGACCCAGTTGGAAGGGGATCAGACCTTACACAATGGGATTGGGCAGCTCCCTTCGTGTAGCCCTATTGCCCTAGTGGACCAAAGTGTGTTTTGGGTGTTTCGTTGATGAGGTGTGAAGATGAGTAATGTAGTTGATTCAGGAGATTGACAAGGGGATCAGATTGTCAAAGGAATCCTAGTCTGGTGTGGATACTTAAAAACAATTTTGCATGGGGGCAAATAGGAAAGCGAATTGAAGAAACATTGAATGCAATGTAAAATATGATAAAGCACAAATTGAAGAACCTAAAGGTTCCGAGTTCAAACAACAAAAGTAGTCTTCATAAGGCATGTATAAGATTGTTTACATCCGACCTTCCCCAGAGCTCACTATGAGTATAATCCAGTGCACTGAGTCAATCTTTTTTCTTCTTGGTAGTTCTTTGGTAGGTGCATGTCAATGGGTGATTTCTTCCTTTTCTTTTGGATGTTTGGATGGGTTTAAATGGTTGACACCCCCAATTTGTTGGCTTAATTAGACTTATTCATTAGTAAGAAAATACATCAAGATATACAATGTATTTAGTTTGTGATTAGATGTGTGTGATTATAAATTCTGTGTTAGTGCTTTGTACGTTAAACATTGGTTCTAATTAGATTTAAGCTTTAATTTGAACGTTGAGCATCGTTATGCATTCCTTTGTACATTGACTAACTTTCATTTGTGCAATCAAATTCACTAAAAATTGAAGATGTGTTTCTTTGGTTGAATGAAAGGATGGGAACCTCATAATGGTGTTGGAAAAGAGTAAGAAAGAAGTGTCACCCAGCTGGTAAAAGTAGACACAGTTGACCGAATATTTGATTAAAAGAATTACGGATGGAAGAGCTATCCTAAAGGAGAAATTAGGGCCGTGAAAAGGATAATGTAAATACTTAAATTACTAATTTCTATGTGTTGATGTTTAAACTTACATTAAAATATAAATTTTAGGATTAGATAATATATCATTATTATACAATATAAAATATATTATAAATTTGTTATAAAAAATAGTACAGACTGTTGATAGCTTTAGAGGAGGCCTTTATATAGTTCAGTTAAGATGGGATAAAGTTGCTGGGTATAGAATAAACAAGATTGATAAGGATTCATATCAAACCTAACAATCCAAAAATATTATTATCAGAATTAATCATAATCATATTGATATCAAATATATCAAATAATACATATCAGCCAAATATATGCAAAAAGAAAAATTTTTGAGAATTGCAAGTTGACAAGACTGGATTTGCTATATTGGCCAACATTTTTAATATTGGTTGATATATTGTAATGTGTCACCGACACAATAATATAATGTAATATTGTTGTAGTATCGAAATATATCGGTAACATGAGGACACTATACCGACACATATTGGTTGATATTTATATCTATGTATCGACTTAAGTAATCATCACCATCATCATCCTCCCTCCATCTGACACTTTCTAGGTTCTGAGACCGCAACAATATTATTTTCTCCCATGACCCATAATCTCGTGAAAATTGAATTATGGCCAAGGTCATGGTTTTGTGGAGGCTACTTGTGTCAGACATTAAATAAAAACTCATAACAAAGTTGCTATTATATAATACAATTCAAACCTATTAACAACTTTTTTACTGAAAACTAATAATACATTTTATTAGCTCGGAAAACACTTATTAGAGAAAAAGAAAGGATTTGACACAAAGATCCAAGTCATCCATTCTCTCCTTAGCTCCCTTCCGTGGATCAATGCGCTCAGCAGTTTGCTTCCTTACAGATAGATCTTGGCCCAAAGTCGATGTTGAGGGTATCCCCACCCCACGTATTGCTTCCTTAGAAGTTGCTTTCTAAATTATCTGAATCTGAGGCAGATCAATGATGTGTTTGAAGTCCAAGAAAACATTGTTCTTCATATCAGAGGGTTTCTGATTCAGATTAGAACATCTAACTAAACACATGTATGTTGTGGCTCAATTAAGCATGAAATGAGATATTAGCCAATATATAAAATATCGAATATTTGTGGACTGTAGAATATAGACCATTAATCTAGTAAAAACCATGCAACTACCTACAACAAACTAGTACATTATTTGATACGCTGAATGCTCATCCTAACTAATTTTAGCTGCTTTTGCTTCAGCCTGTGCTCCCTGCTGTTGCGGCCTAAATCCTGCTGATCTGTTCGGGGTTGCTTTCATTTATGCTGAACTTCCTATTCTCTTATTCTTCTTTTGGTTACTGATGCTGCTTACGGTCATTTGTGTCCTTGCATAAGGAAGTTTACTTAACGAAGCTTTGTTACTAAAATTGAAGATCATGTGTTGTGGTTTTCATGAAGCAATGAATGCAAACTAGTAGAGCTATTGTTTGATTGATCAATTAGAGAAACTTTTTTTTTCAGAAAAAGAAGGTTGGATGTTTTACATAAGCATTACTCACTTCCAAGAACTTGTGATGTATACAGCGATTGTGGAATTCAAATTGGACCCAAAACTGTGGCTTAGTTGCTCAAAGAAGACGAATGGCTCAAGATCTCCTTACTGGTGAGCTCCGTGTCCTTAAATCTGCCTCTGCATGGCTTAAGAATTACTGTGCTACCTAAGGAATTCTATGCTAGAGAAGAGAGAGACTTTTTGAGGTACTTGAAGGCTTAATCTTTGGTGAAACAACTAGTGATGCCCATGCTTGTAATGTTTCCCTAACATTTTTCTTTTTCATAAATCAGTGGAACATCTTAAAATTGTTTTTCTCTATATTCATCAGTGCCTTAATGAGACGAACGTCTTTATGCCAATGCAACCGTGCACTACTTAGTCAGTCACAACCCCATGTTGTATTCATTACAGTCCCTACCTGAGGTTTTCATATTATGAGATTCAAAAAGAATTAAATATTCCAAAGTTGTATCCATATATTGGGAAGTACCTCTTCAGTAGTTTAAATCTATGGCCTTTTAAGTCATAACAACTACGAAACAGTATTAACATTACGCTAAGGTTAATCCTCTCATAAACTGATATTCTATGTTTACCATAATGTTTTGTGGCATTTGTCATCGCTACTGGCTTTCCATCTTCTTTGCATGTACGTCTTCTTTCCTTTTTTTTTTCCCCCATTTTTTTATGAAACTTCTTCAACATGTTTTCTCAAGAGAGTTTCGATAGGGATTTGGTAGTAATCCCATAACTCTAAATCCCACAATATGTTGAGGTTCAAAATCCCACCGAAGATGGTGTCCTTGACACCCCGACCTAGCGGATGCCAATTTTATATTTATCACTGTAGGAATTGGATTCAGACTTTATCTAATATCAAAGAGTGCAGTATGCTGTATGAAACATTTAACGAGAAGATTGTGAATATAATATCAAAAAGCTTAGAAGAAAGAAAACTACAATGCAGCGACAATGATGTAAATATGTGCAACCTTTATAGAATGAAAAGCCTCATAAATATACATACGGCCATTCTTTTTTTTAACAATTTAAATTTATTTGATCACAATAATGAACACCACTCAATAAATTTTTCTTAGAGCAGATGAGATGTGAAATTGGTAGTGACAGATGGCTTTCAATGCTCAATGCGCAAGGCAGGCAGCTTCCATTCCTCATAAGCCAGGTGCCTACAGGGGTCAGATGGTTTTCTGGCTAAATCAAGGAAGCTCTTGTGCTAAGAGCTTATCCTTCAAAGCTGAACAATAACCAAAATTTTAATTATGTTTAAAGCACAAGCTGAGTTTAAAGAGTTTTAACCAAAAAACTGATGAGTCTGATGAACAAGGACAGCAAGACAATGTGTAGAAGCTCCAACGACAACTCAGGATTTTGAGAGATCTATTCCTCCGGGACAAAATGAATATGTGATACTAGCTGGAATCCCAAGTCCCATTCGTAGTCTGTAACCTCATGCCAAGCACTGGATGCAATTGATGTGAATGCACGTTTCAACAACACCCTGAATATAAATAACATCTAACAATATGAAGGAATTATAGTTTGATCCAAAACGTAAGGCAAGGCTAGTTTTAAGGTGGAAGTCTTATCAAGGAAGTACTTAAATGAAAATGGGAAGGCTTCTTATCAAGCAAACAGAAGTATCAATATGAAACGACCAACATGGTACTGCTTCAACTAGTTCTCCATGAAAACAACAATCCAACAAGCATAGACGAGATTTATGCTCTGATTTGTCTGGGGTAAAAAACCAACAGGTCAACAAATCGCTGGAAAAGAAAATGCAATGCAACATTTCAACCTCAAATCATATCTACCAGACAACTCGATGATTTAAAGCATAAAACCCTTACACTTGTCTATATAGAGGAAATTTTCGATCCAGATATTAGTACCAAATCCGTAAAATAAGTCCCAATTTTAAATAAAGGGCAGAGTGATTACTTAAACATTAAACGACAAAGGTTTCAGAATTCAGATTTAGTTACTCATTCACTTCCTCTTGGAGAAGCCTGATACCCATAATCATCCTCCTCCCTTGCACTCCTGTCGTTCCTTGGACTAGGGCTGGGGCTACGATTACCTCCACCATTCTCTTCCCTAGGGCTCCGGCCATTCCTATCCCCCCTTGGACTGTCTCCCTCAGCTTCATAAATGGGGCTTCTGCTCTTTGGTCTTGGACTTTCACCATAATCTGACCCGTTGGACTGCCTATCGTCTCTCGGGGAGAGGCTGCCTCTCCCTCGTGGACTTCTCTCATCAGGTGAGGGGCTTAGCTTCCTGTTTCTGGATGGCACCGGTGAGGATTTCTGCCGTTTGGGGCTCCTGCTGTGCCGAGGGCTTCTTGATCTGTCTGCATGCTCAGTAGCACGTGCCCTCTTTGGAGGTGATCTTGATCGGCTGCACACATATCAAAAATAACAGCCAGATGAAGGGAAAAAACTCAGCACATAGTAATACTACATAGAAGTCTATGCTCACATCTAGCTGCCGCTGTATACTTCCACTCATATGAAAGTCACAAATAGATTTGAATAAGAATGTTTACCAGAGCACATGAACAAATATCATAATGGAGAAAATAATTGCAGCTGCAGAAAATTCAAGAAATGATACTACATGCTACCACCATAACCACCACCCGAATCAGGAAATCAAACATATTCAGTTCAGAATTCACACATTTTTTGACGAGCATCTGATCAATCTCACACCCCACCAAAACCAAAAAACAAAAAAGAGAAATAGAAGGAAAGCAACAGAAGAAAGAAAACCCAGATGGTAGACCGAACAAAGATAAAATAAACAATACCTGGCTCCACAAGGAAAGAGAAGGTCAAAATACTACTTTTAAACCCACAATTTAAAGATAAATAGATTGTGTTTGTTTGGCATGAGCCTGAATGAACGAATGGGAATAGCTGCTCAATTCAATTCCCCTCAAATAAATACAGCCCCAATTAAGTACAAACACTAAAAATTCATGCAGGAATGTTGATATGTACATGAAAATGACAAACAATCAACGGAGAGTTTGGTTTTGAATGCAAATTACACCTGTAGCTACGACTCCTGCTGAAACTGGGGCTTCGGCCTCTGCCACGGCGAGGGGATGGCGAACGAGAGTAGCTTCGACCACGTCTGTGACAAATAAAAAATTAGGCTCCCAATGACAGTGCTTGCAAGAAAGATAGGAGGTACAACTTCCGAAATAAAAACCTCAGGCTCTTGGGACTGTTTTGACAATTCCTTTCAATATGGCCACGTTCTCCGCAGCGGTAACACTTATTTTTCCAATCACCAGCTTTGCAATCTCGAGCCCAATGACCATCAATTCCACAATTGAAGCACCGTCCTGATCCAGGTGGAGGTCCTCTGCCTCCATAATCACGTGAACCACCAGGACCCCTTGGCCCCTAGATTGCATCAGAAGAAATTCCACACAGCAAAGATTCACAATTTTAGCTTTAAACAACTCATAATTGCTATTGTTAAAGATCATAACAACTACGCACAAATGATTAATATATCAAACTATAATTAGTTTCCAAACCAATGACATAAGCCAAAACCAGATATATAGTATATCCAGACTTGAGAAAATAACGCATGGAATACTTTACATAGTTTGATTCTTGCCTTTCTTCAGGTCTGAAGACCTTTTGAAATGATTAAAAGGGCCATTCCCCTGGTTTTCAGGCACTACCCTTCCTAATCAGTTGAGCATTAAGGAAAGTGGCCATGCACATACATAAAAAAGAAAATCATTATGCAGCATTTTCAACATGGAATAAGCTCACCATGACGTAATACAGAAAAAATGAAAAAAAAATATTGGCCAGATGAGAAAACAGAACATCAATGAAGGACTACTATAGCAAAACAAATCCACAGCATAGGCATTGAGTCTAGCAGGCCCCTGACCACTGTGATACAATAAATCCATGGCAACATACCCCCTTAGAAAATTCCACAATAATTCGGCTGCCATCGATTTCCCGACCATTTAATCCATATCTTGCATCATCAGCATCTCGAGGATCACTAAAATCCTGTTTTCGAATTTCCATGGAAAAAACAGAGGAGCTCATATTTGAAGGATATTGATAAATACACAGAACGTCTAATGATAAAATACAACTACAAAACAATCTAATGATAAAATATGACTATAAAACAAGGAGGAACAAGAAAGGGAAATACATACAACGAATGCATAATCTCGCTTCATATCCACGTCGCGTACTCTGCGTAAACGGGTTCCATAAACAGTAAGGCCATCAGGACAAAACTACCGAAGGGATGATACCTCGCCCTTCATAGATGAACTAAACACCACTTTGAGAGTGTTGCCAATTCCATAAAAACACGCAATAAATTATAGAAAGAATCGCCAAAGTCTCTACACATTGCAAGACCACCAATTCCACCAAGGGGAACATCTCACCACAGACCTCCAGGCTAGGCAAAAGCCTAGAAACCTTCAATAAGACATTCAAGTTAAAAACACACAACACATGCATGGATGCAATGTTCTCGGACAAGCATTTGTACATGTAAATAAATTGGTTGAGAACAAGAGGAAAGGCCTCAACGAGGCTTCAATTTACTATGTACTTGAATATACATCACAGCTCTCAACCCAATGCACACACTTTCAGAAAAATAAATTAAAGCAATCAGAGAGAAAGTACCAAAGAGCCAAGAGGGGGAAAGAATCCGCCATAGACAAACACAAGTTCAGTAGCCATAGCTTATTTTTCGTACTTTAACACTTCACTCAGTCACAACAAAAAGAAAGACACTGCCATGGAAGAGAGTGCTACTATCTTTACAAAACAATACAAAATCTGAACATGGGAAGTGAGAGTTCATAAATACCTTCCATATCTGCAGAAGAGATCCTCCAAATCACGTGATCTAGTTCGTGACGACAGGTGACCAACGTAGAGGCGGGTATTACTATAGCGGTCTTCATAGCGAGGCATTTTCCCTTCAACAACTCTGCAAATTTTAAAGACCTAGGATATAACAATGTTTGACTTATAATCAAAAAATCTGAAAATGTTACAAAAAAAGATAAAAATATAAGTTCTAAACCACAATATCATAGATGAAGAATCCACTTTAGGGATCAAATAAGAAGTCTACATCACTTTTTATTCTTTTGAAGGGACTATCATAAGCAGTGTACTTATAGAACATGCAATTCTGCAGAGAAAATACCACTTTCCTTCTATTTTTTCCAAAGCACTAAACCTTAATACTGTTCACTATTTATGCAGTTTCCACAACTTGACATTATCAATTTTCTTCTCTTCTCCAAGTATCAAAACCTCAATTTTCACTGTTCTTAACATTGTTGATACGTATTGAAGGCAGTACTTTTCGTAAGACATGGGAATACTCCACTTTCTCTAAGCTTATTTTTCTACATTCTATAGTAACATCTTTTTTGGAGGGATAATATAATCATGGCAACAATCCTCTCTTTTTTCGCTTTCTATAGCTAGATATTAGAATGAAAACCTCCTCATGATGTAGTCAACTATCAGCAACAAAACCTCTGGTCATGCTTTCCACTCTAGAATCTAGTGATACCAGAGAACTTTCATCAATACATGAAACCCGCTTGAAATCCGTCCACATTACCAGAGATGTTACAAGAATTCATCACAAAACAAACAACGCACAACCTCAACAACATGTTGGCCATTTCGCTATCTTCATCCCTTTCTTTCTTTTTTTTAACATAAAACAAGGTTGCATCAAAAGAACCTACACATAGCTGGTCTGAGTGGCCTTGATTTTAAGTAACACGAAAGTTCAAGACCTGAATAGATATATTATATCCATTTACCTCCTGGAACTGTAACACGCATCCAAAAGGACAAAAAATCACAGATTTTTCCAATCAACGACGGAGAAATTTTCGAAACTCAACAATTTGAATTTCCATGCTTTTCGCGCAAAAAGCTTGAGGGGAGAAAAACACGAGGGTAGAAATATTTCTAATAGCGAGATTACTACTAGGCAACGACTACAGAAATTCTCCATTCTTAAATTACGCTTATGAAGCTCAAGTTCGTATATTTTTGAATTCAAACAAACATCTAAAACTCAAAGTCAACACTAATACAGCCATGCGTCAATCGATTGAAAATCAGCCATAACGTCAAAAGGGAGGAACAGAGAAAGGGGGGCAAACCTGAAGAACACGAGCCCAGAGACGAAAACCCTATCTTAGTTTCGAAGAGAGAGCCTCCTCAGCCTGCCTTTTACAAATAAAACAAGGGGTTCATCAACGGCTCAGATTGCATCGTTGTCGCAAGTGGCGTCCGCTTGTGGCTACGATTGAATTGAAGCTCGTTCTCGCCCCGAGTTTTCTGCAAAATTACTTCTATGCACTTGCTAAGCTATGCATGCTAATATTAATATTGCAAAAAAAAAATTTTTTCATCATTTTATTGAATAAAAAAAAAATAATAAAAATAAAATCAAAAGTTAAATTTGAAAAATTACTCACTTTTTGAAATCTAATTGCAATCAATGTAATGTTTATACATTATATAAAAAATTACATATCTAAGATTTAATTTTGTATTTTTTTTTATTTTTTATTAACTATTATAATATGTAAAATTTAAATTTAAATATTCAAAAGTCTAAATTAATTCTATTAATATGGTTATTTAAATTTTAAATACATATTAACCAAAAGAATAAAAAATATATATTTATTTTTAAAATTTGAATATTTATTTATTATTAATTAACCTGATTCTTAAAATGATAGCAAAACTTATTTAATAATAAAATCATAACAACTCATTTTTGAGAGAGTTATTATGGTTCTCGAGTTAAAAATATATTAATATTTATTTAATAATTAAAATTAAAAATTAATTAAAAATATTAAAAATTAAATATTTATTTAAGTAGTTTATATTATTTATTCATCTAAATTTTTATCTTATTCAATGATAACGCTCCATTTTTAAAGGCGATTCACACTCCGAGTCCAAGCCGCGTCCATAATGGTGGCTTGTTGATTATCAAAGTGAAGAACCCCTTCTGAAATAAATTACGAGAAGATTCCAAAAACTGGAAATCCAAATAAAAAATCTGACCAGTCGCTCTGCCTCAAACTGAATTCAAAATGGTGTAGTCTCACTTCAGCTATTATATTTGTGTAACTCTTTCTTTACAGGAAAGGGAAGGAAAATGTGCGCCCCTCCCATCCTCTTTCTATCGTTCTAAGGCAACCATCCCATTGATTGAATTCCTTTTTGAATATATTATACTCTTTGTGCTTCTCTACACTTCAACCCTTTTGTAAGTATTTTAGTTTTAGAGTTTGCGTGCCCCTCAATCAATTTCATATTGGGGTTTCATGGCTGATGCATCAATTTGTGATTGATCAGGGAAAAGGGAGTGCTTATATCTCTGTCAACAAGTGATACAAGTTATCTTTCGGACGAACTTGCCTTTTTTATGTTCCAATTTCACGAATTTCTGTATAGCACAATAATCACGCTAATATATTCATCGCTAATACCTATTATTGTCCACGCTCATGTTGTTTGCTTGGTATTTAATGCTAATTTTTCCGTGTATCCCTTAAATTATCTGATGTCAGAAAGAAATCTTACAGAATATTCTTTTATTTGGAGGGTGTAAAGATTTTCTAATGTATGCCAAGTTTCTGGGTTTTTGTGATGTGGATTTGGGACAGAAGTAGACGTTGAAGTTGTTTAATTCCTAATGTGTGGTATTGAGCTTACTACTTAATTACTATGGATCTTTTGGAATATGGGTATTCTGCTTCTTATGACGAATCATTTTATTTCTGTCTAATGCCTACATTTGCAGAAAATCTTTTGCTTTTTTGAAGAATACAAGACCCTATTTTTAGTTGCAATTTGCGATGTGAGCTTTGCAGTTGCAAATAAGCTGTCAGTGAAGCTAAGATTGGACCTTGTCGGCTCTTGCAAAATTGGGTATTTGGAAAGAATTAGAAGATTTGGCTTGGCTCAAAGATGCTATAATTTGGGTCTGGGGATGCACCTCCTCTGACTTTGTGATAATATGCCTTCTTAGTAGATTGCTGAGTTTTGTTTGTCTTTCTTCCCCTTCATTTATCAATATACACGCTGTCCTCCGTTATAACGACTGGCGACTATTGGTGCATTTAGTCTCTTTCCTTTATTACATGTAGGAGGCGAATGATTGTATGTAGTTGTTTCTGCTCATTTGTAGCTGTTTATGCCAGACTTGTATTTTGATGGATTCATTTTTTGTTAATATATGTATTTATACATATGCACAGACTGATGGTCTCTGAAGATCTCAATGTGCATTTTGTTTCTTGATGTTGTGAGTTCGGTTTAAAATGAAGAGATAAAAATATTGAATATAGGGCTCAATAATATCAGTGCTTTTGTTTTGATGAATATATGAGCCAAATGATCATTTGGGTGAGAAATGTAAGGCATGGTTACCGCAGCATTCACGAAGATTGTGTTGCTCTGTTGAGAGCCTGTTGTAGAGGGTGAAAACTCTGGTCGAAATATGGATGCAAATGGCCATTTTGATGGATTCTTGTGGGACTGAGATTCTGGACAACCTGCTAATGGAAAATTTCAATGGCTGTAGTTCAAGGCCAACAATTTACTAGAAGATCATAGTCAACTGGTGTCTGGTCAAATGAGCTCTCTTGATGCTGGTCCTCAGGGGACATTTATCAGAATTTGCAATGGCCCTGGTGGTCCGTAAGCTGCTCAGCTCTTAAGTGATTGTCTACTATTCAACAACATTAAGAGTATGTGTACTTTCTCAATTTTTTTATGCTCTATCTGGACTCCGAAAACTTGGAGGGTAAACAATGTGGCAATTTGGTTTTAGCATATTTGATACGTGTTGATCATTTTTTTCTTTCTAATCTTTCTTTTCACTCACTTTAGGCTTTACAATGCACTTTCTATTCTTGTTTCATTATCTCTATCACATCTCAATGTTGCCTTTGAACTGTATAGTGTTTATCTTTAGTCCTATGGTTCAATTTCATTCTGCATCTCTTTGTGCATTTGTAAGCACATCTTTATGGAGAGACTTTATTTTAACTATAGTTATGTGGCTTTAATGTAAGTTTGTTCTACTATGAACTAGAGATTATGGGTTCAATCAGGGAAGCAACCTCTTTGCAATGTAGGGGTAAAGTTGTGCTTATTTGACCCTTGCAAAACCAACGATGTAGGAGCCTCCATTACTGGGCCATCCTTTATTTAAGGTTCTGACAATCATTATGATGCAGAACTTTACTGACTTGAGAGCTGTTCGTGGTGCAGAATTTACATCATAGAATCAAGGAATGTCGAATGATGCTAACAACAAAGTGTTTTTGTTGTCATAGAAGCAATTTCTCTGTCTGGTGAGGAAGCAATGGCATAAAAAGCCAAAGATTACTTCTGTAGGGCCTTGCTGTTTGGAGGGAGTATTATGCAGTGGACTTCTTTATATTGCAAATGCAGGGAATTCTCTGGTCTTAGGAAGGCTTGATAACTCTGAAAATGCTGTTAAAGCAGTTCAGTTATCATCTGAACACAACGCAATTATGGAATCAGTGAGAAGAATTACGGTTGTTGTGTCCTGATGATCTCCAAATGGTGGTTTTGAAGAATTAAGGTTTGGCATGTAAAGTGTCTTATACAGGTGATTTCCTCTATGCTTCACAAGATCAGTCGCAATGAGCTCTAGTCACCCATCCTTTTATATTCCTAGATTGCTTGTTGCAAGTTTCGTGTTGCACAATTTTCTATTAGAATCCGAAACCCCTATTAATCAAGAGGCTGAAATTCCTTCTGCTTCTGTTCATTTGTCTTTGAGGAATATTCATAAATTGTACATTAATTTTGTGTATTATGATTGTTTATTCTTATATCCATCCATTGCCAAGTTTTTCTTTATATAAAAAAATGTAATTTATTAAGCATTTGTTGCTTTTCCATACTTAAGTTTGCATTTTTTATCTACAAAAATGTGACTAGTGGTCATAATTCAATAGCTTCCCGAATTATTATGCATGTTTTTTATAGTCAATTTTTGTTAAAATTTTATAGAAAGGAGGATAGTATATGTAGAACAATTATCAATGAAATAAGGAAGCCTTTTTTATACTGAAAGAAATATAGGAAGTACAAAATTGTGGACGTTAGGAAAGTAAAGAATATGGATTTCACTCTCACAAACTTTTGATCTGAATTTTCCCACACACAAGCAAATGCTTTTTTCATTTATTTATAAATGTTGAAGTCGGTGTATTAATGGATGTGGAAATTTTCTAGAATATTTTGAACAAAATCATGTTTATAGATTATTCTTAAAATGTATGGAATTCTTCCTTAAATGCCAAGTGCTCAATGAAGTTTTTAGAATTGTGTTGAATGTGTATCACCAATTAACAAATGTCATGATTATAGATCATTTTAGAAATTGTGTGAATTCATCTTTAATTGCTTAGTGATTGAGAGACCTCTAGAATTGTGCATTGCCAAACTAACACTCCTCTTTGATGCGCATTTCTAAAACTCCAAACTTGCTTTGTAATTGCTCAAACTTTGATATCTGCAAGTTGGTCTTCAATCTTTCAATATTGAAATTATATATTACTTCCTACTTTAGCTTATCTGATGAAGTGATATTTGATGTGATGTATTTTGTCTTGCTATGATATACTTGATATTGCCATTAAAATTGCCGATTTGTTATTGCGGTATATCTTGGTAGGTTTTTTTGTTGTTCACTCATGATCTTTAAGTATTCTTCATAGCCATATTGCTGGACTTGTACTTGTTGTAGCAGTGATATACTTTGCTTCAACTGATAATTGTATCACGAGGTCTTGCTTATTTGACACCCAAGAGAATATCCCTAATTTGGGTGAAAATGTGTAGCCTGAATTATTTTTTATGTCATCCATTGATCTAATTTAGTCACTATCAATGTAGCCTGGTTGCCTTGAATCAACATAAGAATTATACCAAATACCAAAGTCCTTAGTTCCTTGTAAGTATGTAAGGATTCTCTTTACTGTTCCATAGTGCTCCTAGCTTGGGTTTTGCCTAAATCTTAATAATAATCTTGTAGGGTACATAGTGTTTAGACGTGTTGCTATAAGATATACAGAATTTCCAGTCATGCTTCTATATAATGAAGCATTTGCTTTTGAGAATCCATCATTTTCCTTTAGCTTCTGATTTATAATGAGTAGGGTAGCAACTGCTTTGCACCTGTTCATTTTGAATTTCTTTAGTAAGCCTTTTGTGTACTTTTTTAGAGAGATAAATCTGCCATCTCTCCCTTGATCAACTTCTATTACAAGAAAGTAGTGATCAAACCAAGATCATTCGTCTCAAATGTCTTCATCATATCTTTTTTGAATTCTCGTATCTTCTTTTTGTTATTTTCTATATAGATTAGATCATCTACATATAGAGTGATGATAAGGATGTTTTGACCTTGAGTTTTGATGTAAAGAGATGGCTCGTTTTTGCTTCTCCTGAACCCTTGGTTGGTAAAATATTCATCAATTTAACTATGCTAGGCTTGTAGGGTTTTTTTCAACTGTGTATAGGGCCTTATTTAGTTCAAAGACTTATATTTTCCATAATTATAAAGCCCTTTGGTTTTTCTACGTATGTATCTTCTTCAAATTCTCCACTGAGAAATACCGATTTAACATCTTGTTAATAGGTTCTCCACTGTTTTTGAGTAGTAAGAGCAATTAGTGCTCTTATTGTATCTAAGAGGACAATTGGGGCAAATGTTTCATTGTAGTCAATTCCTAAAAGATTTGAGTAGCATTTTGCTATTATTCTTGCCTTGTGCTTTAATACTGATCTATCAGGGTTTAACTTTGTCATATAAATCCATTTTATCCCAATGATCTTTTTATCTTTTGGTCAAATTACTAGCTCCCTCATATTATTCTTTTCGATTATCTTGATCTCTTCTTCCATTATTTTGATCCATACTTCCTATTTAGATGCAACTTCAAAATTGTCTCGCTAAGTATAGCAAAATTACATGTTTCATATGTCTCCTCCAAGGATTTTGTCCTCTTTGGAGTAAAGTTCGGAGAATAGGTTTCGTGTAATGATGATGATGGTGAAAAAATATTAGTTTACGTACCTGCTCCTTTAGTTTCAGGAATGGCTTCCTACTCTTGGGATTGCTGTATAAGCATATATTTTTCTTATTAATTTGCCTATCTTTCTAATTCCGAGTAGCATTTTCATTGAACTTAACATCGTTGCTAATAATAAACTTTTTTGTCCTTAGATTATAGAAATAATATCATTTTGTTTGTGTGTTGTATCCAAGGAAGATGCGTCTTTCACTTGTAACTTTTGGCTTGTGTCTTTCCTCTTTTGGAACATAAGTGTAACATATACAATTGAAAATGTTCAGGTGTTTAGCTAAAGGCTCTTGTCTGCTCTAAGCTTTGATAGAAGTTTTAGCTTGAATTACTTTTGTTGGACCCTTATTTAATATATAGACTACTATGTAGATTGTCTATGTTTAAAACATATTAGGTAGTTCTTTTTCCTTGAGCACAATCTAGCCATCTTGATGACAATAAAGTTCTTCATTTCTGGCACCCCATTTTATTGTGGATTGTAATTAACTGCTAGTTGAATGAATTTATTGAACTTATAAGAGTTATATTCTTTGCCTCTATCATTTATGATCATTTTGATATGATATCCACTTCATTTTTTTACAAAACTTTTGAACTTCTTGAATATTTGTAATGTTTCTGGATTTTCACACATAAAATAGACTCATGTCATTCTAGTATAATCATCAATGAAAAGAATGAAGTACATGTTGTTGTCAAGAAATGACATTCTCATAAGGCCACATATATCTACATTTATTAATTCTAGTGGCTTCTTAGCTCTCTGACTTATTTGATGAAAAAGATAATCGAAGTTGCTTGCCAAGGCGTCAACCTTCACATACCTCTTCCGTGTTGTTTAGACATGGAAGATCTCTTATCATATTCTTTTGATATAAGATCTTCAATGTATGAATATTGAAATGGTTAAATCTCAAATGCCACAAGCATGTGTCATCAGTTTGCATTTTCATGGAAACATTTGTGGCATATATCCACAATGTTGGAAAGTTTTTGCTTCTATTTATCTTTACTTGTGTTATTACAAGATTTCCGTTATTACAATCATAAAATTTGTAGAAATTCCCTTTGAAATAGAGAATATAGCCATTTTGCATCATTTAGCCAATACTTAGAATATTCTCTTTTAAACTAGGTTCGAGTAAGACTTTTTTGATAAGTTGCGTGTTTTTCTTTGTCTCAATTGCAATAGTACCTTTGTGAGTTGAATCAACCGTGCATCATTGCCCATTCAAACTTTTGATTTTAATGACTTGTCTATTTGCAGAATATACTCTCACCTTCTGTTATATAGTTATTGCAACCGCTATCCAAATACCATTCACCTTTGTCTATTTTGGAAATTTTTAACAATGTGCCCAAGCTTTTTGCAATATTGAAATTGTGTCTTTCCATGATACTAGCAATCTTTCTCCATATGATTAGTTTTTTTACAGATATTACATGGAGAATATTTACTGTTTTTCTCCACAGTATTAAATCTCTTATTTTCTTTATTTCTTGTGTTTTTCTTTTTTCTCTAGAATTATCTAGTCTTCTTCCACCATCTTTATAATTTTGGTACCTTATTTTGAGCATAGACTAGAAAGCATTTTCTAGTGGATCATTGTCATGCCTACTCAATGTTTGTTTATATAATTCTAGAGAGCCTATTTGTTCTATCACTATTGAAGTTGATAGATTTGTTATTTTTTCAATTGTAGTACCTATTGAATCATATTTTTGAGAAACAATTATTAGAAGATTTTCAACGATTCTCTTATTAGGATATCTTTCCCATAGGCTCTCATTTAATTCACTATTTCTTTAACTCTAGAATAATAACATTTTACTGTCTCAAAATATTTCATTTTAAATAATTTAAAATCTCATCGTAGAGTTTGAAGTTTCACGGAACATACCTTTTCATTACCTTAAAACTCCAGCAAAATATTCCAAACTTCTTTAGTACTAGTAGCTCCCATAATTCTTAAAAAAACTATATCCACAAAAGCTTGTTGTAAAATGAATAAGGCCAGTGAATCCTGTTGCATGTTTTCCTTCAACTCCTTTTTCAAAGTTGCAATAAGGATTAAAAGATCTTCCAAATTTATGAATGTATAATGCCCCGTTACTCTTGGGAGCAGAAAAAAATGTCTTCATTTTTGTGCTCCAAAAATCATGGTTTTTCTATGAAAAATTTGGGGCAATAATAGAACTAGATTTTACTGTGATTGAATAAATTTTTGACAGTGATATAAAAACTTATGGTGAAGCTTAGTGTAATCAAGTGATAAATTGACACTGAATTTACAACCAGACTCAACTCTGATACTACTTGTTATAATTTAATGGAAAGGAAGATAGTAAATGTAGAACAATTAGTTATGAAATAAGGGGGCCTTTTTTATATTAAATGAAATTTGGGATGTGCAAAAATTATAGAGGATAGAGGATAGGAAAGCAGAAAATTTGCATTTTTTATTCAAAATTTTTTATTTGAATTTTCCACCAACAAGCAAATACATCTTCCATCTATTTATAGATTATAAAGTTAGTTTAGTAATGGATGTGAAAATTTTCTAGAATATTATGAGCAATGTTATCTTATATATTATTCTAGAAATATTTGGAATTCTTCCTTAAATACTTTGTGCTTAATGAAGTTTCTAAAATTGTGGTGAATGTGTGCCACCAACAACAACTGCCACGCTTATCGATTATTCTAAAAATTGTTTGAATTCTTCTTTAATTGCTTAGTGACTGAAAAGCTTCTAAAATTCTGCATCACCAACAACTTCAAATTTATCCACAGCTTGATCCAGACCTCTGTTAAAAATGCGGTCATATGATTGTATATAGTTTCTAATCTTTGAAAATTGATAGACAAGTATCATCCACAGCAGAGAATTTATTTAAACCTTTTTCTTCAGTTATCTTGGTGAGAGAATTTGGAGGAAGAAAGAGAATGATGTTTTTTCAATTATTTTATTGCAGGAGATTTGGGTATATATAATTGAGTAGTTGAATTTAAGACGTAGTAAAATATAGGTAAAAAGATGTTCCTAGTAGAAAATTTGTTTTGGTCGAGGTTAGAGGCAATTAGGAGAGGCTGGTCATGAAAAACCTGTGAGGACATAAAATAGGGTTCGAGTTGATTTTTTTGATAGGCAAGTATGGAATCATTACTCTGAATAATATGGATGGAGTACCCTTTGATCCGAGCATACCCCAGTGCGAGGTTACTCCATTCAAATCAAATTACAGAAAGAGAAATCAAATTCACCCAAAGCTTAAAATCCAATCAGTTTCATCTGAATGAACTTAATCTCAGCTTAACATTCTGTGCAATTAATTGGAATTGCTGCTCTTTATTCTTTGTATGCCTCAACGTCAGATAAGTATAATCTCTTGGTCACACATTTACCAAGGAGTTTAAATCAAAAGAGCAATGTTCAGATACCTAGGAGTCCACAGCTTTATCATTTACTGAAAAATTTTTCTCCGTGAAACCCTGGGGTACTGCTTCGTTGATTTGATATTTAGCAAGAGCAATCTTTAAAGCTTTGGCACTGAAATCTGATCTATGAACACTTGCAATTGATTTTGCATTGTTGTTGAGATCAACTTGCTTTTTCTTCACCTTTGATTTGCACATATATTGGTGGGCACCAATGTTAGCTTCCTGCCCTAAACTTGTACCAAGAGAATTCTCTCACCCTCATTGCATAGAATTTTAAATCGAAGACATCAAGATTTGCTTCTACAGTCAAAGAGGTTGCCCTAAATCAAGGAAGAGGGCTAAAAAAATGCCAACACTACACAGTGAGACTTTAGAGCATTGTTGTTATTGTAGTTTAAATTTAAATCTATGCAATCAGGTTCAAATTGCTCATTCTGGGTCTTGATTGTGATTACTGGAAATTTTATATGATTTTATTCAATGATATAATCACAAACTTGATGATGATTTCTGTCTGCTGACAGAAATTTATTGATATTGCAGGTCTCAAGACCCATTGGTGAAGCTTTTCTGAAGAAGGCGGAGTTCAACGAGAGGAGCATCTGCGGCCAAAGTTCAGGATGCCTGAAACGTTTGATAAGCCAATTCATACATCCGAGCCGTTGTTATCAGTGCAGAAACTTTATGCCGGAGACCAGTTTCTCATCTTTGCTTCAGATGTCTTATGGGAGCACATCAGCAATCAGCAGGCGGTGGACATGGTCAACACCACTTCACCTAATGTATGTTATCTTTTGTTAATCCTTCTATGATTTTGTGGTTTAGATGGAGGAGAATTCCATAAGAGGATAAAGCAGGGGAAATTCTGATGAAAAGGTAGGTGAAGGTAAAAGAGAGAGGACATAGAATTTTTTTCTTAATTAATACAGATGATCTATGTTTCCAAAGGTTGGTGAAGGTAAAGAGAGAGAACATTGAATTTTTTTCCTTGATTAATACAGATAATCTATGCTTCCAAATGAAGGATAATTTACAATTGTTGGATACAATCAATATCCATCATGGGTGTGTTCCTCTTGCATTTTTCAATAGTATTGACATCTGTGTACCGATTATCCATGTTAAGTGTCTAGTATGGAAGAAAATATTAGTATTAGTATATTGGAAAATAATTGTAGGTATTGGACATTGCAGAAATAAAAATATATTTTTGTCATTGTGATATTAAAAATGAATTATATGTCAAAATTTGACCATTTTTAATTAATTTATTTATCTATTTGATGAGTTATACTCAATTTTATCAAAATTAGTATAAATATTCTTATAAATTATTAAGAAATCTAAAATTTTTAATCTATATATATAACTGTATGTTTTATATCTTTAAAAGAATTAGAATGTTGGGTATACTTATAATATATAAATCTATCCTTCTTAGAGGGAAGTGAGGCAACAAAAATAATAAAAATATATTACAATATGTAACTGAATTAAAAAATATTGGTATCATTGTCTTCCCATCATGATATATATGAGGTATTATATACATCCATAATGTCCAGTTGTCTCCTGACGTGGGTATGATGGTGTAAGGCAAAAGATAAAACTACCATAACAGGGAACTGTATAGGGCTCTAGGTCTCCTAGATTTTTCTCTTCAAATTCAGACTACAACATTTAGTTCTTGTTCTAGTGATGTTGCTGCAATTCCCCTAGGGAGCTAGTTGACCAACTTTCTGTTATAAGTACTGGATATCAACTGCTACGTTCTCTTACTCTTTTGGCCAAGTGGCCATGCTCTTCCCTCTTCTCCCCGTATATATAGTATAACACTTTGATCTCCGGCACAAATTTTATCCAAAGGTTATGTCGTTAAAGATGAAATAAATAAGAGATTCTCAGATATCTTTTGTGCACACTGACATATTCTTATTACGTAATTATGTCTAACGTTATATTGAACAATCTTTTGGTATTTTAACTATGTAAAAATACATAATTTACAAAACTATGCTATCAAAAATGAAATGAATTGCAAAGCCCGGATATTTTTGTGCACATCTTGAAATCATGCCTGCAGTAAGGTTAAGCCATTGGCCTGTTTTCCAACCACATATGGTGACTATCCTTTCCAGAAGGAAAAGAAAGATTGAACGTGCATGGCTAACCATAGCTAAAGGCCTGGCATCCCTCTGAATGGACCCCCGAAAACTGTAGTTTAAGTACACAAGGCACTTTTCCACCAATCTCCCTGAATACATATTACAGCGTTGAATATGTTGCTGGGAATTGCTAAGACGCTTGTGAAAGATGCAGTTTGTGAAGCAGCAAAGCAAAGAGAGAGGTGATACTTGGATCTTAAGAACATTGGTCGAGGAGTAAGGAGACATTTTCATGGTGACATCATGGTTGTAATTTTGTTCCTCGACTCCCATCTCTTCAGCTACAGTTCTTGCCTTTGGCTCCTTGCTTTCCATTAGAGGAGCTGGATCTGTTCATTCGCATGCCGGCTCATAAATCAAGAAGTTTTAAATTTTACTTTTGCCAGTCTGGTATTCACAAATGCACCTCGGCTTGCAGGAGATATACGAGGCCATTCTCTTTTTTTATATATATTTGTAGTTTTCCATTGTTTTATTCCATATGTATTGTTGCGTCCCGGGTCCGCGAATACATTGATAACAACAAGACGGAGAAGGATCCGGTCTCCGTGTGAACCTCGACCGCACAACACAAATATGTTGCGGGGTTTTGGGAATTGCTCAAGGATATCTTCCGAGAATAAACGGAGTAATCTGCGTAAGATGCGAGAATGAGTGGGAGTGCGAGAGGATGTGGTCGGAGGCGTGAGCTCCATGGATGCGCCTGGTAGAAATACAGAGGGTGATTTGGAAGAAGAGGCGGCTTATTGATGTTAGTGGGCCTCGGGTAATATTTGGAGATATCGGATTGCTGAGCGAGGCGATTGGGCCATCACGTCGAGTGGGCGTTGAGCCTTGTGAGTCAACTAAAGGGGGGAGACATTCTACCTGGTACTGGTGATAGGGCGTGGAATGTTGCGACTAATTGATTCGACGGCGCATCTTGGGAGCAAAGCCATTTTCGCCCGAGAGCTTTGAGCATCATTTGGGAGGCTCTTGCTCATGGCTTGGGTTATGCTCTACAGAGAGCCCGGGCGCCTTCGGGCGGCCCCATTAGGTCGGCGTGTTTCGAGGAGTTGTGATTTTGGGGCTTTCCTGTTCTTGATGAGAACAGAGGAAGAAGGAGCCATTGATGGAATCGATTTGTGGGATTAGTTCATTCGGGGAGCTCTGCCGGCTCTATGGAAAATCGTAGGGCACCGTGGGCCGAGAAGTTTTGACCACGGGAAGCAGAGGGAGAGGCGGCCGCCACCAATAGAAGTGGCTCTGGCGCTCTTCTTGGACCGGAGATTTCCGTTAGAGGAAATGGGAGGCCATTCGCATGCGGTGGGCTTAAATCCCTGTTTGAATTTTACCCCGCGGCCGAAGCTTTGTGCTCGTCTGAATCGTATTGGCCTTTGACAGGGAACAAATGCGAAGGGGAGCCGCCTCCTCGGTTTCACTCTTCTTCTTTCATGGTGGTGAGGATACACGCAGAGAGAGAGAGCCAGTGGTGGTTCTTCTTTTTCCCTTTTTCCCTTTTCTAATGATATTTGCACTGAGATGGATCAGAAAGTTTCTCTTTTATGGGGAAAGGAAGAGACATTTTGATTTCCCGTCTTTGCGCCTGGGCCTCTTGCATGGCCATGTTTTATGGGCCCGTATGTTGGGACCCAACATGTATGAAAATAGTACCAGTTGCATCGGCAAATAAGTAGGAACTGAGACTTCCAATAGCCACCAAAACATTTTCATATAAAATTTGTGCCAACAACAAATTTCCCAGAAACAATAATGTCTATTTTCAAGCTCGGGCAGCTCAGATATCCAAATAATTACTTGTGACACTGGCGTTTCTACAAAGAAAAAACAAGGTAAGTTTAAATTTCAGAACAGAAGAACGCATGAGAACTTGTTTTTTTTAACACTTCCCAGTACCAAAATTGGATTTGCAAGCATGGATTGATCCTCCAGATGAGGGCAACAACATCAATGTGTACATAGCACAGGACGAAGCAACTTCAGGCAAGCAGTTCTCCTTCCACCTTCTGAGACAATTCTCGTTCGAATGCACAGCATGAATCATCATAGATCTATGTCTCTGTCACCGTGCCTGCTGATTCAGATACTCACAAACGACTGTGTATGCAACTGATAGGTTGAGCATGCTAACGAGGTAGTAAAACTCTCCATATTTTCTTCATATACATAGCTAGTGACCAAACCGCGAGCCCAGCTGAAACGTAAAGCAAAGCAACGCCAGATGTGACTAGAATCCATTCACTGCAAAAATTAAGCAAATAAAAACGGCAGTCAGGAATTGATCCAGAAAGGCTCCCCTTGATGGAAATTTGGTCAGGAAGCAACCCATCACAAAGCACGCCATACACACAACAAAAGCCTTCCCAGGGCGCTTTTAGCTGTTGACTTTCCCAACAACTAACAAGCTCATTTGATTATCCAAAACAATAATGATGTTGTTAGAGTAGTAGAAACACTTCTCAAAAATCCTATTACTGTTGCTATCTGTGAATTGTTCATCTTTCTTCATTTAACACTCAGTTTTCTCTTTTCCTTTACCAAACTATTTCTGAATGGTAAGTTATTCAATTTCAATGTATTCGTCAGTACTCTGTCAAGCACATAGTAAGGTGCTAGCTATTTGTAGTTGTGTCATTTATAGATCTAAAAGTGATCCGACCTTTTTACAGACTATTTTGATCTTTTTTAAAGTTTTTATTTTGTACCCTTTCTAAAAATTAAATGAGAAATAAATGAATACATAAATTAAAGTAAAAGATGTCCTTATTTGTTATCTAGCATTCAACAACACCCAACAACACATATATTTGACATTGACAACAGCAGCGAACAACAAAAGCTTAGAAGTAGGCAGTCAATAGCAATAGCAAATTTTCAACATCCTAACCAAATAGGACCCAAATATGATTGACTATATGAATTCGATTCATCATTAGGCTCAATTTAGTATAATATTTTTCAAGAACAGAAATAATTTTAAATATCCTTTATTACCTTACCTCACCCGAGGTTTCCTGTGTGTACTACTCTTTCTTTTCTCTAATTATAATTAGCTCACTATGTACAAACAAGACCACAAAATTGAAAATAGCAAATGGGCAGAGAGCATAGATTTAGATGAGGGCAACAAAATGTACCACAATTATTATGATATGGATGCAACAAGCATTACATTTCTGACTACGTGCTTGCAACACTGTGATTTAAAACTATGGCAGAGAGTACCTGCTGTCTCGGGTAGCCAGGAGGATTGTTAGTGCAGTCATTTGTGTGGCTGTTTTCCACTTGCCTAAATTATTTACAGCAACAGCCTGAGAATATCAACAATCTTGTCAAATTAGTCATCTGGGAACAGGTGCAAGGTTATTATTTAAAAGGCATCATCAAGTTTGATAGAACAACAGACCTCTAAAAGTTTACTATTCTGAGAAGCAGCCCATTCTCTAACTGCTGACATTGTTATCTGCTTTTTTATTTGAAAAAAAAAAAGGAAGACATTAGATATCTGAATATTAAAACATTTAGCAACAAGAACTCAACGCAGATTTGTTGATTTGTCCAGCATTTGCAAAACAAACTCCTGAAAGCAGGGGAGGGGTTGGTACAAATACGCAGAGATGTACACCCACATTTTCAGGTCTTTTTCTGGGTAGTAAAATTGTCAGAAAATGGAAATCACAGTTGTACAAAGCAAATCATAGCTTATTTTCATTATAGACAGAGATATCAACCATCAGAATGGTTAAAAGATCTCGCTTTTGTGCAGGAGATTCAACTCTGAATACGAAGACAGCAGAGTTGAATGATAATACACAATCAGCAATCAAAACAAAAGGCATAGTTCTTCCCTTAAGTGGACAAAATTCAGGTGGATTCAAGACAAATATTTGATCGAATAGAATTTATTAACCACCAATCATATTCCAATCGAACTATCTAGGGGGTATTAGGAATCAATATTTGGATAATTACAGGCGATAAATGATAAATTAGTTGTCTTTCTGTTATATCCACTGATGGAAGGGAACAAAAAATGGCGTTATTTTTTTTCCATCAAAGCAAAATATAGAAATTTTAATTCCTAATTCTATAAAACTGAATAAAAATTCAATTCACCTTATTTGTTATATATTTCAATTCCTATTCATTTACACCTGATATTATATAACTTGTATATATGGGTGAACAAAGCATAAGTTTAAAGTGCCACTTGACCAAACATATATCAACCCACAATAACAGCTGAATACCAAGATCCTTAAAATATTTGCTAGAATCTTCTGAATGAAAAAATATGGACTCACAACAATCTCCAAGTATCATCCTTTATAAGATATGGTTTGAATTTTTTAATATTAGTAGCCAGAACATTTTCTTCCAGCTGTAGCTGGCTGTGGTTGAGTGTCTCCCGTAATTCATCAGCAAAAGAAAAGAGCAGACTATGAATGAAGAGAAATCAAAGAAAATAAACACAACAAACATGCAAGAAAAAAAATAAGAATAGTGAGACAGTAACCTCTCTGCCAATAATGGCAATTGCAGGCAAAGGAAATAGCCATGGCACATCTCCAAACACTTCCAAAGATCTACTGCTCAATAAGATCAGTGCAGCAGAAACCATAAGCTGCATCTTTCAAGCATGAGAATCATAAGAAGGCTTTCACATGGTTTTGAACTCAAATAAATTATTTCATGATTCATCTTTGTTCAAAACCATACCTTATCAGCAACTGGATCTAAAAATGCACCAAATGCAGTTCGTAAGTGCATCTGAAACAATTAGCAAACAGCAGTGTTATGTGATGCAAATATGAAAAAAAACAATGATGGAATTGAAAAACATGGCTTAGCTGGGGCTCAGAAAAAAAGAAGGATTGGATACCTTTCGAGCAATGTATCCATCAAGCCAATCTGTAATTGCTGCAGCAATAAATATACAAGTCGTAGCAACTGTTCCCCACAAACCATTAATGTAAAATGCTGTTACAATATCACTAAGTTAATCTCAACAGGCAACATGAGACACGATATCTATGACAGGCATAGTTTCAATGGTTGTGTGATAAACTTCAAGAAGGCACACGATACCGAGTTACGTATTAGAACAATGAAATCAATTAATATTAAGGAAAACGTCTACAATAAGATGATACAAAAAGATAAAAAAGACTCACCCAGAATAAAAGGGCCTTAACTTCATAAAACATTTGTTTCTATATACTGCACATGGTTTTTGCAACTCCTTGTCTCTCAAACGAACCAGCTTCTAGTGAAATGACTCATCACTATAGGCGAGATACATCCAATCATCGCATGAGAGTAAAATATCTGACAAATGAAGGTTCAACCCTTCTTTACGTTTGTGTGCCTATATCACAAGTTTACAGCTCTTATAGGCTTTCTACCGCTGCTCTGCTCATTTGATCATTGTCAATGAACATCAAACAAATGACTTTCAAATTGACAACAGCAGCCAAAAATGGAATTGTCATTAAGCTTACGGAACTAAGTAATGCCAACATCTAGCCTCTACCATCCAAATAAATTTGAGAAAAAGGGAATGTGTCCTCACATCAAATGCTTCATCTATATATCACAATCAATTGATAAATCGAACAGGATTAATCCCAAATATAATGTATTCCTGCTTCCATGAATTGTATTCTGTTAAAGGGTTACATATAATGCATCATCAAATCGAATGATACGTTCTCTGAACTGAGAAAACAAAAACTATTCAACTCAGAAAACAAAGCAAACAGAATTTTCTGGGTTCTTCCCAATGACCCTTTCTTCGGAAAGTACATTGCCAAAAACAAAACAATACAAAAATGATCAACCAAAAATAAAATATTAGATAGAGAAAACATACTGCCCACAAAAATGGGTACAGCGGCCACACGGCCCAAAGTCAAAATGGTGGGCAAGGTGAGCAATTTCGAATGCTGATCTTTTGACGATGAAAAAGACAGCTGAGGAGGAGGAGAAGAGCCGACGTCCTTGTCATACCCAACGGCATCGTCTTTTTTTCTATCATAGCCCATAGAATTGGTTACGGGACCAGCGAAGGGCTCCGAAGAAGAAGATTCAGACGACGCAGAGCTATAAACAGGCTTTCCACTCTCTCCGGAAGCAGAAGAATACGCAGATAACAACAAAAACCCCAGAGTTTTTCTATTGTTATGTTGGCCGTATAAGGGGGAACAATTGAAATTTATTCTTGGCGAATTAACGTACGCCGCAGACCGTAAATGTCCACGGGGAATTAACATTGTCTGTCGCCGCAAGACATAGAAGGAGAGGTTTTTGCTATCTAGGGCTAATGACTGCGGAGTGATTACTGAGAGCGAAACTAAGGCAGTGGCGCCGGCAGATGAGGTGGAGGGAGAGGTCAACGTGCGCACGAGTTTATCGAATTTGCTGCTGCAGATTGGAATTGGGATTGGCATAACTGAGGCCAGCTTGAGGACTGACATTAACGGAGGGTTTTTGTGGTGGTGAACACTGGGCTTCGTGTTGTGGGTTGTCGGAGAAAACGGAACTACCCAGAAGTTACTTCTTCTGTTATGGAAGATGAAGACCACCAGTTGGAGGGAGATTACGTTCAGTTTGTAGGTGAGAATTTGGAGATGAGGAAGATCATCTCTTCGTTGAGGATTCGGAGAGAAGACGGAGATGTTTCAATTGTTCATTGTTAAATATATAATTATAATTTAATTATTTTTAAAATATTGTAATAGTATACTTTTAAATAAATTATTATAATTTAATTATTTTTAAAAATAATTAATTTTTAAAAATAAGTAATTAAAAGAATGAATCTTTAACAATAATTAATTAGTTGTGTTTTGGGTTGTAGCAAGTTTATTTTATTATTTTTATCTCATAAATATATATCACTTGATACTAAAATAAGTTGATTTCGGTGAAATTATTTTTGTTGCATCCTCAAATTCTTACTCTGATAAGCACTAGGATCCGACAGTAATACCAAATAATGGACGTGTGAAGTAGAGAGAGATAGTATGCGGACTGATACACAGATAGTTTTTACGTAGAAAACTTTCTCTTAAATAAAAAGGGAAAATCACGAGATTTTTATCTGAGAACTGTTTCACTATCTTGTCTTTTGTTACAGGATGCACTCAAGTACAGGAAGTTGAAGACTAAGTGTATGAAAATTCTGGAGAGTCACTTTTACAACACGAGCCTTCTTTTCCTCTCTCTATTCTCTCTCTATGATAGGTAGTAAGAGTAAATGCTTGATCCTTTATTTGATAAACAGTTAATATATTTATAGTAGTTAAACTTCCTACAGAGAAGAGTCCACCTTCTTGATAAACGGTTCAGAATTGTTTTTCAAGAAGAGGAAGGTTGCACGCCCGCCCCGCCAGTGTGACGTTTTCTACAGGTCGCGCAGCTCTTTGGCCATCATTCTTCTTACAACCTGACATGATCAGCCACCAAATATCTACCACGCCATTTTTACAGGCAAAGTAGCATCCGAGGTCCATCTTAAATCCACGGGCCATAATGGGCTTTAAGTCTACTGTGCCTCGTGGGCCAGCCCTAGCGCTTGGACTTCTTAGGCCTCGTGGCATTATGGCCCAACTCCAAGGAAATGAATCTTTAATATGGGCATTGGGTATTAGTATTCATCACTAACTCCCATGCCAAAAGTTCGAAGATTTCAACCTTCGGCATGTTTACTGTCCGCAGAAATGCACCAACTATCAATTAAAGGTGTTCTTTGCTGAAATCTGTCTGCATCCATTGCTCTTTGCAAATGTCTGTGAAATTTATTGGAACCAAAAGTCTGAGGACATTTGACTAAAATGTCCAAGAACTCGTTTAAGCTTGTACATTGTCTAAGACGTGCAGAGGATTTCTGGGTCTACTGCATGACCATGATGTTTGAGGACTTTTTAGATTTTTAGGCACTTTTAGACATTCACAAGTGATCACCGTCTTTGCATATTTGCTCGATACCCAAAGATGTCCACGGATCATTTTCTCCTTGACTCAGGGACGTCCGAGTGAGTTAAAGCACATTTGCATCTGAGAATTTCCTCCAAGTTTGAAAACTTGGTGCGCGCTACCACTTGGTGCATTTAAAGCACACTAAACGCGCAATTAAGGAGATTTACATCGCCTTGGAAATCGAAAACCCACTATCTCCGAAATCATATGGGTGATTGACACGTGGTAAGGGTAATGATGGGTGCGCCTCTTAGCCTTTTCAGCCATTTCAAATATGATTTTCATCCTCCATTTTCACCACACAACCCTTAGTTTTCTCTCAAACTTCTTCGCTGCCATTTTCTCAAGTGTTTTTCCTTCTCACTTCTATCGTGCTTCTTCTTTGGTTTCCATGGCTCTTAGTGTTAGAGATATCGCTTATTTCCTATCTCTGGACAATCTCGATGCCATTCGTACAAAATACGACATTCTTGATACGATGGCGATGGTGGTTCCTGGGCCTGGTGATAGGGCGTGTAGCCCACCTGATGGTTTATTACTGTATACGAAGTTCATCTCAAGGGTGGGCTTCGTTTTCTTGTCCCATTAGAGTTGTACCACATCATGATAGAGCTTGGTGTTCCGTTTGCGAGACTGCAGCCTAACGCCATCAAGTACCTTATTTTACTTTGTGTTTTTGCGCGTTGTCACAAGAAAGTACTACAGGTGTCGATGGTGAAGGTCATGTTTTGCTTCACTCATAACTTGGAGTGAATCACTGTGACTCCACGTCCTAGTGGTAGGAACCCCGATTTCACCAAAAGGTGAAAGATAAGTCTTTTTTTTTTTGGCCGTCCGAGAGATCTGGACCATTGATAACATTTGGGAGAATATTGCTGAGCAGCACCGCTCGAACGCCTCCAAAGGGGAAAATGGAGGCCACCAAGTAATGGTCAACCTTGGCGGTCTCAATAAAAATAAGAAGAATATTTGGTTGAGACCCGAGAACCTAGAGAATGCCAAGTGGGGGTCTCAAGCCAAGAGCACTAGCGTCACTGCTACTGAGAAGAAGAAGGAGAAGAAGCTGAGGGAAAAGGAGGCGACTCTGAGGATTGAGGAGCCAACCGAGCGCCCAAAAAAGAGTCGCCGGACTGAAGCTTCGAAGAGTTTGGCAACCATTGTTGAGTACTCCTCATCTAATGACGACACTGCTGTGATAGCGCCTCTCCTTAGGAGGCCGAGACCTCCACAGGCAACGCCAGTCCGAGAGCCTGAAGGTCTCAGACCTTTGCCCACATCTGAGTCCTTGGGGCAGCCGTCTGGGTCTGTGAAACAGCCCGCGGAGCCTCCCGTTGCCCAGCCTTCTCCTGATGAGTCAATGCCTGACATTCCTTACGAGTTCACTCGTGAGGTCTCAAGATGGATTGACAATCCACCCGAGGTCCCTGTTGAGGAACAAGCCTTGAGGGAGGCTGAGGAAGCAGCGATGACGACGATTACGATGATTACTGCTGATGCTGCTAAGAACAAGGAGTATCATACCGCAGAACTGCCCATCTTAGAGGCTTCAAAGCCCCCATGCCTGGCGATCTAAGTTTACAGTCCGATGATGACGCCGCCCATGGCCTCTAAGGAAACTCTGGTCAAGAACAGTACAAGGGCTTCACCTGTCGGTGGAGTAGACGCTGGGGTTAAGGTTTCTGTGGTGCACGAGGCCGCGGCCATAGGATTCAGGGAGCCTGAAGCCCCCAAAAAGGAGAGCTCTTCTAGGAGCTCTTTTGTAACTAAGGTATTCCTCTGTCCTCGCCTTGATTTTGTCATCTTTTCTTCATACTTTACTGACTTGTTTTGCCCTTACAACTTCAGGATATGACCGGCGGCCTTAGCACAATCATTAGTGAGGCTTTCCAAACTCACACAGAGTTGGAGGCTTCTAGGTTTTTTGGGGGACGTGCCTAGAGTTTAGAGCTCAAGCTTACCAAAATCAAGAGCCGTATTTTCACCCTGGATGGCCAGCTCAAGGAGCAAGAGAGGTTGCATGTTATCCTTTGAGGGAGAAATCTCTTACTGGAACAGGAGCTTAGGACTTCATTGAAGCCTGAAGACATCACACCGGCTCTTGAGCACAAGTACTGGGATGCCATCCATATGTGCCGCTGGGTTATGAAGTTTTTGGTCCCGAGGTTCCCAGTCGCTCTCTTTGATCCGAGGAAATCCAGTGCTCAACGTAAGAATGACCTCATCGGTCTCTCGGACCATTGGAGATCTTCTGAGCCTTCATAGTCGGGGTCGTCCGGTCAGCCAGAGTCCTCGGAGCAAGCGGGACCTTCAGCCCCTTAGAGTGTTTTGTCGTACATATACTTTTTTTTTATATGTGCATACTGTTGTACACATCGATTTTATAAATAAAATCCAAATTGTTTAAGTGTAAATGTTTTGTTTGTCTTAGTGGTTCTCTCTTAGATTTAAACTCTTAGAAAATTCGTCCCTTTTGAGCAAAACGTCTGAACCCTTCGACTATTGTTGATTGAAGGTGCGACCTTCGAGTCTTTGCACACTCACCATTTTAAACCCCTAAGTTTTAAGTTCAACCTCTAGGGTTGCTCGGCATTGTGGCCAAACTTTAAGTTCAACCTCTTGGGTCGTTCGGTCTTAGTCAAGTTTTAATACAACTTCTTAGGCCGCTCGGATTTAGCCAAATTTTAATATGACCTCTTGGGCAACTTGGACTTAGCCGAATTTTAATACGACCTCTTGGGCTACTCGAACTTAGCCGAATTTTAGTATGACCTCTTGGACCGCTTGGATTTAGCCGAATTTTAGTACGATCTCTTGAGCCGCTCAGACTTATTTTTAGTACAACCTTTTAGGCCGCTTGGATTTAGCCGAATTTTAGTACGATCTCTTGAGCCGCTCAGACTTATTTTTAGTACAACCTTTTAGGCCGCTCGGATTTAGCCAAGTTTTAGGACAAGTGAAAGGAGTCCTATCCACTTGGCTTAGGGGCAACCTAGGTCTCATTACTTTATGAGATGGCATGTGATCACTCAGTGGAATGCAAAATGATAATTTGAATAAAAACTGTCATTTTATTAATGAAATGCGATATAAGCATCTAATGTAAATAATATACATGTGTGTTTTACAAGCTTATTGATAATATCTCTTGAAGTTAGTAGCGTTTCATGTTCGTGGGATAGGCCTTTCCTCCTGGGTGCGTAGCATATACGCCCCATTTCGTAGGATCGCCAAGACCAGGAACAGTCCTTTCCAATTTGAGGAGAGTTTGTTCTGACCAATGTTTTTTCGGTGGCCTTTATGCTTCTCAGTACCAAATCCCCTACCTCAAATTGGCATACTTTCACATTCTTATTGTAATACCGGGCGACCCTTTGTTGGCATGCCACAGTCCGCAATCTTACTGCGTCTTGGATTTCTTCAAAAAGGTCAAGATTCTCCCGAATTCTCTGTACATTATTGAGCAGATTGAAGCCTTCCACACGAAGGCTTGGCAGACCGACTTTCATTGAGATGACTGCCTCGACCCTGTAACATAGGCTTAAAGGAGTTTCTCGCGTTGGCTCCCTCAGAGTTGTCTTGTAAGACCATAATACTGATGACAGTTCCTCAACCCATGAGCCCCCAGCGTGCTCCAACTTTGTTTTTAGTCCATATAGTATTGTGCGGTTTGTGACCTCTACTTGGCGTTGCATTGCGGGTATGTGACCGATATATACAGCAACTTTATCCTCAGGTTGGTGTAATACTTAGTGAACCTTTTTTCAAAAAATTAGGTCTCATTATTAGTCACAATACATTCTGGGATCCCGAACCTGCACACAATATTTTGTCAAACGAAGTCTGTAGCATTCCGCTCGATTATGCGAGCCAATGGCATGGCCTTAACCGACTTTGTGAAATAATTAATCTCGACGATTAAGAACTTTATTTGTCCGGATGCTATCGGCAATAGCCCAAGTATGTCCAACCCCCGTTGCGCGAAGGGGTCAAGGTGACTGTAGAGCTCTGAGTTCTGTATGCGACTAGTGAAAAATGTTGTCGTGGACTTAACAATTCCCGCATTTTCGTACGAAGTCCATGGCGTCATGCTTCATAGTTGGCCAGTAGTATCCCTACCTCATAAGCTTGAATGTAAGGTTCTTACCCCCAACATGGGATCCACAAGTTCTAATATGCATATCTCCGAGGGCATAATCAGCCGCTTCTAGGGTAAGGCACCTCAAGTATGGGGTAGAGAATCTTCAATGATACAGTCGGCCGTCCATGATAGTATACCACCCGGCCATCATCTTCACCTTCTTGGCCTCTTCCGCATCCTCGGGTAGTATCCCATCAGACAAATACTTGAGGTAGGGGGTTATCCTGTTGTTGACCTCGGATACTTGCATCACTTCTGTCTCGGAGTCTTCCATACTGGGTTTGTTGAGGACCTCGCGCATTTCTTGAGCATATTACTTTGAGTCACCGCTTTTGCAAGCTGGTCAACCTTTGCATTTTCTTCCTACGAGATGTGGACCATTTCTACATTCTCAAAGGCTGAC
The DNA here is from genome assembly GCA_033239525.1 of Nepenthes gracilis. Taxonomy (NCBI): domain Eukaryota; kingdom Viridiplantae; phylum Streptophyta; class Magnoliopsida; order Caryophyllales; family Nepenthaceae; genus Nepenthes; species Nepenthes gracilis. The sequence goes on from BSYO01000001.1 coordinate 22,027,562, forward strand.
ATAAGTTCTCAGATCCTCGAGAGGTATTTGGACAGTGGTGAGCTATTGGCTTTGAAGTTTCCATGGACTTGATTGACGGCCAACTCAGAATCACTGTAGGCAATCAAGTCCTTAGAAGAACACTCCTTTGCCAATTGCAATCCTGCAAGCAAGGCCTCGTATTCTGTCACGTTATTGGTCGTTGGGAATCGGATGACCATTGAATATTTGATCTCTAACCCTTCAGGCACCCTCAACACAACACCAACTCCACGACCATCCTTCATTGACAAGCCATCCACGTGTGGAGTCTATGCTGCCCGGTTGTGTAAGTCCTCGACGTCATAAGTGTCCGAGAAATTCAGAGTTGCTGTCATAATTTTGAGGATAAAGTCTGCTAAGGCCTGATCTTTTAAGGCAGGCCGCGGACGAAACTCTATGTCGAACTTACCCAATTCAATATCCCATTTGACCAACCGTCTCGACATTTTTGACTTTTGCAGGATCGCTCTCAAGGGTTGTTCGATCAAGACGACTACTTTGTGTATCTGGAAGAATGGTCTCAATTTTCGAACGGAATACATGAGCGTCAGGGCCATCTTTTCTGCGTGGGCATACCTTGTCTCAGCGTTAGCCAAGATCTTACTAATGTAGTACACGGGCTGCTGCCTGCCATTCTATTGACTTACCAAGACTGAGCTCAATGCTTTATCTGAAACAGAAAGGTACAGGTACAACTCCTTGCCTGTTTGGGAACAAGTTAATAGAGGTGGGTTTGATAGATACCCCTTAAGTCCTCGGAAGGCTTCTTCACAGTCGGTCATCCATTGGAAGCCGTTATTCTTTGTCCCTCTCAGAGCCTTGAAGAATGGCAAATACTTCTCAGCCAATTTGTCCAAAAAGTGTGACAATGCTACTAACCTTCCAGTAAGCTTCTGGACTTCTTTTACGATCCAAGGGGGCTGCATGTCAATGATAGCCTTGATTTTCTCTAGATTCTCTTCAATTCCTCGATGCAAAATAATGTAGCCCAAGAATTTTCCTGACGTCACTACGAATGTACATTTGATTAGATTGAGTTTTATCTGGTACATTCTTAAGATGTTGAAGGTCTCGTCCAGATCTTGAATGTGGTGGTCAGTTATTTTTGCTTTTGACAAGCATGTCGTCCACATAAACCTCCACGTTCCTTCCAATTTGGCTTTCGAACATTTTATTCACGAGTCTCCGCTAAGTTGTACCCGCATTCTTGAGGAAAAAGGGTATGACTTTGTAACATTATGTCCTCTGGTTAGTCATGAATAACATGCGCTCCTCATTTTCGTGACTCATCCTTATTTGGTTGTAATCCGAGTACGCGTTTATGAAACTTATAAGCTCGTGTACGGACGTCGAGTCTACCAATTAATCAATCCTTAGGAATGGGAAGCTATTTTTTGGGTATGCCTTATTGACATTTATGAAGTTTGCGCACATCTTCCACTTCTTGTTAATCTTTTTTACCATCACAACGTTGGATAACCAGCCTGGGTAATGCACTTCCCTTATGAATCCCGCGTCTAGAAGTTTCTTTACCTCCTCCCGAATTGTCACTAGCTTTTTCATGAAATAGTTTCTTCTCTTTTGCCTAACGGGCTTATGATTGGGATCTAAGCCTAATTTATGGATCATTACTCCAATTGATATCCCTGACATGTCACTCGGAGTCCAAGCAAAGACGTCCGAATTCTTTCGTAGGAAGTTGACAAGCTGGTCTGAGAAGGCTTTAGGCATAGAACTTCCTATCTGGACAGTCTTCTCTGGGTATTTAAGATTCAGAATGATTCGGTCGATGGTTTCTTTAGACTCGACTTGTTGCAACTTCGTTTCGTCACGGAAATTCAAGTCTTCCATATCCTAAGGAAGGGGAGTCTGGGTGAGTCGGGATAGGTAACACGTCCGTCCGGAAGCCTGGTCCCCGAGGACCTCTCCAATGCCGTATAGTATCGGAAACTTTACCTTTAAGTGTGGGATTGATGTCATAGCCTCGAAGATGGCCAGATAATGACGTCCAAGGATCGCGTTATAGACCGAGGGCAAGTCTATCACTAGGAAAGAGAGGGTCTTTGATGATGTCCTCGGGTTCCTAGTGTGATCTCAAGCTGAATGACTCCCTACACTAGCACTGACTCGTTGTCCAGTCTATAAAGGGGTTCCTCAGTTGCGGTCATCTGACTTCTTCTAAGCCCTAATTTAAAGAAGTATCAAAATAAAGAATATTATGCGAGCTTCCATTATCGATAAATACTTATTTCAACTAGTAGTCTAAGCTACCATCCGAAACGAGAGCTGTTACAACCAGGGGGTCAAAATAGGAGATGTTACATAGGCCGTATTTTCGTTATAAAAACTAATGACATCATCCCTAAATTCTATCATTGGTTTCTTATTCTTTATCGCTGGATCCTCCAGAGCGCCGCCTCTAGCTGGGCAGGTAAAAATCATGTTGACCACCTCCACGGACACTCTGCCTCTTGGTTGGTCAGCCTTACCTGCCTCTACTGTTTCGAATGGCTGTCCAAATCTTTACAGGAAGCGGTTGAAGTGACCTCTCTTGATTAGCTCCTCAATTTCCCTCTACAATATCCTGCAGTCCCTGGTACCATGGCCTCCACAACGGTGGTAGTGACGGTATTTGGACTGGTCACCACCTTCTAGGTTCTTCAGTACCTTGGGCCATTTTAAAATATTTTCATCCTAAATCTGCACCAGGATGTTGGTATACGAGTCATTCAAGGGAGTAAGGTTGATGGGCCTGTACTCCCTATGGACGTTCTGCTTGGACTTCTGGTGCTTCCTGGGCGCCCGGAATACTTGTTGGTCTTCGTGCTTCCTTTTCCCCTCCATTGTCCTCAGAAGGAGACTTTCCACCTGGACGGGCCTCTTTGCATCGTTCGCTTCTTCGACCGCAATATAAGCTCTTACTATACTCTCGACCTCCCTGAACGTCTACGGACTCTTGTGCACGAGGTGCTTGAAGAAGTTATCTCCTTCCAGTGTGGACAGAAAAGTGGTCAGTTTGACCCCATCAATCAGCTTCGGGATTTGCCTAACCTCAGATATGAAGCGGGACAGAAAACTCTTCATACTTTCCCTGGCTCCTTACTGTACACGAGCAAGCTGCCATGGTTACTTCTCGATCCTCCGACTGGAACCGAATTGGGAGAAAAAAGCTTCAGGCAACTTGTTAAATGAATAAATGGAGTCCGCAGGCAGCCATAGAACCATATCCTTGCATCGCCCTTGAGTGTCAAGGGGAAGTATTGGCACATCGTCATTTCATTGAAGCCTTGAAGGCTCAGATGCTTGCAAAAGTGATCCAAGTGATCAATTGGATCTGCACCTCCATCGTAAGCGTCGAGGTTTGGCATTTTAAACTTTGGGGGAAGCGACCTTGTCCTAAATTTTGTTGTGAACGGAGACCTGCGAAGGTCAGCGGCTCCTCCCTCGGCATCACCGAAGACTCGACAAAATACTTTTTTTAGCTTCTCTTCCACTTGAGGCGATGTTGCCATCTTCTTTTCGTTGAGGTAAGTCGTCAACTTGTAGGGGTCTTGTGCAACTTGTTATCCCGGGCGGTTCCTAGTCCTCGGAGGGACCTCCTCAATAGGGGCCGCATCCTGAATGGCGCACTCCTGGCCGTCATGGACATAACAAGGATTTTCCCTCTCTGGGCTTTCCTCCTGTATTCGAGGGCCTAGGCGCCCTTGGAGGCGCGATGGGGCCCTGCTACTCGAGGTAACCTGTGTCCAAGGATCCTCGTGCTGAGCAGCTTGTTCATTGGGATGTTTCTTCCATTTTTTTCCTTTTCTGAGACGTCGCAGTTTGGGAGGCCTTGGATGGCAACTCCCTCATCCGCGCATCCATCCTTGAGTAAAGGCCCTGAACGACCCTAAACACATTGTCCATTCTCAGCGCCAAAGCTCATACATAAGGATCATGATGATCACTTACTCTGACACAGGGTGTAGGGTCGTTGCCGCCTGAGCATACTTATCGGACAGAAGCACTGGTTTATCCTCGAGTGTTCACCATTTTTATATAAGGGATTGAGTATTTGAGAGAAAACGCTGGACTTTTCGTTACATTTCCACAGACAGTGCCAAATATTACATCCTCAGATTCTTACTCTAATAAGAATAAGGATCCGACTGTTCACCAAATAATGGACGTGTGAAGCAGAGAGAGAGATTATGCAGACTGATACACAGATAGTTTTTACGTGGAAAACCTTCTCTTTAATAAGAAGGAAAAACTACGAAATTTTTGTTCGAGAACTGTTTTACTATCTTATATTTTGTTACAGGATATGCTCAAGTACAGGAGGTTGAGGACTAAGTATATGGAAACTCTGGAGAGTCACTCTTACAACACAAGTCCTCTTTTTCTCTCTCTATTCTCTCTCTTTGATGGGTAGTAAGAGTAAATGCTCGATCATTTATTTGGTAAACAATTAATATATTTATAGTGGTTAAACTTCTCACAAAAAAGAGTCCACGTGGGGCTGGCGTGTGTAGTGAATCTTACCACCGACTCTGCAAATCGCTTTTGTCATGTCAGAAAGGTTGCGTGCACGCCCGCCTGGTGTGACATTTCCTCTACAAGACCGTTTGCTCTGCTGGCCATCATTCTTCTTACAGTTTGACATGATCAGCCACCAAATCTTTGCCACGCCGTTTTTGCAGACAAAGTAGCGTCCAAGGCCTATCTTGAGTCCACGGGCCATAATGGGCTTTAAGCCCACTATGACTCATGGGTTAGCCCTATCGCCTGGACCTTTTGGGCTACTATGATATTACGACCCAATTCCAATGAAATGAGTCTTTAATATGGGTATTGGGTATCAGTATCCATTAATTTTGTATAACACAAGTTAATGCTAAATTTTATAATTAATAATAGAATTAAAATTTAAAAATTAAAAATATTTTGTAATTTTGCCTTCTAATACCATTGAGATAAAAGAGTTTCACGTTTAAATTTTATAATGTTGAATATTAAGGTTAACTTAGGAATAGTTTTTTAATTTACTTTTATAATAACATCACGAGCAAAAACTAGCACGTCCTTCTCTGTCTCATTTCAAAAGTTTAGGCAAATTTCTTTGTTATGCAAATCAGTATAAATTCACGACTACCTGATCATTTAAAAGTAATTTACCGAAAAGGGCTTTTTCGTCAAACTTGATTAATAATATTTATATAATAAATATTATATTAGATTTATATCTAATTATAAGAATACACACAACTCATATCGTAACGCCCATCAGGCTATAAAAATATAAACATTATTTATATTTTTTTATTATAATTATACGATGAATTTAAGCTAATACTTAATAATATATGATACAATAATTGGATTTTGGTTAAAATAGTTTTAATTTGTTACTATCTCGTATGAATTACATAAATAATTGCGTGAATTTTTTTATTAATATAAATAATAATTTTACAAAATAGGGCTGTGCTATTTGACGTGAGACGTAAGTGTAGTCACTTTTTAAATATTTATATATATTTTTTCCTTGTAACTTAATAAAATTTATAATTTACAGGTTGTTTATTTAATTAATAAAAACATAAATCTTATATAATTAATAAGTTATAGAATCATCATTATAAATGACACGTCTATTGTTAACATTTATTATTATTTTATTAGTGATTAACTTCGTCAGTTAGACTGTAAGTAAATTAAATGTTATTTTTATTTTCTTTAGACTCATTAATTTAATGTTCCTAAAATAAAATTTGAACTAAGAATGATTAATTTATGAGAAAGCTTAAACATCTGAGCTTAAATCTCTAATCAAATTATCATAACTTAATACGGACTTACTGCTTTTTCACCAAAGTTGGATTATAAGTTTTTCAAGGCCCGTTTGAATAAATTTTAACAGATAATTATAAGTTAATCTCTAAAAAATTTAATTGATTCGGCTAATTATTAAAAAAATAAAAATATTATAGAACCAAATCGAAGCACCTTCACAATAATAATAGATTCGGGTAGGCTAGAGCTGAACAACCCGAGCATGACTACTGCTATCAAGTAGCTCAATGAAGATAAAAAGCTAAAGCTGCTAGACCTGAGTGCATAGACAAGTTAGCATTTGCATACGATCAAATATTATTAGTTACTTGTTTAATTAACATATGCCGTATCTACTATATTATCGATAGATATTTGTCATATTGAAAATGATATCTACCGTGTCTAAAAATGAACTGGCAAAAAAAAAGTTGACTGAATGACCTAGCAATATGTAGCACATATTATGGAGAAATTACACCGAAATCTTAATATGGTATACGCAACCAATTACAAATGTTTGTATGTCCAAAGAAATTTTTTTTTTTTTTTTTGCTATTTTTTCTTATAAATATGCTTCCAACCTTCCACTAAGCGGGGGAAAATTCAGAAACCAGGTGATAATTTGGATTCAAATTCTACATCAAATTTGCATCTATCTTAATAAATTTTAATTTAAATGCATACTAATTCTAATAAAAAAAATCCAAATTCATTGTAATGAGTTCAAATTCACTATCATGTTGGAAATAATTTATATCTTTGTGTTCATTTGGTTTCAAATTATATCGGACAAACTACTCGGACGCATTAATACTATATTGAATACAAATATAAGAGCACTCTTATTGGACGTCTAAAAAATATTGACAAATAAATTTAGAATCTCAGACTAAAAAATACGTTACATTTGATCATTCATATTTAATGTCAATTGTCTAAATTTTAGACGTGAATAAGAGTGGACCAATTTTAAACATCTTTCTCTTTCTGCCACTCTACTCTTCTTACAAGGGCCTATTTTCTCTTATTACTGTCACTTCTCCTGTACCTCTATCCCGTAGGATTATACTATTGCCACGGCCACCACTACCTTGTTGGGGTCACTCCCTTGTGGTATTTTTAAAAATTGACTCAAAAAGGAAAAATGGAAAATAGAGTGGTCGAGAAGCTTGTCAACAAATGACTCAAAGCGTTATGTCCAGGGGGTAGTTGAGGACATGGACGAGGACTCTGAAAACTTAGGCATTAACTCACTCTCTCTCTCCGTAGGCTTGTTGAAACCACGTTTTATAAAGGAAGAGTTGACCAATATATGGGAGTTGAGGCGACTACAACTTTCAATGGTGTCAAGTTTGTCACTTTGGCACGCCGGCGCGTGCGCCTGCCATGGCAGACCTAAGAGGCGTGGTCCTGTCACCCTACTATTAGGGTGGCTGGCCGACCGTTAAGCCTCATGTATATATATAAGTTTGTGCCATTACTTGTCTAAGGGTCTATGGGTGAAGTGAAAGTTAAATATTTTTAGAGAGAGCTTAAATGATAGAAACTTGTGATTATTTTCTTTTGTTTGAGTTTTGTGTAACTAACATTATCAGAAATAATCAATTTTAAAAGTATTCTTTGGTGGTTTTTTCTTTTTGGTAAGAAGCTTCTTTCCACGTTATGTGTTTCTCTCATTTTTCTATCTCTACTTTGGCCATCCGTATAAAGTGTCCGAGTGATCCATCCACCCGGTCACCGTATCTTCCGTTTTGCGCCAATATACCTACCCCTTTATAGGAATTTCTAGATATATATTTTTTAAAAAATTGATCAAAATTAATAAATAAAACAAATAAAAATATTATTTATTTGGTAATAACATCTACTGTATATATATATATTCGATATATCATATATATACTATAGTAAATATCTTTATTCAGAACAATAGTATATATATAATTGAATTTAGATATTTTAGACATAATTTATTCAGATTACTCTAAAGGTCTAGCGGTGAAGTGTTGATATAAGAAGAAGAATCCAATGCCCTCTTTTTGGACTGGTCTGAGAGCAACAATGTCTTTAAAAGTAAATATTTTAGTGATATGTTTTTTTTAATCGAATATAAAGTGAAAGTTCTGAACTCCACTGAGGTTAGTTTTGTGTGCAAACTTCGAGGGCCAAAATATTTGTATATATGTATTTATTTTTTTTATTTGTGTTAAATTCGATGCCAAATATTTTAATACTTGACTTAATTAAGGTCGATTTTATAACTTTATTAAAACATTTATAAATCATTTTGATAATGTTTGACTAGAAGTTATAATTTAACCCACATCGACCATTCATAAAATATAAAATAAATAATAATTTATCTCACGGGGAAGAAACTTATACCATCACATAAATAAATGCAGCTTAAATTTTTTGATGGGCTTTGTTTATTTTAAACTTTTACCGACTCTTCAGCCTTTCATACTATGTTTAAATTGTTAAAATAATAGATCTATTAAAGCATACATATCCATTTATCTGAATAAGTTTTCATATTTAAATATAGATATTTAAATGTTTAATTTTTTTAAAATATTTAAAATTTAAGGTTTATACGTATAATAACTTAATTTCGACACTCTAGTTTCAAATGTATAATTTTTATTGGCTGTGTTACATTTTTTCTCTCTTATCTATTTTTTTCTCCTTCCAACTGAGTATCCTCTTTGCGCTCTCTTTTTTTTTTTTATGTTTATCATTTTCTTTATAATTATCGGCACTGTTGCTACCTGTCATTTAAATTATGACTTATATTATTTTAAGCGAAAAAAATATTTTTAAAAAATAATTTTTAAATGTTATTGGATAATACAATAAATAGATCCCACCATTGAATGCCAAGTTAAATTAATATATTCAATAATTTTTTAAGTGCAAACTTCTATCCCTTACCGACAACACTATATATATATATATATATATATATATTATTTAAGCGTGAGCTTTTATCTCTCAAAATATTATTTAATTAATATAAATAATTAGTATTAATAATTTAAATAGTAACATAAATTATAGTAATATTTAAATATAAAATAATAATATGAATAATTTAATTTAAATATTTTAAATAAATCATCTAATATGAATATTCTTATTAAGTCAAATACTGAAACTTACTTAATATTGAATGATGGCCTTTCCTTTTAAATAACTTTGTTTCCCGTTATGTACCATAGAACTGACCATGGTTGCCATTTGGCCTATGGTTAGTTGCTAGAGATAATGCTGAGTTAATTGCATACCAAATGATGTGTGAAGTGTACAATATATACTATGCCGATTGCCAAAAAAATATCGTGTACATTGTTACAATTAATACTACATTAATTATCCTTAATAAATAATTTTTTAATTATCATAGTAAATGCTACTTTATTTTTGTACCTGTAGATTTTATAGTGTAAGTGTGGTCTCATTTTACCAAAAGTCGTTAAAGTAATAAAATAACTTCACATAAAATAATGCAAATGCATAGGATTTTCAACTCTTAAACTTGGTTAATTGGTCATAATAAAACTTTAGAAATATTTTTTTTTTGGGTTGATAATATTCTTAATATAAGGATAGATGACAATATTGATTGCCTGTTTGTGATGGGGGCATCATTGGTGGGTGTGATTGTATTATATACGAGTATGAGATATTATTAATAAGGACAAATGGTTAATAATAAGTATTGATGAATATTGAAAATTGGTATTTAATTTTAAATCGTCAACTTATTTTTAAAAATCTAAATATAATCTATAAATATTTTTCAATTAAATATTTTACTACATGACATCAAACGGAAAAAAATAAATCATGCGTTGATACAATTCATTAGCTGCAAGGGACAATTTATTTTTGAATTAAACTGAAAAAATCAAAATATCCATTATTTTAATACTATTATTTTCCAAACTAAGCAACTGCATAATATTTCATAGGTTTTTTATTGAAGTATTTTTAAAAGAATAATTTTTGATGGGTAAGTCCATAATAGGCATGTCCAATGAAAAAAATGAGCCAAAATCCATAAAAGTTCAGATGCACATTTAAACAGTTAACGCTAGCGTTGATCGTATAGAGTTCAAACTAGGTGGCCAACACGCTGCTTTAAGACGGTCAACATTTCTGTTGATCCGAAGCACTGTAATAGCAGGAAGAGAAAAAGGTAAAAATCTAATATGGGACAAGCCCAATTTGGCAGACGTTTTCGTACACGACAGGTAACAGTTCTTTTTTCTAATTTCATGCATTTATTGAAGCCAATCTCCACTAAATAGGGTATCAACAGATTCGACGCCCTTCCCATGAGAAAAATATCCGATTCTCTCTTCCTACCTACAATGGACTCTAAATGTAACAGACAGAAGTACAGAAAGAAAGCAAATAATCTGTGAAGAACTGTTACCTGCTAAAAAAAAACAATCCCAACAGAATGCACCAGTCAAATCTTCTTACTTAAGAAAGGCCGCCCAACACGAGGTAGGGATTGTGCCTTCTTGACCAAAGGAGGTCGCCCTACCCACCATCTATATAACTTCACAGAGTCTTCATTCTGAGGGGGACGAACAAAAGGACAACAAAGAACTACGACGAAGAAATCTTTGAGCATACTAGCGCTCATCCCTGAGCATGCAATCACTTACCATAATAATCCCCTTCCAAGCTTTCAGATTCTAGAGATTTCACCCACTCCTCAAGATCCGTTCTTTTAAGCTTCTACGCTTACAGGACATAATTTCTCACTTGTTTTTCGTGAACATTAAGTCGAAAAACTACACTCTCGATGAGTCACGAGAACTTCTCTTACATTTAAAGGCGAACACTCTCACCTACATCAATCTCCCTCTCTATCTCAACTTACATTTCTATCAATCGTTTTGTAATTTGAAGACTTATTACTGATTTGAGTGTCGGAATATCTTCGGTGGGATAACATCCCGCCGACACCTGATTTCTCGTTTGTTGTAGTGGTATGCAGGGTCTAGACTCAATGAACGAAATCGGATCTAAACGATCAAGTGAACTCAAATCTGTTAGAAAGTTGAATCCAGATACGCATCAATTTTAATATTATCAAAATAATTTTAAATAATTTATTTATTTACTTATTTTTTTACTAATAAAATTATATAAAATAAGTAATCAAATAAAAACCATATTAAAAATTGCATAATACACATCGCATTTTGCATATAATGCCTACTTTTGTAGGAAAACGGTGAAACCAGAGAGACCGTTTTGATTGGGGACCTACTCGATAGGAGGAGAAATTGTTATATAAAAAAGTTATTTTTTATATTTAAATTTATTTTTAAATAAATAATTTAATTTAATAATTAATTTTTTTAAAATAATTAAATTATAATTATTTATTTAAAAATATATAATTTAAATTTAAAAAATAATATAGTACATCATCGGTGTCCCCACTCTGCCGCGTCCATTTGATCTCCGTCGGTCTCCATCGCCAGCTCTTGCTTTTCGAACTCCGTGACGCGAAATCAGCACATGCAATCGTAATCAACGGTGAAATGTTAAAAGAACACTCATTACTTGTTCTTTATGTTTATGGTATATTTTAATTATTTTATTATTTTCAAAACTTCAATGCATATTCAATGTGAAATATAAAATACAAATAAAAATTATAAATAAGTAAAATGTATAAATATTAATCAATCGGTAAATCTGTAATATGGTAGTCAAAGGCGCGCCCTCTACGTCTCTACATGTGATGTGCCCAACCCTCATCTCTCTCTCTCTCCCCCAAATTGAAATTGAATACTGTTCCTACTTGCTACTTGCTCACAGCGGACAAACGAGCTCAATGCCGCGGCAGGAATTCGAATTCAGTCACTGAAATTCGAGAAATAAAGTTCCGTGATCTTTCCGACGAGGATCTCTCCTCCAAAACCCGTCAAGAAAGATGAAAGCGAAGAAGTCTGTAAGCCCTCTCGTCACTTTCGAGCACAAAAGGTACAATGCTTTTGGTCTACTACTATTCTCTTCTCTTCTTTCCTCGTGTCACTCTCGCGTTTCCCTACGATTCACCTCATTTTATCACTTTGTTGCTGTAACCCTGCTCTCCCTTCCGCCATGATATTTTTCTATATTTTCGAGTGAATTTTCCATGATTGTATTTGATTTGACCATAAACCTTGTTGATCCGTACTTTTCTATTAAGGTTTGATCGATTCGGGATGATTAGTCTGTTTGCGTTGTAAATTTGTTTTCTCAATTTCGGTTGGTAGTTGATTGTCTTCGGTTTCTTCTGCTTCATAATTTCTTCATTTTCTCTTTTTTTTTTCTCTGCATTTCCTATGATTGTTTTTTTTTTTTTCCTGTTCGCTTGCTTTCGTTGTTGGACATAGAATTTAGTTCGGTTTTGGCGTCAGAAGTTCTGGTTGATGTGATTCCGTGTGCATACACGCGCCAGCGCGTGTGGTTATTATGTTTTTGACCGGATTTGATTGAGTTTACTAAACGTATTTGTGTTTGGAATTTGGAATTTATCATACTAATTCGTGGTCAGATGCAAATGTAGTTTGGTCATAGTAAAAGTGTGTTCATTGTATGTGATGAGCGACCATAGAATGTAGAAATTACATTGTGGTTTGAATTGATGTTGTCGGGCACCTTGAGCCAGTAGTCTTTGGAAGTGGATTGCGAGCGAGGTTGATTGGTGCTGTGTAGTAAAATTGGTAGGTTGTGCTCTTGATCCCCAGTTGCTGTGAATCGTGACATGGTTATGATATTATTTAGATTTGAACGGTTTTATGCTTCGTATGAAATTATTCAAAATGTTTATGGAAATTAGTAAAAAGGAATATCCACAGGGATGCATATGGATTTGCTGTCAGGCCTCAGCATGTGCAAAGATACCGTGAGTATGCAAATATTTACAAGGTACATTTATAATTCTCTATTTACTGTTACTGTTATAATTGTTACTTGTTTTTGAAGGAGGTTCTTTATAGACAATTATGTGGTTCCGAGAAAATGCAATATTTCATTTCCCCATCTTTGCTTTTCTCAATTTCCTCTAAATCTCCTTCCCTTAGTCACAAACGGAATCTGTGAATTTTCTGCAACGCACTTCGTCACTCGACGAATATTGCGCTCATGTGAGAAGTTCTTAAATCTTATGCACAATTGACCTTCTACTCTACGCCCGAGTGCTGAAGTCTAATGGTTCTCACTAACTTATTAAAAAAAAAAAAAAAAAAAAAAGAAAGAAAAAGGTAAAACAGCCATAATGCTTAGTGATAATTTCTTCATTTGTTGCCAAATTATGTATAGGCAAACTAAGAAAAGGCATCTGTAATGGCGGTCTCATGGTCTATGACATATTGTCTCTTTCTGTCCTGTCCTTTTTTTTTTTAGACTAGAAATTATTTTTTTTAATGGTATTGGATGTATTAAGAAAATGAAATTTAGCATTATGACAGTTGTAAATTTTGTTGATGTTTAAGCATTGAGATGGGTAACTCTCAAGGTTTCTTTAGATTTGGTTGGATGATTCTATGCTTGGGTTTTTGTTGTCTTTCATATATTGAAATGTTAGAGATTAGAATACAGGTTTTATTTTCTTTTCCTACTTCATCCTGACAGTTGGGTGAAGAAAATTAGTTATTGTATGAGATGCATTTTTTTATGATAAACAGGGATGCATTTTTCATTTCATCTTTCATGCCTTTTCAGGAGGAAGAGGAGGAAAGATCAGATAGATGGAAAATCTTCCTAGAACGGCTCTCAGATTCTGCTGAATTGCCCATCAAGGGGTTGTATGCTGATGACAATGGTAAGAAAGCAAGTAACATGGAGTCTCATGTTTTCGTTATGCATCAAGTGGCAGATACTCCTTCTGAGAAGGGTGTTGATGGAGACAACTTGGATACCATTGGCCCTACTATGGATGGTTCAATTGAGGATGTATATAAAAAAGTGGATACACCAGCAGGAGGGGAGAAAAAGGTTCATAGGATTCAAATATGGTCTGAAATTAGATCATCCCTTCGTGCAATAGAGGATATGATGAGCATTCGTGTGAAGAAGAGAAGCACTATGGGTAAGAAAGGCCAAGATAAGGAACTTGGAAAACCAGTTCCTTTGAGTGATGATGCTAGGTTTCCAAAGGGTGCATCTGAAGAGGACTCAGAAGAGGAGTATTATGACGTGGAGAGATCAGATTCTGTTCAAGACGTCCTTTTAGGTGACAGCGCTGCCTCATCTATGACAGGTGGCACCAGTGATGCAGTCCCTTCAGAGTTTAGTCCTCCCTGGAAGGAAGAGTTGGAGGTCCTTGTTCGTGGGGGAGTGCCGATGGCTCTGAGGGGAGAGGTATGGTTTGCCCTCTAGGTTTCCTAATAGTTCACGCTTTGTTGATTGGGTTTCTTATTTGCTTCACTCTGACAATTTCAGCTTTGGCAAGCCTTTGTGGGTGTAAAGGCACGTCGAATAGAAAAGTACTACCAGGACTTGTTATCTCCAGAAAGTAATCCTGGTGATAACACAATGCATGAAGAGATTGTCAGTAAGGGGCCAAATAAAGAAAGAGTTGGCCTACCTGAAAAATGGGCAGGGCAGATTGAAAAGGTTGGTGGATATTCAGTCTGAACTTTGGTTCATCATCTAAAGATGCTCAATAGTTGCATTCTTAGTCCCAGGTTTTCAGCATTAAATATTATTTGGATGCAGGATTTGCCCCGTACTTTCCCTGGTCATCCTGCTTTGGATGAGGATGGTCGAAATGCTTTAAGACGTCTACTTATTGCATATGCTAGACATAATCCCACAGTTGGATACTGTCAGGTACTTGATTTTAGATAACTGTGAATATAATTAACTATTTGGTGGCATCTGTTTTAAGTGTATATTTTGCAGTGTTTTACAGCAGCACTTATGTGTATTCAAGGTGGAAAAATTTTGAATTTCCAGACAATCTTGATTCTGTTGATTCAGAAAACAATGAGTATGCTATGAATGTTGATGGAAGTGTTTTAGTTAGTAAATTGATGAGGATTAGCAGGAATATGCTCATATGGAATAATCTGTTTTTGTTCTTTCAGAAGTTCATTAAAAAATGATGTCAAAGTGATATGGCTAATATACAAGGATGGAAACATACATAAATTCCCCTATTATCTGCATCGAAAATATGTACAAAACTATTGTGTGTCTAGAATTCATGTTTTGCCCATCTTGATCTAGTTAAAGCCTTGACTAGATCAATGGATCTAGATTCTGGTAACACAAAACAAAAAAGAGAAAAAAGGTTGCTGGGGCTCTTGGGATTACCCAGGTCACCCCACTTTGATGCTCAAGTCAGCAAGTGCATAATATGAATGAAAGAAAATGAAGTATTGGAAAAAGGTCTATGGTTTGACTGCGCAGCTTTGGGGGCCATAGGGCTTAGCTGATATCCTGTAGGGAGGAGTATTCAGGGAATTCAAATGTCACAGCTTTCATCAACCTCTACTCATGACACCTCTCATATTATATGATGGTGTTTATCATGCCATCTTTATCATCCCACTGTACCTTATATCTCATACCATATCTATCTAGCTTATCAGTTGCCATATTTGTAGGCGTATTCAAGGAATTCAAATGTCACAGCTTTCATCATACTCATCTCATGGCACCTCTCATATAATATGGTGGTGTTTATTATGCCATCTTTATCATCCCACTGTACCTTATATCTCATACCGTATTCATCTGGCTTACCAGTTGCCATATTTATAGGAGTATTCAAGGAATTCAAATGGCACGGCTTTCATCATACTCATCTCATGACACCTCTCATATAATATGGTGGTGTTTATCATGCCATCTTTATCATCCCACTGTATTGTGGATCTCATACCATATCTCTCTTGCTTACCAGTCGCAATATTTATAGGGCACAAAGCTGGAGGGTTCCTGTTTCTAATTAGTCGACTTGGGATTCTCAGTGTTGGATACTGATTGGGTGTAAAAGTTGGTGCTCCTATTGCTGGCAACGTCAGAGGTTGGCATGGCTGTTGAAAGGTCGGAGTGGATTTTGATGACATAGTTTAGTTTCGAGTAACCAATATTGAGTTTGTCAAGATCAAGTGCCTCAGAGTGTCAGGTTTTACTGAGTGGTCCTTATGCTCTAGGCTGATTGATAGGTTTTTGGATGTCAGCAATAACTTTGGCAAATTTGGCAGGACAAATTCCTTGTGGCTGTCCTAATCTAGAGATCTTTTTGGACCCATAAGCAGCATATTGGCTTAAACATGTTTTTTTAATGCATTTAGATCATGTTTATCAATATTTCTAATCTGGCACTTTAGGTATTGTTAATCAAATTAATTATGTGTTCTTTCTTATTTTTGTTTTCTCAAAATCATATTCTTGTTTGTTTGAACTCACATGTTGAGTCACGAGTAATTCCATGGGCCCATGCTACTGAGGTCAAGGTATAAGCTATGATCCTTTCAGCAGTGAGGCAATGAAAGTTCAGTCTTTTAATAGCTTACTACTGCAGCTAGTGTGTAGTTTGTTAGAGAAGTGGAAAAGAAAGTTGCATGTGTTGGATACATATAGAGGGTGACTGAGGTGTCACTGCACAAAGTAGATTTAGATAGTGATTGACCATTTCATTTCAGTTGTGTTGTTCTATATCATCCAAACTTAGTTTAATATGGGTAATAAAAAAGGTGATGTATCTTTTGGGAAAAAAATGAGAAACAGTTTTCTCTGGTTAACATATGTATGTATATAGTGTCTGTATATTATTTAAAATAACCATAGCTAGTTTTTTCCTTCAATATGCAAGGAAATTCATACAGACAGCCCAAGAGTAAACCTTTTGGACTATATGTACTTGTATAGTCTTTCTCGTGAAAGAATAGGGATCAAGTAACCTTTTGAACTCTATCTATTTTGTTGTTCATATTGGCTCTGCTCTCTTCTAAGTCTGAAAATTTAATTTGTGAAAAATTTAAGATGATGAAAAAATAAGTCTTCTAACTTTTAGGAGGTGTTCTTTTGTGTTGAATTTTTAAGCCTAAAAACTTCAAAAAGTGTTCTGAAGTCAAAGTTTTGGATGTGTTCTTTAAGTGCTAAAAAATTATAAGATAACACTTCACTGCTGAAAAATTAAGTCTGAAAAATAAGTTAGAGAGAAATTTAGTGCTAAAAACTTCCAAGTGCTGAAAATGTGAGATGAAGGGAACACCCAAATTGCTGAAGATTTTACTGCTGAAAAAAATGAGTATGATAATAGAACAAAGTCATTATGTATGTTACATCTGATGATATTTTTCAACAACATTGATAAAATTTTGAGGCTTGAAAGTGAGGCCATGTGGAAACAATCTTTCTGCAGTTCAGGAGTAAATAGTTGCATATATTTGCATTTAGTGCAGGGAGTCTGTATCAATGCTTTGATTCTCTCAGCTATCTATGCATACATAAGTGGGAGCTTAATAGGTTAGGGCTTATGTATTTGAACTAAAATCATAACTCCTAGATAGTTTGTGGGAGTAATATAAAATCATACTATGCCATGCTACTTTGTTATCCCTATCTTTGTTTATTAAAATGTTCAAAATGACCTTCTTATTGTGAGTGTTGCTTGCTGTAAAAAAATAGAGAGTAGGAAAATGCCAAATTGTATAGGTGTCTTTCAGATTTGAATGGAAATTTAAAAGATACTTTTTTTTTTTTGGTACTTTTCACTCTTCCAATTTCAGTCCACTATTCTTTAAGTCCATCTTTACCTTGCACACCCTATTGTCAATGTTACTGCCATTTCTTCGCCTCATCCATCTGCATCCAATTTTTTCAAAGCATATATATGTTCCTGTACAAATCCTCCTCTCTTAACCAATCATAGTTGTGTTAAAATCAAATTTATTGTCTGCATCAATGGGTTCTTGGCATCTGATTGAAAAAAATATTTGAGAGATGGGCTCATAAAGATGTATGTCCTGACTATGAATATATATGCTACTTTACTATTCCTACTTCATTTCTTTCTATTGAAAATCCTTGGATGCCTTTCTTCACGTAAGCAGAGCATGCTGCTGTTTTGGAAGATAAGTAGGGGGAGGGGAGCTAGTGGAAGTAAATCCAAATAATTGATTTGGGAAAATTGTTATCCTACCACCAAGAGACCAGACATTCCAGTTTTTAAGTAAGCATAATTACTGCAATGTTAAAAGGAGTAGACCATGGCTGCATTGAAAAGGAATTCCTTCCCTATTCTCTCAACTATCCTTTTTCTCAGTTGCTTGCCATTTCCCGCAGTTTCTTCTCTCCCACCTAGCACCTACTGTTATTTTCACTTATTAAGAACTGCTCTCTTCGGATTTTTCTTGAAGCATATAGAAAAACAAACATTGTACTCTCTTATGCTGCATTCATGTGCCGAGTGAAAGTTGGATAGATAGCCATGTTCTTGTTTCATAGCTTCAGAATAAAAGACTATATATTGGAGAGTTGGGCATTCACAATGGATGGGTTTTGAGGGATGGGAACCCTTGTTGAGCTTGGTTGCATATCTGTGGGTTCCATTCTGGTTCAAATTTCTCTTTCATCATTTATCTTTTTTTTTTTTTTTTTTTTTTTTTTTTTCACTCTTGAAAGACTGTTGCATTTGCTTACTCATGTCCTTTGTACCTCCAGTTCTTCTGTAAAAGTTTGTTGTGCATGATGTTTTTAGAAAGTTATTGTAGGAATGCCTTCTTATTTACGGGTAGCGACCTTTTTGTTGGCTGGGATGGTTTGGTCGCTGCCACCTTGAACCAGGATGCTGATGGAGTCTAGTCCTTTGGGAATGTAAATATGCTAGAAACTGTCATTTAATAGAGAAATGTATTTCAAAATATGGTAAGACATACAACAATCAGGATTCATAAGCTCCTTCACCTTTGCTTCCTTTGGGTTTCAACACAAGTTCTGCCTTTCTGGCTCTCCAGGCTGGAAGTCAAATCAGTGTACTTTTAGGTGCATAACATTAGCATTCAGAGGCTCACCCCGATCCTTTGAAAGAAGGCCAAATAGGGTGATGTTTCAGACGTGCAAAAGTAAACCAGAGCTGCTAAGTTGATACCCATTTCTTTGAGCATTTCCTGATCAGCAATCAGAGACATGAGTGCTCAAAAGTAGTTGAGCTATATACGATTTAGACCAAAAGAATGCCCTGTCTCTTTGTTGGTAGTTAAATTTCTTCAACCATAGCAGAATCTGCATTCGAGCCTACTTATTCCAGCTGTCTCACCTCATAAAAAGTTGTTATTCGTGAATATTTAATCATGGAAAATTATATCTACTCATGGCCTCAAATTTTAAAACTGGATGTAACCTTACTGTTTGGATGAATAGCAACAGAGTTGATTGTTTCATATTTTTGATGCTTTGTGCAGGCAATGAACTTTTTTGCTGGGTTATTATTGCTTCTAATGCCAGAGGAGAATGCCTTTTGGTGAGTCTGAGAACTCTCTCGGCAGTATGCCACTACCTTTTATTTCTTGGAAAATGCTGTCAATATGTAAGTCATGTTAATTGTATTATGGCTTCTATACTGTATGATGGGCAGTCATCTCTGCTGGCTATAATTTTTATGTTTTTGTTCTCAGGACTCTGATGGGCATTATGGATGACTATTTTGATGGTTATTACTCAGAAGAGATGATTGAGTCTCAGGTAATGCCTATTTGCATTGCTATAGTTTTGGCCACAACTTAACCAAAAACCAAAAAAAAAGGGAAAAGGAAAATGGCTTCTTCTGGCTGCACAAGGATTCCCACAGACAATCTACTATTATTCTGTTTAACTTCTCCTATGTTCTGTTAGGTGGACCAGCTTGTTTTTGAAGAGTTGGTGCGGGAAAGGTTTCCTAAATTAGGTTTGTTTTCTTTAGTATCATAAATTCGTTCATGAGTTCATATTTCGCTTTTCTGAAGGGTTTCATACTATTGTGCAGCTAACCATCTAGATTACTTGGGAGTCCAAGTGGCATGGGTTACTGGACCGTGGTTCCTTTCTATATTTGTGAATATGCTTCCATGGGAAAGTGGTCAGGTTCTATTTTATTACTGAAAAATTATTGTCCTTTGTGGATGAGGCTATCGGTGCCTTTGTCCAGTACCCTTGCATTTACTAATATTTTGTGTGAAGTTCAGATTCCTTTGTTTTTTCTATTCTAATGTTTACTTGTGAGCTTACTTCTAATCTGTTTTATTCTGACTCCAGTTCTTCGAGTTTGGGATGTGCTTCTCTTTGAAGGGAATCGAGTTATGCTTTTCAAAACGGCAGTTGCACTGATGGAGTTATATGGTACCTGAATCATCTAAGTTTATAAAGCATGTGAGCTTGTGTACTTACATTTGGAAAGAAAAATGGCCAAGAAATATGTAGCAAGGAACACGTGTAAATAAATAATTGGTTTTGTGGATCTTTGGGAGTCAATCCGTTAGTTATTTTTTGTGTGCACTAATTAGAAAATTTGATATTGTGGTATATTTAATTATTATGGTTTTCTAGAAGATATTACGATTGAAAAGCAGCATTCTATTATCACTAGGTTTCCTTTATCTGTATTTCCTGTTTTCCAGGCTGTATTACTTTGTAATAGGTTTACTATGTACTCTACTATTCAGTTGGGAATTAATGGAGTTTTGTTGCAGTGGATTTCCCCCTCCCCTTTGGGGCTTGTTCTCCATCAAGAAGGGACAATTTGATGTATTTTGCAGCTATTCACATTCAGTTTCTTGTTATGCAATTTAATTTATGGCCTAGTGGCATGGCCTCAGTTTAGCCCACTCCCTTGCAGGTCCTGCATTAGTAACGACAAAGGATGCTGGAGATGCAGTCACTTTGCTGCAATCCCTAGCTGGGTCAACATTTGACAGTAGTCAACTAGTTTTGACAGCTTGCATGGGATACCAAAATGTGCACGAAGCCAGGTTAAATGAATTAAGGGAAAAACATCGGCCAGCTGTAATAGCGACAATTGAAGAGAGGTTGAAGGGGCTTCAGGCTTGGAAAAACTCCCAGGGTTTGGCATCTAAGCTATTTAGTTTCAAGCATGATCCTGGGTCAATAATGATAGAAGCAAATACACTGAATGTGTCAGATGAACAGACAAATGGGGATACCACTCATTTGGGGTGTGTATCCACTACTCGGGATGACTTCTGTATCAGCCTGACTGGAGGCATGGATGTTGATCCTGGTTTAGATCTTCAGGAACAGGTAAATATGTTACCCTTCACTTTTTTTTTTTTTGGGTTTTGCTAATCCTGATTGTGTGAAAGCAGCAAGATCTTCATTTGTAGAGTCATTGTTGTTGATGACCAGATTTCCATTTCATGATTGTTTACAAGCAGCAAAATTCTTCATTGAAATGTAACAAATTCGGGATCACAATGTGCTCTAGACTTTGGATTGCTCCTTACAGCAGAATGCTTTCCATGATTGTTTTTTTTTTTTTTTTTTCAATATAGCTATTGCAATGCAATGGTGTAACCATTGCTCTAGGCATATAATAAAATTAACAAATCTCATGTCTTATTTTGCTTTTAATTTGTATGTGGCACTACATAAAATTTTATATTGTAGAAAATTGTAGAAGACATTATGAATCTCCTATGATTCACTGCAGGCTGTTCCTTACACTGGGTGGATTTTTTTATAAACTTTGGAAGGAATGGCTGTTCCTATATTGAACCTTCATTGTTGTCTATTCTTTCGGAAACGAGTCACCCAACTTCTATATGTAATCATGCTATGGGTGTTCTCTTTTGTGATTATAAAGGGCTGTCCTTAAATGAAGGCAATATATTGAATCGGTCATGTTAGGATCTCCATTTTCTGATCCATGGACTATGTACAGGTTATGTGGTTGAAGGTTGAATTGTGCAAATTGTTGGAGGAAAAAAGATCAGCTGAGCTAAGGTAATATTTTCAGCAGCATGGTGTACAGTTTTTTCATTTTGAACTCAAAGATGACACCACCATTCTTTTACAACTTCAGGCACTTTTCTCTTTAGCTCACTAGCCGTTTTAGATGTATTGCCCTGTCAACTCAAGTAGAATGCTTTATGACTTCTTGGCACCCCATAGTAATGGCAGGTTTTCTGAATAAAAAAATAGTCTGAATTGATACAATTAACAAATTGGCCGATATTTTCTTGTCAATTTGCAATTATTATAATTTTTTTTACCTATATATCCGATTTTGATATGTATTTTCTAATATATCCAATACGTATGGCCATGAACAATACCAATATTTTCATCCATGATAATAGAAACCATCATGCTGATTGAAGATTATTTGCGTTACTTGGTCATCAATGCTATTCGGCATCTAAAGGTTTCTTGGTATGTTTTTTGCTTCCCATCATTTATCTTGCTGAGTGACTGATCCAAAAGAGAAAATAAAAGGGTTCTATTAATTTTCATTTGGTGTGGGAGGGGCATCAGCTAATTGGCACAGCAGAAGCTCGTACATCTCAAATATGTGATTTTCCTCTATTTTAACATGTTCTACCCACAAATTCTTTGTCAGCAAAATCTTATAATACTATTAGTAGCTTCTCCTTCTTTTGTGCAAATATCAAAGATACTACCATGACCAAAAGATAAAGGTGTAACCAGCTTCAGGACAAGAGAGCAGGGCCTGCCTTCATCCTAGCAACCCTTTTGTTATGATTATTAATTATATGCACTTGACCATCATATTCTTGACATTTCTGAAAATATCATCTGGAACAATTAAAAGACATTTTTGATAAGTTGTAAAATATTGATAATTACATACTCAGGCTGAAAGTAGTAACGGAGCTCTACCTGTACATCTAGACAAAAAGATTCAAAATGACATCTTCAAGAAAAAATCAAGCAAGCCAGTCTATGGCCTATATGAAGGACTACTGAGCACGTCAAAAGAACCCATCAAAATCTTCTATACACTAACAGATTTTGATTGCAACTGTCTAGACAGTCACTGAAAATTAAAACAAAAAGGGTGAGTTTTGGAAATTCAGTGAGTAGAACAATGCATGATATGAGCTTCGAGAACATCCTACTATCTTTCCATCCATATGCCATTAAAAATCCATCTTACAATTTAACAAATTTATTCATTCATATGAGAATTTGTACTAAAACTGAAACCATCGATCAATAAATCTGATCATGTGTGCCAACCACCCAAAGCAAACCCTTAACCCTGTTAATTAGGGCATCAGAACATTGCTATAGCAACACACAAGGCTATTCCTTTCCATTAGCTAGAACATACCAAACTGATGAGGGTGTACACAGGCTAACCCATAACCACATTAGCCAGGTTCTAATCACATGTGTGGCAAGCAAACAAAGCTAATTGTCATCCCAGTCAGCTAGGAAGCTCACTAGCCTTCCTTTATCATTTTAATCACATCACTAGTATGATGATCATCCAACAAATATATCATACTTTAACCATATAGAAAAATAATTCATTTCTTCCGTAAACAATTATCCTTGCAGCATTCCCCTACATACCTTGAAACGGGTATGCAGATCATGACAATCCTACAGATTAACAGTAATAAATTCCTAGCAATGTTCATGAATAGAACTTCTACTTACACGTTAATAGCAAGAAATCTATGAACTATATTACTAAGACATACTATATGATAGTCACACGGACAAGTATTGCAGTGAACTCAAGTCCTCCAATTGTCCTGCATCACCCTCAACTGGTAGGTAAGCCTCCGAGCACTCTATCCAAATTATATATATACTGTTCACAAATAATCATAAGTTTATAAAAATGAGACAGTGAAATATCAAAGGTGACCACTTTATCCTTTGGCAGTTTTCTCCAAAACATTGTTAAACAGTAAATTTATTACATCTTTAACTAAATTAGAGGATAAAATTTCAGTAAAACCAGTGGCAGTTAATATAAGACGCAGCAGTGGCATTTTCATCATTTTCTTGTTGCTACAATGCCATGTCCTCCATTTATCCAATCACCTTCAGCAGATGTTCTGGCCTATTTTTCAGCTGTTTTACAGTTATTTAGACCAACTTTCTAGATGAAGCACAATTCTTAACTGAACTAACACATTTCCCATAGTAACATGTTTCCAGAAAGCAGGAATAAGGAACTGTAAACATTTTACTTAGCAGGAATACCAGCTCCACAAAAATCCTGCTTACACAAATACTAACTGCCAAAATTCCACTTCACACCTTAAATCTACCTCCCCATTTTCTCTCTCTTCCTCCTCCTTTCTCCTGCTCCCAGCATCACTCTCTTTTTCTCTGCTGTTTTCTTCCTGCGCCCATATTTCACATTCTCTCCTCTTGTTGCCTTCGTCTGCCTATCTCTCTGATTTGAATATTCTCTTCCCTGATCTCCTTTTATATATTTTACAATGCCGGTTGTGCATTTTCCTTTCTTTCTTTCTTTTCTTTTTTTTATTCTTTCTTTTTTTTGGTTATTACATGTACATTGTTCCCCAGGACCTTTCAAATATTGCTTTTATTCTCCCTTTCAAAAATTAGTTTGTGACTGCAGATATTGTTTTCCAACTTCTGTTTCAATTATCGCCACTATTTAGTGTTTGTGGTGACTTATAATTTAGGACATTTTCTGTGTTCCATTAAGGGCCTTGGTCATGACAACATATTTTCTGTGCTATAAGGTGCGTTGAAATAAAGATGGTGATTATAGCATAAACTTTTCCATTTATGGCTATCAACTGAAAGAACTTTATAATGCTTTCCCTGCTTTGATTCTGAAATGGGAGCTAGCAGCTATAGTTATTCAGTTTAGACTTTAGATTAATCGCCCTTGTAACATATCCCATAAAATTATCAATCTGCTCCAATGGGTTCTTTCATAAAAAAGAAGCAAGGCAATGGGGTATTACTTGCAAGTGAAGTTGACATGAAGGCTCTTGACTGATTGAAGTGGCTTGTTCATTTTCAAAGTCAAGAAGTGCTGTTGGCTGTCTAACAAATTTGCTAACCTGTTTCAACTATGCATTTGCTCGAATTTTTGGTCATCAGTGGAGGAGTATGTGCAGACTCTCCTCATGATGGGGCTACATCAAGGTGATCCTGTTTATCCATTTTTTTCATGATCCCTTTTACTGAGACCTTATCCAGACTGGTTCTTCGAGAAGAGGAAATGGACCGGTTATATTAGAAAAATTCTGAGGAGTTGCCCTTCCATTAACCTTTCATGTTTGCTAACAACCTCATCGTCTTGTGTAGATGCAATCATAGGGAAATAGGGGCCATGATTGCCTTGTGCTTTTAAGTGGATGGTTTGGTCAAGCCATCAGTAAATAAAATTCTGTTGTCTTTCTTAGTCCACCTACTACCTTGAGCTCCATGGTTGCTAATATCAAAAGTTCCACAAGCTTTCCTATAACAAAAAGGGTGCAAGTGCAACGTATCTTGGTATCCTCTTTGTGTTGCAGAACTATAAACGCAGAAGCTTTCAGCTATCACAAATAACCTCAATGGTTGGAGAGCTAGAAGTCTTTCCTTTGGAGGCTGCAGCATTCCTCTCCACAGTACTGCAGTGCCAATCCCTTCCCACATAATGACAGCATCATTCCCATCAAAATTTGTAAGGTATTTGATGGCAGGAATTCTGGTGGAAAGCTACTCTGAATGAAAAACATTCCTTTCACCTGAACTCTTTGGAGTTCGCAGAATTTGTGCAGAATTGCAAATGAAAAGCATTTGGAGTTGGAGGGCTAAGTCTCAGGCACACAGAAAACTCCAACAGATCTTTTGTTGGTGAAATCTTGACCTTGGGAGATTGCTTCTGACTGTTATTCTATTTGCGTAAACCCCGTAAAACCAAATACTGCAGCTGTAATGGCTTCTTGGAAGTGGAATAAAATGTATCAAACTTGCCAATTTGAAAAGCAATTGCTTGGGAATGACCTAATCAGAGAGGAACTTGTTTTATTGTGGTAATGTGTGCCTCATCAATCCTTGGACTGATCCTTGAGTTTTGTTTGCATAATATTATATGGCTGTTATGGAAAACCAGATTCTTCAACTTCTACATCAATCAACAGGATTGCTACTGAATAGGCAGAGATTCTCCTTTTCAACCTTCTAACTTGCAACAATGAGTATTTCACATCATAGATGTCTCACCCTCAGCTGGATTGCTGTAAATTGGATTCCTTCTTCAATTGAGACTTCCAAGGGAATGTTTTGGCTGTCAACATTTATCATCTTGTCCCCATTGAAGTTATATTCTCAGAAGCTTATGCTATTCTCTGTGTTTATTGCTTTAGAAGTGCCTCCAATCTAGCCCAGCAATCATTCAAAGTGATTCTCAATCTGTTGTTTGGGTTCTCAATAACAAAGGAAATTCTCCTTGGTTCCTTGCCTGTTTTATTGAGGAGATGAAAAAATTCTATCATCTGTGCCACCATCTCCAATATCCTCTTGGACACTGTTCACAGTACCTTGCAGCTGGGATCCCTTTAATTATAGTTTTCTGAGACTCTTTGTGTTCGGCCAATTGTTAAAGAGGAACTCTGGCATCCTTGTAGTCTCATATCTAATTCTCAATATTGATACTCTCAGCACTTAACCAAATAAATAGCAGAGTTTGAACAATACTTTGTGGCCTTCAATTTTTTTTTCATTTTCTGCAGGGTGACATTACAACATTTAATCTGTCCTGCTTTGTAGCTCTATTCTAAGTGCATGAATCATAAATACTTTGATTAAGTCTATCATAGATAAGCTGACTCAAAGCAAGCATTTGAAATATGACACTTGGCAATTTGTTGTGTATATATTTTTCTACCTGGCATACCAATGGTTGAGGAACTTTAAATTATATTGTGGGGATAACATCTTTACATCTAGTGGCCAGCTGTTTACACACTTTTACTTCTCCTTGAGTATCAGGTCTGAGGAGCTGGAGACAGCCCTAATGGAGATGGTTAAGCAAGACAACCGGCGAGAATTAAGTGCAAGGGTACATCTCCCCTCCTTTGTAACAGATACAGGATTGTTCTTGTCTGTATTATCAAGCATTTCAAATGTTTAATACCAATGCTGGTGAAATACAGATTCAGAAGTGTTATTTTTCCTGCACTTTTTCTTAGGTGTAGTAGTCATGTCTCTTTTTTGTATTATGGACAATCCTAATACTCCTGAGGTTGTATAATCTAATTGATCTGGCATTGCAACTATTTTTCGTAAGTTGACTTTGCCCTGCATTATCTGTGTTATGTTAGTGTGATGTTCAATTACAGTTAACTGAAGTATTATTTTATGTGAGAGAACACAAGTAAAGTTTTGAAATCTATAAATTTTGTATGGATAAAGTAAGATGTTCCTCATACAATTTTAGACTGTTTATTGTGTCTTTTCCTATGGATACAGGTTGAGCAGCTGGAACAGGAGGTTTCAGTGCTCCGTCGTGCCCTTGCTGAGAAGCAGGAGCAAGAACATGCTATGCTTGAGGTTCCTGTTCAGTAAATTCCCGCTTGGAATATTCTGATTTGTAGATACTTGTCAGCTAGAAAGTTTTATAAGTGAGTAATCCTTTATGCTTTGCAGGTCTTGATGCGAGTGGAGCAAGAACAGAAAGTAACAGAAGATTGCCGCAGATCTGCCGAACAAGAAGCAGAAGCTCAGAGATATGCTGCTCAAGTGCTTCAGGTTTGTTAAACCCATTGCTTGTTGAAAGTTCCTTTACCTTTTTCTTGCTCGGTGAAGATTAGGGGTTTTGGTCAGAATAATCTTTAAATCTTTTATTAAATTTTGCTTTGCACTAAATTGTTGTCAACTAGAGGAATTTATCAGAACTCGACCAATTAGCAAATTGGCTGAAGGTTGGGGGTTACTGGGTTGATGTTTGGAACACTGGTTCAAGTGGTTGAATTATAAGAATAGAAATTGATTGAAGCTGAATCCATAGATTCGATACACATCTTTTTATATTTCACTAATAGAGATTGATTAAAGCTGAATCCATAGATTTGACACACATCTTTTTATATTTTCACTTTCCTTTTAATATGGACATACTATCCGTTGTTTTTTTGGGGTAAATCTATTTTCTACTTTCCAACGTTAAATATAAAATAATGTAAGGAAATATCGAAACACATTTTTTCTATTTCTAACTATACATATATTAGAAAGCAAGATGAAGCAACAAAAGAAAATATTATTGGTTTTGAACTCATATTTTTCATAATTTTGTTCTCAAACTTTTATTTTGAACTCAATTTGTAAATTGACACAAATCAAACCAAGTTAATTAGTTGTTGATTTATAATTGCGATTGTTAAAGAATGTTACATTTCTAGATTTGTTTAGATTATTTCACAATTCTCCTTAGATTTTATTCAGATATTAGAATTGATGCTTCCCTAGATCTTAATTACTAATCGAATTAGGGAGCCTTCTAATTTGGGAGTTCAACTAGCAGCTCCGGTTTTCGTTGTTTCAAACCTAGATCCTATACACCACAACTAATAAATGAGAGATCAGAGGATGGCAGGACTCGCTTATCGGTATGTCCTCCGAGACCCAAGTCAGTAATCTTTCGTAGTCGAATAGAAAGATAGGAGGATAAGAAAGCATGCGTAGATGTAAGTGTGAGGGGATTGAGTGTTTTGTGGAGGGTTAGGCTCCATTTGATGTGATCAATAGGTGAACAGCTTAGAGAAGTTTACTCGGGCAGGGGAGTGGCTTTTATAATGAGGGTTGCACTCGTGAGAGAATGACTTAGAGAATGACGATTGCACTTATGGGAGAGTGGCTTTTCGAGAGGAGTGCACTTCTTGGAGAGTGGCTTTGAGAAAGGGTTGTTTTCGGGACGTCTGAGGGTCTAAGTGTCTCTAGATCGATTGTTTGCTATCTCGAATCTAATTCCCTCCGTTTTACTGGGTAAGAAGGGATGTATATATAGAGTGAGAGTTGGTTTGCTAGCATTGGGGCTTTGTGACTCTACAACCGTGAGTGGCTGATACTATGCACTTGCGGTTGTGGGCTGTAGGTGCTATGGTTCTGTGCCTCTGAGGGAGCCGTCATTGTGCTTCCACCTCTGGCATTCTACACTGCCGTAATCCTTATGGCGATGGGTTAGTGACTGCCGCCTGCGATTCCTATTTCTGCAGCCGTGAGGGACCACATGATGTCGTTTAGATTTATCTACTGAGTTGGATTAGACTGAGTTGGACAATCTTGGGTTGTGTTGCTTGGGCTTGGAGGAGCTCTGGATCTTGGGCTTGGAGGAGCTCTTATTGGGCTGCGGCTTCCTGGGCTAGTCTTCTCTTTGTAGGCCAGGTTCAGGGCTTGCTCGTGAGCTACCAGATCCATCAAGAATATTATCATGATTAGTCATAGGAGGAATATCTTTGAGATGTTTTTTTTTTTTTTTTAGGTTTTTTGTAGCTTATAAATTCACGTCCTTTTTGGTAAGCTACAAAGTCGTCTTCAGGATTTGTTTTTTAATTATAAATGAATGCCTTTACTTAGTTATGATTAACTAATTTAATTATATACACTCAACTTTATTCTTAACATAATATCAAAACCTTCCATTGTTTTAAATCCATCACATAAAAAAGCCTTCCACTGCTGGCGGGTAGTTAGCCTCTTGGTACTGCCTGTCAGATCTCACCCAAATCTCATTCTTTGCTGTCTGCTCTATTCCTATTTTATAATGGTAGCTTTTATTACCCCACGTTCATGTGAGGACTTCAAATTGCTTCAAGGATTTCTCATGCGTACATTGAGTGAATGCATGAAAAGTTCCCAAACCTGTGCTGAGAACAGGACACCTAATATTACAGTAAACCTTACTAAAGAAAACAATGAGTGAACATTATCTATTGGCATTCATCCATCTTCGTTACAATTTTCACATAGCACTCCCATGCCTGGCAATCCTACATGCCAAATGTGTTGTGAAAATAGGCTACGGCCAATGTATCAGTGGTTTTAAGATCATAAGGATTTTAAATGCATTGTCGGGGAGACATATGCTACTGATTTCTGCAGGCTACTACAGATGCTAGTCTGTTTGATTAATTTTTTATATAGCTGAGGTCTGCTGCTTTATATTTATTTCATTCCATATAGTTGCTATTGTTTTGTAACTTAGAAGTCATGAGTTTAAATTATGAACATTGTCTTTCTGTAATTTAAAGGTAGACTGCAGACATAGATCATCCTCAAAACCCACAACACCAGAGGCCTTGTACATTAGCTCACCTTTTATATACTTGCTGCTACAGAAAAGGTTATATTACCCTGTTTCCACTTGTTTGTAGGAGAAGTACGAACAAACCATGGCTTCACTTGCTGAAATGGAGAAGCGGATGGTTATGGCAGAGTCAATGTTGGAGGCTACCTTGCAATACCAGTCTGGCCAAATCAAGGCCCAATCTTCCCCGCGGTATGTAGTTCTTTCAGATGACAATTTTAGTTCTAGGCATAATTTGATATTGCATGTTTCTAGAATTTGTTGTCTCTAAGACTTCAAAGACCATCCTTCTCTGTATAATGCAGCTACTTCGGATGATGCATCTGGATGCCATCTCACCTTTGATGCCCGTAGAATGTCATTTGTTGCTATACTTGTCAAAATTCTATTGTGATACTGTAATTGCTTCTCTTTTTTTGAAACCACTAGTTAAATTGGAACTTGTCTGATACAAAAAAAGGGGTCATCTCAAAGTTAAGATTATATAGATCTCAATAGCCAGCCAACACCTTCTCCCTTCTCCCCCACCCCCATCCAAAAACCAAAAACAAGGGATGCTTGCAAAAGAATCTTTTTTAGTGGACTTCTAATATCTGACATCACATTACATGATGTTGACATTCACAAGATGATCACAATAAATCTTTACACAACGATATTTTTGGGACAAATTTCTCCTAAATGTTGCATTGCCTTGCAGGTCAATGCAAAATGATTCTTCACTGTTACGAAACAATCAGGAGCCTGCATCAGAGCTTCCCACGAGAAAAATAAGTTTGCTAGGTAGACCTTTTGGACTTGGCTGGCGTGACAAGAACAGGGTAAATTTACTCACCAATTCTTCATCAGATTCTAACAATGCAGCTACAGTAGAACTTGCTTTATTTAAATATAGCATGTGGATGGGGTTACTTAAACAAGTATTTTCTTAGTGAAATCTACTATTTGTATGTTAAAAAAAATTGACACATTTGGGTTTCTTAGAAAAAACAAACTTTTATTGAGATTTAGTTTTTCAATTCAAATGTTACTACTAGGTTAAAAAGTAGTTTTTTCAAGTAACACAAGACAAGTACATTATATTACTGGAACCTTCTTACAACATACACGGTTCCAGCTGCCAGTTAACAAATAAGTAAGTTGCTATTTTTTGTTAAAGTCTTCTGTTAGACAGGTGAAAGGTGACTTAGTTAACCAAAAATTTGGGTCTTGGCTTGGTTGGCAACCACTATCCTTGGGGGTGAGTTGAGTATGACACTTCCTTACAATTTTATACAAAATCTTTTCA
Organism: Nepenthes gracilis; assembly: GCA_033239525.1. Taxonomy (NCBI): domain Eukaryota; kingdom Viridiplantae; phylum Streptophyta; class Magnoliopsida; order Caryophyllales; family Nepenthaceae; genus Nepenthes; species Nepenthes gracilis. The sequence continues at coordinate 22,058,965 of BSYO01000001.1, forward strand.
TGGGTACACCCCAATCCTTCAATCCAACACAATAAAACACAGAGAGTTCTTCGTAACCTCACTCAACCAAACAAAAACAAAGACACAATGATCTCTCACTCCGTTGTTCACTCTAGAGAGCTCTGCTAAATTCTCTCATCATGTCTAATATATAGTGGGTTCTCTGCGTGCAAGACATTGCTTATGATTAAAGCATGTGGTGCTGATACAAAATTACCTCTTAACCTCGGGATAATTTACCAATGAAATACAACTATAATGTTGATATTGTTCTATTTGAGTCCTTTGATGTAATTCACAAGGTGAGACCTTTTCCTATTTTCTCAATTTGCTTATTTGTGCTTCAAGAGCATTATTGTGAGGTAACTCAGTAATGTCATAGGCTGAACAGTGAGTACTCAATTCTATTACCATATGAACATTGTGCATATTTGAGCAAATATTTCCTAGAAAACAATAGGTAATTCAGTTCCAATTTGTTTGTCATGGTTTCAAAAACCCGAGTTTGAGACAAATAATGCATGCAGCACACACTGAAAAGTTAAAAAAATGATATATGACATTCAAGTCTGCTGTGCTATCAATCATGATTATGTTAAGGGATAATATTTGTTGATGGAAACGCTGTGATCATACATCTTTGATGTATTTTATGTCCAGTTTGGGGAGAAATATATACTTATCCAGTGGATTTTTCTGTTCAACATAAACTCCAATTACTGCAACAGGGAAAACCTTCTCACATCGAGGAGTCAAGTGACGTTAAACTTGTCGATAAGATGCAGAGTCCGACCGTTCAGCAAGAGGAAACAAACGGCCTTCAGGTTGAGGACAAACAATAAAAACTTGAACAGCCGATACAAACAGGTTAATGCAGCATTTGAACCGAGTTCCCTGGACAACTCTAGCTCCGCAACTCGGAGAAGCATGGAATCAGCATTCTCCAATCTCCAGCGGCTATATACTGAGCTCTTCGAACCTGGTACATCCATTTTCCATTGTGAGTTACATCGCAGTGATTACATTGTATAGGAGAAAAATAACAGTATAAATATGAGATGACCGTAGGAATTTTTTTTTCTTTTTTTTTTTGGGCGGGTGGGTGGATTTGCATTTCATCAATGTTTTTCTACTAATTGATTGAAATCTTAGCAATAATGAATATCTTTATAAAGCTTTATAAATCTTAGCGATAATGCATTTCATCAATCTCTTTACAAAACATGTATCCGGGTTGAATTAAGAGTGTTGCATGTTGCCTGCCACTATATCAAGGAAGCATTCCTTTTAAACTATTAGAACTGTAAAAGAGAACGTGGAGGGTTAGTTGAATTTGAAATTATCTTCAAAAATATAAGTCATGGTATTTATTATATTATAACCAATCAATGGTCACAAGTTTAAATCATAAAAACTTATTTATAATATCATCCATCAAGGTTAATTAATTCGGAAATCGTGCTTATTTTCCTCCAGTTTTGAATGGTAGTTCACCTTCACCTTTGCTACAAGCGTCCATGACTCAAATATTCTGGCTTGGGGAATAGCATATGTGGGCAAAATGCTTTGTTCTTGCTTTGAGATCTTCTTGATTTTTTAGGGTTGGCTGAAGATGTTTTTTGTCCTCTGAATATTTGTAGAAAATATATCTTATTTAGATCATATGAGCACTATCACCGACGTCATGCTGTGACAGGCTGTTGAGGTAGGCGCGAAGGACGTTCGGGCTTATATCGAGTTCTCCTAAGGAGCACGAACTAAGGCTGAATGAAGCCTTGTTGTAAGGTCATGAGTCTGTCCATGCGTGATGATCATGGTTGTCCACTAAATAAATGATAAAAATTATATTAAATAATTTAAATAATTATTTATATTCTATTATTTATTTTTGAACTTTTAGTTTTTAATTCTTGAGTGAATATAGAAGCCTATGAGAAGCTTCATTTATATGGTGGAGGTTTGACGAATATGGCTCAGAAACAAAGTTTATATGCACTCCTAGAAGGATATAGGGCTATCTATTTGTCTTGTAGGATGTACATGCATGGCATTCTGGATATGCAAATTAAGAATTCCATGAATATAAAATGTGGGAAATGCTAATAATGTTCTCAGTTTTCTTTTTTTTCTTTCTTTTTTTTAATTTATTCTTAACTTTTGTTGTACTTACTTTTTTACTCCAATTGAAAATATATCATGTCTGAAAATTTTCGAAAGTGAACTGAAGTGTATATTTTGAAGGCGTTCAATTTACGTTGTAGTTAAAATATGATAAATTTGATGGTTTTTTATAGTATGCATCTGATATTAAATAAAAGTTCATAATAAATTGGAAGAAAAAAATCATTTGATTTTAATTTTTTATCCCCGATAAATAATCGAGGCATGCTAGGAGTGGCGGACATGCGGAGAGGATGGTGGAGCTCGATGGGAAGATGGCAGCCAAGCATGATAAAAGTTTGAGGTGGCCGAGGAAGGAGGTGAGGCACCGTGGGAGGGAACTTTTTGAAGTGGCAGCTAGTGGCATGGAGGCATCGGCATTGTCTACACGCCATAGGCCACTGAGAACTAGTAGGCTGAGAGTAAATCTCTAAATAAAACAATGCTTAACCCCCTTCTATGGGGAGAGAATGTACGACCTATAAGAAAGCAAAATAAAATTGATTCAATCTCTTAAATTTTAACTGATTATTAAATAAAATAACTATTTGATTTGCTTTTATCTTCTCACCAAACAAAGACAAAGCACTTCTTCCAATAATCTTCGACACCCCTTAGGTATTCTCCAAAGCTCTTTTTCCATCCTTTAAAGAAGAGAATAATATGCTAATTGTTTTTAATATAGATAGAGCTTAGCACATTAATTTTGAGATAAAAGTTTTCTAGAAACAAGACTATTAACTAATAAACTATTTATCTATCCTGTCTTATAAGGGTGATACTTTTTCCTTATCAATGTGATTTCTTTTTGTTAGATGTTCTTTAAAACCTCTAGGAAAGTAACTCTTACTCTTTAGCCGTTTTCTACTTTCTTTTAACGACTAGTGCCTTTTCTCCTTATACCCTACATACATTCTATAAACAAGTAGGAAAGCACCAACACCACACCATACTTTTTCCCATTGAGTTGAAGACTTCTTGTGATACAAACCCTTGGCGGTAGTAGCCTTAACCTTACGATTACATCACTGTAACATTACCTCGTTGAACCACCGGTATTGTATATGGAAGATTTGTTGCAAGGGCGAATGGACGGTTACAGTAATGAAATGAAAGGGCTAGAAGTCATTGAAATTGCACAAATTACCAAACAAGAGGAAATTGCATTGTTGAGAACCTGTAGTTTTCCCAGGCCTCAACAATGTAAAGAAATTGCAGGCTGCGGTGCACTTGCCAGCCACCCTCAAAACCACAGGGAGAAACTACAATAGGTCACAACTCAAAACCATGGAAATGAACTCCGAGGGGATAAAACTTCATGAACCCGACAATACCTAAACCCCATGATATGGGTAATTCGTGTGTTAGACTACTCTTTTTTCACTTAAAAACAATTTATAGATTAGCTTGGCAGCAAAAAGCTGGCTACAGATCTCAGCACATATTACTTCCTGTCCCCTGCAGCAGTAAAAATGTGGCCAAAGAAAAGAATCCTCAAACCATTATTTCAATGAAACTCCACAGATAACTGGCTCATGCACCATGAACAAACTGTTCCTGTGATCTGCTGCAAGTGCTCTGTATGTAGATGCATCAAACAAATAAACAGCAATTCCAGGACAGGAAATTCAACAACTAAAAACAAAAATTATGTAAATCAATTAGAATTTTGAGGGTGAAAAAGAATATTTCAATTAGACAGCAGAGGCAGCCAAAGGAAAACATGCTATGCCACTAACTCCCATAATGCATAGTTTTCGACAACACTAGCACTTTCTGTCTTATCATAGGGTCTGGTTGATGGAGGACAGACACGAGAACTACGTGAAGTGGTACAGTTAGCTACATGTGGTCAATCCGACCATCGTCTTCGGTAATTCCATCCCCAGCATGCCTGCCACAAGTGTAAATGTAAGGGTTAAAGAATATTTCATTGCCTTACAATACACTATTACATCTTAAGCGTAGTCTTACTAGGGCTTTTTTTTAAAATTTTTTAAATCCTTCATTGCACTTCCAACGGTGAGGAGTTCATTTTGATAAATTGGACGACTATAATTATGACAATAAAATTTGTTAGCTCAATTTATGATACTAACCGTCCAAGTTGTCATGATAAAATCCTCACTATATGGAATATGAGAGAACTCTAACAGCCATATCTCAATTTTCCCACTTAATATCTGCTAATGACGGACAATATTTGAAACTTGATAGATCAATGGAACAAGTTGATAGAATTGCACCAACAGATTATCCACAACCACAAACATTTATATACAGCAATATGGATATATAATAGGAACCTGAATTCTCAAAAATCAAGCACCAACCAGAATCCTAAGGGCATTTGGGAGATTTCTGCGACTTGTCTAAACTAATCAGCCATCCAACCGCAAAAGAGATAAGTGTCAAAAGAACTAGTTTTACTCATAGAACAATGGAAAAGCCAAATATTGGTGGTGAAATGGCAGATACACATGCACCTAACAAGGTGAATCATAAAATGCCATTAATCTTTTGTCATCATGAACATCTACCCAATCAATGGACCCCAGGCAAGAACCTAAAAAGATGGCACGAGAAAGAGTGGTTAAAATGGGGGAGAGATTACATGAAAGCCATATAGCAAGCATTCAAGCTTGTCTCATTGAACTCCCAAACCAACACTATTATGGGAGGAAAATACAAAACACGAAGAGGATGACATCTCAATCGGCAACAAAGTCCTTAATGGACGAGGAACAAAAATATTACAGGAGATAGACATTTACATACACCTAGGAAAGTGCATTTTAGCATGCATTAGTCATATGTATTGGTCTTGTGTGACTCGGACCAAATCATTAAATGCCACAGCGCAGGTCCCCACAGATTAGGCTTCCCATTATGGGTAAAACTGATCAAGTGGCTCTAACATTAGGTTGATTAATCACAGTAGATAATTAACGAGGGTTTATGTAATACCAGAGTACTAATTATGATATTCTAATGACGTAGAAAAATTAACTTAATTAAGTAATTTGTTAAGAATAATTATAGATTTTAATAAGGAACTAAATATTGGACCGTAGTGGTTTGCACCTAAAGGCGCAAACATGAGTGTGTTTTAGGCAAGATCTTCGTGTTTGATATATGTATTAAGGGCACTCGTGATCATTTCTTCCAATCACTTCGTGCTTGATGCATGCCTAACTAGAATTGGCCTTCACACTTAATAGGCACATAATTGACGCACGTACGCTAATAGGAAAGAGGAAGAGAATGTGAAATGATTTTAAGTTAGTTTGGCAAAATATTTCAAGGCAAGTGTATTCCAAGCCCCATCTTTCACTTTGTTGCTAAATGTTTTGAAGTTCTTTTTCATTCTTAATTTGATTATGAGATTCATGTTCTAATGTTTCATGCATGTGATTTCTTGTATCCTTTTTTTGAATTCAACATGCATGCACGGCACATTTGATCATAAATTCTAAGATTTTGAAAGCTAGCGCCTAAATACATAAAATTTGTAGAGGAAACATGAAATTTATTGACTATATTGTCTTACATGTCCATTCTTATGCAAGAATTTTGATAAAGTGCTATACTACTGTTTAAGTCAAGCTATTTTGCTTCCAAATTCTAAATATGTATTCATTTTCATAAAATTTTCTTTTGTTTAAGCAAGAACGCAAGAACTATCATAGACAGTTGATGGAATATATTTAGACATGTCACTGTATATTATTTGCAAACGCATGCCATCATACTTAACATCCACTGGTAATAAAAGTGTCGTTTCTCATCGACTATTGGGTATAATATATAGTCATCCTATTCACAAATTCTAAATAATGGCATATGGGCCTGTCAATTGGGTAAATTACATAATCCAATCTTTGATGTTTTGAACACGTCTGTCAGGTTTATCATTGGCTCATGATTCATAGTTTTCTACATACATGTTAAATGAAATTTGCTTTCTTTTTATCCTTCATATTTTGTCATGTATTCCTACACACACACACAACACACATGCCTTATTGAGCTTTTAACGCATTTTTGCCAAATTCATCACATTTTAGATTAGTGGGCATGGAAGTCACTCAACAGGGAGTTGGACGGTTGGAGTTTTCCTAACATTTTACAAAAAGTTGTTCGATTTATCAACTTGTGGGCATGTATAACCGTAAAGGATACAATTTAGAACACTCTGTTATTGGTATGTTCTATATGTTGATACTTTAACACCTGATCCATCGATTTACGCTATGAAATTATAATTATTACATAATAGGACAATATTGGAAATAATTGCATAATGAAAAATTCTAAGAAAATCAAGTATTAGAGGTACGAGGACCAGCGCCGGAGTAATGCATGAGCGCATTTGAAGTAGAATTGCTGCACCTAATGTGCGTATAATGGGTGCTCATGCATGGGTTTGGTAGTATGGGTCACACTTGTTTGGGAGAGGTGCTCATGTGTGGATTGAATAGTATAAGTCGTCCTTGTGTGCGAGTTGTGCGTGCCAACGCTTGGCCCCTGTGCCTGGTGTACTCTTGACTAGCAAATGTGTGTTAATGTTCTTATATAAGGCCCTTTGTGAAACTTTTGGGCATTTTCAGGCAAGAAGAGGCGAGAAGAAAGGAAGGAAAAGTGAAGAAAGTTGGTTTCAAGGCAATTTTGTGTTAGATCGAATTAATATAAGGTTCAAGACAGGAGTATCTAAACCCTTTTCTTTGTTTATTATTGAAATCTCTTGATTTATCTTTAATTATATGTACATACATGTGTCCCCATTTTGTCTCTCTTGAATATATCTTGCATCCATGTCTCTTTATTGAATATTTAGACATTTTTGAAGGCTTGTGCCTACATTTAAAATATTTGTTTCAAAATCATGAAGCTGTGCCTATTTGACATTGCATGTGATCTTATGCAAGTATTTTAATGAAATGCTCTACTTTTAAATTTGTAAATATTTTTCCCCATATTTGAAAAAAATTCATATATTTTTTTTTTTTCATGTGAAGCTTGCCAATTTAACAAACATCATTGAGTGACATTTCCTTTTAGAAGTATTAGTTGTGTCTCTAAATTGTTTGAGTTAGTCCACTCCAATATATAAGACCAGTTCATATTTCCATATATATTTCAATATTTTATCATTTTTGTGGATAATTTTTCTCATATGACTTGGATCAATATATATTTGATGAAAACTCACTCTAAGTTACTATCTATATTCTAATTGCTTCTTGCCCAAATTAAAACTCATTTCAAGCACAAAATTCGAATTCTAAGCTCCAATAATGTTTAAGAATATGCTTTTACCTCACTTCTAAAGGCATTTCTCATCAAACTTCGTGTGTATATCCTTCTTAATAAAATGGGATTGTTGAACATAAAAATTGTTACTTGCTAGAAGTTACTAGACCCCTTATATGTCACATGCATGTCCTCAAATAGTTTGGGTTGATGTTGTTCTAAATCATATGCCATCCTATATTTTGTATGGAGCCTCATCTTTTTCTCTCCTTTTTTCATCCTCATTGCCCTTTTTGCTACCTATAATAGTTTTTGGGTGCGTGTCCTATGTTTAGAGGCTTGGCCCCAGTTCTGACAAGCTAGATCCTTGATCTACAAAATATGTATTTCTTGATTACTCTCACACACAAAGGTTATCGATCTTATAACCATCACTTAAACTTTATACTGTAAGTGCAGATATCACATTTGATGAATCCACATCATAATTCTCAAAAGAGCCTCATGTGGATTCCCATGCTCTATTATCTATTCCCTATTTTCAAACGGTTCCTCTTCCAACCCGGAAGTACCTCCATCTATCATCAACTCTTCTCCTCCCATTGATTAACCTATCCAATTACACTCTCACACATAATGTCATGATCAGCCTAACCTCTACAGATTTGTATTCAACAACTGTCTATTTTTATGCCCCTACCGATCTCTTTGCTGCCTATATATTCTACACATACAAATTTTGAGTCTCTACCAATTACTATTCGTAAAGATAAAGGTAAGTATGTCATAACATCCTATTATCAAATATGCCTATGTTGATTCCCGGTTGCCTTCCTTGTATTTCACATCTCAACCTTCTGTCATGATTATCCCTATGGCAGTAAAAGATGTGTCATCTAATCCTAGGCGGAGGAAAGCCATGGAATTGGAAATGGCATCCCTACATAAAAATAAAACATTGGAGCTTGTTCCTTTACCTCGTGACACTTGCACTGTTGGTAGCAAGTTGGTTTACTAAACTTAATTTAGAAGGGTCTATTGACCACCTGAAAACCAATTAAATGCTAAGACTATATGGCTACAAGCAAACCTTTGGTATTAACTACCATGAAGCTTTCTCACTTATTGCTAAGATGTACTCAATTTGGGTTCTTATTTCCATTGTCGCTAACCTTGATTGTCCCCTCTTTTGATTGGATGTTCAAAATGCATTTGTTAATGGTAACTTGCTCGAAAAAACTAACATGGAGCAACCTCTAGGGTTTGTAGCTTAGGAAGAGTACAAGAATAATGCTTGTGAATTGAAGAAGGCATTTTATTGACTAAAGCAGTCCACCAGCCTGCAATTTGGGAAGATTACAGAGGTTATCCTTGAATTTGGCCTAAAACATTGTCACAAGGACAATTCAGTATTTCATGCATGGAGAATATAGGCTATACTATATTTGTAAACAATATTGATATTGTTACCACTAGAAATGATGCAGATGTGATTGCGCGCCTAAATTAGCTCTTACAACAATGATTTTAAATAAAAGAACTAGGAAAGCTTCATTACTTTCTAAGGATAGAAGTTGTCGGATCTTGCAAAAATGTAAATCTATCCAAATAGGGACTATGTACTTGATTTATTGCACGAGACTGACCTTCTTGGTAATTGTCCAATATACACTCCCATGGACCCTAATCTAAATTTCCTAAAGGATGAATGACAATTGTTTGAAGATTTACGTCAATACCATCATCGGGTTAAAAAGCTGAATCATCTTACTATTAAAATACATAATATTTCATATATAGTCTGTATGATGAGTTAGTTTTATAGAAGCTCTTTGAATCCCCACTAGAAAGCTATTACACTCATCATTAAATATCTAAAGGCTCAACACGTGAAATATTATGAAATATTATACAGAACAAACATCATACCTTCACCGGTGGTAACTTATTTTGTGGAAACGTAAAAAGCAAATCATAGCAGCAATATTAAAAGTAGAAAAAGAATATAGTGTGATGGATCATACTGTGAGTAAACTCACACGGTTACAACATTTTCTTCAGGAAATTTGATTTTCTCCTCCCATTCCAATACCTATTTTTATGGTCATCAAGCTACAACACATATAGCGTTTAATCCAATATTTCATAATAGAACCAAGCATATCGAAATTGATTGTCATTTTATTCGAGAGAAAATTGTCAATGGTGGTATATATATGTCATTCATAAAGTCAAGAAAATCAACTCGCCAATATGATCACAATCTCTTAGGGGTAAGCAGTTGAATTTCATATGTTCTAAGCTAGGTTTAAATATTTATACGCTATCTTGAGGGGGAGTATTAAGGAAATAAGCAAGATCGGAAAAATATCAATTGGAGTAAATAAGGGGAAGCGCAATAAGTAATATTGTGTTTAGAGTAAATCAATAAGAAGAATTATTTTGTTTAATTCAATCTCCTTTATTTATGTATTCCTTTCCTTTATTGTAAGATGTAGTTATTCTATACAATGAAGTGAAAGGGGAAGGAAGTAATACAACTTCCACTTTCCACATTCATACAAACCCTAATTCAGCTGATATTAAGGGTGGAAGACAATTTTGAATAGCCTTCAAGAACTACTTAGAGAGACACCTCTTCAAAGGCATTGAAAGAAGCGATTAATAACTATTCCTGCTGTATTGGAGGTGGCATCGATATGGTTACAACTCCTAGTTAAAGGAATTCATGAAGTTATCGGGGAGATTGACAAGGAAAATGCAAGAGTTGTCATATTTTATTCAAGCAACAAATCCGGAAGTCTTTGAAAGAAGCAGTGTTTACCAGGTCTATTCATGAGACATTGCCTCTTTTTTCCCCTTCTACATTTTTTTTTTTTTTTTTGGGGGTTGTTGGGATAGTGAAGACAAACAGCCTATCCAAAAATCATTTCAGATCATGTTCCATAGTGCAGGAAACAGAGGTGCTGGAAACTTTGACAAACTCTTTCGTTTCTATAAACAAGGGGGCTACTGACGGATTCTTTTGCTGATGTCCTGGAAAAAAGGTGGAACACAGGATGCAGGCAAAGACCTAGTTACATCCTTGCGAAGAATTATCTCATCTGAACAGAAACTAAAGAGGCAGAAGAGAGAGGATGTTGCGCAACTCCAACAGAAAAAGCAGCAAGCACTGACTGAGATTTGAGAGTTTACACGGGCAGGGGATTAGGGAGGTAGTATTACCTTATCATTAAAAAATTGAGGTCTGAACTACAAAGAGATTTTAAGAGGCTAAAATAAAATGCAAAAATTAGCTGGAGACAGAAATCAATGAGTTAATGGTTGAAGGAAGGGATTGTCAAATGTACTTCTTTCAGAGACTAGCAAATAATTATCTGAGATAAAATGCTATACCTCATCTTAAGGTCAGGAATTCATCACTAATGCACATCAAAGAAAAAAGTTGTGAATTTTTACAAATATATAACCTGAAATGTTACATAGAAGGCTTAAGCTGGACTGAACAATTTTTTCCAGGATTGGCAATAAAATGCAACTTTCTGGAAGCCTGTCAGCCATTTCTGAAGAAGAGTTACGGAAGCTGTTAAAGGACCCAAAAAAGATTTCTTGAGTTTCTTATAAGATGATACAGTAATACTACTATTCTCATGAGGGGGGGGGAACTGAAAAGGTGATCACTCCTCCCAAAGAACAAAGGTACAAAATGTAAGGTCCTTTTCTGTTGTAAAAAAATAACTGTTTCTGAAAATTTTCCCCAAAAAAATCAGAAAAAATATTTTTTAATCTGGCCATTTTCCATTTGAAAAACCTTAAAACAAAGTTTTCTAGTTTTCAACTTTGTACTGAATTTCGGATATGCCTCACTCATTATCAAATAATCACTTATTCACAAGCCTTGTATAAAAAGTAAGAAGCATCAAAGTGACCTTGTTTAGAACTTTTCACCAGTAAAAAATGACAATAATTAATTGTTTGTTTGAATGCCTTCTTCAGTGAGTTCTCCTTTGTTTAAATAGGAAAAAACCTTGTCCTCATACATTCTAATTACAATCAATTAGGATCAATCAATATCTTGTAATTAAATCCCTAACTTAATTATACCTAATTACAATCAATTAAGGTTTCCTAGATAAGGAAAGTAAATAATATATATTATGAACAATTTAATTATGGTTAACATTTCCCCTCAAATAGATGCTAATTGATGATGCAACATCAATTTGGTGATCATGAACTAATACCATTGTCGAGTTAGAACTTTGGTAAACATCAACGGTTTGAAGGTGGGTAGAAATGTGGAAGAGTAATCATATTTTGGTCGAATGCTTTACAAATGTAGTGGCAGTCTACTTCAATATGATTTTTACGCTCATGAAAGCTAAATTGGAGGCAATTTGAATAGTATTAATATTATCAGCATGTAGTAGAGTAGGATGTAGCTGAAAAATGCCAAGTTCACCCAATAGACCTTAAAGCCATATGATCTTAGAAGAAGCGGAGGACATAGCGCAATACTTAGATTTGATAGAAGACTTTGAGATGCAGTCTTACTTCTTACTTTTCCATGATATAAGGGCATCATCAAGAAACATAGACCAACCAGCAATTGAACGGCAAGTATCAGTACATCTAGCTCAATCAGTATCATTGAAACTCGTCAACTATAAAGATCCCGATGGAAAGAATAACCCTTGAACAAAATTTATCTTTCAAATAACGTATGATACGTCGCATAGAAACTAGGTGTGAATGCCGTGGTGTCAGCATAAACTAATTAGCATGCTGAACAGAAAAAGAGATGTATGAAACGGTAACAGTCAAATAGTTCAAGTAGCCTATACAAAGATGGATTAGAAAATAATTCATCCTCCTGTTTAAGCTTCAAATTTACCTCCGTAAGAGTAGGGATTGAGTTTCTAGGTTAAAGAATGACTAAGAAAATAATCTCTTGAGTATACTTGAGAGGATGCAAAAGTCTCCTAGTAGAGGTCATATGCACCAAGGCCAAGAAAATTCTGTAGCAGACCAAAATCTTTCATATGAAATGAAGTCTTGAAATGTTGCTATAGTTGTGCAATTAACTAAGGATCAAAACCTTGTTATGACAATGCCATCCACATATACAAGGAGCATAAAAACCTAGTAGTCGTGTGCCTTAAAAATAAAGAGGAATCATACCTTGAATAAATTTGAAATCAAAAATAGTGCAAAATTTCCCAAAACATGAGCGTTGTGCCTGTTTTAGACCTTACGAAGATCATTTTAAACTACAAACCTTTGAGATGAAGTGAGCAAACATGACAGGAGGAGTCATATATATTTCTTCCATGAGGTCCTCATGTAGAAATACATTTTCTACATCCATCTATTGAAGATACCAACCTTTAGATGCAACAATAGCAATAATAGTTCGGATGGCAATCATTTTGGCCACATGTGAAAAAGTCTTATCATATTCGAGACTATATTCTTGTGGATTCTCAAGAGCCACTGGACCGAAGCTTGACGGTATAAACATATTTGCACCCAATAGGCTTTACCTTATCAAGACAAGTACTAAAGCCAAGGTAAAATTATCCTGAAAAGCCTAAAGTTCTTTTTGCATAGCTTGTTGCCAACATCGAGTGGAAGCCTGAGAGTAGGACGAAGGTATAGAAGCAGTATCTAAGGTTGCCTAAAGGGCTGTATGAGAGAAACTCTTTTGTCATTTATTCATGTTTGGCTGAATCCTCTATTTTATTGAAACCTAACACAACTTTATTTTTTGTTTATGCAATTAACCCCAACTACTAATATAGTTTGCATATAAAACTATGTATTAATCCTACGTTGACAAATTGATGCGTTGTAACAACTATTTAAAGATCAACTTGTGAAAATGGATACCTTTCTAACAAAAGAAAATGAATAGGTCTTCCAAGACAACTATAACAATCAACTAGTATAAAAAGAAACGAAAACTGAAAACCAGAAAATAGTTTTCACAACTAGACATGCCATAAAAGTTTTCAATCACTTAGCCTGCTGAAAACTTCATGCAAGGTATTGGCATAAAGACTCAAGAAAGTGTTGCCAGATTTTCACACAGAACTAGATGGCTCTTGTACCAGTTTATCTTGAATTTTGAAACTTCTCAACTTTGAAGCCACAAGCCAAGCCAATAAGGCGGCTCTACCACAACTGAGCTTCTTGAAACTGTATGCAAGATCCTGGCAATGGGATTGGCATCAAGACTCAAGAAAGTGCTGCCAGATAATTGCGTAGACCTAGATGGATTTTGTACCTTCGTATCCTGACTTTTGAAACAATTTCACTACTTAAGAAGCTCAAGCTAGTCTAAATGGGATTCAACCACAAATAGCTTTTGGCTTCCCCCAAATTAGAAGAGAGCATCCAAAAGGCTTCTGGTAAACTACAATTTTGAGCTTCTACGAACAAATCATTTAAGAAGATAAAACTGACACTCAAGAATTTCTTTTATAATAAAAAGCATCTTACTATGCAAATAACAACAATTTTGCATACTATTGAGCCAAACCAAACAAAATGTTCGTAAGTGACAGACAGATCCTATTGAGCCAAACCAAACAAAATGAGAACATGGATGCCACAATGAAAACTTGGCAGCCGTGCTTGCCAGTTGAGCTCAACTGGGAATTTTTTATTATTTTATTTAATTTTATTTGGGAGGGGGACTTCTCACTGTCATTCTATGGGCTGATTCACCAAAGGAGAGAGCAATTTTTCTATTTGCATAAATGTTTCAAGGACGAAGCATGAAGAAACAACAATTGACCCTTCAATTTATTGTCCAGTGACAAGAAGTCAAGCAGCTTCCTGTTTGCAGTACCAGGCATACAATGGGTGCATCCTCAAAAGGATGTAAAGGACAAAAGGATTCTTTGTATAGTCATGTGACAGATGGCTCTGTTAGAGCTCTGGTTCAGCATTTGGAAGAAAGAAACAAAGTCAGGACACAAGAAAAGCTTAATCCAAAGTCAAAGCAACTGCTACGAAGAACCAATAAATATGGAATCAAGGAACTTCACAGGATACAAGTTTTTCTCTATAGAATCTTACAGACAAGTTAAAAATAGAAGTTCTATCATTCCTCTAAGAGAAAATCTTCCCAGTTATTCGAATCTGTTCAGCCTTCGCTTATGTTGTACATTGGATTACAAATCCAGTGTGTTATTTTCCTTCCGAGTAAAATTAGTAGTGCTTGAAATCATTAAAAGTGACATTAACCCATAAGATTTTAAAGCATTTTTTTAAAAACCAACCAACCAATCAATTAGGGAGGGCACATAGAGCACAAAATAGAAAATCTTTCCAGAGGTTCAGAAACAAACCGCCAAGAAGTCGTTAGATTCCGAGCTTTTCTATCCAATTGTAGGTTTTCCAATGCAGCCGAAGCCCGAATCACATCTTCTGGGAGTTCATCACTATCATATCTCCAGTTGTACTCATCCTTCCTGTAACTAGACATAGAGGACCCTGCCCTCCTATCTGGATTTATTGAAGAACCAGAAGAAAATAATCACTAACAAGCAAATGAAAAGAATGGAAAAGTACTCAGAATGAGATTCATTGCTTACCAGAAGTCTGGAAAGCTGGAAGGGGTCTGCCAAAAGTGCGCACACAAAGCAAAACACAACAACAATTGGTGAAATAGGAAGGAAGAGCATAGGCATGGCAAAGATAAACATGGTGCAGAGAGGGAGGGGGGCATTTCTCACCTCCCTAAAGGAGTTAAGCCTCCTGCAACAGATGGTGATGGTCTTCGTACATTGCGGGACTCAAAGTTTGATACTGTCTCATTTTCTAAGGAGGGCAATCTCCTTCCACTACCTCTAGCTTGGGACAAGTTCTGCAGAAGACAATTTAGACGAACGAAAAATCACTCAGAAAAAAAAAATATGGCAGTTAAATTATTCAAATTCACCAAACTATTGAGAAAAACAGAAACATGGAATCACATTTTCACATGCAACCAAACCTAACTATTGAAACAATAATAATAGAAATAGTACATACAATCAAGACATCTCTTCCGCATGTATCAGCAGCAATCTAAGAGTTGTAGACCAGTCAAGCTACCAGGTACAAGAACCCAGCATTGAGAAGGGAAACATACACACATTTCAAGATAAATATTTTTGTAATCAAAGGCCAGTTTATTTCTTTGATAATCCAACCCCAAAGCTCCCTGTTTTCTTTAATCCTTTAGAGTCTTGAAATTGAAACCACTCCATATCCATATGCCCATTGATCTCCCACATCAATTCAAAAATACATGAAAATATAGGACAATATTTAAAATATTGACAAATATACATCGTTATAGGGCTCCCAAAATCAAAATTTTTCGATATATTGATCGATTTTTTGCTGATGCATCGACCGATATTTGCCTATTATTTTACGATTCTCAGAACTTTTTTTCTTCAAATATATCCAAAACCAATATATATGGTCTAATATATCTAATACTAATATAGCCGCGACTGATACAGATACTAATACTAATATTTTTAATCAAATAAAACAGAAGGGCTCCACCAAACAAACGATGTACCCACTATGATCTCAATCCCCAATACTAAGAAGAACCTACAAAGAAGCTAGCTATAAAGTCAAAGAAAGAATTATAAACTGGACAAGATATTTCAAAATTTCTAGGCTCCATGAGTATAAGGTAATTTTTTCTAAAATGAATTCAGGTGCTGGATAAAGTGGTTCCTAATCAATAATGACCAGAAATGTAAAAGTAATAATGGCTATATAGTCAGGTTGGACCCACCTTTCTAAATAAAGGAAACATAATGGTTATATTGTCAGGTGATATTGCCATCAACAATGACAAGATGGCCAGATAGTTTGCCATCTTGTAAAAATTTATTTAGAAACTAAATTTTTTACATCCTTTTAAAAAACATCTTTGGCTACTTGCGGTCGATACGAAATGAAAATTTCTTATTGTATAAATCACCTTGAAATTTTGAAATATATAAAACAATGGATAAAATTTTCTTTTTAATAGTTGAATAATTTTTTGATGGTCCGAGCCAAAGGTCTAAATGAAAACGTATGATTTGAGTGTCCTGTGGTGGACTCAATTATTGCTCAAGGATGCCCCCATAACCAATATCAGAGGCATCAGTTTCGATTATAAGATTGTCTAGTGGGTTGAGGTACACCTAAACATGGGAGATGTTGAACATGATGCTTAAGTTGTCTTACTATCTGTGTATGCTTCTTTGACCAGGGAAGCGGGTTCTTATGGACCCTTTGGTATATAAAGGCCTACAAGTTTGTCTAAATTTCGAAATAAAGTCGGCTATATTATTTAAACATTAAAAAAAATCTTTGAAGTTGATTTTTAACTTTGATTTCATATGGGAACTTGGTTGCAGATTCTATGGATCTTTGAATAGAGGTTATAGTATAATGATATATGTTAAAACCTAAAAGTCGTACTTTTATTTGGAAAAATCTTACTTTGGTAGAGGAAACTACTAAACCATTTTGTTTAATAACATTTAAAAATTGATGTAATTATTTGAAATGTTGATATATTATTTTTTGAAAATACTAATACATCATTATATACAATTATGAATTATAAGGATTAAAGATTTGGTTCATAATATTTTGAAATTCAAATGGAGCATTCTTAAGCCCAAAAGACATTACATTCAATTCATAATTCCTAAAGAGGACTGTAAATATCACTTTATATCTATCTTGCCCAAATCCAAATTTCATATTGAATTTGGAAAAAATATTTGCATTATATAATCGATTGATTAAATCTTTTTTATTCGGTATAAGATATCTAATCCATTGAAGTACTTTATTAAGGGGTTTATAATTGACAACTAATTGTGGAACACCTCTTTATATTTTTGCTCCATGGTGATTTGGAAGGTCTAATTAGGCTTTTGTCTAACAAGTCATTAATTTTCTTTTTATAGTTTTCTAATAATTCTTGATTGATTTGGATTGGCCTTATCTTGGTAAGTATCTCTGATTAGAGAAAATCTTTTTCATACGATAGACTGACTTGATGTTGTTTTCTGTCCCAAAATACATTTGTGAGTTGTGAACATACTTCTTTTTCAAAGGTTTGTTGGATATTCTTGTTTTTTTTTTTTTTTTATTTGCATGTATAGTTGAGTGTTGTCATTGCTGTGCTATTTTTGCTAATTCAATTTCTACCTATAGGTATTAGATTTGTTTTTCTTTTTTGGTTATTAGATTAATTTATTTGTAAATAGATGCAGCTTATAATTCTTGAATTTCTCATTGTAAATTAAAGGTTCTTCAAACTCTTTACCTAATTTTTTGACAAGAGAATTTTTACAGGGACACCATATCACCAAAACATAACAACAAAACCAAACCTTTTCAAGGACCCTCTACGTCAGTTAAACAATCTGCCAAGGATTATGCAATGCCCATACCACAAAAAATCCATTCCTATATCCAACCAGTTCGCCACCCTTCGTGATTATCCACCATTGGCATTTAAAGATGCTATCCAAACCTAAAAACATGATCAAGCTTCCACATCCTCCCCTTCAACCAAATCTGCAGAGCCATCATCGAACTATGTCACTAAAGCTCTTGCAACACACATAGCCATGTAGAATGTTTTATGATATGTTAGCAATCACTAGTAGAATGTTTTATGATAATTGCATATATAATACAAATAATATAGCAAAAACTCAGCAATATTGTGAATTGATCCCGATTGATTTAGGATTTATTGAGCTTAAACACCACCGTAATCCTCAAGATAATTCCATTGTATATTCTATCTGTAAAATAATGCAAATCCGTCACCCTAATGATATTGCTCTCAAAATCAGAGGAACTAAACCTTTTTCGGTCAATTAATATCCTACTAGATATAATTACCAAGATTACAAAGATGCATAATATAATGAGTTCTACCTTTGTTCCTACAGCCATTCTTGTTTTATTAAATTTGACAAATCATGTCCCAGAACTTTACCCAATTGGTTTACGGAATGGTGGTTATATTTTAGCCCTATTCTTGCTATTTATTTGCCAAATATTGAAGAATCTCACTATACTACAAAACATTATGCACAGATGTTCTTATTACAAAAAAATATGTTTTCGTATTGACTATGAAATCCCATGAATTATGGCCTAGGCCTTCACTTGTCAACAATATTATGAAGGAACACAATTATCAATTGTTTGTGAATTCAAAGTCAAATGGTGGAAAAAGTTTGATCACTCCAAAATCACACCTGCCATTATTCAATCCCATTTTCAACAACTTGCCACAATGAAGAAGACTATCAAAGTGGTATCACAGCAACTGCCTCCACCTCAGGCACCTACACCAACTCCAACAATTACCACATCTAATCCACCAGCACCACCAGAGCCAACCTTGCCAACAACAGCTATTCCTCCAGTGCCTCATCAAATCTCCTACACCATCAGTATCATCAAAGAAATCATATACGAATTATTCAAAGATGACAAAAACATGTGTAATAACTTAACTTCTTTATTATTGAGTGATTCTGAAGAACCCGATTATCTAACTGACAATGAAGAAGATCAAGTCCATGAAATACAAGAAAATGAGTCAAGTAACTCTTCTTCCAATACAAAATCAGATCAAGAAGAGCCTAATGACACATAACATTTGTGCGATTGTAAATTATAGTAACTAAATACGCTAAGATCAAAAGATGAAAAAAAAATTTTTTTAATCAATATTACAGACAAAATTGAAGACCTTGTAATCAAACAACAATATTATCTAATGCTAAAAAATTTATTAACTTAGAAAAAAAAAACATGAAAGCCCTGAACCTTTCAGTTTGGCAAAAGTGTTTGAAAAATATCCATCTCAATCATTATTCAAACAAGTAACTACCAGCAACTTACAAAATAAGATTAAACAATTAAAAACTAGAATTAAAGACTTAAGAAGCCAGTTATAAGAACAAAAATTTAATAAATTATAATTAGACACAAGATTAATATTACTTGAATAAAAAATACTTACACTAGGCGCAACTGAAACATCGGCTTCTCAACCGACAACCCAAGAAAACCAACCACAGAGCGAAGAACAATATCTCCAACTAATTACCAAAACAAATTTTCAGAGATGTTACTACCAAATTACATTGGTCATCAACAATGAATTTCATTTCAAATTAATGGCATTACTAAATATACGAGCAAATTAAAATTGTATCCAAGAATAATTAATACCTACCAAATATTATCAAGAAAATAATAGAAAAATTATATACAGTAAGTGGTTTCAGATTAAATATCAACTATAAATTAACTAACGCTGTAATTTGTAATCAAGGACACTGTTTTAGATCCACCTTTATTCTAATTAAATATTTGCAACAAGACATTATTTTCAGAACCCCATTCTTTACTCAAATTTATCCATTCACTGCATCTGCTGATGGGATATCCACTCAAATGTTGGGTAACTCTGTTCTCTTTCCTTTTATTCATCCGATCAAACAATGAGAAATACCTATAAATAGGAAGTCTTATTGGGCTGAATTAGAGGGCTCTTTAGTAAGATAATTCACTGCTCTTGTTAACTATGTCGCTTATGCTTCTGAAGAGAGATTTGCCCATGGAGATCACTTATAACCAACCAGCTTTCAAACATAGGAAGGAAAGAAAAAATAGCTTAGTTTTATGGTCAGCAAACATCATTTCTCCCTCCTCACAGAATAATTCCTATGTTGATTTATCTTCTATTGCTTAACGTCCACTTACGAATGTATTCATAGACATAAACAAGGCTCCTGTATTGTGAATATGAGGAGGACAATCTTGTACTGTCAGTCACTAGTGGCAGGACAAGGAAAAAACAAACAAACAAACAAACAAAGATTCCATCTTCACCCTCTTCCTCTAATAATAGCAGCCCTATGGGCAAGAAATAGATTTTAATTCTTTCAAAGATTAATAAAGCATAGCTCAAAATCTAAAACTTGTTCAGTACCAGCCTCAGTGCTCCGTCTACATTACTTTTTCGGTTAAGTCGTCAACATAATTATCACCAAGTCCAATCCAGAAACACCACTCAGAGCAAGATATTTTTCAGACTGGCACTGTACCAGGTCAAATGAACACATCCAATGCCCATAAGGAGGACACAATTATGCAAATTGCAATCTGCAGACATTAATGAGCAGCACCCTCTTAAACAATCTATTTGTTTGCCCCTGTCAACCACTGGCATTACAGCACCAATATACATACATGTGTGTGTGCATGCACATGCATTCATCCATATGTGAGTGCCAAATCCATTTTGAGCCTAATCCAGTTTACATGTTCATCATTTGAAAAGGATTTTGAATCCATCATTCCATGTGTTGCAAGTCATAAAACATAAATCCTGATTACTGATCTAGGCAACCCGCTAAAATAATTCACAAGATGCTTGATCTTGAAAACTCAACTGCAGAACATAATGCATTGCTAATGATCTCTCAGCAAGTCCACAACTTGATGCAGTGTGGATCTTACTTTCACAAATATCCTCAAAAACACAAAGGTCGAGCCAACTAAACTTTAAGGCAATACAGTAAATTTGCCCCACATGAAAAGATAAGTTATAACTGTAGATCCCAGACACCATTCACAAACCACATAGATACAGGGAAGAACAGCCCACTGTATTAGTCCTCATTGTTAATACTATCAGTAGGAGTTACAAGCAGCTCATTATAGCAAAATAAAATCTCCAAAAGACACCAATATTTTCTTTTCTTTAAAAATATCTTTCTGATCTGCAACATCTCAGATTTCTCAGCCAAATATTTGCATATAATTAATATTTTTGAGACAAATCCAGGTAGTAAAAGTGAAAACTAACACTAGTAAGTCTTGGTAACACTTTCACCAATTATTTTGTACCCTTTCAAAAAATTGAGTTCCTTTGATTTCTTTCTAAAAATGACTTCTCCAGAAATGTGCTGCATAATTCAATGCAGTTACCTCAAGCAAGGTTTATGCCTACTCCAATTTCCACAGTACTATCAAAAACCAAGATAAGAATAATGTCAGTTTTCCTGACAATGTGGCATCTTTGCAGTCCTAACTAATTTCAGCAAATAACTAGTTCTCTTGCCAGAACTAATCCAAGTATTTCTGCTGAAACAGTTATGTTCTTGATTAACATTCACTCATGACCTGTTCTGCACAACCCTTGCTCATGATCTGGCCTTCCTACCCTCAGTTGCAAAAATGCAAGTCACTTATAATTTTTTTTTTTTATTCACTGAAGTATACATACAATTTTGGTCACTTGGCCATATCAAAAAGATGTTAGGCAAATTGTTCTCAATGTAGTGTGTTCTCTTCAGCCACTACAAAAGTGGGGGCCACTGCAGTAGAAGTTCAGTAAATTGTTCCTAATTAATTCAATCATCTGCCACAATCCTGAGATGCCATCAGTAACCTACATGTTAAGCATTTGTACAGCAAAAAAAACTACAGTGTGCTACAATAATTCAAAGCACCAACTCAGCCAATATTTGCCTCATGCACCCACGTTTGTAATACCCCCACTAACAAGGGACATATGGAAATCTTTGACGCTACTTACCAAGACATCCCACATGTCGATTTGTTTCTTTCCCTGACTGCCTCTCCATTTAGAGTTCTCCTCCATCAAATGAGAGAAATCTTTCCCTTGTTATAATCTAAATTACAATCAATCAATATCCCTTAACTACATGCTTACAGCCCTAAACATAATCCTCCCTAATCACACGCAAACAGTGTCTTCTAAACAAGGCAACTAAATATTATGAAATATCGTACATTCAATATGGTTGACCTCTGCCCTTAAATTGACATTAGTCGATTAGTAAGCATCAACTTGTCAATCATTGATTGATATCCTTGTCATGATACAGTCTTGGTTAAAACATCAGTCATCTGAAGTTTGGTGGAAATGTGTGGAAGAATAATCTTATGTTGATCAAATTCTTCGCGAATAGAGTAGCAGGCTACTTCAATATGCTTTCTACGTTCATGAAAGATCAAACTAAAAGCAATTTTAATAGCACCAATATTTTCAATATGAATTGGAATAGGACTAAGCTAAAAAATGCCAAGTTCGCCCAATAAACCCCTAAGACACACGATCTCAGAGCAAGCAAAGCATGTAACACAATACTCAACCTCAGTGGATGACTTCAAAATTCAGTCTCTCTTTTCTCTCTTCCTAACAGTAATAGCAGTATCAAGAAGCATGTACCAACCAATATTGAATGATGAGTATCTGTACATCTAGCCCAATCACCATCACTAAAGCTCATCAATTATAAAGAGGACTCTATAGAACAGAATAACTCTCGACCAAAAGTATTTTTCAAATAAAAAA
Source organism: Nepenthes gracilis (assembly GCA_033239525.1). NCBI lineage: Eukaryota > Viridiplantae > Streptophyta > Magnoliopsida > Caryophyllales > Nepenthaceae > Nepenthes > Nepenthes gracilis. Next base: position 22,081,811 of record BSYO01000001.1, read on the forward strand.
AAAAATGTTGTACTGTATCCAAGTGTGGATATCTAGGTGCCTGCATAAACTAACTGATTTGCTAGACTATTAAAAGAAATATATGGTCCAGTAAACATCAAAAAGCTCAAATTGTCAACAAGCTATCTATATATAGATGGATTAGATAATACATCGCCCTCTTCTTGTTTGAGCTTCAGATTTACCTCCACATGTGCAAGGAAAAGGAAAGAATTTTCAAATTAAAGACCAGCCAAAATAATGTCTCTTGTGTTTACATGTGTTGATGCAAAAATTTGTCAGTAGGATTAAAAATTTGAGATGCACTTGAAGACTAAGAAAATACCATAACAAATCAAGATCTTATACATGAAATGAATTCTTGTGATGCCTTTGTAGTTGCTCAATTAATTTAGGATCAAACCAAGTTATGGCAATATCATCCATAGAGACCAAAAGCATAATAATCCAAACATTAGTCTTTCTTAGAAAGAGAAAGAAATCTTATTAGCTTTGAGTAAATTTAAAATTGACAAGAGTGGTGTGAAATTTCTCAAACCATGATGCAAAGCCTATTTAATCCCACATAGACCGGTTCAACGGAAACCCCAAAGGTGAATTGTATGAACATGACTAAAAGAAGAATCGTGTAATTTCTTCATTTAGATCCTCATATAGAAATACATTCTTCAAAGTCACCTGTCAAATAAACCAACCTTTGGAGGTAGCAATAGCAGCAATGGTTTGCACTGTATCATTTTGGCTATTGGTGTGAAGGTCTTGTAGGCAAGGCCATATTCTTATCAATCCCTAAGAGCCACTAGACGCACCCTATACTTGTTTAACATACCAGTGAGCCATAGTTTGATAGTGCATATGCATTTGCAGCCAATAGGCTTTACCCTATTGGTACAAGATACTATATCAGCAATATTTGTCTAGCAGATCCCCCTTTTTAGTACCTATTATTTCAATTCCCATGTATGATTTTCTAGAAAAGTCTAAAGCTCTACTTATATAGCTCACTGTCAAAATACTTGAGTAGAATCCTGAGAATAAGACAAAAGTGAATGATTAGCATCTAGGGTGCCTAAGAGAAGTGTGAGAAAAAATATACCTATCGGGAGGACAAGTAATTTAAGCTATCGAGGTTTAGGTGCAATGGTAGCATGGCCAATTCAGTGTTAGGAAGAGGCAATTAGCAACATTTCTAATACACCATCCTTGGCTTAAACCATTCAATAGTATAAGGCATATAATCAAAAATAGGAAGACTAACTAAAGTCGAATAAAAAAGAATACCATACTGGAAGAAATATTGGTTTTCAAGGAAGACAACATGATGAGAAATACAAAGCTTGTTGACATCTACATCATAACACAAATCCTTTATGTGCATTACTATACCCAAAAAATGCACACATAACAGCTTAAACAATAAGCTTATGATGTTCAGTTGAGGATAAGTAAACAGAAAATATAACCAAATATATAAATAGAGTAATACCTAGAGGTAACACCAAACAAGCAAAAAGATAGAGAGCCCTAATATAAAATTTGTGAATGCAAGAGATTTATCAAATAAAATACTATACACAAGGCATTTGCCCAAAATTTAGTAGACAAATAGGATTCTATTAACAACATATGAAAAATGTTTGAAAGATGACAGATTTTACGCTCTATTATCCTACTCTATTGTGGAATATAAGGATAATAACGTTCAAAAATAGTAACTTTTTATTTAGATAAGTTTGGAAATCATTGGACATATATTCCTCCTAGAGAGAGAGCATAAGATTTTAATACACATAAAGAATTGTGCTTCAACACAAGCAACAAAAGTTTGAAAAATGAAACATGTTGAGCCTTTCAAATGAAGAAAGAGACCCAAGCAAACGACTATAGTAATCATTAAACGTAGCAAAACACTTGCACTAAGCATGCGAAGTGACTGAATCATACCCACAACAGTATGAACAATCTCAAAACTTGTGAAAGCATGACTACAATGCAAGGGAAGGGTAAAACTTTACTTTTGATAAATTTTACAAGAATCACAATTAGATGTCACATTAAGAGATGAAAGAGAATCTTATAGTCCACATAACCATGTTTTAAAAGATGAATCAAAATGACAGAATTAGAATGTCCCAATTTCTTAGCCAAAGTTACTATCATTAGTTACCACAGTGTAAGCTAGAGATATAATACTAGAAATAAAAAATATAGAGGAAATAGATGTCTTACTTTATGACCTATCGTGATCATTTTCCCCAATACTTGATCTTACACAAGATGACCATTATAAATAAAATGAACTTTACAATTGTTATTGACTAATTGTTTAATAGAAATCAAGCTAGTAGATAAGTTTAGTAATACAAAAACATTATAAATTAGAGGGCTCATATTGCCAACCGTAATAACTAACATTGGCAACATACTTACTAGGAGTTTTGGAAAGCAACTATATAGTCGATCATATAATTTGAAGCAATAGAATCAACTAACCAATGAGAAGTAAGCATTTTTTGCTTACCTTATAGGCCCAAGGAGAGAAGGCAAACACAATTATTACTTGTACCATCTTGGAGTGAGAAGAGGTAAATGATTGCTTACAGATGGCTGCTCAGTGGTAGAAACAATAGGGACTAGAGCTAAAACGGGTTGGACAGCAGTGTGAAAACCATGAGCTTGTCGATACTGAGGCATACACACAATACTTAACAATCCCCCTTTTTTGCAATAATTGCATAATTTATTAATACAATTCTCTGCAATATTCCTAAACTCTTACAACTGTAGTGTTACACCTAAGATTTGACTTTTATTTTTCCATGAGTGACATTTGTCACTTTAACAATCTCAAAATTTATTCTTGTGTCATGCCAAGCCCAAGCATACATCCAATGATGTGACATATTACGATTCAACAATCCAGTCCATGCAGTCTAAAATTTTGGTCTCGATTTCATCTTAAATTGATCCCTAAAACTCTTGGCATGAATTTCTTATAATGCTGCAAGTGCTATCTTTGAAACCATAGAAAAAATTATCCCAACATATTCTATTTGCAGATTAAAAAATCCAGCATTGAAATGTTATAGAGAATACCTTGTTTGTAGTTAGCAATCCCTAATTCTAATTGGAACTTTTGAACATTGTTATCATGGTTATAAATTCATTTGAGATAATCCCATATCTTCTTAGCATAGTGCCCAAATTTTAAACGCCATAAGGGACAAGCGATAAATGCTATACTGAGCAATGACAAAGAGGATAAGCATAATAATAAAAATGCTTATAAGATGGCGAGGTAAATTACATGATGTTCATGACCATTGTGCGTAAATCCGATAAGGATTAGAGCAAAATACAGGAACAATCTGATAACTTTAAAAATGAGTTAGAAAATGAGTATGGAGACCTTCAAAAAGCCTACAATATGTTGTTTAGGGAGTACCTCATAGTCAAGAAAACAAACAAGTCACTCAATCACAAATTGGTTGAAATCGAAAAAGAAAGAGTAGCCGCTAGAACCAAAATTAGACCTTACTAGTTTCAAATATCAACAACTTAAGAATTTAAACAAATCTTTAAATGGAAAAAATCAAAAACCTTAAAACGGACCTTGAACATGCAAAACATGATCTAAAAAAATTGAGTGGAAGAAACTTGATCACATATTAGGTCTAGGAAAGGCAGCTGAAAATAAAAAATGTCTCAGATTTATTGAAAACGTACCAAAAGCAATTGTTAACTCAAAATTGTCTTCATTCCAGCCATATCTGTTCCTAAGAGCAATATCATTACATGTACCCCCATCAAATAGGGGTCACAACACTTGGAGAAGATAAATATACCTAATGTTTTGATCAAACCAAACACAAACCAGATGACCAAGAGAATTACGAATAATGTCCAGACTCGATATAACATAAGAATGAGGGCAAAAAAGAACCTCTTCACAAACCAAACGAAGAGTCAATTTAATAGAGCGTACTCCTTCCCTATCTTTGCACCTACCAGTCATCGTTGAGAAAAAATTAGGCATATTCATCCCAGTTGTTATATGACAAATTTTCAGTACAATCACAAACAAGGTACAAAGATGAACAATCCTGTTAATCGCATCAAACATCTAAATGAACAAGTTACAAAATTATTTAAGATAGTTAAATCCAAAAAGAAAATATGGATCAAAAAGAGTAATCTTTTTACCAGCTGCATTGTCCATGAAATGAATTTATAAGTTGCACACACACACACACATATATATAAACTATGATGCCTAACCCACACCAATATCTCAATCGCGTGCTCTTCTCTCATGGTCCAATGCCATTGGCATGCCTCATGCACTATGCAATTGCACTTGATGGGTGTCTAACCTGCACTCGAGCATATTTTGTCCAAAATGTAAGCGCCTAAGGGAGCCTATCGCGCACTCATGCATGACTTCATTTGCCTGTAGCCCCTAAAGCGCACTTGATGCATACTCATGAACTAATCTATAGTGCCCTATATCTTCTTGCATTTTCATACGCTGTCCATAATTTTCATACTCTCCAAATGTCCTCTCACCCCTCTCTTCATACTCTCTCTACATCTAATCCACCAAATCTACATATTTTTTTTTTCAAAACCAAGGAGAATTAGAAGATATGTTTCACATTCACTCTTCTCTTTCAAGCTTTTAGGTTTTTCGTCCATGGCAAAAACAAGGCTCCCCCATAGTAGGGGCATTGTCATCACATTTAGTGAGATTTGACATGCTTGGGTCCAAACTTGTTGGGTTTTGTCATCATTTGTAAGATTTAGTTGTAGATCTAAACTTTTTCGTGGTCTTTTTGCCTCGGGTGGTCACGTGTGGAACTCGCTCATATTTATGCCATCCTCTCTTTAAAATTTGGGTTTATCTTCCCCTAGATCTGTAGGAGTTCCTTTCTTAAACCCCTGTCGAGGTGAGTTTGGGTTTGGATATTCATTTCTCTTTAGCAGCATGTCCGATTTGTGCCTCTTATGCACACATCCTCACATTTTGCTTTCAAATGGCATCATCCAAGAAATCCACCGGAAAACGTCCACATAGTGGCACCTCCTTCAAAACGGATCACTTTATTGATGCCACTGCAAAAGATCTCTTATACAAACAAATGAACCATCAACAGCTCACCTTGGAACAAGAAGAGGACCTTGTTTCCTTCAATTGATCCATTTTTTCCATCTTTGTTGACCGGCATTGGGAATCGATTCTCACTAACCTCATTTCTCCGTCCATCCTCGTCCAAGAAGTTTATACCAATATTTGTCATATTGGCAAGGAGACCAACTCCTTCTCTACCTTTATCAGGGGAAGCACCCTTCAAATCACTTCATGGGTGGTAGTGAGCACTCTTCATCTTCCAAGAGTGCCCTATCCTACCTACCCTTTACTCATTCCATAATATGCTGTTATACAACAAGAGTCCCGGACGACTCGTAGTTTGTCAAATTATTCTCATGAATATTTTTTCCGTGACACATTACGCCTCCCTCCCTCTCGACAAAACCCTCTCTTTATATACTTTCCTCCTCCAGCGGTCGATCAATCTCCCTTTTCGCCTCTTCTCACATATGATTTCTGTCTTCGTAAGAAAGAAGGACGACAACCTTCCCCACGGTTGTCTCATTCAGCAACTAATAATAAGTCTCAGGGTGTCGTGTGGATCTTAGTAAGCCTTTTAGTCACACCACATACAAGCAAAGCCAGGCACACGCCAGTTATCACTCCCCAAAGCGTCCCGATCCGATGGATGAACCATATAAGGATACCGACCTTTCTTAGTCTGCTCCTAGACCTTCTAAGCCTCCTTTGTCCTCCTTATCCCCTGTAATTTTGGGTCAACTACTCGGATATTTGACCAATTAGCCACTACTAATGCACACATATCTCAACTTTTGGCGAATAAAAATCAGTTGAAGTCCCATGTCCTTGAGAGTTTTCGGTGTCTTGAAGCCTGGCTAGACACCGAGGAGGTGTACATAAAGAAAGCATGGACCGACTCTCTAACGAGCTGCATTCTTAGTGGGATGCCGATCACTCTGACCCTAATTAATGCCCTACCTTTGGCTTTCATGACAAAAAGGGAGACTACAATACACCACCTAGGGAAGTACAATGTCCAAACTAAGGGAGAGTAATACCATCAACCAAAAACGCGATGGGGGAGTGAAGTTTCCTTTATCTTTTCTATATATGTATTACTTGGTTTGTCCCTTTTGTTCAATCTATTAAACTTGAATACATTTTTACTCTATAAACACTACAATATTTCTTCTGTCTATTTCTATATTTATTTTCTATAATTGCACAAACTATGGTTGATCAAGTACAATAGAAGTTATAGTCTTCCACAGTTCAATGTTCATGTGCCGCTTGTCATTTATCTAGTAGTAAATTTTTATATACATGGGTTCTATATCGATGGTGTCGAACCCATGATTTATTTTTTCGTTTCTTTTTACATATAAAGGGTTATGTAACAGAATTATCAAAGGGGGAGATTGTTAGAAATATTTTATATTAGCATATTTCATGATTGTGTTAAACAAGTATTTTGAAAAATTATCAAGCATTGGTAAGAACCAGCACTGGATATACGCCCGTTGTTCGCAAATGCGCCATCTCTCGGTATCCAAACCTAACATTTACCTGAAAAGTGCATATGCGAATTTTATCCAGAATGTCTACACATGATGTGCACCCGAATTGCACATGAACCCCATTTATCTAGAATGCCCACACCCAATGTGTATCCAAGCAGTGCATGAGTGTCTTTTATCTAAAATATCCGCACCTGATGTCCACCTGATTTGCACATAAGCACCGTTTACCCAAAATAGCACATGATGTGTACCTAAGTAGCGCACGTACGCTGGGGTGTGGACCTCTCACTAAAGCTTTAGCATCTAAAGCGTGCCTATGCGGCGCATGCGCACTGAGGTACTATCTTCTAAACAACCATGTGTTTTTTACATGATTTCCACCCCTCTAAACATTTATATATGATGAAAATCAGCGCATAAAGGTTGCAACCACTAAGCTCTCTTTGATAGAAGTGAATAGCCATCACTTGCATGAGAAAACAAAAACCTTTGCTATTGAGATAATTATCATCGCTTTCTCTCCCAACATTTTCTCTATTATTTTACATGCTAGCTCCAGCATGTAAGCCTTCGTTTAGGACGTTAGTGGCGTGGACACTTGGATTCAATAGTGTGCGAAAATTCTAATCCAAGAAAAGCAATATTGAAAAGAAAATCAAAAGGTATCCAGTTCCAAGCAAATCCAATAAATCCTTGGTAGAATTCACGAATCGGGAATAACTCAGCTAAAGTTTAGCACGTTTGTACCATCGAGACTGCAAATTGACTTTCTTAGTGCATTTCTTTCATCGGTTATAGAAATCTAGAAGGTTTCACTCAATAATTATTGGTTATCGAGATTTTCCTTTGTTACCAAAACCTGTGTTAATTGCTTTCTTGTTCATATTTGTTTTGGTCCTAAATTTTGCTATTAATATTTATTTCAATTTACATTTAGTCATGAACATACTTTACATGTATTGTATATTAAAGAATATTTTGCTTTCACGAGTTTACATGGTCGAAATTGATTGAAATTAGAGACCCTCATCGTCTTATCAGAGTTGATGAAATCAAACTAATTCTAGGAACATGAAACAATCAAAGATGAAAATACTCAAAGATGAAGCAATGGAGGTTAAGGATGAATTAATCTCCCCAAATTGAAGTTGAGATGGCTGAGACAAAGAACAAAGCAAAAGCAAAAACTTCCACGAATGAATTAGAATAGAAATTGAAAATCAAGAATGACAAAAATCAAGCCAAGATCTACCACTCACATTATATCAGGAAGTAAATGTCCAGAACCACAAATTGAAGACGTGCAAAACCAAAAGGTAAAATCAAAGCCAAAAGAAAGACACATCTTCCCGGATGTAACTGAGAAGCAAATTTTTATTATATGGCTCTAATACCATCTTCATTTTTTTTCTTTCCCTGAATGCCTCTTACATGAGAGTCCTCCTTTATTAAATAAAAGAAATATTTCCTTAATTACAATCTAATGACAATCAATCAACACCCCTTAATAACGGCCCTAAATATAACCCTTTTTGACAAACAGAAATCAACATCTCCTAAACAAGGCAAGTATATATTATGCAATATACTGTACATTCAATACATTGGACACCAGATCCATCATCTAACTAGCTTGTAATAACTAGGAAGTATGAATGAAAATATTTGTATCAATTGCGGTCATATTAGTATTGGACATATCAGTATCGAATATATTGTAATGAAATAATTTCTAAAAATCATAAACTAATAGGAACGTATTAGCCAATATATTGGCCAAATATCAAGAATATCAGCCGATATATCATCAATACGATAATATATCACAATATTATCATAGTATCGGAAGCATTTGTATCAAGAAGCCTAAAATCAATATATATATATGCCAATATTTTCATCAATGCCTAGCGATGATTCCCTAAAAAACAGTACTTGTATCACCCTTTAGACTCTCCCTTCCCACTCCCCCCACCTTTTAACCATACTCAATATTACAGAAATGGCATCAAAGATGATCTGGGACACTAATGTGCAGTCCCATGTCATTGAGACCCCTCATCATAGGATAATCCCTCCTATGGATTATAAGTGTTTAACATGAATGAATATATTGATATCGGAATTGATATTAGTCATAGTTATACTGAAATAGAACATATCAAATAATATATATTGGTATCGAATAATCTGACAAAAAAAACTTTTCGAAAATCATAAGCTGACAGATCTGTATCAACAAATATATCAGTCAAAACAAAAATATATTGTGATATTATTGTGAAATTGGAAAATATCGATATCGGGAGCTCCGATATAAATACATATACACCAATACGTATCATATTGCTTGATATTTGCATCCATTGTTTAATATCCTAACCAACTGCCCAGGGATTTGATCCAAACTTAAAACTCCCCCATGGAGCTCCCATAGAAATGCTTTTATTTCCCTCTTCCAATAATAAATTGGAACTCACCAAATATTTTAAGAAACTCCATCAGAGCAGCTCAATTACCTGGGTCACTACAGGGATGTCTTTACTAATACCTTCATAGATTCCTGTCTTAATTAGGATAAAAATAAAGAAGCATAATACTCTTCATTTCAAATGTTTCTTCACAATCACAAGCTAAAAATAAGGGGAATCTCAAACCTCAAACTTTAAAAAACCTTCGAGAACATCTAAAAGCAAAGGGCTACTTTCTCCATTCCTGTTGAGATCATATCCATTTTTACTACTGAATTCTTTTAGTTCAGCCTTCCAGAAGTCCTTCGGCTGCACATTAAATAGTACAATAACACATAAATTTGAAGGAAAGGTTGCAATAAGTGGTCTTCAGTAAGATTAGATACTAAAGTAAATAGATACCAAATTACACTCAGGAAGGTAAACTTTAAGCGTGTGATTCAGTTGTGCCCAGTCCAAGTATTCACATATTAGTGCAGTTAAAAGCCTTCCTGCATTTCAACGTGTTTGCAACAAAATAAATATTGGCAAAGAGAATTTAAAATTTTCTTTAATAGCTGCACATGCATACTCATTCACATTAGAAGTATGTCCATTGACTTTTGGCACTCATATAAACGAAAAAAACATGGTTGTTGGAGGCCATTACTTAAAATATGACCCCACCCCAATTTTCTTTCCTTCTCTCATGTCAAGATATTTTCTTTCCCTTAATTTTTTTTAGGGGAGGCATATTAGACCAGAACATAAGACATTGGCATTACAATAACAAGGTATTAAGTGCAAAGCTACAAGTTAAACTACTGTGGCCCATCTTCCACTACAGTGTGATACCTGCGCAGCCATCCCAACCTTATGAAGGCCATTACTTAAAATATGACCCCACCCCAATTTTCTTTCCTTCTCTCATGTCAAGATATTTTCTTTCCCTAATTTTTTTTTTTTTAGGGAGGCATTAGACCAGAACATAAGACATTGGCATTACAATAACAAGGTATTAAGTGCAAAGCTACAAGTTAAACTACTGTGGCCCATCTTCCACTACAGTGTGATACCTGCGCAGCCATCCCAACCTTATGAAGGCCATTACTTAAAATATGACCCCACCCCAATTTTCTTTCCTTCTCTCATGTCAAGATATTTTCTTTCCCTTAATTTTTTTTAGGGGAGGCATATTAGACCAGAACATAAGACATTGGCATTACAATAACAAGGTATTAAGTGCAAAGCTACAAGTTAAACTACTGTGGCCCATCTTCCACTACAGTGTGATACCTGCGCAGCCATCCCAACCTTATGAAGAGTAGGTCTGACAGTAAGCACTGCACATAAAAACCATCCTACAACTCAACAGAGGCTCCAGTTGCAAACAACTACTATGCAACCAAATCAGCAAGTAATACAGTGATTTCATTTGGATGATCCTCATTTCAGTATATAAGTGAAAAAAACAAAACATTTATTTTTTTGTTGAAGAAGCATTTCCTCTCACTTGTCTGTCATCCAACACGAAGGTTATGAAAAAACTCCATTTCCACATCTCTTCCCACAAGAACAATGGATTAAGATTGGGATGCACATTGCGGGAATCAAACTCGTGACCATGAATCCAGCCAAGTTGCCTCAAGTCATCCTTACCAGCTGCGCCACAGCCGCAAGGATAAAGCAATAAACATTTTTCTCCATAATCTAGACATAGCATACACTGGTTCAATGAGCTTGTCACTCAACCGGATCTGCCTACCTGTCTGTACAGGAGTGAAACTCCAAAAGGGATTGAGCCTTTAATCATAAATTTCATTAAATTCCCTCCCTCAACCACCCATCCCCAACCTTGCCGAAAAAATTAGAACAAATAAAAGAGTAGAGTATTCATCAAGAAGGCATCGAGAAACTTTAGGCAGCATGCAAACAACAAAATGCTACCTATAAGACCAAAAGATCAGTCTTGTGAGCCACTTACGAGAGTCAAAAGAGAAAATTCTTATTGATCAAAAACTCAATGTTTCATCTCTGTAGTAACAAGTAAAATGCAGGAAAAATCAAAGATAAAATCTCTCAGCACATGAATAAGTATTACTCCATGTCCAAAACTATCATCAATCAAACCTGCTATCAAATCAATAATTCCAATGCAAAATGCTCTCTCCTACAGCTCTCTTGCCCAAAAACTTGCAACGATAAGTGTTTCACTCATTATGCTGTCTAATAACTTAGATAACACCATTAACCATAATCATCATCATTTTTTTTTTAAATATTTCATCTAGCACCACCTTCCCTTAGCGTTCCTAATACCATACTGTTCATCCAATAAACAATTATAGTTATCTAGTTTACAGTCTCAAATATTGCGACACATACATGCACATCTTAAGCTGACCCTTCCATTCGGTGGGGGCAAAAAAGAGCTAATTAATGGCTCCCTTTTTCCAACACATACCCAACAAAAAAGAAAAATGCAAGCTCATAATTGGAATTTTAGTTTTAAAGGAGATGCTCGATGTCCCATCATGCATAAAAGGACAGATTTCTATGGCCGAACCCCCATCAAAACATCACCAGGGAAGAGTTTATCTCACCTACTCTAATTAACATAAAAACCCACCTTTAGATACAACTGTCTCACATTCTCACAATGAACCCCATTGCTTTTAGAATCATGGAATTCCATGCCACTCTCATCAAAACAGTCCTCATAGAAGTCAAAGCCACCCAATATGAAAGCAACAGGATTATAGGCACAAAACGAAGTTATTCCATGTTACGTCAATTTTAAGTCTTCCTCGAACAGTTTGGTTGTGAAATAAGCCAGCACAAGACTCTTCATTAAAGTGAAATATGTCATATCTCTGAAAAAAAACATATACCTCCAGTGCTTACAAATTGAGATCAAGCCAGGTTCAACCGCCAAACATGTAATACCTCACCTCAAATTCACAAATAACCAACTCAATACGAATCGATTTAGGTCAGATGTTTGACACTCATGTCACGAGCGGAAAAAAGTGCCACAGCTCATCAAAAATATTAAAGCGGCAAAAGTATCACACTCAGTATCTAGAATGCCAAATAGTACCATATATGTGGGCTTCAAGCGGAGAAGCCAGTGCAACCAAACTCATCTATTACAATGTTATGTTTGTACATTAAAGGGGAATTGAAAAGGTAATTAATACACATGTTGGATAATCCAAGATGATTTGCAAATCCAGATTAGTTTAAAATGTTATGACCAATCCAACTTCATATTGTCAAAAGGATCACTCAGATGGAAATGTCATCTAATCTAGGACAGTTAGGTTTCCGTACCTATCAGTAATTTCCCATCACTTATTGGCTTATTTTTCCCAGCACAAACTTCAGCATGACAAGTAATTGCCAATACTTTTAACTTGTAAGAAAACAGACATGCATGGTCAAGTCAGAGTTGAGACTTCGTATTTTCAGGGTATTTAGTCGGTATCCAAACCTGTAGTGTTGAATATTAATTTCCTGCTTGGGTCTTGTGCAATGTTGGAAACAGTAGCCAAATCCTTCTAGTGTTAACCTTACCTATGGGTCCAGCAGACCCTGGACCAGCCCAGAATCCAGCTCACGGGGAAGGCAGCAGCCCAACAGATGTTCGCTCAAGGCCGAGGATGCATGATGTTAGTAGGAGGAAAGCCCAAATGCCAGCCGCCCATCACGCGGACGGATGGAACAAAGGCCCAGGCAGTGATATGGACGGCCAAGGCGGGTCGACCAAGAGTTATTCAGTAAGGAGCGGGCAATTAAGGTTGTCCATCGCCCCCCCGTGGTTGCCCCTCCTGCACAGCCACCGATATCCCAACAACACAGCGTGTGAAGAACTTACCATTACGAAGCCACGACAACAGTCCTAACAGCTCAACAAATATTTCCAAAATATTGCCCATGATTACGCATCGCCCCTGGATAGCAGTTACGACCCAACAAATCTCCCCGAAAGGCAATTGCCATACAGCGACTTCTAGCATTGTCCTGAAACGGAAGGAATGTCCCCTGACAGCCACGGTTGCCATTCACACCCCACAAACGATCGCTGGAATAGCTCAGCAGATCTGTCAAAGTAGCCGACGATCAGCCACGAGACCCAAGGGAGGCTGTGCCGACTCCAATCTTACAAACACCCCTTCACCCCTACGGGAAGGGAACCGAGCAATCTTTACCTTAAAGCACCCAAGAAAGATCGAAGAGGTTCTCTTTCTCTCAAGCCACTCAACTCGTAAGCGCATACCCAATAAAAGCCGCCTCCCCGTCAAGCGCATTCCTCATAGCCCAGTCATCCAATCCACACTCAATCCCCTCTCATTCGTGCATCAATGCATTCCTTACATTCTCCATCTTTCCCTCCGTCATATAAATGTTTCTGGCTTAAGTATTAGATGATATATCGAGAAGCGAGTTCCGCCGTCCTCTAACTTCTCATTGATCTGTTGTGATATGCAATATCCAAATTATCAGGAACAGAAACCAAACTAGCCTCAACTCGACCCACCGGGAGAGACTAGGCAACCTCCTAATCCATACAGCAATTTAGATCTAAGGATGCATCATTGACGCCGTTAGTAAGAATTGACTAAAAAGTCTAGTCACCACAGTCACAAAGGCAAACATGGTCAATACCAGACACTAGCCAGCGCTCCAGCCAGAGATATCGCCTTCCATAGCGACAATCACTCTGCGAGTGGCCATGTGGATGAGTGACCACCCCCGACATGCAAGAGCTCATCGCCTAGATGGACAATGTGTCTAAAATGCTCCAGACCCTCCGTCCACATCTGAACGGACAGCAATCAAGGGCTCCTTCCTCCACCTCCCAGACTTCAATTTCAAAACGGAGGAACTAGAGGAAGAGACACTCAGCCAAGAAGACCCAGTAGCCTAATGACCACGAAGTCCAAGCAATAAAGCCTGGACAAGGATAAAGGGCCGACTAAATCATGGGGCGCGGGATGAAAGCCTGGAATAGCAGAATCGTTGCTGCTCCTAAGACAATTGAAGGCCCCCAGCCCAAGAGAAATCCTCTTGCAGCACTAGGCCAACAAGAGCCAACAACTGCCCAATCGTTTCTCTTCGCACCACTCGGAGCTGAGAACCTTCCTTAATGCGAAGATGATTACATCCTCCCCACGAATAAAGGAGAGAGTAAAGAAAATTGGGCAACATGGGTTTCGAGGGAGTGCCAACAGACACTCTATGGATCTGAAGAGGTCACCGTTCACAATGGAGATCAAGAGGCAGCTGCTCCCTCGTAATTTCAAGATACCGACCCTAGACCCCTACGACAAGAGTTTCGATCCAATGGACAATCTGGATCACTTTTGTACCTTGTTGGGCTTCCAGGGCCTGGATGATGCCGTCATGTGTCTGTACTTCCCATTGACCCTTAAAGGGGACGCTCAGATTTAGTTCTACTGCTTGCAGCCGAATTCAATCCAAATGTTCCAGGAGCTGACTGATAGCTTCCTATGGCAATTTGCCTTCAGCTGAAGGAAAGAGAAGCAGCCTTAGCACGTCATCCGTATCAAGCAAGGGCCAAGCAAAAGTCTAAATCGCTTGAGGCCCGACAGATATCTAAGCTCACCAATGATGTGAAGCTGAATGCCTTCGTAGCAACTTTGAAGCCAGGCGATTTCTTCAATCACCTGGTCCATCAAGACCCTAAAACCTTTCAAGAGGCTGAGATCATCACTTGCGTTTACATAGTCACCGATAAAAACAACGAAGCGAAACAGCCAGACTACCTTCGCTAGCGGCCGATGAACGGGAAGAAGAGGAATGGAGACCACGTCAACTACAAAGACCTCAAGAAGCAACCCAAGATGAAGCCGGGTACTCGGAATGAGTTTAAACCCCTAAACCTGACCCATTGAATGACTCCCGGACGAACATCATCATGAAGATCTGAGAAGAAAAGTTCCTGAAGTAGCTCAAGTCGTCCAAGAACCCGGAGGGAGGAGATCAGTTGAAATACTACTTCTGTCATCGATCTCCGAGTAATAACACCGAAGACTGTCAAACTCTGCAGAAGGAGATAGAGGCCCTCATCCGAAAAGGGAATCTTACTAGATTCATGCGGGACTCGGGGCAAGCCCCTGGAAAAGCAGAAGAAGACGAGCAGGAGAAATAGCAATCGAGAAATCAATTTGCAGCTGGGGTAGTTAATATGATAACCACAAGGCCACCCAAAAGCAATGCCTTGGACCGCCCAGAGAAAACTTCCGGCAAGAAAAAGTTGAGGATAGGAGTTTAGAACGATATTATTAGTTTTAGTAACAACAATATAACAAATGTAATAACTCCCGATTCTGACCCTCTGGTTATATTCGTGCTCCTTTCGGACGGTACGATTGACTACCAGCTGAAACAAGCCTTTATTAATAATAGAAGCTCTCGCAATTTGTTGTATCTAGATGCATTCTTTAGACTTTGATTAAAAAAAAGCCAGATGATGTTGGCCGAGGGGCCCTATATGGACTAAATAATGAGCCAATGCTAGTCCAGAGAGTCATCCAACTAAAGATCGCCATAGAAACGTACCAGAAGACAACATCTCAGGTGATCACATTCCTAGTGGTCGACCTACCTTCGGTCTATAATGCCATCCTGGGACAACCCTGCCTGACCACGTTCAAGGCAATGATGTCAATCTCGCACCTAAAGGTAAAGTTTCCAATAGCATGTGGCATCAAAGAGGTCTTGGAAGCAACCTTGCAACAAGCCCAGTCAGGGAGGCGATCGACAAGATCCCATTGGATGCTTACAAATCAGGAGTTCATTGGTCGGTCCCTGTGTGACAAATTGATCACCTTCCTCCGACAAAGCTCCGATGTTTTTGTGTGGATTCCCGTCGACATGCCAAAGATACAGAGTGGAGTAATGGTCTACATGCTGGGCCTCGATCCCCGTCATAAATTCATCTGGTAAAAGCAAAGAAACCACTCCATGGAGAAATTGGTTGCCATTCAGGAAGAGGTGAAGAAATTGCTCGATGCAGTTTTCATCAAAGAGGTCCAATACCTGAACTGGCCGTCCAACGTAATCCTCGTCAAGAAGAGCAATGGGAGGTGATAGATGTGCATCAACTTCACTGATGTAAATAATACATGTCCCAAAGGCAACTTCCCTTTGCCAATGATCGATCTTTTGGTGAACTTCACATCCGAACAACAGCTGCTGAGCTTCATGGATCATACTCGGGTTACAATCAGATCCGAATGAATCCCCAAGATGAAGATCACACTTCCTTCACGACGGACCAGGGGACGCACTGCTATAAAGTCATACCCTTTGACTTGAAAAACATAGGCGCCACCTACCATCAGCTCGAAAACAAAATGTTCGAAGCCCAAATCGACCGGAATATCAAGGTGTACATAGGCGACATGCTCGTTAAAAATAAAACCACCACCAATCATATCCGTGACTTTGGCGAGACCTTCGAAGTACTTCAGGCGCACCAGATGAAGCTAAATCTGGCCAAGTGCATTTTCGGGGCACCCTCGAGGAGATTCTTAGGCTTTATCGTCTTTTGGCGAGGGATTAAGGCAAACCTCGAGAAGATAAAAGCCATCATAGACATGAGTCCACCGCAAATCGTGAATGAAGTCCAAAGGCTCACCGGGAAGCTCACAGCGCTCTCCCGTTTCCCTGCAAAATCAACAAAAAGTATTTCCCATTCTTCAAGGCCCTGAGAGAAACAAAGGCATTGCTTCCAATGGACGGCCAACTGCGAGGCAGCCTTCTAAGAGCTAAAGGAATATCTCGCCAATCCCCCCTCTCTTGACGTCACCAAAAGAAAGTAAGGATCTAACTTATACTTGACGGTTTCAGATATAATGCTAAGCTCGGTCCTGATCCGACAGCAGTCCGATGTACAACGGCTAGTCTACTACGTCAGCAAAACTCTGACAAACACCAAGACCCATTACTCGCATATCGAAAGGATCGCCCTAGCGCTCGTCTATTCTGCCAAGAAGCTGCAGTCGTACTTTTGGGCGTATAAGATCATCGTCCTGACTGATCAACCCCTGAAGGGATTCCTGCAGAAACCCGACACATATGGACAACTGGTCAAATGGGCCATTGAATTGGGCAAGTTCGACGTAGAATTCCAACCGAGGCCGACCGTAAAAGGTTAGGCCATCGCGAACTTCATGGTTGAAATGACAACCCCGATTCTCGACATCCACGATCCCAACAAAGACGCCCACCAACAATAGGAAAGCCCGAACTGGACACTGCATATAGACGGATCATCGGCGTAGTCGGGCAGCGGAACAACAGTGGTCTTGAGGACTCTAAATGGATCAGAGATGAAGTACTCAATGACACTCAGATTCCCAGCCACGGACAATGTCTCCGAGTACGAAGCACTGCTCGTTGGACTCTGATTGGCAAGGGAACGTGATGTAGGGAAGAGGAAGAGTAGGGGAGGGGAAGGAGAAAAGTAGGGAAGGGAGACGGGCAAAAACAAGAATAGAGATCAAATGGTAGATACAAGAAAGAGAGGAAACCAAGGGGGGAGAGAGAAGTAAATCACAATTGCTCAATTGCATTCAATTTTTCAAAACATTCATCATTTGTCTCTCCACACAGTAAAAGTAGAATTCTTATATAGAAAATCCGAATCCTAAACTAAGTTGGAAAGAAATATAATTTCCTAACTAAATATGACTTAAATTCCTAAAAGAAAAGAAAATCTCAATCAAATAAAAGCAAATCAAATAAAATCGCAGTATAATAAAATCAAATAAAATCATAATCTTTCAAATAAAATAAAATTAAAGGGAATCAAAATAAATCTCTTCTAATTTGGTACAATTTGGATGTCCGCATCAGAATGCTTAGCGAAACACCTGACCGTCTACAGTGACTCAAAGCTAATCGTCAACCAAATCCTCAAGAACTTTGAGGTGTCTAGCCCTCTATTGAAGAAGTACCTCGCTAGAGCGATAAGCATGACCTAGATCTTCAACAAAGTCAAAGTAATGCACATCCTGATAGAGGACAACTAGAAGGCTGATCAGCTAGTGAAGGCGGCGGCGACCAGAAATCCAGAGCAATACTCTCGGGACATGTGAGAAGTCCTAGCCCCCCCAAGTATAAGGGGCCTGAGCAGGAAGTGTTGCAGATATCAAATAACGAGAACTAGATGACCCCTTACCGAAGATATATCACCGACGGTACTCTGCCGAAAAAACCTGAGGAAGCCAAGCGCTTAAAAAAAAGCAGGCTGGTACACCATTGTGGACAGGAAGTTATATCATCGTGGGTACTTCACCTCGTACATACACTGCTTCATGCTAGAAGAAACCAACTACGCACTGACCGAGGTACATCTTGGTATCTGTAGGTCACACATCGATAGCAAGATCTTTACCTTTAAGATAATGCGGCATGGATATTATTGGCCGACGATGAATCGAGACACCATGAAATTCATGAAGAAGTGCGAAAATTACCAAGTCCACGGCAACATTCCTCATTAGCCGCCCACGGAGCTACAGGTCATGCATGTGTCATGGCCGTTTGCCCAATGGGGGCTAGACATCCTCGGCCCGTTCCCCATTGCATCCGGGTAGAGAAAATTCGTCATAGTTTGAATTAACTACTTCACAAAATGGGACGAAGGCTCCCCACTGGCTCGAATAACCAAACAAAATGCGACAGAGTTCACTCGGCAGAGCATCACTTGTAGATTTGAGATTCCCGAAGTCATAATGATCAACAACGAAACCCAATTTACCGATAAGCGTTTCACCAAATATTGTTTGAGTTTGGGAATAATGATGGTTCACATTTCTGTCGCTTATTCGCAAGTGAATGGACAAGTAGAAGTCACGTACCGAACCTTGTTACACAGACTGAAGACAAAGACAGAAGGCACCAGGGGCCCTTAGGCAGACAAGCTACCTTCCGTGTTGTGGTCGTACCAAATGACGCTGAACCCACGACCATGTGGTAGAGACACCATTTAGTCTATGCTATGGGACTGAAGCGGTCATCCCAATAGAGATCAAACTGCATAGCCTTAGGGTCAAAAGTTTCAATCTACTCAGCAACTCTCAACGTCTTAGAGAGCATCTCGACCTGCTCGAAGAAGCCCGAGACGCCGCCAAGATGCACACGGTGATCTATCAATAGCGGATCGCTCGGTACTACAATAAGAGGGTAAAAGCACGCCAATTTGATGTGGGGGCCTAGTTCTGCGGAGCATAGAGGCCACGGGAATGAACGCCAACAAGAACGAACTCTCCTCGAACTGAAAGAGGCTATTTCTTGTCTCAACAATTCTCCGAACGGCAAACTGCTCTAGAGGACATGGAACGACGTCCATCTCAAGAAACATTACCAATAACCCCATGCCAAATCCAGGTAGGTCCGGCAAACATCACTAAGCATGCTAATAAAGTGTAGCACGTTTAAATCAATAAAATAATTATTTGTTTATTTTTTATTGTTAATATGAATGCTTGCATGACATTTTATAAAGTCAAGTGGCCTAAACTCCACCTAGGTCGAGTGAAAACGCTTCACCTGTCAACCAACCTACGAAAGCAAAACCAAAACCTCAGTTCAACAGTTGAGGCGGCCCAAGTGTGGTCGAATGCTATAGCCCAAGGGGCTTGCAGGTGAAAGTCAGACCTCCCTATATAGGCGGCCATAACAAACCCTAGGGGGTTTCCACAACATGCACACGACGATTCCCTCAGATAGAGACAAGCACCATTGGTCGATAATGGTCGGAAAACTAGGATCAGACGCACAAGAGCGCTACGTCCCCCCAAGAGGACTGAGCACCAATGGTACCGCACGGACAACAACCTTGACTTCGCCAGAGCCTGATGACTACGGCCATAAAATCCAACTAGCCCCAATGAGGCTTGCCAATAGACATGGGACAACGTCCTCTCACAGGAAACAACACCACCCCGTAAAAACCAAAGTGCCTCGACTTCCCCTAGCGAGAACGAGCACAACCGGACCCCAGCATCCATACCAAGCCCAACGGCAACGAAGATAACGGTTAGCTAGCAAATAACGAAGCATCGAAGAAAAGAGTTCAGCAATAAACACGAAACACTAGCGACAATGATCAAAAAGGTCCAGCTGATTTATTAAATGGCCAAAATGTACATCGAAGAACATCCATCCACTTCAAAGATAAAAGTGCCACCTAGGCTTACAACTCGGAGGGACGACTATCCTAAGGTTGAGAGCCACCTGGTGAGTGCGGCATGGGATCCCCTCCTCTCTTAGAGAAATCCATCAAGTTGGATTGGCACCGAGCACCGTTGTTCCTCGGGTTGAAGAAGCCAACAGGGAATTCTGGAGCCACTAGGAATGCGATCCGTCCGTAGAGGTGAACGCCGTCCCAGAATCTGATGTTCAGTGCATGGCATGCTTCCTTAGGACTAAACCGGATCCTTAGCTCCGCCCTGAGTTGAGCGTTCTCGCTCCAAATATCAGCAAGATACTGCTCAACTCACTAGACCGCATCCTTAAACAAGGCAATCTGATCTAGAGCTTGGGATTTTCCCTCCGTGAGCTCCTAGGATCTCGCCCTAAGCTCGAATAGCTCGAGGCTAAGGCTAGCAACCCAACCCCAGCTCTGCTAAGTCTCGGCAACGGCGGCATTCACTTGACCCTCCATCTCCTCGAGCACATCAAGGTCGACGCACGACTAGGATAGGCGGGAGATTTTTGCGTCACGCTGACGTTTCAAAACATCACGCTTGTGCAAGCAAGCCTCCAACGAATGCAACATCGCCTGTGACTGCAAGTGGTTAGGCAAGGATAATAACAATGAGAATAAGGAGATACCCCACTCATACCCTAATGAAAGGTAGCTCCTCTGAGGACGATGGGCCCGAAGGAGGCCCAGGAGAAGAAGCAGATGGAGTCCTCTGGTCCAACAGAGGCACTTCCTGATAGCAAGAAGGCAACCCAGAACTTGGAAGTGAGGGGGAGCCACCGGACCCACTGGAACCTCAGATGCATAAGCCTCCGGACAAGGCGCCTCGTCGCCGCCGCCACCTCCACATTATCCTCCGCTCGGACTTCAACTGCTCGGTCGCTACTGGGACCCTCAACAAAAGCGGGAGGAGGGCTAGGTGTGGGCTCTTTAGGCGACAAGATGATAACAACAATGACCCCGTACTAGGTCAAAGTCGGCGCACTAATCGGCTTGCCCGACTCCCCCACACCAAGCTCACTCAACGCTCCAACAGGAAGAATAGGGGGCTTGCCGTCCTCGGCGGCCTCAAAAATTGGGCCAATTGAAAATAATGGGACAGAGGCCAACCCTCTAGATGACTCGCCAACACTGCATCCACTCCACCATGGTCGTGCTGGAGTCAGAGGAGGAGGAAGTGGACGAAGCTACCCACCGCTTGGTCACCCTCTCAAGGGAATCCCGGATATATAATGATCCAGGTTTCCTCTTAGGCTGGAGAAGCGACAAGGCGGCTACGTCTATCCCCTCCAAGGAGGACTCCCACTTAGCCTGCATGAAAGCCCTTAGGGACAGCCAAAAGTCATTCTCACGAAAGGAGTTGGCATGCATCTTAACAAGTTCCGTCAGTAGCCTCGTCAGGTTCTTCTCCCAGTCCAAGACATCACTGGCATAAGAAGCCGGCACCTTACCCCACTAATTAAAAGGGGCCCAATCGGAGGGGACCACCAAATAAAGGTACCGGACCTTCCAGCCCTTCATCGAGTCAAGATTTCCCCTACTTATTCGGTAATCCTTGCTGGGGGAGAGAGAAATCCAATCCCTTTCCTGACTAAACCAAAAGACCACTTTCATAGTCACAGCATCCAAAGATTGCCCATGGTGGTAGAAAAAGATGCACAGGGAAACCAAATATCAAACGGCGTTGGAATAAAGCCACGCGATCGGAATGTCCAAAGACAGCGCGAGACCTCATACAACTCGCACGAATGGGATACGAAGGCCACTCCTAAGATGGGCCTCGTAGATGGTAGTGAATCCAAGTCCGGGAGAACAAGTCCTATCATCATCGGTGGCAGCATATACATGATGGCGCTCAGGATGTGGTAGCAGTCGAGCAAAGACTCAACGTCATAAAAAGTGAGAACAAACGGGATCGCATCAACACTCACCGGGGCCATGGAAAGTAAAAGGGGAAACCGGAGCTGAGTGATTCGGATCAAGAAAGAAAAGTGCGGGAAGTGGGGAAGGCTAGGATTTAAATTAGCCGACGCCTTGTCCCTGAGCAGGGTCGAGTGAGGATACCGAGGGGGCGTGTCCCATAATAACTGTGACACGTGCCCGCACCAAGGGATGTTGAGGCGTGTCAATCGCGTAGCGCCAGTAATGATGGTTTGATGCTACACCTCGCGTAAACAGTCAACACCTGACGGCCCTATGGATCGAGGAGCCAGCAGCGAGGCACGGGTTTCAAGGCCCCAACACTCCACTCTCCAAGGCCGCAAGCTGGCGGCGAGCGACCCTGGTGGGCTTAAGGATGGTTCGAGCAGCTCATATCCCAACTGACCGTTCGGGATGAACCACCGCGAGTCGGATCGCCAGAAAACTAAGCTGTCAGTGGTCCAAGTTGTCAAGATCGACAAGAGTGAAACAACATTCAAGTGCTACAACTATTCGTATTATGCAAGAATATTGGAGCCATGCAATGGGAAAGCAAATAATGCTCGGATAGTTCCATTCATTATTCATTTTACAAGGTACAAGCTTATAGCAACAGACATACAACTTAGAAGGAAATAAAAATACATGGATCAGTGACCCGACAGTGGTATATCAACTAGTCCTTGCCGAGAAGGCCCCAAAGGGAAGCGCATGCGCTAGCACCGCAGAACCACCCACAATATCAATGGATGCAGTAGATGAGCCCTTCCCAACGGGCAAGAAAAGACCCCCTCTCAAGAAGCCAATCATCAAGCAGTTCCCAAGATTAGCAGCAAAGTGAAGGAAACAAGGACATCCACTTTTAGACCGGTACCGGAGAGGACTACTCGTTGTCAGCAAAAAGAGAGAGGACAGCTGCTTGAACCTAGGCCTACACTCGTCCAATGTGAGTTCAGACCTAGGCTGGACACAAAAGAGGGGAATCAAGGTGGTTTCCCATGCAAAAGAGAGAAACCAAGACAAGCTTCAAAGGCGTCCTTGGCTTCAAATATCGGAGAAGAACTTCCTCCAACTCTAGCCAGTGACAGCATAGGCTCCATGCCAAACCCCAAACTCTCACACCACGTGGTTGGTGAAGACAATTTGAGGTGCGAGGTTTAGGGAGCCCCTCCATTTATGGTCGGGGAGGAGATCGGCGAGCATTTAAATCGAGAAGATAACGATGACGTCAAAAAATACCAAGTTCAAAGGATCAGCCCAAATCTCGCCTGAGGCAGTGAATCGAATCCTACCTCACCGTGCAGCGAATCAGCAGAGCGACTAAGAAAGGAGCGCATGAGCAGATCTGCAACTAGCATCCCATCAATGAGCATGCCAGGAGTCAACGAGTCGGGCCTCCAGGAATGGGGGGTTGGTGATGAGTCGAGCAGACCCTGAGTTAGCCCAGAACCCAAAAGATGTTCGCTCAAGGCCGAGGATGCATGACGTCGGCAGGAGGAAAGCCCAAATGCTAGCGGCCCATCACGTAGATGAACGGATCAAAGGCCCAAGCAATGATACGAAGGGCCAAGGCAGATCGACCCGAAGCTGTTCAGCAAGGAGCAGGCAATTAGGGTTGCCCATCGCCGTGCCTGTGGTTGCCCGTCCTGCACAGCTGCCGACACCCTGACAACGCAACGCACGCAGAACTTGCCATAACGTAACCACGACAACTGCCCTAACAACTCAGCAGATATTTCTAAAATATTGCCCATGATTACACATCATCCCTAGATGGCAGTTACGGTTCAGCGAATCTCCCTGAATGGCAATTGACATACAATGACCTCTAGCATCATCCTGAAAAAGGCAGGAATGTACCCTGATAGCCACGGTTGCCATTTTCACAGCACACGATCATTGAAACAATTCAACGGATCTGCCAAGACAATCGACGATCAACTGCAAGGCCCAAGGGAGGCTACGCCGGCTCCAATCCTATAAATATCCCTTCACCCCTGCAAGAAAAGGACCGAGCAATCTTTACCTTCAAGCACCCCAGAAAGATCGAAGAAGTTCTCTTTCTTTCAAGCCACTCAGCCCGTAAGCACATACCTACTAAAAAGCCGTTTCCCATCGAATGCATTCCTCGAAACCTAGTCCTCCAATCCACACTCAATCCCCCCTCTTTCATGCATCCACACATTCCTTGCATCCTCTATCTTTTCCTCCGTCACAAAAAGATTTCTGATTTGAGCATCAGAGGATATATTAGGGAGCGAGTCCCGCCGTCCTCTAATCTCTCGTTGATCTATTGTGGTGTGCAGGATCCAGGTTATCAAGAATGGAGACTGAATCCACCTCAATTTAACACTCCGGGAGAGACCATGCAGCTCCCTAATCTGTACAATAATTCGGATCCAATAACGCATCACCTACCAAGAAAATGTAATGGCTATTTATGAAGTAATTTGAATCTAGGTGTCAAGTTATGTGAGTAAATATATATGAGGTTGAAATTATTTTGAGAAAATAACTACTACTCATCATATGCTCCTAATGATTCAGATTGAGTTCAGCTCTCACCCAACTTTGTTGTGTGTTCTCAAACTTCACCCCTCTATTTTCTTTCCCGCTAGCGATTCAAAGCCCATGCGGCGCTTTTGGTCAATTAAAAGTTCACTCCCTTCATGAGGACAAGAAGGGTTGAAGAGGTGCAATAAGTCAACGGGAAGTAAGTTGGAGATGAAAAGGATGTTGAAGTTCAAGCAGTTTTAAAATTAAATGGTGAGGAATAGATTTGATTGGAACTTCCATCTATGACGTGGAATTGTTATAACCCACTCATACAAGGATGGAAAGTCTCAATTAACTCAACCATTCTCAGAAAACATATTTGCAACCTCTAGATGAATCCAAGTTGTTCAATACAAAAAAGGATACAGCTTCACGCTGGCCTCTCCAAATCCAAATATTATACACCTAAGTCTGACCAGAAATAAATTGCACTGCTTGCAATTGCACCTAACAACTTCTCTGCTTGAATACGAGAGGAATATAGAAAATTTGATTTCTGACCTAAAACTCCAAAACCCCATCCAGTCGACAAGAGGTATGCCTAAGAAACACTCAGGTAAATTTTCCAAGATGTTAAAGATAAGGTTTGTACGATGCACCTGAAGGAGAGGCATGAAGTTGTTTTGCACGATCATTGCAGCTACCTAGCAATGCAGGAGGTAAGCCTTCTTCCTTCTCAATCACACGATCCTCCTCTTCGATTGCCTCAAACACACTAGCTCTAAGCTCAGCCTGCCAGGATCACCAAAACATTATTCAAGCATTCAACATGCATTAAACATCAACATTAACAGGAACAACAGCGAGCAGAGATAAGCAAGAGCTTGTTAAATGCAGCTACAACATTCTCCATGGTTTTTAAAAGTTATAGAGAAGAAGGGGAGTTCCTACAAAATGAATCCATTTACCCGTATTATATGAAAGATCTAACATGCAATGAATAATTAGTAAAGAAAGCTGTGGGAGGAATGTAAACCAGTAAAATTTCAAAGACAGCAGCATAGTAAATGAGAAATAAACACATTCCGTGCATGGGTCTATCCCTCATCAAATCTAACTCTAAATCTGTTAAGTTCTAGATTATTTCTAAATTTGTTCAATCACAATGTCCCCGCAAGACGACAGAAATGCATCCCACTCCGCCACCCCTCCACCCCCAATAAAAGGCCAAAAAAAAAACCATGAGAAGCCCCGAAACCATAGTTGAGATTACAGATACAATCACAAGCCATTAGCTGCATTGTGTAAGTGCTTGCATGATGTAACATGATATAATGCATGCATTTAAGCTACATTCCCACAAGTGCATACATACATGACTTCAAACAGACATATGCCAAAAGAGAGAGGAAAATTCAAAACTATAAGGAATTAAACTTCATAATGATCTATAAATATCCCAATTCGATGATATCAAAACCCTAACCAAAACTGGTAAACCGTGTGCATACATTCACGGCTTCAAACCGACATACGCCAAGAGAGAGAGGAAAATTCAAAACTACAGGGAATTAAACTTCACGATTGATCAATAAATATCCCGATTCGATCATATCAAAACCCTAACCAAAACTGGTAAGCACGCACTCGCAACACTAATTTTACCTAGTTTCTAACCACATTTTAATTTTCGAGGGACGCGCGTGAATATGAGCATTAGCTCATATTACTTGGGAAATTAATAATTAAGAGAGAGGAGTATAAGAAGGTAACAGAATTAACTCGGATCTTGGCAAGAACGCCTTTCTTTTCAAGGGTGCGAGTGACGAGGGTTTTCAGGTCCATCATTTCTCTAGTGTAATCGTCCATTTTCGATGGAGTTCTACTTCTTCTCTGTCCTGTGTCTTCTCCTCCGCACCGGGTGCGATTACCTTCTCTACTTTGCCTCCAGTGAGAGACCAGGAAAGACCCAGAGAGAGAGAGAGAGAGAGCAAACCACAAAGGAAGCGCGAAGCCACGTGAGTATCTGTATCCGTAGATTTCTTAGTGTTTGATACCGCAAGAACAAAATACGCGCATAATTGATACGGTAAAAATAAATTTTAAAATTTTTATCAACCCTCAACTAACAGTCAAAATTACAAAATTATTTTAAAAAATTATATAATTATATGATAATATTTAATATAAAAATTATTTTTACTAAAAAAATTATTATAAAATAAATTTTAAATTAATCTATTATAATAATATTTCGTTATAAATATAACTCCCTCTAATATTTTTTTTATAACAGCCCGAGTAAATAATGTTAAACTCAACCCTCTAATAGATCTTATAATTCATAAGAAAATAATATATTCAGAAAACGAGTAACAAGAGCGTAAAATATGTCCTAAAAATAAATTAAAGTATCAGAGTTTTATAAAAAATATAATCTAAATCAGACCTCAACCAAATATTAAAATTTTTGTTCCTCTCTATTTTTTCTTTTTGTACAGCACACTTATATTGAAAATAATATCTTTTTTCTGACCTAAAAATCACGTAAGATTTTTACATTTAGAATTAACATTCAAAACTAAATACTTGACGCATTTTGGGTACTTCAATTATATCTCAAATACACATAAGTGCTCATCAGATATTTATTAAGTGTAATTGCTTTCGATTTATTAGAAATGGCTTTTACTTGAATAAACTTTTTATGAACATATAGTGAACATAATTGTTCGAGTAATTTTCGTATAAATATTGTGTGACTATTATCTGATATCGCTGTTTGAGGATTCCTGATACAGATATTACGCATCCGTCAAATAACTGGCTCATTAGATATAAAGTATATAATAAAGCAATTCAAAACCGAACACTTTCTCATGCTCAGTAAAGCCAAACATAATTGGTAAAGATAATTAAGCTCCATTTCATGAAACATAATGCCACCTTTGTTGATAAGTTTTCATATTGGGAATGCTATGACATAAGAAAAGTTATTTTTAGTAGTGCAAAACGACATGTGGGAGTCCATAAGTGCTTTTAGACCTTTTTTTTTTTTTTTTTTGACATACTTCTTTATAGGCACAATTTACTCAAATCATATTGATGTATTCATATTTTTTGGCGTAAGCTACTACTATTAAAGTCTTCTTTTTGAATAATAAAAAAAACATATTTATTTACGTATAGTTATAAATTTAACTTTAATTAAGGAAAGGATTTTATACTAAATGCAAACTTATTAATATTAAGTTACTGTGAGACATTTTTAACATACATTTTTTGTAATTAAAATCATCTACTTGTAATTATTTACATTAAAAAAAGAGAAAATTAAAGTTAAAGACACCTAGCATAGTTGAAGATTGTTAAAAATACCTTATATTGACATATTTTATAAAAAATAAATAGTTTAAAAGACGTTTAAATATTAATAAATATTAACATATTATATTCATATAAAAACTAATCTCCTATGTTCCCACACCCGGTGCACATCTCTCCAGCATTTGAATGCATTCAATCAAAAATACTAGTGCTTAATGTACACATTGTCTATTGCATGAACACATTTTGTCTATAACGTTAACTCACTAACACATATCTGTACAGTGTATGAATATAGTCCATTCAAAATGTTCACGTCTAAAATACACCTATACTATGCATGAGTGAAATTTGTCCAAAATGCCTATATTTAATAGGTGCCTATATTACATATGAGTGCAGTTATTGCAAATTACCATGCCTAATGCATGTCCATGCTGTAATCATGCATCATCGCCTTGTATTTGCCATTGCATTTAATGTGTGTATTTGCAGCGTATAGTGCCAAAGCATTGCCTCTTTTTAAAATGCCAGATTCTTGATCTAATATTAATATTCTTTATAAGTACATCTATTCTTATCATAGAATGGTAAGAGAAAATTGGCCGTAAACATTAAGCTCTCATTATTTAAAATAAAAAAAAGATTTATTATGAGAGAAAATTAAACTATTATCTTATGATAAGATTGTCAAAGTTTTCTTACCTAATATTTTTCTTAATTGCTTATTCACTTGTACCAATCTATAAATCTTTTTTGTAACATTAGTAGTGTGGACATTGAATTTAATAGTTTGTGAAGATTCACTACCAAGTGAATCAAATCCATTATGAATGATGAAAATTATTCGATTTCTCTATTGTGAGTAAATTTGAGAGATTTTTTAATATGAATTACGAGTCATGAATAAATTAGTTAAAATTTAGTGTGTGTATATCATCTAAGCCATAAGTTGACTTTTATATTTTATTATTTTTATTGGCTGAAGAAGCTGAAGGCTTTTACTCAAAAAAACAAATAGTTTTCAAAGTTTTCATTTGTCACAAAAATTCATACATTATATTTTTTTGTTATTTCAAATTTAATTCTCTGATAATTATTTTTACAAAATTGATATTTATTTATTCTAGAAGCAAATATAATTTACATATATTATATATTTATATTTTTACTTTTATTATTTTTAAATGGTCTAAACGAATCACGATTAAAGGTCTCATAATATTTCAAATGTTGAGAATTAATAGTTGGAAACCATATGGCATTGATTGAATACTATGGAATAAAGTTTTGTAGATTGGATTTTCAGGATCTTAGAAGTATGTAAGGTATAAGAAATTTATTTGGTCAATATATTTTACGAGCAATGGACATAACTAGCTCTTTAAGCTTTATTCACATTTACCTCTCTATTGGATTCATAATAATTAACACATACATAAAAAAAGACATCACATAGAAATAAATACAAACAGATATTAAATACATTCAAAATATATACAAAAATAAGTTCGACTTTAAACAAGCTTATCATTAACAGTCTAATAGTTCAATATCCAAATCTCATCGATTTAGTTAGTTAGACATTCTATTTATTCCAAAATAAGAAAAAAATTCACGGATGTATGTTCCTCCTTCCCATCTCTTCCTACTCTTTTTGCAACTTATACTCTTTTTGCTCATTTAATATTGCACTATTGTACTTGAATTTGGATTGTAATTGGGTTTTTTTCTTTAGGATGGAGTAGGCTTTCGAATAACTTCATGGGAGATATGTTCCTCCCACTTTGCAAATAAAACAAAAAATGGCTACATAATTTCTTAATCCAATACCTTATTGCCATGGATCCATCCACTACAAACCAAACCATCCTTTTTCCCTCAACAACTTTGATGGGGTTGGAATTTTATATGTTAAGAAATGGCTAACTTTTTGGAATTTTATATCTCAAAGAAAACGTCCAAAGGGGCATCTGCAACCCACCATTGTACAACATTTCTAAGCAAAGCCATGTGGGGTTATATATTGGTCTAGCCTTCAACCAAACCCACATAGGTTTAGCTAGATTAAGCTTGTCCTTGGATGCTTAGAATGTTGGGGTTCACTTGACACATGAGAATTTATATTTTTCAATGCCATCAACTACCATTATCTCCTTATTTAATATGATGCATAATAATAAACAATAAAAGAAACTAAGCACATAAATTATATAAATAATTTTACGTAAAAACTTTTATCAACTAAAAAAAAAACTATGAGGTCATATGTCTGAAACATCACCATGAGATTTAGAAATTTAATTACAAATAAATTCATCTAAATAGTCTAAATATAATTGATTAAACCTTAATAGATATGATTCTTTTTGACATCGTAAGTGTACGATGATTCAGTATAGTTTTTTTAGTAAATTAAATATCGAATTGATTTTTTACCTGAAACTAATTTTATAATTATTTTATATTTTAAAAAAATTTTAAAAAATTAAATGGGTGATAATGGGAATAGCTATAATAGTTTTCATACGGTCATAGAATTAACTAAAAGATATAAAATATAAATAATAAAATTTTAAATTGATGAAAATTAAAATGTTTATGATGGCTATGCCGTTCGATAGTGATAGAAATTAAAGTGTAAAAATATAAAAGTATAAGGGTAACAATAATTTAGACATTCATTGTTTAAAAAATTAAAAACTAGTAAATAAAATATAAAAAAATTAAATAATATAGATATAAAATTATAAAAATGACCATAATTCAGTCATTTAAATTTTAAAAAATAAAATAATAATAAATAAAAATATATTATATTAAATAGCTGAAATACTTTCCCAAACTCTTCCCCTTAAATAAAATATATTATATTAAATAGCTGAAATACTTTCCCAAACTCTTCCCCTCTCTCTTTCTCTCTCCTTTTCCTCCACTGCCGGGCGCTGCTCTACTCTCTCTTTTCTCTCCCTTCCTTATCTCTCTTCTTCTCTCCCACTCTCTCTCTCTCTTATTCTTTCTTCCATTCTCTCCTGCTCTCTCTCTCTCTTTCTGTTGCACTGTTTCTTTCTCCCATTGCTCCCTCGCCCCTTTTGCCCTCTTTCTCAGGCTCAAAACTGAGAGTCCAGTGGCTTCCTTCCTTTTCACAGTGCCGCCGTGGAAATCATTTATTTTTAGTTTTTCTTTTTATTTTTTTAATTATGTGAGCATGTATTTATATATATATATTTATATTTATATATTTATCATTTTAAATATATACATATATTTTAATTTTTTACTGTCTTAAATTTTTTAAAAAATTGACTTTATTCTTGTTTTTTTATTGTAGTTCAATTAGTCGAAAAAGTTGACAAAGTAAAAACTTCATTTGGTCTATTTACTTACTTTTATTTAAAAATTTTTTTATTAAGGGATAACATCTGTATAATAAAAATACATAATTTAGTTATATAATTTAAATAAAATTACTAAAAAATAACAATAAATAAATTAGAATAAAATATAAAAATTATTATTCGTCACATTTCCTAGTTATTCATTGCTAATCCCTTAAAAATGCAAATATATATATATATATATAAATACTATTTCTTTAAAAAAAATTACTTTTATAAGTATTACGATCGTATTTAACAAATATAATAAACCTTTAAACCTCTAGGTGATTCTAGTAGACGAGTCAAATCTCGTAAAAATTTCTAACGATGATACTTACAAACATTCCTAAATACCTTAAAAAATATATTAATCATACTAATATTTGAATGATTAATAGTATAAATATAAATAATAAAAATTATGAATTTAGTCATCTTAAATATATTAATAAGAGAGTTCAAATTTGCGTACATTTATTTCATTATAACCGATTGAGTATAAATATACATAATTCACTTTTTAATCTTAACTTTAAAACCATACCAAATATGCACTCATAAATTGTCTGTTGAACTCATAAACTATATCAAAGAGTGATGTATATAAGAGTAAGTGTAGTGAAAAATTAAAATATGCAGCTCTTATAAAGAAAGACGTTATTTATGAGAAAATCTGTCATAATATCATGAATGAAAATTTAATTTTAAGATTAATCAATGTGAATAAGAATATTTTTAATTTATAATTATGAGTTTATTAACCAAAGTCGTTTCAAATCTTTATTGGATGGAATGAGATTTTGGGTTGGAGTTATAAGAGAGCAGTAAGGATTCAATAAGGAGATGTCTTAAACAATAAAGACTTATCCTCTCTTTATAGTACAAGCATTTTTTTTCTTCCTTTAGAAATCACATCCACAAGATATTTATCTTATTTTACTTATTTCTCCTCATTATTCTTATTTCACTTATTTTTTTCATGTATTTTTCCTTTTTTTGATATATTTTTTTTCTTATTGACTTATTTTTTTAATTTTTTATATTTTAATTTTTAAATAATCAATTTTATTTTAAAAAAGAAAAGAATACGAGAAAAGAGAAATAATGTATTAATAATTAATTTTTAGACTTTATGGTGTCTCTTTTTTTTTATACCGTACATTTTTAAAAATATTTTCCCCTCACTTATCTATATATCTGACGGTATTTGAATAGGATAAGTGTTTAATGCGTCAAAATTAGTTTTTTAATGAAAATAAATTTATAAAAATATAATTATAAATTTAAAATTTACACATAATAAACTCAAATTGATTACAAATGGTAATGAAACAAATAATAAAATAAATTTATGCTCAAAATTTTAAAAATATAATATCAAAGTCATCATCATCAAGATGAATAACAATAGCCTACTTGTATAAAATTAAGAAATTTTTATTTAATAATAATTAATTGCTAAGAATAATAAGTTCAAAGTAAATATAATAAGACTATTAAAATATTTTTATTAGAAGATATTCAATATAGAAATGAGTGTCGATACCCTCTCAAGTCAAGAATGGCTCAAAACTCAGACGGGTATTAAGTTTCTACCATGTTAAGGTAATACATGATATTCAAATAAAATAATATTCAAATAAGATAGGATAAAATTTAGGTATATTAGATAACAATTACTCTCAAAATAATATCATCATACAACATAATCATAAAATTTAAAATGTTAATGTTTAAATCTAATTATTCACAATATAAGTTTTTAAGTCATAGTTTATATTATTATTTGCAAAATATTCTTTCAAAAAATTTTGTCTGAAATTTTAAAATCAACTTTCTCTTCTCCTTCCTTTTTTTTAAACTAATATGTATAAATGCATAAATAAATATATACATATATACATATTCTGATTTTATTCTTTTTTAACTATATATTTTCTTTTCTTTCTTTTTTAAGATCTTCATTACATTTACCCCTTTTTTTCAAGTATGAATGAAAATGGCATTATATTTCTTCTATTTAAACTAAAATGTCATTATTTTTCTTCTATTTAAGCAAAATGTCATTATTTTTCAAGAATAATGTCATTATTTTTTTCTATTTAAACTAAACATTTTCTCCTATTGAAAATCATGATGCAAAAAAAAAAAAAAAACGGTTGAAGAAAATAATGCATCCGGCAGTTGAATAATAAAGAAATGGTACTAAATTAAAACATACAAGTAAGGTTCTCTCTCAACCACAATCAATTGACTCATCTAATGTTGCTGGCAAATATTAAGTAAAAGAAAATTATTATTATGCGCCCCATAAAAATGAGTTTTAAATATTAAATTTTAATTTTAATTATTAAAGTTACAATAAGTAAAATTGAGGTCAAAAGAAAAAAAATTGAGTCAAAAATAATTTTTGGACCGAATCGCATCAAATTGGATGATGGTTGATCGACGCTCGCAAGCACACATTTACATTTTATGTAGAGAGGTTACGCCTGATAGATACCTAATCGGAGTTCGAGTGTGTTTCCTAATGTGTTTATACTCGATACATGTTTGAGGGATGCTCAAACGTGTTATGGCAAAGTGCTAGTGCTTAAGCCATGCTTAATGTGACGCTCGTGCGGCACAATATTTGGCTATGACACCCAATGCACGCCTAACGAACGAACGAACTTGTGTCAATTTGTTATATAAATCATATTCGACTAATTTTTAGCCATTTTCTATTAGATTTTAAGAGAGAAGAAATGAGAAGAGTATACGAGAGAGGAAGTTAGAGAAGGTAAATAGAAGTGAATCAAAGTATGATTTTGGTAAAATTAAAGTCAAAACAAGTGCATCTTATCATTTTTTTTTTTTGTTACTGAATTCTTTTTACTTTTTAAAATATTTATTATTTTAAATATTTATATATATTATATTTTTATAACTAGATTATTTATATTTTATATGCATGAATTTTTATTTTTATTTTTTATAATTTTTATGAAATTCATATTCTTAATTTATATATATTTTTATTGTTCAATTGATTTCTATAATTTTCTTCCAAGTATGTGTAAAGTCATAATTAAATAACTCTCGCATATTTTAAATTTGTATATAATGTTCATATATTTTTAAAAGTATTCATACATGTTTAAATTTATCTTGTATATTATGAAATTTTAGTAATCTCTCCTAGTACGGTTAGAGTTAAAAAGAAGTGATAAAATTTTAGCAAAACTACTTATAATTTATATAATTTCTGAATTATACAACCTTTATTTATCTAAAATTTTATAACACCACTCTTATGTATTTTAAAATGTCATAATTAAATTCTTCACAAATTTTATATACTGCATGATAAAAAATCGATACTGTTTGACAAAAAATTTTATAATTTATAGAAGAATTAAGAATATTTTTTACAGGATGAGAAAAAATATAAATATTATTATAATTATGTAGAGTTTTTATTGGTTCATGTATTGGACCATTATATGAAATCAACAGTAATCTATTATAGTATGTCTTAGTATATTATACTGGTAATCAAATTTTAAACCAATCTTCCGTGAGTAAAAATGACATTCGGCTCTATTTACAAAGTTATATATACGACGACCAACCACCGGATCTTAAATAATAGCGTAAAGTCTTCAATTATGTCAAAATAAATATAACCCGAACTTTTAATTTTTGCTCTTCAGTTAGTAAGGCTCCACTAATCCTTAGTCCATAGGAATTAGTATCGTGCCCTCGTACTGAACCTGCATTGCAATTAGCGACATTATTCCATTAACAAATCAACAAAATAATAAATCCAATTAACAATGGGTGTGCTAAATTTGGTATCACAATTGACCTAAAATAAAATAAATAATATATAACCATATGACCCAAAATGTTACATTACCAGGTGACTAGAATACAAACCATATTATGACATTAACACGTGTAAATATTCATATCCGTAAAATCAAAGTAAGCATATAACCAAATAAGATAATGCGAATCCAACATCATCGGTGAAAAAGGATTTTTCATCCCAAATTATACAATAATGTTTTAACCCCATGTAATAATAACGAAAGCAATAAAAAAAATTAAATATTGAATATAAGTAATGAATATTTATTTCTAAATACTAACAATAATACTGAGCATACAAAATATATACGATAATAGGTAATAATAAAAAAAAATAATGTTTTGGCGACGAAGGAAAAACTTGATACCCATGGTAATCGAGAAAACCCTTCGAGCTTCAACGCTCAGGGCAAAAATGCACTACGAAAATCAACTTACAGATCAAGTGATAATGACGCGCTAATCTAACCGACTTACTCCCGTCTTGCAATCCCTACCAAGGAACTCCTTGGATTTGCCCGTGGCAAAGGAACCCTTCTGATTTTTACGTCAATCTTTCATCTCGAGCCACTTAAATTGTCGAACATCACTGGAACCCAATGTTCACACTACCAACGTCGTCATGAAAATTATCAAGTAGGAGAATGAAATCGATAAAGAAAAATGCTAAGAAAATCCGTTAGAACATGAAGTACGACGATATAGTTTTGATTTTCTCAATTTGAGTAAGAATAATAAAGTAAGAGAAGAATTTCTTTTAAGAGGGGCACTCCAAAATATTGCAATTCTGATTAGGGCAACTGAAAATAAGGAGCAAATTTATAGAGGGCTCGAAAAACGCATTCAAAAAATCTGATCATTGTCGGGGCGCTCAAGCGCGGTTCTAGCTCGCGGTGAGCACACCGAGGGTTTCATAAGAAACCCTATGTGTGCTTGAGCGGGAAGGAGGCAAGCAGCGAGTAGAGGGTTTCTGGAATTTGCGCTCGAGCGCATGGCGAGCGCGAGGCTTTGGGATTTTGAGCTTGAGCGGGTGGATAGCTCACAACAAGCGCGGTACTCCTGGAAGCCAGAATGGACAGTTATAGAAATATGTGGATGTAGCATTTTGACGAAACGCAGCCCGACATCTACACATAATTACATATGGTTACGGAATATGCCAATCATAAAAATGACCCTAACAATCTCTCTATTTGGCAATTCCATGACAAAACACATAAAAAAATACAAGATAAGTACGAGTTCAGATACCATTGAGATAGAAACTGTGTACATATAAATTT
Source organism: Nepenthes gracilis (assembly GCA_033239525.1). Taxonomy (NCBI): domain Eukaryota; kingdom Viridiplantae; phylum Streptophyta; class Magnoliopsida; order Caryophyllales; family Nepenthaceae; genus Nepenthes; species Nepenthes gracilis. Next base: position 22,118,394 of record BSYO01000001.1, read on the forward strand.
ACACAAAGTGAAAAGTAAAAATAATACATGAAAGCATAAAAATCTACACTAGTATTGCTATGACGATGCTGTGACTACCGCGCCGGTACTATAATTATGGTGCATAGCCAAACATGGTTAGTATAAACAGATAAAATACAAAATGATATACAATGACGGTAACAATAGATAAGAAAGATAACATGCAATAACAAAATGAATGAAGGTGAGGTAATAGCAAGAAAAATAAAAGAACTCCCCCTCACACAAAACATTATCTCCCCCTAATAAAAATAATACCATCTCCCCTTATCGACAATAATAGAAATGATCTCTCCTCCCTTTAAAAAAAGATAACAATTTCTTTAACTCCCTCTAATAGGAACAATTTTTCTGAAGAATAGAAATCTACTCCCCTTTTTGTCACGAATGGCCAAGGGGTAATGGCACTCACTCTTCTTGATCCACATTTCACTCTTCTTGATCCACATTTTCTTACCATATTTTATCATTTTGGTTAAATTTATCACTTAATCTTTTAGAATGTGGATATAATTGACAAGATTTTCTATCGTTAGATTTTACCGAAAATTATTTTCAAAATGATATTACAAGGCAATAGGGACGAATATGGTCAATAATACCGCACCGATGGCAAGTAGGTACAGGCTTAATAGGTTTATTCATGACTTTTTGGCTATATGGATTAGACAAAGAATTTGAGCCAAATTTTTTCTCTTCTTGTTGAGGCACCAATTGAGAAATGTTAAATGTGTTTATATTCTTGTGTGAAGTTTTCATGGTTGGTGCAAAGAAAGTCTTCTGTTGCGGGCCGTGCTGAGAATTTTTCTCAACATACCCTAAACCCTTTTTATTTTCGACACATTTTCCAAACCCCAATATGCGATCAAGTTTTTTAATTCCACTTGAAAATTTTTCCATATCATTCTTAATATTTTCAAACTCCACTTCAAGGAATGTAATTTTTATGATTGAGGAGCTTTGTTCCATTTCCAATTCCTGATGTGCAAGAGTAGCGCTCTTCAATTTGGTCATAATTTCTGCCTTTTCTTTTTCTAAATATATGAGCTTATTGTTTAAGGTTTTATTTATTTTCTTTACTTTTAAGCATTTCCTAAACAATTTATTATATACTTCTTGAAGCCCATCAAATTCAGCTTTTAACTCATCCCCAGTGATATAAATTGATTAAAATTTTCTACTAGATGTTCATCATTGTCACACAGTGAGGTTATAAAAGTCATATAATTGGTTTGACCTTTGTCAGTATATCTTTCAACATCATCTTCTTCTTCATCACTTAATATTGTATTCACTTTTAAGGCATGACCTTGTTGACGTTTAAAATTTGGACATTCAATACGAAAATGACTAAAACCTTTATACTCGTGGTATTGAATTCCTTGGATATTTTTTGATTTGGAGTCCTTAATTTTACGTTTATCTTTCTTCTCAAATTTAGGTGATCGTTTTAAATCCATATTTGGTTTGTCTGATGAAAATTTATTTTTCTTCAAGAATTTTCTAAAATTCTTAACAAATAAAAAAAAATCATCATTGCTATACGATTCTTCATCGAAGTCCCAATTTCTCTCTTCCCTACTTGATTTTAGAGTGATTGATTTTTGTATCCTTAACTGTGAAAGTGTGTGCTCATAAGTTTGAATAGATCCTACAAGTTTTTTGATTTTCATTTTATCAAGGTTTTTGCTTTCTTCGATAGTGGTGACTTTAGGTCTAAATCGTTCAGGGAGTAATCTAAGAACTTTTTTAACAATTCAATTTTTTAGAATCCGTTCTCCTAAATTAAACATGGAATGTAAAATATCGTTCAATTGAGTATAGAATTCATCAAAAGTTTTATCATCTTTCATACGTATTTCTTCAAATCTGATAGTTAGTATTTTTAATTTTAAATTTTTTACAAGTTTAGTTCCTTCATGAGTGATTTTAAGTATGTCCCACGCATCTTTTATAGTCTCACACATAGATAAACATTTAAACTCTTCGGGACATACGACCATAAAAATAGCATGTAATTTCTTACTATTCCAATTATAAGTATCAAAGTTCTTCTTTGAACCACAAGGACAGAACTTTTAGTTCATCACCACTTTTGGGTGGAGTCCACCCAATTTGGGTACTAGCCCACATGTGCTCATTCATAGATTTGAGGAAGGCTCTCATCCGAATCTTCCAATAGGCATAATTGCTCCTATCAAATAAGGGAGGTACGGAGAGCAATCTACTCGTATACATCAAGATCGGAGGTCGCGGATCGGGGTAAATCTCTGATATCAATTGAAAAAGGACCTTTTGTCCTAAATTATACAACAATGTTTCAACCCCGCGTAATAATAGTGAAAGTAGTAAAAAAATTAAATATTCAATACGCATAATAAATATTTATTTTTAGATACTAATAATAATAATGAGTATACAAAATATATACAACAATAGGCAATAATAAAAAAAGATAATTTTTTGGTGATGAAGAAAAAATTTAATACCCACGGTAATTGAGAAAAATCCTCTGGACTTTAACGGCTAGGGAAGAAATACACTATGAAAATTAACTTACAGATCGGGTGGTAATGACATACTAACCTAACCGGCTTACTTCTGTCGTGTGATACCTACCAAGGAACCATCTAAATTTGCCTGCGGCAACGAAATCGGATACTTTTCGATCCTCACGACAATCTTTCCTCTCAAGCCACTTAAATTATCGAACACTACTTGAACCCAATGACCACGCTACTAACATCGTCGCGAAGGTTATCAAGCAGGAGAATGAGATCGGTAATGAGAAATGGTGAGAAAATCCGTTAGAACATGAAACACAACGATGTAGTTTCGATTTTCTCAATTGGAGCAAGAATAATGAAATAAGAGAAGAATTTCTCCCAAGAGGGGCATTCCAAAATGCAGCAATTTAGATTAGGTCAACTGAAAATAAGGAACATATTTATAGATGGCTCAAAAATTGCATTCAAAAAATCTGCCCGTTACCGCGACGCTCGAGCAAGAAGGAGGTGAGTAGCGAGCGGGGGGTTTTCGGAATTTGCGCTCGAGTGCATGGCGAGCACGGAGTTTCAAAATTTCAAGCTCGAGTGGGTGGAGAGCTCACAGCAGGCGCGATACTCCTAGAAGCTGGAATGGACAGCTATGAAAATATGTTGATGTAGCACTTTGATGAAATACAATCCGACATCGACACATAATTACATATGGTCACGGAATATACTAATCATAAAAATAACTCTAACAACCGGTAATAGCATTTTAAACTGTTACACAATACTAACTCCACTAACTAAAATTTGAATAAATGTCCTAAAATTACTGTTCTTAATAAAATACAATAGCAAAATATCCAAATAAGATTTTTTTTTTTAAATCAGCTCTTTGACCTTATTCCTCATGTGCGTGTACTCGGGCCCGCGAATTTAAAGGAGTTATCTAAAAGTAAAAATAAGAGTGAGATAAAAACTCAGTAAAGCAAATAATTTACACAGTTAAATATACAATTTACATTAAAATGTGTCAGAATGAACAATTGACTAAATTCAAATGTAATACCATGAATTTCTATAACGAATATGCACAACTTTCAAATTTTCCTTTCAATTTTCAATCCAAAATGTATAATACAAAAATTTATATTTAAACATGCTATTCTTATAAACTAAGGGCCAGTAAAACATTATCGACTAAGGAACGGATAATCGAACTTTGGGTTATATTTAATTCCACATAACCAAATGTTTTACGTTACTATTCTAAACTCATCCATAGGTGGGCTGTCGTATGTATAACCCTATAGGCAGGGTCGAATGCCAATTTTACCTGTAGATAAAACATTCTGTAATATCCCAAATCTCCGTTTGAATTATTTTTATATTGATTGTGATTTTGTATAAATTTGGTGTGACAAAATTTAATTAAATATTATAAAATTTTAGAGAATATTTGGATCCGTTGGGTTGGCTCCCAAGGTGACCTCGTGCTATCGTCAAAGTATTAATTTGGATTATGAAATAAAATTAAAAAAATTAAAAAATATAATAATAATAATAATAATAATAATAATAATAATAATAATAATAATAATAATAATAATAATAATAATAATAGAATAAAAGGAGAAATCAGAGAAGTGAATCGAGCAGCAAAAAAAGAGGAATGAGGATGAAAGGAGAAGAGAGAGAGGGCCGGCGCCACAGCCATCGCCGGAGGTGTCGATGCCGGGAATGAAAGCCGGCGAAACCCTCTCCATGTTACTGTTTTCCATTTTGTGCGTCAGTGTGAGTAGAAAAGGGCATTATGAATCAAAGCAAACGGCCGCCTCCATTCCCAGAGGAAACAAATAAAATCGAGGCAAGTAAATCCTTCACTTCTCATTGTAGATGTTGATTTTAGGGTTGCGTATATCGATTTTAGGAGAAATTGGCCAAATCACGAAAAAATGGGTCGATTAGGCACCGTAGATAGAAAAGGTCATTGCTGGCTTGCATGTGTCGCCGTTCGCTGCCGTGCCATTATTGGGTCGCTGCCACCGTGGTCACTGTCATCATCCGTCCTGGAGCGACCACCGGTAAAGGAGAAACGTGAAGAGAGAGTGAGGTACAGGCGAGGTGACCAAAGAGAGTGAAAGGGGCGTGCATGAAGTTGGAGAAAGAAGACCCGATTCAGGTACCTTGGAGTATCTTTTTGACAAATTTATTTGAAATAAAGTCGAGGCAAATATCTGTAATTTCTTTTCTTGGTTTGATTTAATATCTAATATATTTTGGATACTATTTAAAATTTTATTAACATGTATGTATTTTTATACACTTGATTTATTTTTTCTATACAAACATGTGTGGCTCATTGGCTGATTTTGGAGTTTCTAGTACAGGTTTTATAATTTTGAAGGATTTAATATTTTTTTAAAAGCCTAAATAATTTATCGGATACTGTATATACCTATATCAGTATGTGTATATAGAAATATACATAAAATTTGTATAGGCCGTATATTTTTACATACATGTGCCAGGTTGTGATTACTATATTTGGATTTGGATATTAGATATTCTGACTAATTTCTAAAGGGGAGATATTTGTTATTTAAAAATCTCTTATTGCCGATAGAAAAGGTTTGGAGTAGTGACCCTTCTTATTTGGATGATTTGATTCGACATTATAATATATTTGGATATCCTAATATATCGGATAAGTTTGAGAATTGCATCCAAAATTCTGAATGATAAAATATAGTGATCAACCTTAACCATGGAAGACATAGTATATTAGTGGCCAAGCATACTAGCCTAATTTAATTTGATATGGCCAAAGGTTACTGTGAGTAGATATAACTCTTCCTCAATTTAGTCTTTAAATAATCCAAATTTAAATTTAATATATGATTTGTATTTTTATATAAATTTGTATTGGATTTTGATTTGAATTTAAATTTGAGATTCGTTGATTTTGTCTATAGTTGGGTATTAGTATGTCTCATACAAATAATTTTTATTATATGTTTTGATCTAGACCTTTGGACTATCAGTTACGATACTGTTTTAGATTTTACATACGCTATTGGATCATCTGACTATCAGATTCTACCTCTAATTATGAGCTAATCGGGCCTTTAATTTAGATTTCAATTTAGACTTGCACTTGAATTTGGATTTGGCTTAGACTTTAGAATTGGCTATTTAGCTATTGAAATCGGTTCGGATCACTTCTATCTATATATACATATATACACGTCTCGATGAGGATTATTTTCTGATTTAAAAGTTTATTTTGAATTTGGATATTTGATTTAAGTACGAGACTATCATTAGATTTTAATTCTTGAATTTCTATTGAATTTATTATATAAGCGATTTGAAATTATTCTATCATTTGATCATATATTTATTTATTTGACAATTCCTCTGATTTATTATTCTTATTTTATTTAAATATGATACTTATTGAGAATTAAACTTATATTTTCTGTTTTGTCACTTCAGAGTAGAGACTTGAGCCTTATTGTAGAACTAGGATCAAGTTTTGGCGCAACATCGTATTTTTCAGTGAGTTTTATATTTATTTAAATAATGGTATCGATCGTATTTGATTTATGAATGGATTCTGTTGAACTGTCTTTGGTGGTTGGAGTCAATCGCATGTGGGTTTCTCGATTGCGTAATGAAATTTCTTGGGTAGATTTCTTTATATGGATGTATTGTTGCTATTATTTGATTTTTTTACGACTGTTTGGCGTGGGTCATGATTATTTGGTCCAAACAATTATCCGATTGAGATCTTGTGTGCGCTTTTTTGGGTCCTATTTGTATATTGGTCTGTCACACTTAAATTTTGAGATTTAAGATTATTTATTTATTAATTATTTAAATTAACCTATTTAATTCGAATTTATAACATATTCGAGTTTTGTTCACCACTATAATATATTAAGACATGCCATAATATATTACTGTTAAATTTTTTACAATGATCTAATGCGTAAATAAATAAAATATCTACACAATTTCACATAATCCTTATATTTTGTCATTTCAAAGAAAATATTCTTAATTCTTAAACAAATTATTAAACTTTTTAAAAAGATTATTTCAATTATTTATCATACAATATTTTAATTTTTTTCAGAATTTTAACATGCTTAATTTAAAATATATAATGACATATTGCAAGATTTTCAAATCAACTTGTATAAAAATCAGTAACAACATGGGATTTTAATATTTTATTTCAAATGACATACATGTGATGACAGATTTATAAAATTTTAGAAAATATAAAATAATATTTAGTGATTTTAAGCATATAAGAACATTATATATGAAATTCATAACATATTCGAGTATTAAACAAGATTTTTAACATATGCATAAATATATTTGTAGAGAAATAAATTAGCAAACTAATGTAGAATTAAAAATGAAATTTCTCAACACATGTATAAATATATTTGTAGATAAATAAATTAGCAAACTAATGTAGATGAACTAAGAACGGGAATTTCATACAAAATATAAAGATTGGGAATAGGAATTCATACTTTTGAAGTATAAATAATTTAGTTATAAAAATATGACATGTCTAAATATTTAAAATAATAAATATTCTAAGAAATAGAAAGAATTTAACAATAAATGAAAGAAAACTTAGGATATATTTACCTTAGCTTCAAATTTACTAAAATCTTATTTGAAATCACTTCATTTGGTATTTTCTAACTTTCTTTCTCTCTCTTCCCTTTTTCTTCTGTATCATCTTTTAAAATCTGACAGGAAGTGATAAAAAATCAGCCAGGCATGACTTATATAATCGACAGTGCACTCGAATATCCATCAAGCGCATATCGAGTATGAATATATTAAAAATATATTTGAGCTCAGGGTCAGTGCCCCTCAAACATACCCTCTCGCCCAGAGCACGCATCGCCCATCAGGTGCCACTCAAGTATCTTTCAATTCGATATGACCCCATCTAAAATTAACTTTGACCCAATTTATTCCTCCTTTGACTTTAACTTTATTTATCTTAACTTAATTAATCATAATTAAAATATCAAATTTAATACTCATTCTTTACAATTAGTATGTTTGAATATGATTTGTATAGCACATTTTAATTTAGAACCAAAAGGTCAAATTTGAAAGCTGTACATATTTGTTATAGAAATTCTGTAATATCTTGCATATTTTATTGATTTATTTATTTTTATTTTTTTGTTATGAGAATTATTTGTAGACACAAAGTTTCGTAATTCGAGTTAAAAATATTAGCTTAAAGTATATGGACTATTGAATTGGGTTTAGATATTTGGGGCTAATAAATTTAGAGTATTTGGATTGGTGGATTAGGTTTAGATATTTAGACTATTGATTTAAAATTTAGAGTTAAATAAAAAATTTAGTTAATTTTTGAACCAAACTAAGTAAATAAATAATTATCTGATGAATTTTAATTTATTAGTATTCGTTGATTGAAAATATGATTAATTTAAAGAAAATTAAAATATTAAAAATTTAGATTAAAATTTTAAATATTATTATAATAGTAATTAGATAATTAATTAAATAATATTTCAATGAATAATAAATTAATATATAAATTTATGTATTAAAATATAATAATAATAATAATCCCGAAACGAAGAAGAAGAGAAGGAAAGAAAGAATGAATGAAGAAAGAAAAGAAAAGAAAGAAGGAGAAGAAGGAAGGGAGAGGAGAGAAAGGGGGAAACGGGCGCGAGGTTGTGGCAAAGGGGAAGGAAGAAATCAGCGCCGAAAATGAAAATCGGTAACCCTAACCAGATCCTCCTTTACTTAAGGAGTTAGTGATGAGGAAAGTAGGGGCATGAATTTAAAAGGAAAACTACGCACAAGTCGAAGTAGAGCAAAGCCGCCGTTGCAGTTTCCGTCATCGATCGGTGCCAAAAGGAGAGTCGCTGTGACTTTTTGAAGCCGCCGTTGAAGTTGGTGCCGAAGCTGAAGTCGCCGTTAAACCCTACCTGTGTTTCAATAATCGGGTAAATCAGACAAGTGAATCCTCATTATTTCACTTCTTCACTCATTACAAGTAAACAATCCTAGTTTCCGCAAGTGATTTTTCCTTTTATTGTCACTTCTCTTTTGGCTCTGTAATTAAATCTTTCATTATTCAAATCTACTCCTCTCTCACTAATTTCCACGAATGTTATTGAAATTGAGCTTGTGTGGGTTTCTCTGTGAAAATCATGGTAAAAGTGGAAGATGAAAAAAAAAATAGGGCTTCGTGTTCTATTTCTTGCCATTGGCATTGTAAGTGAGTGATTTGGGAGATGGTGGATTTTATTCAATATATATATCTTGTTGGGTGTGTATGTATACAATGTGTGTGCGTATAAATATATATATATGTAAATATAAAAGTTTGCTGTGTGCTACTGTGGCTCCGTATGTGTTTGTGTAGTCGTGTGTGTGATAGTGTGGGGAAGTGAGTGTAGTCGTATGGTGTGAAAGCAGTGTGGCGTGCTGCTGCTGTGTGTGTAGCCGTGTGTGTGTGAGCAGTGTGAGTGTGCTGATGCTAAGTGTGTGTGTAGCCATATGGTTAGTAGTGTGAGTGTGTGTGTGTTGTAGCTGTGTGTGGGTGAGCAGTGTGAGTGGTGTGTATACTACCAGGGAGGTGTGCTGGTTGTGTGTGTATGAATATGGTGTATTTATACTTATATGTGTAATGTGTACAGTTGGGTATGTGTGTAGGCATGCATTGTGTGCGGTGGGTGTGTGTAGCCTGCTGCGTATTTGGTTGTGTGCAGCGTGAGAAGAGGAACCGTCTCCACCCATTTGGTGAAGTAGTTAATACCGATAATGAGAAATTTTCTCTATCCAGAGGCCAAGGTAGGGGTCCAAGGATGTCGAGCTCCCATTGTGCAAACGGCTACGGGGGCTGGAGACTATGCAGCTCCGTGTGTGGTAGGTGCGCCATGGACCCATGAACCTGACAGCTTTCACATTTCTTTACGAATTTCAGGGCATCGCGCTTCATCGTGGGCCAAAAGAGGCCTTGCCGCATGATTTTGAATGTGAGGTTCTTTCCTCCGATGTGCAAGCCGCATATGTCGAGGTGGACTTCGCTCAATACGTACTCAGCCTCCTCAGGGGTCAGGTATTTTAGGTAGGGAATGGAGTACCCTTGCCTGTATAGCCTGCCATTGACAATCGCATACCAGCCTGCTGTCTTCTTGATCTGATTAGCCTCATCGGCTTTCGTAGGTAGCATGCCGTCCGCCAGATACTTGTAATACGGGGTCATCTAATTGTTGCTTTCGTCAATCTGCAGTACCTCCTGGTCTGAGCCGTCCACATTGGGTGCGGCCAGCATTTCCCTTAAGATCCTGGCGTACTGCTCCGGAGATCCTCCAGCCGTGTCCCTAACCAACTGATCAGCTTTCCAATTTTTGGCTCTGGGTACATGTTTGATCTCGAAACGCTCGAACGCCTAGATCTGGGCTTTTGCCTTCGCCAGGTATTTCGTGATTTGAGGGTTTGATACCTCAAAAATTCCTTAGATTTGATTGGCCACGAGCTTTGAGTCGCTGCGCACGACCAGCGACTTGGCGGAACATTTCTTTGTTAGACGAAGTCCTGCAAGAAGGGCTTTGTATTCGACCACGTTATTAGTTGCACGGAAGGTCAGTGCAACAAAGTACTTGATCTCTATACCGTCTGGAGTTCTAAGCACGATTCCAGCTCCACTGCTTGTCTGGGTGGATGATCCATCCACATCCAAGATCTATGATGGAGTGCCTGGTGCGTCTGAGCTCTTCGGGCTGTGTGGGCTGTCTAGAGTTGGGGTCGTTATCTCGACGATGAAGTCCGCTAGAGATTGGCGCTTAAGAGCCGGTCGTGGTCGATACTCCACATTGAACTCTTCCAATTCTATAGCCCACTTGACCAACCACCCGAAAGTCTCCGGTTTCTGAAAGATCGACTCTGATGGTTGATCTGTTAGGACGATGATTCAGTGTGCTTGAAAGTAGGGTCTCAACTTCCGCGTCGAATAAATGAGGGTCAGCGCAATCCTTTCTGCATGCGGGTAGCGAGTCTCCACGTTTGTCAATACCCTACTCACGTAGTACATGGGTCACTATGCGCCCTCGTGCTCTCTGACGAACACTGTGCTAAGCGCCGTGTTTGACGTGGCTAGGTAGAGGTACAAATCCTCGTCAGCAAATGGTGAACTCAAGAGAGGTGGGTTAACGAGATACGTCTTTAGCTCTCGAAATACTTCCTTGCACTCATCCATCCACCGAAATCCAGACGCTTTAGTCCCTCTGAGCACCTTAAAGAAGGGCAGGTATTTCTCCGCGGATTTGACCAAGAATCGCGATAGGGCCACCAAGTGCCTTGTGAGTTTCTGAACTTCTTTCACAATCCATGGGGGGTTCACGTCAAGGATGGCTCTAATCTTCTCTGGGTTGGCTTCTATGCCGCGCAGGAACACAATAAAGCCCAAGAACTTTCCGGAAGTCACCCTAAATGCACATTTGGTCGGGTTGAGCTTCATCCTGTGAGCTCGGAGTATTTGGAAGGTCTCCCCTAAATCACGAATATGGTCGTTGGCTAGTCGGATTTTCATGAGCATATCATTGACATATACCTCCACGTTTCTTACAATCTGGGCCTCGAACATCTTATTCACGAGGCGCTTGTAGGTTGCCCCGACGTTCTTGAAGTCGAAGGGTATTACCTTATAACAGTAACGTTTCTGGTTGATCATGAAGAAGGTGTATTCCTCATCGTCCGGATCCATCCTGATCTGAATGTAATCTGAGTAGGCGTCCACGAAGTTGAGAAGTTTGTGCCCTGACATAGAATCCACCTGTTGATCGATCCGAGTGAGTGGGAAACTGTCCTTAGGACAAGCCTTGTTTGCATTAGTGAAGTCCACACATATCCGCCACTTGCCGTTACTCTTCTTCACGAGCACGATGTTGGATAGCCAGTCTGGGTACTGGACCTCTCTAATAAATCCAGCATCCAGCAGTCTCTTACTTCCTCCCTTATGGCTATTATTTTTCAACGGAGTGATTCCTACACTTTTGCCTAACGAGCTTATGACCGAGATTGAGACCCAACTTGTGGACCATTACTTCGGTTGATATCCTAGACATGTCGGCATGGACCCACGCGAACACGTCGGAGTTCTTCCGGAGAAAGCTAATCAGCTGATCAGGGTTGGCCACAGTGAGAGAGCTGCCGATGTTTACACACTTCTCCGGCTTAGCGAGATTTAGAGGTATCACTTCGATCGCTTCTCTTGACTAGGCCTGCTGCAATGTGGCTTCATCACGAAGGTCCAAGTCTTCGTCCATGCGGTCTAGCGCCACTGGAGCGACTTGAGACAGGTAGCACATCCGTTCCATTATTTGATCTCCGAGCACTTCCCCTATGCTGTGCGGGGTTAAAAATTTTATCTTTAAATGAGGGATTGAAATAATGGCTCCGAAGGTTGTGAGGAATGGTCTGCCCAGGATGGTGTTGTAGACGAACGATAGATCGACAACAATGAACGTTAGCTCTCATGTTGCAATACGTAGATAGGTTCCCATCGTGATCTCCAACTAGACGACCCCCTGTACAGGTACGGGCTCGTTGTCCAGACCATATAGAGAGCCATCGACCGCTTTCATCTAGCTTCTTCTCAATCCAAGTTTAAAGAAGGCATCAAGATAATAAATTTTGAGAGCTTTCATTATCAATAGAGACTCGTTTCAGTTGGTAATCAACCATACTATCTAAAACGATGGCGGATACAATAAAAGAATTAGAATGGGGGAGGTTACATGAGTCATATTGTCACTACTAAAGCTAACAACATCACTCCTATTCCCTATCCCCTCTTTCTTGTTGCTGGAAGCCTGCTCGGGCTGCACTAGCCAGTTGCTCTTGGCTGGCGCGGTCAAGATCATACTGACCACGCCAGTGGCCGTTCGGTTCTTTGGAAGCTCGTTCTCCTTGCCTTCTAAGGCTGTGGGGGCCTGCCCCGAGTCCTTCATGAACCATTTGAGGTGTCCACGGTGGATCAGGTCTTCTATCTCCTACTATAAGGTCTAGCAGTTCTCTGTAGAATGTCCCAAGTAGCGGTGGTACTGGCAATACTTCGTCTGGTCACCACCGCTCGGGCCCTTCGATTTTTTTAGCCACCTGAAGAACTTTTCATCCTAGATCTATATTAGGATGTTCGCGCAGGTGTCGTTTAGGTGAGTCAAGGACGTTGGCCCATACTCCCTCCTAGATCCCGACAAAGGCCATGGCTGCTTGCGGCGTTCCTGGAAGCAGCCACCGTCACCATTCCTCTTTTTCCCGGCTACTGGCTTAGGCCCTTTCGGAGGGAGGTCCATGTGTTCGCGATGCTTCGCCTCATTGGCCTCCTCCGTAAAGATGTAGGCTCGGACGATTGCCTCTACTTCCCGGAAGGATTGAGGGTGTTTATGCGACAGGTGCTTAAAGAAGTCCACCGTCACCAAGGGGGCAACAAAGGTGTTAAGCTTCAGTTCGGAGAGTTGGGGGATCCGGTGCGCCTCAATGATGAAACGGTTGAGGAATCTCTTCAGGCTTTCGTCTGTCCTCTAGCGGAGGCGGATCAGGTGCCATGGCTATTTCTCTTCTCTCGTCGGCTGGAAGTGAACTGGCTCAAAAAACAATCTGCGAGCTCGTCGAAGGAGTGGATGGAGTTTGGAAGGAGACAATGGAACCAAAGCAATGCATCCCCTTGAGGGTGATGGGGAAGCAATGGCACATCACGGCCTCGCTCGCTCCATGGAGGGACAGGTGAGTGTGGAAGTAATTAAGATGGTCCATCGGATCCTTACTCCCATCGTTCCCATCCAGTGTTGACATTTCAAACTTGCGACGGAGTGGCTGGGTCCGAGATCTATGGTGAAGGGCAATCTTCGCAGGTAAGCGGAAGACCGCATTGGTCTCTCCTTGTATAGGAGGTCCCAGAGCACCTTCACCTTTTCCTCCATTGATGGGTCAGACTTGTTTCTCCAAGCGTTGATGACATCGTAGAACTCCGTGTGACCCTACTAGCGGTGTTGAACTTGTCGGTTGCGTCGGCTTTTCACGTGGGGTGGCCGCAGGCTGTATGAGTCCACGGTTGTCTACCTCCGCTCGCTGCGGGAGTTACAGGGGTTACGCCGCTCTAGGCTCTCCTCTCACTTGTCCCGACTAGGATGGCTTTTAGCCACCAATTGGGCCCTAATGCCGAAAGCCACCTGGGCCTGGCGTCGTCAGGCCGATCTGATCTGCCTCTGGAGGCTCTCGTGCGAGGCCTTCCTCGCCTGAAGGACGACGCCTGAGATGCCGGGAGAGCAACCCCCATCCACTGCGTGCCTGTCCAGGTACAGAGAGCCTGGAGCATTAGCCTCATGTCACCCATTTCGGTTGCTAGCTAGTGAACATCAGGTTGCGGTGGATGTCAACATGGCTATCCATTGAAGGGACGTTGTCGTGAGTGGCAGCATCTCTTGCTGGGGTGCTAGCTTGCGCCCGGGTGTTGACCATCTTGTTGTAGAGGGGTGAGTGTTGAAGTGAGACGCTAGACCTTTTGTCGTATTCTCACAGATGGTGCCAATGTTGCATCCCGGGTCTCGAGTTGTCGTATGAATTAGGGAGCATTCGGATTCCTAATCTGAATCGAATCTTGAGCGGGTCCAGTCTCCATCGCTGTGAATTTAAAACCTGTACAACACAAATTATAAATGAGAGGTCAGAGGTCCGGCGGGATCTCTCACACCGAAAATACTCCGATGCTTAACTCAGCAACTTCACGCAATGAACGGAAATGGGCGCACGCTTAGAGGTGCGCGAAGATATACTATGAATGCGTTGGGAGTGCATGAATGTAAGGGTGAGGGATTGATGAGCATTTAGTGGGAGGCCTCGCTCCTGTATGCACCGTAGAGGGTGGCTTACTTTCTCATAACCCGAGTAAGGATGTAGAGGTAGGATCTAGGCATTGATTTGAGAGTTTGAATTCTAGGGTGAGTGTTTTGCTGCACAATATTAAGCTGAGTGCCCAGGATCCGATCTCGTTTCTGTACAAGGAGAAGGAATTTATAGGCTCTTTGGTTTGGAGCTTTGGATGCGAGAATCCCTCCTGTAGGGATTCTTCGGCCGTTGTCCAGTGGTGATCGTCGGCGTGTTAGTTGTCGCCTTGTGGTGGCGAGGAAACTATCGTGCATCGTAGGCCACGCCTAGTCTACCTTTCGCGTTGAGATTAGTTGGAGAACTGTAGGCAGCAGCGTGAGCCATGTCTGGCAACACTAACCTTTTCCTTATTGGCTCGTTTCCTCTACGCTGTACATACCTATCTGCAGCCACATTAATAGGCTGCAGTTGGCGCTGATAGGTTGCGAGTACTGGGCTCCTACGCCGGTAGTTTCAAATATTTGGCCGAGATAGCTGCTTGGACTGCTACTTTATGAATTCGGTCATGTATTTCTCTAGGCCTTACCAGTACTGGACCCAACAATTATAAATATAAATTTTAAATAAAATATAAAAAATAAAATATATTTATCAACTGACCCATATTGCCTATACTTAAATCATAGACAAGTAAGACAATAGTTTTTCAATGGGGCAATCAAACCGTATCCAGTCTGATCAAACACAGTGGTAACAAATTTTTATCTAATCTGACCTATAATTAATTTATATTCGATTTCGAAAAGGTAAAAACGGAAGCTTACCAGTACGTGGGGAAAGAAACACACACACAAAACGAAGAATAATAGAATTGCAAGAAAAGAAAATGGCGAGCCAGAGGAATAAGCATAAGGATCCGTGGAAGGCAAAAGGTTGCTCCTGAGAGAAGCAAAGGTATCCGTGGAAGACAGGACGATGGCACCAATTTCGTGATCAGCGCCTCGGCCTTGGGGAACTCAATTGGCAGCAGCTCTGCTCTCTAAAATAACAATGCACTTCGGATTCTTCTTCCTTAACTCTTTTTCTCTCTTTCTGTCTGTCTACCTGATTTCCTCGAGCTTTCGAAAATCTCAAAAATGGCTCCGATCGACCCTCACTCCTACACTGACTCAACGCAGCCCTTCACCACCCACGTATCTCTCTCACTCTACTTCGACTTCCCTTCCTCGACCGTCCGCGGCTCCGCAATCCTCACCCTCTCCGCCGCTCACGCCGGACCGATTTTCCTCGACACCCGCTCTCTCTCCGTCCATTCCGTCAAAGACCCGCTCACCCAAACCCCTCTCCCATTTTCTCTCTCCTCCCAGCCCGACCCCATCAAGGGCTCTCTCCTCACCGTCTCTCTTTCTGACAATTCCCAGCTGCTTATCGCCTTCTCCACGTCCCCAGATTCTTCTGCCCTCCAGTGGCTCTCCCCTCCTCAGACTTTCAACAAAACTTCGCCGTTTGTTTATACGCAGTGCCATTCTATTCATGCTCGGTCGATTTTTCCATGCCAGGATACGCCGGCAGCGAGGATTAGGTACTCGGCTAAGATTAATATTCCTCGGCAGCTTTCCGCCGTGATGTCAGCTAGGCACGTGGAGCGCCGGGTTCCATTGGCTGGTAAGAAGGAACTCCGTAATCCAATTTTTATGCCGACATTTGAATTAATGCGAGTCATCTTTCTCGAGAATTTATGCTTGATTTATAATATTCTTTGATAAAGAACTGAATGAATTGCCTTTTCTGTCATATTTTAAAATTGATTAATTGTTTCTTCCATCGACAATATGTAATTCAAGGTGAACTTTGATTTCATATGAATGCCTAGTGTTCTTCAGAATCGATTTCAGAGTTTGATGTTGTTACTTGATGTCAAAATTTAACTGGTCAAACATAGTTCTCGTTTTGCTAATTCTCTAAATAGGACAAGAACATCATTACTAAAGTGCACAGCTCTCCACATAGAACAAATCTCTCAAATGGTGATGAAGAATCTGCATAATACCACGATCAACTGACAACTTGTTTTGCTTGATAGTTCTCTACTGAATTTGCTTGCAATTCATGTCCATCAAATCAATAGAAAATTTCTAATCTTGATAAATTCTCCTTATATTCCCCATGGTCTACCACCTTAATTGCTCCATGTTACTTCATGATAAGAAACACACTATGTTAGAATTTAAAACCAATTCTTGGATCCTCATCCAATAGCTTAAGTTTTATGAATGAATGGTTCATTGACATGGTATCAGAGTTTTTTGTCCCTAAGATCTTGAGTTTAAAACTTTTTAACCACCATTCTTATAAGTACCTTTTGGCCTCAGGCATGAAGTGAGCCCGAATGGGCATCTGTGCTTGGGAGTGGGCATGTTGAAATAGAATACCTATTCGTAGACAATCACGAAACAGCTTAAGCTTTGAAAAAGTGTTGCTCGGCAAATTCCTCCATCACTACTTAGATTAAGAGTGTGTAGTTGGCATCAGACATGAGAAATACGTATCTAGATTTTCTTCCCGACCATTACAGAAGCACCATGTTTGAAGGCTGGGATCAATAACATTTGTCCTTTTTCTTTGTCATTTTCCTCCAGAATTAATTGCTCTGTCGATGTTGGCAGATGATGACCTGAAAAATGAATCCTGCTATAATGACTTTTTTAACTGTATAATACTTTCAAGGACCTCATTTGAATCCTTTTCCTGTTTTATTCCCCTAAAAAACTGTCTGTTTCTTTGAATTCAATTGCAACATAGAATAACATTAATTACTCTCCAAACCTCCTCTTAAGTCTGCCACTTGCCAAATATGGCACTGGGCATCACAAACCCTCAACCTATTTTTGTATGAACCTGTTATCTATATTATTTTTCTAGTTTTGAAATGCTCCAGGAAAAATGGAATGAAGTAGCTAGTGCCTTAGGAACTCCTTCCACCACATCATATTCAAATGGACATTCTAGAACTATTTTCACCTTAGATTATTCTCCTTTTGTGCTCTTCGCATTTATTTTACATAGGATAGATGTTAGACTAATTTCACCTTTGTGATGCAAATCCCATCCTTGCCTGTCTCATATTCACCCCCGCCCCCCATATTCCCTCATCTGTTTTATCCCTACACAATGAGATAATTTTGAACTTGCCATCCCAAGACAATTTCCAAACAATGGATCCCCTTACACCTTGGGAGCAAAAATTTCCGTTGGTTAATTCACTCATAAGCAGGGTGAGCTGTATAGTAATAGTTAAATTGCTACTTTGTGTTTTAGGGGTCATCAAATTACGGAATCTGTGGCCGTCATTTGGCCACTCTTTTATTTTAGTTCACTCAAAAAGCTTCTCTATTGAACTTCTTCCCCCAACACCACCCTTATTCTCTATCTGCCATCTCACATCACCCATGCTGCGTTTTTTGATTGCTAGTTTTCATTTTTTGGGTGTTCCTCCATTGTGCATTGCATTTTGATGTTAGTATTTAATTAGGTTTAAGGAAGCTGTTATTTAAAAGCACTATTCTTTATAGCCACACTATTTTGTGTCTAGCATCTGGATAAAATTTATGTTGGCATTAGAAAAATATTTCTGTGGCAATAAGATTTCTATGATTTGATAAGATTTTTCTGGTTTGACTTGTTGGGTGTACGTTGTTGATGTTTGATTCCTTTAGGTGAGGCTGCATTGGCTTGTGATGACTTGACCTGGTGCGCAGAAAATAGGGTGGTTGAAGAATTTGTAATGGAGCAACCAATACCACCATACTTGTTTGCATTTGCGGTTGGGGAAATCGGATATAGGGAGGTGGGACCCAGAATGATGGTGTACTCAGAGTCGGTGCCCACATTGTTGGATGCAGCAGCGAAGGAGTTTGAAGGAACTGAAGATATGATTAGGCAAGGGGAGAGGTTGTTTGGGCCTTATGAGTGGGAAAGATTCGATTTACTGGTTTTGCCACCAAGCTTTCCTTATGGGGGTATGGAGAACCCAAGGATGGTTTTCCTGACACCGACTGTGATAAAGGGGGATGCCAGTGGAGCCCAGGTGGTGGCCCATGAGCTTGCTCATAGCTGGACTGGGAACTTGATAACCAACAAGAGTAATGAACATTTTTGGTTGAATGAGGTAGAAATTTTTACTAATATGATTGCCCATGGTATTATGTCTAATGGAATGTTGAAATATAAATATCATTTATTAAATTATGACATGATCCCATGATTTCATTGCCTCATTTTACAGGAGTATCTTATTTTAATCTGTCTTCAGTTGAATTAATTATTGTAATAATTCAATCCAAAAAGGATAAAATGGTAGTAGAAGTGCTAGTAGTGTCATATGCTTGGCAACATGGATGAAAATATCGCATCAGTCATATTGAGTGGTACATATCGGTTTTAGACATAGTGAATATAAATCTTTTTTGCAAATTTGAACATTTGGGGGAAATATCACTAATATCAGGTATACTAATTAATATTTTAAATTCTGCTGTAATATGACGATATATTATTTATATGTTAACATATTGTAATTTTGTTGTAGTGTTAGAAAATTTTCAATATTGAAAGGCCAATACCAATGTATATCAGCCGGTATTTTCTTTTATTCTTGGCAGTAATTGTAAACTCTCTGATCTAATTCTTCTACACACAATGAACAGGGTAGCAAGCTTGGCCATAGTATTTGATCAATGCAAAAGAATGTTAGTTTACTTTCTTCTGCTAATATGCTTTCAGGGTTTTACAACATATGCTGAAAGGAGAATCGTGGAAGCTGTGCAAGGGGAAGATCGGGCTGCATTGAATGTCGGAATTGGTTGGAGGGGATTAATTGAAGGAATGGAGAGATTCAAGGACAATATGGAGTTCACGAAGCTCAAAACCAAGCAAGAAGGGGTGGACCCAGATGATGTTTATTCTCAAGTTCCTTACGAAAAGGGTTTCCAGTTTCTATGGCGCATCGAACGTCAGGTTTGTTGGCTGTTTACAGTCCATAACTTGAAGGTTTTGGCTTATGGTGGAAAAACCCAAAAAAGAAAAAACACTTAGACGAATTGACTGGGTTCTATCCACTTTGATCTTGGGTTGAGGGTGGGTTTGGTTAAACCCAAAACTCATGATATTAATTGGGTGTGAGTGTGGGTTTATTATGTCCAAACTCAAACCCCACCCACACACACACACACACACACACACACACACACACATATATACTGCGATAGTTTAAAGATTAGTCCAACTCTATTATATGCTTAACCATGTTATCTTTTGTTTTGTACAATGTACTGACATGCTTGATAAGTTGCCTGTTGCTTAGAGGATGTGGATATTCCAATTATATTATGAATTTAGGATTTGAAATATTTTTGTTTTTATTTGATACTTGAAAGTATTTTTTCAAAAAAAAAAAAATGAGCTAAATTATGTTTATTGAATTATAAAATTTGATTAATTTGTTAGCAAATTGTATGGTTGATTTAATTGACTAAAAATTATACTAATATCATCGATGTTTTAATTTTTCCCTTTAGAGGAAAAGAAGTAATTTTGGGTTGGCTTGAATATAGGTATAATGAATTAAATATGGGGTTTTTATCCGACCCAGGGTGTATTATGTGTTGGATTTGTGTTATAAGTTCAGTATTCAATGGTTTCTTCTTCTTTTTTTTTTTTTTTTATTTGTCCTTTCCATTTTACAGATTGGGAGGCCTGCATTTGATGAGTTTCTTAAGAAGTATATATCCACTTTTAAGTTCCAATCGATTGACACGGAGACATTCCTGAGTTTCTTGAAAGCTAATGTTCCCAGCATCGAGAAGGACATTGATTTGGAAGTGTGGACTGAGGGCACTGGAATCCCTTCCGATGCCCTCGAACCAGTGTCGAATGTCTACTCAAAGATTGTGTCACTGGCAAACGAGTTTATGAATGGGCGAATGCCCTGTGAGGATGAAGTTGGGGAGTGGCGAGGACAAGAATGGGAGCTTTATTTGGATCATCTGCCTAAAGCTGTGGAAGCTTCACAGGTGCCATTTGTTCCCTCCTCCCTTATCTTTGGTAGTTCTTACATAGATAGTAGTAGCATGGGTAAAAATATTTCAATGTTGGCACTAGCCACATTGGGAGATATAAATCAGTATTCTATGTTATAAACGTTACAGATGCCCGAAAAAGAATTTGACCACATTAAAGTGATACTAAAATTTGATAATTTTTAATCATTTATTTACTTATTTTGTATTTTTGTCAAAATTAATGTTGATGTATTTAAATATTTTAAAACTTTTTGATCTGTATATATTTTATATAATATAGCTTTATGTTTCTTAGAATATATAAAAATGTTAGAGAACATGTGAATTTAAGTTTTTACAGACTAAGTGGAAAAAAATCTTAGTTGATATCTATCAAACGATATGTTGCTGCCTGTATCACACTAAAGATAAGCAATGATGTTTATAAATATTTTAAAGTCGTACTTATAGAAAATAACATGAGATAAGATTTCTAAATTGGTTCAAATACAGAAAATGTAGTTAGTTCAAGTGAAGCAATGGGAAGAAAAGAGAGATAGTTATGTTTGAAGGAGATCAATGAGTAAGTAGATCTAAGAAAATTTAGAGTGAGGTTATAAAAATGATTTGAAATTCATTTTACTCAAATAGTGATGTTATACTAAATGGAGTGCAATATGTCTAATGTAGATTTATATAGCTAATTTTTTTATTTGTAATTAAAGTTTTGTTATTGTGAGATTTGGACCGTCTGTAATTCTTGATTTATAACAAAGTTTTCTAACTATGTTATCAAAATTATGAGGTGTTCGTTTTGTGATGGTAGATCATGGCATTGGATGGGCGCTACAGGCTGGCGGAATCTTCGGATTATGAGGTGAAAGTGGCATTTCTTCAATTGGCAATTGCATGCGGGTGCAGGGATTACTACGGCGAGGTTGAGAAAACCCTAAAAGAAGTCGGGAGGATGAAGTATCTGCGTCCTCTCTACACGGCCCTTGCACGGGGCACCGGGAAGCACGAAGAGAAGATATTGGCAAAGCGGGTGTTTGCTGAGGCTCGGGATTCTTACCACCCCATTGCTCGAGCAGTCGTCGAATCCATCCTCGCCAGACACCTCTAGACTTGTATTTTTATTGTATAATCTGATGATGAACTTACTCTTAATATTCCATGTTTTAGCCTATATGGAGTTTTTCAGATTTTTTTTTTTTTTTGGTTATGTAGCCTTCTAAAATGAACTTATGCATTAATTTGTTTGGGAATCTGTGAATGTAGAAATACATTTCATTATCTAAAAGAGTTCATAAATAGATTAGACTTTACTTTTTTATTTTACATAATTACGCTCAAATAATCGAAAGTTAAGCAATTCAGTACTAATAACTCTAAATCACAATACATTGATTTGATATATTTCTAATATCTAATAAATAAATATTGACCTGTAGAATCTACACTTTTAAGATAAACAAATTAATGGCCAGAAAATGTAAAAAAAAAAAAATAGAAAACAAATAGGAACAAAAAAACCCTTGAAAATTTAAGTTTAAGAACAAAACTTAGGACAAAAGTGGTTGTATCTGACATTTTTAATCTCTACAATCTAAGAAAATAACAGAACACTTAAATAAAATTGTCCACTCGTAATCTCCCTTCAAGTGATAAGAATATAGTGTCATTTATTAAACAGATGATTAAATAAATGCAAAACCATCACTTTTCATATAAGATGATATCTTTGCAGATACATAGCAGCAGGAAATAGAGATTGGTCATGTCACAATAGAGGCGCCAAAGCTCACATGAAAGGACATTTGAACCATCAAACAGTGGAAGATGATAGTGAGATTGATGATGACAGAATGAAAGAAGACAATACTAGGCAGTGGCTTACCATTAGGCCATTAAGTACATTCTTTTGTTAGAATATAGTCTACTGCTTCTTCTACAGTATCTACAACCTGAACCAAAAGAATCCACGGATGAAAGTTTAGATAATTCATTCCACCAAGAATAGTCAAAAACATCATCAAATATTTATGCCATCAGGCCTCTCAATACTTACAATGCTCTAAAATATTATTTTCTTCCAACATATTTAACATCGGTACGTATTGCCGATATGTTCAATATTGATATTTCATCTATGCTCAGAAAGGTAGATGTTAGAACCATCCAATAATAGTTGGCATTCATATTCTACATCATGAGTCTAAGGCTACCTCTTCTGATTTTCTAACACTACCAAGTCCTAATAAGATTACTTATAAAACAAGAGGTTTTTTTATTTTCCATAAACCCCTTTATCTCATTGAAGAAGCAGGAACAACTTCAACAAAGCTTTGGGAAGGTTATAAGAGGGTGGAACCACAACAAAGCAAACAAAATTGGAAAACAACAGCAATAGAACTAGGCAAAGCAACTTAAAGATATATTGATACTTCAAATATTTGGTCTCGTATCAGTGGTAAATAATCTGCAAGAGCAACAGACATACAAACATAAAAGTAGACAGTATCCCTATTTAAATTAATTGATAAAGTAAACGGCTTTTCAATTTCCACTTTTTCCATAGAATCAAACTATAGCTCCAAGATTGAAGTTTGAACGAGATTTAAGTGTCTTTTAACGGAAAAGGGCTTTGGTAGGGCTTTCATTGATTTGGAAGGTTGATGGGAAGTGAAAAGAGATATACAATATTATTGTACTGATTTTTTTAATGCATGGATAAGGGTGTTAACCGTGAGGCATGTGTTGCTAATTTAAATCACTATCATAATTCTTATTTATCATGTACGGAAACAAAATAAGAAAATGAACATGATAGAATAGTATTCGCGTGGCTAGCAAGAAGTAATGGCAGGAATTCATTTTACCAGAGTTATTATGATAGGAATTTTACTATAAATTTTTAAAGACTTCTGCAGAGCTCAATGGTCAAATTCTCCAAATCATCATGGGTGACAATCATGATTGTGATAGGATAAAGATGAAGACTTTACTTCGGAAGTGGAGGATGATGCTAGGCAGCCTGCTGGGCCAACAGCATCGAGTACAACTACTTCGGCAGATTCATAATACCACTCCACCCTCCAGCTTGCACTCTCCAAGCCCAGATATAATCATTATGGTTCTTCACATACTATTTACCATGGAAAATGAACACGTTCAGACCAACACCCCAAACTCACAGTTTCAACTTTGCAATCCAGATCTACGCGTGGTATACAGAGCATTGAATCCAGTGGAATTGAAGTTGATGCTCCCCTACAGAGAAATCAGGGTGGACCAGAAGATGTTGATAGTGTATGGATCGGTCACATTGATGTGAGACCCATGATCAATTGCACATGGCTCTTTTTAGTTTTATGGTGCTGGCACGTGAGTCCGGCTATAGCAGAAGATGGACAGAATGCAGCTGCTAGAGAAACACATGACAGAGGCTAGCGTAAATGCAGCTGCTAGAGAAACACATGACAGAGGCTCGAGTAATGCAGCCACTAGAGGAACACATGAAGGACACTTGAGTAACTTGAGCATCTGCTTGGCAGTGCAGAAGCACACATGTAACGCAAGACATATTGGCAGAATGCCTGAATGCAAGGTATGGCAATACTAGTGCTCATGCAGCAAATTGGCATAATGTTGATGCAAAAGTGACACTGACGCACAAGAACTCAGCAGCAGGTTGGTTTTTTATATAACTAAATGCTGTTGTGCAGTTTTGCACGAGTTTTCTCAATAGTTTCACTTCTTTTTTTCTGAGAAAACCACAACAAAGAGGGGAAGAAGAGGATCACTGATTCGGACATCGTCCTTGTTCCGAGTTCTTTCAATTTCTAGTATGTTGTACTAAATCGCATATAGAATGTCTACTGATTCAGTTTTCTTATTTTTACTCTCTTTTTGTGCAATTCTTAAGTTTCTTGTGTCCTGGTGTATTAAAATTTGTTCAGATAACAGCTGTGCACTCATCTTGAGAGATGCAAAGGTTTATGCAATGCGACTCAATGTGGAGCTCAGTTTAGACTCTCAAGTCCAATGATTTTTGCCCTCATCTTGAGAGATGCAAAAGGTTTATGCAATGCGACTCAATGTGGAGCTCAGTTTAGACTCTCAAGTCCAACGATTTTTGCCCTTGACAGGAAGGTTTTTCTCATGTAAGTTGTTGTGACTTGTGTTGATTTACGTTCGCTGCATTTTTTGTATTGTATTGAGGTTGTAATTGTTTATCTCCTTATAAATTCAAGAAATGTGGGAGTAATTTCTCCCAACAGATAATGATTGTCATGGATCCATAGTCCATACCAGCACTGGGGGAACAATGATCATCAAATGGAAAAGGCACAAAATGAGTGGGTCACAAAGAAGCCACACTCCCTGTGCCACCCAAGACCAGAGATGTCGAGTAACATTCAGAAATTGTGAAGTCACAACACCTGGAAATCCTGATGAATATTATCCCGGCAACTTTGACTAAGAAGTTGAAAATAAAAACAACAGTTATGAAAGAAGAAATCAGAACAATCAAGAAGAATCCATGTCACTGGGTCGACAATCCAATGCACAAGGATTTCAAATGTGTCAAGTGGATATTAAAGACAAAGCTAAATATAGTTTTATCAATTATAAAACATATTGTGTATGTTTCCTTGCAAAAAGAAAACCAGAACTTGGAGTGGGCTGCAATGAACCATTTGCTCTAGTATGCTCTTAGACTTCCAGTACAGTAGAAGGATGAACAATTTTCCTTCAATTGTTAATGAATTGATCACTTGTAAAATGATTTTTTTTACAAAAAAAAACGGTTCCAGTAAAAAGACTAACAAAACATGCTGATGGCTACGAATGAAAAGAAGGGGATAGAGAGAGGAGGGGTCATGGTTTCCTTTCATTTATTCTTTTTCCATGTGCAATTTAAATTTAAGCCACATAATACTATGTCGAATTCACAACAAATCAGTACAACACCAACAAAGGGCACTTATGGCTATGGAAGTTTTATAGCTAGTTTTCTAAAATGAAGAGAGGACCCAGTATATCTAAGTCAAAGAAATCTATTATAGGATTAATAACAGTGCAAGAAATGTAAAAGGGACACTAGGGTTTTCCAGTTACAACTGATTTACATTTGACTCCAGTAGCAGCCTCAATTACCTAACAAAAGAGTCTATAGTAGCAGCTGCCTCACTGTAACGTAAAGATAAGGATCTAACCACACAGCTCCAACTATGAGAAGTTTTGTGCCCTATGTTGCTTTTTTTTTTTACAACAGGCTCACATCAATTGTCAAAATTGGAATTTTTATATTTGTGTTCTATGAATGAACTTATAAGAGATTCAAGATAGGGTGGGTTGAATATCCTGTTCATTGACAGCGTTTTTTTGAAAGATAAAAGTAGAAGTAAAGTCAAAATTAGAATAATAGAAAAAAGATCAAAGATGAAATAAGTGGTAAAGGTAGTCTCAAAAACAAGAAATTTGATTAACTTGCATCCATCATGCGTATGCATGAAAGTGGAGAGTTTGTACAAGAAATGACACAGAGTTGAGATGACAGCTAAATTGCAGAAATGCACCTAAGTATTATACTATTTTGTTGAGTTCCTCTAAAATCAAAAGAAAATTCTATACGATAGCTAGAAAACCAGATATGTGTGGATCAAATTGTTGGGCAATTCAAACATGAACCAAAAGCATATATAGCGAACATCAAGGTTGTGAGTTGCTATAGTTAGATGCAACAAGAAGTAAACAAAGATTTACAACAAGTTAGAAGTAGCACAGAATAAAAACATGGAATGAATTTAAGAAGTTTTAACCACCTAAGCACAAGCCAATAATGTGTGAGTGCAGGAATTGATTTGATTTAGGCTATAAGTAACAATGTGAAAGGTAGGCCTAGAAAAATTTCAGTATGTGGTGGTGAAGAAAGATTTGACCATGCTTCAACCTTTGGAAAATGTCTCCTTAATTGAACAAAATGCCAAAACAGGATTTACATAGCAAACCTTGTGAAATGGAACTTAAGCAATTGTTGCTGTTGAACAATATAATTTGAAGGTTGAATTACAAATACCATTCTTTCAGCTTACCAGATCAGCAGGAAACTCTTCATGATTTTCTTTCCCATGAAAAACACCTGTTCTAGTTAAAACTGAAATCCAGGGGTGTCCAGCCTGAAAGTCACAAATGGGACTTAAAATCTCCGTCACCTGTACTGCTTGCAGATAAATGAGCATCAAAAAATGATGTAACAGACAACCTACCTGCCTAGCACCTTTTATGTCAACTGATGGATTATCGCCAACCATGTACAAAGCTCTAAAAGAATGAGATGCAAAGTCTTCATGATGAACGTGATTCAAATGGCGAGATGAATGAAGTTGTCTTAACAGAGACTCAGCATTCTTGAAAACAATAGGTTTTGGTTTTCCAAAAGCTATATACTGGAGAGGAGTGTGATGAACTCTGCATCAATAAAAACGTTAAAGTTTACACAAGATGTCTGGAACATGGGATTTTATGATGTTTGACAACATGCCAATAATACCCAGCACTCAGGCCTTCTAGAGCTCTAGCCATGAGCTATTACAGGATACCACAAGAAACTGAAAGCTGGCTTCAGGTTTAACTGCTTTAACCAAATAATTGACTTAGGACTGGGATATATAAGGCAAAAATTTTAGATGTAAATGCGAATCATAATATATCAACATTAGCATGTTTGGTTTTTTGGAAATTTAAGTAGGTTGAGCTTCCACCCTCTGGAACATAATTCAACTACTTCCATTGCAATCAAAATACATAATGATGCGCCAAGGCATCCTCTATCTTGAGGCAGCAATCAAAACTCCAATGACAACCAAAATTCCCTCTCTCCCACCTTTCCAGATGGGCATCAATACTCTGAGATAACTGTTCTATGCAGACCAAATGCGGTAGACCTCACCTGTTGAAAACATTTTCCAGTGCAATCCTAAAAGCTCCCATGCCAAGTCGTTCAACTGGAAATGCAGCCTGCATTAAATTGGTACATGATAAGTCCATCAAATATTTTATTACAAAAGTCAAGTTACAGAATAAGCAGCATTCTGGACTTTTGAGAACTTGGCTGCCTACTCTTGTTTTGTAACCAAATTTGTTGAAGCTATGTTATATATATTCATAAACCCTCAATCCTAACATAAAAGCGTAAGTCAGTTTATATATGACAACTACTGCATAAGTAAGACCACAATACTAGGCCTTGCTGAATGCCCCTTTCATTTAGAAAGGACAGTCCCGACCATTCAGGATTAAAGTGCATGGTTTCACTCATATATTTTCATGCTATTCAAAATCTCTAAGATGGCCAACAATATAACTCTTAATTTTTAAAAGTAAAATAAATTTCACTAAGCATCTATAAATTAAGGTCATGCAAGTTTTATGATTAACTTAGCACAGGAACAACCTGGTATTCAAGATCATCAGCTGCAAAATATAAAGGTGGTTGATGACCATTAGTTGTTCCAGGAAGACCTCCAGATCTTAAAACATCACATAGAACCTAATCATCCAGCAATCAATTAAAACTGGTTCCAGTTAAAAACACAGCTTTGTGCAGGATAAGATAGACAGAAAGAAAGTATAAATAATAATGTAAGAAAATAACAAGTATCAAATTCCAGTGAAAATAGTTAGGGATGAAACAAAGAAATAAGCAAAATGAGGATAAGAAAAACTGGTGAAATTCTGTCACATATGATATCCTGCAGAAATTATGGCTACTAATAATGGTACTCAATCAAAATCAACAACTAAACAGATTTTCTGTTTCAGTGTTCCAGAAGTCCAGACCAACAACTAAATTTTTAGAAATTTCAATCACATTACATTGATGTGGATAAACTAATGACTGGTGCACTTCAGAATCTCGGCTCAACAAACCATGGCACAGAAGAAACAAAAGTTCATAAACCACTAAACATTCAACCAGATACAAAGGATTCCAAAGGTGCTACCTAGAGAAGTTTGCTTAGAAGTGCACACCAAACATTTGTCAAATAATAACCATTAAGGATGTCAAAATTCATGGCCTACTACAGACTATCCAAGGTCAATACAGTCTATGCATGGTCAGGGTGAATCTTTCTATAAGTTGGTTTGAACCAGATACAACTGACTGGCAAATTTATCATATGCAGTTGATATGGATATATAGTTTGGTGACTAATCTGGAGTCCATACGTGAATTAACCATATAAAGCACAAAACACTGCATAACTTATCCTAAAATGAAGTAGCACGAAAATTGAGAAGATCATTTACAAATCACTATGATGACAAAGAACATATCAGATAATCAGACCAATACAAGCAGCTTACTGCCATTTAGCAATTAGATAGCTACCTGGATATCCCTCCCCCAATCGACAGGATCACTAACAACAAATGCTGCCTTTACTCTCTCAGTGAAAACATCACATGTGGGCACCAAATTTTTGAAGTTGTCATTTCTCCCAACAACTGGCACTGTTGTCCATTTCTTATACTCAGATACAGGATCAATACCCTCAAAGTAAGACGCATATTCATCCAATGTCAATACCTTTCTACACATTAAGTGAATTTACAAATCGGTGTAAGCACAAAACGCACAATCCCAGAACAATAAATTAAATAAAAGCTTTAAATTCATGAGACTATGGACATACTTGAAACCATATTCAGTCAACACCAAGGCAGGCTCCCCCTTTCCAACAGCAAGAATGAGTTTGTTTTCATACCTAGAGTTGAAGATAAGTCAGTCATAATTTAATACATAACCAACTGCTACTGGTACAACAGAATGCCCCGCGTGCCACTATGAGGGGATGACTAAATAAATTCATTTCCGTTGTTTCCTGGGTTATTCTAAATGAATTCATTTCCATTGTTTCCCTTGGTTAAGTGCAACAACCTTTGGGAGTACAAGCAATTTCAAATCTGTTTTGGCCTATCTTCCTCTCCAGCCTTGCTTTTAACCTCAACCAAATCACCTTTTCTCACTAAATCATCATTGCGCCTACATTTCAGGTGCTCAAACTATCTGAATCATCCTCATATTGGTAAAAGGAGATGGCATAATGTTTAGAGCTTATAATGAGTTGTATGCTAAGATAGAAACAAAAAAGAGGGAGAGAACGACACATACAAATTGACTAGGACAAGAGAAAGTAGTAGAATCCAAGTTAGAATTAGTTTATTAGATGCATAAAATATTAGTAGAAGGATATGGCACAAAGGAAAGATGGAAGTGCTATCCCCATAATTTATCAATGCCAATAAAGAGAAGGAAAAAACCTAAAACTCAGCAAAAATGGAAACAAAAAATTGTAATTTGTCCATGAAAACAGAGTTTAAGAGGTCAAATATGCTTAAAAGGATTAAAGTGGTAAACTTAAAGGGCCAAATGAGGCCACACAAGTGGAGAGGAAGTAATTTAGTTCTAGTGAGAAATGTAATTTGGTTGAGTCGGGAAGAAAGAAGGGATAGAAAGACCTATAAAAACTTGAAATTAAGTAATAAAAAACTTGAACACCGAGGGCAAACCTTAATAAGCATAGATCCCTGTTCTTCCTACGTTCAATGCAAGTCATTTGATGCAATCAGGTGAATTTATATTCTAGCAGTTGGATCCTTCATCGGATCTGTATTCTCTTAAACCTCATTGTTTAATGCTTGAACATTTATCAAGCCTTCTGTCTGATTTCGGTGGAAATCAACCATGTTTACCTCTTTCCCATCGTGAAAGAAACTGCATTTGTGGTGTTTCCATCTGGGGAGTTGGATTTTGGAGTCATATTGATGTACCCGATGTGTGAACTACTAAAGATGACTTTGAATTCATTAGTGTGTGCATGGTTTGCTAGTTGAATCTTAGGAAGTATTCCCTCATCAAAACATCATGCCCCTTGCAGCAAAATAAGGATAATAACGGCACCTTAAACTTGGTGGACATGACTAAAGATGCGAATCCAAGAAAGAGAGGGCATCCACTCCAACAGTTACTCTATTGGCTGGCCCAAGTAGTGTTGATTCATTTAGGCTATGCTGCCAGTCTACTGTGAATCAGATCTCGCCAAAAGGCCAGCTGATGCCCCTTTTCCATCCAAGATAGTTCTTCACATTGACTGGGAAATTTGGCAGCTCATAGTTTGGCTAAGGTTGCTATTAGGTGGCTGTCTGGTGGGATAATATGATTATCAAGATTATAATTATTATTAGCATTATGAAATGGCAGTAGATGAAAAGGTGGGGCTGCGACCTGTTAAGGTGGTGCCAAAATAAGTGGAGGTGAGGCCAGTGTGAATAGCATGTAATTAGTGCCATTTGCTGCAGCTAGGGTTCCACTTCAACGACACCACTAATCGCAGTAGTGGAGGTAACAACAGTGAGGTGGTTGTGCGAACATAGTATTTGGTGCTTCAGTCTTCTCACCTTTTTGATAATATTTCAACCACAAATTATGTAGTACAGAGAAAACTAGAAATAAAGGGAAAATGAGGCTTTTAAATAGAAGAGAAAAAGACAACATTTCTTCCATTAATTTTTTTTTTAATGAAGCATGAGCTTGATAGAGGGTCATTTGATCAACTCCTTGTGCTCCTGTCACAGGAAGGCTGCCAAATGAGATATCACAAAACCCATTCTTAGTTGGTTGTGGTACTGACTTGAGACATTTTAAGTTTCTATTTTCATCTTCTTATAAGGATGATACTTAAAGTTACTTCATTGTGACATAGTGCTCTCCAGTTCAAACCAAAAAAATAGCATTTCTATAATGTTATAAGTATGACTGCATATATCTAACTCTTTCTAAACCCCATGAGTTGGGAGGCTCGCATGGCCACCGTATCTAGATCTTCTTCTATTGTTCATAGATGAAATTCTAAAATCTAATGCCTTTAACTCTTCTGTTTAAAAATAAAATATTTGATGCATTGTGATACAAGTGTCTTTTCCACTTAAGAGTAAAAGTATGAAATCAAAGATATGATATTCATATTATCATGATGTGATTGTGGAACAATAAGGAAAGAAGATCAGGGCCAGCCACTGCTTCCCAGACAAAGGTAGTTTACAAGGCACACATAATTGAGGACTTAAGAGGAGAAGAAATTCAATCAAGGAAGAAAAAGGGTGTGCAAGTACATGTCAATACTGACTCCATTGCCATTAGCACATAGAGCTATGACTACATATCTGGTTCTTTACCCTTCCTTGGATATATGGAAATATAAAAAGGAATAAAGAACTCTCAACTGGAGTAGAATGATAAATCAATAATGCTTATCAATAGTGACAGACACCTCAAATTTCATTTCTAGGCTCGTCTGACGCATTTAAATAATACAAATGATCTATTATCTTCTTTTAGCTTTTCAGATAGATAAAACTGATCTGTGTATTTTTTTCCCCCTTCTGCTCCTTTTATCCCTTTGGGGGAGGGATCGATGAAGGCGTATCGACAAGTTATGCCTCCAATATAACTCAGGGGGCAGTAAATGCCATTGACTTATGAGAAACAAAGATTTCTATAAAAATGCAGAAAATTTCATCCAATATTTAGCACAGTTAATTCTTTACACAAGCTTAACGACCCATATTGAATAGCTAAACTAATGTTAATGTTGATATGATCTAATATTTAGTAGTTAACATCTTTTTTAGGTACAATTTTCTTGTTCACCAACTGTTCCTGCTCCAAAAGCTGAAGAAAGCATTAGGTTATATGTGTTTCTATACAAATACATGACTCATTGCATATCATGTGTAGTTGATTCATAGCTCAAGCTGAAATCAACAATTGATAAGAATATACTAAAACAGGTTTTTCAGTAAAGATTTCATTTTCATGATTTTTATAGGAGTCATTTCCAATGAATATAGAACTATTGCATGCAACATTAACAAAAACATACCTGCCTAACAAGTTTCTGAAAGGAGAATGGCCTTGTACGACCTGCAGTACATTACATGAGAAAAAAAACTATGGGAAAAGCAGCATTGGTAAATGCTGAAGACTTTTCAGGAAAACAACACCTTAGACTCCAACAAAAAGTTGCAACCCCAGATAAAGCACCTGAGAAGGTAAAATATTCACACCCAAAAGTTCACTCAACTCCAATGCTCGCTTAGGTTCTGGGATGCCCCCACCTGTTATGTAATCATAGGCTAGTTAATAAGGCACCGTAAAAGATAAATGATTTTCTTGGAGCAAAGAGATAAAATATCATCAATCATTTACTTTGCAGGAATAGTTAAATGGTATCTTCATAATGCACAAGGCTTTACACATGTTTCACTGTACTCATAGTTTGCTGACAAGTATGTCTGCAAGGAAAGAAGATTCGGGGCTTTACTCTGAATTTTCTTTGTATTAAATGTAACCCCATGAGGTAAAAAGAAATCTTCCGCTAAATATTAATCAAGGCACGTTACCAAGCGACGCAAGCTAACTTTGTACATATAGTAAGGAGACTATTTATATCTTTGCTATTAGAAAGTTTATATGGCAATTCTAATAATGTTTAAAAAATGTATAGTAGCCATATTTGTCATACTTTTCCAGATAACAACATATCTAAGAGATTGAATCTCATTTGGTTTGTGCAAAGTTTAATAGAGAAGTTACAAAGTTTTACCTTGTCCAGCAAGGGGTTTCATGAGTTCTAACCTTGGGATATGATGGTAAGGATTGTCCATTGTGATCCCCAATAACATTCAATTCTAATAACAAAAACTTCCTCATCAAGATGAAATATAGGAATAGATTGCATACATCTATCCCATTCAGATCTTGCAATAAGAAAGACTTGTGTACTTATCCACCTTACATTCATGGTGGCTAACAAGATTGATGCAATAGCTGCACAAAGGCTATTGCATGAAATGCATAAATGTGGCAATCAAGTGGGTCAGGTCATTGGGGAACTCAGGCCACTGTGAATTGGGTCCGGGTTGCTTATTCCACAGGTCAATTTGGGTTCAGATAACTTCATACGTTGAATTATTCTTGATGCAATTGTTTGAAGTTCTTATCTAGTCATGGGGCATTTCTCGATCAGTTTCCTCAAGTTGGCTCATTGTCAGGTTCAAATTTTGTTTGTGCTTGAAATCTTAAACATGTTAACTAACTATTTTTAGGATTTGATTCCCAAAAAACTTGGCATTTGTATTTGAAGAGATATTCATATGAACCACGAGCATTGTATTACTTGCCCAACAACAATTGATTCTTTGTTAGATAAAATCCCCAAAAATAAAATTCATGACTAAAAAAATGCAAATATTTTTCAGCTGATTCAACAAATGGTTTGACCTGAGTTTACACCATGTAGTGGTAAAAAAAATACAGCTTTAATTTTTGAAAGGTTTTTTACACATAAATGCCTAAATTTTGTAGTTGTTTTTGCATTAACACTACTTTTTGTTAATGAATGCTTACCAATTTCTTAGCTAATGTTTCCAAGGCCACATTAACGCCCATTAATGAACAAAATTCCCTCAATGGTTCCCTTTTTCTGTCTTTTCTTGCAAAATTGCGAAGTACATTAATTAAGAAAGACCATGAGATTTAACTCTAATAGTTCAAATCACATAAGTTATTTATAATGTGACACATGCCAAACATGTGAGGGCATTGTGGTCATTGAAAAACTATCAGCGTGACATTAAGGCAACATTTGTTTCCAGAAATTATTTTCCAAATGGAAAACATTCTCAATGGAAATTATTTCCCTAACAAATGTTTTAGAGTGTTTTCCAAGGAAAAGTTTTTAAGGAAAAATAACTTATATCATATTATTTACCAAAGTATGGCATGTACCTGAAAATATAGATTATCGGGCAAACTGACAAAACAATAATAGATATTTTTAGTCACAGACAATGGTGATATTTTTAGCAGTGATATTCATATTGGTGGTGATATTTTGTGGTCAAGAAATTATTTCAAACACAGTCAATTGGCCCAATGGCTGGGTGGCACCACTGCAGCGACTGGCAACAGCACTCGGTGGAATCATTCATCTACTAGCCACGTTGGTCGTTGGCACCAATCATAGGTGGCCAGAGATGGCAATAGATGGCGTCATCAACTGGCAAGCGTATCACCTATGGATAAGAACTTCCATTAATGAGTACTGGAGGTTAATTGTGAGTGGTGGACAAGTTTCAGCGAATGACTTTTCATTTTAAAAAAGAAAGTCATCTCTTGGAGTTTAAGTTCAAGTTTTCCATCCATCAGGAAAATATTTTTCTTAACTAATATGTGTTGAACACCCAAAAATGTGAAAAATATTTTTCTATATTCCACCAAACACTGAAAATTGCAGAGAATGCAAAGAATATTTTCCATTAAGTCATCTTCCACAAAACAAGCAAAGCCTATGAATTTCGCAGACTTTCTAGTGTGACATAAAAAATAAAAAGGGAATTTTTTCAAAAGAAAAAACCTCAGATTTTCATTTTTTCTCACTTCTATTCTCAAAATTTATTTTAGAACCAATTCTATTCTATGCAAAACATTTTGCCCAAATCATCATGTACAAACTCAAAGTTAATCGTTCTTTTAAATTAGTTTATGCATTTAAAGATTTTTAGCATCCTTTGTGTATTGTCAAACAACTCGGACCATGGTCAATTTGAAAATTTTTCATAGCATAGAAATGGTACAAAAATCATGAACATAAATGTTGAAAACAACATTAGGAAAAAGGGTAAAGTTGAAGATATAATTTGGATTTTTCCCAATTAAAAAGTGGTGAACTGTGTAGCCCACCAGAAAATGTAAGTATTTCCCTTTTGAGAAAAAAAGGTTTGTGGCTTTGGTCCAATTTGAGTTTTGTAATTGGACCTAACCATAAACTTTCTTCTATTTTCGGGTAGGATTAAGGGTTAGATCATTCCGAAATCTTGGATTGTCTCATGTTTTAGGTCATTAAGGATTCAGGTCCTCTATTTTGGGTCACCTTAGATCAAGCCGAGTCAGGATCTACTCATTTCTTTTGAATGTCACAAGTCTATTTTATTGGGTCACATCAAGTTTAGCGACTCTAGAATGAATACACAGCTTGCTTGGTGACATGATACACAACTGCCTTGTATGCATTTATCTGCTTCCTCCTGGCATTGTTATGCAACCATTCCTCATGATCAGTTCTGAAAGAAAGAGCAGGTATATAAAAGTTTGGGATCCAAGTAGCAATTTAGTAGGGTCTGGTAATAATATATCCTAACTAATAGTGGGAGACTTTAAAATTAGTGAATCCATTCCTAGCTCCCTATGTCATTATGGTTCCATTGAAACACGGTCATCCAATTAACTTTAAAATATCATTTAAGTGCAGTGTGCTAACAAGATTGCACATTTTTTCTCAGGTAAGAAATTTCATATCACAACCAGAATATGTATGGACCTAATCAGCGGGCAAAGTTACACTTGCCAGGACTCTCTACCATTACTTTTCCTGAACACACTTTCATTTTTTTCCCCAGGAAGGTCCAATTTGATCCCTCATCTCTGTAGCGTTTTTTAGCAAAACCTCACCAGAATATTCACACTGAAAAAAGGCATTATTGTGTGATTTCTTTCATCCATGCACATTACATTTTCCCCTATGAGAAAGGATCCACCAATTATGGATTTGACATTCTCAAACATTAATAGCAAATGAAGTGGGAATGGGGCCAGCAAATCATATATTTAAGAAGGGGCCACAACGTTCACAGCAACAATACAATCCGGCAACAATGCTGCAGAATCCATTATAAAACTATGCAGCAAATACTCCCTATGTTGAGGAGAGGTAGGCGCACCCCATCCACAACTCTATCCAGCCTTACATGAATACATTCAGCCAGGAGGAGATGATCCATGGAAGGGACCTGCACTCTATTAGTGGATCAGGCACAACTGCACAAATCAGGTTAGCAATGGGTTGGCCAAATGAATCAATAGGGTAGATGTTCCTTCTGCATTGAACTGCACTATATGGGTGAATGAGGCAGGTTGGACAAGACCACTCACACATGCAAAGATGGAGACAGGGAGGATGGGGCAAGGCTGCAGTGTATATTCGGAGGCAAAGGAAAGTAATGATAAAATAAGTAGTTTTCAGCTAACCGTCATAAATGTCAAATATTTGGCCTTGTATCCATACCAATATCTACAGAATATGTTCCTTTGTATGTAGTGTAGCAAATCCATTATTGGGCAAGATTTGATACATGAATTGGTCAATCCCAACTTCAAGTTTTGCAAATAGTCCAACACCCAATACACCAAGTCAGGCTTGCTGGAGGTTAGGAATTATCACTACCACCTATAGCTGATGAAAAGCTAAAAACTTCGCAAGGCAAATCAAATATTTTGCAATCAACAGTCAAGTTTCTTGGTTCATTAATAGAGCTTAAGGAAGAATCAGTGTTCACCTATCTGAAACCTCCAAGTCATTGAAACCACCACCAACCATCAATGAAATGCCCAAATGGCCTTATTGAAACCCAGTAGAACCCAAAAGCTTTTTCCAGTCACTGAAGTTTACATGCCAAAGAATATACAATACAATTCAATTCAATCCATCATCAACAGAACCAAGAACCCACTAAGCTTGAATGCTCCCCAAGTAATTCCTCCAGCTACCGAACGCTTCTAGTATCCCAAGCAAAAACCTCTCCAACTGAAGCACCAGAGAGCTCAAGAAACTGCAGTCCAAGAAAAACCAAACACCTCTACAAATTGAGTGGTTACTTCTTGCAAGTTGGATTGATTGAGACAAATTACATCAACATTCCACTTGGGATTGGCACCTAAATTAGAAGCATTTCTTCACACAGTTCCAATTTCTAAAATTCCTAGAAAATTCTTCATAATAACAATAAACTGAAAAGTTTGTGATTGCAGTCAATTTCCTTCCTCTCTGAAGAATCTTCACTCTGATTATTCCCTTTCAAAACAGCTTTTGGCCTTTTTTTGACTGGTAAAAGAAAATTTTATAGACTATAAGGGCAAATAAGGCACCAAAAGGCACATACAACTCAACTACATATAAAAAGGACATTTAGGCAGTCCGAAAGCATATCTTCAGAGAAAGAAACTGGAAATAAGACCTTGACAAGAATAAATTGAACCAACCTGGCAGCAAGTCAGTTGTTTGTTCAACCCATCTCATTGCCAAAAAAAAAAAAAAAATACACCTCACTTCCGAAATGGCCAAAGACTAGCAAGAAGGTAAAAGCACTTCTCCCAAAAACTTTCCCACAGAACTAAACTCGGGCTGAAAGTTCCTGCCTAGCTAAGTGCCTGTACCTACAATATTCCCATTAATTCTCAAGCTGGCACACATAAATCTGGATACTTCACAGTGCAAAACAACAAGATTGATAGATTCACAGTCCTATATGCAAATAGATCAACAGTTGACAACAGGAGAACAGCACTTTTTCTCCCCTCAAATGATCAAGCATGAAATTGCATTCCCAAGCAGCTCAGCACCCAGTTTCCAAATAGTATTCCAGGAAAAGATGCTCTCAAACAGGCACCCCAATTTCCAAAGGCCGCCTCCTAAAATGTGAATAATTGCAAATATGAATTCACCTAATATTAAGTCAAATCATATGCCAATATATCATTGCATGATCACACATGGTACCAAATAATTCCCAACTCTGAAGCAACTCACTGTTCCAGAGATTATCAAGAAACAATCAATCTAATCCAAATCCAATCCATCCAGAGCCTTCTTTCCAAAAAAAGGAGACACGGTACCATTGACCTCTTCACACTGTCTTCCTTAAAGCATTGCCGATTGCCATTAACAAGAAAATGGATAGGAACTACAAAACAACTCATATGGCCACTTATATCAATAAAAGCTCCAAAGCGAGTTTAGTCAACTTTTAAACCTCCTTGGTTGAAGGTAAAAGTATCATCAATGTTACAACTTCTAATTTCATAATCAAAAATGGAAAATTGGCTATGGAGATCCGCACAGTCAGAAATTCATATGGACACTAAACTTACTGGTCCAATGACTCGAACCAGCAATAGCTACAATTGCATTTACAACCACCATGGTCACTCCTCAATCTACAGCATCAATTTTGCACAGTATAACAAAACTCTTGGGGAGTTCTCATTTGTCCATTCCTTCCCACCCTTCTGAGTTCTAGCAACAATTTTGGGGAAAAAAACCCTTTGCATTACACCTATCAATGCAGTGCAGGAAATACTGAATTCCTCCTTCCAAGACCACAAGCAAGGTATACATGTCTTAGAGCCATTTTGTGCTTTGTTAATACTATTAACTTCTTCACAATAGCCAACTCTAAAAGCCATCGTGCACCAAAATTGCAATGTGCAAGGGGACAGCAAATTGTGGTGTCTCTTGATAGGCCTCCATTGGCACAACAAATTATGAGTACCCCCACCCTTGTGCAAGTCAAACGTCTTGAGTGAGACAGTTGTTTTGATTTTACATCCAAACCCATCACTATCCAAAAATTAGAGTAGAAGACAAACTTGGTCAAACACAATGCACCAATCACAGTCCTATTAGCTAACTATATCTCACATGGAAGAAAAAGGCATGGGCAAGAGTTTCACATGTCTCAAATTAGTAGTTCAAAACTAAATCAAATAAAACACAAAGATGAGGTTCAACCAAATTTCAGCATAAATTTGAGGGGCAAATTAAGGCATTAGTCCAAATCAGTATACCAGAAATGGCATTTGGAATTGAAATTGTAGTATGGTGAAGCTGACAAGCTATATTTTAATCTTGTGCTGTAGAATGAGCCCAAGTGACAACTGTTTTTGAATATTAGTACGGCAGAAATCTCTTCAAGCATATCTTACCACTATAAAATACAAATATAGCATATTGGAAAACTACTTTGTTCGTTGCCTTTGGAGGACATTCTGTCCTTTGTTTATGTACTTTGACTATTTCTACAACAACAGTCTGCATTCTCTTGCTCTGGAAGCCCTTCGACCTGTGAATTACCCTGGACATAGAAGACACCCATGGGATAAAGGAAGGGCAGCTTGCCGAACAGAGATTTCATAAATAAACAAAATATGAGGTACAAAGCAGATGCCACCATTCTAACATCAATCCTATGGAAATATGTAAGAACTAAAAGAGAAAATGCGCTTTAATTAGACAAAATAATCCATAACAGATACACACAAACTTCAAAGATAGAATTAAGCACGTACCATTTGTCAGAAATAGAAAAGGAATCTTCAAAGAACCTACAAAGATGTCATACATACCACCAATAAAAGATGCTCAATGCTAAAATAATGCAAGATAAATGGAGAGAAGAGGTTCATTATCAAATGCTCAACATAATATAGTGTATAATCCACATTTCAGCCTCAATTTATTATGGAGGCTTGATGCATGAGATTTCTCCATTGCAAGTGCATGGAATGACAAGCACATACAATCTTACCCCTACATTGGAGGAAGGTTATTCACATAGCGTGAATCTGTGACCTCCATGTCATGGTATAGCAAATTTCTTGTTGCGTCAAAACTCATCCTCTAAGACTTAAGTTAATTAACTTCTAAAAGTTTCGATAGGAACTCCTGTGCTGCACCCCACATTGAGGCACTCAAATTAACAAGCAAAAAAGGCTGTTACTATGAAGTCTTCATCTAACAACCTTACATTCTGTCAAACCTGTCTTATTGGCTCAACAAAATGAAATAATTCTATTTGCACATTGTATAAGAAGTTGTTAGTAAAAACCGGAAGGATGCAGCAGCCTTTTATTGGGCAAAGGATTTTTATTTTAGAACAATTAATAACCTTATCTTATGTTTCTTACTGAAAAGGCTAGAGGTCTCTAATCTCAATTAGTCTAGAACTTACAAACTCATGAAAGAAAAATATACTTGAATATACAATCCATATCAAATATATTCTTTACTAGATGTATATCGAAATAAATATTTATAGCTAAATACAGCACCAAAATAAATATGTACATAAAGAAAATTAACACACAAATTTTGGTGATAAAAAAAAACCTCGATAACCAATAGTTATCGAGCAAAACCCCTCCAAACTTTTACAACCAACGAAAATAATGTACAAAGAAAATCAATTTACAACTCGGGTGATACAAAGACACTAAACATTAACTGACTTACTCCCGACTTATAACCCCCTACCAAGGAACTCCTTGAATTTGTTTGTAGCAGTAGAATAAAATACCTTCCGGTCTTCTCGTTGAACTAAAACTTGCTTTTGAATTTTCACACACTATTAGATCCCAATGTCAATGTCACCAATCTACCGATGAACGCTTACAAGCTGGAGCTAGTGTGTAAACAATAGAGAAAATATTGGGTGAGAAAACCTTGATAATTTATCTTACGATCAATGGTTTGGCTTTTTCAAGAAAATAATGGCATTCTACTTTGATCAATGAAAGCTTTAGGGTTGCAACTGTTATTCATTTTGTATCCTATTTTCATCACTGCATAAATATTTTGAAGTGAGATATTTATAGGGGAGGTTGGAATCAGGTTAAAAAATATGGCCTTTTAAAAAATAACACCCCAACACATAATGTGCTGCATAGGCACACATTAGGCGCAAAAATTTTAACGAGAGAGCCACGCCTAGATGCACATCAAGTGTGGGCATTCTAGATAAAATGCACTCATGTGCGGCCCAAGCATACTTCAAGTGCTAACATTTTGGATAAACTACGCTTATACGCAACTTAGGCTCAAATTAGGCATGGGTATTCTAGTCATAATACACTCGAGCATGGATCAGACTCAGGTCAAGCATAGATATTGGGAGATGATGTATTTGTTAACAATAGGCATATATCCGATGCTTATCTTCATTGATCTTTAAGAATTTTTCAAAATAGCTGTTTACCTAGATATGGAATATTTCAATTCAAAATATTCATAATACTCGCCTCATAAATTGCACGTATAGTAAGGAAAACTAGTCATATTAGTCTAAGGAGAGAGTGCAAATAGGACTCCAGAAACAAAATGAAGTAGAAAAGAAACTCACCTGATTCGTCGTACAATCTACGCAAAGCTAGCGGAGATCCACCAATTGGCACCCGACCTCGAAGAATCACACCGTCTATATCGAACGCAATTCCGAAGGAAGGCCTGAGACAGTCAAATATATATCATCTACAATTTCAACGTGAAACTAATAAACTGTGGCCATGTTTTGTTGGGGGTAATAGAAATGAGGAAACTCGAATGCTCAGCAGCCCATCACCTACTCACTATTAGCCCCAACCAAACGTCGCCTTCAACGAGTCAAAAATGAAGAGAAGTTAAATAAACCTCGTGTTGGTTGATTGCATACAAGAGAAAGAAACTGAGAGGGTTTGAGCTCGAGACAATGACAATGGCGGTCTATTCTTAACAGACGAAACCCTAAACACCGTTCGGAACCTCATTTTTTCAGGCTTCATGTATATGCTATACGGAAAGCACTTGCATATGTGAACGGCTGACGGTAGTCAACGGTACCCCCTCTCCCCGCCATGCAAGAACGTGGCCGTAACAGCCTCTTGCATTATCATTTATACGCTATTATCAATGAGCTTTTTCTGGGTGACAAATTGGCCAGCCATCAAGTTACCCGTCAATCCATTCAGCCAGATCAGTAAACAGACCGTGAAAGATGAGTTTAAATGGTTAAAATATCAGTTGGACTAGTGGAAAGTGGTTAATATTGTACGAATAGTTAAATAATTTGGTAAAGTATTTGGCTGTACAATAAGTGATGTATAAATATAATATTTAGATGGTTGAAAATATAAACTCACACGTAGCAAAACTTATATAAATTTTAATATTTAATCAAAATTATTATCTTGCAATTATAATTCACCCGTCACAAAATTGTCATTTTTCTTTGGTAAAATATCTTTTTAAAAAATTACCTATAAATTTTATAGCATAAATTCTTAAAATAAAAATAAAAAATTATTTCTTTTAAAAATGTAAAGAATTGTGTGTTATATAAACGAGAGATGATGCATCTCTGGATCTAAATTAACGAATCAGTTAGAAAGCCACTTGATATTTCTGGTGGATCGAATTAAAATAGATCCGATTTTTATTACTTCAAATATAAATTTTGTACACTATAACTAGCAAATAAAAGGTCAGAGAATAGCGGGATCCGCTCCTCGACATGTTTTCCAACGCTCAACTTAACAATTTTTTTCAATTAGATAAAAAGATAAAATGAATATGAATATGTATGGATGAATACCATAGAGGATTGAGTGTTAACAAAGAACTAGGCTTGAAATAGTGCTATTGGGTGGGGAGCTACTTTAAGGTGGACGATAGTGTTTCAATGAATGTGCCCGATTAGGAAGAGGTTTTAAGACGGATGATTGAATTTCGAT
This sequence comes from Nepenthes gracilis, assembly GCA_033239525.1. Lineage (NCBI taxonomy): Eukaryota > Viridiplantae > Streptophyta > Magnoliopsida > Caryophyllales > Nepenthaceae > Nepenthes > Nepenthes gracilis. The sequence goes on from BSYO01000001.1 coordinate 22,161,329, forward strand.
AAGTGCGATCGACTAAAGAGTGGTTTCTAAAAATGGAGGATTAGACTCTGATAAGTGCGTTTAGTTAGGCGGAGGTTTTTGAGGTAAACGGCAGGACTCCAATAAGTGCGCCCAATTGAAAAGCAACTTTGATGTGGATGTTTGAACTCTAGTGAGTGTGCTCGACTGATGAGCAACTTTTAGAAACAAAGGATTGGATTCTAGTAGGCGCACTCGGTTAGGGAGCAATTTTAAAACTGATGATTGAGCTCTGATAATGCACTCAATTAGGGGGCGACTTCTGGGAAAGAAAGGTTGGGTTCAGTGGGTGCATTCTATTAAAAGGTGACTTTGAGATAGAGAATTAAGTTTCAATGGGCTTGTTCAATTAGGGAGCAGCTTCTGAAAATGAAAGATTAGGTTCTAGTAGGTGTAATCGATCAAGAAGAGGCTCAGAGATAGAAGATTGTGAGAAGAAGTGCTCTTGGATCATCTTTGTTCTTTGACTTTCTCTTCTAAAGTTAAGAGTCTCAATCCCATAGGGCTCCTTCACCTCATGAATCCTTTTCTCCCCTCCCCCTCATCTTTTTCCTCTTTTCCCCCTTCCCTTTTGAGGAAGGAGGGTATTTGTAGAAAGGGGGCTAGCTAGTTGTCGTTGGAGTGCTTATAGCACTATGATTTTTAGCCTTCTAAGGGAGATTCATCTTTACTTCTTTGACAGACTACACTTTTTTAGACAATTAGAGATCGTTAAACTAGCGGTCACACAGGATTACTTGTGAAATTAGAATTGCTAAAGGGTATCGTCCGATCGCGTTTGTGAACCTGTCCAAATGACGACTCTTATAACCCATATTTTGTTGGGCGAATCTGCACTATTTGGTTCCTAGACCGGGAGGAGCTCTTCGCTAGGCTGTTGGTCCCGAGGCGGTTTTCCCTATAGGCCTAATCCTGGATCAGCCCGTGAACTACCGGACTTATCAGAAAAATATAGTTATATATATTGTTTCGCTGATTTATAATACTTAGCTTATGTTAAGGAATTCAACCATTTTAACATATTAAAAATAATAGTAAAATTATATTATTATTCTTTATGAGCATCCTTTTTAACTCTAACACTTATAACATAGAAACATTATTTACTAATCTTTTTATTAAATTAGACTCATTCTCGTGAGTTCTTTCTCTATTTATGCCCACTCACCTGTTTCCATAATTTATCCTTTTTTTATTAATTTTTTTCATTTTTGCAATTTACTGATCCTGTCAATTTCCTTTAAAATGCAACTACACCTCATTCACTTAAGTCAAACAAATAAAAGACAAAAAACATAAATACAACTGCTCTTACTCTCTTAACATAACTGTACATATGAAGCATGACAATACATCTCAAGGAACCTACAGATCTAAAACCGAACTATCTCTTTTAAAATGGTACCAAACAGAGAAAGAAAAGCACACCCACTCTAGTCTCTCGACATGATAATTGTCAAGCAAAACGAAAACATTACATTAAGAGAAAAAACAGACACAGACGTTTAAGCTAGTAACTTAAAACCCAAGAACAAGTTTATCACCGATATTTGGTGAAGCTGGCTCGAGTATCATCAATCTAAATACCCATTAGATCTGTACTGACTCAAAGCAGGACTTGCAGAAGCAGCGCTCCCTCTTCTGTCCCTCTTCCAGCAACAACTAGCAATTTTCTTCACCAAGCCCTTCACTATTTCATATTTTACCTTGCCTCTTTTTGGTGGAAATCTATCATTCTTTTTCTTTATAGATTTGGGTTCTTCAACGAATGGCATATTTTTGTAGTATTTCAAGTGAAAGAAAAACAAGCTTCTCCGTTTTCCCAAAGAAGTAGACTTGAAGAGGAGGAAAAAAACAGAGTACTCTGTTTCACCCTGTTTCTGAATGAGTAAACAGGGAGGCTTCTAAACTGCAAAGTTGCTAAGAGTGGAGAGAAGAGTTTGCGTGGGGGAGAAGCAATTGTGTTCTCTGTGAATCTGTAATCGTAAGTAGCAATGAATATATAATCTGGCTTGTCAAAAGCATTCACATCAAGCAGCTCTGAAGTCAATGATGGAAAATGAAAATTCTGCCACTTTCATGGGTCAAGGCAAGACAGTTGTTTTACTTTGTCAGCATTTGATATTAGAGCATGTGCAGTTTGCTGTGCCATGAAAATTGTAATATATATATATATATATATATATATATTCATGCATGCATGCATGCATACATACACTTTAGAGATTCAATTGAGCCTTCATCAGACATGATTATAATTATTATTTGATCTATTTTTATATAATATTGCCATATAATTTGAGGGTATTTTGTATATATGTATAGTATATCCCTTAACACTTTCCAATTATAGATGCATTGAATAGTTTTGCTGCACATTTCATTGTTATGCACCTTTACCCAACTTTTATTTTCTTTTTTTCAATAATTAATTTTATATTCATCAAATTTGGAAAAATTGGAACAATATTAGTAACATTTAAGTTGAAAATTTTATTATATCTTTATTTTCAAAATTAGATTTACAATAAAATTTATAATCTAAAATTAAAATATTTATGAATTTGATAACTATATACTTAAATTCAGAAAAAAAAATGGAAAAAAGGTGTAGAATATGAGTAAGACAAAAAGTATCTTTTTTCATCTTTAGAAGTATCATATTAACACATTATACAATTAGTTATCAAAAATATATATAATAATTATGCATCATAAAAATTAATTGTTTTAACATGCATTTAAAAATTAATTAAAATAATTATATTTTAAATAATTAATAGTGGTGTAAAATAATACATTCTTAATGCATTGTATAGTTTGTCCCTCGTGTTAGAATTGCACCAAATTCAACGCAAAGGACCCCACCTTGGCTGGCAAAGTAATCGCAGAGTCAATCTTAAACATCAAGGTTCCCGTTGATGTAAAGGGGTCCACACGGATAAAAAATTCCAAAATATACCCCTTGTTCACAAGGAAATAAATCTCCAAAGACACCCCTGTTCACATGGATAAAACTTTCCAATAGATACCCTTTGTTTATATTAATTCCAAAATATTATACCTCAGTTAGTAAATTTACTCAATTATATATTGTCATTTTATAGTTATTAAATTATAGTTTGATGCGTCTCTGGATCCAAATTTTGAACAAATTCGAATAATTTTTTTGTCGTGGCTCCGACTCCGTTCCCTGAGTTGGATCCTGTACACCACTAAACAAAACAAGAGGTCAGTGTATCGGCGAAAAGTTGTCCCATCGAAAACACTCCGACGCTCAAGTCAGTAAAATAGTCTTCGAAAGAATCAAACTGTAAATTGAATAAAGAGAAAAACAGAGTGCGTTTCCCAAATGAAAGGGAGACGACGATGCCTTATTGAATATGGAAGGTGGGAAGGCGGTAAACGGCCGTGAGAGGCTTGCTTGTTTGCCTTAGGGTTGCAGGAGAATGTGTTTGTGTAGTAGAAAGCTTGGGCAATTCTGGGAGTTTCAATGGCAGAGAGCGTAGGTGAGTGAAAGCCTGCGTAATTGAAAGCATGCCTTGAACGGTGATTCAAGGGCTTATTAATGGTGGAGAGGATGATCTTCCCTCCTTGGAAGGAGAGATCTCACTGTGATTCTTGGCTGGCTTGCCTTTTTGGAGCAGGCACCAGTTGCCAAGCCGTGAAAGATAGTTTCCTTCTAAGGCAGCCAACAACTTTCCAAACCGGTTGCCTTCTTTCTGTGCATGTTATCATTGGAGAGCCCAGGTTGGCAAGGATTTGGAAAAATCTGGCGCCTTTGGCGCCTTCCTTATGTGAAAGGTGCCAATATTATCAATATCCTTTTTGGTGCCAGTTAGGATCGCGAGAGATGCCTAGAGAGCCATTGCCGGCTGCCTAATGGATCACAGGCTGGAGTGGACCAGGCCAATTACTGTAGAAAAGCCCCTCTTTGGGCCCAACATGTAGCACGCGGATGGTCAACGTTTGAGTTGACCGTCCTGGACCTTTTAGCCCTGGGCCCGTTTTCCCAACTGGGCCATAAAAACGTTGACCGTCCTTCTTGGGCATTTGTTGACTTTTTGGGGCCAGCCCATTGTTGGTATACCCATCACTAGCCCCCCATACTAGTGGCTAGAAATCTAGCTTCCAGTATATTCATGATGGGATGCCTCTCCTTGCTCTAAGGATCCCGTGGAGCTTCATGAAAGGCGTGGAGGAGAGTTTAACCAAAATTGTTGACCGCCTTGGTCAATTCCGGAGAACCAGAATTGTTCTCCGCCTTGGTCAATTCTGGAGAACCAGAATTGTTGACCGTCTATGTCAATTCCGGAGAATCAGAATTGTTGACCGTCTTGGTCAATTCCGGAGAACCAGAATTATTGACCGTCTTGGCCAATTTTGGAAGCATTTTCTGCCAGTCTTTAGCCGATTTACAGGGCAGAAAGCGACACGTGTCTTCCTTTGGTTGGGCGGATATCTTGGCCATTAATGTGTCAGAGATCCGCCTTTTGCAGGGCCAAGTAGGGAGGCGACACGTGGCAGGACTAACGGCGTCCTTAATGAGGGGTTTCGTGCTTGGCGCTTAAGTTTTCCTTCCGTAATTTGAAATCACTTACGCCTTCAGTCCTTTGTCTTCTTCGTTCCGTTTTTTAGTGACATTCAGAAACCCTAGTCTTCTGAGTTGCCATGGCTTCCATCACCGATTTCGCCTCCGTCTTGAGAGAAAATGACGTTAAAGCCCTGTGTGTTGAGTTTAATATTCTAAAGGAGATTGCGTTGAGGGTTCCCGGGAAAGACGATAGGGCCTATGCTTTACCAGAGGGGCACATTACTGTTTATGAGGCCCATCTGAGAAGCGGCCTCCGCCTGCCGTTGCTGGAAGAATTGGAGTCGATTCTGAAGGCTCTACGCATCCCCATCGCCCAACTTCACGCCAATGCCGTGAGGTACCTCTGTACTATGTGCATTTTTGTTCAAAAGCATGGCAAGAAGCTTAAGATGTTCGCTGTTAGAGTTTTGTTCAAAATAAACCAGGGGGAGAGTGGATATCGCTCGTCCCCCGTGCCGGAATAAAGATCAATAAAGTCATTCACGACTCGTTGAAGAACGGAAAGAACCGGTTCTTCTTCGTGAGCATGGGGGCGGCCTTGCCCATCACGAAGGAGTGGGCTCAGGTTCCGGAGGCGTATTTTTGGACGCCGACCGTGACGGAGTCGGCGGCCTACGCGTGGCTGACGAAGGCAATAAAGGAAAACCCCGATGATTTTATTCAGGATTTTTTGGTTTCCCGGGCGGAGTCCAAGAAAGTAAACTGGGGGCCGCCATCCCCGGTTCAAAAACAAAGGCCTCCGGTGAGGTTGATGAACCCTGATGAGTCCAAGGGCGTAATCATCCGTATGCGACACACTGACGAAGGGTTTATCGGCCCCTTGCCTGAGAAGGTGCTGGAGACGCCTTCGTTGTCATCATCGCTCGTTGATTATGTTGCCGCTGGTATCTGCAGTGGAGCGGGTAGCTCCGCGGGCCTGGAGAAAGCCCATGAGGATTGGCTGGCGGATTCGGGAGTCGTCCTGGCGCAGCCTGCGCCGCAAGCGGTTCCTGGTACTGAATCGATGCGATCTTTTGAGGAGCCAGCTTGTGAGTCTGTGGCGGCCTCGCGGACTTGTGTTGTGGAGCCATTAGTGGGGCTCGACTCTTTAGCAGCTGCTCCAGAGGCTGCCAGAGGGAATCCTGCGGCAGCTACTCCAGAGGCTGCAAGAGATGAGCCCACGGCAGCTGCTCCAGAGACTGCAAGAGAGGAGCCCGCAGCTACCATGGGTGAGACTGATGCGTTCCTGGATCACATTTTGGATGAGGCAGCGGCGAGCTTGGTGCGAGAGGATGCTCCTGGTCCACCACCACCTAGTCCACCGCCAACTGGGCCAGGTCTAGAGTCCAGGCCCGAGAGGCCCTCGAGGAAGATTTACGAGGTAGGATTCCTGTAATGGCCTCCTTGCACTTTTTTCTTCCTTATAGTTATAACTTACACTTTGCTTTTGTCTTGTGCAGTCAAGGAGGTTGATCTCAGCCTTTTTTCGGGAGGTGGAGCAACGCGATCACATCATTGCTGACAGGGAGGCTAAGATCGCTTGGCTGGATGCCAGGCTGGCTGCTTCAAAAGGGGAGCACCGCGAGTAGACTACTGCCCTTGAGGTTGTCCTGGCGGGCATGGAGACAGAGAACACTGAGCTGAAGGCTGAGGTTGCTCGTTTGAAAGAGGAGGATGATCAAAATAAAGTAAGCAAGAAGTGGCTTGCTGACCGAATCATAGTCTTAGAGAATGATCTGACCCTCCGGATCCGTCCCATCGAGCTCAAGGGCATGTTGCACACGCGGCTGTTGGAGGGGAACAACGTCGGCTGGCGCATCACGCGGTTGATTGATCCCAATTTTCCAGCCAAACTCATCAATCAATCCAATAGGGCGGCGCAGCACAAAGATGATCTTGTGAGGGAGCCCCCATGACGGCAAAGACCAGCCGTTGCATTTTCCATTTTGTTTTTGTACTTGTGTAATCGTGTAAGACAATTAAAGCAATAAAAAGGGAATTCTTTTCTGTTGGTGCCCATTGATCTTTACTGCTTTTTGTGTTTGTATGATGTGTCACACGGGGCGGCCAACTGAGTTGGCCGGTGATCGTTGCCGAGCTGCATAAGGAGCTAAGCCCTTGGGCTTGGCGGGTGGTTGTCGTGTTAACCAGCCTAGTGGTGTTGTCTAAGTGGTGACTCGGACAACCAGCGTTGGAGAAGAAATGATTCTCGTCTCTACGCGATCACATTACCCTCTCGTAGATAGGGTTATTGCGTGCGGCGGCCAACCTGGTTGGCTGGCTGCTTAAGGAGTAAAGTCATTGGCTGCCTAAGGAGTAAAGTCCTTAAGCTGGGCAAGTGGTTGTATTAACCAGCCCGGTGGCGCCGTACAAGTGATGACTTGGGCAGCCAATGTTGGAGAAGAAATGCTTCTCCCTTCGACCGTCGCTGACTGATCATGCTACCTCCTTATAGAGGAGGTCGTTGCATGTGCTACGTAAGCCCCCTAAGGTTTTTGACCGCTATCGGGCCACTTGAATGACCAATGTTTAGTACGGACCGCTAACGGCCGCTCGGATGACCGAGGTTCGAATTAGACCGCTTGTGGGCCACCTAGATGACCGGGGTTTAAAATATACCGCTCATGGGCCACCTGGATGATCAGGGTTTAAATACGACCGCTAATGGGCCGCTCGGATGACCGAAGTTCAAATTTGACCGCTTTTAGCCGCCTGAATTACCAAGGTTTAACGGGAGGGTGAAGACCCTCCCGACTTAGGGGCAGTCTAGGTTGGGTAACCCTACAAAGAAAACAATCATGCACACGCAAGTAATAGGAATGCTAAGTACACACTTATCTTTTGTAAATTGAAAACAAGCAAGTGAGTGCACATAATGATGCAAGTACGTACCTGGGTTCGCTATTGGAAGTAACGCCGGAGGTGGGTTGCGTTCCACGTTTGTGGAACTAGTTTTCCGTCCTGGCCTCAGAGTTTGTAAGCTCCGTTTCGCAACACGGCGGAAACGAGGAATGGCCCTTCCCAATTAGGGGAGAGTTTGTTGCGGCCGGCCAGCTTTCCTGTGGCCTCGACGCCTCGTAAGACCAGGTCTCCCACATTGAATTGTCGCGCCTTAACTTTTTTGTTGTAGTAGCGGGCGATCCGATGTTGATAGGCCGCTGTCCGTACTCTAGCAGCGTCGCGGGCTTCTTCTAACAAGTCTAAATATTCCCTGATTTTCTGGGAGTTAGTCTGTGGGTCGAAGGACTCCACCCTGAGACTTGAAAGCTCAATTTCGACCGAGATTACTGCCTCAGTCCCGTAACAGAGGCTGAAGGGTGTCTCACGCTTCGGTTCTTTTGGGATTGTTCGATAAGACCAGAGGACGGATGGGAACTTGTCAGTCCAGGAGCCCCCGGCGTCTTCCAGCTTAGTCTTTAACCCGTGGAGTAGCGTACGGTTTGTACCCTCCACCTGCCCGTTGGCTTGGGGGCATGCCACCGAAGTGTGGACCAGCTTGATGCCAAGGCTAGTGTAATACTCGGTGAAGCATTTCCCAGAGAATTGGGTCCTGTTGTCGGTCACAACGACCTCGGGAACGCCGAATCTACAGACGATGTTCTGGTGGAGGAATTCCAGGGTGTTGTGTTCTATTATCTTAGCCAGTGAGACAGCTTCGACCCACTTGGTGAAGTAGTCGATGCCCACGATGATGAATTTTTTTTGCCTCGTGGCAATGGGAAATGGGCCGAGGAGATCGAGCCCCCATAGCGCGAAGGGCTAAGGAGCTTGAAGAGCCTTCAGATCTGCGGATGGCTAGCGGTGAAGGTTGCTGTGAAGCTGACAGCTTTCACATCTCTTCACGAACTCTAGCGCGTCTTTTTTCCTCGAGGGCTAGTAGTAGCCCTGGCGCATGACCTTGAAGGCTAACTTTTTTCGGCCAATGTGTGACTCGCAGATCCCAAGGTGGACTTCGCTTAAAGCGTAATCAGCCTCCTCGGGAGTTAGACAGCGGAGGTATGGGGTTGAGTAACCACGACGATACAGCCGTCCGTCAACCACAGTGTACCAGCCTGCTGTCTTCTTGACCCATTTGGCTTTTTCCACATCATCTGGCAATGATCCGTCCGTCAGGTAGTTACGGAAAGGCGTCATCCAGTTTTCCGCTTCGGAAATCTGCATGGCCTCTTGCTTCTCTATGCTGGAAGCATTCAGAATCTCTCGCATGTCTCTCGAATACTGTTCTGGATTATCGGCTGCAGCGGCTTTGGCCAACTGGTCTACCTTCCAGTTTTCAATTCGAGGAACGTAAACCAGGATTAGTTTGTCATAACCCTGAACGACCTCCCTTTCTTTTGCCAAGTACCTGGCTAAGAGAGGGTTGTTTGCCTCGAAGCACCCGTTAACCTGGTTAACGATTAGTTCCGAGTCGCTGTAAACCACAAGTCTCCTGGCGGAGCACTCTTTTGCTAATCGTAAGCCGGCTAGTAAGGCTTCGTACTCGCAACGTTATTAGGTTGCTGGGAAGTCGAGTCCGAGGGAGTATTTCGCTTCAAACCCGTCGGGAGTTGTAAGGACAACTCCAGTGCCACTGCCTGTGTAGTAGACGATCCGTCTGCGTAGAATATCCATTCCGAAACTTTGATAGGCAGTTCCGCATTTTCTTCGGGCTGTTCCTCGTGGACTGGGGTCGTAGTCTCGACAATGAAATCAACCAGCACCTGTGCTTTCACAACAGGCCTGGGTTGAAATTCGATGTCGAACTCGCCCAACTCGATAGCCCATTTAACTAACCGTCCGGAGACATCAGGTTTCTGGAGTATGGTTTTCAGAGGCTGGTTCGTAAGGACCACTATCCGATGGCCTGAAAGTAAAGCCTCAACTTTCGTGCAGAGAATATGAGCGCCAAGGCTAACTTTTCTGCGCGTGAGTAATGGGTCTCTGGGCCGGTCAACGTTTTGCTTACGTAGTAGACCGGCCGCTGAGCGTCTGAATCTTGACGAACGAGGACATAACTGAGCGATGTTTCTGACACCACTAAGTAGAGATATAACTCTTCTCCGCCCTTGGGTGACACCAACAACGGCGGGCTGGCTAGATACTGTTTCAATTCCTCGAAAGCAATCTGGCAGTCCGTTGTCCATTGGAACCCGTTGGACTTCGTTCCTCTAAGGGCCTTGAAAAATGGCTGGTACTTGTCGCCAGACTTAGCAAGGAAGTGGGACAGTACTGCCAGCCATCCAGCTAGTCGCTGGACGTCCTTTACGTTTCGTGGCGGCGCCATGTTGGCGAGTGCCTTGATTTTCTCTAGGTTTACCTTGATCCCTCGCTGGGATACAATGAAACCCATGAATTTGTAGGAAGCCAGTCCGAAGACACACTTAGTTGGGTTCAGCTTCATGTGATACTTACGGTGCACCTCGAACGACTCTTCCAGGTCGCAGACGTGGTCGCCGGTGACCTTACTCTTAACGAGCATGTCGTCGACATAGACCTCCATATTGCGATCAATCTGTTTTTCGAACATCTTGTTAACCAAGTGCTGGTAAGTTGCTCCAATATTTTTGAGTCCGAAAGGCATCACCTTGTAGCAGTAAGTGCCCTGATCGGTCATGAACGAAATGTACTCCTCGTTCTCCGGACTCATCCGGATCTGGTTGTAACCCGAATAGGCGTCCATGAAGCTTAGCAGCTCATGTCCGATTGTGGAGTCAACCAGTAGGTCGATCCTAGGTAAGGGAAAGCTGTCCTTTGGACAGGCCTTGTTGACGTCGGTAAAATCGACGCACATCCGTCATTTTCCATTACTTTTCTTTACTAAAACGACATTAGAGAGCCAGTCCGGATATTGGACTTCTCTAATGAAGCCTGCGTCCAGCGGCTTCTTCACCTCCTCTCGGATGGCGATCAGTTTTTCGACGGAGTGGTTCCTCCGCTTCTGCCTAACGGGTTTTCGGCTGGAGTCAAGTCCCAGCCTGTGGACCATCACTTCTGCCGGGATTCCGGGTATGTCTGTCGGAGTCCAAGCAAAAAGGTCAGCATTCCTACACAGGAACGCGATTAGCTCATCGCGCAGTGGTCCGGTGAGTGAGCCGCCGATCTGTACGCACTTCTCTGGATTCTCCGGGTCCAGTGGGATTAAATCGGTGGCTTCACCGGACTGCGCCTGCTGATGGGTAGTCTCATCTCTATGGTCGAGTTCCCCAGTCGTTTTAGCTCTGCCACTTGGGGCAATCTGTGATATATAGCAGGTTCGTTCGGTAATTTGGTCACCGAGCACCTCTCCGATACCGTAGGGCGTTGGAAACTTCATTTTGAGGTGCGGAATCGAGGTAATTGCCCCGGATGCTGTCAAGTACGACCTGCCTAGTATAGCATTGTATACTGAGGGTAGGTCGACCACCAGGAAGGTGAGAGTGCGACTCGCTGTCTTTGGATACGTCCCTAAGGTAACTTCCAATTGAATAGTCTCTTGAACGGGCACTGATTCGTTGTCAAGGCCGTATAATGGGCCCTCGACCTGTTTTAGTTGCCCTCGCCGCCACGTTGACCGTCCTGAGCCTTTTAGCCCTGGGTCCGTTTCCCCAACTGCGCCGTAAAAACATTGACCGTCCTTCTTGCGCCTTTGTTAACTTTTTGGGGCCAGCCCACTATTGGTATATCCATCATAGTTATTAAATATTAATATTTTTATAAGATATTTTTAAAATAATTATCAAATAATATTTCTTTAGTAGCTACATCTTCCCCTCTTTTGATTCATTGACTAATTTACTTAGGACTTTACTTCAATTTTTTCCTTATTTAAATTTATTCTTATGTTATTATATTTTTTTAAAAAGTTGATCCGTAACTTCTACAAATAAATTTTGGAATATTTCTAGATTTTAAAATATAAATTATAATATATTAAAGAAGTCTAAAATAATTTATAGAGAACATTAATCAGCATTGGATGAAACTTTTCTAGTCCAATTTATAGTTATTTTATAAAACTTTGCTAGATTCTTACTTATTTACAAATCATTCTCTCAAATCATAATTTTGGGGGGCTTATTTTTATGTATCTTTGTTTTCTTTTCATTCGTTGTTGGATTGGAAAATCTCATATTATCAATTAGATCCCATTACAAAGTTTTGGAGAAACTTGATTTATGAATTGTTATATGTCATAAATACATAAATAAAGCTAGAACATGGGGTAAATAAAAGAAAGGTTTGCATGCATTGATAAGGATGTGTTGCGTCTCAATAATATCTAGAATTCTAATATATATAAGATGAAATTCACATGTTTAAAAATTCAATTTTAATGCATACATCAAATCATAATAATTGTCCGAGTAGATTCAAATTGGTCCTTTAAACTCATTAATTTAAATTTTACACACTATAATAATCAACATGAGGTTAAAATATATAAGACTTATTCCTCGAAATATCATCTGGCGCTCAAAGTATGAATCTTTCTAGAAAAATAAAAGTTAATGAGAGATTAATGATTTGAAATAGTAGGAAATAGAGGTTGTACAAGTGCATTCGATAATTCTTAACCGGCTAATTGTAAATAGCCCAAGACTGTGAAACAAAGGATTATCCTGAACCTATATCGAGGTATAATCCAATGAACAATGGTCCATTGTATAGTAATAGTTTTTTCCAATGTAATAAAGTTATAGAGTTCGATTTTTCGGTTTAGTGTGGAGGAAGAAGCTCTTTATTGACTTTTCGGGAGACATGTTGTAATGTGAAACTGGCTTACGACCAATATGAACTATGAGCTCGAAAATTCATTCGTAACTTCCGAAACTTTTTCGTAGTGGCTCCCTTCCATGCCTTATTTCATAAGAAAGCAATACTCTAACCGTTGAGTTAAGTAGGTCATTTATCATCACAAAGAGAAACTAAATTAAACAATTATAAGAAATACACATAATTAAAATAATGAATCTGTTCTATTTGGCTCCGTAATATTTAGAATTTAAATGTATACAAATGATTAAAAGTTCTGTACTTATAATTTTTATGAGTGATTTGAATTTTTTCTCCCCTTATCTTTAAGGAAAATATATATTTTTAGTACTTGATATTAAACGGGAGATTTGAAATTATTTCACTGCATCAATTATATGCGTATTTTGTTAAATCCTAATAATAATTGTTTTAAAAAATTCAGTTTTTTCCACTGGCATATTAAAAACGATATGGCCATTATTTACAATCTATCAATAACTATGATTTTCAACCTCTACAACTTAAATTTTAGCTTTAGAATATTATATGTTTATTTTTATTTAGATTATTTTCTTTTATGTTTTTCGAAAATATATTGTTGATGTAAATTACATAATTTGTCCCTCTTCTAGAATTGAAGCAAAAATTCTACGCAAATGACCCCACCTTTTTGGGCAGGCTTACAAGCCAGTAATTGTAGAAGTCAACTTTAAATTTCAAAGTCCATGCTCACGTGGATGGATCCACACACATAAAATTTTCCAAAAGATATCCTGTGTCCATAATCGTAAATTATGGGCTCAACTTATATAAGACTCTAAGTTATTAGAAAAAAAAAATAGTATTTTATAGAATATCACGACATTTATTTAGATAAATGTTGCAGTTCAGCTGTGCGAATCTATAAAAATTAAGTATTAATCGAACAATTTTATATCTCAAAATTTTGATAATTTATATTTTTATGAACCAAACATATACTTATGTAATATTTTATATTAAGCAATATGATTTTTGAAATATTATATATTTCTAAGTATGTTTTATGTAAATATAAATTTTTAAATAAATATATTAAAAATAAAAAAAATGATAGATTGGCTCATTCAGTCTATGGATAGGCACCGCTAAGGATCTTGGCCCAGGTGACACAATCCTGCTCGGTATAATTCAAATTACTAGTTATAAATTTTAATCTGGTTTAAATCTGATTCTGATTAGATCTATAATTTGATGTCTTAATCAAGTTGGTTAAAATTAAAGCCTTAAAATTGGTTGCATACAAGTCTACAAAGTAAGGCTTAGTCATTATACGACGCCTTTAATTTCGTATATTTAGATTTTGAGAATATCATAACCAAATTGGCGAGATTAATTAGATCTTCAAGGATCGCCTCATTGTGAGACATGATCCAATTGCAAGGGGCCAGCATATAAGATTTGTTCGGCGTAAAGTATTATATATGTAATAATTTATTTAGGTAATTAAAAAATTTAATATTGTACTATTCTATTATATTTTATTAGAAAAAAATTTTTTAATAGTCCAATATTTTTTTTATGAAATGAATAATATTTTTATAATTAACAGATCAATCCTCTTCTTATTGTATAAATAACAAAAATTTTTATCATATAAATGTGATTAATAATAGTTTTCTAGATAAATATTGAAAGTGTTTGCTTTCATATTTATAACTGCAAGTATTTTTTTTGGATAACTTTTCTAATTTTTGATTTAAAGGATTTTCATCCAAAAAATTAATATAGACTATGATCTTTTCATACAAGTTCCATGAATTCTCATGAAGGAAGAGATGATGATAAAGAAAAATAAACTGATTTTTAGTTTTTTAAGAAAAATTTTTTTAAATATGAATTCAAATTTATCTATATTTTATTTTTTATATTATGATATTATAAAATAACCCGATAATTTTGACAACCCGAATAAATGCTATAACCTTATCTATTATTTTATTTTTATGTGCGCTCATTAATTAAATGGAAGTCTGAGTAATACAAAGGTGGATTTTGACTTCCAACCTTATTTTGAAGGTTTGCTACAAGGGTTGGACTTTCATTGTAAAATTGACCTGATTTTCTCAGTCACACATTTCCCTTTTTAACGCAATCAGAGCACATCACAATTTTTGGGATATTTGATTTCTAGATGGTTATATACCACAAGAATAGGAATAAAATTAGGACAAGTGGTTAATAAAAGAATGATTTTCATGTATGGCTATGGCTAAGGTGTTAGAATAATTTTTAATTGGTCATTATATACAGACTATATATATCGATAATGATGGGCACGATTAAGATTGGACTAACCCATATGGAAGAGCCCAATAAGGAGGCCCAATAAAGAAGTAACGATATACTTGACATAAAATGGGCCAGATTCGTCCCAAGGTTCAGTCACCACGGTTAATTTCAGTTTGTAACCGGAAACCCTATCCATAATATTAGATCCAAAATTGTCCATCCTAATCCAAAGGTGGTTACAGGAACGGATATAAACGGACAAAACGAGCAAACATTATCAAAACAATTCCAACATTATAAAAGGAGACTTTCATAGACAGAAAGGAGACACATTCTCACTCAATCAAATATAATAACAAAAGATCCATAAAACAAAAACATACATAGGCAAACTTTTTATTTTACAACTTTCTTGGATATAGAGAAAGATTTTTCTGACTTGAGTGTCGAAAAACTTATTAAGGATCAGTCCCCGTAGATGATTTGATTCTCTTGTTTTTATTTGTGGTGCACAGGATCCAGGTTTTTGAAGACGTTGATCAGAACCGCGTGTTTCAAGTTAATCAGGTAAGAAGATTTAGAGTAATAATCTAGATCTGTCTACAATCTAAATCTTGAAACGTATTAGACAGTATATTTAAAAGTTGTGTTTATATTAATCATTACAATTTATAGTTTAATTAAGATGACTTAAAATAGTAAAAAAATATATTAAGTATTTTCTTAATAGGAGAAAATAAGCGTATGTAATTCTTTATAAAAGAGTATATCTTTTTATATATGAAAAGATATAATTATTAGTCTCTATAAAAAAAGATTATAAATATAGTATTAGGGATTCCATCTCTTTTTCATTCAAGCATAAAGTTTATTTTCCTTCAAAAAGGATCATCAGATGCTATTTATTTATTTATTAAAAGAATTATTATGGATCACGTAAATTAAAATACGAATCAAACTTTATGCATATAGAAACTTGTGTTTTTTTCTCATTAGATGTGGATGTGTCGTGTCTCAATAATATCCAAAAATATATAAAGATTGAAATATAAAAGATTAGGAATACAATTCCTAATCCCTTGGTAGGGCACGGCCAATTTACGATTTATATTAAACTCACATGTTTGACATAGCTTGGTATATGATTCTACGATACAAATTCCTATAATCAAATATTCCATATGGGTGAATTTTTAATAATCTTCATGAGATTCATTAGCAATTATACGCTCAACAATTGCATTTTATAAGTGTACAAATTTTTAATTTTGGATTAAAAAATTGACATCTGACTCATCTGAAATGCAGTAATTAAAATCTATTTGTGCATTATTCAATTTAATGGTAAATTTGGTGAAACTCAAGATTTGCAAATAGTTACTAAATGTTAAAATGACAATTCAGTGTACAAAATTCATGATATACGAGAGGGTCTAAGAATCAATATAACTTTTTGATTTATTATATACAATATTATATTATACGAAAAATCATGTCTTTGGCTTGAACTTGTGACCAAAGTGGAACGACTCTCATTTGTATTATTGCACCAAGGTTACACGAATCAAACCCTTCCACTTTTGGTTCTACCGAGGGTTGTGACCTTATAATCTTATACACTCATTATCAACGACCTTAAGTATATATGCGTACCGTTAAAGGAACTCCCTTTGTAATGTTCCTTGTGAAGGCCTTTTAGATTTCAAAGAATTAATTCTTTTTTATTTTAACCTATTCTATCTATTAAATACCAATTTTATACATACCTTAACCATGGATATAACTAAAAAAAGAAGGTAATCCGAGGAGGAAGCTTGATCTAGTAGATTTAATTCTAAAGTCTTGTCTACTACAAATAACAAAAGTAAAGAGCTCGAATTATTTTCCTTGAAAAACTTATTCAATGTTTAATTAGGTTTGACATCAATCTGTCTGAAATAGACAAAGACTTATTTATTCTTTTAACTGGAAAATATAACTATTGTTTTAAGCGTTGAAAAAGGTAGAGCTATTAAAGGAAGCTCGGTCAAAAAATTAAGCTGTGAGAACGTGAATTCATTTTGGTTGTTTAACAATTTGGATATTATGTAATGCTTGTTGTGATAGCTACAAGATTCTAATTGGAGTATAAAAGTCTTAGGTTGATTAGTCTACTTAAGAATAGTATAATAAACTTCCCAGATTACGTACTTGATTCCAAGTGTTGGAGGAAACTTTTCCAAGTGTTGAACGAAAAATTCAACATAATAAGGACGCTTCAGAGCTCTTAAAATTTAGTCCCTTTTAGATGAAGAGAAGGGCTCAAATTTATATGTCGAGATCAACTAGAGTCACTGGGCCTTATAAGCCTCCACTGATTGATTTCGTATCCAAGTCATAGACAACATGTACAAATGTCTACAATCCTTCTTTGGCGTCACATAGACAGCGAATCAACACTCATCACATGACCCCCCACTTCCAAAAGTGGTTGGTAGGTTTGGCACCTAAAGCTTGCAAACTCTGGTCAGTAGCAGTGCCAATCGGTGAGCTAGGTGGGCACAATCTCCCATTGGTCCACATGGAAATTCTTTTTGTATGCTTTGGAGTTCTGTTGTTCTGAGTCCTGCACTTTAATGGATGGGCAGGCAATAAGGTTGATTGAGTAAAGACTATATAGACCGAGTTGAAAACTCTTCTCGTGCTCGGACTCTCACGAGTTGGCTGGATTCGATATAATAATTCGGTTGTAATACTCTAATATTTTGACTCGTGACTTTTCCTCAGCCAGACTTGGGTATTGGAATGACGGCGGCCACTGGAAGAGTATTTTGGTAATTATTCTATCGATAGTTAGTAATTACTTTCAATATCTTAGGATAATAATTGAAATTTATTGTAACATTAATATGTGTAATGCATTTATGTCGGTGTAACTAATAAAATAAAAATAAATTAAATAGAGAATTAAAATATAAGCCTAATCATATGTATAGTGTGAATGTTCTAAACTGTCTCCTTCTGTCATTTTAGTCGCCCTCCACACATATATACACATAGGATGATCTTATCATATATAAAATCTAACTAATAAATAAGAAGTGAGAAATTGAGTGTTTTCACACCTTTGTCAATGTTCTATTTAAGTAGAGGACCTATTTTGTTCATTATTGCAAAATTATTTTGAGTCTTAGATAAAAGGAGAATGATAGCATTTTTCGAAAACTCTATTTACTTGTGAGAAACTGAAAAAGAGGGGCAGATACTTTGCGTAAACTTTTCTTCTATTACTTTGGACCAATTATTTGGTAGCAAATTTGTACTTTGTTTGAGGAGTAGTAGTGGTGGCCGTTCGTATTTATTGATCTATTATCTTCATGTATCTTGACACATGTGAAATCTCTACCATTATTAGATACTCTATTTCCTATACTTGTTAAGTGAAATTTATGAAAATTTTCTCATCTTTTATTGGTTCTAATTATAAAATAATCTAGAAAGTAAAGTATATAACATATATGTTTAATTTTATATTTATATGATTTAGTTTTTGTCATTTTTTGTATGACATTTGACTGAAATATGAGTCAATGTTTGAATGGCAAATTATTGTTCAGCCAGCATTTGAATGAAATTTGAACAACAATATGTGCTTGATCAATTATGAGTATTTCATTTTTTAATGATATAAATCTATTTTTTTATATCATAAAAGATATAATACAGATCTGTTTATATTCAACCTTAAAATAGAAGACTATTTTGATATATGATATATTGTTTATATGATATAAACAATTAAATTTATAATTTGTATGTTTAGCATGCAGTTGGAGTTTGATGCCATGTTCAAATGCTAAAACCCACTTTGAGATAGATCCATTGATCTGTGAACTTCGCCATGGGATATTAAGAATATATCCCAGCATTGCACAATTGGGAGACAATTTGATGGAGAGTAATAGTCTGCATAAGCTTGGTATGCGAGTTTGTTGTCGAGTCTGCATTCAAATATCGACAAACCATAATGTTATTTTGGTCGAGATTTCAGGTGCAAGTCTTAAGATGTTAATTCCAAATTTTATTCTCTTGTCCTCAGTTCTTAACTACCTTTCTTTGCGTATCCTTTAATTGTATCGATATGTTCTGATATTTATGGTTAAGATAAATAAGATTATATAAAAAAATTATGATTCTAAGAAATATATAACATGCAGAATCTTAATATGATTTATGGTTATCTGATACTAGTTTTTATATTTTGGTGGATTGATGCTTATATTTGTAAATGAGCACTTATAATCCTGTAAATAACACGTGAAAAGATATCGAGAAATATCACACCAACAGGTGTTGGATTTGACATGTTAATTAAGAGAGTATTTCATTCCCCATTTGGATGTGACTCCCAATTGTACCATAAAAATATATGCATAGCATATTCTAGGAAGAAAGAATATTATTTGGTGAAATTGAGTTGATACTTATACATCACAAAAGCCAAGGTATTATAAAACCATAGAGTTTGTTATTTGTTAAACTTACAAGTATTGATATATCATAAATACTACTCAATCATTGATGGTGGGTGCATAATGATTGGTTCATAGTGACATAATAAAATTTAAGATGATTGTTATGATATCTATAATAGTTTGTAATATTTGTTGAAATAGATTCGATGAAATTTATATTTTTGTTGATATTCAAATTCGGTGAAATATCAATTATACGCTCTTGATTTATGGTTTCAATGGAAACCTTTGATAGTTGTTCCTATAACTTTTGAGTCATGTTACGATGTGAAATTTAGTCTTAAATAGTTGATAATTGATTATATGATTTTATTACTCTAATATACTTTATATTACTTATTCGAGATATTTATTGTGTAAGGCTCGAGATTTTTTGATCATACAAATCATAATTAATTAAGCAAAATAAGTGGAATTGAGGTCAAGAGATACGGAAAAAGTTAGATTGAAGGATCCGACATCCTGAAATTACTAACCATTGAAATTAAAATATGTGGACTTGAAAATTATCACTAGTCTAAGGACAGTTATACTACATATATTAAAAATCCAAAAGCCAGATGTTGGGGTCACTTCGAGTGGCAGTAGTCCGCGGACTCCATTGGAAGAATGGACGAGGACTTTGTTTGAAGCGTCATGTCCGAAAGGACGTGGACGTGGATGAGGACTCCTAAAGTGTAGGCGTTGACTCTATCTTCGTAGGCCTGCTGCAGCTACACTTGCAGGTGGGTTGGTAGCCCACTCTGATTGGATGTTGTGGCGGCTACAGTTTCCCACACGCCAAGCCTGCCACTATGACATGTGAAGCATGCGTCTGTCATGGCAGGCCTAGGCAGCATGGCCCTACCACCCTAGTGCCAATAGGGCAGCCGGCTGTCCACTAGGTCTCTTGTATATATATACATGTGGTTTGTGTCCCTTTAATCTTAACAAGGGCATAAGAGGGTGATTCACAGTGTGTGAATTGGTGAGCAGCAGAACTGAGCCTTGAGAGAGCTGAGGGACAAGCCTTTTGTTGTAAAGATAGAGTGAGAAACACTTTAGTGAGAGAAGTTGTACACTTGAGATTGTTTTCTTTCGTTTGAGCTTGTGTAGCTAACACTTTGTCAACAATCCTTTTATAGTGTATTCTTTCGTGGTTTTTCCCTTGTTGAAAGAAGGGCTTTCCACGTTAAATTTGTGTGTTCTCTTTCGTTCTCTATCTCTACTTTTCGTGTTCGTCCGAGAGCTCTGCTCTGTGTGCTGTCCAAGCATTCTGTCCGCTCGGTCACCGTTGTCTTTCGCGTTTTTGTGCCTACACCAGAGACTCATCTCGGGACGCAACAGCGGCATAAATTCCATTGAGGAAACAGGTTAGCAACCAATTTAAATATGGTTGACAAGAAGAGCAGCTCACAGGCAGCAGCAACAATAGAAATTTAGGAATATATTACAAGTGACAGCAGCTCACTTTTATAAGTGGGGGCAGCATGCTAATTCAGCAGGAACGTGGGGGTTGGGCAGCAGCACAACATACAGCAGGGGCAGCAGCAGAATAAATAAAATATGATAGCTGTATGCTTCAGCAAAACTCCAAGGAAGCGGATGAATTTAAAAGCAAAACGGCAGTAGCATCAGCAGCATAGAACCGGCCAACAAATATGATAAATTAGCATTTGGGCAGCAGCTTACAACAGCACGACACACAACCGGGTGGCAGCAAATTAAATAATTCAGCATATTCAGAAAGCAACAGCTCGGCAGTAGTTTCAGCAGGGGAGCAGCATGCTTCAGCAAGTATCAGCAGCTTGTATCATTAAAATTCAGTAACCAATCATACCATACCACAAGGCAGCTTCTTAAGGAACCAGATCAGCAAAAATTAGAGGATGAATTTGGGGGAGGTTTATGGGGTTGCTGGCAGAGGCTTAATGACTCAGTTTAGGTGCCTCCAAATTATATAAGAGGCACGTGAAAGAAGAGAGGAAGAAAGTAAGGGAAAACCGAGAGGGATTTAAGGCCACGTGAGGCAAAGGAAAAACAAAGAAGAGAGGAAGAGAGTAAGGGAAAACCGAGAAGGAGAAGGAAGGAAAACCGAAGGAGAAGGGAAGGAATTCAGCTAAAATTTGGCAAGTGCAACATAAGTTCTCCTTCTTTGGTGTTAATTCTTGCTGGTTTTTCGCCAAGTATTATTGCTCCAATATTTAATTCCTTATTTTACTAAACTATTGCTACTATTTCATAATTTTGTAACAAGTAGAAATTAATTGGAATGTGGCAAATAGGCTGTTGTTTACCATATGCTTAATCTAAATTTTCAGCAGCTGGTTCAGGCTGCTGAAAATCAATTAAACCGACCACCAACTAGCGACCAAACTGGCTCCAAATCAGTATCCAACTAACTAAGCCTCCTTACTAATGCTATAAAAATTCATCTCAAGAAAATAGGTTGAACCGACCCCTAAACCGGCTGTGCATCCTTGTTGATGCTGAGACATTCAGCTTATGAGAAATTAGCTGAACTGGCCCTAAACCCATAGCAGAATCGGTCCTTAAACCAGTAGATGAACCGGCCAAAATATTATTGCTGATGCTAGACTTTTCCAGCTATGAAAATTAAGTGAACCGGCCCTCCTAAACCGGCTGCAGTATCAAATATTTATACTGAATTTTAAGCTGTAAATTTATCCCAAATCGGCTGAAATATCAGCCTAAACCGGCCATGAACTGGCCTTGAATCAGTCATAAAATTATCAACAGAATTGGCCAAACCCTATTACTGATGCTAACGGTTTAGGCAATAGAAATAAGCCCTGAACCAACCTTGAACCGGCAACTAAATAAGCCCCCGAACCAGCTGAAATATAATTATGGAAGCTGAATTTTTCAGCTGTAAAAATTGAGTATGAACCAACCCCGAACAAGCCTTAAGCTGGCAACAGAATTCATCAAGTGTTGATGATGGAATTCAGCTGGTAGAACCAGCTAATAAGCCAACATGAACCAGCCCTTAAATTAGTATAAAATAAAAATAAGTATGGACCAACCTTTTGAACCGGCTATTAAATCACCTTGAACCAATAGCCGAATCATCAAGCAATTATGCCAAAATTATACTACAGAAATTAACTCGAATTGGCCCTGAACCAACTACTGAACCAGCGGCTGAATCGATCGAATGTACTATATGTTAGTTCTGAATTTTTAATATATGTAAAATTTTAAATTTAAAGCTATTAAACCGTCAATGCATTTGATTACTTTTAAGACTTACGGTTCATTACTAATTATTGCATATTTATCATTCATATGTTTCGATATTATGAAAAATTTAAATGGAAACTCTACAATGTATTAAGAAGTATAATTATTTTCTTTCAGAGTGAAGAAAACTAAGAAAAAATATTAAGAATAAGTGTAGAATTTTCATAAGAAGTTTTAAAAAAGGAATTAAAAAATCAGACTAAGAAATTATTTCAGGTAGTAATATTCTCTAATATGTCTTAAGATATTATAGTTGAAATTCAAGGATTGTCCCTTGTTGTGGGAAAACTTTTGGCGGCATAAATTTTATAGCCTGATATACTGGGTTATAGGTATACCATCCACCTCCGGGTGTTTAATAGGTGAGTTTGGCCTTAAATTGTGTGAAAGTATACACAATCATTTTCTCGATTGTCCGTTCTATTAGTTGGTAAGGCTTACTAGCCCTAATCTCTAAAGATAGATAAGAATCAGTATATTTTATTAAGAAAATGATAAGTTAAAGAAGATAGAAGTTCATTCATATTTTATATAATTCTTATTCCTTTGATTAATATGTTTTTATTTTTAAGTATAAATGTACATATATTTGTTATATGTATATTACTGAATATTTGGCTCACTCTCTTACTATTTTACTGACCCTTCAGATGACGAGTACGAATTGATACCTGATAGTAGGATTGAAGTTAGGAGTTGTTTAGGCTTGAGTGATAATATATTTTAATGTAATATAGTGGATGTATGATTAATTTTGCTATTAGAAAATTATGTACTTTATCTAATGATAAAATAAATACAATTTTTGTATTAATCATTTAATTATATTTTAGCAGATTATTATGATCATTATTTATACATTCGCAAATTTATATGGTAATAATTGTGGTTCCTATTAAGCGTCTCTGAAGTAAAGTTTGAGTCGTATTCCATTCGTACGATGTTGGAGTTACTTATGAAATGGCAATCATGTGAATCCTGTATATAATGTCTATATATTATATTGACTTATATGTAATATAACTTATTATTATATTTAAGTTATTCATGGATATTAAATAGGAGGAAAGCGGTCCGTGACATATTGATTTTCAATATTATATATTATAATAGGTGTCGGACATTTCGCTTTCCATTGCATTTTCTCGATTTTAGAATTGAGGAAGTTGATCAAGAGATAAAGAGGATTGTGCATTTACTATAAAAATTTTCAAATTGAGGTAATCTTAGGGATCTATCAACATTTATGATGAGAGATGAGAGATTTTACCCTTTTGACAGGAGTGGAACATTTTGTCGTAATTGGGTCCCCTTGAGTTACTTTGTTTATAAACATTTGTGTCATTATTCTTTTCGAAAAGTTCACTTTATGATGGACATTTCATTTATGATAGGATTATGATGAGTATTTATGGTTAGTTTTTTTTTCCGCATAGTCAATTTGGGTCGAATTGAGTGATTCAAGATTTGGTTATTATAATTATTATGTTAGAGATACAATGTTTTGTGAGAGGCCTTGAAAATATAGGAATAAAAAATATTCAAAAATATTAGAATTTACTAGGTGATTTAATGACTTAAGATATTTGGAGATATTCTCTATGGGGTTGAGACAGCAGAGGACTTAGAATATGCAAAATTCTAAGCCCCAATTTGTTTTGTAGGATGTCGGATTAATGAAGCGATAATGCTAGATGATCTATTGCTTCTCCTTCCAGCAACAAAGTTAATGAGATGGTTAAGGTGCAGGGAGAACTTCGTGAGATGGTACTCCCAGTGAAACAGGCTATTAGTACTCAAGTCATTTGACCCAAAGCAATGATGACATGGAACGAGCAACATCTAAAATACAGGGTTGGCATATGAGTGTTACGCATGTTTTATTTCATTTTGATGTGTCACATTCATTTGTCTTTTCTTACTTGTGCCCCATTTGGAGGTTGTTCCAAGACTTTTGGACTCTATAGTGGTGGTGCCCATTTCAATAAGTAGAAATTGCTATTTCCTAATCTTGAGTTTATAAACAAATATAAATCCTTGGTATCATCCTCTATTCTGAGATATATCATAAGACCAATAAGTTGATTCGAGATCTCACTATCAAGCTCTTGGCCTAAAAAAAGAAAGAAGCCTAAGTGTGTTGAGTAGGTGTTAATATTACATGTTAGGCCTTCATTTTCAAAGTAGGTGAAAAAAATTCATAGCCTTTACGACTACAACTTATCTAGAAAAGTTATGATCATGAGAAACCCTATCAATTTGGAAGTTTTCAGAAGCGCATTCAAAGCATTGCTAGAACTTGCACAAGAGAGAGAAATAGACCTCACTATTGTGCTAGCCTCGCAGATAATGCTAATCTCTAAGGCTCCCTACCGCATAACAATGACAGAGTTGAAGGGGATTGTATTTTCCAACCATATCATATCGGAAGCTGGTGTGGCAGCCCTAGCCTAAGTTCCCCAACTCAACTCAGATTATTATTCTAACTTTCAAAATGTTTTACTCATATTGACTTTCAATAAATGTCCAATCCTCAAAAACATTGGGAAAAACAAAATATCCAATGTATTTACAAATCTAAGAGATACAATCCCAATAATAATTATTTAACCGCTCTTTAGAAAAAAATAATAATAAATAAAAAGAAAAATATTTTTCACTCTCACTTTAATCTAGAGTAAAAAAAATATAAAAATGAGTCAAATACCCAACAAGTAAATAAAATTTATAATATTAAAACATAAGTAAGCATAAGGATTATCAAATATATAAAAATTAATAACATTATATAATAAACTAATAACTATTTAAGACTCAACATTATATCGTAATTACAACCCAAGAGTTATAAAGACAATTGGATATAAAAAATACACGATACTACAACTATACGAGATAATAAAAATCTTCATAAATCTTATTTTGCTCTAATGAATCAAAGGTCGTGTATTTATGCCCTATGACTACATAAGTCCTATGAAATCTCCGTTATCCATTGTATTCTCACTATTCCTACAATAATTTTGGATATTATATCCATAACATACTCATACTGCATGTGATGCCATTACATTGTTATATTTTGTATACTACTCTTTATAATAGCCATTAGGTTAAAAGTGTCTCTTTTTAAAATTAATGGCCTCAACTTTGGACTAGAATACATATCAAAAATAAAAATTATTCCAAGGTCTCATAGATTTTATTTATCCAAATATTTTAGAATCTTTACACAATCATCTTTACGTATTCATAAAAATATCAATAAAATATACATATGCAATTTAAATTAACGAAAAAAATTGATTATCATAGGAGTAAAAAAATCTAAGAATAGACTGAATATTTGACCAACCCGTTAATATTTTATTTGATTCTAACTAATCTTTTTGGTGTATAAATCTTATTTCTAAGTCTATAGAAATACTTTTTATTTTGTCACTATCAAATAAAGCTTCCAATTGCCAACTTTATTCGCCCGCCCTAATTAATTATATTAGGGTCCATCCAAAATAGTAAAGTACCATTAATTTCATTCTTAGACCAACTTATAATTTAATATATGTAAATATACTTATACATCTACCTGTATAATTATATATATATATATATATACATATAACGTCCACAAATCTAGGAATCAAGTAGTAGGAACAGCATGTTGATAGCCACAGTTTTGGAAGTACTATTCTTTCTCATTATTTAACAGATAATTCAAACTCATTTGTTAGCACCTTCACAATACACGGCTCATTGCACCAATTTACCGTGAAATTTGCTCACTTTATACAAGAGAGCAACAGATAATTCAAACTTATAGTGTAATTATAATTAGCATAGTAGAAACCATTTTGATTATCCGTGTCAAAACTGGTAGCCCCAAAGAGACCATCGGTGCTCTATTTTTCCCTTCCCTCTCGTTTCCTACAATAAAGTAATGAAAATATTAACTTTCATGTTCTAATATCTAAAACAAGAACTACAATTAGGTTTCTCACTGCCGAGAGCAGAATGCTTGATTTTTCCCTAATTTGTACTTCACAAACATATGATCCAATTCTCATAAATGATGGCATGAAAGTGTGGAGTTAAGCAGAATGCTTAACTTTATATATATATAAAGTAAGAAATAAGGGATGACAAGGCAAATTGGGTATTTGCATTAACTCAAAAGGATAAAAAGGACTTCAGGCATGCAAAGCACGAGTTTTAAATTTAAATTATAATTAATTAAATTAATATAATTAAAGTTAAAGTTAAATAAAAAAGAAAATTATGTCAAAGTCAAAGTTAAATCGAGTCATATCAAGTTGATAGGTGCTTGACCGACATCTAATGCATGCATATGCATCTCTCAAGTAGAGAGGTCATCTGATGGAAACCTGATTGGAGCTAGAGCATGCTTTCTTTTATATTCGGGATCAACATACGCCTGATGGATGCCTAAGTATATTGTGGCAGAATGCCACCACATGCATCTCTCAAGCATAGAGGTCGCCTGATGGAAACTTGATTGGAGCTTAAGCATGCTTTCTATTATATTCGGGCTCAATACACGCCTGATGGATGCCTAAGCATATTGAGGCAAAATGCCAATGCCAAACAAGCACTCGAAACAATGCTCGTGCACCACTAGGTTTGGCCATTGCACTTGGTGCCCGCTTGTGCACTAATATGCTATATAAATCATATTTGACTGATTTTATATCATTTTCTGACAGATTTTTTTAGAGAGGAGAGAGATAGAGAGGAGGAAAAGAGAGAGAGGAAATTAGAGAAGCTAAATTCAATTGAATCCAAGTAAGAGTTTGGTAATTTAGAGTTAAGGCAAGTGATTCCCAAGCCTTCCTTTTCTTTGTTGCTGTTGCGTCTGCGTAGCCGCCGCACAACTAGAGTCCGAGTCCTCTTTCTGAGCTCTTGGACGGATAGAATCGTGCAACACAAGAAAGAACTGTCGAGTTGGATGAGAATAACGTTTCAGAAAGAAAAAGGGGACGAGGGCACAAGACACGAGGACTTTACGTGAAAAACCCCATTTTTAATGAAAAGGGGGAAAAACCAAGGTGGTGGACACTTGGTCCGAAAGGTTCCACTATTTGTGAAAAAGGGGTACAACTTGGCACTGTGGCACTATTTGTTGTCACAGGAAATTACAAGGCGAGAGGCTTTGTTCTCTCTTCTCTTTCTTTTTCTCTTTCTTTTGGAAGCTGTTCACAATAGGTATGCAAAATGATAACTGTTGGAATCCATTTTTTGTTACTCGAATGGGGTATTTATAGAGGGAAGTCATGCCGTTGGCAATGGAACACGTGGCGTTGGCGTGTGCAGGGACGCCTGCCACCAACTATGCTGATACGACGTGTTAGGGACGCCTGCCACCAACTTTGTAGATCCGGCGTGTTAGGTGCCGTTAGACCCACCATGATGGCGCGTGCTCTGAGCGCCGTGATTTCCTACGGGGGTGGCGTGTTGTAGAGAATGCGTGCTCCTTGGTAACAATGAATTATTTGAGTTGGAGCGCTCGGTC
Organism: Nepenthes gracilis; assembly: GCA_033239525.1. Taxonomy (NCBI): domain Eukaryota; kingdom Viridiplantae; phylum Streptophyta; class Magnoliopsida; order Caryophyllales; family Nepenthaceae; genus Nepenthes; species Nepenthes gracilis. The sequence continues at coordinate 22,189,188 of BSYO01000001.1, forward strand.
ATCTTGGACCCTCTTTTCCCTTGTCCCGAGGGCCTAGAGGGGATGATATTGTCCTCGTCCTCAGAAAGCCCTCTTGGTCTTCACCTGATCATCGGGTTTATTGAGTTAGGCCCTCGGACGCTTCGTTTGCTAAAGGTCCTAGGGATTTTGCTGCTGACGTCAGCCCCTCATGGCGTCCTCGTACCTCTTGGGTCAAATTGGTCTCTCGGACCATTGTCGCCATTTGGGCTTCTTAGGACGTTAGCTCAAGTCCTTGGGTTTCTAAGGCCAACTTAACTTCTTGAGCTAAGTTGGGCTTTTGGACCTCTTGGGCTATATTGTCCTCGTAATCTTCTTGGTCTGTGGTCGTGCCTTTGGGCATTCCTTTCTGGGCCTTGGGTGCCGGGACCCATCAGTTGCTGATTTTCTTTCACTTCATTGAGTATTTATTATTTTAAATACTCATACAAAATAAATTTTCGTAACTAAGATAATTATACTTTACATGCATAAACTCTTACTCTCATTCTTTATATTTTTTATGAAAATTATGTTATTAGTTCATGTATGTTGGATTATTAAATTTTTTTCCTACAATTTTCTTTCATTTATGCATTAAATTCATGATTTAATGACTCTACATATGATGAATTTCGTATATATTATTTTAATATGTTCTAAAACTTTAAATATATGCTTATATATTTTAAAATTTTAGTAATCTTTTTTTGCATGCCTAGAGTTGACTAATGATAATAAATTATAACAAAACTAATGATTTCTATACTTACTAAATTATATAATTATTGTATGCCTAAAATTTTATGATACCAGTCTTACATATTTTAAATTGTCACAATTAAATTTGTACATAAATTTTATACACTACATAGTAAGAAATTGAAAAAAAATTGAGAAAGAATTCTACAATTTGTTAAAGACTTAAGAATATTTTATTTAAAATTGACAAAATATAAGAATTATGTGAAATGGTATAGATTTTTCATTTGTTTATGCATTAGATCATTGTAATAAGTTTAGCGGTGGTATATTATGATATGTCTTAATATATTATAATAGTGATCGGGATTCAAACCTATTATCCACGGTTAAAAGTGGCATTCGGCCATATTTATAGGTTTTATGTATAATGACCCACTACGGATTTTAAATAATAGCGTAAGGTCTTTGGTTGTGTAAAAATAAATAAAACTCAAATTTTGATTATCCGCTCATTTAGTCAGTGAGAGCCTACTAACTCTTAGTCTCTAAGAATTTGCATGATTGAATATAGAATGTATGGCACAATCTAATTTAGATTAGAAAAAGAAATTTGTGAAACAAGACACATTTGTGATGAAAATTTATTATATTTTATTTGAATTTGTTTCATTACTCTTTCTGGTATACTTTCATGTATTTCGTATATTTAATTATGAAATTATATATCTTACCGAGTTTTCGACTTATTCGTATTTTATTTTTTTATAAACCTCTTTAAATTAGTAGTTTGTGCACTTGTAGGATAAGTGGGAATGAATGAAGAGATATCCAACGATATTAGGATTAAAAATGTTGGTTATTTGATGATGTATTTAGTTTTCAATTAGTAACTTGTAATATTTATGTCATTCAAACTATGGTTTGTTATTAAACGAATGGATATTGCTTGTCTATTATTTATCTATTGTGGATACAATTTACTCTAATTTTTAGATTAGATATGATTCATTATGTAAGGTCCGACATCATGATATGGTCAATATTCGCAGTCACTTTTGAGTGTGGCAAATTTGGATCTCGTGGTTCGATTAATTAATATTTTTGGGTTGGTCGAATTATTGACTTGTAAGTTGCATCCGAAAGAAAAAATAAAAAATAATTGGGTATATTAATTGTTAATAAAATGATTTTGCTAATAATTATTATTTAGGTTTGAGCATTGGGACGTGACAATGTATCTAAGGAAACCACATTTTTTTCGTTTTCTTTTCTTTAGAATGAATTCTAGGTAATGTTCTTGAATCAGGCACACAATATCAAGTTTGCAACTATCATTTTTGCTTTAAAAATCCAACAACATTACTTGTATAGGGAGACATTTATGATACTCTCAAATCATAAGAATTTAAAACATTTATTCTTATAAAAGGAGCTTAACATTTGGTAAAGAAGATTGCAGGACCTTTTGAAGGACTATAATTATAATATCCAATATAATTTGATGAAGGCTAATGTTATGGCTGATTTACTGAGTAAAAAGTCTATGAGATTTGTAGCCACCTGATTATGCATGAGTGGTGTATGTTTGAGGATACGGAGGACTATTAGTTGCAACTACATTTGAATAAGTCTTGGATGTCAATATCATATCTTTAGGTTCAACCAACGTTTATTGACGAGATTGAAGAGGTGTAGCAAGAAGACCCTTTACTTGTGTTGATTTGTGGAGACTTAGGCAGTGAGGCACCAGTAGGATTTTATTTGAGTGATGATAGTATTTTGAGGTATCACGACCAATTGTGTGTTTTTGATTTCAATGATATGTAGGGAGAGATAATTAATAAAACTTATTATTACAAATACATGATTTATTACAGTAATAATAATATGTACTATAATCTGAAGAATTTTTTTTTTAATAAAACAGATTTAACAAGGATGTTATAGACTGTATTATAAAGTGTTTGATATGCCAATAAGTTAAGACAAAGTATCATACAATCTATGTCCATTCCTCGGCCCCATTAATGGGATACAATACATAGACTATGATTCTGTCTATAAATAACAACATGTACGTATTTTGTCGTTATGGTGTGGGCTTGCCAATATAATATATATGTCGCATGAGGTGTAAAATACAGGAGTATATTTAATAGCTTTGTGTTATTTTTGTTTTTTAAATTTTGTAATATTTTTTGGGTAGTGATAAAATTTTTATATTTAATTATTATGTATAATTGACTATATATATATATATATAATTTACAATAATTTAGAAAAGAACAAAATCAAACAAGGAAGAAACTAAGGAAAATAGTTAGAAAGAGAAACAGGCTTGATAAATTACTAACAATGAGTTTAAAGCAAGCTCGTAGTAAAAGTTACTGCTTGACATTTGAAATTACTGCTTGACATTTTTTAAAATTTTAAAAAATAACTGCTTGACATTTGAAATTACTCATTATTAACCACAATTTTTTATTTTACATTCTTGAATACTACATAGCAACCAGAATAATAAACAAAAAAAAATATATATTATCAATTTATAACTTTTGAATCATAAAAGTTACTATTTTTATCCTTTTATATAAATCTGACAATATAATAAAATTGATAATATATTTGGTGTCCAATTATTGATTAAGAAGTTCCACATTGGACATTTATATATATATATTTTTTGAATTTTAGAAAGTTTTAGTATTTTATGTGTACCATGTTAGAAATTATTTTAGGGGTATATGTTTAATAGTTTTATAAAATGATTGAAAATTATATTTTACACAATTTTATTATATTTTATTAAAAATATTTTTAATGAATTCGATGTTTGTTAAAAAGAAAAATATTTTTATAATTAATGAATGATCATTTTCTTACTCTCTAAATAATATTATTATTTATTATTTACTGAGTTTAATAAGCATTTTTACTGTAACGGGTAATTTTTTATATTTGAATAGGAAAACAATTTTGTTGACTCTTTATTGATTAAGAATTTTAGAATTTTTTTTAGAAAACTCAACACAATATTTCGTAATAAATTTTATAAAATTTTTATTAATGAAGAAAGATAATAATAATAATAATAATAATAAAGGAATTGATTTAAAATTTTTTTTAAAAAATTTAAATATAGATTTAAATAAACTATTAATATTTAAGTTTATGTTATAAAATAGTAAAATAATACAATAATTATCATGCGTCCGGCTCCTTGATTTACCGTACGGATTAGGGCTTCAAATTTCGGTAGGCGGCTGCGTCGGTCAAAGTCGATCGGTCTCCGTGAATCGGGCCTCGGACCACAAACAATGACAATGACAAGAGGTCGAAGTCGGTGGGAGTTTCTCACCGAGCCGCTCCGACATTTCAAGTCACAAATTCCGCAATGAATGGAACGGGCGCACGCTAAAGGCGGTGCGCGGATGGATGCTGTGAAAGCGTAAGAGATGCTCGTATAATGATATGAAGAAAGAATGCGGTGGCGAGGTTGAGGAAGGCGAGACTTTCGTAGTGCGCCCGCAGCAGGTGGTGAAACTTTCCGTGAAGACCGAGTAGACGTGGGGTGAGTAATCGTGAGCTAGCTCGTGACAGATGGAAGTGAGTCAATCCTCAGTTCCAGCTCGTTACTCTCTTGTGACCAAGTTGAGAAGAAGGAAGCTCAGAGTTGTTAAATTCGATTCGGAATTTGAATCGAAATTCAGAAAGAAGATGCCTTTTCTCTGTGGGGCGTGAGAGCTCTTATACGCCTCTCCCTGTTGGACTTTGGGTGCCAGAATGCCCATTGTCAAGGCCTCCGCGCCGCTGGTCACTGCTGTGGACCGCCGGTCATGTCGGTTGTCCTTTTGCCGTGGCTGGCACACTTCGAAAGGAAGACGCGGCCACCCCGATTTTCCTCCGGCGGGGATTAGTTGGTTACAGTGGCGATTGTGGGCATTGGCCGCACTGTGGCTCCTCTCTATGGCTGGCAAATTTTCCGCCTTTCCTCCGATTTTTCAGCGATCGTTAAATGCGTTGCAGAAGACAGTTGTCTTCTCCAGCGTGGAGGCTCTGCGCGTCTTCCGACCATTGGGTTGGCCGACCATCTCACGCTGATTTTTTTGCAGGCCACGAAATCCTTCGTGGCGGAAATTTTCGTATGGTAGGGATACTAACCCAACAATAATTATGATAATTTATAAATAATTTTAATGTTATAAAGTCTTTCGTACCATTATATAATCTCTTGGCCGCATGTATATTACTATGCAGATTTTTAACTACAAATTTTACATGACATAAAACAAACAGTAGAATAAAGATTAGGTTTTTCTAATTTTAATTTTAATTTTAAATTTTATAAAAATAGTTACAGAAGGGTTTTTTTTTTTTATGTTGTCTGGGAATTAACCCAATCGGCGTCACCGATTCTTTTGCAAGTCGAGTCTGAATTTGGGCTGAGTCTGCGTTCTCCGGACCATCTCGTTCCCCTTAGCCCTGCAAGGGAGTTTTGGACAAATTCTTCAACTTGGTAAAATCCTAACCGTGTTCTCTGCCATCGTTGTCTTACTTGCATCTTGAACTTCGACAGCCAAACTGGTTTTCAATTTTTGACGAATTTAACCATGCATTTGTTCTGATTTTTGTGCTCACTTTCAATTGCTATGCTCAGTTCATGTATGACATTCAAGATATTAGACCTAATTTCTTCTCACAGTCAATTCTTGAAACGAATTCTGTTCAATGTCTTTGCTCATCAATCATAGGCGGCGTCGACTGTAGAATTTTTTAGCCGGAAATATTTATTTATTAATGGCCGAAGGGTTAGTTTTATCTTTGTGACCAAAAAAAATGATAAACATGAAATAATAAGGCTGTTTCTCAAAAACTTCACCAATACATGTCCTTCCACGTCATTAATTGTATCGATATTCATTTTTGAAATGTGCTAGTTTTGGGGTTTTTGTCATAGAAATAGTCATTTTTGAAATGTGCTGGAATTGTTTGGGTATTGATACCAGAGATGCTTGTGTAACTTTGAATAACGCACCAACAAAACTTCTAATGATTGATCGGTACTAACAAATGACATAACAAGACGAGTATATGTATAGTAATCCCTACTGTTTCTCACTCCTATATCACTCAATACTTTGATTTAGAGACATATATCATATCTCAGTTTTCTTTAGCTGATTGAATCACTGTGGTTTTTTTTTTTTTTTTTTGCTATCATTTCTTTCTACTTGTTGGGAGCTCAAGTTGCATTATGGCAAATTTTGCCCAGTGGGTTGGGGTTTAGAGTATTATGAATTTAAAATGGATAGGTAAGCACTGCAAAACATGGGAGACATGATCAGCAGCTAAAGGTAAAGAGCAACTGGGTTTTCTATGGTCATTAATTTGAACACCATTGTGATGGTGTCTTTGCTTGGAAGAGGACCTAACCATGGTGGTTGCTGACTACATGATCAGCGAAGCTAGAAATGATTTTCCCCTTGGGCTGAGAATGGAGACTAAAGTAAATTACTGCAAAAAAGGGAACAAGAAGAAAAAAGTTTTGGTTGTTTTCATCATGTAGTTTTGTGCTATGCTGTGACTCAACTGGTGTTCTAATTTGGGTTTCATTGTTTTGAAGTGAGAGAATACGAATAAAAAAGGATAGGTATAGAGACTCAATGGAAGCTCTTCTAACAATTGGAGTTCACTGCGTTGTTATAACAATTCTTCAGTTGAAACTCAAAAAAAAAAAAAAAAACAAAGTGATGAAGAATAAACCTGTATATGAGCAGTACCCTTGTCACTGTTCTAAAATACTCAGAATAAGGGGAAAAGAGTTTAACCTTTTCAAATATAATTCTTTAGTGTCAGTTCCTGATATAATGAGAGTTGGTTCTACCAGTGTTCGACTTCAAACTCCACAGTTCCAACCCATGACTTTCTAGCTGGCAACTTTCGGATTTCTAGCAAGCCATTTTCAATATTCAGGATATCTTTTAATTATCCTAAGTTGTAGTGCATTTTTATGAACTTTTTGAAAAGGATGTCTGAGGGTGAGCAAACAAAACAATAAGGTGGTTTTATTTCCTGGGAGGTCATTGGTTCAAACTAGGAAGTTCTTTTTGGAATATGGGTAAGGTTATGTATCTCCCTTGGACCCCACAATGCAGAAGTCTTCTGTTGCTTTTATAAAAGATGTTTGCCGTGATACTTTTGCTGTAAAATTGTGCTTGTTTATTCCATTGATTATCTCGTTGCGTTCTTGCATGCAGATAAGTTTTCTGTTATAATAGTAGCAGGATGGATCAACATGAAGATGAATGCCGGAATGGCACTGAGAATAGTGGCAAGCCAGATGATGAGGTCAGTTTATTGTAGTTCACTATTTTTGTAAGAATGATATTTCTAGAGTGGCTGTATTGATATGCATGGTAATTTGTTATGTGAAAATGGTATTTCTTGGCTATTTTGTTCAATGCCCTGTATGATTAGTAAAATTTATTTGGAACTGTCATTTTGCTGAACTTTGATTCTTGGTCATCACCTTTAAGCTCATGGTCTTCAGAGTACTGTGCTTTTGAGCTTAAAAGCACAATTAGGTCATGGCCACTAAACTCAACTTTGATTTCTGTGTTTTTGTTGTTCCTTGGTATTAGTGCTTTGTTTTCTCTTTTCTGTTTGACTTGTATTCTCTTTGGGGAGACTATCCATATGTTTTATGCGGTCTGGAGGCTTATCATGTGCCCAGGTGACACCCCTTAGTGCCATTTTGGTAATTCATACTTTGTCTTTTGTCATCGATGAAAATTTATAGCATAAGGTCATAGAATATTTGATCATTTTCTTCCCAGATGTTTGTTGACATATTATCCTGCCTTAAATTTGATATGTATGGCCCTCATTCCTATCTCATGGCATGTGAAATTGCATACTTGTGCTTCATATGTTTTAATTTTTTTATCTAAGCCAATTTAAAATTCTGCAGATAAACAAACTAGGATGCATATCAAACTGCAGGGATTTGTTAGATCTGAAATTATTGTTTATCAAATCATTGTAATCTAGTCTCAATTGAAGCTTTTGATTTATGAAATTCCTATTTGAAAATTGGCCATTGATGGACAAGATAGTTAAAAAGGAGAGTAATTATACAATTTGTATTGGTAACAGAAAAGGAAGTTTGTTTTCCACTGTTTGTGGAGTTGTCTGGCTTAATCACTAAAGTTATAAAGATATAACAATCCTAGGGCTTGATGGCCATTACTGTGGAAACAACTATAGGTTTTTAATCACTCTTTTCCTTTGTGTTTGTGTGATTTTAGAGAGGTATTAATGTAGAGCTGGTTGTTGGATAAGTTTTTATTGGTTTGTATTGTTTTCCATGTAATTGAGGTTACAGGAAGCAGTTGCTCGTCTTGAGGAATTTAAGAAATCAGTGGAGGCAAAATTGGCTCTTCGCCATAGCAACTTGAATCCTGAAAGGCCTGGTTAGTTTTTCACCCACATGGGCATTTTATTGATATTTTAGTTTAAATCATGGGTAGTTTATCTACTGTAGATAAAGCCAACTCCTATTTTTGGTATGCTTTTGTAGCACCTTTTGCGTGTCCAAAAATATCCCTGATCGTGACATTATTCAACTTTTTATTAAATTACCCCATTCCTTATGTAGTTAATGATGATGGGTTATAAAGTATTAGCAAAATAGCAAAAACTTAGTGAAAACTTTTTCCTGTTTCCATTAGTAACTGTGCTGAAAAAATGGCAAAACGTTTGGGAAAAAAATGATTTACAGCCAGAAAATTTGAAAAATATAAGGAAAAAACTGCTACCAATTTCAATGTTCATTATACATGCAAAACAAATACCAGACCAAGCAACATCATACAACTGTTAACAAATTAGAGGCTTGGAGTTGTCTATCGCTTCTTCATTTTTCATTTTTTAATGGGTAACTTTCTGTTCGTCTTGTTGTCTGCATTAACCCCAAAACACCATCATATAGTGGCATTAGTCATCAATTATCATAGCACAAGTGAAAGGACAGGTGGGAGGGCACAGAGAGAGAGAGAGGGAGATTCTTACTTGTCATTGATGCATTTTTTTCATGATTCAGTTAGAAAAAATTGCATGTTGCTTTGTTATTGTTTATTCTAATGTGCCACTTACTAAATAAGAAGGAAAACAAAATCTGCAAATCAGGTAATATGTGTTGATGGCAAAAAAAATTAAAAAAGAACAAAAACAAGAATTGAAGAAATTTTTAGCTTGATGAAACAATTTCAATCTGCATTACGTTAGGTTTCAATGTCGAAATCATGAGCATTATAATGGAGTAAAGGAAAGATGTGAGAAGAAGTTATATTTTGTTTTATATTTGTGTCTTATACTTTCATATGGCTGGGGGAACTTCGCTATGGAAGTTTGACTTCTCAGGAAATTTTAGTTTTGCCATGTGTTTGATTGATAACAAGGAAAAAGGTCAATGGAAATTGAAGTTTTCTTTTATATTTCCACTTCTCCATAAAGGAAGTCACTGACTTTTATTTAATTAACTTAGTTGGAAAATAAACTGACCCCAATATCCTTAATTTACTACAATTTTTTTTTTTTATTGGTGTAATGTTGTCTTTTGCAGTATACTTCTCAAGAAGTATAGTTGTGAACCAAGTAGGCAAAATCTTTCTTCTTTGGAACAAGTGTAGCTTCCTTAGGAAGTATGAACTTAACCAAACAAGGCCTTTGTTCATCTTCATAATGGATTGTTACTGTGCAAGACTCGTGTGAGGACTATTTGTAAATTGAATATAATACGAAGATTTCTCTCACATAAGTTAAATACAATATTCTCCCATGCAAGTAGGTTTTCTTTAAGAATCTAATGTATTACTTATTTGAAGTTGAACGAAACTTTCCTAACAATGCAAGTAGGTTTCTTTATGGTTTTGGGATTTGTTTATAGTCTTTTACTTTGTTCTGTTTTTGTGTTTTTGTTTCTTTCTTGCACTTGTACATTTTTAGGGTTTCTTGTTTGCTGTATTTCAATTGCACCTTCACGAGTCCTGGAGCTGAAAAAATGAAACGTGGATATCTTCTGATTCCTTACTGGAGCAAAATGTTACCCTTGTTTGCATTCTTTCTGGCTTTGTAAGTATTACCCTTTCTAGAAGGATTAAGGATCTCCGAGAACTTTTTCCCTATCTCCTGAAAAAAGAAGAAAGGAAAAATGTGCTTCTTTGTCAAATCTAGCACAATAAGAAACATTTTGTAATGTTGATGTGTTTCATGTAGCGGTTTCCTTTTTTGTCTTGTTATTCATATTCCCTGATGTTGACTTGACTTTCTATTGGTTTCAGATCCTGCTTTTCTCAGGACACTGGATTCTAGCATCAAGCGCAATACAGCAGTTATTAAAAAACTGAAACAGATAAATGAAGAACTACGGGATGGGTTGATGGATGAGCTACGAAGTGTCAACCTGAGCAAATTTGTGAGTGAGGCAGTGACAGCCATATTTGATGCCAAGCTTAAAACCTCAGACATACAGGCAGCAGTTCAGGTGCTGATATTTGCCTGAACTGAAATTCCTTTTTCTTTTGTATTTGCACTGCTCTGATTTCATTGATCAGCTTAGTATCGTGTGTAAGTTTCTGGCCATAAGCTCTTGTCCATGGATTAAACTTTGTTATTGACAACTTTGGTTCTTCATATGGGTTCCTTCTGTCAAAGTATTGCCTTACATTCTTTAAATGTGTGAAAATATAAAATTAGTGTACTTGCCTGTTCTTCCCAATGACATTGGAGGTGGGAGGTGCATAAGGCCTTCATATTATTTGTTTGTTGTCTCCAATAAGCTTACCCTAACGGTGAGACAGATGGTCCTGTTTGATGGGATTGTCTGTGCCAGTCTCACTAATAAACGTAATAAAAGGGGGAGAAAAAGTGGGAAGGTATATAACCCTGGGGAAGATAGGAGGTGTGGCGATTCAGACCCAAATCAACCAATCTGGCCCAAACTAACAATGCAGAAATTTCAAATCATAAATGATTATCATAAATCCATCATAAATAAAATATTTATAATAGATGTCTAGCTTTTCGAAATAAGAGATAACATAAATATCTATCATACCATAAACTAATGGGAATGCAATCTCGATTAAATATGCAATGACTAATAAAGCATTAAAGAAGTCCCGCCATCTTTCAACACAAAAGTTTTAGACTCTAATAATGCCTTTACCTAACATCTTCATAGCAAATGTATGATTTTCGAGCACACTATTAACTTGCTATACTTTGGAGTCAAGAAAATACGATGGTGAGCCAAATACCCAACAAGTGATATAATCAATAAAATCAAAATTTAATAGAAGATTTCGGATAATAATATCAAATATCTATATATATATAAAATAATAACATACAATCAGCTGTCAATTATCCGAGGTTCAATATTGTGTCATAACCATGACTCAAAAACTATAAGGGCAATTGAACATTTGGAATGTAATCAGGATTTTATCGAATTTGAATATTAGCAAGGATATAGGTTCCATTGAATATATCTCAATAGAGGTCATAACTCTAGGAGATATCACAAAAGCCTCCTTGGATCTTATTCTATTACAGTGAACCAACAACTATGTGTTTGCCACCAATGTTTGGGTAACATTCACGTGGTATTAATTGCTTGCGAGTTTGAGAAGTAACCAACCCTATGATCTCATGATATCTTGCCACCGATGGTGTGCAAGTATCAATCTCTAATTGTACTATTGATATTCTCGTTACCCTCTCAGGATAATTCTAGAATATTTCACACTTGTTTTCCATGGTCCAATCGGGATCCATACCTAGGGGCACAACATACTCTACCTCAAATCACATGAAAAATCTAACATCTCTCTGTACAATTTTCATCGATATCTTAATTTGTGTTATTCATAGGATTATAATAATCCTTCCAAAAATATAGACATTAATCCACTGAGATATGAAAATCGGTATCAGATAATTATAACCTACACCAAGGTTTTGCAAGTTTCATATTCTCTGAGACCGCTGTATTTTAATTTAATAATAAAAAGGCCATGCAAGTGATCTAAGTTAACGCTGAGAATGATAACCGAGAAGATAAGAAAAATTCAAGAATGAACTAATCTTTCCGTCGATCCTTAACATTTTATCTATTATTTATAGGACTCACTTGTATACTAATATCATTTTTAAAGTCATAAAAGTACATCTTATTTTATTATTACCAAACAAAGCTCGTGAATTACCAATTTTATCTGAACTGTCTTGGCTGATTTTAATGGAGTCCAATTGAGAGGGTAAAATATCCCAAATATTATCCATGTATTAACCATAATAAAACATGAACTAACCTAAATTATAAGGTATAATATAATTGGAAATTCCTTCCTGATTTCATCACCTGAAACAAACATATCATTGGCAAGAGCTTCGGCCAACTGTACAAGCAGCCAGATTTTGGTGCTCATTGCCACGTATTCATTATTCAATTTCTACGTATTCGGATGATTGAAATCGCATTTTGTTAATATATTATTAAATTTAGCATGTCATAGAGTAAAAATAATAATATTACTTTTATGAATGTATTTATCATATGAGTGATAGGCTCGAATATGGATCATCTCCTTAGTTAAAGGTTGAGCTGAGATCAGATTCAATGATTGACAAGGCCTCTTTGTCACTCAATTTCTACCACTTCAAGAAATTAAAGTTGAGATTCGATTATATAATATTAAACTTTGCATTTCATAATGTAATAACAATATTCTCAAAAGCATGAACATGATGGTTAAATATAGGAATATTTGGCCTGAAAATGGTTCGGAACTAGGATTTCACTTTCTTGGCACTGTTTATCTTCTTCCTCCTCACACTGGCATTGTTCACGCATCTTTTTTTCTTACAGTGAATCAAACCTGCTCAAAAAATTATGATTTTTATTTAACAAGTTATACCACTGTATTCAACAAGATTTAAGCAACATATAATATTCTACAGACCCTTATATTTAGAGTTTTGCCATGATTTTCAAACAGGTTAGAGGGAGAGGAGGATGACATAACCAACTATTTGGAAGAAACTATAACAAATCATCTAATTGGAAATACACTACACATCATATTAACACTGAGAGAGATTGAATTAACACTTGCCTGCTCCTGGTTCTCCTTGGCAACAACAGCAACAGTGTGGAGAAGCAACAACCTGTTCGTCCTTCACAACACAATGCAGTAGTAGTAGTAGAAGCGTGATTTTTCAGCCCCCTCTCGCTTCCACACAATAAGCCCCAAAACTATACATTAGTATTCATAGTCTCTACCTTAAAGTGTGAGCCCCTCAATAACACTCATGCATCAATCGAAACCCTCTCCGCTAATTAATCTTATTTCCACAGCTCATTCATGCATGGCTGCTGAGAATATGGAAGAAGACAGCTGTGTGTGTGTGTTTGGTGAACGGGGCGTGTATGCAATATTAATTCGTAGATTTTAATTAATAATATTTATTGAATTAATTTAACTAAATTTTCATTTTATTAGTTACACAAATATATATAAACACATACTATTATTATGGTAAGTCCTAATTATTATTCTAAGATTCTGAAAATAATTATTGATTGTTGATAAAAAAATTTACCAAAATACCATTCTAATGGTACTATAAATTTGACACATCTGGTCTTAAGGCAAAATTAGCCTAAGCTTGCTTATAATAATTAGTTAATTAATTACCTTTATCAATGGCTGCCTCGGTTTAATGGTCTAATGAACTCGAATCAAAACAGTGAGGTGTTACGGGAGGTACCGCCATGAGAAAAACACAGAAGAAGGGAAGAATAAGTTCAAAAGAAAAGCATGTAAGGTCACGATTTAGGATGCATCCCAAAACCTTCTCAACTGTCCGATTAAAGCTAGGGGAACAGAAGGGGTGGAAACATTAGAAAAGTTAGTCGGTTGCAACATAGCCAAAATTCATCCAAACAAGACACATCTAAGCCATCCAGGTGGAATGGCAAGCGTCGTCGGATGGGTAAGGTGCGGATCACATTTTTCTTGACCCAAGGGAGGCGTTTGCCTTACATGGTCAGAGGGGTCCAGCAGAATACATGAAGAACACATGCAAGACACGGGGATCACTCCAACAGATCATCAACAAGCACCAGCTAGGCATGTGAAAAGGCAGAGGAGGATTGATCGGTTAGCTTATTGGTTGCCATAACCACTTCTTGTTGGGAAGATATCTATAGTTAGAAATGAATATTGTAGATTAATTAGTACACTCTTGTAGTATATAAGTAGGAAATAAATGAGAAGAGGTGCATGAAAATGATTCACGTGTTAAACTGAATTTTTTCTTGTAGACTTCTTCCCTTCTCAAATTGGGAACCCTATCCTTAAATTTTTTATTAGTTTCTTCTCTCGCCATTTTCTTCTTCTTTCCTGCTCAAGCATAAGGAGATCATCCTCCTTAAATTTATTTATTAAGCAAGGGCGTGCCAAACCTATAATAGGTTTGTTATCTTGGTTTAGGCTTTTAGTTTTCTCTCTTTTTTGCTGGATGGGCAACTTTATGAATGCAGAGAGAGCTTTTATTTTTTTTAGAGCTTTGTGTATTACTAATTGTGATAAAATTTCATGAGATCATACTATTTTGTATATGCTGCAAAAATGATTTGGCTTTGGAAATGAGATATTACATAGTTAATAATATGCTTATTTTTTTAATTGAAATGATTGCATATGCTTATCATTTTTGCAAGTTATGTCAAGCTTTATCAGCTGTGTGTCTGTTAGGTATCTCATATGTTTGAGGAGTTAGAAAAAGGAGGGAATTTATACTCAATGTGGTAACATCTGTGTTGGATACCTTTTTTTCTGAAGAATTCTCTGGTTAAATGCTCCAGATATTACCCTTGTGTTTCCAAAGTCTTATTTTCTGTTTGTATTTTAAAAATGTTTATGGAATTTTTTAAATAAAATATCAGAACAAAAGTGATTTAATTTCCACCATTATTATGATATTACACATTCCAATCTGATTGGATACCAGGAAAATAAACAGATTCTCAAAGTTTTGGCACTTCTTTCCTTTTAACCCTAGAATCTACTCTAAGATATCATGTATAACCCTTGCTTTTGGCAAAAATGGAGATGTTAGTGTTGTATGTAAGCATGCATTTGTGTTGTTGAGGCCTCTGTTCCTGGGTCAATGAACATGTTGTTTTGTTTGTTATTTGAAAGGAAAACATACAGAATTAGAACCACCATCTTCCCCTGCCCAATGAACACAAGGGAAAAACAGCCTATCCTTTTATTATCTTCGTTTTGCCTTCTATGCCTGATGTGGTGGATTTTTCACAGATTTGCTCTTTGCTTCATCAAAGATACCAAGATTTTTCACCAAGCTTGACTCAGGGCTTTACAAAGGTCTTCTTTCCTGGAAAATCGGGGGATGACTTGGAAACAGACAAGAACACAAAGGCTATGAAGAAGCGCAGTACTCTAAAGCTCCTTTTGGAACTATACTTTGTTGGAGTGGTAGAAGATAGCTGCATTTTTGTTAATATAATTAAGGATCTTACTAGTACAGAACACTTAAAGGATGGAGATACAACTCAGACCAATCTGTCTCTCCTCTCTACATTCGCCAGGCAAGGGAGAGTTTTCCTGGGACTTCCTCTATCTGGACCTGAAGTTAACGATGAGGTAGGATTTTCTGTTGATCTTTCATGTGATATAGTTCTGTTTTACCTTTCCTCAGAATTTCCCTTTCTTAACATATGTTGTATAATTGCATTGATTTGCTGTCTTAGTAGTAGATTTTGAAATTTTCGGTGGAAGTTCCTAAGCTTGAGATTAGGAGCTGTTCTACTCCTAACTCCTAACAATGAAGTTGAAATGCAAAAGTGGAATGGATTAGTGCAATTCATGTTGGTTCTAAGGTAAATACAGGTTGATACTGAATGCCGAGTCATTGAACAACATATTTGCCATTTTATACAATTAAGGATAAATCAGAAGCTTGTGGCATTAGAAACATTGTATATAAATTGCTGTGTATCATGACTACAGAGACCAGGAAAGCTTCTCTTGAGAACGTATGGATAAGTGGCAGGTGACGTGCTTTGAAGTGCCATGCCTCTTTATGTGTAGGTATTTGCATAGGCTAGCTATATTGTCAAATTGTTGCATTAGAGAAATGACATCATATTTACTTTTGTCTCATTATAACTTGATTCGGTATAATTAATTGAAAAATTATCTTTAATAAAAAGTCTGAGAATAATAAAAATATTGTTTACTAAATATAGATAAATATAATGTTTTTGTAATGTCTAGGGCGGCCCAGTATGAGGCTTCTAGTTATGTGCATGGATTTCATTTTGTGTTTGATGCACAAACAATCTTATTCATGTTGAACTTTTATTTTTTTGGGTCAGTATGGTTAAAATTGCTACAATTAATTAGAAATGGTAATTTAGGCTGTGCAAAGGTGACATTTCATTGATGGTTGATTACAATAATTAAATTGCACAGACGTATGCACCAAACAAAATCATCAATTGAGACAAATTACCCAAACCGTTAATGTACAGGCTGGTTTGGTTTAGATGGCCTATACGGTTTGTAATATTAAGCTCATTTGTTAAAAAAATTATTTGTTCAATTTAATATATGATATAAAAAGTCAAGGTAAAGTAATAACAATATCTCAAAAATATTTCAAAATAATATAACAAATATAGTAAAAATTATAAAAAAGAAATATAAAATAATATCCTAAGTAAAAAATTGTTCATCAATTGAGGAATACTACAATGTCCAATTTAAACTTGTTCTACAGTGCTCCGATGAGAAAAAAAATGTTTTAGATACTATCTAATTAGAAAAATAATATGAAAATAATAAATTATAATATTTAGGAGAAAAATATTACATGATATAATTTCTTGAAACATTCCAACATCATGTAAAGCTCCTTTAACATCATAAAAATTTGCTTGAAATATGGGCAATGTCGAGAACAAATGAAAAATTTAATAATTTAGGTGACAAGGAACTATTAAATGATTAATAATTTAACTACTTGTATTGAAAGTTGATTTAGAAGTATAATAGAAATAAGTATGACCAAGATATTTTACAATAGCAAATATATTTATTATATGTATGTATACATATATGTTTGCTGTTTACTTTGTTTTAGTTCGGTTTAAGCTTTTAAACTGCAACCAAACTGAAAATGTGGTTTGGATAAAAAAATCAAACAACCACCAAACCGTGCATATGCCAAACCATCATTAGTAGTTTGGCTTGACTTGGTTTGAGCAATTTGGATTTTGTTTGTTCAGCCCTAGTTGGTGGGGCACCTAGGAACCTATTGTCTTTCTGGCTGCCAGCTTGGTTTGAGATTTTGATGGTAAGGGAAAAAGGGTGGAAAGTATGCTCATCTTCCTTTTACATTCGATGTCTTCAGTACTTAAAGGGATTATTATTGGAGGGAAAAGGTTTTTATGCCAGGCTACTACTCACAAAGCCTTCCAGATTGGAGAGAATGGGAAGAAAGCTAACAAGAGAGTAAGTCTGAATTTTTTTGACCAAAAAGTCCCAACGTTGTTGTTTATATAGTCATATAGAAGGATATCATGATACCTCCAACCCATGTCCTTCGTTTTCTCTCAAACCAAACATCAAAAGGCACTTGAAATTCTCTTCTCCTTCCTTTAATTCTCTCTTCTGTTCCACTGCCTTTGTTCTTCCCCCAATTCATTCATTGTTCAAACTAAACAAAAAGTGTAAACGAGCATCTTTCCCATCCAGTTTCAGCAATCAATGGAATGTTATGACTTGAGCTTCCTCTGGTGATTATGTTTTTCATTGTCTGTTTGACCCTTCGGTTTATTTTGGAGATTGAATTGGATGACCCTCTGATGTTTATGACCAATCTCCTGGTATAGTCAATTCTTCAGTTGCCATCTCATGGAAATAGTGGAACTTATAGAAGAAGTTAGGTCAGCACTGTATTGTATCTGATGGATGTGTTGAATTCACAGTTCAGCTGTATGCTTGAGGGTTACCTGATGGAACAACTGATTCTGAAATGTACATAAAGCTTTTATGTAACAATTAAACTGTTACCACTATATTGTCCTAATACCCTGGGTAATCATTATTTTCCATATTATGGATAGCATATAATTTCTTAGATTTTCTGGTGCAATTTTGTCATTCATCAAATTTGTGTAACCAACAAAATCTTTGGCAAACTTGTATGACTACGTGGTTCTCCACCTTGCTTTTAGATCATATTTCTGATGGTGGTTGTGAAGGACATCCTCAGCCATCAATTGTTTGATACGTAGTTCTACAAACTATCTGAGTTTTGGCGAGTTAATGGAAAGCCACTTCCCTCCTGTCCTCTACAGTTTCTCTTTTGACATTTTGTTGCAGTTTTTTAAGGGCCTTAATATCACAGCTGATCAGAAGAAATTCTTCAAGAAGGCATTTCATGCATATTATGATGCTGCCATGGAAGTTCTGCAGGCTGAGCATACTGTAAGTTCTGGTGTCATTTTCCCTACTTTTCAACTTGTCTCCTCTTTATTTGAGGAGCTGTGGTGGGGGTTTGAGATATGGTTGCTTTAAATTCAGTTCGTGGCCCTGGTGGCATGCTTTCTTTTCTGAGTCGTGGGTTATTTGTCTTAGAGACAAATATAAGGATTTTTGGTCCAAGTCCTTCCATTGTGCTTTTGGGTGGTAGAGTTTCTTTTTGTTTTGTCAGCCTTCCTAACAGGATATCCAATGGACTTCCTTTCTCGTATCATCATAGTGATGGAAAAGCAATCATTTGTTGATTGTTTAAATATTCCTTTTTCGTGTCCACTTTTGTGCATCAGTGTTCTTATCTTGGGATAATTTACTTGGGAAAGAATATGTAGGTCCACCTTTGAAGTAAAGCTCTTTTCCCTCATAGTGGAGAGTCTAAGGCTGTGTTAGGAAATAGTCATCAGCTTATTAGGGAAGAATTTATATTTGCTCTATGTTAGGTTTATTCTTCTTTAAAGCAGTTTTAATTGATTGGATTTTTCTCTTTAGTCACTTCGCCAAATGGAGCATGAGAATGCAAAAATTTTAAATGCTAAAGGAGAGCTGAGCGATGATAATGTCTCTTCATATGAAAAATTGCGGAAATCTTATGACCATTTGTACCGGGGTGTCTCCTCGTAAGTTCCATATAATTGTATGTCTTGATTATTTATTTCAAAAGGCTTGCTGGTTATACTGCTTTTGATATATCAATGTTTTTTTAAATCTTTGGCCTTGTAGTTTGGCAGAAGCACTTGATATGCAACCTCCAATAATGCCTGAGGATGGTCATACTACTAGAGTAACAAGTGGAGATGATTCTTCATCTCGTGCTGCTGGAAAAGAATCTCCTGTCCCTGAAGCAGTCTGGGATGATGAAGATACCAGAGCCTTCTATGAGTGCTTGCCAGATCTTAGGTCTGCATTAGAGAGATTAGCTTGATGGTTTATTATTTTTAGTAGATTGTCTCTGCTCCTTCCATATGGTGGCACTATCTGATTTCCCTTGTGTTGTTACTGTCTGTACAATTGGAGCAGAAAAAGTGGGGAGGAGTGTGCCTGTTCATTTCCCAAAGTGAGAGTTATGTATGTTAATAAACCTTTGTTTTATGCTATTTTCCAGAGCATTTGTCCCTGCGGTTCTCTTGGGGGAAGCTGACCCAAAGGTTAATGAGCAACCTGCGAGGATACAAGAACTGTCAGCTGTATGAAAATTATAATTCTCTTGAACTTTGAAGTTTGGATTTTGTGATTTTACTATGTATGACATACTTGGCAATTGTGTATTTCTATTTTTGTATTAATTCATAGTAATTATGATGATAGCATTTTTTGGTGTTCTTTCACTTTTATGCCATTCAAACTCCCTCCCCACTAAAATTATTACTTTTTTTTTTAAAAGAAATGTTCATTTGAAATTTTTATTCTGGCATTTCACCAATAGATAGTTTTGATTTCTTGTTTTATGAAGATTTTGTTGTGTTGGATAATTGGATTACAGGAAATAATGTGTATGGTTCCAGCCCTTCTCTATGGTGCCGGATTAAGAACTTAAAAAAACATGAATAACTAGTTCAGGCGCTCATTGTGCTACCATTGTATCGGAGAGAATTTTAGCAAGCATCGTTTATGTCAGCATGTTCTCCTTGGACAAGTGACAGTGGTGCACAGATGTCTCCAATTCAAAATAATCAAAATAATTAGCTCTTTGGAGGAAAAATGATCATTCGGAAGGATTGTCCAAGGCAGCTGCACAAATTCTCTTGAGGGATTGTGCTTGAACATCCGTGATGATAAATTTACTTGGAATTTCTTCTGAATACCCTTGGATGCTTATGGAACTACCATTCTATTAAGCTGTGTGCCCGAAAATCCTCTCTCTCTCTCTCTCTCTTATTTTTGGCTGTGCTCCCGGAAAATCATGAGAAAACAATGGATGTGGTGGTAGCCTTGGCTTAGGCTGCAGGCGGCCCTTTTTTCCCCGTAAACGATAGTTATCTCCATCTTGAACTTAGAAGTAAGACAAATGTTTAGAAGCCTTCTGTTGTGGCATTTATCACATCGAATTTAGTGCATTGTTGCTGACTCCAAAGCCATAGAACATTTTTCCCCATTTTTTTGTAACTAGCGCAATGACTTGTTGGGAGCCTATTGAGTTGCCATTGTTCAGCACACACACTTTTTGTTGTGAACATCTTGAATATGGCTTTTTTCCATTTCAAATAATGTGGGGTCTCTGTGTTCTGTTTTATTTTTGTATTTTAGAACATTTCTGGGTTGGCTACACACAGTAGAATGAACCACTGTTCAACTCCATCTGGACTACTTTTCCTTATAATTGCCTAAATTGTTATTACCTCATTATAATCTGCTTCATGTCATCTAATAATTTTATGCTCTGTTTATTTTGAAGGAAATGGATGGAAAATGACTGAACTGAAAAGAAGTGAAGTGTATTTTACTTGTTTGGTTGTGAAAAGGAGGATAAAAGAAAACAAAAGGATTGTGAAGTGAATTATATTTACATTTTACACTTGCCCCAAAAAATTACTCTTCAATTTGGAGAGCAATTAAAGGAAATGAAATACATGAAAAGTGACATTAAAAATATATTCCTAGCATTATAAAAGAAAGGTACTGATTTTCCCTTTTTGTTTATCTTTTCTTAGTTCTTTGTACAATTTTTGCTCTATATTTATGATTTCTCTGCCATGGTACGCTGATTCCGGCTCTGTAGTGTATAATTGCTGCCTTCAAAGCTATTTTGAAGATTCCTGTCTCTTTGGGGTTATAAGTGCCTGTGTAGTCAAAAGTGCCATCATATTGGGGTTATTCAATTGGTGAAATTTTATGAAGAGTTGAAATTCATTCAGTAACCTACATCAAAATTTCAATGATATTTCCTTTCCACTTCTCTTTCATTTGTCCTTCTTCGGCCGTCATGGAGGGTGAGTTTAAGGACAAGCTGCGGTCATGGAAATCAAGACTCTGCTATGGATATTATTTGGACTGTTTTTTCCTTTTTGAATAATTTTCGTGCATGAATCCTGTTTTCCAGCAATTTCTATTTTCTTGAAATGGAATTTGCACCATTATTTGCCTGTAGTTGATGACCTGGGGAGTTTGCTGCTCCATTTGGATAATTGCAACTCTTAGTAATTATAAATCCAGAATGCTTAGTAGTTCTAGATAGAGTGCTGAAATGTTTGGCCGACCAAGTATCATGCCTTTATTACAGGTTTGGTTGAAAATCCAAAAGAAATATTATCAATCATTAAATAATTAAACATTTCATAATGTTATGATGGTAAAATTACTCATAGTATTTCATTTTGATTTGTTTTCCTCTCACATATTTTTATAAGGGAAAGAAAGCTTCCCTCTTTTTTTTTTTTTGGAAAAAAAAGGCATCCAAACAATACAAGGAAATTAGTATTATGGCCTTTTTATTTGACCTGCATTGTGTATTTGCTTGTTCATCGTTATCTACGACACAAACTTTAACTGGATAGAATCAGTTTTACATGAGCTAAGAAGCATGACAGACATGAGGGCAACAAGTTATTTTTCAAAAAATAGAACACAACACACTGGGACCATGAACAAATTTTGTAGTTGTGCTATCATTATGGGAATATGGTAGGTCCAAAAACCCTATTTGTAATGATTAGGTATCAAAACTCCTTATGTATGCAGATGGATCCCATAATATCTCTCTCCCTGGCTTTCTTGGTTGGTAGAAAAGACCTACTGGAAATGCGCTATAACTTCTCTCCATCTTTGAATGACTATTTTTCTCCAATGGGAGAATATTATTTTCAATTTATTTTTTGATAATTAACAAAATCTTACATAATATTTATCATAAAACCATGTTTTGTTTTGAAAATTGAAAGAAGCAAAACAAAAAAAAGGGGCTGCTAGGGTGTCTAATGTGCACCTATTGTGTCTGAATTAACAAGAATAAAATAAAATATTCCCAGACATATCTGAGCTTGTCCGAAGTGTGTTGGTGTCAAATGTGTCAAATGCACAAACATTTTGACCATAATCTTTTCATTGTCTATTGTTCAATTATTCCAGGGTTTTTTTGGTTACTGAATGCTCTATCTGTTCAGGATCTTTCACTTGAATCAGACCTGGGTCCAACAGCTATCCAGGATAGTGTTGAGGTTTCTGCAGAATCTGGAGCTTCACCAGATGGAAAGATCAATGAGAAAGGAAAAGAAAAGGAAGGAAAAGGAAAGGATAGAGATGACAAAGAAAAGACCAAAGATGTTGACAAAGAGAAGAGTAAAGAGAGAGAGACAGATAAAAAGGGAGAAAATGAGAAGGATAAACTCAAAGGTCTGGAGGGAACTAATTTGGATGCTCTACTGCAGCGTCTTCCGGGTTGTGTCAGCCGTGACCTCATTGATCAGCTAACTGTAATAATTGGTGCTTGTCTAAGTTTTCATGTTTTTTCATATTTCTAATACTCCCACGTGAATATTCTGCCTTCAAATATGTTATTGCTTGATATGCTTAACTAGGTAGAGTTCTGTTACTTGAATTCAAAGTCTAATCGGAAGAAGCTTGTGAGGGCTTTGTTCAATGTCCCTAGGACATCTCTGGAGCTACTGCCCTATTACTCACGGATGGTTGCTACACTTTCTGCCTGTATGAAGGATGTCTCCTCACTGCTATTACAAATGTTGGAAGAGGAGTTCAACTTCTTGATAAATAAGAAGGTTGGTTTTAGAAATAATATGCATCTTTTTTAAAGAGACGCAGCTGGTTATATTTGTTGTTTATATCCTTTTCAGTATTAAGGTTGTTTTATTTAAAATTGTGATAATCATTGCTGTTTCAGGATCAGATGAACATTGAAACAAAGATACGGAATATCAGGTTTATTGGAGAACTTTGCAAGTTTAGAATCGCACCAGTGGGCCTTGTATTTAGTTGTTTGAAGGTATGCTTAGATTGCTTGGATGATAATTAGGTTGCTTATGTATGTATTAGCCACGCAAGTTTCTTGGTGTACAGTTTGCTTCCTTTTTTGATGGGAGCTAATTGGCATGAAATATAAATTAGCTCTTTGTATAGTTCATTTCTGATATAGTTGAATGTAAATGCACAAAGTTGCTCTTGTTCCCATATTTCACTTAGTTCTAACCTTCTATCTCTTTATCCATACTAAATATCGGAGATAACAATCTAACCAACGGATGCATCTGACAACTTAGTTGTGCATGAATTTGTAATCCACATTTGTATAAGCTCGGATGTGTTATTGCTATGCTATTTTGATGTGGTGGCTTTCTCATTTTTGTCCAGGCTTGTTTGGATGATTTTACCCATCATAATATTGATGTTGCCTGCAATCTTCTGGAAACGTGTGGGCGCTTTCTGTACCGATCTCCTGAAACTAATATACGGATGGCCAACATGTTAGAGATTTTGATGCGCTTGAAAAATGTCAAGAATCTAGATCCTCGTCATAGCACCTTGGTAGAAAATGCTTACTACCTGTGTAAACCACCAGAAAGACCTGCTAGAGTTGCTAAAGTCCGCCCTCCATTGCATCAGGTCTGAACTGCTGTATGGTTTCCTGACCATGCTACCTTCTCATCAATGGCATTAATAACAAATCTTTTGCTTCTTTGATTTGCAGTATATAAGAAAATTGCTTTTCTCGGATCTGCACAAGTCTTCTATAGAACATGTTCTCAGACAACTTCGTAAATTACCATGGACAGAATGCGAGCCCTACCTTTTAAAATGCTTTCTAAAGGTTCACAGGGGTAAATATGGTCAGATTCATTTGATTGCTTCCCTAACGGCTGGTCTAAGTCATTATCATGATGAATTTGCTGTTGCCGTTGTTGATGAGGTAGGATGTCTAGATCATTACCTTTTTTGCTGAGCATCTGTCTTGTTCGTCCTAAGATGGTAGCCTGGAAAATGGTAGCCTGGAAAATTTTTGATATCTTTTCTTTTCTAACTACTTGCGTGTGTTTATTTAAGCTAAAGTTTTTTTGTTCTTTAGTCAATCCTACTGTGTGTTTTCTAAGCAGGGATCAGTTATGCTGGACTTCTAAAAACATATAGTACATGAATCTTCTCTTTTCACTTGTTCATCCTTAGATGGTAGCCTAGAAATTTGTTGATACTCTTTTCTTTTGTAACTACATGCGTGTACTTATTTAAGCTAAAGTTATTTGTTCTTTAGTCGATCCTACTGTGTGTTTCCAAAGTGGGATATCAATTATTCTGGACTTCTAAAAACTTATACTACATGAATCTTCTCTTTTCACTCCTTGGGAAACGCTTATGGTCGGTATGTAAATGTTATTGCTCTAAGGCTCCAGGAAACTATTGAGTGCTGAAGAACTTCATTTTGACTACTTAATTCATTAGAAAACTGTTAAATATGTGAAGGATCATTTTTGTTATGCAGTAAGGAGGTGAAAATTTCTCATAGCATAGGGTAATTACTTAGAATGAGCTTGGAGGTGTTCAAATTATTAAATGTTTTCAATGACAAAGGGGTCTAAAGTTATGCTGTTGGCTGATATTTCTTGTGGGAGAAAGCCTTTTTATAGTGTCAACTTTGAGAATTGTGAGCTGGTGATTCACAAAGATGCTATCTTGGGTGTGGAATTAGAAACATTGGGAAGTGAAATTTCAGTCATAATTCGGATGGAAGGGAAGGGAAAAGTTTAGATGATTTTTTGAATTTGTTAGAACTTAGAAGAGACCCAAATCTATGAGAGGTGGTAATGGAATCAGGACATGGGTGGGAACTACACAGGAGCTTTGATGTGGCATGCTTAGTGCATGCCTGGCTTCATGTGAGGAGCTATTTAGTAGTGAGGAATTTGTTCTTTTTTTTCTATTTTTAGGGTTTAAGGGTGCTGGATTTTGTACATGAAAAATTAGAGGATAAGAATTGTGCTACTGAGAATAAATTCTCAAAATATGTTTACTAAAAAATGCATTGGTTTGCAATTTCCTTGCAGCCTATCTGGTAGAATGAAATTAGAACTCCATTTCAGGCTTATTCTCAGTATACATTATAGGAATTCTAATACCTATAGGCACAAAAATTCCTTAAAAACAAGGAAAGAGTTAACCCGTACCCCAAGTATTTATTTAATTTTTGTTCTTCTAAAATCACAATTTTCAGCCAAATGACGATTTTGCCTTGTAGAGTTTGAATTTTATTTTATGCTAGTAGTAGCGTAGCAGAGTGCTGGTGGGGTGATAGTGGAGGTGGGTGGGCAGCGGTGTGCTGGTGGGGTGCTAGTGGTGTAGAAATGTTGGAGTGGCATCTTGGAAGCCATTTTATTGAGGGAATGATAAAACACATTAATTCCTTGATTATTCCATTCGTTATTCTTGCATACCTAATATTACAAAATTAATTCTCAACTTGATTTCTACCTATTAAGAGATCAACCGAGGAATATTAACTCCAAACTCTATTTTATCCTATTTTATTTTCTAATAATAGTTATTCAATTTCTATTTTATTCCATTTTTGCAATCAAGTGTGCCATTTGTACTCTCTTGAGAATGCATTATGGTATAGACCAAGGATGAAAATATTGATATTGGTTACGATTATATTAGTATTGAATATATTGAATAATACGTATCGATATTGGATATTTCTGACTGGAAAAAATTCTTAAAAATCTTAAGCTGATAGGCCGTATTGACTAATATGAAAACATATCACGATATTTAATGCGATATCAAAAAATATTAATATTGGGGGCCCCGATACCTATACGTATGCATCGGCCGATATTTTCATCCATGGTATAGACTATAGAGTTTCCTTGTTTAGAAGATCGACAAGGTTGTGGGGGAACCAAACATGTGATGAAGGAGCCTTAACACAATTTGCTCCTATAAGCTAAGAAGTGAGGACTCAGACACAGGATACTCCCCTTTGCACTTTCTAATTGCCTCAAGATATTTAGTTATAAGGAAAAGCTCAGTAATTTACCATAGAAGAAAGGCAAGGGTAAAAGGGTAATTGCTGCCAAAAGAAATACATAAACTGGGTACGCCACTGTTGACAGCAGAATAAAAATAAAAAGGAAGCAAACCAATCAATTAAACACCGACATGATCTGATAAAGAGAGTTGGAGCACAAGATTGGGCTTAAAGTTCCCTTTGTAACCAAAGATGGATAGATGTCTAAAGCAAAAAACTAGAAAATGAATGAAATTATTTAAACAACAATCTAACTATGATGTTTGGGAATGAATAGAATAACTACATTTTGACATTTTATTGAACAAGGGCATACACAAAAGTGTCTCTGTTGAGAACATGTAGAGGGATAGATCTATCATCGGAGAACATGTCTGAATTAACACAAAATAATAAAATATTTTCATGTGTCCCTGAAGTGTGTGGTGTTTGATACGTGTCGAACACAAGACATTGCAGTGTGACATGGATTTGCTTCCTAGTACTGAAGTGCTGCTGTCTGCGGGGCAAGTTCTGAGGGATTAGAATGGGTGCTATGTCTGTAGGATTGATATTCAAGTACTTTTGACTCAAATGTTGGATGCTGGGCATGGATATCAATAAGCCCTTGGGATGCTTATAAGGCCTGGTTCCAAAGGTGTGGAAAATTACCCTTCATAACTGGGCAACTCAATGGTCAGTATCTATCTGGCTTGCTGGACGATGTTGTTATGATGATGATTGATATGAAGATAGCCTTACAACAGGGAAAGTTTTCTGACTCCCTGGACAAATTAGGGTTCTCTAAAGGATTTTTACAGAATTTGGTTATTATGACTCAGAGTGGAGTGGTCTTGAGTAAAACTTCTTTGACATCTTGGTTAACTTTCATGCCCAATTCATGAGTGTCTCTTTTGCAGCCAGTTTTGTTTATATTTTATTGGTAAATTTTACTGGTGCATTGTCAAACTAAAGAGAAGTGTAATGAGATCCTTCTTGATGGTTATGATTAGGTTTAGATATGATCTTATACTGAGTAATTTCTGGCTGATTGTTACACTAATGTAAAATGATAATTAATATGAAGTTAAAAGCTAACAACATCCCTGTAAATGAAAACAAGACTCATTGCCTATAAAGAAACTTGAAAATTACAAAAATATGCCTGACTTGGACTTCAAGAAAAGCAAACACAAAGTCTTCAAGCAGCTTTATACAACGTATAAGAAACCTTAAAATAAGATTCACGGTAAACTTGAAAGGGAAAAAAGACTAACATCAGCTAAATTCAAGGTGTGGTCCCAGTATTCACGCGTTCATCACTGATAGAAAAGTTAGTAGGCACCAGATCATCCAACACATTTTGATCAAGATGACTCTACGCACACCTTAAGTTTCAGAAGTTTGTTAACGACTTCCTTCATCAAGCTGCTGTCCTATATTACAAACAGGGGGTTGTCTTCTTTTTAATATAGAGTATTTTGACTAAAAAGGCCCCTCAAATGTCTGTTTTCCTGTTTGGGTTGCTGTGACATTCGAAACTTCAATGAGAATTTTCGTAAGAGGATAGGATTTAGCATTTTCAGTAGCTCTTGCAGCTCTGTTTTCTAATAATCAAATGGTTATATGATAACTTATGAATGGGATGAGATGATGTTACATCTGACCTTTGCTTTATTTTTTGGATTAAATGGGTTTCTCTGAAACATTGTAAGGAGTTTTTGGTTACTTGAAAAAGGAGGATGAAGGATAAATGGGAGCCTGAACTAAATGGAAGGCTGAACTATTGAAATGTTGTAATCAGCAGTTTCCTGGATCATTAAGGGAGTTTTGTATTTGAAATTCGTCTTTTTTGGGAATCAAATGATCGTTATAGTTTGGAAGATTTGTTGGGTGTGCATGCCTAGTTTGCTAGTGCGATATGCAGTTCTTTATATTTCATTTAGTTGCTAGAATGAAATGAGTTAGAAATAGAAAAAGTATTCCTAGGAAATGAAATAAGATAGTAATAGAGTTGAGAATTGATATTCTCTTATTTGGTTAGTCATTTGAAATATATAAAATTGAATTAGGAATCAATTTTCTAATAATTGATTTGTAATTATAATAAGAGGAATAAGTAATAAATTCGTATTGGGATAGACCTGAACAAAATCGGATCACTTGATCGATTTGATTGGAATTATGAATGGGCTTGGTTATGGTTTTTGGCATGGGTGACAGGGCCCTGTCTGGCCCGGATTAATTTAGCAATCACAAATTTTCATTAAAACTCAGCCCATATCCAACCTTAATCTGATTTTGATTAGATATATTTCAAAATAAGAGCAAATATGAAAGATATATTGAAATAGTTATTTCGGAATAAACAGGAATTTAAAAAACCCAGGATGTTAGTTTTTTTATTTCTTAATTTAAGGAATAATAATTCCGTTTGTAATTGTTATTCCTATCATTAGAGTAATCGAATAGTGGAATAGTAATTTCACTGAGAATTAGGTAGAAATAGAATTTCTATTTTATCCTACCGAACATGATGTTAGAGCTTCCTTGAAGACAAATAATGTATGTGGGAAAGGTTCGCACTATAGTATTTCATGGATAAAAAATTTATGATGGCTCCTGATGGAAAAACCGTGCTTTCCTTCCCACAAGGTGTTTTTGACTGGCTGTTCTGTGTCTCATCCTCCCGTGAGGAATAACTTTCTATTTTCATTTGCAGTTATTATTTTGTTTTTTCTTCAAATGGGGTTTTGGGGCTTGCAATTTAGAGAATCACATTGACATAAATTTCTATGGACCCACGAACATAATATGTGCTTTTTTTTAAAACTGTTTCTATAATGTTTTTTGTGGAGCTTGGAGCTGCCAATTTTCTTAATAATGGTAGTAACTAGAAAATTTAGAGGAAGAGGATAGAATTCCCACTCCGAGAAGGGATGATCTCTAGAGAAACGTTTCATACATACTTCTTTTTTGTCCATTCTAATTACAATCTTCAGCTATAAATATCCTTCTCTTCAACTAACTTCATCCCCATTGCTACATCCCGGAATGGATTCTATTCCTCGTAACAGAAACTCAACTAAATATTAGAAGGTATCGAAAATGGAAAATAAAGGTGGATGATTGGTTGTCATGTGCTCCCCATGTGAGGTTTCCCATGTGCCTGGCATGCCTAGAATGGACGGTCTGGATCTATGGAGAAGGAAGGCCCATATCAATCTGATTTCTTGGTCTGGCTGGTTCCACGTTGCTTACGTCCTTTGCCACTGCTTCAGTATAACCCACGTGATCCTGCTGCCTTCCTATGCTTTACTCATGACCCCTATTTCTGCCTTACTCTTTTTACGCTGCAACAAGTAAACCCTCTTTGTACGACTTCTTCTACTTCTTCCTTGCTGATCCCCTTTTGTATCTTCACCCTTTGTCTTTGAGTGCATGACAAAACTCCCTCCTTTATAGCACCTTGCACACAAGATGCAGATACTGAGATCGAAGGGTGTATAATGGCTCCCATGTGTTATATCTTCTGAAGCTCCTACCTATTTCACTGATACTTAAATAAGTATTGAGTTTTCATCCTCCCCTGGGCAATAATCAAGTTTTCCTTCAGTAGTGTTAAGATTTGATCCCTAGTTTTTAATTCGTCCTCCACAGCAGAATTGGTGGTAGTGCCCTTGACGTATTCAGTTAATCTGGGCGGTGGCACCCCATATACAGCCTCAAAGGGTGTTGTTCCAGTCGATGAGGGGTGATTAGTGTTTTACCACCACTTGACCATGGCTATCCACTCGGACCACGACTTGGGTTTGTTTCCGATGTAGCACCTCAAGTACTATTTGAGGTATTTGTTAACTACCTCCTTCTGGCCTTCCAATTGTGGATGATAAGCCATGATGTAGGCAAACTTGGTTACCGGCATTTTAAGAATTTCTCACCAAAAAGAGCTGATGAAAGTTGGGTTCTTGCCAATAACTATAGTCTTGAGAACCCCATGTAATTTGATGATGTGGTCAAGAGAGAGATGGGCTATTTTAAAAGCTGTGTATGGGTGGGTTAAGGGAATGAAGTGACTGTATTTAGTGAGTCTATCCACCACTACCATAGGAAGTTGGTAGACTCTCAATAAAGTCCATGGATATGTCAGTCCAAGGTCTGGGATGTATGTGGAGGGGTTGCAAAATTCTATATGGGTTTTTGGGTCAATCTTGGCAGTTTCCATGTGGGGCATTTTCTGATGAATTTCTGAAGTTCCTTTTGCATACCCTTCTAGTAAAAATCGGCTTTTGTACAGCTAAGAGTTTTATGATAGCCAGAATGCCCCCAATGGTACTACAATTCACCCATTCTAAAACCTTTTGTTTAAAATCATCCCCTTTTCGAAGAAAAAATTTTCCCTTTCTATAAACAATCCCATTTTGCAAAGACTAGGATTCAGAGGGACAATTACCTTTCTGCACTATTTAACGAGGGCCATTAATTCTTTATCAGATAGGAATCCTTCAGTTCATTGACCCACTCTGCATTCAAATAAGACAACATGATAAATGTAGGCTCCTCACCTTTTCTACAAAGAGCATCAACTACCTTGTTTTCGGTTTCCTTCTTGTATTCAATCATGAAATCGTACCTTAGTAGCTTTGAAACCCATTTCTGTTGTGTGGGGGTTCCTACCTTTTTTTCCAGTAAGTATTTCAGAATCTGCTGGTCTGTTTTAACTACAAAGATTTGCCCCAACAGATACAGGCGCCATTTTTTAACTGTCATGACTGATGACCACAGCTCTTTTTCATAGGCTGGCAGATGCAAAGATTTCCCCTAGAGCGCCTGACTAAGGATGGAATAGGTCGATGATTTTACATGAGAACTGCCCCTATTCCCACACTAAAAGCATCACATTCGATTAGGAACTGTTTTGTGAAGTCAGGTAACCCAACACCGGGGGCATTGTCACAACTTCCCTGAGCTTTTGGAACATTATTCTAGATTGTTCTAACCATTCAAACAAATCCTTTCTAAGTAGGGCAGTGAGGGTTGCGGCTATTTGACCATAACCCATGATGAATTTATGTCGATATCATTTTAGGTCTAAGAAACCTCTTAAGAATTTAAGAGAAGTTAGCAAACTCCACTTTAGTATAGCCTCGATTTTTTACGAGTCAGCCCTTATTCCTTGTTTAGAGATGAGATGCCCCAAATTCTTGATTTCACTTCACCCAAACCGACACTTACTCAGCTTAGCATCAAGTTGGTGCTTCTCTAGCTTCTGTAAGACTCTTCCCAATTGTTCCTCATATTGCATCAAAGTTGGCCTGTAGATTAATATATCGTCAAAAAAAAAAAAAAAGAAAAAGAAAACTAACACAAACTTTTGAAGGAAAGGCCAAGAAATATTGTTCATCAACCATTAGAAGGTGGCAGGAGCATTGGTTAGCCTGAAGGGCATTACCATAAATTCACAGTGGCCTTCATAGGTCTGAAATGTAGTCTTCAGAATGTATGCCCGCTTCATTCTAATCTAATGATACCCGGACCATAAGTCTAGTTTGAAAAATACGATTGCACCACAGAGTTGATCAAGTAGCTCGTCTATTGTGAAATGAGATACTTATCCTTGACTGTCTTTTGATTGAGTGCGCAATAATCGACGCACATTCTCCAACTTCCATTAGCCTTTCAAAATAGTAGAACTGGTGAGGAATCTGGGCTTTGACCATGGCAGATCAGTCCCGACCCAACAACTCTCTCACTAATTTTTCTATCTCCCCATTTTTGGTAATGAGTGTATCAATGTAGTTGTCCTGATAATAATCCTCAACTACTATTTGATGTTCATGGCCTCTAAATGGAGGTAAGCCCTTAGGTTCTTTGAATACCCCTCAAAATTTAGCAAGTAAACTCTGAATATTAGAAGGAATAATAGCCTGTCCGGTCTCCACAGTGTTATCTAGCAACTTTCCAACCACTCCCTTGCGTTCAACAATGGAATTCCCTGCCAATTACTTGCTTCTACCATTGTGTTACCGACATTGTTTAACCCTCGCATAGTTTCTTCCTTATCATCCCCGGAGAATCCCATTTGTAATTCAGCAAAATCCCACTGGATGGGCCCTAAAGTAGAAAGCCATTGTATTCCCAAAACGGTGTCACAACCTCCCAGGGTCAAAATCAAAAAATCTGCAATTATATTAGTAACTTGGTTTTGCAGATTGACACTAACATGACCTTCACCTTCAAAATGGAACATCAGTCCTAACTTCTATCCCAGCCCTTCCTAGCAAACTGGGGTCAATGAAATTGTGAGTATTGTCGGAGTTGATTAACACTATCACATAGACCCCATTCACCCTCCCTTTAATTCACATGGTCTTTGTATGGAGGTTTCAGTGATGGCGTGTAGAGAAATCTCTGTCAATTGAGCCTCAGTAAGCTCAACTTCTTGAGGAGGGGGGTCATACATCCCTGGCTCGAAGCAGGGCTCCTTGGCTTCAATTGATACAGTGACCTCAACCACGAAAAGTTTTGTAACCGAGCACTTGTGTCTCAGGTTTCAGTTTTCCTCACAATGGAAACACCATCCTTTTTCTCTACATTTCTTCATCTGCATGGGGGTGATCCTATGGACCACCGTTTTTGATCTGGTTGCATTTTGCGTTGAACTTGTTGCCCCAGATGGAGAGTGATGAGCTGCTCCTCCAAATGAGGATGTCTAACCTTGATTCACTTGCTTCTAACTAGAGAGAATCTCTTCTTGGATTCTGGCCATCCTGAATGCTTGGTGCAAGCTCATGGGATTGACTAACTTCATCGGATACCTGATCTCGTCCTTTAATCCACCTAAACAAACAACTCAGTTTAACCTGAACACTGACACTCCTCAACCAATGGACTCAAATTGAGTCTTGTACTCAAATTTAGTCTTGTATTCGGCCACTGTAGTGTTTTGTCGAGGGTTCTGGAGTAGTTCCGTTGGGTCATCAAGCCAGTCCTCTAAAATAGATGAACAAGGCTTGCGTAAAAGTCTCCCAATCTATAAACTTTTCAGCCTCGCTAGCTCCTCTAAACCAAACTAAGGCCTCTCCCTCGTTGTAGAATGAAGCTATTAATAACTTTTGAGCATGTGGCGTCTAATGGATTTCGAAGAACTGTGTTACTTTGAATAGCCATCCATTCGGGTTCTCACCCTCACAGAGGGTAGTCTATCCTCACAATACAACTTACATGGAATCCGACTTCCTCAGGTTGCTCCCTCGAAACTAGCGGGGGCCGGGGTAAAACAACCAGCACTATCTAATGCAGGTTAAACACATGCTGCGCGCTCTTGGTCAATCTGACAATGCTTTGTTCAAGGGCATCCATCCTTTGGGCCCCAGCTGCTACTGCCTCGGCCAGCTGATGGAACCGCGTCTTCTCGGCCATCGAAACATATCTCTAATACCAAACTTGTTATGTGCTTTTTTTTCTTTACCATTTCAGTGAATTTTTTGTGGTGCTTGGAGCTAACAATTTTCTCAATATGGCGGTAACCAAAAAATCTAAACGAAGAAGATAGAATTCCCACTTCAAGAAGGGATAATCTCCGGATAAAAGTCTCACAGGTATTTTCTTTCATGTCATTCTAATTGCAATCTTCAGCTAAATATCCTTCTCGCCAACTGACTACATCCTCCTTGCTACAGCCTGGAAAGGAATCTATTCCTCCTAACAAAAACTCAACTAAAAGTCAAAAGGTGCGGAAAATGAAAAATGAAGGTGGATGATTGGTTGTCCCGTGCTCCGCATGTGAGGCTTCCCACATGCCTAGCGTGCCTAGGATGGATGGTCTAGATCTGTGGAGAAGGATGGCCCATATCAATCTGATTTCTTGGTCTGGCTGCTTCCCTATCACCTATGTTCTTTGCTAATTCTTCTGTACAACCCATGCTATTCTGCTGCCTTCCTCTGCTTTACTCATGACCTGTATTTCTGCCTTGCTCTTTTTGCACTGCAACAAGTAAACCTTCTTCGTACAACTTCTTCCACTTCTTCCTTGCTTGCCTCCTTCTAGATCTCTACCCTTTGTCTTTGAGTGCATGACAGAACATGGCTGGACAGGTTACCTAGGAAGAGGAGAGAGGGGTTTTCCCATCATTATATATCGCTCTTGTCCTATCTCAACCACTTCTCCCTACCCAAGGAAATAAACTAAGAGGGAAAAAGAGAAAATGATCACCATTCCTTTTGGCATGCACTTATTAAATAAAGCATCATTAAGTAAAAGAGATATAGACTTATTTTTTAAATAAAAGAGAGACAAGGATATGGAAATGTCAAATGATAAAGTAATTTGATCTTGTTCATGGCTTGCGTACTCACTGGCCTACAATGACATGCAGGCAATCTACTTTTACGTTTACTAATTGTCTGTTTCAGAGTGGGTTCAACAAATATTCAAACTTGGGTTTGGATTTGAAGTGTTCTTAGGTATAATACAACTGGCTTAGCTTGCAGGCATGGTCAGTCCTGCCTGATGCAAAAACCAATTCAGCCAATTCAGGCTGAGAACTTGTTTGCCCGGTAAGGACCATGGTGTGGCTGTAAAAAGGGTTGGGAGGTTACACAAGCAGAGTAAGAAATCTTGAGATTTTGGGGTAACATTTTCATGTGAAATCATTTTAAGAGATAATTTGGCCAAAGTTGCTTCTAAGGTAATTCATACGACCAGTTGCATGTTATGATTCTAAGTCCTTCATGACCTTAAAATGGCACAATTTCTCTCACTCTTTAAATACGTAAACTTTTAATTATGTTTATCATGATTTACATATTTTGATTTAAATCTGAAAAATCACTGGACCTTAACTCAAATTTGGTACAAAATAAATCTAATGATGCAATTTTAATATTTTGTCCATCATAAATTAAATAAATATTCAGTATTGATTTAATGTATTCAAATATAGACAAAAAATGAACCTACTTGAAGGGTCTAGCACATTTTTCTCACATTCAACAACCAACACCACCACAAAAATCAACAAGAAGTAACTCACAGCTTTTAAGGTTTTCTTTGCGGCTTTCTTTGGTTCAACCCCTAGTTAAGCAGATTAGTTAATTCAGTGATAACCTCTTTGGAGTTTGGACAGGTGGGGATGGGTGAAGAGTAGGGGTAGCTTTGGACAACAAACTTGGTTTTATCTTGGTGTTTTTGCGTTTTTGGTGTAAACAACCTTCAGTTTTGAGGTTTTCTCAGAAAATCACCTTTACTTTCATAACTTTATCTATTTTCCTGTGTCACACTTAAAAATCTTTCCTTTAGATTTTTCGCTCAATTGTTTAGTGAGAATTACCTTAAATTATTTATTTTTTCCATCAAATCACCTCTTTTCTTTTTATTTTCCATAAAATTACTGTCATATTAATGTGTAAACTTAGTGACTGTTAACTGTCATTAGTTTAGAGGTTACAGATGATGGGTAGAAAAAATTGGGTTGTGGCATTGAAAAAAAAGTTTGAAAAACTAGTGGTTTTTTGAACACCCCAAATGTTGAGGTAATTTTTCTTCAGTAAAAAACCGTTTTATCTTTGTTACGGCAGTTTTCTCTTTCCATTCCACCAAGAGTACCTTGTTCACATTTTGGATTGTCTAAAAAACTATTTTTGCAATAACCATGGGATTAAATTTATTGCTCTCAAATAGAGATCTTAAAAGCTGGTGTGGAATGTTACAATTTAGTTTTCCTGCGTGGACAAAGATCTTTAAATCCTTGAGTTTGCAACAACTATGGACTTCTTGTTTTTAAGGTCCTCAATCGTAGTTTTGGAGTAAATATCACAGGTGGTGGTGTTAAAACGTGCTGTGCCTATATGGCACGAGACAAAAATGTCCCGACCTAACACAACACGTTGCCTATCTGTGCTAAGCCAAGTGTTCCTTCAAACTGTGCCAGTTTAGGCATGGCTATAATAAAAAATACAAAATATTAAATATTAAAATAACATAAAGTATTATAAAAAATACATAACATTATTTATTTCATCAAATATTTTTAATGTTATAATTTGCAAAAGTAGAAAAAAATGTCTAATAATAACTCATTTTTAAGTTTTACTTATATTTTTGCTTATGTCACTGCCACTGCCACTGTTTTTGGAGTTATCCATTTCTTTGAAATTCAAAATAATTGAATTTCTGACGTAATTTTTCAAATCTAATCAATCCTTAAAAAGGATGCACATTTATATTTTCGATATCATTCTACTTTTTTCGTCAACTACTCGATATTTAGTATTAAAGGTTAATTCCGATGACACTATACTTATTGGTGAGGTGCGCCACTAATGTGATCACGGAAAATGTGTGCTTATTAACCTTTTACCAATTCAAAATTTTGAATTCTGATTTGCTGCTTGTGAAGTTGAAAACATGGTCAAACTATAAGTAGTAAAGAAGTTCAGTCGATATATTTTCACTAATTGCCTACGTTCCAAACCAAATTCATACCAAAGAAAGCAAATCTTGTTTATCGGGATGTCCCGAACTACCTTTGCTTCTACTACTTGCTTCTGCTACTAGATTGAACGGTTTTGTGTTGACTGTAGTACATACAAGTTATACATTGCATTCAAGTTGTGATGGATATGGGCCTTTGTTTCTTCTATGCTACTAATTATCCCTATGTTGGCTAGAATTCTTCAAGATAAATATACATCCCACGTAAATTCACATGAAGATCCATAATTGTGGCGAGATAGGTTAGCTTCGAAGGAGTTCTCTAATATTTTAATATTTTTTTGAAAAATATAATTAAATAGTATTAGTGAATATGTTATTTTTAATAATTTCAATATTTACTTAAAATTATTTTTTTAAAAATTTATATTATCCTCAATGATCGGTATTATACAGCAGAAATTATAATCATTTGGATAAAGTGCAAAGGTATTAGTAAATGATGACAATTGGCTCAATAGTAGATTTTGTTTTATGTAATGGGTACTCGTAAATTTGTTATTAGTAAAATAAAATGTTTTTGAAAAATGTTTAATGAATTCAAGCATCTTCCAATCAGCCCGTGATTGGCTCAGCTATTGGGTTTTTTTTCTTTTTCTTTTTGGTGGAAGATGGATAAAACTTGAACGAAAAAGATACTCGATATCCAGCATCTGATAATTCAAGTTCCATTGTATTTCACTATTGATATTTATCTTCTTATCATTGAGTTTTTTCTGTCGGTATAGTGTCCTAAACTACTACTCTCACAAAGAAGTTATTCTTATAAATATAATAATATTCTTTAATTTTTCACATAAGGAGAAATAAACTGTAAAACATCATTGGCACAATGATTAATAATATAACAGCACATTTTGTATGAAATAATTCACTATTCAAAATTTAAAAAAATAAAAAAATATCAGTATTATTATTTGAAGTATTATCAAAAGTAATGAAAAAAATCTTATTAAATATTCTATATTTATTTATAATAATATTAATTGTTTTGGAAAGTGTAGAAATAGTGGGTCGGTACTTAAAAATTTTGAAACCAATAATTCTTTTTTTGTAATTTTTGATTTTCAGAAATCCAATGTACGTTAACACAAATATAAGGTAAATTATTACATAATGATCATACATTACTAGTTAAAGAATGTTTGATTTTACTTGTATTAATTCTGAAATTAATTTTTGTTTAAATTATATATATAAAAAAAGATAGCTTTATCTTTAAAAATATGTCAGGATATTTTTACATACATGGGTTGTAATCACTTCTACACAGATCTTTCAAACTTGTAATCTTTTGCCATAAGAAAATAGTTCTTTGAATAAACTATATATTTTGTCAATCCTTTCCAATTTAGCCTTTTATCGTATTGAAAAACTCCTAACCCTACACAACCTGAAAATGTTTGTTCAATTTGAGTTGGGGATAACTAATTTAATTTCAAAAAGTTGCAATATTCTACTAGAATGTTTTCCATGGGGCCACGAGAACTAGGAGTCGTAGTGATGGTATATGAGATAAGTTGTAATTCAGGTATTTCAAAACTACTATCATCGTGTGTATATAGTGTAGTTAATATGGGAGTATTGAAATAATTTTTTTATATCCCTTCACTATTGAAATTTTAAAAATTATACATCATAATTAATAATTAAGTTATGAAATGATGATATTAATATATAAATTATAGATAAAAATTAATTAAAATAATATAATTATACCAGCATGACACTATCACTTGTACAAGAGTAAGAGAATGGAGAGAACAGAGAGAGAGAGAGAGAGAATAGATAGAGTAGAGAGATGTTTGTGTTGGTAGAAGAGGAGGGAGGGGGTATTTATTGTTATTTATTTATTTATTTTTTATAAAAAAAGGGGGACAACAATCATGTAACCATTGCCCCCCGTCATGACCGTTGCCTCTTGTCACCAATTGTCTCATAACCATTGAAGGTTAAAAAAAAGGTTGTGCCAAGCACGAACAATTCGTGCTGCGGACTAGCTAACCCAT
Source organism: Nepenthes gracilis (assembly GCA_033239525.1). Taxonomy (NCBI): domain Eukaryota; kingdom Viridiplantae; phylum Streptophyta; class Magnoliopsida; order Caryophyllales; family Nepenthaceae; genus Nepenthes; species Nepenthes gracilis. The sequence continues at coordinate 22,227,981 of BSYO01000001.1, forward strand.
GGCTTGGCTTGAATTGAAGTGTTGGGTCACAGGTGACACAACCCAATTACCACCTTTAGTCACAGGCTTCATTTAACTGATTTGGTTTTAGATTTGTATGAGGGCGAGACCCGCTCAATATACTTTTTGGATGGTATCTTTGTCTCTTAAGGATCAAAAAATGAAGAATCATTTTCGTGCCCATGGTTCTCCTTGCCTTATTAATAGGTTTGACGCTGCATTCAATCCATAAAAGGTAGGGATTACGGCGATATAAATATCAACTGATATGATAGCTATTAGCCGATATGTATCTGTATTAGTGTCCCCCCCAATATTTATATTTTTCGATACTGTGACAATACTACGATATGCTTTCATATATCGGCTAATACGTCATTGTTAACTTATGATTTTCAAATTTTTTTTTTCATCCAATATATCTAATATTAATATGTATTATCTAATATTGATACTACTATGACTAATACAGATGCAGATCTTTCCATCCACAGGGAATGTGTGGAAAAGTGAATTGTGGGAAATGGGTTGTGACATCATCAATTTTCATTTCTTAAGTTTTGTGTGTTTCTTTTTCTTTTTTTTTTTTAAGGGGGATCTTGTTGGAGGGTGGGCGTATGAGCATTCATTTATATTTGAAACATTCACATGAAGGAAAAACAAAGACTTCCATATAACAGAGCAAAATAAAATGTAGGCTGCTGATACTGTATTGCATTTGGTGTTTTTTCGGACCTATTAAAATACTTGTATTTTAACTATCAAAAAAAAAAAAAAAGGAAAGGAAAAACATGTCGGGATTATAGGATTGGGAATAGAAACTGCTTGAGGCTTTGTTTAGCATTTATTTATGGAATTACAAAGGCTGTAGAGCTTGCTCATGCATATTAAAGATTTATATTTCCAATGTGAATGGAAAACCATCTTAGTTGCTTGTGGTTATTGGGCAAAAGCAAATTCAAAACTTCATTCGTCCAGCAAATAGATGTCCATGCTTTGAAACAAAGTTAAATTTTGTGACTTTTGCACCCCAGTTATTTGATTCGTTAATGTTATGGGTAGTTTGTCTTGTACTCGTGGAAAACTGAAGCAGTTTCTGGCACCTACCAGTCTCTGTATTTTGGTTATCTGGCACTGCTGCTCATGTACATTGGCCACTAACTACTGTTAGAAAAGTTTATTTATTGAATATTTAAATGTCAGGTTTTGGAGGAAATCAGGGTGGGGTTAGAGTTGAATGAATATGGGATGCAGCAACGACGCCTTGCACATATGCGATTCTTAGGGGAGCTATACAACTATGAACATGTTGATTCATCTGTCATTTTTGATACTCTCTACTTGATTCTTGTTTTCGGCCATGGTACAGCTGAGGTATTAATTTCTACTCTGATCTGTCGCTTGTTAAGGAAAATTACTATATATATCTCTGTTTCTGAAATTTATGATACTTGAACAATAAATTTGTTTTGTTGCTATTTCAACGAGAATAGTTCTTTTATTTCCAGGTGAGACAATTATGCTAGCTTGATCAATGTACCACTGTTTCTTTCGGTGTATAGTTCCTTGTTTGAACAGTATGTCTGTAATTGTGGAAGCTAAATAAGTATATCTGGATATGAACAATTGATGTTTTGTTATACCATATCTTTCCATTTTTAGAGCATGTTTAGTATGGGGTTTCTGTTGTTATAGGGGAGAGGGGTCAGTTTTGAACCTGGAAAACTTTTGTTTTTATAGACGCAACTAGTTGGGAAATGATATTGATTGCCTCTACTCATGTCCGAGGTCTTCAAAGCAGTAAATTTGCCTCATTTCTGTGCCGCTCATCATCAGCTTTCCTGAACTTTAGGTTTGACAATTTCAAAGCTTTGTTGAGTTTCTCGTGGTTTCTGCGACTGAATTGAAGATGTTGCAGATTCTAACTTGGCTTTGTCTCATATCTTGATTTGGGCTCTTCTATTCTCTCTCACATCTATTTTTATTTTATTTTTAATTGTTTGCACTTTGTTACTAGCTATCGGATGTTGATAAGATGTAAGATCTCATTCTTGACATTATATATACTAGTTTTACTCATCGAATAACATTCAGTTAAATTTCTCAAACTTAAATGGTAACAGAGCTTCAAAAGACTAGAGTCAGCCTCATGGCATCTTCAATTGCTGCAATCCGCAATACTACCATAACAGTCCTTTCTTCAAGCCAAAGCATAGCTATTTACTTTTCCAGTCACCTTTTGGCTCTTATAGTACTGCACTAATTATCTGCTATGGAGATCCTGTTCCTTCCAAATCTGGGAGTGCTTAACTTGGATGAATATTTAACTGTTTACTGCCTAGGTCATCAGTCCACTGGGATATCCAGAACTATACTGCAATGTCCTTAATGTCCTCATGGATTGAAGAAGACTAATTAATATCGAGATGGTCGCTTCTATTTCTCCTGAAGTATTAGGGCAGCTGGTGAATTGCCTTATTTCCACCCAAAGTATGGAGGTCTATTATGCATGTTCTCATCCCAATCTACAGTGCAGATACTGCATTTACTTCAACACATCAACTACCTGAAAATGGCTCCCTCAGCATGATTGAGTAGCTTTAGAAAATGAAAAGCTTAGCCAATAGCTTGATCACTGAATCCAATTCTTCCTCTGAATAGGACTTTATTCTCTATTTCCTTGGTGGCCTTGAGTTGAGCCACAATATGAATCTTGTTGTGGCCATCACAGCATCACCACCCACACTGGACCACTATATTCTGATGATATCTGGGGATTGCTTCCTATGCATGAGCATCATGCATAGCTCTGTGAGCAAAATGTACCTTCCGTGATGAAACTACAATGTAATGGTTATGTGTATTCAACGCAGTTGGCTAAGATATTGTGCCATGAAACTAATAGCATGGACACAAACATTGGACACAGATATGACATTGCATCGACATGGAGACATGGTATTTTTTGAGAACACAACATACTAAGGACATGTTGTAATACCTTGTTAGAATCAATACACCTTCTAATTGTTCATTTGAAAAAATCGAAAGCCTTCTTATTAGATAATCATGATAATTCCCAAAAATGTTAACATTCATGGTTTCTACATTTATGGCAATATAATTAATCAAATAACAATATTTTACCCAATCAGCTATTTCTGATTGTCCCAAGATATTTAGTTATAAGCGAAGTTCCGAAACAAATAATTTAACAAACAAAGAAAAGGAAAAATAAGAGAACCAAAAACATATACATAGGATTTTTACTATTCGAAATCTATACTAAAAAGTAAGGAACCAATCAACCAAACACTTGACCATAATTTTATAAAGATTTCTTAATCATGAGATAGGGATTAAAGCCCCCTTTCTAGCCACATAGAACGAGAGCTAGGGTGACATCAAGCAAATATAGGAAGATATTCAAACAATCATTCAACAATAGTCAAGTTATATAAAGAATAGGAACTATTTAATATCCATGAGCTAAGGTATACCAAAAAAATTCATCTGAATATTAGAAGTGAAGGAAAATATTGCTAGGGCCATGTTCTACACTCAGTGGATGAATTTATCGTTGAAGAACAAATAGGGAGCCAGACAAGTACCGAATCTCTACATTAGCTATCTCTGTGAACTCGTCTTGCTATTAGTCACTTCTTTTCTCTCTCTTTGATTGATTCTGAGGAAATTTGCAGTGGTAGTCTGTCTCAACATAGCCCGTTGATTGCAAATTTTTTGTTAATTACCTAGTAGTCTTGTTATTCGAATATTGCCAAATTCCTCATTTTCTTGTTTTAAAACTAAAATATAAGCCCAAATATGTCTCTAATGTGTGTCCTTAATGTGTCTGAACATGCCTCCAACTTGTTTGAATTGATGCAACAAATATTCTGACACGTTAGAGGGTGCCAGTTTGATATGACACTGACAAACACCCTAGATACAACACAAACTAATAGCACCTGAAGCAAAGGTGAAGGAAAACTTTACCCTTGGGAGGAACAGTAGGGTAATGATATCATTCATGGGTAAGGAAGTGATGTGCAAGAAACATGACACCATACTAACCACCATTATTAAGTGCCACCACTGGCTGTAGCTACCAGTTGGATGCTCGCCCACTGCCAGGCCTCATTCCTTGACCTTGTTGCAGATCATTAATGACCGCCATAACTTGGGAGGGGGGGGGGAGGGGGATAAATATCCAGTGTTGGTAGGTTTTTCCCTACCCATTTTACCCTAGCTTAACCCACTGGGAGGCTGGTTAGGGGTAACCTTCATAAAGAACATGACCTAAGTCTTGTGTAGTGCAATACAGGCAAGTCATTTAGTTAGGTAGAGAGGTGTTTGGTTCCTTCTCTAGGAGACATGTAACACGATCACTTTTATGGTGCTTTTTAATTTTTTTTATGAGAGACTTGATGATGTGACAAATCCTTGTTTTTCCAGTATGATTTCATGTTTTTCTTTTTGAGATAATTGGTAGGATGTGTAGCATCGATTGATCGGACACTGTAATCTGGAGAATGGATCATCGTTGTCATGTCCTATGTTGCTTGTGCATGTTCATATTTTTCAGTCAAAAAGTTGGGTTTGCAGATTTAATTTACTTGGTTGCATCAATGTGCTTTAACTTACAAACTCATTTCCTTGATGAATTTTCCTCTGATTCTGAATGGAGACTTGCTCAAATTGGATCCCAAGAAGTCAATTATCTATAGCAAGTCACCTTTTTACGGCTAGATCCAATCTCCTTGGCCTGCTTGTGAGACACTGTTAGTTGACATATAGCATTTATGTTGGACAAGTTAAACAATGTGATATGAATTTTGCTTTTAAAATGATCTTCGATTTCTAGGACTGCACTTGGATGTAAGGAGCAATATGTGCATATTTTCAGTGGTTGGCTGTCTACATTCATAACGTATGCTGAACTATATGAAATAGCATGCTTGTCTTTCTTTCTTTTCCCCTCCTCCTCTTTCTTTTTTATAACCTGGGATCACTTGATTGACATTGTCTCAGTCAACTTCTGCAACCCACAGGGCAGCCAAAGTATTTGCATCACTGAGCTTCTATTTGTTCCCCCTTCCCTTCATTTCCAAATTTTGTCTATTTATTTGGTTACATTTGAATTTTATCAGCAAGATGTGCTGGACCCACCCGAAGATTGTTTTCGCATCAGGCTGGTCATAACACTTCTTGAAACCTGTGGGCATTACTTTGATCGCGGTTCTTCCAGAAGGAAACTTGATAGATTTTTGATACATTTCCAGAGGTACATCCTCAGCAAAGGTTCTCTGCCTCTGGATATTGAATTTGACATTCAGGTTCGTTGATGGATCTCCCTCTATCTTAATTGTCTCTTAGGTTATGGTGGAATTGGGATCTGGTGTCACTAGCCTAGTTGATGAATAGATCACTGGACCCTGACCTGTTAGAACATCGGATAGGGCCAGGAAATGAGATTGATATTATGTGATGGCAGGAGAGTCTGAGAATGATGTTTCTAGTGCCTTTCCAATGTCTATCTTGTTTCTCCTAATCTAGTGATGCAACGGTCTGGAAAAATTCTGGTTAGGATCAAGAATCAAATGTCACAGAAGAAGATTTAGTTTTATTTTCCAATTGGAAAGAACGGGGAAGAAGTGTTTTTTTTTTTTTTTTTCTTTTGAGTTTTCCAGAATTTCACATATAAAGAGTTGTTTTTCACAGTATTTTGAGTCAAACTTATACATCATTTTTTGATAGTTTATAAATATGAAAGAAGATTTACAATAGACCCAATTTAAACTGTAAGTGTGAAACATGCTAAGGGAGTTCAGTTTAATTTCTTAAGCAAGGAAGAGCAAAAAAAAAAAAAAGGATTGTACATATGAATGAGTAGACACATTGTCTGGGCTGATGTGCGGGTGAAAAAAATAAATAAATATGTGGGTAGTTTCAGAACACGAAAATTAGAGTAGAACTTGTGGCCAAAGATAATTTGCTTGGTGGATCCTTATGCAAGTGTGCAGATAGTTTCTGGAGGCCATTAGTGGAAGTTAAATTGACAGCTCCAGATGACTGGTGCCAGCAAATTTTTAAACAAATAAATGTGAAGCGGGGAAAAAAAGAAAAGTGTATTTACATTTGACTCCATTTCCACAAGAATTACCTGATAATTTTATGGGGATTTTCGTTCTTTATGAATTTCTTTTTTTTTTCTCACTTTTGGAAGCACAGTAATATTGCTTGATATGAGGAGCCTCAGTTCTGTGTAATTCTTGTTAACCTTTATGCATTACTGTCTATTTTTGTTCAAGTATGTGAATGCTATCGTTTGTCCATGTTAACTTGACGATATAATCAAACTTACTGCATTGCTAAAACTTTGACAGGTTATCAATTTGAATATTATCATCATCAATGACCACATGACCTATTGATTATTTGCTGCCATAGATCGATCTATCAACCTTTTACTAATGACTAATGGACATCGATTCATTGATCACCGGTTGCTTTTTTTTGTCAATAGAAGTAAATAAATCCAAAAAGGGTGGTAAAGAATATATACAAAATGAAAATTTTGAGGATGTTTTAAATCGTTCTACCAATATTTATGTAAAAATCATATCTTATTTAGACTCTTTGTCCAGTTGTCCATCCTGGAAAACATTCTCATATTACCAACACAAATGCATTTTCTATGAAAGCTGTGTAAATAAAAACGTAGAAAAGGAAAGAAACGTAGAAAAAATAAAACATGAAAAAAATCCTTTCCATTTACATTTTCTGTTGGACCACGAAATCAATTTAGTTTTTGGAGCTTGGGTGAAAATTAGGTGTGCAAGTTGCTTTGGATGTTTGGGAATGCAGTATTTGGCATGATTCGTTGCAGGAAAGAACGCAAGAGGTTTGAAAGACTGTTATCTTCCTTTCCAGCTGATGTGAGGGGGTCATGTTACAACTTCCAATGCTTCCTCAGCTGTCTCCCTTCAGCGCTTTATGTACTTTGGAATTTGAAGGCATTGTTATTTATTTTGTGGTTGTCCTAGGTCATGTTGTTCATGCTATAATTTTTCTAATTATTTTTTTTTGGTTGGAAAAATTAAAGTCCTTCAATATTCATTTACAAGGAGGTTTAACTGCTTGAATCTTGCGCTAGAGAAATGCTAGAATTTTCTGCTTTTAACTGAGTCAAGGCTTCAAATAGTACAATATTTTGAAACTAATTCAAATGGCTTTGAACGTCACGGTTACAGCATTGCTGAAGTGGTATACCATACAATATTTTAGCTGGGCTAACACAGCTGCTGCTTTAGATGAGTTTGGAGTTTGAAACTTCTTATCCCTCTGTAGATTTTCGCTGACGGCTGCCTGCCATACACTCAGAACAAGAGAGAGAGAGAGAGAGAGAGAGAGGGTGCCTGCCATCTGCTAGCGTCTGTGCCATTGATAGATGATTTGGGTCATGGGTCAGATTTTGCATCTTGTTTTTACTTTCCTAGGGGTGTTACTTAACATCTACGGTTCTTGTTTTGTCTGTGGTGGCTGAATAATTTTTGATAATGATATGCAAGTCTTCTCCACTGTTATTTTTGTTTGCAAAATAACAATTAGGATGATCCAGTTCTTTCTGTTTTTCCCTTTTCTGTTTCACATCTTTCAGTCTCTCCAGATGTTAGAATGAATGCTAAAATTAAATTTTTGTAGGATATCTTTGCTGATCTACGACCCAATATGACGCGACATACAACAATCGAAGAAGTCGACGTAGCTCTTGCAGACCTGGAGGAGCATGAGCACAAGGCTAATAGCGAAAAGCAATCTGATGCTGAGAAACCTGCAAGGAAGAGTACTTCTCAAAACAATCTAGCCAGTGGTTGGAACCTCTCAAATGGTACCGAGGAAAATGTCGGCATGCATGAGGATGCAACAGGAGGCAGTGAGAGTGACTCAGGCAGCGGCACGATTGGGCCTGAGGGTCATGACGATGAAGATGACTTGGACGATGAAAATCATGACGATGGCTGTGCGAGTGAGGATGATGACGATGACGGCGGTGGAGGACCTCCTTCCGACGAAGATGAGGAATTCCATTTCCGACAGAAGATCACAGAGGTGGATCCTCGGGAAGAAGCTGAATTTGACCGGGAGCTCAGGGCTCTCATGCAGGAGAGCTTGGAGTCGCGGAAGGTAGAGCAGAGGGCCCGCCCAACACTGAACATGACTATACCGATGAACATCTTCGAGGGTTCCTTGAAGGATCATCATGGAAGAGGAGGGGGCGAAGGGGACAGTGGCGATGAGACATTGGACGAAGAGGACGGAGGGAACAAGGAGGTCCGTGTCAAAGTTCTAGTCAAGCGCGGGAACAAGCAACAAACAAAGCAGATGAACATCCCCCAAGACTGCTCCCTCGTGCGCAGCACGAAGCAGAAAGAAGCGGCCGAGCTGGAGGAGAAGCAGGACATAAAGAGGTTGGTTCTGGAGTACAACGACCGGGAAGAGGAGGTCAATGGGGTAGGGAGTCAGACATCGGGGTGGATGCAGAGCGCTGTTGGCAGGGCTGCTGGTGGCCGTGGCAGCAGCTTGTGGGATGCAAGTGGTGGGAGAGGTTCTGGGTCTCGATATCGTCATCACCATCACTACTCGGGTAGTGGATCCTATTCCTATTACAGCAAAAGAAAGTAACCAGAAGCTAGAGATGGTGCCATACGTTGGGAAATTCATGATGTCTACGGATACGAGATCACCGAGCGTTCAAGAGTTTGCTCGATATTTCTCTTCTTTATTTTTCGAGCCTTGGGTGAGTTATAGATAGTCTCATGTTGTTGGGCATGGGCTCGACTTATCTGCCGATGTGAGATGAGGGGTGTCCGAGTACATACGGGTTGTCAATAGGCATGCGAATGGCATATCGGACGTCAGATGGATCACGCTTGGACGATTGAATCTATGTAGCAGGTGTGTTGAAAGAGATTATAATGTAAAATTTATGTTATAATAGATAATCGACCCGGTATTATTTCTCTTATTTTCCAGTATGTGTTGGCTTCTCTAGTATATTACTTTATCTTGTAAGAGACATCTTTTTTGGGTTTGATTAATTTAACTTTGATTATTGTTTTTCTTGAAAAATTTTATTGACTTAAAATTTCGTTTATTTGTTGAAAAATAACTGGCAAGAAAATATTTTTCTCTTATTTTCAGATGGTTGACACGTATAATTCAGTGTTTGGTATGTATAAAAAAAAATTACTATTTTTCATATTTTTATAATAATTGTGGTGTATAGAAAAGTAAGTCATTAAAAAGTATATTTTTAATCAACGAAAAATTTGAACTTAAATCTTTGAAAATGATTTTTTGTTTTAAAAGTGGAAAGTTATTATATAAAATTTATTCACCATTTATTATTAATATTTATTTCATCGAGTCGAACTTAGCGTCAAAAGTAATTTTTAAAGAATATATATATATATATATATATATAATTATACTGTTTGTAAAAAATAAATATTTCGTGTTTAATAAATTATTTTAAAAAATAATAATAATTAAGAGTTTTTTTTATTAAAAATAATACTAAGTAAAATTATTTACTGACAAAAAATACTTTAAAAGATTTAGGCCGAATTGATCTTTTAGCCGCTTTGATGGATCTGAAGGATTGGCAATTAGTGGAGCAGCTTTGGGTTGTTCTTTTCCACCGTCGTTGGAAAAAGTGCAGTTTCCATTTTAAGCTAAGAATCTTATGTATATAAATGTTTCCATTTTAAGTGAAGAATCTATCTCTGTGCAAACATGATAAAATTGTTGACTAAGGAATCTTAATTTACCGTAAATGGACAATAATATAAAAATAAGATTATTTTTATATTCACTTAAATATTATTTGTGTCAATCGTATTATTTTTGTGTGGAGAGAAGGAAATAAAAGAGTAGAAATTAAAATAATATGAGACTTATATTTATTTTTAATAATTTTAATATATATAAATATATAATTAGATATATAAATAATATTTTTTTAAATTTTGAAGAGGATGAGTTAAATAATAATAATAAGAGAGAAGTTATATAAATGTGGGTAGTAATTATTGTCACAACATAATAAAATGATTCGTAGATTGTTGGATTTGAAGTACTTCAATGCCATCTTTTTTATTTTATTAAAAATATTGATTTAGGTTTTTTGTAATTTAAATATTAAAATATTTATATCATAAAAAAATAAAAGCTATCATAATAATTTTTATTTTGTTAGAAAAATTATCATCATTATTATAGTTTTACAATTTTTTTTTATCAAAAAACTATTATTATAGTTTCCATAACAACTATTACCATGATCCAATCCCCCAAGTTCGTATTAAAACAACCTTTAATAGTTTTTTATGGGTTAAATTTCATTAGTTATCGGGATATTTTTTATAATTATATGCTTCTTGATTGGTATCAGAAAACCAAATGACACTTTTAATTTTATTGGATCCAAATAAATTAGACCTATAATAGCTGTTAGGCATATATTAGCATATTCCGTGACTATTATTGATTATTAGTAGGTATATTTTCCGGTGTTTGAAGATTTGCATTACACCATATTTGAAGGCTATCTATTGGCACTTCTATACTCAAAGATTGACATCTTTCAATAATCACGCTTTGCTTCCCACGCTCAAGCCCTACTTTTAAAGATGCCGGAGCTCCACGCACGCTCGACGTGCACTCGAGCGCCAATTTCAGAGAAGTCGGGCTCTAGGCACGCTTAACCCTAATTCGAGCGTTGATCCTAAAGAAGCCTGAACTTGAGGCACACTCAAACCGCACTCAAGCATTGAATCCAGATGACTTAGCGCCCGGGGCTCGCTCGAGCTACTCTCGAGCCAGCGGCACGCAATTTTCAACGGTTATATCTTTTAACCTAGTTTTTGGGCTCCTCTATATATAGCCACATTTTCTTTTTCTCTCATAATTTTTTTTTGTCTATTTTTCTGACGGCCGCTCTTGACTCTCTCCCATATTTTTTCGTCTCAAAATTGTGCCCACTAGAGAAAACTCTAATTATTCTATGTGCTGAACTTCTGAGTTTTCTCTTTCCCTTCAATTGATTAACCACTTCATTTCTTAGCCTGTAAACCTTCATGAGTGACATGGGTGATGTGAAAATTGAACTCCAGCGGTATATGAAAATTCAAGCGGTTCATGAGAAAAAATTGACGTGAAAATCAGAAAGCGTCTGGTTTTATTATCGTGGACAAATCCAATGAGTTCATTGATAGAGATCGTAAGACAGGAATAAGTCGATTAAATCAGCGCGTTTGCACCACCCAATTTGTAAGTTGATTTTCACAGTGTATATTTTTCTTGACCGTTGAAACTCTGATAGCTTTACTTGATAATTGTGATTATCGAAATTTTTTTTCATCACCAAAAACTGCACATTTGTTATTGTTAGAATTATTTTTATAATTGGCATATTTCGTAACTATATTTAGTCATGTATCGATGTTGGGTTGTGTTCATCGAAATGCTGCATCAACATATTTTCATGGCTATCCGTTTTCGGGTTCCTGAAGTATCACGCCTACTATTTGCCTGCTAATCGCTAGAGCCCCGATTCTAGTAGCCCCACGCCTTTCGTGCGCTCGCTGGGCGCTCGAGCCCAAATTTCAATAATCATCTGCTCGCGGCTCGCCGTCATCTCGCTCGTGCATAAATAGGATTTTCTCTTGAAACCTTAGGTGCGCTTGCCGCTCGCTCGAGCGCTAAGATAACAACCATTTTTTTAAACGCGTTTTTTGAGCTCCGTATAAATTTTCTTCTTCCTTCAATTGCCCTACTTTTACTGAAACATTTTTGGAGTGTCTCCTCTTGCGAGAAATTCATTTTCTACTACTTTAATCTTACTCAAATTGAGAAAACTACAATTACATCATTGTGCTTCATGTGCTAACAGGTTTTCTCACCACCTTCTCTTTACCTATTCAATACTTCTACCATTTTACCTTCGTTGGGGAAGTTGGTATTTTGAAAAAGGGAATCCGATGGTGTTAACTACTTCAAGCGGTTCGAGAGAGAAAATTGACGTGAAGATCGGAAGGCGTCCGGTTCCGTTGCTGCAGGCAAATCCAAGGATTTTCTTGGTAGAGATCACAAGACGAGAATAGGTCAGTTAAATTAGCGCGTCTATACTACCTAATCTGTAAGTTGATTTTCATAGTGGATATCTTTTCTGGTCATTGAAAATTGACAATTGATTTCTCGATTTACTGTTCAAATTTAGAGTAGAATACATTTTACGTGTATTATATATTATATATTTTTCATTCCGTAAATTTATTGAGGAGTCAAAATATTATTATCATTAGGAATGATTTGTTCACTTCAATAGCTAACTCAGGTAAAAAAAAAAAAAGATTCAAATAAAAAAATAAATAATTTAAATAGGAGAAAATTAAAAACCTAAATGAGTGAATAAATAATTAAGGATGAACCCAAAATAAATAAGCTAATCAAAGTTGTACAGCTGTGCACCTAGCTCCAAGCCATGTGGGTGCTAGGTGCCCATCTGTGCAGCTGGCACTAGGCCATATGGGCACTAGGTATCCCACATGCAGCTAAAACTGCATGTAAGATGTTACTCGATGTCTAGTTTGCATTACCTCTAAATCGGGAAGGGAGTCCTTCTCTATTCAAAGAATAGATGAGGAAGACAGAAAAAAAAAAAAAAGGTCAAGTGAGGAGAAGGGAAGAGGAGCCAAAATAATGGAGATGGGAGCCCGATCAACCGATGTTGCCCAGCGCCAATGTCGTTTTTGACTGTCATCGTCGCCAACGTCAAAAGTCGTCACTACCTTGGATCGAGTATGTCACTGCCGCTAGATGGCACCCGCTGGCCCCAGCCACCACTTCGCCAACGAGCTCAAGCCCATTGCTGTCACTAGACTCACACCCTCGCTGCCGTCAAATACCTGTCTAAACTGTGGCAAAGCCAGGCCCGACCCATGTTTGTCATTGCCTTGCCTATCATCCAACTCTCTACTCCAGTCATGGCAGCACCTACACTACACCCATCCACCAACACCGGCAACCCACGCTCGACTCCTGTGACTGTCGAATAGGATCGCCTTGGTTGCCGGAGCCCATTCTAGGTCCACTGTCAAATCATCTAGCCGAATAGCATTGTGGTTAACAATTACTACAATGATCACATTGTAGTCACTATGTCAATATTGGCCACGGGAGGCCATTCAAGTTAAATCAGTCCAAACCTGAGAAGTGTATAAACCCAGCCTAAATTTGAAGTATGAATAGGTAGAGTACAAACCTAAGGCTCAAATAGGCCTATAACAAATAAAAATTCAAAATAGACCCAAAAAGGTAGATGATACAAACAATAATATCCTCCTATTTTTTAAAGGATCACATATCTTGTATATGTTGGATTTTGGTCACTTCTTTGTGGGTTCTAATAATAAACGAACAAATAATCACCGGAGGATCGTTCAAGATTTGTGCAAAAATTATGATATTTTCGCACGTGATGAGCGCTCGAGGGGAGTCCAAGCGCCAAATCTAGGGGCAACCAAGTGCCAATTCCAAGGGCGCTCACACCCAAAGGGCGCCTAAGTGCTGAAAACAGCGAAGCCTAGGCCTAAGGCGTGTTCGAGAGGCACTCGAGTATGATTTGCAATATAAAACACGTCAGACACATTTTAAAGTTATTTCAAAATTATTTCTCACACGAAGAGCGCCGTATAGAGAGAGAAGATAAAAGAGGAAGATATTCAACATTCGGTTGAAACCCGATTTGAGTTTTGTTCTTACCAAGGTTGAGTATGTTGTTTTAAAATAATTTATAAAGCGTAATTTCACTTGATTACTCTTATTTTTTATTATATTTTTCTTATGGGTGTGTTGAGAAAATTATAATCAATTATATTTCACTTGAAACTATAGTAAAGGGATTTTGGAATGAGTCCTTTATAATCGACACTTTTTATAGTGAATTTATTTAAAATTTGTCTCGTAATTTTTTCTTAGTTAAAAAAAAATTTCATATTAAAAATATTCTGTATTATTATATTTCTTATATTCATGAGTTTAATGGGTAACATTTGACGAAAGTTTAGGTTTTGTTCAACTACGTCGGGTCGTAGATATCCGCATCGAATCTTAACAGTATAGGCCTCATTCTTTTCACTAAATGCACCAGATCCAATAAATTATCTTCCTGATTATATAAGTATGTTTTTATTTATTTTATCTATTATTTAAAATATTTTATTAAATTAAGTATTGAAAGGATACCTCAAAAAAAACTTTTTAATACCCTTTTTATATCTTATTTTTATTTATGATATATATAAATTTAAGATTTTAAATCATATTTAAATATACATTGTTAAAAAATTTGAGTCGAACTAATTTTTTTATATCCGCATGAAATTTATATATCATTTTCAAAGATTCAAGTTGATTATTTAATCACCTCTAAAATAGTTTCCTATTCCATAGCCCTTTATGATGAAGACTCAAATGGGTTAATAAGACATGTAGAGCCCATACAGCTCATGTTGCCTGCCACAATGAGTGCAACTAGGGTCCCACATTTCTAATTTTTAATAAATTATATAACACATTATATTAAAAATATTATCTTATATTATCGTATCAAGTAATTGTTAACGGACATATCATGTATTTCAACAATAAAATAAATTTAACCTATTTTTTTTAAAAAAATAATTATTTATTTCGTATTGATTAAAAATTTACATAAAAATCCTTATATATATATATATATATATATATATATTATATTATATGATTTATTAATTGCAATTTTCAACTGGTGCAAGTAATGTTGGTTCCAGAATTTCCAATTTTGGGTGAAAAGGATGTTGACACATCAACAGCGTACGGCCACTCATATATTATTAAAATAAATATTTTTTGATAAGTGCAGTGTCACGTCCAATACGTGTTGTTTGTTTTGTCTTTTTTTTGGGGGGTTTTAAGAGACCTTTTCAAAAATGGGTAATAATATTTATGTTATTTATTTATAATTTATTTTTTACACGTAAATTTTATTAAATTTAAAAATATAATAAAATAAAATTAAATCTTATATATTGTGATGTAATTACATATAATTGGCATTTTAAGCATAAATATGTTGTTAATAATTTTAATATTCGATATTGAAAAGAGAGTTTGAGAATAAATTAAGGTAGAATAATAGATGCGCATTCAATTATTTAAAAGGGCTTCAATTATTAATGAGTTAACGAATTTTGACTAAAATTTTAAACAAAAGTAGATGATTTTTTTATATTCTCAAATAAATATATATCTTATCCGTATTTTTTGACATATTAGTATAGAATAATAGATTTTCTATGGTAGATAGTCAATTTTAAGACAAGAATCATTTTCCTTGTCTAATACAATTGATTTATTTTATAAGACATCATCGTAACGAAATGCTGTCTATTCGTTCAAATGTTTTTATATAGAATTGTTAATATATATGAATAAATAAGACATTATATTATAAAAAAATTAAAAAAAAAAGATTAAAAAGTATCCTCCTAAAAATATTCTTTTTTAAAATATTTATCTTGAATGATTTTTGATAATCAAATATTAACGTATGTCCCTTCAAAAATGTTATGTGCAAGTCCTTTCTTGTACCTTAATGCAGAAAAAAAACACAATCTAACTCACTGACAAACCGAAAACAAAGCCCCCCCCATCAAAACCCAAAAGGCCGACAACTCTGATAAATCAACATTTAAGTAATAATCATTGAGTCGTTACCTCGTATTAGGTTATTTTTCAAAAAAAAAAAATCTCAGATTATCCTTATAGTTTTGTCTCCATTAAAGGAGAATGGCGGGTGGTAACAATAAGTATTCTAATCCCTCCAGATAAAATAAACGATAGTAATAAATATTAGTCTAAATTGAAAGTAAATATAAGATATTGTGTTCCATCTGATCTTAATCCCATCTAATAGCTATGGGCAAACTACCATAGGGTTGGGTATACTTGACCGTTATCTAAATAATTCTCTAGATCTTCTAAGTAACAAAATATTAGAAAAGTATGCACTGCACTGATTTTTCAGTAACCCTATAAAAATCAGCAAGAAGGAAGATGAAGAAATCTTAAGCTATTAATAAGTCAAAGGATGAAAGTTTAAAAGGGTTGAAACTTAAGTCCCTAGACTAAGAAAGCCTGATTGACTTTTAGGCCAATCGACTGGAATATTCTTCAAGCTGAACAAATCGAGAATTTGCCGCTAACCGTTAGATCTGATCTAATGGGGTCGCATGAACCAGAGCTTGAATCATATGTTGGCCACGATCTAATGAAGGTTTCAACTCTAAGAACTGTTTAACGTGATTATCTCTAATTACTATCCCATTTAACAGTCTATATCATTATGTCTGCTGAATGTCCGCACCAAAGATAATACAATCTAAAAAAGTAACAATACAATTCTCAATTGGTATCCCATGATTTCACACTGTAGATGAAAATTAATAATTATGAGCTCAGATTTAGTTGGGTTGAAGAAAAGCCATGTTAGTTTTATGTATTTTTTGAAAATGTTAAAATAAATTAATTGCAAGAAATTTAAATTTGAAATATTCAATATCAAGGAAGATCTCCAATTTCATTAATTTTGCATATACTATTGAAAGCTAATTTTATATAGGTAGGTAATGAATAATGTATCCACCAAGAATATTAGGTGGGGCTGGTTAGTATTTTTATTAGGTTATATGTCAATTCATGCATACAGTACATATAAGGTTATGTTAATATCATTAATCAACAAATCATAGACCATAGGTTCATGATTAATTAATATTAGTTGACTTATAAAATTTTTTTCCCATCCATATATATTAAAAATATGTTGTATTGTTGAGTAAATAACCTAATCTTTAATTTACAATGTTATTACAGTTAATAATTGATTATAAATTTTTAGAATTTACTCACTTTCTTATAAATATTACATCCATTGTACATTTTGTTTTTTAATTCTAGTATTGATAGGGTTATTTGCTTGAGGTTTTGCTAGAGTAAAACATTTTAGGGCAATTTTACAAGATAGCTTAAGAAAAGGGCTTGTGCGGGCAATTTCAATAAATATTTCAATGACTTCCCGCAGATGAACAGCATGATGATCACTTGAATTGTGGCCCATACAGATATAAATATGATATTATGATTTTAGGATTGATTAAAAAATATCATTTCTGATGGGTTTGGTGGTCTGTGGGCTAATCTAAAATTCAGCCTGCATGAGAAAGAAGTGTTGGGGTTCAAACAATCCAAATTCACTTAATCCGATGCAATGGAAAAATTCGAACCCCCCGTCAGTCGACAATTACCAATTTAGTTGGTATAAGAAACAAAAGATATGTACAATATTTTTTAATGTGAAAACCCTTCACAAATCAAAATAAAAAATCACTGGACAAACTTCGAATAAGGCTTCCACTATGTAAAATCAGTTACAAAAACTCCAAGACAGAGTATTCGCTACACACTTGAAAACAGAACAAGAAAAATAATTTCAGAGTAAGGAAACTCTTCTTTACTCTTATTTCTCTATTTTTTTCTCTCTTTTCTCTCACTAGTGATACACTTTACTCACTTATTTTACAAGTGTGATAAAACGATAAACTCTGTTTCATCCCTGCACATATGTGACTTGGTGCCCAGTGCCCCTCGGTGCCTAGCACCTACTTCTTGGTGTCTCACACATATTTTAGTAATTTCTCACACAGCTCTTCTAAAGCTTCGGTGAACCTTTATAATGGACCCAACTCTACCAAATCCGATTTGGTCAATTGGCTATCTTGCAGATGATCTGTCACGCCGTCCTTGTCATTTTTGTGCCTTTACTAGTTCCTGAGCTCTCTGCACTGTTTAGAAAGTGTGTACTGCAAGTCAACTACCTATTTTGAAAAGACCTGCCATCAACTCAGCTGTACAGACTCAGCCGGTTAACCTCTTGTTGACCGGCAGGCCGTCCTCTTGTAGCCATTCCAGCATAAGCAGTCTTTTCAACAACCTGCCAATTTGGCCACCCGGCCTTCTCAGCCGGTCAACATCGCGTTTATCAGATCTTCTCTCAGTCGATCAACACCCCATTAACCAGATCTTCTCTCAGTCGGTCAACATCCCATTGATCGGATTTTTCTCTAATATTTTCCTTCTCCGGCAAATGGACTCCTCCGAGATCAGCCTTCTCCAGCAAACGGTCTCCTCCGAGATTAGCCTTCTCCGGCAAACAGTCTCCTCCGATATTTGTCTTCTCTAACAAATGGACTTCTTGGTCTTTGTTGTAACCAGTTTACAACACTCCGAATATTACACAAAACCTATTTGATTATCTGATGACGTTTTCATTTGTTGAGTCACCTATAAGGGAATGACCAACCCCAACAAACTTTCCTTCACAACTTTGTGGAAAAAACCTCGCCTTTTTCTGGCAACAGTCATCGCCTACCTTCCACAGCTTCCCCTCAACTGAGATCCCGACGTTGACTTCTATAAGTCTGAATGATACATTCTTCCACTCCACTGAACCTGGAGTAGTCCAACTCCCCTTCAGCTTCTTTCCCGCAGTCAAATCATTCACCATTGCATTCCGCCTTTACCACCTCAACTCCGTCGTTGGCCCTACTGACTCCGCCGTTGGCTCTGTTAGCTCCGCCTTGACCCTGCTGAAAGTCCGTTGTGCTTTTACCATTTCTTCACTTACCACACTTAATGGCAAGCTCCTTGACGATGACACCATCAAGCCTGGCACTCTAATACCACTTGTTGGTATTAGAAGAGGGTTTGATGCAATTAGGCTCTAATATCACTTATTGGGATTCAAACAATTCGGATTCACCTAATCTGGTGTAACAAGAAAACTCAAACCCCCTGTCAGTTGACAATTACTAATTTAGTGGGCACAAGTAACAAAAGAGATGCACATTATTTTTTTAACGTGAAAACTCTTCACAAACTGAAGGAAAAAATCATTGGACAAATTTCGAACAATGCTTTCACTATGTAAAACTGATTATAAAAATTTTAAGACAGTGTATCCGCTACACACTCGATAACAGAATAAGAAAGACAACTCCATAGTAAAAAAACTCTCCTTCTCTCTTATCTTTCTATTTTTTTTCTCCCATTTCTCTCACTGTTGGTGCACTCTACTAACTGATTTTTTAAGTGTGGTGAAACGGTAAACTCCGTTTTACCCCCGCACACATGCGGCTTGGCGCCCGTGCCTCCTTGGTACCTAGCACCCACTTCTTGGTGTCTCACACACACCTTGGTGATTTCTCACATAACTCTTCTGAAGCTCCTGGTACGTTTTTATAATAACCCGACTCCACCAAATCTCATCTACTTAATTGGCTATCTTACAGATGATCTGTCACGCCGTCATTGTCATTTCTGCGCCTTCAACAGGTTTTGAGCTCTCTACAGGCGGCGCATACTCTGCACTATTCAGAAAACGTGCCCTACAAGTCAACTGCCTACTCTAAAAAAGACTTCCACCAACTCTGCTGCACATACTCAGCGGACAACTTTTCGTTGACCTGCATGCCATCCTCTTGTAGCCATTCCAACGTAAGCAGTCTTTTCAGCAACCCGTCAATTTTGCCACTTGACCTTTCTCATCCAGTCAACATCTTGTTGACCATATCTTCTCTCAACCGGTCAACATCTTATTAATCGTATCTTCTCTTAGCCAGTCAACACCCCGCTGACCGGATCTTTTCTTAGTCGGTTAACACCCCACTGACCGAATTCTTCTTTGAGATTTGCCTTCTCCGATAAATGGACTCTTCCGAGATTTGTCTTCTCCGACAAACGGTCTCCTCCGAGATTTGTCTTTTCCGACAAATGGACTTCTTAGCCATTGCTACAGCTTGTTTACAATACTCCGAATATTATACAAAACTTGTGTGATTCTCCGATAACGCTTTCGTTTGTTGAGTCACTCACAAAAGAGTAACCGACCCCAACAAGAAGAGCTCAAGAAGTAGCAACCCAGTGAGAGCTCCTCCAAACTCAGAAGCCAGAAAGTGTGGTAGAAGGTCCAAACAATTTGACCCTAAACAGTCCAACAGTATACGGGCTATAAGAGTTAATCAATGGCTCAGCTCAGCCCACTCCAACTCAACAGACAAATCCAAACGGCCGCTATTACCATGTGGTCCCTTACGATTGTAGGAATAGAAAAAGTATATGGAAGCCGCCAATTTATTGCTCTGAGGATTATAGTGGTGTAGAGTGTTAGAGATGGAAGCACGATAGCAGCTCCCTCAAAGATATAGAGTCGTAGTGCCTGAAACCCACCACCGTAGACCTGTGGTGTCAATCACTCACAGTTGCAAAGCCATGAGAACCAAGGATGACTAAGCTGCTTTCACTCTATATATACATCCCTTCCTTCCCAAGAAATGGATCGGTCAATTCATCAGTCTAAAATTTGAACATTTAGGCATCCTGAGTGTGACTCTTTCTCTCGCACTCTTTCTCTCACATGAAACCACTCTCTTTTGGGTGCAATCTTCTCTAGAGGCAACTCTTTCACGAGTGTAGCTCTTGCTCCTAGGAAACCACTCTCCCACGAGTGTGATTATCACGCAGAAAGCCACTCACTCATCGAGTAAATCCGCAAAGCCCAATCCTTTATATTACACTCAAACCCCGAACACCCTTGCATTTACACATTTCTTCTCTTATCCTCCTATCTTTTTCGACCATATAGAAAGATTACTGCATTGAGTATCAAAGGACATATCGAAGAATAAGTTTCGCCATCTTTTAATTTCTTATTTTTTAGTTGCGGAGTACAGGATCCATATTTAAAGAAACAAAGATTGGACCCGCTCTCAATTGGACATTCGAGTTAAGCTGTTCCCTAATTTATTCAATAATTCAGATCTAAGAGCGCATCAATTTCAACCCCCATAATCGCCGGCATAGAGAGAAAATATAGTGAAAGAGAGAGAAAAAAGAAGATGGACTATTTGCCGGCCACTTAGCGTTTGAATTATGGTTTCCTTTTTACCAATATTAGATATGTTACTCTATCTCCTATTATATAACGTTTTATAGGTTGTTTTCATTCCTCTTAATTTAACATTTATTTATTTCTCGAGTCTTTCACCTGTAGGGATTGTATAAGCAATATTTTATAGTTATTAGTAACTGGACATCACACAATAAGGATAATGTGAACAAGTTAACTTGAAGATAGCCACCGATAACCGAATCTCATACTAGTACACTGTTGAACCAAGATATTAGAAGTTATTTGTACTAGATCTCATATAGAGTGAATATATTTTTGTACATAAGATCCGTGACTTTTTTTTTTTTTTTAGTTAAGAAGAATTTTTCAAATGAAAAATACTTGTTATTATGTTTATATTTGTAGTTCTATGCTATTATTGGTTCTTTAACAATTCAAACAATGGATATAGTAAACTCAATTCTAATTATAGAATTTTTCTCAGTGGTAAAATTTAGCATACTGTCTGGCATAAACAACTTTCTTACTGAATATTACGGTAAACTTATAATATGTTGGTATGGCTTTTGACCCAACCCTTTTTGGATACCAAATCAAGGCTTTTGGCCACACACGCACACAATGAAAAAGATAAAAAATGGTTACGGTCGAGGTTTTTTATTTTTTAATTATCTATTTTAATATCTAAGTTAATATTTTACAAAAAGTAAAGTAATAAAATGATAATTATGGACTGCATTATATATTCTAGAAAAGTATTCCAAATATAACTTTTTTTTTAGAATAGTCACTCCAATATAATCGATATTTTATGAAAAGTAAAACAATAGGATGCTAATTGTGGACCATAATAATGAAGAGAATTATCCAAAGTATAACTTATTGGGTTTTAAATATTAATTAATAGTGCTAGTTTCACTAAGTTTAGAGAGAACATTGAAATCTTACTCTTGGCATGTTTATTTTTCTCTAAACAATTATACTCTTTGGACTATTTTTTAGTTACTGCAGAGAATCGAGGGGGCTTTGCCTCATTCTTAAGGTCATTAAATATAAATTCAACTATACATATATATTTTTATTTTATTTTAAAAAAAGTATTAAATTTTTTTAAAAATAAAATATATAGTTTATTAAATTTATATTAAATGCTCTCAGACACTGAAAAAAAAAAAAAAAAAAGAGTTACACCTCAGCCCAAAGTCTTACTGCTAAGGGTAAAAGGTCCTGCCCTACTTGATAGGCATTCAAGTGCATGAGTAACTTATAGTGATGTAAGTTGTCTTAATATTGCAAGTTGGTGGAACGAGGAATCCTGTTTCGTAGGGTAGGATTTTGCCCCATTTTTAGAATTTTTTGTTTTGATTTTGAATTTGACAAAATGTCGACCAAAAGAAAATTATTATTTTTGGGACGAAAATTCTGCTCCGCGGAATATGATCCCCCAATTCCAAGTTGGTGGCCTTTGAACCTATTAGGGTAAAGTTAGTTAAGATTATTCCATATGATATATTATATATTTGGTAATTTATAAAATAATTAAAGATTATTATGATATATAATTTTATTATATTTTATTTAAAAAATTATTTTATGATCATGATCTTAATTTTAAAAATTATATTTTATAATTAAAGGCTCTTATCTTTTTTTTTCTCTTATAAATAATAAAATTATGTATCATTTGTCAATGATAGCAAGTGATATATATATATGTATTATGAGGGGCAATTTTCATGTTGAAATTTGAAGACAGTTTTATTAATTTTTCATTTAGAATTCTAAGTTTTAAGTGGCCCTTCACAAAATTACATAAATAGACTTAAGTATTATCAAATAAAAAAGATAAGGATAAAGAAACTAAATCAACTCTTTTTCATTCAAAAAAATATTAAATATAAATTCAAATATATCTTTAATATTTAATTTTATAATATATAATAATATGATAATAGAATAATTTCAAGTATAAAGAAAATCTCATAAAATGTTACAAAATCCGTATGGCTAAATGAATTCGAATAGATCTATTTTTATAGAAATATGGAAGCTTCTTTTTTATATATTGATTATTTAGTTTTAATAGAATATTATTATTTAATTATTTTAAAAAATTAAAAATTAATTAAAATTAATTATTATAAAATAATTAGATTATGATTATTTTAAATATATATATAATTTGTTTTAGACAAAGTTCTAAAAACATTTCGGGCACTGTAGATTTGACTAGGCGTGCCTCTGTCTAATTGAGAAGCGGTTGCGTGTTGAGAGTAGATCTTGCCTATAAGTTTGACTTGCTTTAATACGTTAATTTCAGAGTCTTTAGCATTTATATAATATTTTTATAATTTGTATATAGTTTTTTTATATTTAAAAAAATTACAAAATTTAAAGTGACATATTCTCTCTACTTAATATATAAGAAATATGTATAAATTATAAAAAAATATTATTTTTTTATTTTTATTTATCCGTACTTTTCATTAGTCGTGCCACAGGTAAAATATTTAGTATCATTATTAAAAGTTTATAGGGGTATCATTTTGGTCTTATCTGGGTCATTTTATTAGGGTATGGATCCACTTTTGAGTTAGATTGGATCCAATAAGTTCCTTTCGATGCCATTAAAATGTTACGGTTGTCTGATAATTACATATGTTATGCATTTATATTCATTTCTTGATATGGTTAGGCATTTGATGATTTTTTTCACATTTATTTATGGGTGTGTTTGCATGAAATAAAATATAAAAGTAATAAAAAAATAAAAAAAACAACAAAAATATCAAACCGAGTAGATTATATATATACACATTTTAATCGATTTAGTAAAATATTATTTGCGAATATAATTCATTTTAAATTATTTTTATCATATTATTTTAATTTTTTATGTGTATATTTATTTTTTAAAACTATAATTAGCTCTCACTTTTTTATAACTGTTTTATTTGGCTAATATTTTAAACATTTGAATTACATTATATCATTTCTAACCTTATTTCTACATAGTTGTCCAAAATAATCTTATTTTTGTAAGTGTAACTTATAGACATTTATAAGTAATACAATTTATGAAATTACATATGCTAATGTTAAAAATAAAAATCCAAAAAAGTAAAAAAAAACACACACACACACATATATATTCTTCTATTATAATATATGTTATTTTATTATTTTATAGTAGATAAATATTTATAAATTTTTTAAATATTTTTAAATAATATGATATTTTATAACTTATTTATTTTTATAAAAATAAGGAAATAATGGTATATTAGAATGAGTGGTTATTGAATGTTATAAAAATAATCATGTAGCATTTTGTAACAAATACGTGCTAAAAGTGGGCCCGCCAATGAATATGGCAGGACAGTCGTACAGATGTACGGCTGGGATATAGAATAATTCACGTGAAGAAAGGGCGAGGGACACGGATGGGATTGGAGGAAAAGAATGGACAAAAGGGGGAAGTCGAGGATTGAAGACCATTACGAAAGGAGGGGAAGCGACCACGTCGCCCAGATGCTACAAGACCTGGTACCTCTGGCGGGTGGGAAACGAGGAGTAAGCGGCGGCGGCCGCGGCGGCGCGGGGAAGGGGGGGGGTGTTAAATCTGGAAATACGGACATGTTTATAATTTGCGGTAGGTGAATTATTTTCGATAAAAAATTAACAAATAAAATTTAAAATTAAAAAAGTATCTATTTTTTATTAAATATTTATTTATTATTAATATTATAAAAAAGATTTATAAAAATATCATATGTAATTTTTATATTTTTTATTAAATAAAAATTTAATGATAAAAATTAAAAGATATAGTAAATATGTCTCATTTGAATAATGGACCATTTCTTCATAAATTGGAACATTTATTTCAACGGTAGTAGTTATGGTACGGAGAAATAATTCCATGGTGATTATAATATCAGTTTTGTTTTAAATTTGTAATTAATTTTAAAAAAATTTTTATAAGCTTTTTCAAAATTAATTTGAAATTGTCTTTTGTATTCCTCTTTTTTAATAGTAATCTTTTTCTCCCTTGTCTAATTTTTTATTTCAGATTTTATCATATAAAATCTAATTTTTATTATTTGACCTTCTTTGTTGTTCCTAATCACTTGAATTACTAAAATAAATGTAACATTCTCATTAGTATATACAGGTGAGGTGTTTCATTCCCCTTTAGGAGTACTTTTTGATATAAAAACTGTGTAAATAAAGGTCTATTCGGTTTTACAAAATTAAAAAAAATATATTTTTATTATGTCAACTTGATTGATATGATAATTTGATTTAATTTGATAAGAATTTAAATTATAAGATAAATTTAATTATAAATTATCCTTAATTTTATATCAAATCAATTTATATTTACCCAGACATACTATATTTCATCAAAGAAGAATAAATCATCATGATAATGCAAAACCTAACAACCTTTCTCATCAATATTTCTAAATAAAAAATAGGAAAAAAATTTAAAATGTTATTTCAAATTGATACGTCTTAGATCCGAATTACTGATAGATTAAGGTGTCATTTAATTTTTGGGTTAAATTAAAACAAATTCGATTTCTATATTTCTCGACCTGAATCCTACATACTACAACTCAAAAATAAGAAGTCAAAAAATTAGTGAAACTCACTCTATAATTTATCTTTCAACTCTTAAATGAATAGTTTTTTATAGGACATGAAAAATGCGAAAATAAAAGTATGCAATGTGACGATATAAAGAATGGGTTTTTTTGAATTTGACTTGGAGGTTACACTTGACGTGGAGCAACTCTAATAGTGGTACACTTGTGGGGAGCGACTTTGATGATGTGGAGGAAAAAGTTGTGAATGGATTCTCATGAGGTTTTGCGGGCACAGTGTGGACTTTTGAGAGCTTTTATGAAAGCAATGTTTGAGAGCTGTCCTTAACATTGATGTAGGCAATGATGTGAGCCTTGAAGTGAGGGTGCTCTTGGAGCCAGTTTTAAGGATTTTTTCATAACTCCTATGCCAGCTCAACCTTATTGGGACGATAAGATTGACTAACAGCTACCCTGCATAGATCTGGTGAGTTGGCATGAAGATTGCGAGTGTCGTTTATGACAACCATAATTAGTTGAAAGGGAATTCCTTCATTCATTGGGATATGCAACACGCAACAAATATTGGGTTTACCATTGCAGGAGATACGCTGAATTGAGAGTTACTTTTTCTTAAGAGATCGTGATCTGAGGTAATATTCGGGGTTTTGATTAGCTAAGACAGGTAATATTTAATGCGCAGGATGGTATTGTGGGCCGCCCGAATTAGGCCGCAGACTACTTGAGTCGTTGCTGGTCGGCTGAAACATAGCTCTTGGTCAATAGAAGTGTTAACTGTCATCTGGGCCAATAAATCAGACATCTTCTAGGTCAACTGTATTTTGCACTGGTTCATTTCTACTATCTCCATTACATACCATCTATTATTCCCTTTCCCAATGAAGTATTAACAAATAAGCAAAAAATCGAGTTATTAATTAAACAGCGCTTAGTGGACTCTTCCTGAACCCAACAATTAATTTTCAGTTTTTGCAAATTAATATGAAATTGATACTACTGGTAAAAACTATAAATTATAAAAATTAAAAATAAATATTTATTTTTTATTTTTTGTTAAAATGCATATATAAGTATAATTTAAATTAAACTTAAATAAAAAAATCTTTAAACAATTAAGAATAATTTTAATATTTTCAAACGGCCAACTACTTTTTTTTTATTTATAGGACTAATTATTTATATAAAAGTCAAAAATGAGATTTGGACCGTGTCAAATATTTACGTGTAAACATTAAATAATACACCTAAGTTGGCAAGTGGGATCGCTCAATTATTATGACAATATAATATATTATTGAATATATATTTAATAATTTTTTAAATTGTATAGGATATTAATATATTTACGCTGTACTGTTTTGTGGGGGAGGGAAACATTAGCGAGTATCCACGTGGCGAGAGTTCATTGGGTAGGGTTCATCGAGGTTGATTACGGTGCTGTGGGCAAAGAAAGTGACGTGGCTCGGCGACCGGGTGTAGCCGGTAGCGGGGACGGAGGGTTATGGGGGGTGTCGGTTAACGGTTGTTCGTTGGACTGCGAAATTTGCCGTAATAGGAAATGTCCAATGCTTTATCAATCAATCGACGTTTCTCACCGCTTCAGAAACAGAGAGAGAGAGAGAGAGAGAGAGGGCGACTGTCGGCATCTATTTGCTTTTTGTTTTTTTTTTAGGTTTGGTTATTAAAGATTGATTAGGGACTTCTAAGCCACGCATCCCTAGCCCTTGGATCCTCGATCCAAGGGTTTACATTTACTTTTTATAAAAAAATAGAAATATAATAATAATGACTTTTTTGCTTGGTTTTTTTATTATGTGAATATTTTAATATTTAGTAAATTAAAAAAAAAAAAAGATGTTGGGTTATTAGGGATTTAGGGTTCTTTAATAAAAAATTATGACTTTTCAAATGATAATAATTTATTTTTATTGGAGGATTATTATTTTAATTTTTTAATTTTTATTACTTTTTATTTTAAGTTACAATTATTTAGATATTGTTTAATTTTAAATAAATAATTATAATTTAAATAAAAATATATAATTTTTTAATTTTAAGCATAATTATATGGCCCGGTGGCCTATCTTTTCATTTATTTATTAGGTAGCCAGTCCACTTGGTTAAGATTTTATCCTTTGCCAATTTGTTTTGCTTTTTTGCCCCCATATTAAATTAAAATGAGCGTGTAGCATTTTATGCACTAACTACTACTTTTTCAAAAAATATTTTTATAAATAATCAATTGATATTTTATTAAATAATTTAAAATTACATGTTATTACATCTATTAATTTATTATACTATGAGTTTGTTAATATAAATAAATGAGACATAACTCAATTAAAAATATCTTAAAAATACTTAAATAAAATTTCCTACAATTATTTAGATTCACTTTAATTAAAAAGAAATCAATACCTCCTTTCCCTTAAATAATTTGGCCACTAACTTTGCTTTCAAGTTACCTTTGCTCCATCCTACTTATATTCACCTAAGATAGGCTATATTATTATACGACTTGAAACAAAACTTGTACATCACATCAGTAAATAAAAAAATAATATTATATTTAAATACTATAGTAATTAATAAAAGTTATATAATTATTTTAGCATTGCATGCTCCTAATCAGTTATTAATATGTAGCTATATATATGATGGGTACGCCTCCAACAGGCTGGCCCAAGGAATGGTCAACGGAGGCCCACTCAGACGGTCAACGGCCTTACGGCCCACTAAAGGGGCAGCCCAAAACGAGGAGGTTCAAAACGGTCAACGCCGGCGCTGACTGCTCGGGCGCCAACTCCTTCGCAGACGGTCAACGCCAAAGACACCGCCAAGACTTCGCTTTTTGGGCCTCAAGAAACGCCCTCACAGAATGGCCGCTCACTCAAGCCCACATACCCACCAAATGCTCCGCCAAACTGCAGCAAAGATGGCAGTGCGGACAACGCGGACGGCCAACGAAGACGTTGACGCCGCCGCTTTTCCCGCCAAGCCCAGAAGCACATTTCTACGAGAATGGGCCCATTACGCCCGGCCCATCACCCAACAAGCCAACTACAGCCTCTCCAAAATATCTTCCACGCCCCTTGCCCGCCAAGATACAAGAATCTACCGGGCAACGGAAAGGAAGGTGGTAAACTTGGAAAGTCGGCCACGCGCACAAGGAAACAATCATTCCTTCAGGGAAATTGGCATCCGCCTCGGAAGGCAAGCCAATCGCAGGAGCGCCTTCCAAAGGAGGGGGATCCCTCCTCACTTGGCCATAAAAGAAACCCTAGAGGCTTCTCCAGCTAAGGCCGAAAAACACGCAAAAAGGCATACGAAAAACCCTACTAAAAACCACTAAGTGTTCCGACAAGGCTCTAACGATGCACTCTCTTCAGACACCCAACGCAACCAACCTCAAGGCAACAAAGCGAGCCCTCACTGACGCTTCTCGCCTTCCCACCGTCCCCGATACAAGAAAGACCTCACGCCTCTCAGACGGACTTCACACTCACCAATCGTCTTCGCTCTTTCTTCTTCTTTTTCTTTATATTTGAGAGACCGACATCGACTCGAAGGCCGGAGTGTTTTCGGTGGGTCAACCTCCCGCCGTTAACGCCGACCTCTTGTTCGCTTTAGTGGTGTGCAGTGGTTCGCACTCGCAGAACGAGCCGGATCCATTTATTCAGAGAATCCGAACCGCTCGTCGGATCCGTGCACGCATCATTGGCGCCGCCTCGTGGGAAAACGCTAACAAAAAGCCTACCACTAGAAATTTCGCAACAAGCTCTTCGTCACCGCTTGCTTTACAATGGTGAACACAAGAGCGCAAGCCGCCGATCCCGCCAGAGACGCCATAGCTCCCGACTGTGGCCATGCCGCTGACGCCCCGGTCAACGGCCACAAAGCGGGACTCCCCGCCTTACTTCCAACCGGCCGGTGGAAGAGATGAGAACCAACAACCGCCCGCTCAGCTCTCTCGCGCCGTAAAGAGCCACCGCAAGCAGCGGCTCCACCACAGCCATTCTCGCTCCCGCCACCATAAGGGGTGGCAGAAGAAAGAAGGTGCCTACAAAAAGGCCCCGTAAGCCCTGAGGCAATCCGGCGCCGCGCCCTCCCGCGCACTGCCAAAACAGGCCAGAACGCTCCGGGAGCACGTCCCCGAGAGAAAGCCCAGAACGAAGAAATCCCCGATACTCTCGGGCAGAGAACCGCCACACCGCACCGGGAGCAAGCCTCCCGAGCGCTAGGTCCATCGGAGGCGCAGCAGAGGGCCGCCGAACCTCCAGTGGATGTGACGGAGCCGAGAGATTATCTCAACTCCAAGAGATCGTGTAACGCCACTCGCGCCGATCCGCGAGTAGAACAGATCTCTGGGAACCGCGTGTTCTGTAATGACGAAGCAGTGCCATCGATCCGGGACAGATCTCCCTTTACGGCGGAGATCTTGGGTCGTCCGGTCCCCGCAAAGTTCAAGATGCCTTCCTCGACTCATACGATGGGAGCAAAGTGATCCAGCCGACCACCCGGATCACTTCCGCACCCATCCGAGTCCGCAAGGGTTGGAAGACTCTTCCATGTGCCGTTTTCCACTCATCTCAAGGGGGATGCCCGGATTTGGTTTCACCGCCCCTTCGTGCACCATCGGCAGCTCGTGAGCTCACGGATCTCTTCCCGGCTCAAGATGCATCGAGCCGACGGAAGAGAAGCAGCTGTGGCATCTCTCCCACATAAAACAAGTCGGAGAGAACCCACGGCGCTTCCCGGATCGCTTCGTGGCGGAGGCCGAAGGATCCCCAGATCACCGAGGAGATGAAGTGGCGCTTCATCTCTAAGACTTACACATGGTGACTTCTTCAAGCACCTAGCCCACAAAAACCCACAAACATTCCGCGAGGGCTAATCCATCACTGTGGCCTACGCGTCGCTGAAGAGGCCAACGAGGCAAAACGCCCTTGAGCAAAGCGGATCAGCCTCGGCCTTTCCTCGTAGAAGGAAGAGGAAATTCATGGGCGGTGGAACACTCCCGCAAGAAGCGCCACAGACCGGGCCCTCTCAACCCAGGATTACGGGCCCACCACATTCACGCCCGACGGACTCGCGCACCAACGCTCGATGCGCAGATCCGCGGAGAGAAAATTCCTAAAGTGGCCCAAAACGTCAAAAGGACTCAGAAACTACCTGGGCATCATGATTATCACGCTCCGCGGCCACTCAATCAAGATTGTAAGACTCTGCAGAGAGAAATCGAGGAGCTGGTCCGCCGGGGACACCTCAACAGTTCGCCAAGGGCCCCGGGGCGTAACTCGGGGCGGCAGCAGAGGCGAGGAGCCTTCTCCGCCGCCGAAACAGATTTGCGGCAGGGGTAGTTAACATGATCTCCACCCGACCCGCCAAAATCCTCGCGATGACAAGGAGCAAGCAGATCGGGAGGAAGAAGCGCCGCGTAGTAGACAACACCATCAGCCTTCAGCCGAGTGTGACTCGAACCATGTAATCTCGCCCCATGCCGATCCCCTGTAATCTAGCCTGCTTCGGATGGGAGTATGGACTACCAAATTAAAAACGAGTCTTTATCGATAATGGAAGTTCAAAGGATTTGCTTTACTTGGATGCATTCTTTAAGTTAGGCTTAAAAAGAATCAACTAAAACCGCCAAGGACCTTTATACGGCCTTGATAACGAACTGCCCGTACAAGGAACAATCCAACTAGAGGTGACCCTAGGCACTTACCCAAGAACAAAGAAGTCGAACTTTGACTTTCTCTCGTCGTCGATCCGCCTCGCTTTATAACGCAATACTAGGCAGGCCATGCCTAACGGCGTTTTGGGGGCGCTTACATCGATACCGCACCTTAAAATGAAGTTCCCGACACCTTACGGTGTTGGTGAAGCTCTAGGCGATCGTGTCACCGGGCGGACATTTACATGGCCTGCATTGCCCCGAGCGGCAATACCAAACTGGCTGAGAGCTCGACCATCGGACGAGGCTACCCTCCAACAGCGCAGCCCTGAAGCCACGGATCTAATCCCACTTGACCCGGGAGAACCGGATAAGTGTGTGCAGATTGGCGGCTCACTGGGCAGGCTACCGCGTGATTTAATCGATCATTTTTCTCGCGGGCAAACGCAGACCTTTTTTGCTTTGACACGGGCCGATATGCCGGGATCTCAGCTGGAGACAATGGTCCACAAGTCGGGCCTTGATCTCGATCAAAACCGTCGCAGCGGAGAAACCACTCCGCCGAAAAAACTTATCGCCATCCGAGAGGAGGTGAAAAAGCCGCCGACGCAGGTTCATTAGAGAAGTCCAATACCCTTGACCGGCTCTCTAATGTGGTACTCGTAAAGAAAATAACGGAAGTGGAGGATGTGCGCCGACTTCACCGACGCCAACAAGGCTTGTCCCAAGGACAGCCTTTCCTTGCCCCGAATAGACTGGCTGGTTGACTCCACGGCAGATATGAGCCGCTAAGCTTCATGGACGCCTATTCGGGTTACAACCAGATTCGGGATGAGTCCCGAAGACGAGGAGCATACCTCGCTCATGACGGATCGTGGCACCCATGCACAGTGGTGATGCCTTTTGGCCTTAAGAATGCCGGAGCAACTTACCGGCTGGTCAACAAGATGTTCGAGAACCAAATCGGCCGTAACATGGAGGTCTACGCCGACGACATGCTCGTTAAGAGTAGGGTCATCGCGACCACATTCACGACTGAAAGAATCGCTCAAGTGCTCCGAGACACCGCATGAAGCTTAATCCCGCTAAATGTCTTCGAGTAGCTTCCGAAGTTTCGGCTTCATCGTTTCCCAATGGGAATCGAGGCAAACCCCGAAAAAATTAAAGCACTTGCCGATATGACACCACCGCGGAGCGTGAAAGATGTTCAAAGGCTCACGGGCGGCCGGGCGGCTTTGTCCCGCTTCCTCGCGAAATCGGGCGACAAGTACCACCCTTTTTCAAGGCTTTACGCGAACAAAATCCAACGGATTCCAAAGTGGACGGCGGAGTGCCAAGTCGCCAAGAATTGAAGCAAGACATGGCCGGGCCACCGCCGGGCCGTTGGTGTCACCGGTTGGCGGAGAGGTATTATACCTCTACTTAGCGGTGTCTGAGACATCGCTCGCCTCTGCCTTGTGCGACAGACTCGGACGCACAGCGTCGGTCTACTACGTAAGTAAAATGTTGACCGCCCGAAAACCCGATACTCACGCAAGGAAAAGTGGCCTCATAACGATATATTCTCGCACGAAGGCTAAGGCCGATTTCCGTGCCCATCGAATAGTGGTCCTTACCGATCAATCGTTGAAAACCATCCTCCGTAAAACCCGATGTTTCAGAAGATTGGTCAAATGGGCCATCAATTGGGCGAGTTCGACATCGAGTTCCCACCCCGTGCCCCGCCATAAAGGCACAAAGGCCGGCTGACTTCCTTGTCGAGACCACGACCCCGGCTCTCGATGAACAGCCCAGCAGAGGATGAAGAACAACAGCTCGTAGGAATCCCTGAATCGGGTACTCCACGAGACGGATCGCCTATGGACGCGGGCAGCGGGCGCGGAGTTGTTCCGCAACTCCCGACGGGTTTGAGATAAAATACTCACTCAAACTCGACTTTCCAAAGAACTAACAATGTCTGAGTACGAAGCCCCGTTGGCCGGCTTGAGATTAGCCGGGAGTGCTCCGCCGTAAAGTCGGGCGGTTTATGACGACTCCGAGCTCATCACAACCTGATTAACGGTGGCTTTGAGCAAACAACCCGCTCTTGGCCAAGTACTTGGCTAAGGCAAGAGAAATGATTCGAGGTTTTGAAAGACTAAACCTTATTCACATCCCGCGCATCGAAAATCGGGAAGGCGGACCAGCCGGCCAAGGCACGCCGCCGAAAACCTGCAACAAGACTCGAGGGACATGCGGGGTCCTCAGGCGCTCCCCAAAGATTGAAAAGGTGAGGCAATGCAGATTTCCGACAAGGAAAATCGATGACACCTTACCTCGATTATTTCATGGACGGGCCACTTCCAGAGGACGCCGAAAAGCCAACGGTCAAAAAGACAGCCGGGTGGTATATCAGAGTCATGCGGACGGTCAGAGACGCTGTGGGTACTAACTCCATACCTCCGCCGCCTAACTCCCGAGGAGGCGGACTACGTACTAAGCGAGGTCCACCTCGGGATCTGCGGATCTCATATAGGCGGAAAAAACTTGGCCTTCAAGGTCATGAGGCAGGGCTACTTCTGGCCCTCAATGAAAAAGGACGCGCTGGAATTTGTAAAGAAATGTGAAAGCTGCCAGCTTCACGGCAACCTTCACCACCAGCCGTCCGCAGACTTAAAATCGCTACAAGCACCGTGGCCCTTCGCGCAATGGGGGCTCGATATTCTCGGCCCTTTTCCCGTTGCCTCGGGGCAACGAAAATTCATCATAGCGGCATCGACTACTTCACCAAGTGGGTCGAGGCAGCCCTCTACCGCCAAGATCACGTAACACAATGCTCGGGAATTCCTTCGCCAAAGCATTGTCACAGATTCGCATCCCGGAGGTCGTGATAACCGACAACGGGACCCAATTCTCGGGAAACGCTTCACCAAGTATTGCGACCTTGGTATTAGGCGGGTCCACACTTCGGTGGCATACCCCTGTGCCAACGGGACAGTGGAGGTCACGAACCGCACGCTGCTCCACGGGTTAAAAACTAAGTTGGAGGACGCCGGGGCTCATGGGTCGATGAGCTCCCTTCCGTCCTCCGGGTCTTATCGAACGACCTGAATGAACCAACGCGCGAGACCCCCTTCACTTCGTTACATGGGATCAAGTCGTAATTCCAGCCGAGATCGGGCTTCCAAGTCTAAGAGTGGAGTCCTTCGACCCATCGAAAACTCCCTAAAATTCGGGAGCACTTAGACTTGTTGGAGGAAGCCCGCGACGCTGCGACTCGGACAAAGCCTTACCAACAACGGGTTGCCCAGACTACAATAAGAAAGTAAAAGCCCGGGCAATTTGACGTTCATGACTCCGGTCCTCGCGTGGCATCGAGGCCACAGGCAAGCTGGCTGGCCGCAACAAACTCTCCCCAACTGGGAGGGACCCTTTTTGGTCTCCGCCGTCCTGAGGAACGGAGCGTACAAGCTTCGCAACCAGGACGAAAAGTTGGTCCCACGAACGTGGAACGCAACCCACCTCGGCGATACTTCCAGTAGAAAGCCAAGGTACGCGCTCTCCTACCTAGGTGCATTCATTCGCTTGCTTGTGTAAATATAAGAAAATAAGAGCTTTACTTAGCATGTAGATTCTTAGGTTGTATATGCATATCTGTGTTTGCCTTGCAGGTTTCCTACCGACCTAGACTGCCCCTAAGTCAGGAGGGTCTTCACCCTCTTGTTAAACCTTGGTTATCCAAGTGGCCCATTAGCGGTCTAAACCCTGGTCATCCGGCGGCCCAACAATGGTCGTATTAAACCTTGGTCATCCAAGTGGCCCATTAGCGGTCTAAACCCCGGTCATCCGGCGGCCCAACAAGCGATCGTATTAAACCTTGGTCATCCAAGTGGCCCATTAGCGGTCTAAACCCCGGTCATCCGGCGCCCAACAGCTGGCCGATTAAACCTTGGTCATCCAAGTGGCCCATTAGCTGTCTAAAACCTTAGGGGCAAGTTTGGCACACGCGACGACCTCTTTTCGGGAGTAGCAACGTCGTCAACGACGGGTCGAAGGAGGAGCAATTTACTCCTCCAAACCGGCAGCCCAAGTTTTCCTCAGACGGGCGCCATCCGGGATGATTCGCATAATCATCCCTCCTAAGGACTCACTCCTAGGCGATTAACCAAACCGGTTAACCTTTTTCCGCCATCAACTTCTCTACGAAAACGGCGCGACCATTCTGGCTACGAGAAACGCCCTTTCTCTAACGCCGACCGCCCAAGCCTTCACTGGCAGTTTTTCACTGTGCAGGCCGGAACAGCCTCCTTCCGCAGGGGCTCAAGGACCTAACTCCTCGAGCCCCGCTGGGTGTTAACTGCCAACCAAGTTGGCCGCCCGACGCCTCAACACGTACAAACATTAAGCAAGAAAAACAAGACACTTTTTGCCCAAAAAGACTTCACTTTATTGCTTGATCAATGTTTTGTACAAGACTACAATGTCCAAAACGAAAGTAAGCTATACAAGGCTACAGTGGTCGGGCGGTCCTCCGCCGGATGTCGTGGGGGCTCGCTTCACAAATCCTCTTGCGTGTCGCGTTGTTGTTGCGCTGGTTGATAAATTTTACCGGAAAGTTCGGATCGATCAACCTCGCAACACGACGCCCAATGCCGATACCCTCCAATGGCCTGGGCCTGTAGGGCGCCTCCAATCTCGTGGGGCCCGAGCCGGTGGCCAGCTCACTCTCAAAGGATGTAGCACGATCCGATAGTCGTTTGTTGCTTGCCTCGAGCTGCCCAACCGATTCCTTCGCACAGTGTTCTGCCTCCGTGCGGAACACGGGCCTCGGGATCGCCACCACGACTTCGAGGGCCGCCACCTCCTCACGACGGCCTCCTTGGCATTTGCTAGCTCCGCTTCAAGCCGCGATCTCAGCCTCTTTTTCAAAGAATAAGGAGATCTCGCCGCTCCACTTCGTGGGCTACCGCGTAGGCCAATCGCTTCCCCCGCGCAACAAAGAACACAAAGTGGTTAGCAATGATCACACGAAAGATACAGAGACAGCGTTAGCAGGATATATACCTCGTGCAGCTTTCCTCGTAGGCCCCTTTTCGCCTCGGATGTGGGATGTGGGCCCGACTCCGCGGGGACGCGTGGCACTCTCCGGGCAAAGCCGGGCAGCCGCCTCTTCCGTAACGCGCTCAATGAACGCTGGCCCGAGTCCTCCCCCGGCAAGCTCCTCTTGCGGCCTCCGGTATAACAGAGCAGGAGCGGCAGCAGCAGCAGCAGCCTCTCGCCCCTTATTATCTTCGAGGTGGCCATCCGAGACCCCGCCTGACGCCCTTATCTTGTAAACGCGAGAGCCCTGGGAACGCCACGAGCTGGCTCTCACCGGCCCCAACCAAGCGGCGCCCGAGTCACCTTTATAGCCTATTGGGCCAAGATAACCCAAAGATCCGCCGGATCTGCCGCGGTGCCGCCGGATCCACGGCAAGCTCCGGCAGCAATATAATCAAAATGCGAAGACGACGATGAGGGCGTTCCATCGCCTCTCGTGATCCTCCGCCCTCTTCGCGGATGGCCATACCTTGGATTTTTCTGGGTGCAACCTCACGACGGAGGATGGGGCTTGTGAGTCGGTGGCGGCGCCCCCACTCCGCCTTCCCGATCTCCTCCGGGAAACCAGATGGTCCTCGCGAACTCGACTCATTGGCGCCTATGGCTTTCAACAGCCCATTCGTAGGCGGCGCGCCTCCTCCGCCGTCGGGCGTACCAAAGTACGCTTAGGCACCTCACCCCACTCGTTCCTAAGGGGCCACTTCTCCCGACCTTTACAAAAATATCGGTCCTTCCAGTTGTTTGAGGGAATCATGAATAGCAGTTGTTGATTTTAATCCCCAACGGGCGAGAGTGATATCCACTCCGCCCCCGTGTTCACTTTAAACAAAACCCTAATCCCGGCATTTCGAGCCTCGGTCTGGTCCATATGTGCAAAAATACAGAGGGTACATATATACCTGACCGCGTCGCATGAAGCCGGGCGATGGGCACTCCCAAAGCCCTCATGATCTCGCCCGAACTCAGCCGGCAATGGCAGACGGAGGCCACTCGGGTGCGCCTCAGACATCAGAATGTGGCCTTCCCGGCTGGAGTAAAGGCCCTTTCGGTCGAATCCGAACTCTCCATGCCATCTCTTTAGGAATATTAAACTCCACGCACAGCCTTTACATCTCCCTCTCTCAGACGGAAGGGAAATCCGCAACGGAGGCCATTGTTCAAGAAAGATTCTCGCTTTTTTTTCTCTCGCTGGCAAATTCCTTTGTCTCAAAAGCAAGGCAAAACAGATGAAACCGGTTCAAGCCCGAGGAAGGAGAGGGTGATCAGGCGCTGTGCACTCGAGTGCCTCATTAATGCCCCATCGAACCGCCACGTGTCGCCTCCGTTTGCTTTTTGTGTGGCGGATCATCGCCCATTAAATGGCCGTGATCTCCGCCCAACCATAGGAGGACACGTGCCCAACTCGACAAACCGTCGCCCAATTGCCATGAAGGACTCCGCCAGCCTTTGGCCCAAACAGGCCAATGACTCTTGAGCTCGGAATTGACTGTAACGGTCAATAACTCTTGAGCTCCTAATTGACTTGAACTGCCAATGACTCTTGAGTCCTAATTGACTGTAACGGCCAATGACTTGAGCTCCTAACCCACTGTAACGGTCAATGACTCTTGAGCTCCGGAATTGACTGTAACGGTCAATGACTCTTGAGCCCGGAATTGTCCGTAACGGCCTACAATTCTTGAACTCCGGAATTGGCCAAAGGCAATTTAAAAGGTACCCTATCATGAACATACCGGAGGCCGTAAATCGACCACCAAAGCACGGGGCTAGTGATGGGTACGCTCCAACAAAGCCGGCCCAAGGAATGGTCAACGGAGGCCCACTCAGACGGCCAACGGCCTTACGGCCCACTAAAGGGGCAGGCCCAAAACGAGGAGGCCCAAAACGGTCAACGCCGGGCGCTGACTGCTCGGGCGGCCAACTCTTCGCGCAGACGGCCAACGCCGGTGACACACCGTCAACACTTTGCTCTTTTGGGCCTCAACAAACGCCTCACATGCAGAATGGGCTTCGCTCACTCAAGCCCATTACCCACCAATGCTCCGCCAAGAAATGCAAAGACAGCATTTTTTAACGCCGCTGACGGCCAACGAAGACGTTGACCGCGCCGCTCTTTCCCGCCAAGCCCAGAAGCACATTTTACAAGAATGGGCCCATTACGCCCGGGCCCATCACCCAACAAGCCAACTATGCCTCCAAAATATCTTCCACGTCCCTTGCCCGCCAAGATACAGAACGGGCCGGCAACGGGAAAGGAAGGTGGTAAACTTGGAAAGTGTTGGCCGCCGCACAAGGAAACAATCATTCCTTCGGGAAATTGGCATCCGCCTCGTAAGGCAAGCCAATCCGAGGAGCCGCTTCCAAAGGAGGGGGATCCTCCCTCACTTGGCCATAAAAGAAACCCTAGAGGCTTCTCCGTGCTAAGGCTGAAAAACACGCAAAAAGGCATACGAAAACCCTACGGAAAAACCACTAAGTGTTCTCGACAAGGCTCTAACGGATGCACTTCTTCAGACACCCAACGCAACCAACCTCAAGGCAACAAAGCGAGCCCTCACGGACGCTTCCTCGCCTTCCCACCGCCCCCGATACAAGAAAGACCTCACGCCTCTTGCATCGACTTCACACTGGCCAACCGTCTTCGCTCTTTCTTCTTCTTCGTTTCTTATATTTGAGAGACCGACATCGACTTGAAAGGCCGGAGTGTTTTCGGTGGGTCAACCTCCCGCCTTGCTAACGCCGACCTCTTGTTCGCTTTAGTGGTGTGCGGTTCGCACTCGCAGAGAACGGAGCCGGATCCATTTATTCAGGAGAATCCGAATCTGTTCGAAGTCGGATCCAGGTACGCATCAATATATATATATAATTGGTTGTTGTAAGAATTTTTTAATGAGATTTAAACAATCATGTATATCATTAGAATCATCATACTATATTATAATATTTTATAATGTAGAATTGAAATCATAGACATACTTGAATATATTTTTAAAGTTTTTTAATTTAAAATTGATTTTACTTTCTTCATATTTATCTTTTATCATGTCCCAAAATTTAATAAGTCTAATTAATTATTATTCACAAAATTAAAATCCTAAATAAATTTAAAATTAAACGTTCAGCTACAAATTCCATATGTGAGAAACTAAATATACAGAATCCGACAAATTAATACCCGCTCAAGACCTAATCAGACAATTATCCAAATAAAATAAATATGACCTACTCTATAAATAATAATAAGAAAAATAGCTAAATAATATAACAACTTATTCATATAATGAGATAAAACAATAAGTTTTCAATACATGGTCCAAAGGTCTATATTATGCTGAATTCAATATTTGAATACATCCTAACCAAAGCCTAGAGCAGAGAATTAAAACATAACCGACACGATCTATATCTAAACGGATATAATACTCACAAGAATATACGGTGCCACGTCAGATTTCGGCTAACTCCTGCCAAGTGTCTAAGCCATTTATTCTAAAGGAGTAAACTAGAAAACGTGAACCGAAAATTCAATAAATATCATCATATGCCTACATAAAATAATACATATAATTTAGAAGGAGTGTGAAGTCACATAACAAATCGTATAAAATAACTCATAGGGTCCGAAAATTGACTAAAGGTTTGAGGGTAGCCTCACACTCCAATCACATATCAGATCACCCCATCCCACCTGAATATCTTTGTCACAAATCGTGATTCAATACCACGTCGCATAAATCGCAACCGTCTCTACCTTCGCGTGCGACACATATCAAAATCCAGATCTAAATATCAACTGCATAAACAACGGCTATATTTTAGGCCTGCAACTATTTGGCCAACTTATTATTATTATCGGTTACATTATCGACCTACAACTCTTAATTAACTTATTATCATTATCAACTATATTTTATACCTACAATTATCAACCAACTTATTATTATTATTGACTATATTTTGGACATACAACTCTCGGTTAACATATCATCATTATCGGCTATATTTTAGGCTTGTAACTCTCGACCAACTTATTATCATTATCGACTATATTTTAAACCTTCAACTCTTAACCAACTTATCATCATTATCGACTATATTTTAAACCTTCAACTCTCGGCTAACTTATCACCATTATCAGCTACATTTTAGGTTTACAACTATTAGTCAACTTATTATTATTATTGGTTATATTTTAGGCCTGCAACTCTTAATCAACTTACCATCATTATCGGCTACATTTTAAATCTATAACTTTTAATTAATTTATTATTATTGTCGTTTACATTTTAAACCTATATCTCTCGGCCAACTTATTAGTAGATCACATATCGACCCACTAGAGTTTCGGACTACTTGGGTCCCACACACATACCAACCCATCCGAGGTCCTTGAACCACCATGGTTCTACACACATATCGACTTGCCTGGGTGCCTTGAACCACCATGATCTTACACACATATATCAACTCACTTGGGGGCTTTGAACCACCATGATCCTACACACATATACTGACCTGCTCGAGGCCTCGGATCACCATGATCCTACACACATATATCTGCCCACTAGGGCCTTCCCCAACACCTCCTGCACAAATACTCTGACTCTTACCCTTCACCACCTTCACTCCACCATCTGCCCCCAACGCCTCTTCTTCTCTCTCTTTTTCTCCTCTCTTTCCGCATGCGTCTCTTCCCATACCCACTAAAGCCGTAGCTCTGTTTTTACTCTTAACAAAGATTTTGGCTGTTTTTTTCTTAAAATTGATACATACAAGTAAAGAATCAGCATTAATAAGGAGAAATGAAGGATTTATTTACCTCAAATTCATACATTTCTCCCAGCAACGACGATGCTGGCGGTTTACCTTTCACTCACCCTCTTCGTTCTTTCACCCTTTTCTCTTCTCCTTTCCCTATCCCATACTTCAAAGAAAGGATGGAAGTTACATTCCAGGGCTACTTTGTTTCCATTTTTTTGCACGCCGACTGTCACGTCCCAAAAATATAATAAGTAGATTAATAAATAAAAAGTCTCATTATAAAATTTAATAAATATATCAATAATGATAAAATCCAATCCGAATATGATAATTCATACATAAACAGGACCTAACATAATACAATCTACACAAGACTTCATCGGATATAATTTGGATAATAAAATATAAGACTTACTATCCATAAATTAAAAAGAAAATATCAAATGAATCAATAACTCATCTACAAAATATAAATATCTCTTAATTATAAATACAGAGTCTACAACGCATAACCGGCCATCCACAATAATCAAATACACCCCCGAGATCAAAAGCCTAATAGGTGCAAACATCCATACTTACTAGGAAAAATAATGCTGTGTTAGATCGAGTTTGAACTCTTATAATTGTATCAAAGTCACTACTCTGAAGGGATAAAATATGAAAACGTGATCCTAAAATTTAATAAGTATCATTATCATATATAAAACAATACATATAAATCAAAGGAAAAAGATTTCATAGAATAGTCATATAAAATAAAGCACAAGGTCTGTAAAATTTTTAAAAATCGAGGAATAATCTCATACTAAATTATTGTTCTTATCAAATTGTCCCTTCGAGATCTAATCGTAATAAATCACAATCTAGTCAAACATCACATATAATATCATATCGTATCATAATATATTGTGATCCGAGGTCATATTGTATAAGTTATAGCTGTAACTACATCCGTGTGGGATATATTTCATCGTCATGATCCAAATCTTATAATCTCATATGCAGAAATCAAAGAAAATCGAAACCAAAACATGTAATCAAAATGTATTCCAAGCTTAATTCATATCCATAAATACGAAACATTTCTATCGCTCAATCAGTCAGACAATCCACATATATTAAATTATAGTTTAATGTAAATCTATACAAAAATATAAAGAATGCACAAAATTGGAGAATCAAATATTTAAAAGATCAACTTAAGAAAGCGTTACACATACTCTCGATAATATTGAGTCAATCCATCTGCAGTTTAGGCCAGCAGGTTAGGCCATCTATGTACTCTGTCTCCTATAAATTAGAATTTACTATATTTTATCACTCGTAATTTTGGGTGTAACCTCAAATTTAGTTTATATGTTAGAATATCCAAATATATTAATTATTGTTAATTTCTTACGATGATTTTCATTAAAATATATGGGGCAGGTCAACTACATTATAGCTCAACTTTTCTATCAGTAGAAGGGAGATTATATATATCACATATGTTCCTGTTGGGATCATAGTCTTTCCATTGGGAAAGGAGCCACAAAAATCACATATCCCGGATCACAAATCAACCCTTAGGGTCTCGAACCATCGCAGTTCCACAAAGTGTCGACCTTGTCCCCCGACAGCATGCAAGGGCATTGAAGTACAGCCTAATTTATAGTTCCATAACATATAGATACACAAATATGCAAATATATCTTTTTAGATTTTTATAAATAATAAAACCTCCCAAAATTATAAATATCCGTGTAAAATTACCGAACAATTGATAAAACATATA
Organism: Nepenthes gracilis; assembly: GCA_033239525.1. Lineage (NCBI taxonomy): Eukaryota > Viridiplantae > Streptophyta > Magnoliopsida > Caryophyllales > Nepenthaceae > Nepenthes > Nepenthes gracilis. Next base: position 22,270,955 of record BSYO01000001.1, read on the forward strand.
TGCTTGAACACAATAAAGTGATGGGGTGCATAAAAATAATATGTATGTAAAAAAATCTCAAAAATATACACAAATATCATTAGATACAAAAATAGACTAAGTATTTAACTTATGGATACTTGTTTCAACCTTATACTCAATAGATCTGATAAAACGATAATATAAGGTGCCCGATCACCACTTTCTCTCTCTTTCTTTCCCTCCTCTTACTTTTTCCTTCTGCCTCAATTGCGCAAAAATAGCAAAACCCTAACTTGCGTGCACTTTTATAAAGTGACCCACGCTCGTGTGTGCCTTGGGCATATGCTCTCGGGTAACCCGACACTCAAGCCCTCCTCAGGTGTGCCTCGGGTGCAACCATTCAAAAATCTTTGCCTCTCTCGTGTCAGTAGCGAGCCTTGAACATGAAACGTCAAACCAAAAATCCTTCAAAATCCATAAAAATACTATTAATCTGACACATTTAATAAATTTAAAATATTAAATACGTCTAAAATAATTTAAACGAGGATTCGGATATTACACCGACTTCCTTCCTCTTGCGCACGGCCACCACACCACTCTCTTCTCCTTTTCTTCTTCTTCTTCTCTTTCTTTCTTTTCTAACTTCCGTTGTGGATGCGGTTTTTCCTTCCCTTATATTACCCCCTTTTCATTATTATTATTATTGTTATTATTATTATTATTATATTTTTTATTTTTATTTTTATTTTTCTTTTATTAGCTAATCAGTACTTGGGTGCCAACATCGTCGTGCCTCGGACGCAAGCTCACTATTATTGGTGCTTAGGCGGCTTTTGGACATACTTTAGGTGCTTCTCTTATCAATCCGAATATCCTTTAAAGTTTTTATAATATTTAATTAATTTTTATCATATTTAAATTATTTAAAATAATAAATAATATCAAAATAAATTTAATGGGTATCCGGGATGTTACGTCTCTACTATATCACGAGAGGATATAGGATTCACGGAAGGAAATAATTGATAATAGTTTTTTTAATTTGTAGAAGGGCTTCAACGAATTCTACTATATTGAATTCATGAGTGGATATAGAATTTGATGCGTCCTTAGATCCAAATTATCGTACAAGTTAAAGAGTCGTTCGATCTTTCCTAGTGGATTGAATTGGAATAGGTCTGATATCCATCCCTAATAATTTAGATTCTACATACTACAATAGACAAATAAGAGATCAGATAATGGTAAGACTCATTCTCTAATATATTTTCAAACGTTCAAATTAGTAAACTTTCTATAATTGTGAGAAAAAATAGGAGGATGTGAGGTGTGTGGATGCATGTAGGAAAGAAGATTGAGTAAATTGTGGATGATTAAGCTTCGAGAGGTGTACACGTAGGCTGAATGACTTGAGAGGTGGTGTACTTGTAGGGCGAGTGGTTTGTGAGAAAACAGATCAATGCTTTAGAGATGCTTGTTAGTTTGAATTTTTTTCCTCTGAATTCTCTCGATCCCCCTCCCCGCAGAGGAGAAGAGGGATTTATAGATTTGGGGTCGGTGTAGCATTTCTTGAGTTTCACAGCTGACGTTTGCTCTCCATACTGTCTCTTTGAACGTGCATTGGGAATTACAGTGGTAATCATGGCCTTTCCTTAGGGACGCTGGAGGACTACGTGTCACATTTCGAGACGAACCACTACGTTGGTAAAGGCCCTGCTGATATCGAACCACTACGTTTGCTCTCCATTGGGAATTAAAGTGGTAATCATGGCCTTTCCTTAGGGATGCTGGAGGACTGCGTGTCACATTTTGAGACGAACCACTACGTTGGTAGAGGCCCTGCTAATATCGACTAAGCTGCTAGGATAACTGTTGTGGCTGTACATGACAAGCTCTCTTTGTTCGTGCATGTTGTGGTATCAGAGTCGTCAGCAACTATGCAGAAGGGTAATCATGGGCGCTATACTGTATGCAATTTTAATCTTCTACTTCCCATCGTACAGTCTTGGGTTGACCCAACTTGACCATCCGTATTACTACTTGGCCCTTCGTTCGGATGGATTGTGCGGTAGGCCGCTGCTATCTAGGCTTCCCCCCACTAACGCTGTACTCAGATCTTGGTCTCAGGCAAATGCTTATTGGGCCATTACTTTCCTCTGGGCTGTGCCCTTGGTTCGCCGAGGGTCTATTGGACTCATCAAAATTCATGGGAGGAAATATTTGATAATATTTTTTTTATTTTTTAGAAAGGCTTCTATGAATTCAAAAAATGAAAGGAATTTCAAAAAGACCATCGAGCATTTAAATGTGTTTTAATTATCCATAAAAATATATAATTTATCTACCTATCATCTCAAATAAATTTATTATTTATAAAATAGAAAAATGGCAAAATTTTTAATTGTGTAAATATTATTTATTAATTAAAAAACAGACTAATTAAAAAATAATTTTTTTATAAAATATAAAAAAATTATATAAAATTATAATATTTAATTATTTTAATTAACTATTGAATATATAATATATAAAATTAAATAATTTCAATAATTTTGGAAGAATGGATTGCGTCATCAGCGACGTCCAACTTCTCATTAACTAATTAGACACGAGTCCCTCATCAAGGAGATTCCCCCATTTGCTTCTTAGCCAACGGTATGTATGAAAATGGGCACCTATCTGGCTAAATAAACTATATATTTATATTGGATGCTATGTTTATATAAGAAAAAAAAATTTAATATTTTTTTTGATAATCTTAATTTGGGTCAACTTTATTATTATATTTATTTTAAATTGTGCTCGATGAGCTTTATAAGTATATAATAAAATAAATCTAAGTCTAAGAAGAAATTGAAATTAACTTTAACTAAGATTATCGTCCAATTTTACATTTCTTAAGCATGTATTGTTAGACATTGATGTAGCTAAAACAACCACTAAAGTGAAATTTAGAATCGACTTTATACCTCCAGCAATTTTACGTGTTCTGTTTTCGAACTTTGGATTCGGACGGACTCCGCACTTCTGGACACTCCTTCACTCCTTTAGATGGTGTAATGTTTGAGTTGGGTGTCAGAGACAAAGCCAGAATGCTCAATTTATAGGCGAAACCATCACTCGTCTCAACCAAACGTTTTGTACTCAAACTAGCCAGAATTGATTAATTAACTTAATGGGAGAGTTATCATCACTTAATGGACCACTAATACTTCAACAATTAATTGAGTTAAATGCCTGAAGGTTACAAATTAATCGAGGAAGACGAAACGAAGTGAAAACCCTAGCGGCTGAAAAACAGCTCGGAAATGGCTCATTGAAGCCGGCTCTCTGCTCGGCTCGGCTCGCTTGGCGACTTGGATCGGCTTGTGGGCCGGCTCAATTAATTTGAGCTGAAGCCCACGTGTATTTATTTGTTTATTATAAATTTATTTTTTTTATAATATTATGGAATTAATGTTATATATGCCTAAATAAAACCAAGTAAGTGGTTTGTATAACTCTGAATTCGATCCACATGTGTAAATATATTTTATTTTTTTAAATACAAATTTTGCTTAGCCAATCAACGACCTTTGAGCTGTCAGACTCAGCGCCTCCGCCACGCTGTTGAGAGGCCCAATTAAGATTTTACATTTCCATTTTTGCTTAAAATATTGTGATATCTATTTATTTCGGTCGCATTTATATTTAAAGGCTTATTATATAATTATAAGATCTAAAAATATTTTCACAAAATATGCTAAGCAGAATTATCGCATGAAAATATTTTAATTTTATTATTTGGTGTTATGTTTTTAATTCTGTTTACAATTTTTTAATTAAAGTGTTAATTTTATTATGCGTAAAAAGTTACTGAATTTTGATTAAAAATTATAAAATTAATATTTATTATTAAATTTTAACTCTGTTATTTTAAAGCATGTACTATAATGTGATCAATTTAACCTAATTATAGACACTAGCACTAATGAAAAAAAGGAATAAAATAAAATAAAAATAAGAAATTAAGGGCAGTTTTATTACTAGTGTTGACCGTAGAGTATAAACTAATGGAAAGTGAAAGTGAGAGATGAAATAGGGGTGAGTAGGACTACGAATTCACGCCGTTGAACTTGTTACAAAAGCAAAACGCACAGTCTAATGAAATAATGAAATTGCCCCTCAAAAAAAAAAGAAATTAATGAAATTGCAAGGGGAGAGAGAGACAGAGAGAGAGAGAAAGGTGGCGGTGGTGGTGATGTGACGATCTTAACCTTCGCCACCCTCACACGTCCCATCCGGCCGGTGGTGGGTACTCTTATCGTCAATTGCCATATCAAACAAATTCCCATCTCTCTCTCTGTCTCTCCCTCTCTGGTGTTTCTCCAGTCCCATGGAATCTCACAACTATGGCCGTTATTCTTCCATCTCTCTCTCTCTCATGGGCTGCTAACTACTACTAATCTTCCTTTGAGGCTGAACCCCCAATTCCATCTTCGGCTTCTCTCTTCGCTCCCTTTCTTGACTGCTTGTAGAGAGAGAGAGAGAGAGCTACCTCTCCCTGTCTTTCTCTCCTGGAGGAGGTGACGGAGTCTGAGATTTTCGCGTTTTGAATTTCGTCTCCATTTTCTATCCTTCTCTTTTCATCTCTAAAGTTGGTGTGTTTGGTTTTGGAGTTTCATTCGAAAATTTCTTATCCATATCTGTGTCTCTCTGAATCAGGCTCTTCCAGATACAGAAATAGGGATTACCTCGCCTTCTGTAATGAATGTTTATCAGTGTAAAATAAACTGTTACCCGAGGAAGGGCATGAGTCACCTAGGAACGTGTAACCTGCCTGCCGTTCCATTCGACTATATTTGTTCGTGTCATCCGTAGTCTAATTGGGAATCCATCGAACTGATCGAAGAGTGGTAGGAAAATTAATTTGTGTTTTGCCGTATGAAACCATGTTTGATCTTAACATTGACATCGCCTCTGACAATTTGGTTTACAAAGAGAGGAAGGCTACCGAGCTGACTGCAGAGATGCTTCCTGAATGTTCTGGATTTCAAACGGAGCCTTCCGGAACATCGAATTCTTCTTCCGTCGTCCTGGGAGGCGGTGGAGACGAAGACTCCAACAATTCCTCGGTCGACCTCAATATCGATGTCTTCCGAAAACTGAAGACTCCCAACGAAGTAGACGAAAATTTTTCGATGCCTGTGTTTGTTACGAAACGGCTTTTTCCGCTGATCGGAGATGGAGACGGCGGCGGCGGAGTGGGTAGCGAGTTGGAGTCAAGAGTTGGATCGTCGCAGAGTGAGTGGCTGAACCTTTCCGTATCCGGCGAGCAATCGGATTTGAGAATTCTGCTACTGCAGCAGCAGCAGCAGCAGCAGAAGCAGCAGGTGAGGAAGAGCAGGAGAGGGCCAAGGTCTCGGAGCTCACAGTACCGTGGAGTCACATTTTATCGACGGACTGGTCGCTGGGAATCTCATATTTGGTATAGAGTTTGATTATTTTCAGTGCTTATCAGTTTTAGATGATTGATCTGCATAGAATTGATCTTTTCTAATTAATTACGTTATTTATCATTCGTTTTCGGTACTCAGGGATTGTGGAAAACAAGTATATTTGGGTAAGTAATGGTCTATGTTGTTTATCGAATTTCCTTAAACATTCTTTGGTTTGATGTTAAAATTCTTGATTTATTTATTTTTGCTTATTTTGTTTTTTCTCTTCCATTTTCAGGCGGATTTGACACTGAACATGCCGCTGCTATGTAGGATTTTACATCTATTGACTAAGAACTTTTGAGTACCATTAGCTTTGAATTTTTCTTTTGTAATTAATCCGTCATAATTGAATCAGTCAATTTCGTATCTTCCCCTCGGATGTGTCGTGTGCCTTTTTCTCTCTGATGCAGTCTTATTTTCTTTCTTTGAATCGTAGAGCCTACGATCGGGCTGCAATTAAGTTTCGAGGAGTTGGTGCCGATATCAACTTCATTGTAAGCGATTATGAGGAAGATATCAAGCAGGTAAAATTGTAGTGAATTATTGTCTGCTATTTGATTAGTTTCAAAGCTGATGTCAGATTTGCACTCCTTTGTCATTCATGTTGTATTAGATGTCATGCTTAATGTAAATTTGATTGGCAGACGAGGAACCTAACCAAGGAAGAATTCGTGCACTTACTTCGTCGGCAAAGCACTCGTTTCTCTCGGAGCAGCTCAAGGTATAGAGGAGTAACTCTGCACAAATGTGGCGGATGGGAAGCTCGTATGGGGCAAGTCGTTGGGAACAAGTGAGCATTCTCAGAAGCTCTACTTTGTATTGTGCATGTTGAATCCTAGCATAATCTTAAGTCATCTTATCATGATAATGGCATTGGGGATAGCATAGTTTTCTGCGTAAGATTCACAGGTTTGTTCTTCTGTGAGTCAATGAGGGCAAAGGCTTAGGACCCCAGTTTGTTTGTGGAAAAACTATTCTTGATTGCAGGTATATATATCTCGGCTTGTTCAACAGCGAAGTAGAAGCCGCAAGCTCCCTGGAGATCATTGTTATTTTCTCCTGCAGTATGGAAATTTGCATTTGTGCCTTAACTTTAGCACACCAATGTCTTTTATCTTTTCTGGAACGCAGGGCATATGATAAGGCTGCCATCCAATGCAATGGAAGAGCAGCAGTCATCAATTTTGAACCCAGTACCTACAAAGGGGAGACACCTATAGTAGGCAGTAGTGGGGGTACTCTTTCATCTTAAACTTTCTCCACTCTGATTTGCAGTTGCATGTGTATGTTTCTCTGATGTTGAGCACATTTTGATTTTTTTTAGAGTACTACGGTTGTATCAGAATCAGCACAAGGATCCCTTACAGTCGGTATCTTGAATGTATGCCTCTATTTTTTGCAGGTAGTGGCTACAATCTCGATCTGAGTCTAAGGATTTCTCCCCCTTCAGAGAATCCTAAGGGGGATGTTGACACGAAGAACTTCAATATGCATCATGGCTCTTCCCGACTTCCGAATGGAAGGATTCTGGCGGTAAGCCTGATAAGCACAAAAATGTCACGGTGTAGTCATCATTTTGATCAATCAATGCCCCCCCCCCCCCCTTTCCATTGTGTACTTACGAGTGGCCTTCGTGTTCGAATAACTTATATGAACTCACTCATTATCACTTCTGATATAGGCAATTTACATCTTCTATGATCTTAGTTTTTCAACTGAAAGGAGTATGCTTTTTGTTCGGAAACATTTAGGAAAGCAGTTGATGTATTTGTGCAGCATATTGGACAAGCATAGAGTTCTTGTGTTATACATCATTGTAGGTGATTTCACATCAGCAGTGTTGACGGATTCTTCCTTTGGTATCAGCCGAACGGAGGCTTTGCTTACCCGTCAGGTGGATATCCCCTATATGGTCAACCGTTGGCATCCAGACAATCTATTATGCGGCTTGGTGCGTTACCAGGTCTTCCTGCAACATACGAGGTGCTTCTCTTCCCCTTTGATTACGATTCTTTTTATTTCTTTTTTTAAATTTAATCTTGAATCCATGAAAGGTCAACCACAGTGATTCGTTGAGGGTCATTCATTTCAGGGATAGAGGCATTAATCTTCCTTGATTATAAAATGTTACAGTTTCAATGTTTTTGGTTTAAGGGGAAAAAGTGTTTTATAGGGAAACAGTCATGGCATTTCTAATGGAGAACACTAGTAGTGAGAAATTTGAATTTGAAACACCCCTGCAAAAAATAAATAAATAAAAATAAAAAAGTACTAAAAAAAAAAAAAAGGAGAACATGAGATATTGCATCTTTGGATTTACTAAATTTGATATTATTAAAGGTGGGGGTGTCAAAAAACAGACAATATTAATAATAGTACTGGTATTGCTATAATTGGAAAGGTGATTGGCGGCTTTTGATAGCAATTTTAGGGCTATTTTTTTGACAAAAGGCTATGTCGATATTATCTATAGTTTTACCATTTTTTTATTTTTTAAAAGAAAGTATAAAACTAGCATTAATATTGTTGTGATATGTAACTGTTTTTAAATTGAAATGCCATCTACTATCCCAATTACACAATTTCAGCACAGCAGCCTCCAACACTCCCACTTTTAATTTATTTTGATAGTAGTCAAATCCTCTGGCTTGTATTTTCTATAATTTATCTTGTGTTTATTATCAAATTTGAAAAATAAAATTATCATTTTGTTTGCTGTAGCCTTGGGTAATAATGAGACCATTTCTTGGTCTCATTTATCCTATGATTCTTGTTACCATAATATGAATCTCCTTAGACTGTCTTACACCCCCTAACTAGAGTCATTATATTCAACAGGAAATAGCAAGTGAGAAGAAGTTTGAGATTTTTCCTCAGTCAAGACTCTCAAATTGGGCTCGGTATCCGCAAGCACAAAGCGGTGCCAACCCAATTCCAAGGTTCCCCACTGCAGCATCATCGGGATTCTCTCTTTCTACAAAGACAACAACCACTTTATCGGGTGGCATCAAACTGATCCCTCTCTCCTCAGCTGCAACATCATCAGGATTCTCTCTTTCGACTGCGACTGCTTCATCATCTACCTTCCCTTAAGAAAAAGCTATAAGTAAAAAAACACAACTCTTCCATCTGCATTATTCTACATACTGTCTTTCATCAACAAGGTTATCTATGACAACACCAATATCGATATAGTTTGCATCATATACAAAACTATCATTATAAATAAATCATAGGACCACCCTATTTAATTGTAATATCAGTTAATCATATATTATGAAGGTGCTTACTCATAAATATATTGAAGGAGTTAATATTAATATTCACATTTATTAAAATTATTATAATTTATCCATTCTTATTATACAATTTGATATATGTTATCATACTTATCATTTTATTTATATTCTTTCCAATTTAAATAATTAAAACTATAATATCAATAACACAGATCACGAGCAAGGATTATGACATGACCTCATGTGATCTTTCCTGGTGCATTTATTCCTTGAGTGTTTTCATTGACTTCGTTGGGAGTACTTTTTAACGTGAAAAGATGGGGGCATTGTGGGAAACTCAAAATATATCGGGGCAGTATGGATTATTCGGAAGTTTCATCATCGTAGCTTGAGTTAGCAGCTATTCTAGGAGAACCTTGCACCTTTTTTTAAAAAAAAAAAAGAAGCCGTTGGTCGTGGTTTCTATTTTTGGAACGGAATCGCAGTCCTTTGCTATTGGCCGTAGATCAACCAGTCAGATGACTGCTCTCGTGAAAGAAGGTCAACTCAAGTGAGGTCTAGTAGTGGCTTTTAATTGTTACTGGGTCAAGTATTGTACTAATGTTCTTTTTTCTTTAAAAAAAAATTAATAATTTAATAAGTATGACATGCCCTGTTATATATTTAATTTTTTAATAAAAAAATAATCATAATTAGGATATTTTTTGTTTTAATTTTTATCTATATTTTATAACTTTTAATAATTATAATTTTACATATAATAAAATTAAAATATAAATAATAATAAATATATAAACTTTTTATATTAAATATTGTATTGATTTATTAACTTATATATTATTATTATTTTATATTATAGTAGCTTGTTAAAGATTTTATAATATATTTTATTTATATAAATTACGTTATATATTTTTTCAAAATAAAATGTTTAAACAAATAAGTAAAAAATATATATTTATTACTGATTTAATATAAAATAAAATTATTTAATATTTAAAAACAATAACTTATAATTCTATCTTTTTATAGTAAGTGATATAATTATATACATATATATTATTTATAAATTATGAGAGGTGGTAAAATTGCAAACAAAATTATCTATAAAATTCAATTGAAATTTCATTGTTTATTAGTGATTTGGATATGCTTATAACAATGTAAATAAAATTTTAAAAATCACTAAATCTCAAGAGATTGGGGTGTAAGTTTTATTATTATTTTTTTGGTAAGTATGGGTGTAAGTTAAATTTAGAAAAAAAAATTGAAAAATATTTTATAAAAAATATATATATTTGACACTTTCTTAGTTTTTTAAGATACAATTCAAGTTTAAAAATGCATGTTTGAACAATTTTTTTCTATTTTTGAAGATTTTTTAACAAATAATCTCAATGTTTTATAACAATTTTTTTTTAAAAAAAAAAGTCCGATAAAATTAAATAATTCTTATTTTTTTTGCATTTTAATTACTTCCCTCGTGTAGTTATAAAATCAGTTCAATTTTTAAAATAAATATAACGTTACTGTACTGATTGGGGTTATTAAAAGGGTGAGATTTAACATTCATAGTGGACTAATCAATCAACAATGCAATATTATTCATAAAATAAATATGTTGGGTTAATTTTTGGTAATTCATTTAATATCACCAGACGATTTGATTTTATTATCTATTAATTTTTATATAAAGTTATTTAAATAAATAAATAAATAAAATATTATATTATCAAAAATATTTGGTAACATCACTTTATTCATGATGGTTGGACCAATTAATTTGCCTATCATAGTGAACAAATACATCACAAAATCAAACGTGGGATATGAAAGTAGGTTTTATTTTACTAAGTATTCAAAAATAATAACTAATTTAATTAAATATAAATGTATAAGAATCATTTCACATAATGTGATTGTTGCATTCCAGTTCGGTTCACAGTAGGATTAGGGAGCCTTCGGGTCCTCGTTATCGGAGGTGATCGCAAAGTGGGTCCGGCCTCCGTCTCTATTAACCTCGAGACGCATAACACAATTAACAAATAAAAGGCCGAGGATGCGCGAAATTTTTTTCTCACTGAAAACACTCCGATACTGAAATCAACAACTTTCTACAATGAACGGAAAGGGGCACGCACTTAGAGGTGCACAAAAATATACTGCAAATATGTTGGGAGTGCGTGAATACAGGAATGGAAGATTAGTGAGCGGGTAATAGGAGGCCTGGCTCTCGAAATACACCGCAGCGGGTGACTAACTCTCGTCGCCTGAGAACGCTGAAAAGGTCGGATCTACAAGATGGTTTTGGAGTTTAACTCACGTGGCATAAAGTCGATTATCCATGATCCAATCGCATGCCCTGTAGAAGGAGAGGGATTTTTTAGGCCCCTTGGTTGGGGGTTCTGGGCGCGAGAATCCTCGTCGTAGGGATTCGTCGGTCATTGATTGTTGACAGTGCTCGTTGGTGTATCAATTGTTGCCTTACGGTGGCAGGTAGACCGCCTGGCGTTGCAGGTCACGCTTGATCTATCTTCTATGCTGGGATTGGCCGAGGAACTGTGGGCAGTGGCGTGAGCCGCGGTTGGTAGTGCTAGTCGCGGCCTGGCAGTGCTAGTCACGGCTGACAACGCTGACTCTCTCCCCACGGCTAGTAGTTATGACCATCGCCGCCAACAATGCCTACATTAATGGGCTGCAAGCGACCTCCATTGGCTACTAGTACAGGCCGCCATGTAGGCCGTTTTGGGATGCTGGGTTGGATTTGTCGTTTGGGCTGTTGCTCCACGGGTTGGGCTTTGAACTTCTTTGGGCTTTCGCACTGGACCCACCACTAGCTCCCCATGCCTGAGTGGATCAGTGGTCACGGTTTGGCATGTCCTTCTGGGTCCAGTTAACGGTCGCTCGACTTCCCTCGAAATGCGCCAATGTTTTTTGACTTCCAACTTCGTGCCTTCCCTAAGTGGTTGCGCAGGCTTTTCTAGCGTCGCAGTGATTCGGTGACTGGAATGGAAGGATTCGTACGCCTGAGATTGCGTTGGATTTGAGGGTTTTCCTGCTCTATAAAAGACGTCCACGGGATAGCGTGCCCCATTAGGTACTGAAAGGGCGTTAATTTGCCCATAAATAGGAGGGCCCTTCGATCGATGTGGTTCATCCCTTGGCTGAGTTTGGAGGAGCAATGCGAGGGTCTTGGCTTGTCTCGCCTCCGGTGGGAGTCCGTGAAGGAATTGGATGGACTAGTTGAGATCCATAACTTCTGATGAAGATTGTCCTCATGCCCAACGCGGGTAGTTCCTCATGTTAATGAGGGTGGCTCGGCCACTCTGCTATCGTCGCGTGCCTCCCCCCATGGAGCGACGTCTGCTAGCGAGCCGCGGGATCGCGATGGAGCTATCCTGGGGGTCTTCTCCTCCTATGTGGTGCATCGCTTACGATCCCCGTGTGGTTTGTGACTTTGACTTACCCGTTTGCCTGAGGCTACGCCATAGATGTATGCACCAGCTTGATGCGTAGACTCACACAATACTGGTGAATCGTTTGCCGGTGAATTTGGTTCCATTGTTAGTCACTATGACCTCTTGGGAATCCCAAAGTGGTAGACAATGTTTCGACGGAGAAACTCTATCGCATTCTGTTTGATATTCGAGCAAGAGAGACCGCTTTTACACACTTGATAAAGTAGTCGATACCGATGATGAGGAATTTTCTCTATCCGGAAGCCAGAGGTAACAGTCTGAGGATGTGGAGTCCCCACCGTACAATTGGCCATGGGGACTGAAGGCTGTACAGCTTCGTATGAGGGAGGTACACCGTAGATCCGTGAACCTGACAGCTTTCGCATTTCCTCACGAATACCAGGGCATCTCACTTTATCGTGGGCCAGAAGAGTCCTTGCCGTATGATTTTGAATACAAGTTTCTTCCGCCCGACGTGCGAGCCACATATATCAAGGTGGATTAAGTTTAGGGCATACTGAGCCTCCTCAAGAGTTAGGCATTTTAGGTAAGAAATGAAATATCCTCGCCTATATAGCCTCCAGTCGAGGATTATGTACCAGCCTGTTGTCTTCTTGATCTGTTTGGCCTCATCGGCGTTCTCAGGTACCGTTCTGTTCATCAGATACCTTTGGTATGGGATCATCTAGCTGTCATCCTCGTCAACCCGTAGCACTTTCTAGTCTGAGGCGTCAACACTTGGTATAGTTAGGGTTTCCCGCAAGTCCCGGGCATATTATTCCAGAGATCCTATGGCTGCATCCTTAGCCAACTGGTCAACTTTTCAGTTTTTGGCCCTAGGTACTTGTTCGATCTTGAAGCATTCAAAGTCTTGCATCTGGACCTTTTCTCTTTCCATATACTTCGCAAGCTAAGGATTTGATGCCTTGAAGGTTCCTTCGATTTGGTTGACCACCAGCTTCGAGTCACTGTACTCGACCAGCGACTTGATGGAGCATTCCTTTGCTAAACGAAGTCCCGCAAAAAGGGTTTCGTACTCCACCACGTTGTTAGTAGCGAGGAAGGTTAGCGCGATGGAGTACTTAATCTCCTCACTATCCGGAGTCCTGAGCATGACTCCCGCATCGCTGCCTATTTGGGTGGATGACCCATCCACATTCAGAGTCCATGTTGTAACATCAGGGTCATCCACACTCCTAGGACCATGTGGGTTGCCTAGACCTAGGGACGCGGCCTCGACAATGAAGTCTGCCAAGGCCTAATCCTTGAGGGTTGGCGGCGATCGGAACTCCACGTCAAACTCTCCCAATTCTATTGCCCACTTGACCAGCCGCCCAGAGGTTTCTAGCTTCTGTAGGATCGATTTCAAAGGTTAATATGTTAGAACGATGATCCAATGAGCTTGGAAGGAGGGCCTTAGCTTCCGTGCCGAGTAGACAAGTGTCACCGCAGCCCTTTCGGTGTGCGGGTAGCGGGTCTCTGCATCCGTCAATACTCTGCTCATGTAGTACACTAGTCACTGCGTCCCTTCATGCTCTCTGATTAACACAGAGTTAAGTGCCGTGTCCGACGTGGCCAAGTAGAGATATAGGTTCTCACCTGTGCATGGTGAGCTTAGTAGAGGTGGGCTGACGAGGTATATGTTTAGCTCTTTGAAAGCTTCCTCGCATTCCTCAGTCAACCGAAATCCAGACGATTTCGTCCCTCTGAGTTCCTTGAAGAAGGGTAGGTATTTCTCTGCGGACTTGACCAGGAATCACGAGAGGGTTGCCAGCCGCCTCGTGAGTTTCTGTACTTCCTTCACCGTTCGCAGAGGTTTCATGTCGATGATGGCCCTAATCTTTTTCGTGTTCGCTTTTATGCCGTGATGCGACACAATGAAGCCTAGGAACTTCCCAAAAGTCACCCCAAATGCGTATTTGGCTGGGTTGAGTTTCATTCTGTGTGCTCGGAGGACCTAGAAGGTCTCCTCTAGGTCTTGAACGTGGTTGCTAGCTAGCCTACTCTTTACAAGCATGTCGTTGATGTATACTTTCACGTTTTTTTCCGATCTGGCCTTCGAACATCTTATTCACTAGGCGCTGGTAGGTTGCCCTAGCATTCTTGAGGTCGAAGGACACACCTTATAGCAAAATATTCACTGGTCGGTCATGAAGGAGGTGTGCTCCTCATCGTCCGGGTGCATCCTGATCTGATTGTAATCTGAGTAGACATCCATGAAACTTAGGAGCTCATGCCCAAATGTGGAGTCCACCAGTTGATTGATCAGAGGGAGAGGAAAGCTGTCCTTCGGGTAAGCTATGTTCATATCGGTGAAGTCCACGCACATTCACCACTTGCCGTTGCTCTTCTTGACGAGCACAACATAAGATATCCAGTCTGGATATTTGACTTCTCTAATGAATCTGGCGTCCAACAGTCTCTTCACTTCCTCCATTATAGCTACTAACTTTTTGACCGAGTGGTTCCTGCGCTTCTACCATACGGGCTTGTGGTCGGAATCGAGGCCCAACTTGTGAACCATTACTCCGGCCAGTATTTCGGGTATGTTGGTAGGAATCCATGCAAATATGTCAAGGTTTTCTGTAGGAAGGTGATCAAGCGGTCACGGTAGGCGGGAGGGAGAGAGCTGCCCACATGTACGCACTTTTCTGGCTCGGGCAGATCTACGGGATCACCTCAGTCGCTTCTCCTGACTGGGCTTATTGTAGCATGGCTTCATCGCGGAGATCCAAGTCTCTGTCAAGGTAGCACGTCCATCCCATAGCCTGATCCTTGAGCAAGTCTCCTACGCTGCACGGGGTCAAAGGCCGTGAGGAATGGTCTGCCCAGGATGTCGTTGTAAACGGACAGCAGATCAACGACAAGCAACGTTAGCTCTTGTGTAGCGACGCGCAGGTAAGTCCCCATCGTGATCTCCAGCTGGACTATCCCCTATATCGGTACAGGCACGTTGTCCAAACCATACAGAGGGCCATTGGCCCCTTTCATTTGGTTTCGCCTCAGTCAAAGTTTAAAGAAGGCACTAAGATGTAGCAAATTCTGAGAACTTCCATTATTAATAAAGATCTGTTTCAATTGGTAGTCAATCGTACCATCTGAAACAAGGGCGGATACAACAAGGAGATCAGAAAGGGGGAGGTTACATGTGCCATATCGTCGCTAGTAAGGCTAATGATATCACTCTTATCCCCTATCCTCGTTCTATTGCTGCTGGACGTCTGCTCGGGCCATGCTTGCTTGCAGCTCTTGGCCGGCACAGCTGAGATCATATTGATCATGTTATCGGCCACACAATTCCTGGGAGGCTCACTCGCTTAGCCTTCTAAGGTTGCAGGGGCCTGCCTCGAGCCTTTTACAAATTATTTTAGGTGTCTGCGGCTGATCAGATCTTCTATCTCCTGCTGCAGGGTCTGGCAGTTCTCCGTGGAATGTCCGAGCAGTAGTGGTACCGACAGTACTTTGTCTGGTCACTACCGCTCGGTCCCTTTGGCGCTTTCGACCATTTGAAGAATTTTTCATCCTGAATCTGTATCAGGATGTTTGCGTGGGTGTCGGTCAGAGGAGTCAGAGCCGTTGGCCCGTACTCTTTCGTCGATCCTGGTGAAGGACACGGCTGCTTGAGTCGCTCTGGGACGCGGCTACCGTCGCCGTTCCTTTTCTTGCCAATGGTAGGTCAGAGAACCTCTGGAGGGCGGTCCACACGCTCCGGATGCTTCGTATCGTTGGCTTCCTTCGCAGAGATGTAGGCTCAGGCAATAGCCTCTACTTTCCGGAAAGATTGAGGGCACTGATACAACAGGTGCTTGAAAAAGTCCCCAGCTACCAACGTAGTAAAGAATGCGTTGAGCTTCAGCTCATCAGAGAGCTGGGCGATCCGACGCGCCTTAGTAATGAAACGGTTGAGAAATCGCTTCAAGCTTTTATCTGACCTTTGGCAGAGGCGGACCAAGTGCCATGGCTGCTTCTCCTCTCTCCAGTTTGAGGAGAATTGGCTCAGGAAGTTGTCCGCGAGTTCGTCGAAGGAGTGGATGGAGTTTGACGGGAGGCCTCAGAACCAAAGCAGCGCATCCCCCTTGAGGGTGACGAGGAAGCACTGGCACATCATGGCCTCACTCGCCCCTTGGAAGGACAGGTGAGTACGGAAGCAGTTGAGGTGATCCATCGGGTGCTTACTCCCATCATACCCTTCTAGTACGGGCATTTTGAACTTGCGAGGGAGCGGTAGGGTCCGAAGATCCATTGCGAAGGATGACCTTTGCAAGTCGGCCGAGGATCGTGTCGGTCTCTCCTTGTGCAAGAGGTCCCAAAGTACTTTCACCTTCTCTTCCATCGGCAGATCATATTCGCTTCTCTGTGTGTTGATTATGTTGCGGAACTCTATGTGATCCTGTTGGTACTGCTGAGCTTGTCGATTGTGGCGGCTTCCAGCGTGGGGCGGACGTACACTGTTGGAGTCTGCGACCTTTAGCCTTCCTTCGTCGCGGGAGTTACGGGGGTTACGCCGCTCTGGGCTTTCCTCCCGCTTTCCTCGGCTAGGGCAGCTTTCCGTCGCAGACTGGGCCTTACTACTAGAGGCCGCCTGAGCCTCAGCATCTTTAGGCCGATCTGATCTTCTCTTGGCAGCTCTCGCGCGACGCCTGCCTCTCCTAGAGGAGGACGCCTGGGACGCTGGAGGAGCTACCTCCATCCATGGTGTGCCCATCCGATTGCAGAGAACTTGGATCGCTAGCCTCATATCGCTCATTTCCTCCGCTAGGCGGTGCAAGTCGGGCTCCAGACGGACGTCTGCGTGGCTACCCACTGAGGGGTCATCGCCGCGGGGGACGATATCTCTCACTGGGGCACTGGCTTGTGCCCTGGTGTTAACCATTTTGCTATGAAGAAATGAGTGTGAGAAGGAAATGCTAGGCTTCTTGTCTCGTTCCGATGGATGGCACCAATGTTACGTCCCGGGTTCCGGTTGTCGTACGGATTAGGGAGCCTTCGGATTCCTTGTCGTCAGGAGGCTGTCGCGAGCGGGTTCAGTCTCTGTTTCTATTAACTTGAGACCTGCACAATACAACTAAAAAATAAGGAAACACTTTCCACAATAAACGAAAAGGGGCGCACGCTTAGAGGTGCCCGAAAATACGCTGTAGATACGTTCGGAGTGCGTGATTACAGATTAGTGAGGGGGTAATAGGACGCGTGGCTCTCGGAATGCACCGCAACGGGTGGCTAATTCTCATCGCCTGAGAAGGCTGAGAAAGTCAAACCTGGAAGATGGTTTTGAGCTTAGTTGTCTCAACGTAGAGTCGATTGTCCAGGATTCAATCCGTTCATCCTCTCTCTCTCCGTAGAAGGGGAGGGATTTTATAGGCCCCTTTGTTAGGGGCTTTGGGCGCGAGAATCCCCGAGTAGGGGTTCGTTGGCCGCTGATTGCTGTTGGCAATCACCGATGTGTCGGTTGTCATCTTGCGGTAACAAGTAGACCACCAAGAGTTACGGTCACGCTTGGTCTACCTCTCGCGTTAGGATTGGCCGGAGAACTGTGGGTAGGGGCGTCAGTCGTGTCTGGCAGCGCTGACTCTCTCCCCATTGGCTTGTTTCTTCTGCGTCACCACTGTCGCTCAACGGCCGCATTAATGGGCCGTAGACGTCATTCATTAGTTGCGAGTATGAGCCGCCACGTAAGCCGCTTTGGAGCGTAGGGTTGGATTCCTCATCCGAGCCATTGTTCTATGGGCTGGGCTTCAAATCTCTTTGGGCCTTTGTAGTGGACCCAACAATTATGTACAAAATAACATATAGACTAATTAAATCAATGGATCGAGAACCAAACTAACATACGGACTTGCTTTGTTCTCCATTTTCTAATCCAAATGCATTTTATATATGTAAAGAACATTATGAGATTATAATATTTTGTGAATCATTTAAATTATTGTATTATTTTATAATTTTATAATATAAAAATAAATATTATAAATATATCTAAATTTATTTCTAAAATTTTTTTCGTAGATAAAATAAAATTGATTTCTCTTTACTTTGAATAAACTAGAATATATACAAAATATACCGATGCTAAAACCTTTTCTCAATATACCTTTTAAACCGTGTGAGGTCATTGCTTTTGATATTATTCCCTCGGTGTGAAACAATCAAAATTTACAGAATTTGTATATGAAAAAATTATTATATCATTTAATTTTCTAAATGAGAATCTTTTAAATCGGTAATCAGGAAAAAATATTAAATAAAACTGTCACATATAAATCTGAAATTAATCATTTTAATACTTATTTAGAAAACTATCATTAACCAGTGGATAATTTTATAATTTATGAGGAAGAAAAAAATCAATCTTGTAATTATATAATTATTCTTTTCATTAAAAATTAGACTAATCAAATAAATATTTTTTAGTAAAATATAATAAAATAATAAAAAATTTTAATTTTTAATCATCTTAATAAATTACTAATTATATATCATATTATATGAAACAATCAGCGTTAACCATGCTCCACTAAATTAGACAATTATATGAAAATACCAATCACTTGAAAACATTATTTACATCATTTGAGATTTGTGTGATATTATTTACATCATTTGGGTTATGAGTTACTTCCTTATGAGTGTTAAACCCATTTGATATATCATTCGATAACATACACAATCGCAGTGCCTCGATGAAATTAGGAAAAAGATACTGAGTGATCTACGACGGACATTTGATTCATGCATGAGCGCCGAATTCTAGATTAGGGCTACTTGAGGGGCGCCCAAGGGCCCATGAGCAAAATTTATCTAGATTGTTTAACGTCCGATGTGTACTCGATGGGGTTTGTGTACCGATTACACAATGGGCTTGCTCATGATGCGTGCCTGATGGGCACTCGAGCGCCATTGTTGATATAAAATGCTCTAATGAGATTTTTATGGTTATATTTTATGATTTTTTTAATATTAGAGTGCAACATTGTGAGAAAAAGAGGAGAAAGAAAGTGAAAAATGAGAAGATGAAGATTTACTCATTCTATTGAGTTTTAAATTATATTTCACTCTTCATCGACATTGGGCACGGTATTGTTGAAAATTAAGAAAAATATTTTATCGATTATATTTCTTCTCTTTTATCTTATACTCTTCATTACTTGGGCTCATTTATTACAAGGAGCTATACGCTTATATTTGTTAAGATTTTTATAAAAAACACATCATGTAGTAAATATTTTTGATATATTGTTTTGTAATTTTTCTCCCTCATTTAAAAAAAATTTATATAAAATCATATGTGTTTTTATTTATTATTATTATTAATTAATTATACGTTATTAATTATTTTCACTTGGGTCAAACAAGGCATTTGGATTTAACAAATGGTATTAAAGACACGATTTGTTATTATCATGAAATAAAATTTATTTGAATAAATAAAGGTTAGAAATAAAATAATTTGCTTGAATGGGTCAAACAATAATATATGGAGGTGAAAAATAAAGAATTTGTTATTTGTTAAAATAATATATCTTTCGGTATTTTTTACTAAAAAGCCTAAGTCAAAATTCGATAAGAAATGGGTTTTTAAATATAAACAAATTCATATTTATATTCAGTAATTTGTTGATAATAATATTTATAATCATATTTCAAATGAAATACATACCAAAACATTGTGGAAAAAGTTTGAAATGCTCTATGTTTGAAAAATTGATAATAATAAATTATATTAATTTACAAAGTTAATACAAAAAGATACAAGGAGGGCATGTCTATAACCAATCACTTGAACGATTTTTAGGGATGTATTGATCAATTAAGTGGCGTGGGTATCAAGTTTGGTAACAAATTATTAGGATTATAGTTGTTGACCACCTTACTGGATTCATGAGAAGTGATATGAATCATCATTACCAACACAACTTCAAACAGCTTGGTGATTCTAGAGATAACAAATGGAGCCATACTAAATGAGGAGATGAGACGATACTTACAATTTTGGGAAGTTCTAGTCACTGAAACACAGAGAAAAAATAAAGGGTGTTGCCATAAATCTGATAAAAAGATGTGAAATAAGTCACAATTAAGGTATCAAAATATCAAATGTCACCACCGCAGGAAAAAAAAACACATTAAGAAGATTTGTTAGAAGTGAATGTATGAAAATACTAATAGAAACAAAAAGAAGGTTGAAAAATCCCGAGATGAGGAGATAGCATTAATTGTTACCAAGCTTAATCTTTTGTTGATTTACAAAAAAAGGAAGTAAACAATTTGGTGGATCATGAAACAAACTGGGAGGTAGACAATGATACTTCACTCCATGTCACATCAAGAAGAAAATTCTTCACATCTTACACTCCCGGTAATTTTGGAGTATTAAAAATGGAAAATGAAGGTGTATCTCGGATTATTGGATGTGATGACATGTGTTTGATTACAAACAACGGAACCAAACTACCATTAAAGGATGTACAACACGTCTTGTAATGCCCGGATTTTCATTTAATATATTTTGAATATATTTATTAATTTTAAAATTTATTGAATATGTCAGTTTAATGGTATTTTATGAAAATCTAAAGGATTTAGATTTGGATTACTATGCATGAGGGCTGTTGCAGGCACAACGAAACACATTTTCCAGAAGCCATGTGTTGGGTCTACGTTCGAGGCGCACTAAAGGTGAGTCGGAGGTGCAATTTTTAGATTGGGTCGTATTTGGGGCCTTGCTCGAGTCCTGCTCAAAATACCACCCGATCGCCAATTGGGTATATAAAGGAGAGCGGTTAGGGTTTCGAGTTAAATTTTGCATAGAAGCCGAGAGAAGAGGGAGGAAGAAAAGGAAGAGGAGGGAGAGTGGCGATCAAACATCTCAGAGCTTCTACTCATCAGATCTGCAGAGTATAAGATTGAGACAAATATCCATAAGCCAAATCATTTGTCTACTTTTCTGTTTATTGATATTTTATATATATTTTACATATTTTATTTACATGTATGTAATTTCGTATATCTTTCAATTTATTGCTTACATGCATGTGTGTTTTACTAATTATACGGCCGTTTTTCACGAGTATTTGTAATTTTGAAAGGTTTTGTGATTTGTGGATACTCAGATAATATATATGTGTATATTTTGATATTTATATATTCTGAAACCATGAACCAAACCTTGCATCAATCTACATGTATGTTGCCAAGGGCGAGGTCACTACGAGGCCTTGGTAGTCCAAGACCTTGGTGTGTCATTTTGTGATCTGAGGTATAGATTTATATGGTACTGCTCCCGACGGTGAGGTTTAGTCCAGATGGGGATATATGCGATATATAGCCCCCTTTCGCTAGTAAGAAGATTGAGATATTTTGTAGTTGGCTTACCACACTTTGTATTTAAATAAGACCATCATAAAAAATTGATAAAAATTAATATATTCAGATATCATAATATATAACTAAATTTAAGATTGTATTTAAAACCATGGATAGTAAAATATAATGAGCAAATTTTAAGTTAATAGGAGACAAAGTACATATATGACCTTGAGCTATTAGCCTTAAACACAACCGGGCCTTAAACTGTCGGTTTAAAATGCAACCGATATAGCTATGATTTTAGACAAGAGTAACCCTTCTTCAAGTTAGTTTAATAATTTCTAGTTCTCCGATTTCGTATATATTTTATATTTTTGTATATATTTGCATGGATTATGATTTGAGAAACATGGATTGGCCCACAAATGGGCAATAGGAATGTCTCATACTATAGGTATATATTAAGCCTTGAAATACATTTTATATTTATATGATTTGGTTTCAATTTTCTTTGATTTCAACATATGAGATTATAAGATTTAGGTCTGAACTATGGTTTATGTTTTACACAGATGTGGTGACAATCATGATTATGTGACGTGACCTCGAATCATATGATATAACATTACCTATAAAATTTCACCGGATCGTTATTTGTTATGATTATATCTTGGAGGAACTATTTGATATGGATGATAATTTGGTAGGAGACATCTTCTCAATTTTTATTGATTTTGACGGATCTTATGGTTTGTTTTATATGTGATATTTTATTCTGTCTTATTTATATGTACTGTTGTATAATATAATATTTAATGAGTTTTGGGCTCACATTTTAATATTTTATCCCTTCATATTAGTAACTTTAATACGATTGTTGGAGTTTGAACTCAATCAAATGCGGCATTATTCTCTGGGTGAGTTGGATATTTGTGCCTGTTAGGTTTCTGATCTTGATGGTGTATTTTGGTTTGTGTTTAGCCGGTTGAGCCATAGTATTTGTATTAAGAATTATGGGATATTTGTGTTATGTATATCAATTGTTATTTTTGTTAGATATCATCTTTTTGACTTATGATTAGTAGGTTATATTTTATATTATCCAAATTCATATCCATTAAGATCATGTATAGGTTGTTTAGTGTTTAGGTCCGTTTAAATTTGGATTGTCACTCCCAGGTTGAGTATTGTGGTTGTTAATGATTTATTGGGTTTTATTTTTATTGTGAATTTCATTTTGATTTGTATATTGTGTGTTTGGGACATGGCATGTCTCAGATATTTGGTTAAATCTTATTTTAGCGGACAAGTTTGATAACAAAGGATTCTACAACACTTTCTGTGAAGGGGTATATATATTGCAAGTTCTAATTTTAGCTGAAGACGTGTATATGGCAAGAACTGATGAATTTTCAGACTTGTGGCATTGACATTTGAGCCACATGAATGAGAACGGGTTGAATTATTTAACCAAGAAAAATTTTCTTCGAGGTGTGAAGGAGACCAAAATGAAAACCTGTCCTTATTGTATGGCAGGGAGGTAATGAAAAATTTCATTCCATGAAAACTCATCCATAAAAAAGATGGACCTTATAGAGTTGGTCCACACTGTCATATGTGACCCTTTAAAAATGAAAATATTCAAAGGAGCACTTTATTTCATTACATTCATTGATGATTATTTAAGAAAATTATGAATATATCCACTAAAGTCAAAGGATCAAACCCTAAACGTTTTTGAACAATTTCATATCCTAGTGGAAAGACAAATGATGAAGAAGTTGAAGTACATCTAAAGAGATAATGGAGAAAAATATATAGGATCATTTGATATAATATTATTGGAACCACAAATATGAAATCAAAGGATTTCACCAAAGACACAACAATTGAATGGTATGGCTGAAAGGATAAACAGGACGTTGACCGAGAGGGTTTATTGCGGACTTTTGGAGGCGAAACTCCCCAATTCATTTTGGGAGAAAGCCTTAAATGTTTTGACTCATGTGATCATTCTCTCGCTAAGTGGCCCATCAAATGGAGAAGTATCGAAAAAGGTGTGGTCTAAAAAGGAGGTTTCTTATGAGTATCTACATGTATTTGGGAGAAGTCTTTTATCCATATTCCAAAGGATGAAATGTTCAAGTTGAAATCGAAGATGAGATAGTGCATGTAACAACTCGAGTTCGGGTCCCCGACCCCAGGACCGTCTAAGTAATAATTTTGAATAGTTCAAAATTATCATTTACACATCATAGATTATAACATCAAACAACTTGAATGCACTCAAAATTATCGCATCACTAACATTTAAGATATTATAATTGATCATCATAATCAAATCATTAAATAAATATCCATAAACCAATAATAAATTATTTAAAATAAAAAAAATTAATGTACATAATATCAAATCCTCATAATTGAAAATCTAATAAATGTCTAAAAGTTAAAGAACCAATCAAAATTCTCAAATCTCTATTATGGAAACCTCAATCTCCGAAATCACCTCAATTTGGTATCTACACGATAACACGTGATTTTTTAATCCCGATGCCAGCCTGTCTACTTTGAAATTAATAAAATATAATAGTGAGCCGAATACCCAATAAGTAAAAATAATCAACAATAGATGAGTACGAATAAGTATCCCGAGTAATAAAAATAAATGTATAAAATTAATAACAGTAAGTAATGTACTCCCTATCCGAGACTCAACAATAAGTCGGGTCCACAACCCAAAAGCCATATGAATGACTAGACATTAAGAATGTAGCATGGATTTTATTGAATCCGATCATCAACTTAATACGAAGTTACAACTTATGAAATAACAATAATCCCTATAGACCATATTCTACTATAGTGAATCAAAAGCCTTGTATTTACGCCTCCAACGGCTAGATAAGTATCACATGATTACCCGATATCCATGGTATCCTCACTATCCCTACAGTTCTCCCAAAGGTTATACTTATAGTATGTTCATACCATCTTCGATACCTATCACTATTAGTATCCCTAATATCATCCTCTACGATAATCATTGGGTTATAAGTATCTCCCCTCAAGATCAACGACCTCGACCTTCGAAATAAAATTAGTGTTGAAAAAGTATAGACCATTCTATGGTTCCACGAACTCCCATTCATCCGAATACCGTAAAGTCTTTATATACTCTTCTTTACTTATCCATAAAATACCAATAAAATATACATGCGCGATCAAAGCCAACGTAAAGATTGATCACCACGGGAATAGGAGAAAAATCTAGGAAAATTCATAAGATTCAATCGACCATATATATATGTATATTTTATTGTATCTTCGATCATAATCGGCCCTCCCGACATATCAAATCTCATTTCTAAGGCCACAAAATATTCTCAACTTTATTGTTATTGACTAACCTATGATTCTCATTTTATTTAACTATCCCGATTAACTCAACAAAAATCTAATCAAATTAATAATTACTCGATAACTTTCTTCTCAATCAATTAACAATTTCAATATACATATATATACATCACTTATTTTCAAAAATATATAGAAATACACATATGTATACACACACACCAGGCAATACACCCCACCCAAATCACGCATACTCACGCTACGATACACACACAATACATACACTCACAAGCATATCATCCTCAAAATTTCTAAACAATAACATTCCATGGGGGAGGAAGAGATTGGTTGTGCGAGGGAATAACAATGTAATAATTTAATTAATACATAATTTTCTTACTAAGAAACCCTAGTAGTTGACATTACATGACCATGGCCTTATTTTCCCTAATTCCTCACATTGTTATAAATTTTGGATCGATTGGCACGAAATCACGGTATGAAAGCAAATAATCAACATCCAAGAATGAAAAGGGAAGGATTTACTTGCAAAATAATGAAATTTGATTCATATTGCTACCTTCGGGTCACTAGACCCGATTGAAAAATGGAAATAGAGCATGGTGTTTGGTTTCCCACGGCGGCTCCAAATTCCTAAAATAAGGGGTACAACATGCAAAATCGATACCTCATAACTCAATTAAACAATTTACGAAACCCCAATTTACCATTAATCCCAAAGGGTCAGTCGTTTTCTTACAGAGTTGTGGTTTTACATCCGGGTTTTCAAATTTGAAACTCTAAGAAGTTTGTCCGATTTACCACCAAATTAGGGCATGCAATCAGAGATTCAACCTTACTAAGAATAAAGAAAGAGTTTAATTTGCAAGGTAGAAATTTTACTTACCTCGATTTTGTGATTGACGATGACTGTTCTACTTTGGTGCATTCTTCTTCTTCGATTCGTCCTTTTCTTTCTCCTAACCCTACCGTCTCATTATATAATGAAGGGTGAGTCTAGGGCTTTTCACAAAGTTTCCATGTGAGGCCCGATTCCCTTCCTCCTTTGGTGCTGCCCATCCGTGCTTTCCCTTTTTCCCTCATTTTCTTCTTCTATTCCTTTTCTTTTTCTCTTCCTTTTATTTCCTTTCTTTTCCTTTCTCTTCTCCCTTCGTCCGATTCTTATTCCTTCTAATAATAATTAATTATTATTATTATTATTATTATTATTAATTTATATATAATGTATATATATATATCAATATCTTAATTTTGGTATTTTTAACTTCATTATATTTTCGGTCAATACATTTTGATATACTAAATCCACCTGTCACATCTTAATTTAGTTAGTACAGTTTATAATTAAATTAACTTTATCTAATTTATTAATTAATCTAAATTTAATTTAGTGGCTCAAACATTTATTCATAAATCCTTTGATCCAATTATTCTAACTTATTAGGCCCACACACTAGTCAAATTATATAATTTTAAATCCAAGAGTGATTAAGTATTTTTAAATAATTATTAAAATTAATTTGATAATATATTCTAAAATAAATAAATAAAATATTCTTGGTATTAGAGTGCATCTTTCTTGATTATGGGAAAGATGAATTGGGCTATTGATTTTATGATCTAATAGAGAAGAAACTTGTAAAGTTAAGGGATGTAGTGTTTATTGAGGATGAGACTATTTAAGATATCGGTAAAGCGAAAAAGGTCATTTCCAGCAATGACAATAACCGACTATACGATATAAATCCTAAATCCTTGGTATCGATGTCGATTCGTGATAAAGGCGATGAACAAGATGATGCTAAGGGGAAGAAAATTGTAGGATTCTTATACTTAATGGAGTGGACAATACTAATATAGATGATGCTATTCATTATAATGATTCTAAACCAGCTGAGATCATCCCATTCTGACGATCCACAATAAATTGAAGGCTCTCATCATACCTATCGATTGATGAGTATGTCTTATTTACCGATAACAAAAAAATTAAAAACTTTAATAAAGTAATGGAGGCTGAGTATAAGTCAAAGTGGATAGAGGTTATGTAAGAAAAAATGAAATCATTATAAGAGAACCACACATTCGAGTTAACCAAGTTGTCTAAGGGCAAACGAGTTTTGAAGAATAATTGGATATTTCGTTTGAAGACTAATGAGAATAGCCCACAATGAAAGTACAAAATAATGTTGATTGTAAAAGGGTTCAATCAATAGTAGGGTATTAATTTTGAGAAAATGTTTACTCCAATTATGAAGATGTATTCAATCATAGTAGTTGTTGGATTGGTCATGGTCCTTGATCTCGAAGTTGAATAATTGGATATGTGGACGGTTTTTCTTCATTGTGACATTGAGTAGGAGATCTACATGGAGTAGGTTCAGAGTTTTCAAGTCGATGAAAATAAGTATTTAGTATACCACCTAAAGAAAAGTCTCCATGGGCTAAAGTAAACCTCTGAAATAGTGATATAAGAAATTCAAGTCTATTATGATAAGTTATGGGTATCAAAAGACTATTTCAAACTATTATATCTTTGTTCAAAGGTTTTTGAAAGATGATTTTATTATTCTCATCCTCTATGTAGATAATATACTTATTGTATGGAAAAAATGCCTCTCGGATTACTGAATTGAAGTAGCATTTTGGAAAATCCTTTGCTATAAAAGACTTGAGGTTGGGAAAATAAATTCTTGATATAAAAATATTTCACAATCGAAAAGCGAAAAAATTATAGATGTCTCAAGAAAGTTATATTGATAAAGTACTTTAACGTTTTAATATAGAGAAGTCCAAACCGATAAACATTCCGTTGGCTTTAAGTTGACCAAAAAATAATGCCCCTATGCAAGTGATAAAAAACCAATTATGAGAAGCATCCATTTTCTTCAACTATTGATAGTTTGATATATCAATGCTGTGTATGGAATCGCATATTACTCATATGGCTAAAACAGTTAGCCAATTTCTTTCAAATCCTAAGAAAAATATTAGTCTGCAATAAAATGAATATTGAGATATCTCCGAAAAAAATAAACGTCACTTCTAGTTAAGTATATCGATATTGATATAGCGGATGATATTGACTCTAGAAAATCTACCTCAAGGTATCTGGTTATATTCTTGGGAAGAGTTGTTTTGTGGCAATCTAAATTATAAAAATATGTTATTCTCTCTACCACCGATGTGAAATTTATTGCGATAATAGAGGCAAGTATAGAGATGTGGATAAAAATGTTTATCTGAAAACTCAACTTTAGGTAAGAGTAATATGTACCACTTTGTGACAATCAAAATACTATTTAGCTTTGTAGAAACTCATTATTTCAATTTCAATCAAAGCATATTAATATAAGATATTATTGGATGAGCAATGCCTTTGATTAGGAGTTACTAATATTTGATAATGTTAGGATCAAAGAGAATAGATCTGATATAATAATCAAAGTAGTGCAAAGAAAAAAATTTAAAACTTGTCGAGTCATAGTCGGGTTGGTGGTGGTTCCCTATAAGGTTGTAAGGAGAAATTTGTTGGGTTGTGGATTATTCCCTTGTGGGTTCTATAGTCATTTGATATATCATTCGGTGTCATGCACAATAACGCACGTGCCTTAGTCTAATCATGGAAAATATATTCAGTGGCATGCAATAAGCGTATGATTTACACATGAATGCTGAATTCCAAATTGAGACCGCCTGAGGAACACATGAGGGGCGCACTAGCGGGATTTGTCTAAATTATTCAACGCCTGATGTGCTCTCAAGTGGTGATTTTGTGCTGATTACACAGTGGGCTCACACGTGATATGCTCTTTATGGGTATTTAAACGGCATTCCTG
The DNA here is from genome assembly GCA_033239525.1 of Nepenthes gracilis. Taxonomy (NCBI): domain Eukaryota; kingdom Viridiplantae; phylum Streptophyta; class Magnoliopsida; order Caryophyllales; family Nepenthaceae; genus Nepenthes; species Nepenthes gracilis. The sequence goes on from BSYO01000001.1 coordinate 22,299,619, forward strand.
ATATAAAATGCCCTAACACAATTTTTAGGATTACATTATACGATTTTTCTATGATCAAAGTACCAACACTCCAAGAAAAATAGAAGAAAGAGAGAAAAGTGAGGAGAGGTATATTTGCTCATCTGAATGAGTTTTGAATTGAATTTCATTCTTTACAGACCTTAAATATATTATTTTTAAATATTGAGAAGAACATTTTACTTATTGTATTTCTTTCCTTTTGTCTTATACCATTTATTATTTGGCTTATTTATTATAATGAGTTGTATTCTTATATTTGTTGAGATTTTTATAACTGAATATATCATATAATGGATATTTTGAACATATATTCTCATAATTTTTTTCTTTTATTTAAAAATGAGGATTTTCATGTAAAATTTCATGCGTTTTATTATTTATTGTTATTATCAATTTGTCGTATTTTATCGATTATTTTCACCGGGTCAAACAAGGGATTTGGATCCTAACATTTTAATGGCCTAAACAATCATTATTCTGATTTGAAATTTTAGAAATATTGGCTCTTTTTTTTAAAAAAAAAAATTTATTTCTACTTGTAATAATTAATAGATATGTATTTAAATTATGCTTCAAATCCCAAATGCATTCACCTGAGTAGCCGGCAATTATAAAATTGTCATTGATTTTTATTCAAATAACCTGATTTCTTAGGAGCATTGGTTATTATAATTTTCTCATATAATATAATACATATTTAATAATTTATTAAAATAATTAAAAATTATTATTTTATTTTATTTTATTAAAAATTATTTTTATTAATTAATCTAATTTTTTGATAGAAATAAGAAAATTTCGGTTATTAATGAATCGGTAATATTTTTACCATATAAACAACGAAATCATCCACCTTAATAAGTTGATAAGTGAGATATTTTTTAGATAATGTAAGGGCAATTTTCTTTTTTATTCAAACAAAAATGAACTTTCTTAACTTTCATTATTCTAAAAAATAGGAATAATAATTCCCAACTCTATTCCTATTCAATTCTATTCCCTGGGAATAACTATTCTATTCCCACCTTATTTCATTTCAGTAACCAAACGTGTCGTAAGCCTTCTAGAAAAGCCAATCAACCTTCTACTTAATAAAATTTTTGCAACTCTTAAAAAGGCTGAGAAAAAAAAAGTAAAAAAAAAAGAAAGAGAAAACTTAGTATAAATACAAATATATTATAATATTTGATTTCACATTTTATATTATAAAATAATTTAATAATTTATAAAAAAAATCTCTGTCCTTTGAAATTTTACATTCTTTGACTAACTAAACAAAATTATAAAATTAATTCAAAAGCCTTATTGTTCATGCTCTAATCTTTGGGGGCCCGGCCCATTTTGTTTTACGAATTCCAGCCCGACCCATTTCCCTCTTCTAGCATAGGGAACACTGGGAGCCCAACTAGTGTGGAAAACTATAGACAAGTACGACTTATAAAATTGAGTGAAAATAAAATTTTATAAATTTATTTGTTTTAATGTATGAGAAATTAAGTAATTTTTAAGATTATGTGGTATTTAATTGTTTAGTCTAATATTAAGTAAAATTAAGTGAAACTAAAAATTAATTTATTTACTTAAATATCCTTGCAAGTGTTTTTTTTTTTTTTTAAATTCTAAAAGTTCATAATATATATATTTCATAAATTCTGGAATTATAATAATTGCAGATATTACATATAAATATAAGAAAATAATAATTCAATATAATAGTGAAAATAATAATAACATGAGAATATATAACAAAATTTTCATACTCTAATAAATTTATGATATAAATTTTTGTAAAAAAAAAATTAAAAATTATGATAATAGTTTTTTTTAACTATTTTTTTATTTTTACAATATAAATATTTATATATTTTAATTTTTTAAAAAAATAAATGTAGGTGGGTAAATCTAAAATATTTTCAATGATTAAATTAACAAATTAATTTGAGCTTATTTATACAGTTAGGCAATTAATATTGGAGGTGGTTCTAAGTGCACACAGTAAAAGCGGATTGAGGGGGCGTCCTTCTCCCCAGTAGAAAAGGACCGTCGTTCTCTTAATTTGGGCCGTCGAATGTAAAATTCGACGGTTACGTGTTTTGGATGATTAAATTTAAAATTGAACGGTCCACGTTATATTATCCATTCAAAACGTGTGGAGCCATCGAATTTTACATTCGACGGTTTAAATAAGGAGAAGGACGCCCCCCGAATTTCAGTAAAAGCACTGATTCAGGGGTTTTATATATTAAATAGATGACCAGATTTATTATTTTATTTTAATTATTTATTCGGTGTAGTTGATGTTATGACAGGATGGAAATAGGTTAAAGTGATGAGGATAAAAATAGTTAAATTTGACTGTAAAATGAAATGTAATTATAATTATGAGAAATTATAATGTTTATTTTATTATTATGTAATTTTTATAAATTTTTATAATTGTTGACAGCAAAATCATTAGAAATAAAATAGACAAAAATATAATTTTATAATTTTTTTTATAATTTTAATTTCTGTAATTTTGTTGAAAATATAACACCTTTTTTTAATTCAATTAATTTTGACAATTTTTACACGGCGGAAACAATATCCGGCGATCTCTCGAAAGACTCACTACGCCGCTGCATCGCTCCAACTCTACCAACATCAATCGCATCGTACGGAGCAAAAACTTTTCACATCGGAGGCGGATCGCTGCCGTTCGCCTCCACGGTGGAACGGTCCACAACAGCGGCCATGTCCCGAGAGAGAGCTAGAAGAGGCACTCTACCACCGGCTCAAGAGGTATTTGTGCAGTCCCTCTTCGGATTTTGCGTGATTAAAGGTTTATCAGTGAATTGAAATTGCATTGATTTATTTTGATTTTTAGGTATCTTACCTTTTAAATGTTAGGTGATATTTCACGGTTTATATTGCTATCATGGTTTTCCATGCTTGAGTTTCGGCGTCACAGTTCTTAAGTGATTAGATTTCATCTGGCATGGCGAATTATTTTTGGTGATGCATTAGTTACCGAAGTTTTTGTTGTGTTGGGTGCAGAATATTGAGAAGTTGGAGAAAGCTGTAAAAGAGGGTAACTACTATGTTGCTCAGCAGATGTACAAATCCATTAGTGCAAGGTATTCCCATTACTTTGTTGTGGCTGTCTACGTGGGTTCAATCGTTCAAGCAGACATCAAAACTGATGTCCCAATTTTTTCAAGCTTCGTGAAAATGACGTTCATTTTTGAGTATCTTAGCAAGCGCTTGATTGCTGAATTGCAGATATGTATTAGCTGAGCGGTACCCTGAAGCATTGGACATTCTCCAATCAGGTGCTTGCCTCCAGTTGGAACATGGCCAGGTTGTACCTGTTCTATTCTCCTTTTCCCCTCAAATCCATAGTTCCAATTTGACCTAGTTTTTTGAAACTTTTCAGCACTAGAAGTAGCTAGGCTAAACAGGATCTGACAAAATTTCTTTTGACTTCTTGATCTGCTGAAAATTAGTTGTGGAAGTGCTTTTTGCTGAAGTTTCAACATGGTGGTGCTTTGAATAACTTATCAGAGAATCTGAAATATAAAAATGAAAACAACTAACGAAATCTGACAAAATTACCGCTAGTTTAGTGTTCTAAAGCACTTTTGAAAAAGAAGAACTTGAAAATCATTTCTATGAAGCTGCAAGAAGGAAAAATAGGCTTTTAGTTAGGCGTTTGTTGAGGAGGTCAGAAAATCTTTTTCGCATTGGTTGCAAGTTCAGGTATACATACATATTTTTTTGGAAACCCAAGTCTACCTGCCTTGTATATCACAGGAGAAGTCTTTGGCATCAGGGACTTTTAAATTTACACTTTCGGATATATGACTGAAGGTGTAATTTTTAGTAGGATTAATTGAGTTTAGCTTCCTAAATTATCCAAATATTTAGTTATCCTATATATTCAGTCGTGTATTTTGGAGTTCAACATTGAATAATTGTATTCTAGTATTGAAAATTGGCATGCTTTTGATTGGGATATATACCCCATTCCCCATTTGCATGGTATCAAATTAGAACTGAAACAAGGCCTGAAAATTAGCAAATATGATTAAGTCATTGCTTTACACCTCAACTAAACTGCTCACATAGTGACCTATCAAAATGAAAAAGGTGGAAATTGCATCAGCACTTCATGAACATAGGTAAAAAATAGCCAACTTTCGTTATGCAAACCCTAGACAGCACTTATCTTTTGTGTTGAAGGAAGTGGAAAAAAAATATATATATATATATATAATTACTGATCTATCATAAAAGATGTCCTGCCAATGGTTGTCAGTATATCAAGTATCTTTGGAAATTTCTGGGGCTTTTGTTGTCAATCTTTACCTTGAATTTCAACACTGAAAGCATCATTAGGACACCCCCTTTTGTCAGTGAATAATCGACAAGCTTCATCAAACAATCATTGGCGCATGAGTCAAGCTAAAGGAATGTGGGATTTACTCTACGTTTTGTACAAAATGCTGGTTATTGAAGCCTTTAAATAAAGACTAGAAACTGCTCTAGTTTCATGGGCAAAAATCAATTGCGAGTTTTCTATTAAACCTTTCGTGATAGCACTAATACTATACACGATTGGCTTCTTCATAAAGTTTTAGCCCAATCATCCCAAGTAGTATTTGTCACGAATGTTCATTATTTTTACTGATTTGCTATGCTTAGGGTTTTGGCATTCATTTGAAGTTGACAATTCCATTACCATCACAATGTGCACAAACATATGTTTGCTTGCAAAACTCTTAAGCAACACACTTTCTTCACCTGTCAAGGGATCTTTCTCTTTTCTTATGAAATCAATATAGGCAAAAATCAATTCCCAAGTAGTAGTGAATTTCATTATTTAAACAATGCATTCATTTGGACAATTCCATTAATATTACTCTTAAGCAACACACTTTCTTCACCTTGGATCTTCTTCATAAAGTTTTGGCTTGATCATCCCAAGTAGTACTCGTCATGAATGTTCATTATTCCTGCAGATTTGCTATGCTTAGGGTTTTGGCATTCATTTGAAGTTGAAAATTCCATTACCATCAGAATGTGCACAAACATATGTTTGCTTGCAAAACTCTTAGGCAACACACTTTCTTCACCTGTCAAGGGATCTTTCTCTTCTCTTATGAAATCAATTCTTCCTTTATCAACATACTTTTTTTACAATTGGACATAACACCAAACGTGTACTTCTAATTCTCATTGACAAAGTAGACATTTCTATATCCCTTTGATTATTCTAATGGTAGAGAGCTTATTCTAAATTTGAATTTCTAAACATCTTCATTCCCGTATGTAATATGGGATCTCCCTTTCACGCCCATCTACCTTAACAATTGCCGTTGTGGTATACTTCATCATTTTGCCCATTTTCACCTTGTAAGAATATGTTCTTTTATTTATTTATTTCTCACTTAATAAACGAGGTGGAGGTGTCAGCGCAATTGCAAGGAGAGATGGTGGTGGTTGCTCATGAAGCTTGAGATAGGCAAGGCAAAAAGAAGAAGTGGATTGTAACTTCTGGTGGTCCCTATTGGTGAAGCTCACGATGGTAGACAGCTGCCACTTGTGACACTATACAATCTGTGAGCTTCATTGATGGCACCAAAACTACGATCAAATCAGCCACTGAAGTTTCATTCTTTCTCCATTTCCTTTACACTTGCCTGAAGCTTCACAATCAATGGCATCGGGTAGACCACACTTAATGTTGTATCCACTTGTTTATTTCCTGATTAAGAAATAAGAGAAATGATGTTGGTGGTGAGAAAGCCTTTATATAGGTAGTTAGATGATTTGGAGTTTTCTTTGTTAGAGGAAAATACCAAGTGCTACATTGAGGAAATTAGTGAAACAGGGAATTCTATGAGGAGTTTTAGTGCTAATATTGTTGGAGAGGGATAAGAAAACACAGTTACAAATGAGAATGCAGATATAATAGAAAAGAAAGATAAATTCAGAATTTATTCTTGGACCTATTGAATCATTGGAGGAGACACTTCATTTTTTAGAGTTATGAACATAAACTTGATGATATTTTCAATAGTATGATTAGTATGTTGCTATGAAAGACAATCAAGTCCTAATTGATAAAGAAAAAATGATGCTTGGAAGTTTTGCACAGTTCGCTAGGGTTTGCATTGGAACATTTGCTGATCTTTGTTTGAGGATAATGGATTTTTCAACCTTTGGATAAATGTCAACATTAGTCCAGCAAACATGGATAAAATAATAAATACCCCTCAGAACTTGGAATGCTCAAGACAAAAGACTTTGAACAAGACTATCAGAATTTAGCATCATGAAAGAAGTGTTTAATCTAAAATATGGAAATGCATAGTTGCTTCTAGTGTAGCTTTCAAGTCTTTACTTTTGGGCTAAAAAACCCCAATTTTGTATAGTGTAGAGAGTCGTCTCCTATTCTGTCGGGACATGCAATGACTCATGTATCAACTTACTGCCAATGCTTGTTGATTATTATCTATTGATAGGGGGCATTTAAATGTGCTGTTGTATGTTTGGAAAACAAAGCTCCTGAAATATACAGAAGTAGCTGTTGTATGCTTATGATGGATTAGATTCATTAGAATATGCATTTTACATTTTCGTAAGATTGTCTTTCTCATATATATTGTTGAGCCCTTCAACCCAATAATTAAATGAAGTGATGAATTGGTGAGTGAAATTTAGCCCAACTTTTTAATTATACTTCATGAGGTGTGAGGTCTTATAATTACTACCTCATTTAATTGATTGATAGGATGGTAAAATGAGTAACAATATTGAAGCACATGCACTAGCTTTTGATGTTTTCTCAAGACTTGGCTCTAATACGTAGAAACCAAGCACCCCAATTTAAGAACATGACAATTCAAATGTAGTTGACAAAGTATTTGTCTTACTGGTAATCTCCCAATTCCCATTGTTGAGAGACTTTTATAACTATAGCATGCCAGAAACAGAGTTTTATCAATTTTGAAATAATTCTCCATTGTTGAAATTAGATATACAATGCTGAATTTGTAGGAAAATTTAAAAAGCAATTAAACAAAGCTAGAACTCAAATAATACTAGTCCTAAACTCCCTATTGTCAGTTGACAGGATTTTCACTCTCACTGTGATCCTTTTAGTTAACAGAGAGCTCCATACTTTGTTCTTTGTGCCTTTGACTGTAACTTTTATTCTCCTTTGTGTTTCTTTCTACTCTACAACAACTGTGATCCTTTTAGTTTTTGGAGAACTCCAGACAGAGAAAATAACTATTTGTTTCCTCATTGTTCCTATGTGAATTACATATTCCTTTGTGTTTCTCTCTACTCTGCTTTTGAATCTATGTGTGAATAAGGTGGCCTCTCTCTACTTAGGAGTCTATGGATAGAGTAAGGGATCTAAGTGGCCTCATTTCGATGCATAGTTACTGAGTTTGTTGTCCTGTATGAGGCACTCACAGAAAAATGTTATTTTTCATAAGAGATTATTATTAAGAACCCCATTTGATACGTTGTACGCAAGGGGTTTGGGGAGCACCATAACTATGTTGCAAAGCGCAACCATGTGCAATGAAGCTCTGCCCATTGATTTTCAACTTAGTCCATTGCATTATGTTGCCTTAAAATCCTGTCACATGCATCTGTAGAAATGTTTAAGGCATCTTTTGCTTATCAGAAGAAAGAAAAAGTACAACCTTTTTTCCATTGATATTTTATCTAGTTTCCCCCCTCCTACACTAATGGTCATAATAGCATGATCAGGTTACTTGTGGTGCTGAGCTTGCTGTTTTGTTTGTGGAGACACTTGTAAAAGGGAAAGTTCCTTACGATGATGAGATGCTTGGTCAGTTTTTCCTTTGATACAATTTCATTTATCTGTCTCTACTACACCCTCTCTTTGACACACACCTTCATCTACACCCAACCAAACTCAGGCACATGCACATGGTCATCCTTGCATTTCACGCATCATTTGTACAAATAAAACTTATTCAGCTTAGCACAAGGTGGGTTATTATTACATTACATGTTTGTGGGAGAATGTAGTTTTGTTCAGGTTCTGATGCCATTCTTTCGTTGTTTTTGTTTTCATTATTGTACTTGGTTGTCTGACCATGGATGTGACAAAATAAATTATGTTAGACCGTCTCAGGAAAATCTATGAGGCATTCCCTCGAATTGCTATTCCACAACATTTAGATGATGATGACGATATGCAAAAACTTTCTGAAGCCTTGGGAGCAGCAAAAACACGGGTTGAAGGCTGCTCATCCTTCTTGAAAGCTGCTATCAGGTGAGATACCCTACCAACTAGCATACTCAAGTGCTTCAAGGGATAAAGACATGGTTAGTTCCCCACAACTTGTGGGGCATGAGATTTTATTTTGTTTAAAATTCATTTTATTTCAAAATGAATCTTGTTGTGATATCACTGTACTTGCTATTCTCTTCATATCTGCTTTTATATATTGGTCCTCACTCCTCAGCAACCCAGAATGAGACTGGGAGAAAAAAATTGGGGAAAAATGAGAAAAACCATGATAATCGATAGAAAGAAAAAGGACTTCTTGGAAAGAAAAGAGGAATACAGTGTGTGGGTCAGGGGTGGAAAGGGACTGAGATGGTTCATAGTGCTGGGAAATCAAACGGAGGAATGAAACCATAAGGGATTATTTGATAAGATTTTGCCCTAGTTTGCATGGCATAAGGGGAAAAAAAAGAACAACGAACAAAAAGAAATTTGAGTTGATAGACAATTAGCTTGTATAACTATGCGTAGAGTGGAGGGTTTTGCCTATTAATGTGCATGCTGATTAGCTTTGAGAACTTGTCAATTGGGACTAGGTAGAAGTGCTGGATATTGATACTTTAAGTGTTGGAGTAGGCTATTTTGCATATTTTTCATAGGCTTTTCTATTGATGTGTTCACATATGGACCAGCTTGTGAGGCATCCTTCTTGTATTAGGTGCTGCTCGCATGTCTCTTTTGACATGCTATGTTTCCCTTTGCCATTCCCAACTAAAGGGTGGGTCCCATGCCTTTGTTTGTGGATCAGAGTCTCTTTTTATTGGTTTGTTCACAATCGTGTCCATATAGATTCTTAAGGTGAAGTGAAGAGTCAATAATGCCGAGAACTACAGTTGAGGGTTGTTATTGAATGTACTCCAACACTCCCAAGTCTTGAAGTGACATTCATGTGTAAACCTTATTTTGTGGTTGAATTGATATTTGTAGCTGTGATATCAATATATTGCGTTTTTTGAATTTATATTCCCAGAAATTCACTGAAGACTTAGACCATTAGCCATTAGCTTGTGGTTTCTTAAATACAAAAGCAATGCATGCGCTATATATATTTGATCATTATTTCTGCTTTATTTTCAAGGGTAAGGTGCTTCAAAGGATTTAACTTTATCAGGACAATTTCTGCTTTAAATAGCCAATGTTTTTGTATATTTGATCAAACTAAGACATTGATGAACTTTATTCTCAATGTCCCATATAAATGCACACGCTAAAAAGGTTTCTGTAGAAGAATTAAGACTGGAATAACAAATGAAGTGTTGGATTTATAATTGACAGGAAGCTTTCCTCTTTTTAGGCTCATTTGGTGCAACATTATTTTTCAATTAGATTTTGAGACTTGTGTCTGTGACTGTGGACATCTCCTTTGGATCATCCTTGTGAAAGGAGAATGAATGGTGGGAAAGATAATAGAATTGCATTGGAAGTTTCCAGAATTCATCGAAGGAGTTCACTTTTATGTTTTATGATGTTTTATGTGATAGTTTGAAGATCCTGATCTGCCATCTTTATATATCATCACTTAGCAGGAAAATGAGTAATTTGGTGCGTTAACTGAGTGATTTCAATTTGGGCAGTTTGTTCAAAAATAGGTTCAGAAATTCATGGAGAATTGGCTGATTGTGGATGATATTGTATTTAAAAAGTTCCCCCTATGGAATCAGGTGTGCAGGAGAAGTCAGCTTTGTCGTACATGAATGTGGAAACTGATAATAAAAAGTCTGAAGCTTATGCCCTACAGAAGGATATGAAACTAGTTGTTAAAGAGAATTAATTCAACCAAAAATAAAAGCACAAAAAGATAGATTCATCTTTATTAATCTTGTTATTTGTCTAGTTTGTGTTATTTTCAATAATAGAAAGTTGGAAACTTTTTGGAATTTGTGACCAGGGTCCTATTTTATTATGATTTTAAGTGTTCCATTTAATGTTCTGAATCAGTTAAGTAATTGGGATCTTTATTCTCTAGGTGGTCTGTTGAGGCTGGAGGCGACAAAAATGGCACCCCAGAATTGCACGATATGCTTGGTGAATACACATATTCTGAATCTCCTGAGGTGGTAAGTTTGGCATCAAAGGCTCTGCTTTGAGCATATTGGGCCAGCATGCGATGAAGTTTTTTCTTTACTAGTTCTCAGTGTGCACATTTTCACGTACTAATTTAGTGAATGTAAACTATTGTTTCTCACTCCGGGCGATTTGCCAAAATTTTTGTTTCCTTTTGAAGTAGAAACTCAAAACTGAGGCCCCTATTGCATGACTCTTTGAATTAATTCATTTCTGTGTCACTTCCAACTTTGCATATTAGTGAGTAAGCTTTGCACAATGGCAAGATTGATCCATTGTGACCATGAAGTCTTGGGTTCAAACCTCCAAAATCACCTGTTTGCAATTCAAACATAGGGCTGACCCATCCTCTACCCCAAAATGTGAAATCTCTTCATTGTACCACCGTTCCAACTTTGCATATCGCAAAGAGCTTAATTTACTAGTTGTGAGAGAAGTGTTTATGTTGTTAAACCTAATTCATTGCCTTTATTGCCCCTTTGATATTATCTGTCTTTCATGCAGATATTTTTGACTACATCCCTTTCAATAGAATCTTCCACTGTACAATGATTAGTTCCATTGAGCGATAAATATGAACCTTGAAATTTCTTCTTGCTCAAAGTTAATTATTATATGATAAAGATGGCCTGGAGCTGACATATCTGCTTTGTACACTTGATTCACATGGATAGTTGTCACTGCTTTCGCAGGACATGGCCAAAGTATCTTATCATTTTGTTCGTGGCAAGAATCCCAAGAAATTTGTGTATACATTAGTGAATTTCATGGGCAAGGTAAGATTTCTTCTGCTATCTCTAGGTGTTTGAGGTTTTCCTTCTACAATTTGGAATGTATGAATTGCAGATTTAGTTTCTAATTTATGTTTTGAAGTGTAAGAGTATGATAATTTAATAGTGTAGCACTGTATAATGTGGTGGTTCCTAGAATAATGCAGCTGTAACCATTACAAGATTCTAGCAATCCAGGATATATTTTGGAAGACTGTAGACTGTACTATTTTTTAGAATGATGTTTGCAGCAGTTATCTCTATGGGATTCTTGCTATCCTTGGTGCAAGATCCTGGTGGTTTCCAGTTTATGTGGAGGATTAGGGAAGGGTTTGCAGTAAATTGATTAAAAAATTAGGGTTTACTCCTCTTGTTTATCTTTAAAATTCATGTCCTTGATTAAAAATGTCCAACTATCAACCTTCTTATTTTCATCATTTATCCATTTGTGAATCTAAGCATGGATAGTTTCTGTATTGAAAAGGTAGCTCGATTCTCTGCGTCAACTAAGGAAGGATGCAAAAGTGTTATGGTGAAACTGCATTCTTGAGCTCCCATGTGTACATTTTTCTATTTGGATAAGTGAAATATTATGTTACCACCTGGCTAGGGAATAAAGAGATAACAGAGGACCTGGTCTTCCATATTACAGTTCAACTCAGTCCAAAGGACTACAACTTAAAAAAACAGCGAGAACACCAAAACATGTTCCTAATTACATATTATGGACACATTGCTACAAATAAGCTGTGAGATGTATGTTGTCTATTGACTTCACCATAATCCCTGCCGTTGCTGTCTTCCCATGCATAATATATTGTGGCAACAAAAAAGGCTTTCATCTTCAAGGAAATCTGGTTTCCTTAGTTTCCAGCTTGTCTCCTTACTCCAGCTACTGAAATCATGCATGATGTTTATACCATCCTAAACTGTTGTCCAAACAGCTTCTTTATAGGGGTCATTTGAAGAATAGATAAGCTGGTCAATTCATCTTCCCTACCTCACTAAGGGCAGACAGCTTCATATACATACCGTGAGAAATCAGCCTGTCTCGAGTTTGCGATCTTTGTTTCATAGAACCCACAAAATGGATCTGTGTTTTGGAATAATTTCACTTTCCAAACCAGTCTTCTCCATGCTGCCTTAGGGGCCTTATTCCTTAAAAGATCTTAAGATTTCTGAATGATAGCAAAACCAGGTCATTATAACGGGTTTTGGGCTCCTACTGGTGATTGAGGTTTATTTTTGGTTAATTTGTGAAATCAATGAGGTGAATTCATGATTGGGGAGTTTCTGTTTCCCTATAATTTTTCTCCAATGAATGGATTTTGGGACCATGCGATCGTTCTTATATGGTCGTTCTTAGAGTTGAAAAGCATGAGAAGGGACTATCACCCTGCTGAATAACTCTTAATGGTCCATTTCTCTGTTTTGCATGTCCATTTTCTCCAAATAATTCGCTGTCTTTTAACCAGCTGTTCTGTCAGCAAGCCAGATTAGCTACTCTCACAGTATGATTAGACTTCAACTCCCAGGATGCAGAGAAGGTGACTTTCCTCTAACTATCAATTGAATAAGAGAAGAAGGTAGTCAATCAAGCTGCAATGTAAGAATGACTATTCTGTAGTAGTTGCCCAAAACAATGAGCCTACCCTCAATTCAGCTGTTTCCATCGAACTTGGTGTTTAATAGACTATTGTAGGCTGCTACCCCTGCAAAGATTTTAATTGCAGTAACAGGGCCTTGATTTTGTGGATATATGGATACATTTAAGCTTATGTTATTTGTTTTTGTTATTCCTTGTGCATCATATATGCTCTTAATATTTCTAAAATTAGTGAACATGCTATGCATCCTTTTCCCTGTCCTCGAAGACCCTGGTTGTTGACATGATTGTGTTATGACTAGCTCAGCATGTGGGTTGTGAGTTATACTTTTTCTGCTATATGTCCTTGAATGATTTTTGTCTGATTTATTTTCCAACTGTGTAGTGTTACCATGGGGAAGACGAGTTGGCCATTGCACGTGCAGTTTTGTTGTAAGTTCCCCTAGTATGCTGTGCCACCAATGTCATTAGCCAAGGTTGTACAGGGTTCAAGTTTGATGTTGTTAATCATTGAGCAACATGGAAAAATGGCTAATTTCATTATCTTATTTATTATAGAGCGAAGCTTATTTGTTGTGCAAAAAAATGTCAATTTACACAATGAATTTATTGATCTTAAAAGGAGGCTTATCACCTTGCCAGACCATGACCTTTTCTGTAGTTAAGTTTGTAATGGTCATCTGTTTAGTTCTTTGTCATGGTGTTTTATTGTGAACAGTAACAGCAAAAATGAATTTGCATGGTAAAGAAAATAGTAGTTCTGCTCTGTGCTTTGTTTGAATCAACTAGAGCTCTAGCAGAATTGACGTTCAAATAAATTTTCTCAGAAATGCTGTAGAATACTCAATAATGTCACCTTCTCAGGTAAAAAATCTCATTAGCTTCTAGTTCATCCTGGCTAAACCGTATTCTCAACTTCTAAGATAAGCTTTTGAAAGACTCCTCTAATTGTAGCTTCATCTAAAGCTTTTTTCAAACATGTTCTGGTACCCGAGGAGCCAAAAGTTAGTCTGTGGGTTTCTCCTCATAAAGGTTTTTTTGTGCAGGTATCTATCTCAGGGTAACCTGAGAGATGCAAATTATCTCATGGATGAGATCAAGAAACGAGTGGAATCAGAAGAACTTGAATTTCCAGAGTCAGATTTAATCCAATTCATCATTTATCTTTTGCAGACGTTAGTCACACTTGCTCATCTTTCAGTTTGTTTCATCAACAGTAAGAGCATTTTGTGTGGTATCATTTTGTTTCTCTCAGTGCATAGAAATTCCTTCTGGGGAAAGCTTTTCACTGTTATTGCAGATAGGGAAAGATGAAACAAGCCTCTTAAGGGGCCTTTCTCATGGTACCATTTATTTTACTAGCCTTCTGCTAGGATGAGATGAATCCTAGGCTAGAGTCCTCATAATCTCAACTTTAGCAAGCCCAAAAAAGGATATAGACAACCATTCCTGACACCTCGAATATGTGTGTGTGTGTGTGTGTGTCTATAATTTGAAAAAAATTATGCTTGCTTTAATGTGAGCAACGAGGTGGATAAGTTTGTGTGCAAATGTGGTTGAGATTTGATATTTAAGATGAAAGAATATCATTTTCAGATCAACTAAAAATGTGTTTGTATGGGTAGCCTTGTGATGAGATTTCATTTTCATTTCTCTCTGCTTTTTTTCTCCCTTTGTGTGCTTCTATTTATACAATCCTCCATAGGGAAAAAAAAAAGATAAAAAAAAGTAGTTGTTCATTTGTTTAGTGGAAAGTGGCTCCCACATATGGGAGCGTAATGGGGCTAATCTAAGCCAAGCTGAGTGGTATCTTGCTTAAGCTTGACTTAATGGAATTATTTGAGTGATGGAGATGTTATAAGATTATTTTGTTCTTTTGCAGTTCTGCTTTAGGTTTCACTCTTCTGAACTCTAATTTGTGTCATTGAGCCATTTTGAAGGTTTAAACTGAGCTCAAATATGAATTTTCACATGTTGCTTTACAACGTGAAGTTGCCTGAGTATACACTGAAGAAATTGTAGTGGCTTTCATTTAGTTGCTGGTTTTTTTTTTTTTTTTCCTGGAATGGGTTATCCAGACAAGCTTTGTGAAAATGCATAGCTTCAATACTGAATCCTTTGGAGTTGTTTGGGCAAACTTGTGAGGTTGCTTGCTAATTCTGCTTTCCTCTCAAATATCATTGTAGCCTTGGAGATTTGGCAGCAGCTAGGTTCCAAGCTTTTTGAGTTAAAAACTTAAAAGCTCAACACGCCATAGGAATGGTCAAATTAAAATGGGGTTGCAGGTTTAGAAATTTTACCTGTTTGTGGCTAGAAAGGATTATTGAGCTGAGCTTCAATGAGTTTAAGTTGAGCAAAGCATTAGCTAACTTCAAGCTACTCTGTTAGTTAAACAGGACTATCTGCCAATATTTGAAATATTTGGACATATGTATTGGTATTTGGAAGTATCGATACCAATATTTCTAGATGTGGGGAAAATATCCCGATAATAGCACTCCATTGATGGCATCACAATATAAGTAAGCTCTACCCATGATTCGGTTTGGAATATAATGCCATTCCCTATTTGAGTTTGAGTAAGGTTGAAAGCATCGGCATGCGCAAAACTTTGTTTTTGGAAATTTAGATTCACATGCTTTAAATATATATAAATCTTTTAAAAAGTTTAAATCCACTTCTTTTATGTAGGTGTAAAACATAAACTTATGAGAAGTTGTGATTTTTTCAATGACCTAGAATGATATTAAGATAATTTTTTAAAAAAATAATTAAAACTTCTCAAAGGGGTAAATATATGGTTGAATATAATAAAATTATAGGATATAAATCACTTTTGATGTAGTCATAAGGAAAAAAAAATTACACCTCATCATCTGCCTCATATATGTATTGCCCGATACGGCTAATACCTATACAGCCGCAACCGAGACTGCTATTTTCATCCATGTTTGTAAATATTGTTATGTTTCTACTCTTTCATGGTTTAATGGGGACATTGACAAATTGGACATGACACTTCAGATAGTTTGCAGATAGCAGGACTTACAAGGCACAGACAACAAAATAACATTAATGGAACCCAAATGAAATTTGCTGAGAGAAATCAAATAAAATTGAGTCAAAAAGATTATTCCAAATTCCTAGCCTGAAGGAGTAAAAAATGATAGGTTCATTGCTGAAATTTCTTATTAAGCCATCTTTCCTGGCAGATTAGAGAGAGATGCTTTACCTCTTTTCAGAAATTTGAGGCAGAATTACAAGTCCAACATTGATAGAGATCCTTCATTCAATGAGGTTAGTATCAAAGTGGACTCAACTTGAAGATCTTTCAAATCAACAAAAGGAAAATGGACTTGTATATTTGGCTGGAATTTACACTATGATCTGAAGTGAATGTTTATTTACCTGTGGTTTTTGTTATGAATGCCATCGATGCAAATCATGACTTGCGTGAATATGGTTCAGTTGCTGGATATGATAGCCGAGAAATTCTATGGAGTGCATCGGAAAAACCATTTGTTTGGTGATATTTTTAAGGTATGTTTCGGCCTTAAAAATGCTATGGCTTGTTCTCAGAGCTGATAAACTGGCATCTCAGCTAGTATATTGTTTCCTTTGATTATCTTTTATGTAATTATTTTGAAAGATCCTGTCACACTCTATCCTTCTTTGTGATATCCTCGTCTTCTATAGGATAATTTCATTTGATATAAAAGAAGAAAATGCTTCTTTTAAACAAAATTAGCAGTGTATATTCATAATCCTGTTATTTTGCAGATGATAGGAGGAGATATTGCTCTGTAATGACTGTCTCCCCTGTTGAGATCCTGTGGACTGCCTTATAATGCGAAATTTCTCACCCAATTTGTACTATTCGAAGTAATCTTTTATCTGTTTTTTTTTTTTTTTTTTTTTTTTTGGGGGTTGTTGTATCAAATAATTGGGTGTTTCTTTTTTTTTTTCCTTTTTTATTTTGTTTCTGAACCTTATAAATGGCCTGCAAACAGATTTTTGTTGTATCAAATAATTGGGTGTTTCTTTTTTTTTTTCCTTTTCTATTTTGTTTCTGAACCTTATAAAATGGCCTGCAAACAGATATTTGATATTTGCTTGGTATGATGTCAGTGAGTGCTGCTTGGGGATACCCTTTAGCCAGTTTGGAGACACCATCGATAATTTGATGCCTTTTCAATCTGTATTAACATATCCACGTAAGAATAGATACGTTGCATTATCAGAAAGCCGCCAAAGTAGTCTTGGAACTTTTTGTGGTGTGGGCATGTCTAGATGGATAGAAAATCAATTTCAATTGAGAGTTTTTCTTTCAGTGGAAATTCTATTTTTAAAGGGAAATAAATGCCCTCTTTCATTGTTTTTTCCTTTACATGTTGCTGATGAAATTATTATTTCTCTGGGAAAAGGATAAAGTTGGTTCTGCTTCTTCCCATTTTAATTTAGAAGTTGTCAGCTTCATGGCTTTAATTTGAATGGATCAGCTAATGAGAATATTTGTTTACGAATGGGTCAGCTCATATCATTTGATTTTCCTCTGTAAAAAATAAAATAAAATAAAAAGGGAAAAAAAACCCATCCTAAAATAGCTTCATATCAAACCCAAAGGAGCCAAGTGGAGGCGTTACACAGTCAATAACTATCAAACCGAGAGGCTATATGAGCTACTTCTATTTCAAATATTGTCCCATCCTAAAATAGCTTCATATCAAACCCAGAGGAGCCAAGTGGAGGCGTTACACAGTCAACAACTATCAAACCGAGAGGCTATATGAGCTACTTCTATTTCAAATATTGTCTTAGCACTATAGCCTTTTCTTTTGAAGAATAAATTAATAAATTGAGAATATTATCTATAATATAAATACATTATTAAATGATTTATAATTTTTTTATATCTTAATAACCAATTAAATAGGATTACAATCATACTGAATGCGGACACACCCAACGGGAAGATAACAGTTAAGGTGAGATTTAAGTTATATTCATAATCACGAGCTCTATTTCTTCCTGTTGCATGTGTAGTTTAATATGTTGTCTTGGTGAACTCATCCACTATACAAAATACTTTCTTTTTTTTTTTATTTTTTTGGGGGTGGGGTGGGGAGGGGGGCAAAAGTTGGTGTTAATTTCCAGTAAGAGCAAAGTTTTTCATAAGTTAAAAATGGATCAAATATTCCCAACAATAAGTTTCCAACTACTAACAAGCCAATCTACAGTAATTGTTTTCGTATCATTTGTATCGAGAGGTACCTGAAATTGCTGTATATATTCTTTTTCCAAAAGAAACATCTACTTGTCGATTGAAAACACCAGCCCATCCTCTTTAAAGCTGTGTGTGGTATGATCAATCACCTACATGAAAACATATCGCAATTAGGTCAAATTGAAGAACGGAGATGATAGATAAATTCATAGTTGGATTCAATGATGGGTTGAACTGGTACATCACAGCCTATTCATAAAATCCAATGGTAGGAAGACCAAGAAAATATAGAAAAGAACTTAATCACACTATCACTTGAGAGTTTCCTACTATGAAGAATAACAAGAAAATCATAATCAAAGTACCTGGAAATTTATCTGAAGTACAATAAAATATGAGATTTTCAAATTTATGAGAATGCCCTTCAACCATTGGGTTCAGTCTAATATATGCACTTTCCTGATTACACCCTTTTTGCATTATTTTCCTTGACATAAAAAAAAAAAAAAAAACCTCATCTACAAGTTCAAAAAAGGATTTATGGATAGAATCAAATATACAATGTTTACAAATAAAAGTATAATGTCGATCAAGATCAATTAAGGCAAAAATAAAGCACAAAGCCTAACTCTTCTTTGGCATTAGGTAATAGCTATACATAGTATCGACTTCAGGGAAATGATAGAAGGGGATCTACTTGGGATAGACAATGCATTATAAACGTGCCATTTCATTTTATCTCAGTAGAGGGATAAAAAAGTGAAGAATCATTATCAAAGGACAGTAACCACTTTTTTTTTTTTTTTTCTGTTTTGAAAATGTTATCAGCACTGTAACTGAATCATTAACATTTTTATGTGTATTGGCAGCAAGATTAAGCAATACGGAATAGAAACATGCTTTAAGAAGTTCATCTAAGAGTCCACAAGTCATTTTTCCTATTGATCTGACCTGACTTTTAGATAAGTTTGGAGATGGCCATTTGACGGCAGTAACAAAAAATGTTGTATTTTATTTTATTTTTGGTAATAATAACCTTTTCGTGTGGGATGAGAATTGACAACAATATGACATCTACTTTCACAAACTACTTCTAGGGTCCTCCTAGTGGGAAGATTCCTCCATCTACCTAATAACTGGGTATACAAATTGAATTGTGAAGATTACATAGTTATTTAAATCACTTGATTCAAATCCACTATTCTTCTACTCAGTTATTAGATGAATGGGAATGCCTTCCGACTGGAAGGACCTTATCAGTTCTCCCACTTGCATAACATGCCCACCAATCCACAGCAACAATAAAGTATCAAATTTTCCAAAATGCATTCCACAAATAATCAATGAAATAGAAAGGTGATAAGGAAGGAAGCGAAGACTACTCTCGTTCTCTCTATCTGATAGACTCACAAGAAGATGGCAGCTAAATGATGGAGGGTGGGATCCCAAGTTCACAATCTTTTTTATCTTACATATTATACTTATAAAATCAAGTGCGAGGCTCCCAATCTCTGGTTGGTATAAATTTAAACCAGACAGAACACTATCTTCATTGTGAAAAACACCAAAGTTCATCAACTCCAATCTAGGATTTTTCAGAAGATTTTATGACTTCTTTGCAGATTAAAGTTGAAAAAATGCTTAGTTCGCCTTGGTTTTGCAGATAAACCAAAGTTGTGAAAAATAATATATTTGGAGGATAGGGAAAGGAACACTTACATTGGTATTAGTCAGTTCTAAATTGTAGAAATCCATAGCATCTGCCTCAAACATAGGTCCAGCGTGCCACGTTCCTCTATTAAGTTTAAGAAACTTGGGACCCATTACTTTGAAAACTCGTACATCTTCGACATTTGGTCGAACATAGAAATGACCACAAGGTGAACGGGAGATCGTTTTGCTTGTGTTAACTATTTTTTCCACTGGATCAACAACGGATGGCTTAGCAACTCCAAGATACCAAATGTGCCCACCACTAGAGCCCAAGCACTGGGTCACACTTGCATGATGTGTGATTGTTGAAAACTTGAGTGGCCTGTCTTCGAGGTGCATAATGTAAAACCTGATGTTGTACATGAACAAACAATCATGAACTCAAGCCAACGTTGACAAGAATAGTAAATGGATGAGAGTAGCTATATCAGCATCTGTCATAACCATATCGCATGATATGTATCAATATTGAACACAAATAAAATTTTGTGAATAGTACTTGAGGGGCAAATATCAGCCAACATATCGAAAAATATATGATGTATCAGCTGATAATTTCATATCATCGGCAGATATATCTCAATGTCAGCTATGTTGGATGATACATATCAGTATCAAACATATTAGTCACAATTTTTTTCTTTTGCAAATTGGAACATGACAAGAAAATATCAGCCAATATTTCATTACTAATAAAACTTCAATGAAGTTCAGACTAAATCAAGGAGGGAGAGGGAAACCAACCTTTTTGTTGAGTACTAAGCAACCATGAAACAGACCAACAAGCTGAAAAAGTCAATTCCGTTAAGGGCATTAGAATATGATTACCTGAATTGCTATCTATTTCCATTTTCTTTTCATTTCCAAGAAGCTAGTTTTTCTTGTTTTCATGACCAACAAATTATTGATTTTCAAGATGAAGAAAGCAACTAAAACCCGCTGAATCTATTAAATAAGAGAAACAAGAACGGTGAAGCCTGATTTGACAAAGGCAACCTCTTCAAAGATCATTGTATTAAGGGGCCAACAAATAAGGAGTATCATATCAAGATAGTTGAATGGGAAAACTAGGAAGAAAAATGTGATACAAGTGAATAAATTTTGGTTGAAAACAATATTTGCAGAGATGGAGGACTGTACAATAACAAAAGCTAAGCACAAAAGTCACTAAATTCAAAAACATCAACATGTGTGTAAGAAAATTAAATTTGAGATTCCAAGATGTCAAAGCATCATGTGAATGCCTTTTTACAATTCAAAATTCAAGAATATCATTAGCATTGGAAATATATTACAAATAGAGAAGGATATGGGTCTCTACAGGAAGTGCCAAAAAGGGTTGGGTTGCTTTTAAGTATGGTTTATTCGTAAGATATGATGTGAAGATATTGGATATTTGTTCAACTATTCTTACTTGGGGAATCCCTGGGGCTTTGCTTGGGGCTTTTATTGAACCATCATGGTTCTATCATGAATTATGATGGAAAAAATGCATTAAGTAGATATAACTAAAATAACAGGATGAATAACATTTTTTTGCAATATTTTCAAAATGATCTGAAATGCCATATATATATATATATATATATATATATATATATATATATATCCATGATATAAATTGGGTAACTGTCTATTTTGTCTAGTGTGCATAGTCAGTATACACTCTACAATCAAATAGAAATGATTCTTATAACATTAAGATTTTTAAACATTTCAATTTTGTGATATATCTTGCAAGATATCCATATATTCAACGTGGCAAACATACAAATTTTAGTGATACTGTTCTGTAACATCACAAATTCATGGACATACACCCCTTATTATCCCTGGCCCAACTCTTTACCCTCATATATTTTCTCAACCAAACCACCATCTTTGTCAATCTCATCATCCCAAAGAAAACAACGCCCACCACAATCATCATCTAATAAATTTGAACACCATCACTGAAAACACAATCAAAATCAAGCCATCAACTTAGCCATCAGAATTCTACCACCATGTACAATCAGCCTCAACCCAACTAAACCATCATCATGGACAAAACCAGAAAGGAGTTACCACTTGCTGGAGACCGGAAGAATTAATCAATGACTTTATAATGCTTACTCTTACAAGCTAATCCAGTGGAAATAACAATAAATTTGACAAAAATGCACAATGCTTTTGAGAGCTTGAGGAATAAAGGAATAATAGAAATGAAGACCTAATGATAAAGAGTGCAAGTCTCCACTTGATTGGGCGACTTTTTTCAACACATTTCCTTTCTTAGAGAGGAAAAAATTTACCTACTTGTAACTTTATTTTGTTTGGTTGCAATAGAAAATTAATTTCATTGACAACAAAAACAACAAAAGTTTTGGTTACAATGGCAGTTGGTCTAGCAGATATAAACACTTTGTGTGATTTCGGCCATAACCATGATGGACTATGTGGTGGTGGTTTTGGTGCCAGAGAGGGCAGTAGTAGCCTGGATGATGGTGGAAATTTAACTTTTTGCATTACTTAGGGGAAGTTCATTTTATCCATTTGAGTGGGGGAAAGTAAGGTCACACCAACAATTTCCCCCTTACAAAAATGGAAAATGAATAGAAAGGAAGATATTTTGGTCAAAAAATACCGTCCAATCAAATGGAGCCTGAATCAAAACAATTTCGGGCGGCAATTTTGTAAATTCCCAACTTGTAGTGTCATGAACCCGGATGTTACATGTAGTCCAGAGCAATTAAATTTTATCAATTCTAGAAAGGTATTAGAGACAAATTTACTGAATTGTACTGGTATCACATAGTTAGTTAGCTTAGGTATGATATTCTTAAGTACCATATGAGTGGGCTCGAAAAAATCCTTGTATATCAGCCAATAGTAGAACTAATAACTAACTCATTACTTCACATTGAGTGAAAATCTTACAAGGAATAAAAAAAAAACGGTGCTGAAATTTGTGAACATCTAAGCACGAATCATTGGACAATGGAAAAGTACACAACAGAACTGAAATACTCCTCAAGTCTATGTTACCACAAATTCTACATGCAAAGATCCCTGTTAAAAAAGAATTTGTTCTAATAAAATTTTCATATTTCAATGGAATTGAGATTACTCAAATGCATATGTTGCATTTATTGGGGTTCAAAACCCGGATTCACCCGATCCGACGCAGCGAAAATCCGAACCCCCCGCCATCATCAGTTACCAATTTAGTGGGCATAAGAAACAAAAGATGCACAACATTTTTAACGTAAAAACCCTTTACAAACCGAAGGAAAAAACTGTGACAAATTCCGAAAAAAGCTTACACTATGTAAAATAGTTACAAAAACCTCGAGACAGAGTATCCGCTACACACCCGAGACAAAATAAGAAAAATCACTCCAGAGTAAGCAAGGAAACTCTTCTTCAATCTTAACTCTTTGTTTTTCTTTCCTTCTTCTCACCGGTGGTACACTCCACTCACTTTGATTTTACAAGTGTTGCGGTAAAAGGCCATCTACCGCACCCATGGCCGCTTGTCTCGCAGCCCTCACATTACTGCTGCTGCCCACACACACACGTGTGTGGCACTCTAGCTTGCTTCTCTTTCTCCAAAAGCCGCACTTTATAGAGAGAGATCTGGCCAAGTTCCACCAAGACGAATACTCTGCAGGTTGCATGCATCAAAAGTTTTGCCATCTACAAACTGCTTTCTGTCACTTTGCAGGCAACTTTCGACGTATGGTCTGCAATTCTATCAACTCTGGAAAAACAATTGTCCGCTACGTCAGCTGCCAGCTCTCCACAGTGTCCTTGGGCCATTACTCAGCCGGTCAACCTTCCGTTGACTAGATTTCACTCCAAGCTGGTCAACCTCCTATTGACCGTCTTTTGTTATCAGCCGGTCAACCTCTCGTTAACCGGCTTCTGTTGCCCGGCCGCCAGACCACCATACTCTTGCAGCCCTACCTGGCTGCTCCGGCAATTACCCATTGGGAAATTTCCACTCCAAAATTTGCCGCTCCGGCAAATGGTCTCCTCTGAGATTTGCCTTCTCGGGCAAACGGTCTTCCTCAATTTCATTGCAGCCAATATGTAGCACTCCGACATCACACAAAATCTGTGTGATCCGATCACGTCCGTTTGTTGAGTCACCCACAAGGAAGTGACCAACTCCAACAAACTTTCTCTTATAACCTTGTGGGGTAAAGCCTCACCGTTTTCCGACGACCGTAATCGCCTGCCTTCCGGAAACTTTCCCTCAACTGGGAACCCGGTGTTGGCCTCCGCAAGTCTAAATAATGCCTTCTTCCGCTCCACTGAACCTGTAGTAGTCCAACTCCCCTTCAGTTTCTTCCCTACGGTCGAATCATTCTCCCTTGCATTCTACCTTCGCCACCTCAGCTCCGCCGTTGGCCCTACTGGCTCCGCCCTTGGCTCTACTCGGCTCCACCGTACTGGCTCCGCCCTTGGCCCTGCACAGCTCCGCCCTTGGCCCTGTTCGACTTCACCCTTTGCCCTGCTGACTCCACCCTTGGCCCTACTGGGGTCCGTTGTACTTTTATTGTTCTTTCGAACTCCACACTAAATGAAAAATTCCTCCACGATGACACCAGAATGTCCACTTCGACGGCCACAGACCTCAGCGGCTACACTTCTATGGCACTTCACTTGGTGGCTTTCCCTCTGCAACACTTCGCTCCGTCCCGGCGCACCAGCAGCAGGTCAACAACTCCGCAAGTAGCCATTTCCGGTCAGCACCCTCCTCAAGTAGCCCTTTTCGGGCCTAGGCCAATCTCTACTAGTTCTAATACCACTTGTTGGGGTTTGAAACCCGGATTCACCCGATCCGACGCAATGAAAACCCAAATCCCCTGTGATCGTAAGCTACCAATTTAGTGGGCACAAGAAACAAAAGATACACAATATTTTTAATATGAAAATATTTCATAAATCGAAGTAAAAAACCACAGGACAAACTCCGAAAAAGACTTCTACTATGTAAAATGGTTATAAAAACCCTGACACAGAATATCACTACACATTCGAGACTAAATAAGAAAAACCACTCAAGAGTAAAAGAGGAAACTCTCCTTCAATTTTAACTCTCTATTTTTCTTCCCTCCTTTTTCTCACCAGTGGTGCACTCGACTCACTTTGATTTTACAAGCGTTGGATAGAAGGCCATCTACCGCACCCGTAGCAGCTCGCCTCACAGCCCTCACATTGTTGCTGCTGCCTACACACACACTTGTGTGTGGCACTCTGGCTTGCTTCTCTCTCTCCAAAAGCCGCACTTTATAGAGATAGATCTGACCCATGTTCCACAACATGCATGCTCTGCAGGTTGCGTGCATCAGAAGCTCTACCATCTATAAACTGCTTTTTGCCACTTTGCAGGCAATTTTCGGCACATGGTCTGCAAGTCTACTAACCTTGGAAAGGCAACTATCCGCTACATCAATTGCCAGCTTTCTACAATGTCCTTGGGCCATTACTCAGCCGGTCAACCTTCCATTGACCGGATTCCTCTCTAAGCCGGTCAACATCTTGTTGACCGGATTTTGCTCTCAGCCGGTCAACCTTCCGTTGACCGAATTATGCTCTTAGCCAGTCAACCTTCCATTGACCAGCTTCTGCTACCCAGCCGCCAGCCGGCCGTACTCCTACAGCTCTGTCTGGCTGCTCCGGCAATTGCCACTCCGAGATTTGCCACTCCAGTAAACGGTCTCCTCCGAGATTTGCCTTTTCCAACAAACGGTCTTCTTGGACTTTGATGCAACCAGTATGCAGCACTCCGACATCACACAAAACCTGTGTGATTCGATGATGTCCGTTTGTTGAGTTACCCACAATGGAGTAACCAACCTCAACAGCATTTACGTAATGCATTTACAAATTGTAGAATTTAAGAACCATATATTAAAACAAGGACACGTATAGCATAAAACCAATCAACTTTTATTGAATTAGAACCGAGGAATGGGAAACTGGAAATCAGAAAGGCTACTCATTTCCAATTCTTCATTCAGATTCTCAAATCCAACCAAAAATTACGAGCAGCCAAAAACATCTAATTCAAGTAAGAAATTAAACGAAGCTCGATTGACTGATGTCAAATTCACCAGGAAAATTATTTGAGTTACCTTTTGGAAGCAATTGCTTAACATAATAATCAGGCAGTATCAGACGGCTCTGTGAAGTAAGAAATCTATTCACAGGGCCTCAAAAGCTTAACCATCTGGGCTGGGTTAAGCGGTACAGAAAAATGGCGGAAACCTCATTTTCTTTAACTAAATTTCAACGTATTTGGGTTTAATGGTTTCCAGCCCTCCTAGCTCAGGAATTAGTCGACATATGGGTAGCTTTCTAGGAAACTTCAAGAACGCACAGAGTAAAGGACATCTGCAGAGAGAGAGAGAGAGAGATGGAAATAGACCTCGGAGTTCCATGCGAGAGGTCAAGTTGAGCGTCGTGAGGTCCAAACTTCACGCTGTCGGGAAGAGGCTCGATTACTTGGCCAAATTCTTGAAAGTTCTCGGGAGTTGCTTCTATTGCCTGCAGATTCACCATTTTCAAATTCTCTCCCACCGAGACGTCCATGTCTCGCATACCGACCGCACACCAAAAGGTATGGGAGAGAGGGAAAGGAACAGAGCAACTGAACGTTTGTTAACACAAAAATGAAGATGATGCGAATGACGCCAGAGCAAGGAGGGGCAAAAGCGTCTTTTCGTCAATCTGGTTCATATTTAAAATAAACAACTTAAATATTTTAAAATCAATCTTGATTTTTTCAAAGTTTTACATATTACAAAATATCTTAACATTACGGATACATAATACGACGACTGATATTATATGATTATTTTTTAAAATGTTTTTTTAATTATTTAAGGTAATATCTAATCTATTTGATTATATTATTATGTCTTATATAAAATCATTTATAAAAATATAGAGATAAAAATAAAAAAAAATAGGGTCTGCTTCTCTTAAAATAGAAATAACACCTATTTTTTTTTCTTTTTTTTTGACAATTAAATTAAAATTTAATGGTAGTGATCTAAAACTAAAAAATAATGTTAGTTAATTTTTTTATTTTTTAAAAAATTTAAACATTCATTAAATATTTTATTTTTAAAATTTATTTAAACACTTAAAATATCATAATTAAATATTTAACTATTAAAAATACCAATATTTTTAAAAAAATTAACTTTAATAAGTTAATATTTATTTATCGAATAAGGCTTAAACAACCATAAAAGCGGAATAAAGAATCGAGTTTTATACCTCCCGCCATTTAAAATATCATAAAATGAGCATTCTGTCTCTTTATGATATTACTAACTATTAAAAATACCAATATTTTTAAAATAAGTATTAACTTTAATAAGTTATTGATATATATATGACAATTATAAGCCATTTTTAGTACTCTTGTTATATGACATGGATGGAGTAGAATGAGACACAATTCACATACATTGATCCCAATAATGTTGAATATAAAATTCAACGGCCAAGATGATTTTTAAAAATTAAAAATTAAAATTTTTTAATTAAAGCAGCTAGGCTATTGGATTTGATTTTGACAAAAGCTACCTCTTGCACCGTGGCCTAAGAAATTTTGGATGATGATTTAACAGTTTAGGTGATTTGCCCCTACCCTAAAATAATTTTTCTTTTTTAAAAAAAAAAAAAAACTTAGCCATATGGTATAAGGTGTCCAATGTGGAAAATTGATAATTAAAGTTTTCTATGTTTCGATAATATTGAGTTTTCCATAAACATTGAATATTCAGCTGCTACATCATAAAAATAAAATTTTTAATTTTTAATTTTTTAAAAATAAAATTAATTTGACTATTTTTAATTATAATTATTTAATTAATATTAAACGGTTAATATTTTTTTAAAAAAAAATTAAAAAATAATATAACTATATAATTAATATTATTAAAAAAAATTAAATATAGCCCTATTTTAAAAGGGTAGAATAGGCTTCTCAATTATTGTATGAAATGATCCCAGAAATTACAATATATATAAGATAGGCAATTAAATTAATATATAAGATAGGAAATTAAATAAATAAAACATATTACAATATATATATATTATACTTAAATAACACGATCCTCCACGCCAATCTCAAGTACCCAAATGAAATAAATCACTCGTAAAACGACTAATTTGGTGGTTAAACGGAGAAGAATAAAAAACAGAGACAGCAACGATTGAAGTTCTAGTGTTGTTATTCACCCTTCTTCCTTTGGAACTCCGAATAGAGATTCGAAAAGAAGACACAGAATTGAGCGATTCGTTTATTCGATCTTCAAATGTGATTTGCTCGAGTAAACGCATCAGCAATATGCCTTGCAGATTACCTGATCCCTCCATTGCTGATGGCCCTCTCTTCTGGGTGAACTGCAACACCATTAATGGAGCTTCCCTCGATCTTACTGGGAACCGAATGCCCCCTGGGAACGGTGGGGGAAGCAGGGAAAGACAGCCGCTTCTTCACAGATCCAGCGGATCCCTTCTCGGGGGTCCCACTCTTTTCTTCAATTTCCATTGGACTAGGCAACCTAGTCTTGGCTTTTGCAGACTGCGAGTGCGTCGGTGCCATGTAACTTGGTACAGAAGGAGAGCTTGAGAGGCTCTCGTCGTCCCTCAATGAAGAACCCGGGATGCTATGCCTCCGATATTTCTCTGATTGGATACTCATCGTGCTCTTTGAATCATCGTCTGTTCCCCCTCCGTTCCCATGTTTTGTTTTACCAACTGTGGGGGTTGAAGAAGGCAATGCCCTTGAGGGTGTTGAAGGGGACTGGCGGCTCGGAGGTCTGCTAGATCTTCGAGTAGTTGGGGAAGGCTTGTTGTCCAGTTCAAGATCTCGAAGAGCGTAAGCGTTGTTTGTTTCTCTGGTGACAGAGAGGCTTCGGCTCATGCCACTTTTCACGGAGGAATGGTCATTGAATTCTTTGTGAGCCATGATCCGTGCCTCCCATGGTCGGGCTGCCATCCATCTCTCCAACCAACTCCATCCCCATTGGGGATTCGTGGGGTCCATGAATGTTGGGTTTGCAGATCTTGAGCTCTTCCTCATTTGCTGGCAGTAGAGTGTTTAATTCATGTAAGATTTGGAAATCGATTACCTTGTAAAAACACTATTCTTATCATAAATTCTACCAAAAATATCATATAGCACTGCTTGTTGACACCATTAAAGCATCCAATTGATTGATGTCTCCTCTTAGAATCATCCAATTGATACCATCAATGTTTCACGGTAAGGTGGAGTACATCAAGTAAAATAAACGATGAAATTGCAATACTAATTTCATTGATGAAATATTTCTTGAAAGAAAATATATAAAACAAAGAAATAAATGATTTTGTATCAGTTAAAGATAATTTAATCTGCAGTCAAAATATAAGAAAAAGACCTCCAGCAGCAATCTAAGAACCACATTGTACCATGGATAAAAGTCCAATGCCAACGCAAATGTTGCAAAGACTTGATCAAGAAGTCATCCATTAGAATGAAATCGAAAAGAGCATCAATCATATCATGCATAACACAACAGATGCTAATACAATTCTGTAAAACTAGCATTGCTGAGAATTTCTAAACGTGACTAAAAGAAACCAAGGATGAGCTTCGGCACAAAGGTCAGGATATTTATCCTGATTTGAAGATCACCGGTGTGAACGACAGAAAAAGTACCTCTGCATGCAGGGGTATGTGCCCGACTATCCAGTGCCTACAATGCAGAAAGCTAACAGTGACAATGAACTTTCAACAGCCTAACCAAACGGGGCCTTACTCTCTCCAAAACTTACAAAATGGAGAGTCTTGTGCACTAGGCCACCCAATTGTGAGAAACCAACTCAACCATCTATAGATGAAATAAGGTATCCAAACCTGGCCAAGGTGGAGAAATGTTACTCCAGACTTAGTGTCACAGATAACTCATTCCTCACTAGAGAAGTAACCCGCTAAACTGTTTGAGAATAACATAATATATCCAAACTCAAGTTGGATCCAATCTTCATGATCACTGTATCTAGTAAAATGGCTCAAGTACTTAAAATGGAACTGCATCCAAATGTATGTTTATCAGGCTGTTCAGAAAATCATCAATGATTTTGATGCCATAAATTTTGTCAAGCTCATGATATGCAAACATCACAAAATGGAATACTATTCTGCATGGTAGAAAAGTAAGTAGGCAGCAAACACAATAGGCATCCGTCTATTGAAAATTTATTCTCACTCCATTGTATTTTACTGGATCCTCCTCTTTTGCTAAGGGAATAGACTTATTGACAGTCATGGAAGCTTATGGCTGTTACACTGAGTGGCAATAACATTAGCTTCAAACTCGTAACCATGCACAGTTCTTATTTTTGAGGAGTTCCCAATTACTCAGAATCTAATTTGAGATGCCATACCTAGGTACATTTCCCCAACATCAGAACTTCCCACCCCCTCCTGAAGAAGGGGGAAAAACTGCCAAAAAAGGGACTAAAGGATGTTGAAAATGACATGGATCAGATAACCACAGATATCCTTTTTTTCAAATCGTCTATGTGTATGTCACAAAATTACGCCTGGAGTAAAGTTGAGCAAGCGGTGATTGTTTTGACCACATGATCAATGAAAAAGGTAAAAAAATGCAATACTCAACAAAGTATCTCCTTTATCTTCCTTTCGGTTCTCGATCTGTTATATTATAAGATTAGTTACCCTAGATAGTAAGAGTGAAGGCTTTAATAGAACTGACATCTTAAGCACGGTGAAGCATTCTACCTTTACTTTGTTCCTCAATTCAGTGATTTACAATAATTAGATTGCCTAGCAAGTGCTGATCATTAAGCGGCTTAGTTTTTAAAAACACTTAAAAAGTATGGTTTTGATAGCTTATATAAAATTCATCAATTTTTTAAGTGAGAGAGAGAGTAGGCCTTCCAAAATCCACTTTCTAGCTTAAGGGGGAAAACTATAAAGGGAAAAGACAAACATATATCACTTATTTCAATTTTTTGCTTCACTAAATGCCGGGCACAGTGAACCATTCTTTCAGATATTCTATTTTCAAAGAAATTGGATAAGATTACTAAAGCATGCATCTCCAAATCTGCAAAAACTTTCAATGATGGAAGTTTATGTAAATATGAGAAATGAAGCACAAGGCTAATGTGTGAACTACCTGATGAGAAAAGGCATAAGCTAATGTTCTCTCCCTTCTCATAGCAGCATCTTGCTTGCTTTGTAGATTTGCTTCAATCTGCTCCTTTGATTGCATACTATCATCCCACTCTTCTCCCATCTGCCAAGGAAGCATTTATTTGAGATATATATCATTCAATTTCAACTCAGCCTCTTACATTCTGAGTGTAAAAATCAAACTCCTTGACTAATTTTCTTTCAGTAAATTCCAAGATGGGCAGGATCATACTGTCTCCATTGTGATTGATTCCCTTTTTTTTTTTTTTTTTTTTTGCCTTTTTGAATTGTATTTTGTGATCTTCTGTTTTAGTTTGCATTCGACAAGACATCCTCTCTATTATTTCTGTCTCATAAAATAACCAAGTGAAGTTCCCTTGGTTAATCAAGAAAGAAGAGGCATAGTTAAACCTGTCATGTTCTCCAACAATAAATGCAGCCTTGTTTGGTTCATTAACTATGATAACGGAAGCTATTCAGAGCATAAGTCAACCATAAATTTGGTGCAAAACTATTATCTAGAAAAAGGTCGTCGTGAATGTGACTTGAAAGTTGCTCTTACAGTTTAAGCATGCTGGTAAATAGATTGTTTTGTGTGTTAGTCCTCTTTTGAAGATCAGTAAACAGAGATAATAATCTCTTAATCTCAGTTAAATTTATAGGAAAATGAGGTTCTCAAAATCATTTTAGATCCAGCCTGCAGAAACAGATGCCATCCATTAACTAATGAGATGCGATACCAACACATCAAGGACACATTAACTAAAATTATTAATTTTTTACAGATATTGTATATGATAATCAAACAATAATAATTCACATTAAATAAGCAATCAGTACTAAACTTTGCAATTTCTAATTACCCCAAAATATTGTGTTATAAGCAAAACTTCCTAAACAAGTAATTGCCAAAAAAAACAAAAGAGGCAAGAGCATTCATGAAAAAAAGTTGTTATTGTTCACGACAGAAAAAAAGAAAAAAAGAACAAAAAGCAAATACATGTTTATGGTTGGTTTATGTTCACAACAGAATAACAATTAAAATGAGGGAGCCAATCCATAAATACCCAACTAAAATTCACAGATAGAGCTAGGGCATAAGGCAATGCTTAAAGCCACCTTTCTAGCCTGAAAGAAAGAGAGAGCTGGGACAAAAATAAGAAAACATAGGGAAGTATTCAAGCAATGATTCAACAAAGCTAGACATAAATAGGATAACAAATATTTAACATTAACAGAGCTCAGGCATACACAAAACTATCACAACAAATAAAAGTATGGAACAAAAAATGGAGCTAGGACTCTGTTTGGAACCCTTACTTGAATAAATTTATCAAAAGAGAACGAATAGAGAGCCAGGCAAATACCAAATGGCTGGATCAGCCATCCTCACGATCTCATCTCATTATTACTCCTTTTTTTCTCTATTGGGCACTTGGGTTTTTTACTTTCTTCCATTGATTGTAATTGGGGACAAGCCGTGTTCATATCTGTTACCACAGCCTTATGCTTTCAATTTTTTTGTTAATGCCTATTGACTAATTAGCCACAGTACTTATTTTTTGGTCAAATGCCTCACCTTCTTGTTTTAAAGTTTTAAAAATTAGTCTATAGAATCCCAACCGTGTCCTTGATACATTGGAACCATGGAATGTAATATTGGTCGGTATTCAACATGTTAGTATCGAGCCTTCTGATATCGATGTTTTCTGATACCATATAAAAATTGTGAGATGTCACCATATTGACGATATATCGGCTAATATTTATTAATTAGTATACAATTCACACTTTCACAGAAATTTTTTTACTTCTATGATATCTGCTACAAATTTATATTATCCCATATGTTCAATATCAATATAGTCAAGAAAAATACCAATATTTTCATTCATAGTCCACACATGTCCTCAATGTTTACTAATTGAAACAAAAACTAGATCAGTCCAACACGATTTGGAGAGCTCCAGACACAAGTTGGAGAGTTTTAGCATCCGAAACATGAATGACACTGACACACCACCACAGAGATGTCGACGCTCTAGCTAATAAATATGAGCTCTCCTCAAAGTTTTGATCATTACGTGAACAAAATACCAGACATGGTAATAATGTTGTAAGAAGCATAACAAGAGGATAAATACTCACTCTTAACTTCTCAAGCTCTTTCTCATGCTTCTGTTGAAGCTGTCGCTGGAGAGCCTGGTTCTCCTCTGACATTCTGATCCGCCTTGAACGAATCTGCGACTGAACACGGGCCAGGGTCTGCATGCATCGCAGAGTAGTTGTGGCTTGGCGCTTCACAGATTGCCCTTCAATCAATGATTTTAGCCTGATCAACCCTCTTAAAGCCCGCAATGCCCTCCTTGCCTGAAAAGAAAAAGGACTCCTGATGTTTTTCTTCACGATTCTAGACAGGCCAACAGTTTTGTTATTAAACATTATTGGCTTTCCTCGAGTGAACATGATTATAAACCTAAACTCTGAAAGTATAAATTGAAGACTCATAATGGAAATAAATTTGTATTCAGAAAATCTCAACAAGAACTGATTCCAAAACATGTCTACGACCATTTAAATTAATCAATTCAAGCAGCAATTACCAACTTCGATAACACAAGTATCATCTCACAAATTATATTAAACGACTCTGTCTTCTGGCAGTTGAACAAGGTAATTTTTACATTTAACCTAATAATATCTCAATCTCTCCAACTGAGAAAGTGGAAATGCTCTCTAAAAGGATAATAACAAACCAATATTATTTCAAAAAGGAATTTACAGAAAGGTAGATAAGAAAATGAGTTGTACCAGGTATCCTCGAAAGGCTGTTTGGATCTTAATAGCTGCTATTTCCTCCTCTGATTTATCAGAGTAGCGAGATATAGTGGTAAGACGGACAACTTCGGCAGCAGCCTGAGCAGCTGCAACAGCTGCCTCTGCAGCTGCAGCAGTGGCAAGCGCTACTGAATAAGCATGCTTGTTTTGTTCATTCTCTCCTTCGGCAAACTTCCTGTCATCTATGGGTTGCAAAGGGATGGGAACCGCATCCGCAACTTCATTAGATAGAGACACTGCATCTGCACTCTTGTGCCTCTTGAACCACTTCTTCTTCGATGATTGGGTGGATTTCTAATTCATGAAACACAAATATATACAACAACATTCACTCACAGGTCATATTTCACACTGCATGAGAACAAAAAAGAAAATTTTGGGTGTAGAAAGTAATCCAAAACCTGGTATTTTTTCTCCCTGGTCTCGGGACTTAAGAATTTCTTCACCGCAGAAAACCACCCCTTCTTCCCCATTTCCTAGTTGTTAACCTTGAAATCCAAAACCAAATTATATTAATTAAAAAAAAAATATTTTTAAAGCAAAAGGCGCAAACTGAGGACATATGACAAAAATTCTCAGAAAGCCAACTTCAATCGAATGAAATCTAAAGAATGCATCGACATTGAACCAATAGCATAGACATTCAAACAGTATAAAGAAAAGAAACGCTAAATTCCATATAACTAGGAGAAACAATTATACAATCGTTCATTGACTACTAAAAATAATGTTCATTCAACTAGTAGAACAGATCTACAGTGATAATAGACAGCATAATATGCTACCCTATGGAGAAATACCTTGCACAAGGAGAGTAAATATAATTTCACCATCCAACAAACGGTACAATGTCCAGAGCTCACATAAAGAGATCTCGATGATGGGACAATTAACATAAAATCCAGCAATTCCCAGCGCTTACAGCTATCTTAAAATGCACCAAACATAAAAATCCTACATCAATTTCGAAAACTACTGCATAAGAGCGGGGAGAGTACCCCGACGTAAGAATGCCGAGATCTCCACAAAAGACCAAAAGAAAACTGAAATCGAATCTCAAATGGCGGGTACTCTACCAAGTTACACAACAAGAAAGCATAGTGAGGGAGAGAGAGAGATAAAAATGGCGTTACTGCGCATAAATTACCGAAACTTAATGACACATTACAACAAATTAAATGCAACAAAAACGAAAATAGTACCTGAAAATTTCATGTGCACTTCTCTGACGAATTGATATGAAATGGTTGCCCTCGTACCATTATCGCTACACCCAAAAACATCAACGAAGAACTGAATGATCGCCTTTTTTCCCGCGGCAGGAAAAGAACAACAGCCAGATCTTGCCAACTGAGACGACTGGAAATGTTGAAGAGAGAGAGACAGAGCGAGAGAGAGGAATACCGGGAGGAAGAAGGGAAGAGAAACTGACAGATAGAGAGAGAGAGACAGAGGGAGAGAGAGGAGAAAGCAACAGCTGGCATTATCTGGAGCGGGCGGGGTTTTGTGAAAAATAGGATTGGTTGCATGTGATTATTGAAGAAAAGGTTTTCGATTGGTTTCTCTCGCAATTAAAAGCAACCACCGACACTACCCACAACAACCACGCTGTCCTTCTCTGTTTTCAACTTATTGCATCCCCGCTAGCAAAATTTTCCCACCAATCAGGTTCTGCCACGTCATCATTTTTAATTAATTGCTTCACGTCTGGTTTCTTTTTGGTGAGAAACAAAATAATTTTACCAATATACGGATAAGTTTTAAATTTAAATTTTGTTTTAATTATAATTAATTAAATTAATATAATTAAAAATAAATTTAAATAATAAAAAATTTAGATTAAAAGTTAAGATTTAATCAGATCACATTAAATTAATGAATATCTGATCAACGTATGATAGATACCTTTACATATTCTGGACAATGAAATAACATTTGACTATTGTCTAAATGGAACTTATTTGTGCTTTCCATGTTAGTTGCATTCAATGTATATCTAAGGGACGCTCAAACACATTAGGATAAAATGTCAACACCTACTGTGCATCATAGGTAGCGCTCATACGTCATCATATTTGGCCGCAACACCTGACGTATATTCGACAAGCGTTTGAGCACCACTTTATTATATACATCGTGTCCGATCGAATTTTGATCATTTTTTTGTAAAGATTTGAAAGATAAGAGAGAATGAAAAGAGGAAAAAAAGAGAGAAAGAGAGAGAGGAATCTAGAGAAGGTAGATTCAAATTGATCAAAGTAAGATTTTAGTAAATTAAAACTAATGTAAGTGTATCCTAAATCTTCTTTCCTTTATTGCTATATTTTTTTATTTTCATAAATATTTCTTAATTTAAATAATTATACATGACATATTTGTATAGTTTTGATAATAATATATTACATCCATAAATCCTCATCTTATTATTCCTTTTCTTATTTGCTGTATTTTCTTCTCTTGTCATTATTTCGGCCACCATTGCCACCATCGCTCATCTCAATTTCGATTCATATCATCCTTGTGTCGATAGATATTCTCCTTCAATCACCTTAGTATATTTTTAAATTAAACTTTTATCTAGCACAGACTTTAAAATCAACTTCTAGCATCATCGAGCCGTGGCAGTGGATTAAGGCTAGGGTTTCAAAAAATCGATCGGTGCTAGAAAATAAAATATTTTAAATGTTTGATTCTAGCATATTGGTAGATTGATGCTAGGAAGCATCATCTATCATGTTTGTTTTTTATATTGCTTAGCTTTTATTTTAGATTCGATTTATGCATATGAGAAATCCAAATTATTTGAATATATATTAGATTTTTTTAAAAATAAACAAAATTAAGTAAATACTAGATAATTTGATTAGACAAAATATTTCCTTGTTTCTATTTATTTTTTTAATTTTTAAAATTTTTTTAATTTCATTGATCTTTTATCTCAGTATTGGATTAAAATTAGATGGTGAGATTTTAAAATAATAAATTAAATATAAATTTTAATTTTAAATAATATTAATATTAATCAAATGTTAATTTAATATTAAAAATAATATAAATATTAAATTTTTTATATTTTAAATGCTACCCCTTTTTTTTAATTCAATGGGTGAAAAAGGAGACTAGCCCTTCTCCCTAAAACAACGGCCCATAATTTGAGCCGTTCTGATGTCACTCAAATTATAGGGATTCGGAATAGTGTTATTTTTATTAAAAATTAAGTGAGTTTTTTTAATATTATAACTATATATTTCTAAATAAATTATCATAATTTAGTAGTATTTAAAAAATAAAAATAAAAAATTAATTATTTTAAAATAATTAAATTATAATTATTTATTTAAAAATAAATAATTAAAACTAAAAAAATAAATACCTTCCTCCTTTTACCAAATTTTGGGCCCTACTGTAGAAGGCCCGTAAAATTAAGCGTACAAGCGACCTTATCTATCTGCGGGAATTTGCTTCATTATCTTTGCTCCGAAGGCCTTCGCATCGCCAGCGAAAACAAAAGCACAGGCGGGAAGAGAGAGAGAAAGGGAAGAGAGATGCAAAGGATTTTGAGGCGCAGATCAGCCTAAACATTTTCAGATTCATCGGGCAAAAGAAGTAAAATGCCGTGCATATGCAGCAGGAGTTGCTCTATATCTACTTTCCCGGTTCACTCCATTTCTTACGATTCAAGATTTCTTCGCACACCAAATTCAAAACCCTCCTCAATTCACTGCTCTGTTGGAGGTTTTCTCTCTTCTTCTCCCCTGCTTCTGTCAAATTTAACAAATTATCTTGATGGTCTCCGTGCACCGATTTTCTGCGGGCATTATTTATGCTATCAAGTCTGTTCAATGATATCTTTTTCGACGTTTGTTTAGGATCAATTTGTTTAATGTGACATTCATGAAATATAATTTGTGGGATTTTGTTTTTCCAACAATATCTGGCATTTTTGTGTGCATCTGTTCTTAATGATATATGGGTATTATAATTACCACAAAAGCATACTTATTCGCAAGCTAATTGGAGCAAAATAGAATTAAGTTAAATGGAGGGAAAATGAGAGTATCTAAAATATAATTTTTATTCAATTGTTTGGATGACTATATTAAAAAGTGAATTTTTCCATGCATAGATAAAGACAAAGAAAATTAAAATTATTAGTAGTTGTTTTATATTTATACCTTATGAAAGAGAGGTTATTTAAATATTTTTCTTAAATTAGATGTGCATTTTTTAAAAGATTTGGAGCAAGTCTGAATTTAGAAATGGTCAATTTCTAATGAACAATGAATAATTTCGACCAGTCATTGGTCCAAATACTCAAATATAATTTTTTTTGGCAAATATTCAAATATTTTCTCCAAATTCATCCTTGAGAGAGTAATCAAATAATTTGTGCAATGCTGCAGCATTTAAGATGCTAATTAAAAAATTTGATCATCTAGACGATTAAACTATTTATTATATTGAAAACAGGATGATTAAAGAATCACCCATACCTGACAGGCACTCTTCTTCAACGCCTGGCTGCGAACGTGAGGATGGTGGAATGTGAGTGACGGCTTTGAGAGGCTAAATGGGTTATTGTTTAATAGGAATAAAAAATGTAATGTAGGTTTTAACGTTTTTCCTTCCTTTTTCAGTTACCTCTATTAGTCTCTAAATTGGAGGGTCATTTTTTTTGGCCCTAAAGTATAAAATGTAAATCTAATTTACACTATATTCCCTGCATTTTCCTCATATATTTTTACGACCAAAAGATCAAACATACTTTACTTCTTTAATTCCATAATTGTTGTCCATTTCACTCAAAACAAACATATGTGTTTTGTAACTGTTTGAAATCATATCAATTGAATTTGTTGAATGAACAGTACTTTAATTATAGAAATTTAAATATTCATCAATTCAAATTATAAATTCAAATTCGATTAGTAGGTATGTCACATAATGTATGATCATGTTTGCAAAAATTAAAACATCGAAGTATTTTTTACCTCTTTTCTAAGCCAATCCAGAAGTAGATTGATTCAAAAAATTTTGGTAAATCCTCGATTCTTCTAATGTTTGAATACGTGATTCATTTACAAGTTTACTATTCTACGTGATCGTAAATTAATAAAGTTAAAAAACTTGATTGATCCAATAACACATTCTTCCCTTGCTTGTTCTGAGCACTTCTTGAAATATAGTTGCTAATGTTTTGTTAATTAATCCATGTTTGGGAACAGTGGCAGAGCCTAAAGTTGCAGCTACTGCAGAGCCGTTATTGCTTAATGCTGTGAGAGGGATCAATGTTGAAAGACCTCCAGTTTGGCTTATGAGACAAGCTGGGAGGTATATGAAGGCAGGTTTTATACATTTTATCACTTTCTTTTCAGTAGGAAATCCTCCACTGAATTCTTATTTTCATTGGGCATTAGCCTGTCTAGCCTAGAAAGATCCCTCTATATAGTATCTATATATCGTTATAGGCCACATGCTATAGGCGCTACATAATTTGATGCTTCCTGTCAAGTATTCTCTCTATCTAGCCTATCATATGTTATTGCCTGTTGCATTGTTGTTTGATGCCAACATTTTGAGATTTTTATGTTGCCTTTTGAAATAATTCTGATAATTTCTCTCATTGTGTAAAATGAAGAGGGTGTTGTTAAAATGCGTAGCTACATCAGCTTGAATCCTTGATAGATTCGGAAGATTTTGACATATGGTTGCGGTTTGTTTAGCATGAAAATCTGGATAAAGAAGCACAATCCTAAGGTTGATTTTTCGTTGTTTAAAAAATTTATCATTATTTGCCTAAAATGACCTGACCTGACTAGATATTAGCAATTGGGCGGTTTCACTGATTCTCTTAAAATTTGTATTCGGGTCTGTGTTTTTGTGAATTCTGAACAAAAGAATAGCCTTGATGCAGGTTCTGCTATTGAAATGTACGGGTCATTACTCTCAATTAAAGCAGTCGATACAGTCTGATGATCTATTTGAGAAGAAAGGCATGATAGCAAGATTGGGAATGCAACCAAAGTTTATTTTCCTTTTGTTCAGTATACCAAACCAGACTAAAATAGATTTAAATGTTCTGTGTTGTATGAAAGGTGTCTCTTATTGTGAAGTGTATAAATGACCAGACAGCGATGAAATGAAACTTGATGCACATGGATATGCATTTTCTAGACCAGGACCGTGCTGAAAGGGTGGCCTAGTATATGAGGTTTTCAACATTGAGGGCTCTAGGAATGGTTAGATATATGCAACCTTATCCACACATTTTAAAAGGATGTTTCTATAATTTGAACCAATGACGTCCAAGTCAAAATATAGCAACCTTACGTAGATTTTATGTGGCCTTTTCAACATTGACCCTTTTTTGGGAAAAAAGTTGTGTTCCTCTTTTAAGTGAACTGTATGGCTCTATTGTGCTAGTGGATAACCTATATTAGACAAACAAATACCATTTAAGGGTTCTCTTTATGGGGCCGTTTGGCTGCTAAACCCCTAAAGAGAAGAGTGTGATTTGTTAACACTCTCAGCCCCCTAAGAAGGGAAAGAAATCTCTCCTGGGCACATAACTTCATGATTGATATACCCTGGAGGATGTGTGGCTTATTTATTGTATTACTTGGGAAACCCATGCTTAAGAACTTAACTGTTATTTCTTGCTGAAATTATGTCTTGTTAATAGTAATACAATTACAACATGGTTAAATATGTCAATGCCATCAAACTAATAGGGAAGGGATAAAAAGCCATTAAGCTTAATTTTCAAACTTCTAAGCCATTGTAGTTGAAAAGAGATAGTAAAGGTAGCAACTGGGACTTTTTTTTCGGTGGCAACAAACTGGGACTTTAAACCCATTAAACTTAACAACTGGGATAAATTAAGCCAAAATAGGATAAATTGGTTGAGCATTCCCGCCATTAGTATTTACACCAAGAATGGAGCAACTAGTTTGAGCAGTAATCTAGTAACCTAAACCCCAAACCTTACTTTCTATGGTCAGACTAGTTTTGTTTTGAATTGGTGAAAATTGGTTGTTCCATACTATTCAACCACAACTAGTGAACTTGTGGATGCAGTATGAACCATCTAACTAGTGTATAAAAGGTCTAAAAAATGTTAAATGAGTGTAAAAATGACCACCAAATTTTCTTTTTTTAGCATGAAAATGACCATTGTGGGAAAATCTGGCAAACTTCATTTAAATATTAATACATAACCATCTCATTAACCATTATTCTTTTGTATACAAGTTGGTCTTAGAGGATTGGAATGGCTAGTCAAATTCTGATTTCTTCAATCCAATTTCTGCCAACGTAAGTGCAATCTTAATATTGTTTAATATTGTTTGTTGTATTCATGTATTAAATAAACTTGTCAATAATACACAACCCATACAAGTAATCCAAATGAATTGGATGGTAACAAGTTTGATGGTTTTGTGTCTTACTCAGGAAGTAGGATGGTTTTAAAGGTCTGAAATTAAGTTTGATGGATTTTGTATCCCACTTTTGATGGATTTTGTATCCCACTTTTCATACTTTCCTATCCCTTTCATATTAGTTCAATGGATTTTGGCATCAGTGATAAATGAGAAGTGCTCTATCACAAGCAAAGTTGTTTGTCTACTTGCATTGTCCATCTTTTCTTGTGCATTTTATCTTGCTTGAGTTTTTCATCGCAATGGCAGTTTCCTCTGCCATTGTTTTGGGTATTTCTATCTTTCCCCGATGCTCACATATGGATATTATATGCAACTTGGGTCATATTTTGATATTTTTCTTTTCAGAGTTATCAACAAATCTGTGAGAAATATCCCTCATTTCGTGAAAGATCCGAAAATGTTAATCTTGTTGTGGAAATATCTCTACAACCATGGAAAGTTTTCAAGCCTGATGGGGTGAGTTCCTTTTAATGTTAAAACATATTATTTTTACATTAGAATCTTGTCTCGTGATATTATATCTGCCTATATA
Source organism: Nepenthes gracilis (assembly GCA_033239525.1). Lineage (NCBI taxonomy): Eukaryota > Viridiplantae > Streptophyta > Magnoliopsida > Caryophyllales > Nepenthaceae > Nepenthes > Nepenthes gracilis. The sequence goes on from BSYO01000001.1 coordinate 22,341,361, forward strand.
TAAATCATCATGGGATAAACCTTGACAAAATAGAAAAAGTTGCTTTACTGTAATCTGAGGTCATTGGTTCAAATGACATAAAAAAACTCCTGCAATGCAAGGTCAATGGTATGTATATTTGACTCTCCCCAGACCTCATGATATGGAAATCTTATGCACTGAGCTGCACTGTGTATATCTGTAAGCATGTGTTGAAGGGCCGAGAATTAATCGGCTGTATTTTCGTCAAATTGCTTCATATCTCTTTTTGTCCATTACAGGTCATATTGTTTTCAGACATTTTGACCCCTCTTTCTGGAATGAATATACCGTTCGACATTGTGAAAGGTAAGGGTCCAATTATATTCAATCCCCCACGCACCCTTTCTGATGTTGATCAGGTGAGGGAGTTTGTGCCAGAGGAATCAGTTCCATATGTTGGAGAGGCATTAACAATCTTACGAAAAGAGGTATTAGTTTCCACATTTCCTGTTTTAGTTCCCGTCTACCACTCTATGCTCTTTAGTTGAATCAATTGCATCTCTCTCTCTCTCTCTCTCTCTCTCTCATGCAAAAACTCTTTATTTGATGGGTGATATCCCATTGTCTGAAAACATATATGAAGCAATATTTGGGCTTTTAAGAAAAGTTTAGGAAAGGGTCTAATTATTTTTGAATTTATTGTACGATATCTTATCTTATATCATGAAAGAAGCAATTTTTATGACTCAAACCCATAACTTTTAGGCCATAATAATCCTACTGCTAGGTCAGGGCTCCTCGACATAAAAATCTAGGGTGAAAACCTAATTTAATAAACTGATCAGGGCAAGGCACCCTACGACATACTGCCTTGCCTTTTTAAATGATGTATACCCAAGTTCAAACTCGGCCAATCTCCAATTGCTCAACGCTAAAAAGCACCAAATTAGATGTGGGATGTTCAAGGAAAGTTGATTTGTGAAATTACCAGTTTTTGTTGTAGTGTTTAATGTTCTGGTGGAAAAGGTTGTACTTCACTATTTGTATTCCAAATTCAGATGAAACTGAATTTCTCAATGATGGGATCTTTACATTAGTCATTCCAAAATCTCATCATCTGAAAGGTCCTTGTTTGTTTTTGCTTGAGGATTTCTAATTCTCCACGGCTCTCTCTGAGTGCTATTATGGTTCTCCTAATTGGGAGATTCTCATATCCACCCACTAGCCATGATTAAAAGTTGGGTAAATAAATGATGAATATAATATCAAGTGATTAATACAGTTATTCAAGCTTTGCCATTCATTCAACCCAACTTTTAATCGTAACAATTGAGTGGATATGGAAATCTTTCTACTGAGAGCACTACAACAGCTCTCCCTCACTTAACCTTCACTATTATCACTAGCAAACCACTATCAATTGGACTTTTCACTCTTGAGAATGATGTTATGACAGTCCTCAATGTGATGAAAAACAAGGGATGCAATGATCATTTGGTGGTCTCTGACAACACCTGTTGAAATATACTTAATTAGGCACCATGTGGATGTGACCATGAGGCATGGTTGCTGCTAAAGGGGATATGAGGAGTTTCAGTTTTCGAATATTTGCAGTGATTTTGTAGTCATGAAGTTTGGAGAGGATATGACTAATTTGAAATACCTCTATCAATGGAGATAATCTGCTAATTACCATATCCGAACACAACCTACCTTTCTTCACCGTTAATGAGTTTATGAAAATATCTTTGAGCAGATTATGAAAATCATGCCGTGTAGTTTCTGGGCATTTCAACATTGGGAAGGAAGGATTTTCCCCGACGAATAAACTAAAAAATATCAACCAGACTGAGTTCTCCTCACTTCTAATTCAAGAAGTACTAGTATTATTCTTCAGATGCTGCCGCATAATTCCATTTTGGAAAGAGAAATATTCTTTAGATAATCTTATATGACACAACGTTCCACCAATTCATTGACACTTACTGGCCCACGTAAGAATAAATAGATAGATATCATATCTTATTCTCCGTGGTGTTATTTCAAGATGTTATATTAGATTTTAATATGATGTGATTAGTGGTGTTATTTCAAGATTTTTTTAGCATATTCATTCCCCCATGAGTTTCAATATCTCAGGTGAAAGATGAAGCTGCAGTGCTTGGCTTTGTCGGCGCTCCATTTACCCTGGCATCATATGTAATTGAAGGTGGCTCATCAAAGCACTTCACTAAAATAAAGAGACTAGCCTTCTCTGAACCCAAGGTAATCATCTGGCAGTTTCTCTGTGAATCCTTCAAAATAGTCTATTTGAACAGAAATTTTTATTAGCAGAGATAGACATGATGTGAAGAGCTATGCCTGGCTCTCTGATTTTAGAAACTAACTCTCCGTAATCCAACCTAGCGCATGTCGTTGAGAATTTCACTTTCAGAGGTTGTCCTTACATTGGGCCAATGTCATGGATGGCAACATTGGATATAACACGAAATAAGAGGATTTGAATTTATATTAAACGAATTTGTATTATTATTGGGTCGACATGTTAACAATAAAAAATAATCATATCATATTTCGTGTTGACACACTAACTTGAAAAGGAACATTGTAACATGATTAATAAGGATTGACAAGATTATAGATTAGCATGGTTAAAGTACATTTTTGTCTAAATTTTGTTGTATTGTGGGTTAATATTTCAAATATTTCTTTTTCGGTTATTAATTATATTATTATGTAATAGATCATTTGTTATAAGCTGGTCCTACCATAAAGTATTAATGTGTTAAACATGTCTTATTGTGTCACATAAATACGACCTGTTGATAAATTGGTTGTGTATCATATCATGTTAATAAGTTTAGCTAGTTGGTGGTGGTGGTGTTTAGTTTAGTGGCACAACATGTTTGTGATGGCGTACACACTACTACACCCTTGTCTCGGCATCAAAGGTCAATATGAATTGACACCCCTGGTTCACAGCTGACTGCTCAAGCATCCCTTGGACACATTCTGTGCTCAAGCATGGATCATGCGTTTGCCCCTTTTCACTCTTTTTGTATCGGTATCAATACTGATCGCAATCGTACTGGTACTTACCATATTTCATACATATCGTATGTGTAAGAGGTTTTTTTTTTTTTCTTTGCAAATTGACACCTGAGGAGCAAACATCATTCCGATATATTGAAAAAATCCAATGTATGACTAATCTTTTGAGAATTGACTATATTATGACCAATATTTTGAAAAACAGCCAATATATTATAATATATCCATTATACTGTGACATATTGTGATTTCTCAGCCCATCTTTCATTCCATAGGTTGCTGCCGGTATCCATTTACTAATGTCGTACCTACCACTTAGGTTTTGCACTCTCTGCTGCAAAAATTCGCCACATCCATGGCAAACTACGTGAAGTACCAAGCAGACAATGGGGCACAGGCGGTTCAGATATTCGACTCATGGGCCACTGAGCTCAGCCCGGCAGATTTCGAGGAGTTCAGCCTCCCATACCTGAAACAAATCGTGGGATCTGTGAAGCAAACCCACCCGGATCTTCCTCTTATCCTCTACGCCAGTGGGTCAGGAGGCTTGCTCGAGAGGCTGCCTCTGACAGGTGTTGATGTGGTGAGCTTAGATTGGACAGTTGATATGGCCGAGGGACGGAGTCGCTTGGGGCACGATGTGGCAGTTCAGGGTAACGTGGACCCCGGTGTCCTCTTCGGTTCAAGAGAATTTATAACGGGTCGGATAATGGATACTGTGAAGAAGGCTGGTAAAGGGAAACATATATTGAATCTTGGCCATGGCATTGTTGTTGGTACTCCGGAAGAGAATGTTGCTCATTTCTTTGAGGTTGCTAAAGGAATCAGATACTAGTGTCCCCTTGATTCAATTTTTGTTATTATTATTTTTTGTATTCTTACCGTTATATTAAGATTAATGCTATCACTAATTCGATACATTAATCTTTGATTATTTTTACTAATTGATGTTGATTTGAGGTTGAGAAGATATTATTAAAAATTATCTTGGAGACTCAATATAAGATTATCTTGCTGATATAATATCTATTAATTCATCCATTCTTTTATATATATATAAGGCGCTATATCATTTAAAATTGCCTATATAGACCATGTATAAGATTATCAGTATTAATAAGTTTTAATAATACATTTGCTCTATTTGATATCTTTTGACTAAAAAACTTAATCATTTAAGTTGACTTAATCATATAAGGTTGCTAATGTTAATCTACACTTAGATAAAAATTTATCTATCTATCTATTTTTATATGAGTCTGTTTATATAAATATATAAACGGGATATGTATTATTTGAGATGTCACAAAATAATTAAAAAATATTCCTCTTATGGGGAAAAGGCCTTGCAATCAAAATATAAACTATTTGACAGTAGAAAAGAGCAAAAAGTGTGTATTGTACATTGCATTAATAAAAAGAAACCACACAAGTTCAACCAAACATGGCACAAGCAGTCTGATGGGTAATATTAACAAGTGGTGAATGAACTGCACAGTTTCTCGATTAATAAAGCTGCTCTCTTCTATCGCGCAGCCATCTCCACCTGATAAAACAGTAAAAATAGTCAAATGATTTTAGGGTTTGTTTGGATTGAGATTTAACGAAAAATTATAAAAATAGAGTTTTTTAAAAAATAATATTAGTATGTAGATATTTTAATATTATTTTTAAAAATTAAATAAAATTAATTATATAATGTATTATTTTAATATATAAAATTTGATATGTGTTGATCCAACGGATGATGAATATTACCTGTTTAACATAAGTTGATCCAACGGATGATGTTGGCACAGCAAGGGTTATTTGTAAAAATACAAATGATAGGCAGGAAAATAAATATTGGGAAGAGGAGGCAGCAATTTTTATTAGATAACATTATTAGATGACACAGGGCTTCAATGGCCGGCAATTCTCGTATATCCATAGAATTAAGATTTAACGTGTAAAAATTAATATTAAAAAATATTTTAAAATATAAAAATAATATATTTTTATATTATCTTTTTATCACACTAATATTTTATAAAAAATTAATAAAAATATTTATATATTATATTTTTTAATATATTAAACCACAAATTCAATCACCAAGGCTGTGACGTAGGTACTGGCATGCCGCAGCCCTCCTACGGCGTTTTTAAATTATTAAAGATAATTGTACAGTAAATAAATTTTTTTTACAGAGAAACAAAATATTATATAATTAAGTTGGTGATTGAACTGAGCAATTGAAATTAAAAGGAAATATAAAATGTTATTTTTTAAAATAAATTATTATATATATATATATATATATATATATATTGAATTTCAATGCACATCAGCGATGATTTAACCATTTTAAATTATAATTATTTAACAAATATTAAATAGTTAATATAATTTTAAAAAAATAATTAATTTTTTAAAAAAATAATAATAAATAATTTAATTAATATAGAATAATTATTATTAAAAAATAAATTACATTTACCTTTTTTTTTAAGGGAGTAGGCTCCCCAACGGGGATAATAATAGACACTAAAAATGTTTTTTTTTTTTTAGTGTCAATCCCATTTGGGACTTTTTAATTATTATTAAATTACATCCTGTGAGGTGTTATACAGGTCAATTAGCATAAATTAATTAATATTAAAAAATATATTTTAAATGTTTATTTTTTTCTATTTTAATTGCTATTTCCACACATTTTAAAAAATATATAATATCGAGTATAATTAGAATTAACGAACCAGTAAAAATCCCATCTGGGGTGGACTTTGGTCATTCGGTTGTCGCCGTAGGGATAATCAGTTTCAGCTCTTCTGGTGTTCTGGAAAGCGCAGCAGCCGATGGAGTAGATGCCGATGAGGACGACAAGCATGACGACGTTGAGGACGGAAAGCTTGTGCCAGTCGCTTCTTATGCTCTCCAGCACGCCGGCCTTGCAGGAGTCGCACTCGTAGCATAGCACATCCGCCGCGTTGTTCCACCGGTAGCAGTCTCCATCCTGCGCCACCGCCACCGTGTCCGCCCCGTAATTGCAAGACGTTGGTGGCTTGCAGCAGCCCGACTGCACCACCACCGCCGCCCAAACCAACTAAATAAATACACAAGTAAACACGAATAGGTAAAAGGCTAAAGGTGAAGACCTGAATAGGAGTCAAATCGTTGCGGAGGTAATCAACAGGAGTCCATTGAGAAATCTTAGCGCAAGTCCTGGAGTTCAGTATGCAGCTCCTGATGGTGGCCCAGGTACGAGGATCCTTAATCCTGCTCCTCAGCCACGGCGAGTAGTCCTCCAGGTGGTACTCCTTGTACACCCTCCCCGCCACCGGCACGCCACCGCCTTGGCTCGTAACCGCGAACCCGAATATCGTAATGCCCAGCAGCGCCGTAATGAGGAGCAGCATCACCACCAAGTAAGCCCACAGCGCCCACGCCACGTGAAAGCACGCCCCTATGAACCCCGCCAGCGACACGACCAGGACCACGAACCCCACAGCCAGAAGCGGCGTTTGGAGAAAGCTCTCGCACGTCGTGCTGCTCCTCGCCATCCATAGTCCCGCGCCGATGATCGGAATGGATGCTAACAGCGTGAAGAGGTTTAGGAATCCGATCACCGTGTTGCTGAACCTGTACATTTTCTGGTTTCTCTGGCTAAACCTAGCGTTAAAAGCTCTCCCTCTCTCTCTCCCTCTCTCTCTCTTCTATCTCATGAACTTTAGCTTTCTTTTGACGGGTGCGATTGCTTTTGTTCCATTTTCAGGGTTCTTTAAAGCTTAAAGCTGTATGAAGATTGATGAAGTTAAAGTAAATATGCTCACTTTGATCGATCGATTGCTTTTCCATGCAATATGGCATTCTGCAACTTTCTGTGTGCATTATGGAATAAGACACAATCCTTAGCTATTAAGACATCTCTCTTTAATTTTCTTCCCATTTATTCATTTACTAATGACAGAGTGCTTCCCAAAACTATATTATTTAGCTTGAGAATTTATACCAATCTCTCAGGATCTAATCTTATTTATACAGATTATGTGATAAATAAATCTATATACTCAATAGGCAGAATCAAACTCATAACCCATTTAACTATATTAAGAGGTTTTTATGCCAAACGGGGAAGACTATTAAGAGGTTTTTTAAAAAATATTTTTTTAAAAAAAATTTAATTTATATTTTATAAAAATATAAAAACTACCAACCGTTCGATCCATATAATTTTAATTAGACAGTTAAAATTTTTAAATTTTTTAAATTTATTTTTTTAAAAAATTAAAAACTGTCAGTTATCGAATCTTATTCAGACGCCTAATTAATTATTATTATTATTATTTTAATTATTTAGTAATAGTAGTGGACTAATACGACAATGTTATATTATTTTTAATTTTAATTAAATATAGGTGATAGCAATTTTTGATAAATCGAATGGCATCCACGGGCGAAGGGGACAACTGTGGAAACGGGGGGCGCTGCAAACGCGCGTACGATGCTTAACAGTCCCGATTTTATTATTTACAAAAAAAAAAAATTATTTAAAAAAAATATGAAAAAATTGACAGCCATCGGATAAAAAACACATCCAATAACTATGAATAAAATAAAAAAAAGGTTTTTTTTTTTTTAGAAAAGAAGGAAGCACATGCAGTCATTTGATGCAAAACTCATCCAACGGCTGCGGCTTTGTTTGGGGACGAAATCAGAAACCCTCGTCCCCATTTGCTCCTTCGGCGTCTCTCTCTCTCTTTTGAAGCTTCCTCTTTTCTCCTTCATCTTAGTGTTTATTTTATCCCCTATTCATTCCCATAAGCAAATCTCTTTCTTCCTCTTCTCTCCATTTTGACGACTGATGCACAGTGGAGAGGAGGCGTCGTATAATCCTTGGGAAGAACTGAAGAAGGCGGCGACAACCTCATATGGCGGCGCACTCTTCCTCTTCTCTCCTTCATTTTGATGACCGGTGCACAGTCGGCCAAGTAGAGGAGAAGCAGCAAATAGGGACGAAGCAATGGAGAACGGCGCACAGCCTTCCTCTTCCTCTTCTCTCCATCAATATTTTGTTATTTTGTAATTTTTCACGTAATTAAAATTTTAAAAATTACTATTTATTTTATTTTTTTTCCATACCTTGTATGAGCTATAAAATTGTAATATCTGAGGGCCGTTAGATTTAGGAATGGAGAGTCCTATTCAACTTTGTACAAAGAGCAAGGAAATGGTTAAAATTAATAAAATTTATAGTGTGAAGTTTTTTGAACTAGTTTGCTGAAGATAAATGCTTGTTACCTGAAGAGTCTCATGAACTTTGTTATCAAAAATTGCTGGATATAAATATTTATTTTTTAATATAAACTTAAACAATTAGCAATGTGAAAATGACTATTTAGTTAGGTAATATTGGAAGGTTTTTTGTTTGCTGGAGGTTGAAGAGTAAAATATTTTTAAATAAATATATATTTATTTATATGATGGATGTCTTTATGATGATCAACTCCTATCAATCCTGCCACAATTTTTACTAAATAATATACCGATAAGAAAACTAAAACCACACATAAATAAATAAATAAATAATAATAATAATAATAATTATTATTATTATTATCTGCACCGAATTCATAGCAGTTCTGTTTTCATTCATATCTCAACAATTTTCACCATTTTTTGTTGACCAAATTGATGTAACACTGTGATTAATTCCAATTTTTTTGAGATGTAGTAAACAAAGCTCTAAAAATAACAATAAGAGAAAAAAATGCTCATTTAAATTCGAATTTGATTTTATAATAAAATTCTTCATTAGAAATGAAATGAGATAATTAACATAGATGTAAAATAACATTTCTATATTAGATTTTTCATTATTCTTTTCCTTATTTCTTCTTTGTAAACTATACATCAATAATAATTTTAAAACAAAATTTCAACACATTTTCCCATCAAATTTCATTGTTTGAGGGCTTGAAATTAGTGTTTCACCTTCTCAGTTGATATTATGATTATGATTTTAATCACAATATCAACACAAAGCAACGAGGTTGATAAACCAAATAAAAAAATAAAAATATTTTCATCTCAAGTTGATAAACCAAATAGTAAGAGATTCTCCATCTGAATTCTTCGCCCTTCAATGGTTGTCAGGAGTTGGAAAAAGAAAAAAAAAAATAGGACACAGGCACACAGACTCAACAGTATAACTTTTGTTTGGACATCAATCTCATAATATCATACCAGGCATTACAGCTAAAGTCAATAGAGCTACAAAAAGGAAATTTTTGTCTACCTTCTCTAACTACTTCCACTAAATGCAAATATACTGTCAATATGAACTTGGGTGCCAAAGCAACGCTCAATTTACTGCAGAAATTAGGAATTACTGACGAGATGAGCTGGTTGTGGAACTTAACAATAAAGAGCGTAGAAACCAGTGAATAACAAACATTTGCATCGTCACCTGAGACCCCTTTTGCTGCACCGTCTATCTTTTGGGTATCTTCTGTTTCAGTAAAAGCAGATCAAAAGACTTTGATTATACGATAAGTGACAGTGCTGAGGCCATCAAATAACAGGTAGCAGTGCATGTCGCAGCATGTATGGGCTCACTAGAACTCTTTATTTGAGAAGTCACATTGTAAGCATATCAAAATACAGACCAAACTAATTAATCATTGACCAATTATAGCAATTAATATTGCAACAAATGAGAGCTATTAGAGTAAATTTCTTATACAATTAACAAAGATACTAAATTTTAAAATTTTTTCAATTAAACATCCACAGACCCATCATTACACCTCCACAGAAAAAAATCAACATTCCTCCATATGATTACAATCCAATACAATATTCTCAACTACTATATTGGATCATAAGATATATGCCTTCTAAAAGCCCCTACCGGAGGATGCGTGCGCGGTGTAGGACTTGACGAGCGTCGAACTAACCGAGTAGCGTAAGGAGAGGTTGAAGTCAGACAGCATAATATGGCCTTCATCTCTTACTAAAACATTTTTCGGTTTCAGATCTCAGTAAGCGATACCAAACATGTGCAGATACTCCAGTGTCAACAATATTTCTCGTACGTAAAACCTGTAAATTTTTTAAGATTTTATTAACTATTAAAATAAAAATTATCGTCAAAGTTTAAATATAACTCCAAAAAATTAACTCGAAAAAGAGTCCAATTTCATCAAAAAAATTAAACATCAAGTAAAAGATTGTTGTCAAACTTGAAGATCATTCCAATCTTGTTTACTCTTACTTTCAAATGATCAAACAACTTCGGTGGTATTTAACAATATTATTAGATATAATCTTTAAAGATGATGTGAATCAATAAATAATCTTGGCAAACTCATTATTTTGTATATTACTCTACAAATTTTAAATACCTCAATAATGGACTCCATTGTTGGGGTTCTTGGTATTTTTATGAATAATGAATCTTATTCATTATATTCAATGGTCTATAATATATATATATATATATATGGGATCTGTATATTTTATCCATATATTTATAAAATTAAAAATATATTAGAAGATCTCTATCGATTCACTAATTTATTTCAGTTCAGTCACAAATTGTGCTTGAAGTAATATAATTAAAATTAAATTTATTTTTTGTTACATTTGACATGCAAATTTAATTATATAAAAATAGGTTTTGGACATAATTCCAATGGTCAGAAATAATGTGTGTTTATTATTAATTTAATTTTTACGTGAATAAATAATATTATATTTTATTTTGATTTATTTTTTTAATGTTAATATAATACAATAGTCATAATATAATATGGTAATAAATGTGTAACTTTATTGGGAAAGCTTTCCTTGTATTTTTTAATTTCATTTGTGGAGAGTGTAATCAATACTGAATTTAAAGGAGATATTTAAAGTTTGTTTTTTCCTTATTTCTTCTTTGTAAACGGAGATAATAATAATAAAACAATTCATATATTTTCTTGATATATTTCATTGAAACAAGGGCTTATTAGTGTTTCATGATTCTCGATTGATTTGTTAAATTTTTTCACATTTTTTTATTTCCAAACAGCCTTTCAAATAAAACGTTTTGTTGCCTTTCTTCCTCAAGTTACTTCCCTCTTTTTCTTAAAAAACTTTTTTATTTTATTCGCAGCCGTCGAATACATTTTTCATCCAACAACTGCCAATTTTTTCGTATTTTTTTCAACATTTTTTCTTTTATTTAAATAATAAAAATGGGAGCCATTGGATAAAATCTAATGGCCTTCGTTGAGCGTCGTATACGCTGCGATGCCTTTGGCGTCGCAACGCCCCTCTGCCTGACAAGTGTGTATGTACAAAGAAGTTACAGGAACTCCCAAGTCCCCTCAATTCACAGAGAGGTTACAGGACAACCGTGTATTTTTATTTTTATAAAAATAAAAAAACTCAAACTATATATATCGTGATTATTTAATTTTTAATAAATAATTATATTTTTATATTTTAAAAATTAAAAATATAATTTATATTAATTATTTTAAAATAATTAAATTATAATTATTTATTTTAAAACAAATAATCATAACAGATAAAATAATATTTTCATATATTCAATGGTCTATAATATATATATATATATATATGGGATCTGTATATTTTATCCATATATTTATAAAATTAAAAATATATTAGAAGATCTCTATCGATTCACTAATTTATTTCAGTTCAGTCACAAATTGTGCTTGAAGTAATATGACTATAATATTAAATTTATTTTTTGTTACATTTGACATGCATATATTTAATTATACGCAATAAAAAATAGGTTTTGGACATAATTCCAATGGTCAGAAATAATGTGTGTTTATTATTAATTTAATTTTTACGTGAATAAATAATATTATATTTTATTTTGATTTATTTTTTTAATGTTAATATAATACAATAGTCATAATATAATATGGTAATAAATGTGTAACTTTATTGGGAAAGCTTTCCTCTGTATTTTTTTAATTTCATTTGTGGAGAGTGAATCATTTCGCCCACGATTAGACCCTTTTTTTTTTTTCTTTTATCGCCTCTATCCAATTTATTTATTTTTTTTATGAAAACATAATACCTAAAAAATATCCTTAAATACAAAAAAAATTAATCCAAAATTTAACATATATTTATATATATTCGTAAAATACTTACAAATAACACATAAATAATAAAATATGAAAATATAATTAATTTACAAATAAAAATAAAAAGTTAATATAATTTTATTTCTTACTTATTTTCACCTTTATTAATCCATACCAAATAAAAAAATAAATCCGTCAATTTGAGCTCATATATATTGGCATCTTGTTGTTATTTTCTTTTTTGTTTCCCCTACGTAAATATTTATTTACTTATTTTTTGGGGAAGCATATAAAACGAATAACACAAAATAGACAGATTGTATGGCGGTGGGCGTTTGGAATTTTCGGATGCTTTTCTTTCTTATCTTGTCTCCCTTTGCTTTTGTTCAACGCCAGCCTTGATTCTCTTTCATGACGGATTGCATAAAAACTGTCATTTTTGTTACTAAACATTACAAGTTCTCCTGTCAAAGCCCATTAAAAATCTATACAATATAACAATGCTGAAATATTACTTCATTAGACACTTTCATTATTAAAATTATATAATAATCACACATCTCAACAATTAAAAAGTTTAACACCCATTTGGACCCCATGTTGTATTTTTAATTAATTAAGACTGTTATTAGATAGTATAATTATTGAATTTTAACTTACATTTTTGGGAAATCATGACAGATGGATGGGTCACCTAGAGCAGGTGTATGCTCATGCATGGAACGCTTAGGCAAAGAAGCCAAGTAAAAATCATACGATATTCGTGCAAAATTAATGTTTATTAAATTGAGGATTTTACGTGAATAAATAAAATTATATTTTAGAAAGGTTGCGAAATGTTTACTTAAAAGTCGAGGCCTCACCAAGTGGCATATGATGACATCTGGAGAGAGCACAAATGCCATTTGCCTGAATGAGTGGTATTAGACCCGTACATTAGGGATACATATGTGTGATTTATTCAAAAAAGTCATGCTTAAGAAATGATTGTACTTTTTTTATCTTTTATCGCCTCTAAAAGCAATTTTTGTTTTTTTATGAACAATCAAGTTACCCTAAAAATATCCTTAAAATACAAATAAATTAAATATCAAAATTTAACATAAAGGATATTTAATTCGTAAAATACTTACAAATAAGATAATAAATAATAAAATGATATATATAATGATGATTTACAAATAAAAAAAAAGTTAATACGATTTTTTAACGACTTATTTAAAACCTTTATTCATCCATATCAAATAAAAAATAAATCCGCCAATTTGAGCTCATATATATTGGCATCTTGTTGTTATTTTCTTTTTCGTTTCCCCTACGTAAATATTTATTTACTTATTTTTGGGAAGCATATAAAACGAATAACACAAAATAGACTCATTGGATTATCTGGCGGTGGGCGTTTGGGATACCGGATCTTTTCTTTCTTATCTTGTCTCCCTTTGCTTTGAAGTTTAACCACAGCCGGATTCCTTCTTCATGACAGATCTCCCATAAGTTAGAAGAATTTAAGAGTTTAATTAAAAAATATAATAATCACACATCTCAACAATTAAAAAGTTTGACACCCATTTGGACCCCATGTTGTATTTTTAATTAATTAATAATGTTATTATATAGTATGATTTTTCAATTTTAACAAGATGAAAAGGAAGAAGAATGCTCTTCTCTCAGAATAGGTGTATGGCTCCAACGTGGAATGCTTGGGCAAAGAAGCAGTAAAGATCTTACGATTTCAAAATTAATCAAAAGTAAATTGAGGAGGCGCAAAAAACAAATAAAGATTTTGAAATGTTTAGTTAAAAGTCGCCTCGCCCAAGCGGCGTATGGTGAGCATATGGGCGGGCATATGCCGTTTGCCTGGATTGGCGTTTGATCGGATGTCGAGATACATATGGCGGGCGGGCACCTCATGCTTGAAATGATTTACACTATTCGGCAAAAGGATTCATATCGAAAGAGATATCGGGCATTGGGGCTTGGACGGGCTATAATATAATTTTCAGGCCGGATGGAGGATATAACGAACTTTAAAGAAAGAAAGACTGAAAAGGCCCGACGTTGATCTGATAATACATTGATTTGGATTTTATTCGCGATAAGATAAATTGTTCTAATATTATTTTAAAAAGATATTGTTATTTAATTGCTCATTTATCTATAAAATCGCATCTAATAAATTTTAATATATTCAAATCATTTTATAATGCAACCGATCTTAAGGGTAATAGTAAATAAAAGAAAAGTTATTTTATAATATGTATTTAAAAGATAAATTTATTTTAAATTTATCTTATAGAGATTTTATTTGTAATTTTTATTTTTCATATTTAAAAATATTGTTCTAATATTATTTTTAAGACATATTGTTATTTAATTGCTCATTTATCTTCGTGTATCTTTCTTTTATAAATTATTAAATGTATTGAAGATTGTATTTAACCGATCTTTACTTGGGTTATAGTAAATAAATTTTGGTTAAAGTTATTTTATAATGTGTTATTTTATAATAGATTTATTTTAAATTTATATTATAATTTTTTTTATTTAAAATGATTTTTTACTTTAAAATCATATGCAACGTTATATTTTTTATATTCAAGTATTTGATAGTTAATATTTGACAATAAATTTAAATTTATTTTACTATATCAAATATACACTTATTTTTAATAATTTTAATATAAATAAATATAAAAATAATATTTTTTATTTAACAAATTGATACCGTGCGATTAAGTTTTATAGACTAATGAAAAATATTGAATAAAAGTTATTCAAGTCACTAAATTAGAATATTTTTTTTCTCACAAAAATATTGGTATGAATGAGGAATTCATATGCTTGCAGCAATGAATTTTTGGTCGGGAAACGATATATTTTAATGTCAGTATTTTTTCAACATAAAACAATACTGATGTTATAATAATATGAGCTATTTTAAATAAATTTTTTTTTTCAAATCTATTTTTTAAAAATAAAAAAATATGCCTGAATCAAAAGACTGTTTAGAGAAATTTATTTAACCTCTTTTAATTATAGTTATTCGATATTGATCGAATAATTATATTATTTTATTTAAAAAATACTACTTGATCTTTTTTAAAAATAAAAAAGTCTCGATTATTTAATATCAGTTAAATAGTTATAATTAAAATAAATTAAATTGACTTATCTTTTAAAGGAGTGAAAACCCAAAAATAAATCCGAACGAAGCTTATAGGCGAAGTGAAAATAGAGCCACAAATATTATTTATTATATCCATTAAATAAGCATCAAAGAATTCCACCAACCTTGGGACCTCTTGGCATTGTTAGAATCTTATAATATTGGGCTTGGGCCAGGGGCCAGCAATGATATGGTCCATGGGCCATAATTAATATATGCCCATCTAATATGGGCCTCTGGAAGGAGCCCAAGTATCATGACAGGCTCCGTCTCATCCACATTGCCAGCTCCTTTTCGCCAGAAAAATAATGTCAGTGGTATTTTTCTGTGAAAAGAAAAACTATTAATCATACGGTACACTTTTTTTTTCTCGATTTAATTTTTATTTTGATTTTAAAATTATGTTATTATGTTTTATTGTGACATTAAGTTTTATGTTGTTAATTGTAAGGTAAATTGACATTAGTTTAGATTATATATAATAACAAAAATTGCAAGTCAAGTTGAAATATAATATCAAAAATTATGACAGTATATTTGGTCGATAAAATAAAATAAAATATAAATAAAATAATTATTTTAAAAAATAATAATATAAAAATATAATTTTTTTGCTATCTCTGTAAAATATTACAAACGCCTTATACTATCACAGGAAGAAGAAGATCTGAATCGACATACAAGAGTTCCATTAGAATTAAGTTCACTTTCAATTTCATAGCTCTTCCTCTTTCTTTCTTCAATTCTTAAAGCCGTTTCCCGTCAAGCGAACAATAAAAACCTAGTATTGCGTCAACTCTCAAAACCGCTTCCTATCGACCGTATTATCGGAGCCCAATTCTCCACAAACTTTAATTTTTTTTTCCACGCAAGTGTATTAACGTATTTTTTTTATATTATTCTTACACATTTCTAAATGTTAAAAAATATTTTTAATTTAAAAGTTTGAAGATAAAGTAGGGGGTGAGTCTTATCAATCATCTACCCTATTGTTCGTTATTTATGATACGTAAGATTTAGGTGAATAGAGATGCAGACTGGATCCACTGTGGAGGATCAGGAGGCTCCCTAATTTGTATAATAATTCAAATTTATGAGTGCATCACATTTGTTTTAATAAATTTAAAATAATATTTGTCAAAGTAATATATATACATATATTGATTTTACTTCAAAAAAAATTATATTCAACATAAATTGAATTTCTTAAATTAAAGTAAAAAAGTATTTTTATATAATTTATTTTTATATTTATAAATTATTAAATTAGGTAATATAAATTTAATTTAACAAATAAAATTAAATAAAAGATAAATAAGTTGATTAGATAAAATATATTATAGGCAAGGAACGCCCAACTGGGTCACGTAGATTTCTTGTTGAGTAATTCTCTCACAAATTTGGACTCACCCACGATTCATGAAAGTCAACAGCGCAGCAATCTAGACTCCTCGTCTGGGCCCCACACGTATTTCGAAGACATAACAATTACGGAGCCTAACCATTAAAATCAGCAAAAAATATTAAAATTTTTAATAATTATTATTTAATATTAATTAAATAATTATATTATTAAAAAAATATCAACTTATTTAATATTAAATAAATAATTATAATTAAGAGATATTAAATTAAATTTTTTTCTTAGATAGATAAAAATTCTAGATTTTATAGATATTTAAAGGCTTATTTTTAAAAAATTTTGGCTATATAATTTAAAAATAGATAAATATAAATTAATTTTTTAAAAAAATTTATAAAATAAATAAAACTAATTATCTTAAAATAATTAAATTATAATTATTTATTTAAAAATAAATAACAAAATATAAATCCCTTTACCTCTTTGATAGATCGGTCCCACACGTGTTTATGTTGACTGACGAACGCCCTTTGATGCCGACTGAATGAACATTAATATAAAATTATGAGCCATTTTATTATTTTTGCTGATAGAGTCAATAAGTTTTTTTACAATTTAATAAATTAATATAACTATATATTTATTTTTAATATTTAATATAACTATATATATTTAAATAATTATTTATTTTAATATAATTATTCTGTATGTTAATAATTAATCACATAGATCACACACCATATAAAAAAATATATATAATATTATAAATTAATATGGCATTACTAATATATTGTATACTTATTCCAAATATGTTCTTTCATATGAAATTATCACGAACACGTAATGGAGATTACTTTTTTCAAAGTTAAACTTATATTCCATCTATTTTAATAAATTTAAAATAACATTCAAAGAAATAAAAATACAAAACAATATATTTTTATTTTAATTTTATGATATAAATTTGTACCGCAATCATACTATGAGAATGGTAAATTATGTAATACATATTTGAACCTATTTAGATATAAAATTATCACTTTTTCTTGATCCAATAATAATAATAATGTTGGGTCCAGTGTCGACGTAGCCTACAAGACGCGAGGCCCAAACCAGAAGGAAACGGCCCTGACGGTTGAATCAGCCCAAGGGATCCGTGGAATCAATATCTTCTCAATCAGCTGATTGCCCATTTATACCACTTAATTGTGGACTTTTTAAGTAAAATTTTAGATGTCATAAATGAAAATAAAAATTTTAAAAAATAAAGATAAATTATTAGATTATCATCTGATACTGAAATTAGTAAAATATTAGTCAAATTAAAACGTTAAGGGCACCGAGAAGACAGTTTGGACTTATAATGGATAATATTCTGTGTTTTAATATTTTTCGATAAAAAGATTATTTAAAGGGCATTTCTTAAAGTTATTTAAAGGACAGCCTCTGAACCTTTTTGTGCAGATTTGAGTGTTATGAAATTTATATTTGAAAAGTGTTCGAAAGTATTTTAGGTAAGAGTTCAAATTGAGGGAAGTTGATGAGCATTTTTATTTAAACCGTTTTCGGTCATTTGTCATTTAACAATCCGTTTATTTTAATGGAGCGGTTATTTAATTAACTATCTGATAATCTGTCTATTCTAATAAGGCGAGTTGACACCTCGACAATTTGATATGCAGACAGTTTGATAACTTAACAAGACGATCAGTACTGTTCAATAACGTGAACCTTACAAATCTAAGATTTTTAGATATTTTAGGTCAGAATTTTATTGTTTATTTACTAAATCCATTATCATTCTGCTTGACTTATCTGTAAGATATTATATTTAAAAACTTTTATTACAAATTATTATTAGATAATTGTAGAGCTAAGCCCTTGGCAGCCCAAAACAAGTCTAGTCGATAAATAAAAATCTCAAGGAGAATTAAACTTCTTTTTTAATTTATTTTTTTCGAAAATATATATTTGGATATTTTTTTTATTAATTAAGATTTAGTGAAAATGAAATTTTGCCATTGCAAGAGATCACGAGGACCAGTCAGATGGGGATGGCATCCACCCAACGGGGTGGCGAATATCCCTTTGGCGTTTTGGAAGATTGTGTTTGGAGCGGATGTAGAAAGGCAATAATTCTTTCTCATAAAATAGATAGCAGTGATTAAAAGATTATTATTTATTCATTTATAAACAGATATTATTTATATTTTAAAGACATTATATTAATTTATAATAATTATTAGTTACTATAAATTATTTAATTATTATATCTTAGTAATTGATTAAAAATAATATAGAATTTAAATTAATTACTATTTTTAATAATTAATAAAAACAGTATAAAATTGCTGACCTCCATCTTTTATCCTTGAAATTGTACGTCTAAATCTCAAGTGCAGATCTACATTTGTCAAATATTTTTTTTATTAAAATCGTTTTTTAATTAAAATAATTTTCAATTAAATGCCCTTTATGCATCTTTTGGAATTGCCGTGTAGAAGTTTTTATTTTCTTTTTTTTTTGGAAGACAGTTTCACAAAATTAGTATACTTACTTTGAATGATATAGTCATTCAATAATAATAAAAAAAAGGAAAATGGCTATAATTTCAACTTTATAGATAATTAAAATATTTTTCAAAATTGTTATTATTTTGATCTTTTATAACAATATATGCAGCCATTAACAAGGAACCCTGCAAATTTTCAAATTAGATCCCTTAATAACCCAAAATGGCATTTATGAAGAACATGCAATGATCAATCACCGAACATCAATTATGAACTAAGAACTAAAGAATCAAATGTGCATTGTGTCAAGAATTTAAGGGCACCCAAAGGGAATAGAAGTCCTGGTGTTATTGTGTGCATATCAAACTGTAGAGGTTCGCCTTGGCATGGGTTTGTTCTCCAAGAAACGCCTGAAAAGAATGAATGCCTGTCGAGGGCGATGGAGTGGAACTTCATGTCCTGCTCCGGTCACAGTCACAAAGGTTAGCCCTGCGTACACCTGACTCCAACCACCAACCTGTTACATGGAAAAAAACCATGAAAAATGTAGCAGAATTCGGTTCATGTATTTTCTTTTTCTCCATTGTTGTTTTTAGGGAGCATTTCTTCTGTATTGAATGCATTATGTTAATAAAACAAAGGACTTGGAGGCCCATCATGCCGACGACCTAGCCAGTTTGTCTTAATCATTCTGAAAAGAAAGTCACTTTGAGTTTTTGATAATCACTTTTTAGCACTAACCTTTCCATTGTCGTACCAGGGATACCAGTTGGCAACAGTTTGAAGCTTCAGAGCGTCGAGTGAATATCGAGTTGCAGTCACTGGAACCACAGCATCAGTGTCTCCGCTGAACAAATACAATCGATAGTTAAAAAGAGTTTTTCAAGAATGGGGTGAGGAAAGCACATTGCCATATGCTCGGTATTGCTAGAACCAAGCGATTCTGCATAGATTCCTGCATGTCGGGAACATTGTTCACACCAAGTAAAAATCACAAAGATCAAACCAAACTAAGCATTTTCCTTCCTTGATGGGAAATAAAATTGTCTAAGCTTCTCCTTGTCATTGCACAATAACGATGAATATCAAACAATTATGTCCCTTGCTATTTTCAATGTACACAAAAAGAGAACACAATAATTTGGCTAGCTAAAGACTTGTAATGCAGCATAAACAAAGCCTCAAATCATAATAAGTAGAGTCGGTCATATGAATCAGTTTTTCCTAAATCACTCAATTTGGTATCAACGATGGGATAAGCAATTCTAAATCATTTTTAATCACATCACTCCATGATTCTTGAGGTCTATTTTTCCTTTTTTTCCTCTAACATCAACTAATTCATCTTTCAACAAAAATTACCAAATAAATATGAAGGATCCAATTAGTGAAAGAAAAATGTCCAGAGACAGAACAAGAACAGGGCAGCAAATATACCTGTAAACCCATATCCTCAAGCCAGCAGCTATTAGCTCTTGATAAATAGGAAGCATGGATAGCGGGGAATCTTCCCAGTAGTTCCCAACAATATTGCTGGAAAGAAAAGAGCGGACAGCAAATATCTCAGTCACTGATGAAAATGCAGACAGATATGTACCGATATAGTGATGAAAAGCCCTCCAATATCGGTTTTTTTCGATATCGTGATAATATTGCAATGTATTAATGGACAGGCAATGTATTGCAATATTTGCCTATGTTCAAAATATCGGTCGATATGACATTATCGGCTTACCATTTTTAAAATTTTTTGTTTCAATATATCCAATGTCGATGCATATTATCTAATATATCCAATACCGATATAATTGTAAGAAACCAATACCAATATTTTCCTCCATAATCTCAGTAGATCACCTAAATAAGTAACTTAACCAGTAAGACGTAGATCAATTCTACCTGCATGAATCCCATGGATAAGTAATTGAGGTTGTATTTGCACGCAGAGCCTTCTGAACTTCAGGACTATTGAAGTATATCCTCGAGTACCTCTCCGTGCAGGGATCATATGCTCTCCTCATCCAAGGCTAGTCAAAAGATAATTAATAATAAGCAAGGACCAAAAATAATGAAGGGAAATATAAAATGAGAGGTCACTATGAATGTGCACAAAGCAAGATTGGAATGTGTGGGACCGGATAAGAGTCAAACTATTTTTAGATCCATTGTACGCAGTTTTTAATTTATATTATGCAAGAGACTTTTTACGACTGGAACTCATGGCTGCAAATCTTATTGTGAGATCTCTACATATGCATCAAGACTTCTTTTTATTTTAAAAGTCAAATCACTTTTAAATATAGTGTATATAATCGTAACTATCAGGTCACATAATGACAATTCTATCACTACGTTAATAATCCTCTTGGGATGAAATAGAAAAGATGGAAGTGATTTCAAAATCAATTGGTCAACCTCTTTCAAATATTCATCAGGAATTGGGATAATGTGACATAGTTGTACTCTTTTGTCAATCATCGACAAGGACATTTTGAAAAAAGAACCTTTGGGACCTCAATATCACAAATACTCCTCAGCCACATTGTTCAACTAGCAAACACAAACTGCCTTCAACTTTGGAATGTAAAAGTCCACTAACCCAACCAGAAAAAAAGCATGCTACTTTCAAGGTTAAAGTAAAGTGTATGGTCACCAGGAAAATATCTTGGTTTCAAGCTACAACAGCGACAAAACATGTATTGACTTTTTCTGTCAGGTGCCTTTCACTTGGATTGAACAACCTCTTTGTATTACAAAGTTAAGACTGCGTGTATTTTATCCTCCCCAAACATTGCAATGAATGAAGCTTCCCACTTTTTATATTGACCAGTTACAAGAAACAAGAAATATTTCTTTGCCCTATGCCACATCTGTGCTCAAATTTTCCTAATTTTCAGTCGAACAAGTCCAAGTAAATTACAAAAGTATTTGTTCGGGAAACAAATTCTGAAAACTTTAGAAGAGTGAAACCAACTCAATAATATATGGAGTGAACCATTTGATGTTGTGGAATTGGTGAGGACTCACATAATGACCCCTTAAATTATGCCTCAGTGACGAAGAGCTGTTACAGGGGCGCGTATAAATGCTGTATGGATCAATGTTTCCAAACTCTAAATCTGCAACATTTAGAGCCTTGTTACATTCGTCCGATGGATGCTGAGTTGATCCATGGTCACAGGCATTTCTGAGGCTCCGATAGGTGCCATCTGAAATTAAAGCATGAGTCCACCAGTACTCGAATGTGCCAATCAAATCATGATAATCATCTGTGACAGCATTTCCAACCTGAGAGGTAACAAATTTGGAGAACATAGGAAACAATGATTTTTACAACATATACATTATTCAAGTTCTTCAGTATGAATAGACTGCTGTGTATGTTTGTTCCTTAATAGTACCAGGAATCCCTTGAAGTTAATGACTGGATTTGAGATTCCTTTGTTTTTCCTGTAAATGAGTTGAGACAACTGAGGAACATAGTGACCTGAAATGGAGATCTAAAACATCAAATTAAATCTAAAACAAGCGATTTATTTTGTGGGGATGTTGAGGGAGGAGTTCAGCACCAGCATAACTTTCCCCAGCAATATATAAATCTCTGTGATTGTACTGGGGAAACCTTTCGAACCAATTAACAAGAAATGCATATGAATCTTCAGCTGCAAATCCAGAAACACAGCATCAAAAGGTCAAATATTATCAAAGTTAGCCAACTTTAATCAAGACAGAACTGAAAATTTACAAATTTATGTCAGAGAAATCAAAACTCATTTTAGCAATTAGTCGCCTTATGAGCTCCCAAGAAGTCATACGTATCAGAATATGGAAGAGAGTGACCAAGAATATAAAGTTACGCAGATAAATTACCTGTTCTAGCATCGCCGAAAGTATACAAATCTGCTGTTGTGTTTGAGTATGAAAAGCCAACACCTGCTGGAGATTCAAGGAAAAGCAAATTTGCTACTGCACCACAGAATAACAGTTAAAAAGGAATTAGACCTCAATGCAAAAAATAGCATTACTATGAATAGAGATGATAACAAAAATAAGCAGAAATTTCACTTACCCTTGTTCCAAGAATATGGATTCAGGTAAAGGGTCTTTCCATCAGGACGAATACGCAAAGGTCCGATTTCCTCAGCAGCTCCATAGGCAATGGAGGAACAACCAGGCCCACCACTCAGCCACAACACGAGCGGTCTTAACTCAGGATTTGAAGGTGACTCGGTCAACCAGTAAAACAATGCTCTTCCAGCAGCCTTGTTTACAGTCACATATCCAGAACACTGTGAAAAGTTCAAATTGGCCGGCTGTCCTGGCAAGTAAGTGATTCTATCTCTCTCTTGATTAGCATATGAAGAGGAGGAGCAAGCATTCAAAAAGAGGAGGAAGAAGCCGAGAAAAGAGACCGTGTAAGTACCCATGAATCAATCAATCAATCAGACTACAACGGATGCTATAATGATAGCCGACAAACACAGGAATCTATCTCTGGGTTTGGAGAAATTCTATGTACAGAAGCATTAAGAGGTCAAGAATGGCAAATGAAGAGTTTTTTAACTTGGAGAGGGAACTGAAAAGTGCAAGTGAACCATTAATGCCAGAAAGAATGTAAACAAATCGAAGTCTAATAACACGAATCCCAGCAATTTTCTGGGATTCCACAATATTATCCGAGTGATAACTATGGGTGGAAAGGGAATGTGGAGCATGAGAAAGAAGAAACAGGCATTAAAACTACCCGAAGCAACCACAACAAATACACCACGCTACGCAAATCCCCAACTAATTGTGGGTTTTGTACCGAGTTTATCAGCAAAATCCCACATGGCTGTTACCCATAAGACCCTGACAACACAATCAGAGCATGAAGAGAGAACAGCATTTGTCATTATCACTAATACCAATTATGCATTTATTATTTGGAAAATTGCAATCAATAATGGCCATAATGATATTTGTATCGATTTCATCCGCCCCTTACAATTCCAACTAAGAAGATTGCGATGAGTCGTGATTGATGCGCAAGCGCACCGGCGCATCATTTGATTACTATATTTTTTTCTCTTTATGAATATACCCTTTCATCCACTGCCATTTATTTGGGTTTTCTTCTCTTGGGTATTTGACCGAACAGGTAGAGCGCGCACATGGGTTGTTGATCTCGGCGCCATTAATTACGCGATGAAGGCGACTGGAATTCCAAAAGCCAACAATTCATTTCCCTCAATCTTTTCAACACAGATTACTGACTTTTTAAGATTAAGATGAACCAAAAAAAGGGGGAAAAGGGTAATCACTTTCTCTCCGAACAGTACATCTTTTAGCGTATGATGCAGAAAATCTCAAATTCATTCATCGTTATCTTCAAGAAATGGAATATTTTGTGATTATAAACTAAAAATATTTCACATTTTCACATGAATTCAAGATCATGTCAATATGATCAGTCATTTGTACGTGGCTGCGGCTATTAGCCCGTTGGAAAATATCTCGACATCCTTCCAAAAAAAAAAAAAAAATTATGTGATTGCTGGGAGT
Organism: Nepenthes gracilis; assembly: GCA_033239525.1. Lineage (NCBI taxonomy): Eukaryota > Viridiplantae > Streptophyta > Magnoliopsida > Caryophyllales > Nepenthaceae > Nepenthes > Nepenthes gracilis. The sequence goes on from BSYO01000001.1 coordinate 22,366,057, forward strand.
CTCACTCGAGTTATAGTGGCAATTTCTCATCTAAATTAGACTAAAATTTGATTTTTTCATATCTTAACAATGATTTTAATGTATATAAATTAAATAAATAACGACTTAAATATCCCATCATTTTAAGATTTTTATTTATATATATAGTCGGCCATATTTTGAATTATTAATTTTTAAAAACAGATCTATTTTCGTTTAAAATTATGACCATTATTAAAAAACGTAAAATTTATATGATTATTAGCCTCATAAAAATATACTATTTTATTCTTAAAAATACGTCATTATTTTTAAATAAATAAAAAAATTTATTTTTTCTCATATTTTCAATATTAGTGAACTTACACCCACAAAATGGATTATATATTTCTTGCAAAATATAACATCAAGTTTAAAGTAAAAGTTCATCATAAAATTAAAAAAAAATTAATTTAAATTTAAAAAGTAAAACTAAACTATTTTTAGTATTTTAATATATTCAAATATTAATAACAAGTTGTGTGATTAATCTAATTAAACAAGCGATGTTTCTTTGACCAATGAATAAAGAAACAATATTCTTCAGCCTACTTTATGTTTTGGATTGGTTGGTATTTCTGCTTTGTCGTTGTCCCAATCCATTTGCCTGCCTCGACATGTCTTGCTTCATATTTCTAGGAGATAATTCTTAATCATATTTAAAAAAATTTTGAATAATATTTTATTAATATATTTATTTATTTTTATATGAATCAATTGATATAATTAAATAAATAAAATATTATATTATTAAAAATATTTTAAATATGACTAAAGTATAATATGATAACGTGAATATATAAACATAAATATTTACTTAATTATATTTAATTTCCCCTAATTAAGTATGATTGGTTAGTTTCTTGCACCTCAATGACAAGTAACATTATCATTAAAAAAATGTTGAAATGGTTTGCTTGCAAGAAAATCTAATATATTTTGGATATATTTGTGCCGCCATTGTGCAATGTTTTAATAGAAATTTAAACAAAAGCCGAAAATTGATTTTGGAAAAATCGCTAATAAATGTGAAAACTTTAGCAGCAATAGGTGCGCCTGTGACAAGTTATCTCAATCTGATCATGAGGAAATATAAATGTTCATCTTCCTAATGTTTTTTGGAATCATAAATAGTTTCGAGTAAAATTATCTTATGAAAAAAATTTTCATGAATCTCAAATTTCTATTAAAATTAGACCTATTTAATTAAAAATTATTAGAATATTATAAAAATAAGATTTATGATTTATTAAATAAAAAACTAATTAGACTATCCAAATTACCTTAAAATTGTTCTACATTCTATTTCATACAAAATACAAAATTAGAATATGAAATTTCATGATTTGTAATTAATTATAACTACTTAACAAAGTTCTCCAATGGATTAATGATGCATGCTTCAATGGTGTTATGAAGGACGAAGACAAAATCACAGAGAAGAAGCAGTGGAGGGGAGATCAAGCGGACGGGAAGAGGGAAAAGAAGTGCGGGAGATGGAGGAGAAATCGAGAGAGAACACAAGGAAGGGACTGAGGACACTGAGAGAGAGAGATTGGGGACCTAGAGAGAGATTGAGATCGAGAGAAAAATGAGAGAAAGAGAAACAAGCTTTGTATATATTTTATCTACCAAGCACAGTGATAGACTTTATATAATAATGTATGTAGTGGCCCAACAGGGCTCGTAACAACTTCAGTTAAACAGGAAAAATGGTATTAACAAACTAAAGCAGTAGGGAAACAGGGAAAACATAAATAAAAGCAGTGCGGCACGTGTGGAGAATATTGCCTAATTGACGTGTACAGTAAAGTTAGATGTAATCGTGGAGCTTCGGCCGTGGCTGGATGGCAGAATCAAATAACCCAAAAATAATAAAAAGCACAACTAGTTTATGATCCGTGCCACATTTGAGAGGTCGTTGGGCTAGATCAATCGGCATGCAACATTACCCTCTTCATCACAAAAACCTTGTTGTCAATGTTGAATAAAGAAAAATCATAGTGAAATGTTGTGGCCGCCTTCCATGTAGCTAAGGCGTTCCGTTGAGAAGGCAATTGGGCAAGTAGGTGAAGAATAAATTTGGCATAAGACCTCTGGAGCTCTCTTGAAAATGCTACCAACCATGTCAATTCCACCAAAAGCTCTTCCCACTTAACATGGTTGTTGCTTCCTTCAACTGAAATGAGGATAGCGTCCTCAGCCTTCAGTAAGTCCTCCAAAAGCTTCCTCTCTCTATATGTCAAAATATGCCTTCCTATATCCTCAGAGGCAACCACCCTCGATTCCAAGTTCATCAAAACAACATATTTGGTGGCCTCGTTAACATGATCGAGCTCTACCTGATGAACTTGTCCATTGTATAGTGGTGGGCCATTTTGTAGGGCACAATAATCTGCAGAGATGCTCCAGATTTGCAAGTTGCCACGTGGCCACTAGTACGTGTATCCTCTACATTAGCATAACTGTTGCTTTCAATGGCTCGTGTATATATATTTGCACTTTGAGTGCGTGTGAGAGAGGAATATAGAGAAGGTGCCACACAGAACATGAGAGTGATAATTTTTAGTAGAGAAAAGGAGTAAAGTGTAATAGAGAGCTATGAGAGAATTGTGTGTATTATTGTACTTTGTTCTTCATCTTCTTTTCAATGGGGCTTGTGTAGTTGAGTGGGTTTCTATAACAAGCTCTCACACATAGTGGACATATTTGTGGATTGAAATCCGTAATTTTTTCCTTATTTGAAAGAATTTTTTACGTAAAAGTCGGCGGTGTTTTTCTCCTCTATTTTAGTCCTCCTTATTACTGTTTTCTGTTGCCTGTCCGATCGGTCATCTCTTTCTTGTTTCGATAAGTGGTATTAGAGATTTTGGTTTCTTTGTCTAAGGTACTTGAGTTTGTTCACACTGATGTCAGCGGACCATTTAAGGAAAAGTCCTTTAGAGGAGCATAATACTTTCTCTTATATTGATGACTACTCGAGAAAGTTGTGAGTATTCCTCCTTAAGTCCAAGGATCAGATCTCCGGAGTTTTTAAGTAATTACATACTCTTATTGAACGTGAGACGAGAAAGAAGTTAAAGGCCGTTCGGAGCGACAATGGTAGAGAATATATTGGGACTTTTAATGCTTACTGTAGGTCACGTGGCATTAGATATCAAAGGACACCTCCAAAGACTCCGCAATTAAATGGCGTGGTCGAACGGATGAACCGCATATTGATGAAAAGGGTAAGGTGACTGCTGTTCGAGGCAAAGCTTCCAGGATCTTTTTGGGTCGAGGCCCTAAAGATGATAACCTATGTCATTAATAGGTCACACAGTAAGCCACTAAATGGTAAGGTGCTAGAGAAAATTTGGACTGGAAGGATGCCAGCCTATAATCATCTTTGGACTTTTGGTTGTAAGATTTTTATTTATGTCCCGAAAGATAAGAGGAGTAAGTTTAAGCCAAAGATGAAACTATGTGTCTTTCTAGGTTATGGCGAAGATGAATTTGGGTACAAATTTTATGGCTTAGTAGGAAAAAAGCTTGTCCGATCACGAGATGCGGTTTTTATTGAAGGAGAGACCATTGAAAAAATTGGAAAAGAAATGAAGGCTTTATCTAACACCGATTGAACGGATAAGGTAAATGTTGAAGCCGTCCATCCAGTATTTCATGAGTCCGAGGCCAATGGCTCAAGAGTGACCGAGGACAATAAGGAGGCCATCACTGTGCCTCATGACAACTATGATAATTTTATTCCTCAATCGGCCGAGAAGCTACTCGTATGACGCCCCTTGAGAGAAAGGTGTCCGTCTATCCGCTTGTCATCTAGTGAGTACGTCTTGCTCACTAATGCATGTGAGTTTGAAGGTTTTGATGAGGTTATGAAGGGGATACACAAAGAGAAATGGTTGAAAGCAATGAACGATGAGATGTCTTCATTGTATGAGAACTATACTTTTGAGTTGGCTGAACTATCAAATGGGAAGAGAGCCCTTAAGAATAAGTGGGTCTTTCGGTTGAAGACGTCCGAGGACACCAAGCAGCCGAGGTATGGCTTGTTGTGAAAGGTTTTAATCAGCGCAAAAGTATGGATTTTGGTGAGATCTTTGTGCCAGTAGTAAAAATATCCTTGGTCCATGTTGTGCTTGGTTTAGCGGCTGCTCTGCTTTGACTTGGAGATAGAGTAACTGGATATTTGGATAGTATTCCTTCATGGTGACATTGAAGAGAAAATTTACATGGAATAACCGAAAGGGTTTGAGGTCAATGGGAAGGAAGGCCTAGTGTGTCAATTAAGGAAGAGCCTGTACGGACTAAAATATGCTCCAAAACAGTGGTATAAAAAGTTTGAGACGGTCATAGTTGGCCGGGGATACCAAAAGACTACTTCTGACCACTGCGTCGTTGTGTAGAGATTTTTTGAGGACGACTTTGTCGTCCTCCCTCAATGAGTTGAATGAGCAATTTTGACGATCATTTGCTATGAAAGATCTCAATCCGACGAAGTAGATTTTGGAGATCAAAATATTTTACGATCGAAAAAACAAGAAGCTCTGGTTGTCCCAAGAAAGTGATGTCAAAAAAGTGCTGCAGCACTTTAACATGGATAGATCCAAACCAGTGAGCACCCCATTGGCTAACCACTTCAAGTCAAGTAGGAAGAAATGTCCTTTCTCGGACACAGAAAAGGCCCACATGAAAGGTATACCATATTCATCGACCATTGGTAGCTTGATGTGCACGACCATGTGTACCAGACCGGACATTACTCATGCGGTCGGTACTGTCAGCATATTCCTCTCAAATCTAAAGATAGAGTATTGGTCTGCTATGAAGAGAATTCTTAGATATCTTCAAAGAACTTTAAAGATGTGTCTACAATTTGGAGAAGAGAAGTTCCAGTTGGTCAGTTATACAGACGCGAACATGGTCGAGGACATTGACTTTTGAAAATCCACCTCAAGGTATTTGGTTAAGTTTGCCGAAGTGGCGGTCTCTTGGCAATTTAAGCTACAAAAAGCGTGTTGCTTTTTTTAATACGGAGGCTAAGTTTATTACTGTGACTAAGGCCGTCAAGGAGACACTATGGATGAAAAAATTTGTTCAAGAATTGGGCATGAGGTAAGAAAAATTTGTGATGCTCTATCATAGCCAAAGTGCCATACACTTATGTAAGATCTCCTCATTCCATTCGAGATGGAAACACATTGACATTTGATATCATTGGATGAGAGATGTTATTGATGAATGATGGTTGTCGGTAGAAAAAGTTCTGTAGGATGAAAATGGGTCAGACATGATAACAAAAATTTTACCCAATGGAAAGCTTGAAACTTGCTGTGATATTGTTGGACTAACTAACTTTATTCCTACTTGATCGTGATAGAAAGTTTGTTAGGGTCACCCCTTGTGAGAATTTGGACGCGGATTCTGATGCAGATGAGCAACGTTGCCCGCGGTGCGGACTTATGAGCAATATTGTCTGCGGACTTATGGGCAAGTCATCCGAGGATTCTACAAACTGACGCAAACATTATATAATGTTTGAGAATCTTCTTCTGTTGGAGATTGAGCTCCATGGGCAATGATAGGAGGCATACTTGAAGGCCCGAGGACCTTCAAGCTCGAGGACTTGGATGCAGGAAGCATACGTGGAGGCCAGGTCAGATGATTTCTATGCACTCAAAGATCTGTGCAAATATGCGCTATCATTGTAGAGTGGTGGGCCGTTTGCAGAGCACGACAATCCGCAGAGATGTTGCAAATTTACAGATAGCCAGGTGGCCACCAGTACGTGTGTCCTTCACGTTGGCATGGCTGTTGCTTTCAACAACCCATGTATAAATATATATTGCACTCTGAATGTGTGTGAGAGAGGAATATTGAGAAGGTGCCACACAGAACGTGAAAGTGTGAAAATTTTAATAAAGAAAAAGAGTGAAATATAATAGAGAGCTATGAGAGAACTGTGTGTGTTCTTATACTCTATTCTTCATCTTCTTTTCAAAAAGGCTTGTGTAGTCGAGTGGGTTTCTGTAACAAGTTCTCACACATAGTGGACATATTTGTGACTGAAATTTCGTGATTTTTTCCTTATTTGAAAGGATTTTTCACATAAAATTCGGCGATATTTTTCTTCTTTGTTTTATTCCTCATTATTGTTGTTTTCTATTCGTTATGTGTGTGTGTGTGGTTTGGTGCTTGTCCAACCGGTCATCCATTTCTTGTTCCAATAGCTACCTCTCAGGTTCTAAAATAGAAAGATTTTATCACATTGAGATTTGTACCTTAGAGGTATGCCTAAGGTGTTTAACAATCAATGAGTGTTAAGTGCTCCAAAAGCTCACCTTAGAGTTTTGTTGGGTAGAGTTGTTGAGATTTGACGAAAAAATATATACAAATAACGCAATGAAAATAAATTTGTGTTTTTCATTAATAATCAATCACCAAACTTTTGAATATATTGAATATATGTAACCAAAAATATAAAGTTATACAATAATATTTAATACAAAAAATTTTCTAAATTAAAAAAAACTATAAGATAATTTTTAAATAAATTTATTATAAAATAATACTGGTTACAAATATAATCCTGTTTAAAAACCCTTCACTATAATACAAATGAATAATTGTTGAATACAATCTTATAAACATACCTTACAATCCAAGAAAATAATATAATGATAACAAGAGTAAATAATTGGTAATATATATCCTAAAATTAATATTAGAGTAGTATACCCGAGTTTGGTGAATAATAAAAATTAAATCGAACGTTATCGGATATGAAAAATCTTCCTCTTTTTTTTTTCTTTTTTCATCTCTTTGTGCAGTGCCATTACATTAAAAATACTATCAGATATTGCCTTAAAATTATATTAAAACACTTTATACTAATGTCAGAGCAAGAGCACCTACCGTGCTTGCATCATGTGTGACTCTACTAGATAATTTGTGCATGAGCACTCCTTAGACCACCCATTAAGTGGGCCATCTTTGGCCCAAATGCGCACATCGTGAGTCTATCAAGTGTCCATTATGCATCTATCAAGTGTAGATACTTTTGATTTGTTAGAAATGGCTTTTGCTCAAATGTATATTGTACAAATACATCTATCAAGTGAACTTCCGATTTGTTAGAAATGGCTATTGAATGCCATTACCTTGAATGACTGCCTCTTGAATGAAACATCATATAACCTTTGTTTGACATCGCCGTTTGAATAAGCTTCATGTGAACACCTTACATCTTTCAGATGACTCATTCATTGAGTGTAAGACTTAAAAAAAAATTAACTCAAACATACAATAAAAGTGAGTGCCAGCCATTCTCCTGATAGATTGACCACTTTGTGTCGTCTCCCTCTTCATCAACATCATCTTGCATTTTGTTAGCAGATCTCTAATCTTGCCCCTTGTTCATAATCATCACCAGAAAAATATATCTTCATTTATTAGCTCTTGGTGAGGGCAGGGTTGCATCCAAAATGGTGTTACCTGATTTTTTTAATTTGTGTTAATAATATTATAATTTTTATGCATTAATTAACATAGAAAATAATTATATGATTAAAAATTTTAAAAATTTTATATTTAAAAAAACAGGTTTAGTACTTAATATATATAAGTATAATGCATGTGTGCATTTTAGATAAAAGCTATGCACATGAGTTGCACTTAATGGTGCGCTCGTATATATTTTACATTGAGTATTCATACTTGAGGAGAACATATGGGATTCTTATGTGTGGTTTGAATAGAATATATCGGGCTTGAAGTGCTTTTGAGATATCACTCGTGCATGCATTTTAATAGGGTATAATGTCTGGTGGGTGTCTAATCGGTACCCGTATGCTAATTTGGGTATATAAGTCTTCTCAATTTCTGTTATTTGTGTGGGAAAAAGTAGAGAAGAGAGAGAAAGATAAAGAAAGATGAGAAATAAGATGAGAGAGTAAGAGAAGACATTTTAGAGTTATGTTGTATCAAATTTGATAAATTTAAAATTTAAAATAAATATATCTAAACTTATTTTTTAATCTATTGTTCAAATATTTTGTGTTACCATTTATATATTCTTTTTTTAATATTATTGCATGTATATATATTTTGCACGATATTTTGAGATTTTACTTGATTTTACTAAATATTTAAAGATTTTGTTTGTATTCATTCGATACTTGGTTATTTTAAAGGATTATATTTTTATATCTATCAAATATATATTTTGCATAAAAGATTTTTCTAAATATTTAAAGAAAATTGTATTTTGAAGGAATCAAGAAATTTAAAAAAAAAAAAAAGCATTTGGCCTTCCATGTTACTTCTATACAAGCTTTTGATAGAGGCTCTACTCTATATTTTTTCAAATTCTGAAAAATTTTATATATTTATTATAGAGTTTTTACTTTACAAATAAAAACAATAATAAATGAACTAAATGTTTATATTTAAACATATCCTAATATATTATATACACTGAAAAATATACCTATTATTCACAAGTGAAAAAAAAGTGACATTAGATCCTATTTATTAAGTAATATAGATTTCTCACTTATGGGTCTTAAACAGTAATATATCGATCTAAATTTATTAAAAATATAAGTAACATATTCTTCAAAATTATCAATTTTAATTAAACGATGTGCAAGTAATTGGTCTTTGATTCTTATATTTTTACACGATTCAATTCTTATATTTTGATATGTTTTTCTTTGATATGATTCTTCAAACTTTATATATTATGGACGAGTTATATGTTTTATTCTTCTTATATTTTTCATAATAGTTGCATATTTTGAATATTTGTTACATGTATACACATATTGAGCAATTTGTATGAAATTATTATTTGAAATGTGTTCAACAACCAATCTAGTGTTTAGAACTTTCATATGTAATTTATAATTTTATATCTTTCCATATGTTTCAATAATATATATTTGTATATCATATGTATATTTGCTTTGTTGAGTGATAAATTCATATTAAAAAATATTTTTAAAGCCCATTCAAATTAACGGGCAGTTAATTCTTACAGCATATTAACGAAAGATTGTTGAAGACCTTTATTTAGTTATATTCAAAATATTATGTATTGTTTAGAATTTATGTAACATACTGCTTTTGAGTTTCGCAATTTATGATTTTAGACCGGTTAGCCAAAACGAATGTTATGTATGATTTTCTACTATAGTATATTAAGTGCTTTAGTCTAATATATTTTCTTATAAAGGTTACTAAATTGTGTAGATATAATATATTTTCAGACTAGACGATAATAACTTGACTATTCCTATGACCACTGTAATTTATATTTTAATTATGTCACATATAATATTAATGTATAATATTTAACTTAATTTTAATTATTAAATAAATTTTTATAAATAATTTATATATTTAATAATATTATTATTTATTCATATTAAAATTTTATTAATCTCATGGCTTTTCTTGAAGAATTTTCTAACGTGCGTCCATTCACGTGATTTTTATCTTTTTCTTTGTATTATCGTTCTTTGCGCAAGCCACTGACTTCTTGCCTTTTTTTCTCTAGACATCTCAACTTTTTCACAAAATTCAGAACACAATCCTCCGTATTATAATAACGTTCCTTCATGTCGTTGGCTTTCTTTTATTTAAAAAAAAAATCAAATTTATTCTTCGCTTTGATAATTTAAATTTTATTATAAATTTTAATTTATCAATTATTAATTTGCTGAAATTTTATGCCTAATTGAGTATGGCTTTGTTCATATAATTGTATATATTTTAAAGATTTCTTACTTATGAAATAAAAATAATTATATTTATTTATTTATTTATTTTGAATTATATCCTCTTCACAGTTACAATAGGTGGGGGCAGTTAGTACTTAGAGCCAACAGTAGGCCATCCTGCCTTGGAGTTTTGCCCTTTTGCATATATACCCCTATAATTAATTTAATAGCAAAAAAAAAAAAGCAAAAAATATGCATATTTTTTTTCAAAAACTTTATTTTAAATATTTTTTATAGCGATAAATTATTACATGTAAATATTTTATCCAATTTATTATATAAAAATTTTTAATTGACTTTCGTTTAAATATATACACATTGAAAGCTTTTAATATCTTATATTATATTAACATACGGCCAAAATGTGATTAATTAGAAATATATTTGCCGTAAATAAAATTAATATCTAAATTAGAAAAAAATCAAAAATTTTGAATATATTTATCTGATGCGTTCCTTGATTTTGAATTGTGATCTGACAGGAGTCACGATGATATTCCGCTACCTGTCCAATTAGTGGGTCAGGTTCTGAATTCTTTATTAATATAAAATCTGCACACTACAAATTATAAATAAGAGATCAGAGAATCGTTGGGACTCATATCTTGATTTATTTTTTGATATTCAAGTCAAAAATATTTTTTAAAAAATAGAAAAATGTGAGGAAGATGTGAGAGTATGAGGAATAGCATGTGAATGGGGATGTGTGAGGAGGCCTGACTCCTATTGTGCGCCCAGTTGAGGGTGGCTCATTAGATGAGGATCGAGCCCTTGGGTGGCGCCGAATTGAAAAGTGACTCGCTAGATAGAGGATTGAGCTCTTGGGTGTAGCCAACTAATGGGTGACTCACTAGGTAGCACACTTGGTAAATGGTTTGCTTGGGATGCATTCGTGGAGTGATTCGCGATGGATAAGTAGGGATCTCCTCTGATGCTTCCTAGGGTCTTCGATCTCTCTCCCATCGACCCCTGGGCTCTCCCCCTCCTCCTTGTGGTGGTGGGAAGTATTTGTAATGCTTTGTGGGTAAAGATTTGGTGACAAGGCTTACGATAAGTGTCGCTCCCGGGTTTGAGGCTATTGGGGTGTTGATGAGAGTCGCCTTTGTCAGGCGTTGTCTTACTATGGTAGGGGAGGCTGGAAGTGCTCCTCAATCCCAGTTGTCGGGTGGCGTCGGGCGACATTCTGCATGCACGTGCTCAGACCACTCTACTAGCTACCTCCCCGAGAGTCTTCCAAATTGGTCTGTATGGCTACGGTATCGGTTGGGCCATTGTCACTTGTCCCTTTTAGGCCCATTGCACTATGGGCTTCATTTTGGTCACAATTATGGATTGGGTTGGATCGATTTTTTTATTGAGACTTAGCTCATGGTTAACTGGAATTCAGATCGTTTTGTTGGTTGGGCTTGGAATTGGGCCGGCCTATGACGCTATCGGACCCATCATTATCTTGTACTATCTTAATTCAAAATAACAACAATAACTTTGAAATTTTTGACATGTATTCTATTTTAAAATATATTTAATTAATACGTTACCTTATATAAAGTATTTTACCAAATTATTATATATATATATATTCTAAAATTAATATATAATTTTTTTAAATTTTTATACTTTTGATTTTTTAATGTCATATATAATTAATTTAGAATTTAAAACTTGACAAATTTTACTTTAATTTATTAACTAGAATAGAAATCCTTATAAAAATAAAATCTCAGAATAAAATTTAAAAAAAAGGGTAAGAATTTAAGAATATTTTTCACTTAATTTTCTTAGAATTAGTAAGTGATATTGTTGTGAAATAAAAATAGAATATGCGGTATAAAATAAATTAAAAAAATACGAATATATAAAATAGAGGTTATAGATGCACATACGTGGATTAAAACAGCACCGCACATATATTGATCTTTTTCATCAAAATATGTAACAAAATTTTAAAATAAATATTATTTATGAAGTGTCACTTTTTTCAGCCAAAACTATATTTGTCGTAATCTTCTTGCAATTTCCATAATAATATAAATAAACATAAAAACATGAAAAAATTCAAAATTTTATTATTGAAAAATGTGATTAGACTTATATTAATTTATATATAATTAATATTATGATAAATATATAATTACTTTTTAGATAATAAATTTATTAAATTGATTTGATTGAGATATTCTTATATAAAAATTTTACACGTAAATATGAAGTCTTCACATAATAATTATATAAATACTCATTTAATATGAGACACTTTAGTATTTCATATGTAATTTATTATATTTTAATATTATTAATATGTGTCTAATAATTGAATACATGAAAACATATATTGAGATAAAATAATGACCAATAAAATATTTATTAGTCCTAACAAAAGAAGAAATGTATCTCAAAATGATTTATTGAATCAATGATTTATTAACTTCTTGGCAAAATTAATGAATTATTTGAATAAGAGTTTCTGATTAAATGAATTATTTATTTGAATATAATAAATGAATATGAACATATTAAAGAATTGACTTTTCTATTTTTATGTTAACTTTATTTTGGATAGTTATAATATATGGTCAGGTGTCACTTATGATATGTGTAAATCATCAATTAATTAATATTTAATTAATTAAGAAAATTGAAAATTTTTAATTATAATTAAAAGTGTTTGATTTGTTAAGTAAGATTTAATATTTTTTACTACTAGTTTAATACTAAATTTAATAGGTCATATATATTATAATATCATATTTATTATTATAAAAGAAAATAGTTAATATTGATGTTAACTATTTTAAAGCATTTATTAAAAGGAAATTAATTGAGATTGATTATTAATTAGGAATGTTTATGAGGAGAGCCAAAAGACTTCCCTATTAAATGGAATGCAAATATTGCATACTAATGGGTCATATTATACCATAGGTTGATCCAAAGTGAAACCTATCTACCAACAAAGCTCCTCAAAGAGTAAAGCCCAAAAAATCATACGGCGGGCCCAACCACGACTGACATATAATGGCCTGATAGAGATAGAGACTGGTTACGCCCATCAGGCAGTCCTCTACGACTAAACCAATCATGGCATATGAATCCTCTAACTCAGCGACGACAGCCTGACTAGCTTTGAGGGCGTTAATACAGCAGGCGCTTGTCATTGGTGGTTAAAGTCAATACTCAAAAGCGACCGCCACACTTGGCTTCTCACAGCAAAAAGGGATACTGCCGTTGCCACCGCCAATGTGGCTCAACGAATCACCCGTCAAAATAGTTTGACAAATGTCTACAATGATTACCCAAAATTGTACCATCATTGTAAAACGACAATTGACACCGAAGACTGCCATCAATGACTAATAGTTTATGATTATTGGCGCGACAACTATCCAGCCTTGGTGCTAAAGTTATGTCAAGGCGTTGTTTACAATTATGCATTCTCCATCGCTAAAAAAAAAGAGAAAAAAACTAAGAAACAATCCCAACAGAGAGCACACTTTCTTTGACTCTTTTTCTCTCTTCCTCTCTCAGAGCAAATTCATTCTTGAAACAGCTTCCTATCGAGCGCACCGTAGGAGTATAGCCTTCCATCATTCACCAAACCACTCCTTGCCGAGCGTACTACCAGAGTCTAATCCTCTTTCATTCACCAACTCGCTCCTCATTGAGTGCATCACCGGAGCAAGACCCTTTGATATTATTCACTATTCCCACATATATGCATCATCGCATCTTATATTTTCCTTTCGTCTTTTTATTCTCTGAAAAAGATTTCTAATTTGAGTGACGAAAAATAAATTAGAGAGTAAGTTTCGTCAATCTTTTGACTTTTTATTTATTCATTATATTGCGCGGGATCCAAATTTTCAGAGACAAAGATTAGACTTGTCTGAATTTGACCCGATGCGAAAGATCAGATAATTTTTTAATTCATACTACAATCTAAATCCAAAATGCATCATATACATTTGTCTCTTTTTCTCATTTCTTATTAATTAAGATTAATTATTACTTAGGAAGGTTTAAGATCGAAGCCAACAAATTTTTCAATTAAATGGATTAAATATAAATATTACATGCAATTGCCTCTCTTCCTCTTCCCTCACTAATTATGAGGGAGCTTAAAAGGCTCTCTCCCCCTTATTCTTTCCTCTTATATTTCCCTATAAATAGAGAGGCTTGCCATAGGCTTGAAAAATAACCAAAAGTGGTTTTCTTAGTGTTAAAAAATAATAATTAAGTGAGTGCTAATATAAGTACTGGATAATTTTTCATTTGTATGATAATTATAATAATAAATTGAGGATATTAATGTGGATATTATTTTGACCAGACACTTAAGAAGTATCATTTTAAGGGTAAACAATATATTTTATATCAAATTTATTCCTAATATTAATATTTTTGTTATCATCTTGCTGAATAAAAAGTTATTTTAGTTATTAAAATCAAGAAAATTTTTATTTTTTTGTTGCATTTTAGTTATAATTTTCTAACAATAATATGACCCACATTAGTAATTTATTAAAAATAATTACAAATTACTATCTTGTACTATTTAATTATATTTTATAAAAAATTATTTTTATAATTAGTCTAATTATTGATAAAAATAATAATATTTTTATAATAAAGAAATTGATCATTTTTTAACCAATAAATGATAAAATTGATTATCATTTATTGAAGATAATGACTAACAATTTTCTAGAAGATGTGATGCCTTTTTTTTTTTTTTAAATGTGGAATGATTTTTCAATTTTAATTAGTAAAAGTTTCTTGTCTTGTTAGTATATTTGAATTAAATGAAGACCTTCAAAAAAAAAAAAAAAAAAAGCCCAACAATGATGATGATGCATCTTTTCCCCTCAAAAAATTATGTATTATTCTTTTATGATAAAAAGAGATAATAGTGAAGAGAAGGAAATAAATTTTATATTTTTTGAAAAAAAACTTTATATATAGATCTAGATAAGTTTATAATATTTATTTTTATATTATAATATTATAAAATAATATAATAATTTTAATAATTCACATAAATGTTTTAATCTCATAAAATTTTTCTCACAAGACAATCAAAATTAGGCTATTTAATTGGTGTGATTTGGACTTCTAAAATTTTATAAAATATGATCAAATTATATAAATATTATAAAAAATACAGTAAAAAATTAGTTGCAATTATTTTTGATTTTGAACATGGTCATAGGTAAAAATAAATGGCCTACAAGATCTAATCCAAATTATGATAATTTATAAATAGTTTTTTATTTCAGACAAATATAAAAATTAAAAAAGAATTATCTCAATAAATTATAATTTTATATAACTAATAATTTTAAATTATTCTTTTCTAAAAATATTTATGCAATATTTAATATAAATATTATATATTTTTAATTATTTCATAATTTTAAATATTCTTCAATGTTGATTAGATTTAGTAAAAAAATAAAAAATGTATTAATTTCTCGTAAATACAAGAGTAGAAAGCTATCATAATTTAATATCAACCATGACAAATAATTATCGAGTCTAGTTCGTTTTTATATTTTTTTTTAATAAACCAACATATTATATGAATTGAGCACTTAAATATGTCAATATTAATTTACAAATAAGACAATTATTTTCAATGAGTCCCATGACCCATTATATATATACACACACGCATGTTGGTTTTTTTACTCCATCTTGTCAATATTAGTGATGACGCACCAAGAAGTACGAATTGGGGCTTGAGCAACGAGAGGTAATAGCTAGTGCATGAGTTCTCGCTCGAGAAGTGATTGGCAATGGCTTAGTTCGCACTCGAGAGTTGATTGGCAATGGCTTAATGCTTGGTTTGTGCTCGAGTAACGCATGGGCGAGACAACATAATATAAAAGCCAAGCATGGGAATGTAGAACTTGGTCATAAGGGTTATTTCCCCATGCTGTGAGTAGTGCTAAGGATTTGAATAACCCAAACTATGTATACTACAGCACTCTTTTTTGGGCATACAGTCTTCATTTTTCTTTACTCAATAAAAAATTTTTCGAATAAAAATCTATGGCGCTAGCTAGATCTAGCTAATGAGATATACTTTATGTTATAGTTGCTCCACTCCTTTGTGATCTTATGGACTAAACATCGCTGCATTCCCACACACAAAGTGAATGGACAAGTGTCATGTGTCAGTTTTGAGGGGTGAAAAGAGACTGTAAGAATTATTCATTTGAATGAACGAAATTTTTCAGCCCCAAAGCATATAATCAATGAAATATATGCCAATTCATAAACATTTATTTTGTGTCACTATTGGTATTTGATCTATAGTGATACTTAATACGAGTTCAAATCTCATCATCATCCTTTTTTCTAATTATCAGCTTTATAAAATAAAACAATGAGATGAGTCACAAAAATCATCTGTAGAAAAATTTTTTGACTGTTAGAAATTTCATATTATTTTTATGTGGTCCTCTAATATAAAAAATGGCATAAATGAAATTGTTTTGGGCACATATTGCATGCCAAATTGAAACCTTAATTGTATTTTTTTTTAAACAAATTCTCTAATTTCATGCTTTGACCTCTTTTAACAATCACATCTTATGCTACTACTTTTAACCAATAAACAAAATCTTTGTTCATACTTTTATGTTTTAAACCCCTCTTGTTTTATGCCGTGATTTAATATTATCAAAAATTAATAGATAATTTTTTAGGACTTTCTGATTTATTGAATTACTTTTAATATTCTTGATTTTTATAACTTGATTGAATACACGAAATGATAGGTTAGAAAAACATGTCATATGTGTAATTTTGGTGCATACAATGTCTATCTTACTCCCATAGTAGTGGTATGAACAAATATTTTATATGTTATGGTAAGATTTGGCACATTAGTGCTGATATAGTTGCACTTGAACATTAAGGCTTGTGAGTCACTATTACACTAATTCAACCACTAATTTTTCAATTTCCTACTCTTTTGACTTGTATATTTTACCTCATACACATCTAAAAGCACTTCAAACCATATGCAAAGCAATAATCAGCACCCATAAACTTTGTTTTCGACAAAAATTAATTAACTAGAAGCTCACTTCTGTTGTGGAGAAGGAGAAACTCATTCGCCAAATCTTGTCTATTTAAAGATGAAGAACATCTTATAACTATAATTTAAAATAAAAAAAATTATGCATATGCTTTTGAAAGTTAAATTAAATCATAATTATTGATTTAAAAATATACTCTTTTGATTTAGAAGTTGAGGCGATCCTTTCTTTTTTTAGAATAAATACCCCGAAATAAAAAAATATAATTATTCTACAAATGATGTACGTGAATAGCTAATTTCCATATCGGTTTGTTAACATGGCTTCTCTTGTTGGTTTTTAATAGATTTTACATACAAGTAAGTATTCAACCTACATTTGATGAAATTAACTAATCTCTCCTCTAGTAAGAATATTTTTTAGTCCACCCGAAATTTTTACTATAATATTAGAGGGCAATATATACATATCCCAAAAAAAAAAAGAAAAAAAATGGTTTTAATAAGGTTAATAGGTAGGTTTATGTGCCTTCATTTTTTTTTAAATATTAGTAAAACAAATGGAACTTTTTCTATTTTTTAACTCTTTTTCTGTTGCTTTTCCTTATTTGAGAAAAAAATTGAAAATGTCCACCCCACATAGCGACAAGAGCGCAGAGGTTAACTTTTGAGCTTTGGAAATTTTCTTATTGCAAATTCATAGTTTTGTAGGTCATGAAGAACTTTTATGGTCATGTTCAGAAAGTTATTGCGATAACTTATTGGCCATATGATTTATACTGTATGTATATTGATAGATTTGACTAAAATTTATGTTTGTTTGAATCTATTAATATTGGGTTGAGATTGAGATAGTAGATTTATATTATTGAAGACTGAATTATCTGTCGTTGGTCCAAATACCGACCTCTATTAATCGGCTCATATTCAAAAGATTGAGCAATAAACTTGATATCCGAGCAATCAAGTGATTTGATGTTCGAGCTGTCAAAAAATTGAAAAAGTTAAAGTGCAATTGCCTTATCAACCAATTGGTAAAGTTAGATCAAAATAGATAAGTCAATGAGGGTGGACTTTTAATTTAGATAATTGACTCGTTAGACTTAAGTCTTTTTTAAACCATTGATATTGACTCATCGGTCAAGTTGAACAACTAATCTATTAGAACTACAAGAGTTGTTAACCATAGTTGGAGAGGCCGATACTAGAGAGAGCTCCACATCAATTGTCTACGTCTATGAACGTGGTGGATGAATCCTAAAATTAAAAAAATATAACCTAACTTTTGGCTTCTAATTAACAAACTGTTTAGAACTATTCACTAATCTTACATATATATAAACATGATAGGTGAATTTTAAAATTGATGAGATATGACTTAACTTTAAAACTTTAATAAACAAAACACTCAAAACTACTAATTGAAGCCATTTCCATAAACGAGGCAGTTAGATCCCGAAATCAATAAGATATGGTCCACATCATGACTCTAATTATTAAAATTATTCAGAACTACTAATTAAATTATGTCCACAAGTGTGAACGACCGTTTTTAAAGGTACAATCTCTTAAAAAAGAAACTGATTATTGCTCAATTGCCTATAACTCAAAAAGAGAATGATTGGTTGTTTGAAATTTGGTAACTTACCATAAAACCAAGCTTGTGCCCTAACAAAAACAAAGCCCTTAAATTTGTAAGAGCACCTGCTGATCTTCTGATCTTGAGGTTAATGATATCTCATGATTTGATCATCTTATGATCCAGAATCTTTTTACAAATCTTTTTGTCATTACGATTTATAAGATTCAATCCCATATCACTTAAGCTAACACATTAAAGAAATCCAAAACTTACTCTCCATAACATCTCCTCCCAAAAAATATACTTTCGAAGCTCTGTTCTTCAATCTCTACTCTCTCTTTCCATAACTTGATTGTTAGGTTATCATTATCGATTTGAGTATTGGATGAAAATTTATAAAGTCTGATGCGTCATTGGATTCGAACTTCGAACAGATTCGGGCGGATCCGCTTGTTTGGTTCCGGCTCCGTTCACCAAATTTTGATCCTACACACCACTAAAACGAACAGGAGGTCAGTGTGTCGGCGAGAAGCTGTTCCACCGAAAACACTCCGACGCTCAAATCAGTAAACAGCCTTCAAAATCTGGGAAGGTAACTGGAAATGAGAATTGAGAGGGAGAGTGTAAGAATGCGTAGGTTTCTAGATAAAAAAGAGGTAATGTCGTCTCTTAAATTTGGACGATGGGTAAAGGTAGTAGGCGTCTATTAACAAGAAGAGCGCTTGTATACCTTTAATTTGTGTTCTTTTTCTCAACACGTTTGGATGCTTCGCAAAGAAAGAGAGTACGAAATCATCATGGAATGCGTAGTCGAGAGCGTTTGTTTGTGTAGTAGAAAGTGTAGTAGTAGGTATGCCCTGAGTGAGGACTCTAGGGCTCATTTTAATGGCAGTAGGGTGATCTTTCTTGGTTGAAAGGTGTGATCACCCGTGCCATGTTTAAGTGACCTTCATTGTGAGAAAGACA
The DNA here is from genome assembly GCA_033239525.1 of Nepenthes gracilis. Lineage (NCBI taxonomy): Eukaryota > Viridiplantae > Streptophyta > Magnoliopsida > Caryophyllales > Nepenthaceae > Nepenthes > Nepenthes gracilis. The sequence goes on from BSYO01000001.1 coordinate 22,385,444, forward strand.
CGAGTTACCTAATTAGCTGTGATTGCTTTCTTCTTTGGCGGGTAGTGGCTTTCCAAGTTTCCTGCCTTCCTTTCATATATATTACCGTTGGAAGACTCAACTTGGTAGGAATTTGGAAGATCTAGCGCATTCCTTATGGAAAGGCGCCGATCTTGTTAACGTCTTTTTTTTGGAGCTAGTTGGGTTTATGGAAGGCGCAAAATTAGAAAAAGAGCCGTTACTGACCGCTTGTTGGAACGTGGGCCCAAGTGGGTCAGGCCCGTGAAAAGCCATTTTATTATTGACTTGTTGCTGCAGTGATTCTGATCAACGCACGAATTGACCGTCTTGAGCGCAAGTTGGCCGCCCGCCTATGCCTTAGTTGGTCAACGTTGGTATTGACTGTCGGGCACACGTTTGGGCCTTTTAGGATTTAGGCATTCTTTGACTATTGGGCAAGCCTAATTACAGCATACCCATCAAAGTCAATTTTAACTCATTTGAAGCTTTCGTTTTGATTTGTTATATGAAAAATTCAGGTTTGAAAGTCCAAAACTCCTTTTCCAAAATCTCTTAGACTGAAATTCAAAATAAGCATTAAGTATAAATTTTACTAATTTTTAAATAAAATTTCTAAAAATTGCATCCTACAAATAGAGTAAAAACAAATATTTGGTACTACCTGGGGCAAGTGTTTTACCAATTTATGCCATAATAATAACAACAATAATAATAATTGAATACTTTAATGAAAAATACATTATATTGAAGTAAAAAATAAATAAATAAATAAATAAATATATATATACCTAAAAACCTGTTTCTACCAAGCACATGCGGATAGGAAGCTATATCTCACACAAAGATATAGTGTATTAATCTCTAAAACTTATCAGTCCATAAGAAATAATAGATAATTATTTAGTTATTTAAAATAATTAATTTTAATTTTTTTAAAAAATAACTAGATTATAATAGTTTTTTTTCAAACATCCACCTAATTTTTAGAGGTAAAATGACTCTATTATCCACACGTGGACGGCTCTCACTTTCCTACATCAGTGCTCTCTTGTTCCATTTCTGTTCCCATGGAGGCTTGTGGGCTCACAAGGAGGCTAGATCTTGCCTCACTAATAACAGGTGAGGTCAAAGTTGTCCTTGTCGAGTATGTTAACATAAATTTAATTTTAATTATATTAATTAATTAATTTAATTAAAATTTTATAAGTATAATTAACATATATAAATATTATAAACGAACACTAATAAAAAATTAATAATTTTTTTAAGAAGAGTTTTAATAAAAATTTTTAAAAAGGCACACATTAATAATAAAATTTATATCTAAAAGTATTTGGTCTGAGATGAAAGGACTACCCCGCAGGCATAAGGGGGGTTTAAATTTATTTATAATAATAAAAAAATAACAACACCGACATATACAACAACAATTATAATTATAATATTTCTATTTTCTGTTATAAAATTTTAATAAATTTCAATTGCTGTTTTATTTAATTTTTTTATAATTAATGGTGTTAAGTGGGCCGCACTAAAACAGAAAGTATTGTGATGCGTAGGCACAGCATGGTTACTACTTTGTCCATGACAGACAAATTATGAGAGACAAAAACCATTGGCCCAGCACTGCAGTTGGCCCATTTTTGGTTGAACCATGCCATGACAGACCGTGCCATGCCATGCTATGAATTTTCAAGAAAAAAGAGCCTAACCAAAAAAATTGAAAAATATACACAGATGATATGAATAAATATATCTTATTTATCGATTAAATATTTGATGTTATAACTTAAAAATATTTAAAAAATATATATAATGAGTAAATATATAACAATTTATATATATATTTTTTATGTTTTGCACGCACAGTCATTTTTTGGGATTTTTTTCTTTGTTGCTCAAAATAATTCGATGTTTAAAATAAATTTCTTTTTTTCGCATTTGATCAATCTAAAAGTAAAATATACAATTCCAAGTTTTTGATTTCAACCTACTTCTTTTTTTCATTTATAACTCGATATCCGATGCTAGAGGTATATTCGAATGGCATAGTATTTATTGGTAGGTTTAGAAAATCTAGAGACATTAAGGGGAATACAAAAAATATGTACTTATTAACTTTCTATCATTCTCGACTATGAAAGTCTGATTGATTACATTCGAAAATATATTCGAATTGCAGGTAGTGGAATAGTTAAATTAATATTCGGATTTTCACTTACTGGTTGTGATTCATATTAATTCAATATAAGGAAAAACATATCTCATTTGATATACCACCATTTCTATTACTTGTTTCTAATATTAGAGTGCATGGTCCCGTTATTGATTAATGTGTATATAAGCTTGATGCGTCCCTAAGTCTGGATTTTCGTGTAAATTAGGGAGCATTCGGATTCATCGTCTGAGTCAATTCGCGAACGGGTCTGATCTTCATGTCTCTCAACCTAAATTCTGCGCACCACAAATTACAAATAAGAAGTCAAATGACGGCGGGAGGTTGTCCCACCATAAACACTTCGATACTCAAATGTATCAAAGTAAACTTGGTGAAAATGTAGGAATGTTGGGATAAGGGAAGTGCATGGGATGCTGAAAGGAGGCTAGTGCTCTCTTTAATGCACTACTATGAGTGGCTCACTATCGTTGCTGTAGGGAGGCGGTGGTTCGAAGAAAAAGAGTTGGTTCTTCCTCCTCGTTACTTTGAGCGCCAGATGAAGGATCAGGATCTTAATATTAGGTTACCGCTTAGGCTCTTTTTATGGGAGTTTAAATCCTCTCGAGTGGAAGTTTGAAAATCCCCTCTCTCAGTTGATGGAGAGGGTATTTGTAGGCTCATTTAGGGAGGCATTTGGGAGTCAAGATCTCCAATAAGTAGCTTTTTGGGATTCGTTAGTGGCTGAGCGTTACGGTGACTAACGGTATCAGTTGTTGCTTTGTCGATGCGAGGTGACTATTGTCAAACGTGGCCAACGTAGGCCTATTAAACTTGGCTTAGATTGGCTGAGCGGCTATTAGGGTGGCGGGTGTTGCGGTTTGTCAGCGTTGATCTTATCCCCCATTGGCTGACATCTTCTGAGCCAATATTTCCTACACCGGCAGCATGTGGTTGCCTCTGAAGGAATGTGAGCGACATTGATTGACTACGCGTTTGGGACATTTAGTGGACCTTATTTTCGAGTCTCTCGGAATGTCATTGCTGGGCTAGCCTCTCTGCCGATTGGGCCCATCTTCTTCCAGCTGAGTTTCGTTGGTTCTGGCCCAAATCCATGTTGAACCATCAAAGTTGTACTTTATATACAAGTCTTGATGCACCCATGTCTTTATTTCTTCTGCAACGTTATCTGTCCACAAGTTGTTGTATATTCTTTAAACCAGTTTGACACCTCACTTGAGTTAATGCGGCGGTTCATAATAGTAGTAAAATATGATATCACTAAATGATTTCTTTAATATTTTAAAATTTTTTTTGATAAATTTATTTTAATATACTATTGACCAATATTTTATTTTTAATATATTTAAATTTTTATTCTAATTTAATTCTCTAAATTTTAAATTCACTATAAAAGTCATAATTTTGCAAGCTAATTCAAAATTCTTAGTAAAAAACAAATAGTTAGGTCAGCAGTAAGTTTGAAGTTTATAATTTATACAAATAAATCTGCTAGTATAAATATAAAAATATTTTCAAAAATATTTAATTATTTCTATTACCTTTTGATCCATATTAATAATAGGCTCGTCCGATGGGTATATTTATTGTGAAATATAGTTGAAGCAAAATGGAAAATAAATATATGCAACATTTAACATCAGGTATGTAAAATTTCAATCTTCAATATATTACATATTCGATCTTTATCTTTTTATAGTTAAGATTATTATATTATTATAATATCTTAAACTATTATTTTAAAAAAATATATTAAAATAAATAGAATGATGCTATTTAGTTTCTTCTCATACAAAAAAATAAAGTGTAAAATATCATTGATATAAAGATTTAATAATATAATATATACATTTTATACAGAATAATTTACTATTTAAATTTTAAAAAATTACAGTTTGAATAATACTTTAGCAGAATCACCATTGAAATATTATTAAATGAAATAGAAAATTTTTATTAAATATTTCACATTTATTACAACGGTATTCATTATATTAGAAATTATGAAAGATGTGACCACGTCTCAAAACTTAAAAATCAATATTTTTTGGTTCTTAATTGTCAGAAGTATAATATGCGATAATATAAACATGTAAAAAATTATTATGTGATCGCTATATATCACTAGTTAAAAAGATTTTGATTTTATATTTATTAATTTAAAAACTAATTCTCATTTAAATTATAAAAAAGAGGAGTAATATTTAAAGGTGCCTTTTAAATTTATAATCTTTCATCATATGACATGCTTTTTCTGATTGCACGATATGCTGTGCATATCCCTCTGGTCTGATTGAATTGGATAGCTCATAATCTTATGCCCCTTTCAAATGTTAGTTCAAGTTAAGTTAATGATAATTAATATCTTTTATATTTTTTATGCGCCTTCAAATACATTTGGTGCCTCTTAAACTTTTAAACGTATAATCTCTTTTTATATATATATTTTTTTATAAATCTTTCATTCATAGATTGTTAAATAGACAAAAATTAGTAGAATGTTTACTATAGGGTGCCTATAAGTGGTTCAGTAACAATATAGATGATAATTTTTTATTCTAGTAATTTTCAATTCTGATGTAATATGTATGAAAGTTTCTGGATAGTTACCCAAATTCCTTTACAACTGCATTAAAAAAATTTATGAGCTATTAATATAATTGTTACGTTTTTAAATTTGGATTATTGAACGAATTAGAGAGCCGTCTAATTTGGATGTTTGATTAAAAGTAGGCCTAATTTTTGTTATTTTAATCCTGAATTTTAAATACTATAACCAACAAATAAGATGTTAAAAGATGACGGAACTAATTTCTTAATATATTCTTCAACATTTAGGTTGGTAATCTTTTTTAGTCGAATCGAAAGATGGGAGAATGAGAAAGTGTAATGCGTAGATATAAGTATGAAGGAATTGAGTATTTGGTGGAGAGTCAGACTCCATTAGTGTGTTTAAAGGGTGAGCGGCTTAAAGAAATTTGCATTCGCGGGGGAGTGGCTTTGAGGATGAAAGCTGCAATATTGGGAGAGTAACTTTCAATCTTGGAGTTGTACTCTCGGGGGAGGGGCTTTTATGTAAGGTAGATAGGGTAGCACCCGGAGTGTTTGGGTGATCAGGCACTTGATTGCCCTTGACGACTTTATCGTTGGATTGATTTGCGTATCGAAATTCAAAGTAGAATTAGAATAATTCCATTTCCTTGTGGAGAAATGGATACATTTATAGAATAAGCATTGGTAGCCAGCTTTAGGGTCTCGTGACTCTATGACCGTGAGTGACTGACACTATACTCCTGCGGTTGTGGGCTGCAAATGTTGCAACTCTATGTCTCTGAGGGAGTCGCCATCATGCTTTTACCTCTGGGGCTCTGCGCCATCATGATTCTCAAGGAGATAGATTGATGGCTGTCGCCTGTATTTCCTACTCCTGCAGTCGTTTGGGACCATACAGTATCAGTATCCATTTGGATTTATCTGTTGAATTGGAGTGAGCCGAGTTGCATTTGTAGGCCCGTTTGACGGTCCGTTTCAATGGCCCATATATCATCGGGTAGGTTTGGGTCATGCTACTTGGGCCTATCGTCGCGTGCTCTAGATCCTGGGCTTGGAGGAGCCTCTCACCTGGCTGTCGTTTTTCGGTCCATTTTTGTTCTACAATTGGGGTTTTGGGCTGGCTCATCGACTGTCAAACCCATCACTAATAATTAAATTATAAAAAAATTGTTACTACTAATATAAAGTTACCGATAAAAAAACAAGCAATAGATAGTAAATTAGATAAATTGAAAATTTACAATGAGAGAGTAACATCAAGTAGGGTAGTCAGAGTCGAGAATTTTAAGTGAATATAAAATAATTAGGAATATAGGTATTTATTGTTCTTTGAGTGAGGGGTAAATTGATCATTTTCTTTTATTTTTCAAAAATATAATTTCCCCTTGGAATACAAACGGTCATCTGATTGACATATATAGAAATATAAATATATATATTGGGCCAGTTGACACGGTCCATCACATCCCATCTTGACATTTACATTAAGTTGATTGCGGTTTAAATTTACATATTGGTTTTTTTTATTTAGATGATTGTAAATTAGATATCTGGATAAATTGGAAGTTTTGGATGATATATTATAGATATATTTAGAATATATTTGAATAGTGTAATGTTTATATATATATTTGAATGATATATATATATATATATATGAATTATCTGTATATTATTTAGTTTAATTCATAAATATTTTCAAATTACAATTTCATGGGTCCTGGAGCCAAATTTCGAACGGGTTCGGGTTACATCAATATTTGAATTCGGCTCCGTCCACCGAGTATGGGTCCTGTACACCACTAACACAAACGAAAGGTCAGGTGTCAGTGGGATATTATTCCGACGCTCAAGTTAGTAAATAGTCTTCCAGGAATCGAGACAGTAGAATAAATGATGTAACGAAGGTGAGAAGTAGAGAGTGTTTGTGGGGGCGATTTGGCTCTCACTGGAAGAAGTTAATGCTGTTCGTGAAGAGCGTTGATTCCGAATTTTTGATTTTCGGGGATCAGGGTGATAGGAAGTACCGAGAGTGCAGGCGTCCTAAAAGCGTGAGAACTTGAGAAGACGTTGGGCGAACTCTCAGGGATTCCCTTAGAAAGAGGGATATGAATGTTACAGCAACTCGTATGAGTATAAGAGAGTTTGTTCTCTTTCAGAAGGCCTGCCTGGAGTGTTGACTCCATGGCCTTCTTATAGTCAAGAGATTGAGAATCCTTCATTAGGAAGGAGTGCGGGATTTCAGTGTTCTGCTAGAACAACTTCCATTCGTGGTGCTGGCTTTAATGGCGGTAATGACTCATTGGGAGGTTATCATTCCTTCTGTACTTTGCAACAGTTAGGATTTTATAACGGACAGGGAAGAGAATCTAACACTTTCCTCATGGGGTGAGTGCTGAATCTATTAATAACCGTTACTGTGGAGGTTGCCTTCTAGGGGAGCGCAAAATCAGGGAAGAAAGCTGCTACAGGTTAAATTGGGCATGGTCCATGTAAAGCTTATTCAAGGGGAGGCCTGTTATAGTGTTGTTGGTCAATAGAAATGTTGATCGTCCCTGGTGCCAGTTGTCCGTCCTTATGCTGGTTTCATTGGCCTTTTGTCCGGTCAACGGTTCGCGTTGACCGTCCTGGCCAAAGCGTAGGCCTTCGTGGATTTGGACCATTCCTCCTTCTTGAGTCAGTCCACTATGGGAGCACCCATCATAATTAAATAAAAATGCAGTCTTATTCAAAAAGAGGGCTTATGTATGTTGCATGTTATTTTATTTAGATTGTTATAAATTAAATATTTTAATTATTGGGTATAATATAAAGTAAGATCGATTCAATCTAATCATATATGGGTTCCCTCAAATTGTAAACTTGTAGAGAAGCTACAACCAAGTTGCTTGGCTCATAATAGAAGCGAATTGTTAATCAGTTCATGAACACGACCTCCTGACTAACCGAATTGCTAAATGGCTATAAATGTAAAAATATCGAGACAAGTAATGGCCTAACAAAGAAATAAATTTAACATTAAATTCTAATAAAAAATTACATAAATCGACAGATAATTGGTCACACTATACATATAATAATAAATATTAAATAATATTTTATTAAATGTTAAATGATTACAAAATTTAGGCAATTGTTGGGTCCCAACTTATGCAATAATTGGACTAAATAGTTAGACCAATTTGGAAAAGTGAGACTGATGGACATCAAAGTTACAAATATATAAACTTCATTTAGTAAATGAGAGAGAAAAAAGAAAGCAATAGTATCATATTTGATTGATAAAAATAAAAATTTTATTCTTATATTATTACCAGTAAAATAGTTATCACTACGTTTAGTTTTCTTTTTTATACTTAAGAGTGAGTTTTTATATTCTCTTACTTTTTGTTAATTATTATATTATGTAATAATTGAACTAAAAGATTTAAAAATTTAACTCAACGTAATCGGATAATAATTCAGATATTAAATATGCATAGTTGATAAATAAAAAAGATTTAGATGACATTTATGAAAATATTTAAAAATATTTAAATAATATAATATTTACTTATTTATATATTATTTATTAAGATCCGTTGTTATTTTCAAATCATAATTAAATAAAACCTAAAAATGTGATATTGATTTAAAAAAAAAATAGAGGAGATGTTTAAAGCATGCTTATTTTTATTTAGATTGTCGAAAATTAAATATCTTGATAAATAGGAATATTTGGAGAATATATTATCATAATATTTAAAAATATACAATTAACATAAATTACAGGTAAAATTGTTATTAAAACATATTTTTTAATATAAAATTTGTATGCATGAGTAATGGTGGGCAGTGGCCAATGAGAGAGGCGTGGTATAGAAAATGGCGGGGAGCAGTAAATACGATCGGGGCGGTCTGAGGTAAAGTGGGCCTAACAATATACCGTAAATGGAAAATGAAAATCCCCTAAATTTTAGGGCGGACGCGAAATGAAAAATTAAATCAAGTTGATAACAGCGCTTTGAGATACCATTCTCTCTCCTCAAGCCTTGACATTACTCTCTCCCTTATCGGCAGCACACCTTCGCTCTCTCGCAGTCCAAACGGCACCACCAATCATCTCTCCGCTCCCGCCCCGCCTCCCTCAAAGCAGAGAGAAGAGAGAGGAATGAAGTATCCACTGCTGCGGCACTCGCACCACCTCCGAGATCTCTTTCATCGTTGTCTGTTGGATCCTATAGACCCCTAGACTTCTGTCCCCCCCCGCCCCCGGCCGGATTCTGGAGCTGAATTGTTTTGGCTCTTTTTATTCAGTCTGCGCATTAGGTGTAGATTTGATTTTTGATCTTGTTTTGAGGTTGGAGAGGGAGGGAATCTCTGTGTAGGTGGCGTGGCTTGTTGCCCATGCTATTATTGGTAAGGATTTCATGCCGCCGGAGCCATTGCCTTGGGATCGGAAGGACTTCTTCAGAGAGAGGAAGCACAGCCATGAGAGGCCCTCTGAATCGTCCCTAGGCCCTGTTGCTAGATGGAGAGACTCCTCGTCTCACGGGTCGCGCAACGAGTTTCCTCGCTGGGGATTTGTCCCCGAGTTCCGCCGCCCTCCTGGTGAGCCTCTTTTGCTAACCCTTTCCCTGTTTGTTTTCTGGTTTTTATGTTTCGATTTGAAGGAATTGAAAATCTAGGGTTTTATCGAAGTCTAGGGTTATTCTTGTGCCCATCTGGTCTCTGACTAGTTCTGGAAAAGGCAAAATGATTTTTAGGCTCAGCTAGGTTACGCCCTTGGATTATGATTTTATCTTTTTACTGTGCTTTCATATTGTTGGATTCTGGGATTAACTTGCCAGAACTCTTGTTTTCCTTCACATCGGTATTGTATTATTTTTGTCCCCTTTGTCTTCTTATTCATTCTCTCTCTCTCTCTCTCTCTCTCTCTCCCTCCCTCCCTCCCCCCTCTCTTTCTCCCTCTACTTTCTTTGGTAGGGGGAGGGGGTTGGAAAAGAGGAGTGTAGTCGATTCATATTGAATAGACTGTAGAAGCTTGATTAGTTTCGTTCTTTACTCTGGTTTGGGTACTGGGCATAGATCTTTTATCTTATAGTTTAGTTTTACGACATGTTTGCAGGTAGGAGTGAAAGGTTGATGGACAGGGTGTCTAGCATATACACACATATTTGAGTGTTTGTTTTCATTTGTATTTTTCCAATCCAAACAAGACATAGGATTGCAGTTCTTGTGAATTTTGTACGTAGATCTGCGTGTTATTCTTTAGTTTCTGTTGATCATTAATTTTCCTATGATGATTTTGTGCCATCAATATAGTTTTACCGTGTTGATATTTGTGGTTCTTTTGTTTTCTTAAATTTATTCTGCTGAAGGTCCTGGTAAGCAGGGTGGTTGGTACCTGTATCCCGATGAAGCTGCTCATGGATACCCAACACCCAGGTCTGTGGATAGGTTTCCGGAAGATAATTGTTTCAGACCATTTGGGCCTCGTGGAGATGGAAAATATACACGAAATTATAGAGAAAACAGATCTGCTTTTACTCATAAGGATTGGAGAGGTCAATCTTGGGAGAACCACCACCACCACAGTTTGCCACCAAACGCAACAGTCAAACTGCACGATGTGAATTGTCAGAAGTCAGTTGATGATATGCCGCTGCATGCCTCTCAACCTCATTCGGATACTCTGCACATTTCAGATCAGCACAATTCTAAGGATCAGTCTAACAACCCAAGCGATGTTGACGGTCTAGGCATTGGCCAGAGAGTTGACAAGGAGAACTCATTGGGCATAGATTGGAAGCCACTTAAGTGGTCCCGTTCGGGAAGCCTGACCTCAAGGGGCTATGGTTTTAGCCATTCAAGCAGCTCAAGAAGTATTGGTGGAGAGTCCAGCGACACGAAGGGTGAGTTACTGCCTCAGAATACTACACCTGTTGAATCACCTTCCGGTGACCCCTTTGCCTGTGCCTCTTCTGCTGCTCCTTTAGAAGAGACTACTTCTGTGAAGAAGCCACGTCTTGGGTGGGGTGAGGGGCTAGCCAAGTATGAGAAAAAGAAAGTTGAAGACCCTGATGAAAATGCTGACAGGTGCGGGAATAAATTATGTGCAAATAAGATAGAACTGCCTCATTCACTTGCATCAAATTTGGCAAACAGGAGTCCCAGGGTTGCAGGCTTATATGAATGTGCATCACCTGCAACTCCATCCTCTGTTGCTTGCAGTTTCTCACCAGGTAATAATGTGTTCCCTCTATCTAATTTTCCAGTTATGGATTATTACATAAGGTGCAAACTAGTGCCAGTTTGCCAGACTAGAAAGAGGGTTTTTTGATTGAATTCTTGTCTGAGTATGTTGCTTACATTTTGGATGCCTATTAAATGCAGATGAACTTGTTAAGTAGCTTGTGATGTGTTCTTTTTTTTTTCTTCGTGAGAGATCTATAATTTGAGACCTTATTACTTGTATGATTTTATTATTGGTTCGATACTGAAAAAAAGCTGAAACTGGTTGGTGTTTTTCCGGATGCAGGAAAAGCAATCGGTGTTACTATTGCCTATATTATACCAAATTCATTTGTTGTTGAAGGAACATTAATGTACTTGGTGTTCATAGTTGATCATATGGAAAAAGGATTGCTCTTACAAGCTCTTTCATTGAATGAGGAGGATGCAGTTGTTAAGGGATTTAAAACTCCAGTTCCTATTTCATTTATGCTAGGGTCTTATGACTATCATAGCATTTTTTATATCATGGACCAATGTAGAACTGCTGTTTAGTTTTGTGTTTTTAGTGTAGGATCTGCTTCTTGGGTTGAAGGACAGCATTAGCAGTTGAAGGTGAATGCTGATCCTTACCTGGCAGGTGTTTAATGCTAGGCAAAGTATATACCACATTTTTTACCAAGAGAAACATGTTTTCTGCTAAAGGCGAGGCAGCTACATTGTTGATCATCAGGTGTGAGTTGGGTGGTAAATGAGCTGAGCCAATTATTACCTGCTCTGGCTTGGCATACTTAAAATCAGGCTTGGTCTCTTGTGCTTTCTTGTTAGTTAAATTTTGTTAACTGAGCTTAAACATAGCTTTCTTGAGTAACTTGATTTACTGTAAGTACTTTGCTCAAGCATGTGTGTTGAATAGGATTAAATTAGGATCGGGCTTGACAGGTATTTCTCAAACCATGCTCAACTGAGCTCTAACAAAGTCAATCTTCAAAGTCAAACTTGAGTAGCTTGGTTTATTACAAAAGCATACTTAGTAGTACTTTGCTCAAAGATGTATGCTAATTGGACAGAATCAAAATAGCTTGATTAGTTAAATTACTTGAATCATGCACAACCTATTTGGCGTAAATGAAGTGAGGCAATATCAAATCAAAATTCAAATAGCTTGACTCTATAGATACCCCAGGGTGGGAAACTGCTTTGAGTGGCCCCTCATCTCACCAGAAAAAAGGAGGGGGGCGGCTTCACATGCTTAATCTGTCATTTGGTGAAACTTGAAACAGTCCTGTTAATTGAGGTCTAAACTGAGTAGTATCTCTTGCTTTCTTACCCAAAAAAATAAAAAATCTCCCTTGCTTTTAATTTTTTGAACTGATTCTATCTATAATGTGTGCACGTCATAACAAGCATTTTTGGTGGAAATCTCACTCAAATAGACACAATTATTTGGTCTGTAACAGGGCTGGTTGACAAGGCAACAGAAATTGATGCTAATAACTTCAGTGCGTCTTCTGCACCTGGGTCTCAGACTCAACCTGAAGGATCCTCTTTCAATCTTGAAAACTTGGAACTTGATTCTATAGCAAATGTGAACCCTTTGCTTACTGAACTGCTGCAGTCTGAAGATCAGAGCACAATGGATTCTGGTTTTATAAAATCTTCGGCATTGAATAAGTTGATGTTGTTGAAAAGAGTCGTTACAAAAGCATTGGAGTGCACTGAATCTGAGGTTGATAGTCTTGAGAATGAACTCAAGTCATTGAGATCACAATTTAGTAGGGAAAGTTCACTTCCGGCATCAACAAGTGCCTTGTCCATAGATTGCAAAGAACAACCTCATAAACCGTTAAATATGATCACAGGACCTCTCCCCCTGATAGTTCCCCCAAATGGAGACATAGTGGTTGAGGAGGTGACTACTTGTTGCAATAACATAGGAGAAGATCACGTTGAAGCTGAAGGTGAGGATATGGACAGTCCTGGTACTGCTGCATCCAAATCTGTGGAACAACTGTCTTTGGAAAAACCCCTCTCTCCTGATGAGAAGAAAAATATGTGTACTGAAGACATGGATAATGTTGAATCCACTAATCTCGAAGCAAACACTTTAGTTTCCTGTTCTGATGTGGAGAGAATAGCAGGGTCATCTGGTGATAGCAATACGATGATCAAAGTAAGTAGTATGTCTCCACATGTGGACGAATGTCCAAGTACTAACAGAGAAAATAATGCTTATGATAACATATTGGCTTCCAATCAAGAGACGGCTGCAAAGGCCTCTGAGGTGTTTATTAAGTTTCTGCCAAATAGTGATTGTGGTAGCAACATTGTTTATTCAATTAGAACGCTGTGCAGGGAAAATGAATTATTGGTTAGTAAGAAGTTCTTGCGCAGGAAGCAGTTTCTAAGATTCAAGGAGAGAGTCATGTCTCTCAAATATAGAGCCTTTCAGCACCTATGGAAGGAGGACTTGCACTTCCTTTCTATACGAAAATCCCGTGCAAAATCCCAGAAAAAGTTGGAAATGAGCTCACGAATCTTGCATACTCGGTCCCTGAAGCATAGGCCCTCCATTCGCTCTCGCGTTGCTTTTCCAGGTATGTTAAACCCTATATGAAATTCATCTCGCCTCAGGTTTCTGGGACATTTGTGCTATTTTGGTTCAGGTTGATGTTTTATGCGGGTCTGCACTTTTTTGGCTGGATGATGCCTTTTGCTGGGCAAATGATTCTCTTGTTAGGAAATGATTGTTAAAAGGTGAATAACTTGTATTTTGGTTTATTCTGGATGCTGTTGGGAATCTTGTGATGACATAAGGATCCATTTAAGGTTGAAGTGGAAGGAATTTAGAAGTATGATTCTTTTTCAAGTTCATTCTGGCTAAATTAAATATCACCGTGGTTTCTTGTAGCGTATTCAACTCTCTGATCTTATTGTTGTATCTAATGAAGCATTTTATCAATTCCACCGGAGTCAGTTGTTACGGTATTATATTTCCTTTTCACTCGGATGGAAATATTGAAAAAGCAATACAGACTTGTATCTTAGCGTGGAAAATATGGGCATGAGGGAATTTTACTTTATACTTTGCCATTTTTATTAACCTAATCTTCCCCCTAAGAAGAGGCTGCAGTGGTCACTTCCATTGTTGGACATATTTTTTCTGGCTTTATAGATGTTCTGAGTGCATGGAAATTGTATAATAAGAGCTGATTGAGATTTGTGTCGTTTCAATTTTGTAAATGATGAACAGATACTGTGTTTTTTGGTTCTTTATTACTCTTTGAATTTGTCTTATTTCCTTTTGGTGGTCAAGATCTGCTTTCGCTCATCTGAAAAACTGATCTATATTCTTCTGAGTTTGATGCAAAAGAGCTGTTCACATTCTGTAGCACAGTCCTAATGTCAATAGATGAACTTGATATCGTTTGGCACTTAATTCTAGTCCCAGAATTTTCCGTTTTAGGGATAATGATGTCTCTCTTATGCCAAGCTTATGATTGCATGGACGATTTTCATCAAACCGATCAATCATGCTAGGTTAGAGATTTCAAGTGGGCTGTGTCAGGCTTCTACATCCTAGCATTGGAGGTGATGCATAGCAGATTGTTCTAATGTTCAAAATAATATTTTGTAAAATTGTTCAATTGGAATTGGGTTAAGAGTAAAATAATTGCAGAAAATTGCTCAAAGCCAAGGAGAAAATGAGAGTTTTTTTCTGATATATGATTGTTATCTGATCAAAATGCCTTAAAGATATCCCTTTTTTTCGTGGTTACAAATACCTAATATCCAAAGGGAGCTCAATAGGTGGGCTGGACTGCAAGCTGTCAACCACTTGGTGCAGCATGACCTAGGTATTTTGTGTCCCTGGCATCCTCCACAAGAGTGGCAAAGTGGGGTGGACTGATGGTACTGGCATGTCCAACTTTGATGGGCTGCTTTGTGCATGCGTAACCTGGCCTATTCAACACCTCGATGCTTAATGATCTGTCCCTCTGCCATGAGCTTTCTTTATTCAATAGCAGTCTGTTTTTATTTCTTTTTTCTCCCTCTAATTATAAACCAGTTGGAAGAGAGTATTTCAAAGGAAACAGTACACGTACATTCTTTCCCACAACTGACCAACAGTTAAAGATTTTGCTTTTCAATTTTATAAATGGCTGTTGGACAGTTTAGATCACGTGTTTGACACTGATATGAAATGGTTTGTTGGATTTAATGGAAGCTGAATTGATATTTTCAATTAATATTTTATCTTAAAATTTTAGTATCAAATTGTTAATTTGGATTCGGAGAAGTAAAATTTAATGCAGCAGTGTGGTAGGTTATTCCTTTGTAACACAGGGGCAAGTATTTATGTCATTCATTTACACACACTATCATGCTGAGCACTGATTTCCCATACCATATCTTATTTGCTAGGATGTGAACCCATTTAAAATTAATGAAGTGTGGTTATGGTAAATCCTTAACTAACTGCATTCTTTAGTTTTACAAAATATTGAGGATTTGTTTCTTAGACATATGAATATAGAGAATATGGATATGTACTAATTGAAATACTGTATTGGAATTAGATTAAAGTCTTCCAACTTTAACGAAAAGAATGATAATGAATGTGTAATAAGCTTTGAGTAGTGTGCTATAAATGACCTGGGATTTGCTACATGTGTGTGCGTGTATTTACTACTATTTTCGTCTATAGGTGTGGAAATGGATGAGAAATTTGGTTGGTGAAGGATAATGATAGAAGATAAATATGATGGATAATATTAACCATTTGAGGCCTACTGATGGTTACATACTAGGAGTGTCTTCATTTAAGGCCTACTCATAATTACTTGAAAAGGAGAACTGCCTCTTAAAGCAGTAAGAAAACGGAAACTTGCTTTAATTTAATGGTTGAAATATGTGGAGGGAGCCAACAAGTGCTTGTTAGGAGTTCTAGTGATACATGTTTATGCAATTAGGGTAATCTGTTCTTACCTTACCATCAGTGTTATCTTGTTTTGTGAATTGTTATGATTTGACTGTTTTTCAATTTCTAGCTTTGATTTTTTTCCCTACCTATTCACCTTGATCCCTTGTTTCCTTTTGAGAGGGAGCTGTGCCTCCTTCGTTGTTTGTGAAACCGGCTGTGGTTTTGAATATTTTCATATTGTTGATATTTAAGTTTTTAATGGACTATTTCCAGCTGGGAGTTCGAGCCTGGTTCCTACAACAGAGATAGTCAGTTTCACAAGCAATCTACTTTCAGATTACCAAGTCAAAATTCACAGGGATAGTTTGAAGATGCCAGCTTTAATTTTGGATAAGAAGGATAAGGTTCTGTCAATGTTCATATCTAGCAATGGATTAGTTGAGGATCCTTGTGGGGTAGAAAAGGAGAGAGCTTTGATCAACCCTTGGGCACCCGAGGAGAAGGAAATCTTCATAGATAAGTTGGCTACATTTGGGAAGGATTTTAGGAAGATTGCTTCTTTTCTTGATCACAAGACCACCGCCGACTGCATCGAATTCTATTACAAGAACCACAAATCAGAATGTTTTGAGAAAACAAAAAAGAAGCCAGAGTCTAAGAAGCTAGAGAAGTCCTTATCTGCTAATACATATTTAGTGACATCAGGCAGGAGGTGGAGTAAGGAGACGAATGTGGTTTCCCTAGACTTGCTGGGTACAGCTTCTGCTATTGCAGCTCATATTGACGAGGGCATGAAATCTGCAAAAATGTTCTCAGGAAGACTTGGTGATAAGAAGTTGGAAGGAAGTGACTGCATCTTAGAAAGGTCAAGTAGTTATGACATTGAAGATGAGAGAGAAGCTGCAGCTGCTGATGTGTTGGCTGGAATCTGTGGTTCTTTGTCATCTGAGGCGATGAGTTCTTGTATAACTAGTTCTGTTGATCCCGGAGAGGGCTGCCAGGAGTGGAAGTGCCAAAAAGTCTGTTCATCTACTGGGCAGCCTATGACATCAGAGGTTACACAAAATACTGTCGATGATGATACTTGTTCAGATGAAAGTTGTGGGGAGATGGATCCTGTTGTTTGGGCAGATGAGGAAAAATCTCTCTTTGTGCAATCTTTTCTATCTTATGGTAAGGACTTTGTGGCAATCTCTCGATGCGTGCAAACAAAGTCAAGGGATCAATGCAAGGTTTTCTATAGCAAGGTGCGGAAGTGCCTTGGACTGGACAAGACATCCCTGGGACCCGGCGGCCAGAGAACCCCACGGAATGGTGATGCAAATGGGGGCGAGAGTGATACTGAAGATGCTTGTGTTGTTGAGGCATGCAGTGATAAATTGGGTTCTAAGATGGACAAGGACTTGCAGATACCAATTTCAGACAAAAGCCATGATGACACGAATCATGAGGCCATGAATTCACATGCGGAGGCGAGCATTTTTGGGGAGGATTGTGATCCTGAGGTAAAACCGGTAAATCAGTTTCCTGCTGATCGTCCCCCAGATAACATATCTGATGTGGCTGCTGATGGTCGAGGAGTCTTGATCAATGGCGAGGATGAAAAGTCAGCAAGAATGCAGGAAGGACACAACTTTCCCATGGCAGAAGTAGCAGTTGCTGCGATTGCAAGTGTTGCTCCCTCTGTTTTGGATGACGCTGTTTTGGATTCTAAAGCTGCCATTGAAGTAGCTACTGAGGTGGTGGGGCGTGAATGGCAGAACGATGAGGTGGGCAACCAAGATGCCCATTCAGCAGCAAATGATTTGGAAGGACCTGCAAATACTGGTTTGATCCAGTGTTTGTCAGGCACGGTGATGCTGAATCCAGATCATTCATCCTTGTTTCTCAAGGGCTGTCTGTCGGATTTGTCAGACCAGATGGAGGTGAATGGAAATTCTTGTCACAAGCAACTTTCTGCTGTGGATAGTGTTTCCGGAACAGAGAAAGGCATTCAATCCTTACAGGATTGGTATCTGAGAAAATGTGGACGGACAATATCTCAAACCTCGGTCGCTGGGTTTAGTTTCCCTCCCAGAAATAAAGTTCAAGCAAAGGAGGCAGCTGGGAGCCATCTGCCATGTCCGTCAGGCATCGAGAAGCAGTGTAAAAATGATGTGAAACTATTTGGGCAAATTCTTACTGAGCCCTCGGTTGTGGAGAAACAACAGCCAAATGCCCAAGAGAATGAAGAAGAGCGTACCTGTCAGTTGAGTTCAGTAAGCATTCTTGATAGAACGGCATTTTTCAATCACAGCAAGAATGTAACATCAGCTTTACCCATGCATGATGGCCAGGCTAACCATCTGGGGCCGGAAAATTTCCCTATGAGGCGTTATGGCTTCTGGGATGGGGCAAGGGTGCAGCCTTGCTATTCATCTTTGCCTGACTCTGCTATGCTACTGACAAAGCACCCAGCAGCATCTGCCAACTACACGAATGAATGCCATTTGAATGGTGCGTTGTTCTTCCCGTCAAGGGAGTCTTGCAGCAGCAATGGAGTCGCAGCAGATCATCAAGTTTACAGGGTCCGAGATGGCGTGCAGCCGTTGAGGTTAGAAATGAAGCAGAGGCAGGACGTGTTATCAGAGCTTCACAGAAACGGGTTCGAAGCAGTCTCGAGCCTACAGCAGCAGGGGAGGGGAGCAGTGAAGATGAATGTTGTACAGGTAGAGAGTTCACGTAGTATGGGGGTTTCAGATCCTGTTGTGGCCCTTAAATTGTCATATGCCAAGGCTCATGTGCCGGCCGCCACAGGAAATGGAAACGGCAATGGGAATATTATCAGGGAGGAGGGGTCTTTGGGAGGTCAATGAGGAGTTGTAGCGAGGGTAGTCGTAGGAATATATGCTTTTAGAGGAGGGGCAACCCCATGTATAGTGGTTTTTTATGTGTTATTGTCTTGTCAGTCAACGGGTTGTTTTGGTCCAAAATTTCATTAGGGTGGCTTGTAATCTTTGCAGCTTTGCAATTTGTTGTATTTGATGGAAAAATACACCAAAAAAAAAAAAATAATCTGCAAAATTTTGGGAGGTGAGGATGACCCATCACGCCCATTTATCTTGCAACTTATATTGCCATTTGTCTTCTTTGCTATTTCTTTCTTCCCCCACGTCGTCATCCTCCTTTGAGATGCATTCGTTAGGAAAATTATCCTCGAATTTTTTTAATTTTTTTTATCATGTTTATGACGGCCAGAATTTTCAGTTAAAATTATAATAAAATATTAAAATGTTTTGATTCATTTTACAATGTTGTTTGCTTAAGTGTTCGTCAATCAAATCTACACAAGCGCTCAGTGCTATCAGGGCAAGGGTTGACAATCAAACTAAAATAGATAGAGTTGACAAATTCTTGGGTTATGTATCGACAGACCAAAATCTCACCACATAGGAAGCAACCATTGGCCTATCATTTTGCAGAAGTTGTGTTTTTAATGGAATCAGGGACAATAAATTTGTCATAAATCACATCGATAATTTAAAAGTTAAAGAGTAGTATTTCACAACAATTTCTTATCGCAATTCCACAGCAGCATGGCCTCATTAGAGGATCGATGGAATAAAGCTTGAAATAAAAAATAAAAATCACAGCATTTAATGGGTGGCGGCCGCACGTAAACTAGAGCTGATTGGTCGATAGTGTCGGTTATGGTTGGTTCATTTTCTTTCTTTCCTATGGTTAGAACTTCGGGTTGAAAAATGCCGACACTAACAAAGGAGCTATGTACTAAACCTGTTCCATTTTTGAGCTGCCAACTACGGCATGCTGTGATGCATTGCCAGAGATATCTTTAATTGTTTCTAGCAGCATGTTTTTCTCTCATCCGGCCTCTTCCATCATTTTGAGCATTGAAGGGAGAGGGGCAGTGATTTTAATCACCTGCAATGATGGAATAGAGTATATAAGCTCAGACCAATAAATAGAACCAAGATTATAGTTAGAACAGCCGATAGAAAACAGAAATAACAAGGTCGATAGCGTAGGAATGATAAATAATCATTTGACATTAAGAAGAATCCTTCAGTTTCAGTGGATGATATTTGGTGACTTAAACTGTCCCCATGTGTTAAATAAAACTCAGGCTAGATCAGCACCAGAATCAATTAACATATGAAAATGCATCAAATCCTAGAGCCCCATGCCGGGCCGCAAGCTCTCCCAACTACATATGTAAATAAATTTTTACCAGTTAATTGAAAGCACTTGGATTCAGCAATATCAGACTGGTTAAGAGCAACTTGCCCGGTACATCATTAGAAAATCTTAAATCCCGCTAATCATGATCAGCTATATAAATCCGTTTTTATCATTTCAGTCAATTAAATTCAATACAATCCCAGAGTAGAATCAATTTTCAATGACTTTTGATCATATCGATTAAAGTTTTTCCCAACCTACCTATTTCTTTCTTCTTTCAATCACAACTTATATTTTCTCATTAGTACTTTATTTGGCCTATACTTTAAGTGTTCAAATTATTTTAGACATTCTTCCCCCATTTTATTTTTAATATGTATAATTTCTAAACATTTAGTAATGTCATTGCTTTCTATTTTCTCTTTTAGTGAAACTTTACTCATTCATCACAGTATTTTTATTTCTACAGTACTTTACTTTTTTTACATATTATTGTTGGATTGCAATATTATGGTCCAAAAATATAGTGAGTCTAATAATTATCTTATAAAATTCTTGTATCTTTTTCTTCTATATATATATATATATATAGGTAAAGAAAATAATTTTCGGGCACTACCCAGTCCGGTGTATTGCAGTTAATAGCTGAATGCTACCGCTACTTCTAAGTCAGCCCGTGCTTCCAGTGATATCCCTAGAAGTCTCCCAACATTGAGGAAAGGACTGCAGAACTCCACTAACAAAAAAAGTGCATCAGTTTATGGAAGCGAGCCCGGTGTAACCTTGAATGTTGTGTTCTGGTTCAGGGCACTGTGCAGAAGGATGGTTGACCAGTTAGGAAGGGCTACCTAATGAATATGTAGCATGATGATCCAAAACACAGGTCTCATTTCAAAAGTATGATTGTCCATGGTTCCATAGTTCAAAGGTGTGAAGATTAATTGTCCGGTTGACCAATCATTTATAGCTTTTATATTAACAAATTCAACTTAGGTTATTATACTGAAAGATGAAACAAACAAATGACACTGGCATATGATCTACCATAACATGTAATGTAGGGTGTGAGTCTCAAATTATAATTTTGATTAATGAAGAATTGGATCAAAGCCAACTTTTAAATCAAGTCACATCAAGTCAAGTGATGCCCGATTAATGTTTGACATGTGCACCTCTACATTCTGGGTAGAAAGGTCGCATTTGAAGGATGCCTGATTGGTATTTAAGCACACTTTTGGTAGATTGCTCATACCTAATGTGCGCCCGAAGGACTACTTATGCACATTTTTGGCAAATTGTCAACGTTTGATGTGCCCCTCAAGTAACACTCATGCACCATAGTGTTTTGTCTCAACTCCTGATGCGCGCCTAATGCGCGCACGTGTGTTAATCTTTTATATAAGTATCATCTGGATAATTTTCAGTCATTTTTGCTAAATTTTTTTAGAGAAGAGAGAGAAGGAGAAGAGAGAGAAAATAGAAAATGTTAGAGGACATTTGAAGTGAATCCAAGAAAGATTTTTGGTAAATTGCAAGATAAGGTAAGTGCATTCCAAACCCCTTTCTCTTGTTGCTGCTTCTTTTGATCTCTGTGGGTATTTCTTATCTTAAATACTGATGCATGCTATATTTTCATGCCAAAGATATTTATTTATCACATAAATGTATTATCCTTTTAATTTCCTTGCAAATTGTATGAAATTCATATCTTAATCTATACACATTGTATTACTCAGTTGATTCTCTACACTACAACTTATGCATGTTCTGAAGTTATGTTTAAATACTTCTTGTATATTTTAAATTTGTATATAATGTACTTACAAGTTTAAAATCACTAAATATATACTTTGTATATTCTAAAATTTCATTAACTTGTCCCTGCATACTTAGACATTTGAGGAGATGTTAGAATCATCGAGTTTTACTGATTTTCTTTTGTAATTCCTGTGTAAACAGTTCCACACGTTTGAAAAGTATACAATGTAGCTTTTGTATGTTTTAAAATTACATTTCCAAGTTCCTGTAAAATTTTTTATGCACTGCAATGACAAGTATTTGAAAAAATTATGAAAAAAACTCTACGTTTTGTGAAAGGACTAAAGATATTTTCTCTGATATGAGAAATATAAAAAATTATTGTATTCGTGCAGAATTTTCCATTCGTTTTGTACGGACCCTTGTAGAAATTAGTGGCAATGTATTATAATATGTCTTAATATAATATATTGATAATCAAGGTTCGAATCTATCATTTGTAGGTTAAAAACGGCGTTCGGCCCCATATATAGGATTATATATATAACGGCCCACCTACGGGTCTTAAATAGTAGCGTAAGGTATTTGATTGTGTGAAAACATACATAATTTGAATTTTGATTATTCACTCATTTATTGGTGAGGCTCTACTGATCATTAATCCATAAGAATTAGTATGATTTGAACATATTTTTCATAATGTATTGTAGATTAAGAACTAGAAAAAGAAATTTGAAATCTATACATGAATGTTATGAAAATTTATGGCCTTACATCAGAATTTTAATTCATTGTTCCTTCCAACATGTTTTAATGTAAATTGTATATTTGATTATGGAAAATTTATGTGCCTTATAAAGCAACCGACTTACTCTTGTTTTTGTTTCTTTTACTAAGCTCCTTCAAATTAGCTGCTCAGATCACATTTGTAGGTAGGGAGGATTGGCGGAAGAACTCTCTGAGGAATAAGAATTATAAATCAGAATGATCTGGATGCTGTATTATGCCCCAGAATAGTAGCCTTAGAACGTTAAATTTTATTTCGGATAATAATTTTTGTATTACATAAAAGTTGTGATGTTCTTGTGGCCATGTAGTCAAATTTCAATTATTGTTCAGTAGTTCACTTGAGTTATGATTTTTTTAGTATTCTAAAACTGATAAAATACTTGTCCTTAGAATGTTTAGAGATCAAATTATAATCAATTTTAAAGCCACTTGACGGTGCAATATTTCAGGTCCTATAATGTATTTCACCACTTTGTTTTGGGTCATTTGTCGACATTCGATTGTGAGTTCACGTCCAATATCAATTTGGGATTTTTTAAAAATTTTTGTCAGCTTATTCCGAGTCTTGAGACTTGAAATGATTTGATTATTAATTGGATAAATTAACTTAAGATGGACTAATTTTGTTACGGGACTGGGACGGGGATGCCACATGCAAGCAACTCACACACTTACTTCAATGCATGCATGATTTCAAAAAACCATCGGCATCTACCAGATTTGTCAATAATATAGCAGTTGAAATATCTATGAGAAATAGATCTCTATGTAAACATTAGCCACATGCATACAAAAACAATGCCTCATGTCTCACAAAATGGGGTCGATTATATATATCTGTTTTATCTATTATATTCGATTTAATGTAATATTTTTTGAAAAAGAATTAATTTTAAATTATTTTTTATCACTTCACTCTTTTATCACTTCATTCCAAGTTTTCTTTGTTTATGTCTTTATTAATTGCCTCCAACTATCGCTAACTTATTTGTCTCCGGCCACAACTAATTCATTTATCCTCACATATGCTTTCGTTCGCCACGTGCATGAAATGAGAAATTACGGAGCATTTCTCCACATAGTGGTTCTTACCTCATTTGTGGTTGGGTGGGGGAGAACAACTTGATGAGCATGCAAGAAATAGCCACAGTCACCAGGAACAGGCTTTGCAGGCCGTGTATACCCCCTGAACAATGCCAATAACATAACTTGATCAGACATTCCATCAAAACAGGTACATTAACAGATCAGAAAATGTAAAAATCTCCACCAGTGACGTTGTCAACTGCTGACACATGCTTGCAGACGGAGTGACAACTAACAAGCATGCTTAGAAATAGAAAGAGAGAATAGAAATCCTAACAAAAATATAATATTCACAAAGCCTAGTGAATCACCTGGATACTTTAATGCACAACGTAAACCAGCAAAACAGAGATCAGATGCTTAACCAATAGCATACCAATCAGCACAAAGGGTGGCCCAATGCACGACTTCCCTCATGGACTCTACGAATGGACAAACATATGCAATCTTAACCCAACAATGTTGAAAAGCTACTATGTGGCCTAAACATGTGACCTGCAGTTACAACGGAGAAACCTTACCGACAAGCCAAAACTGACCCTCTAAAGATATAACACCAATTAATTGAATATAATAATAAAATCTCTAAACGAACAATTTCAATCAACCCTTCTACGGTAGCATAGAAGCTTCCAAATTTATCATATATGAAACATTTTTATGCCAGAAAATATTCAAAGGGATTTGAGTAGTGAGCCACACAATTCATGGAAGTTGAACGAGCAGATGGGAGATATCAGTCTGCACAATTTCTGTGAATAAAATTTTTATAAAGAATATTACAAGAGGTTCTGGTTTGGCATGATTCCTCTCAAAAGTGCAAGTATTGAGCTGAGATTACAATGGTTGTTGAAAAATTAACTACAGGGTTCCCATCCGGAAACAAGCTAATAAGCCCCACCCCCAATCCCAACACAAACAAAAACAAAATAATTGCAATTTTTAATCACGGGTGAAGGTAGTTTAAATGCATATTCAGTGATCTGGGCAATACACGGCATTGATCTCAGGATACTGAGACCTTACAACAAAATTCATCATGTATGCAAAACATAAATTTTACTAACTCCATACCCATCTTCTGCAAAGCTTTCATCTGCAAGTTCAAAATCACAGAATTTCGGCTGACCACCAGTGATATAAAGAGGGTCACCTGTTAATCAGGAGCATGCAAACATGAGCAATCAGACAGCATTAATTAACATGAAGATGTCAGAGTAAGATGTATAGACGATAATTCCCAGAAAACTTTTCTGTAGAAAATATATCTACATCAAAGAATGACACAGGAAGCAACAAGCATAAGTACTCCTTTGAAGGAAAATCTGTCATTAGATCACTGTGCATGCATGGTAATGATGAGAATCCAAGATAATGGGAGTCTTCTGGATATAAAAAGAGATTGGATCATCATGCACACATGAATTTCTTTGGAGAAGGGGCAAGACAGACTACTCCTAGAACACAAGGATCTATTCCCAATATCGCAATGAGCAATAAGGGAAAAATACGAAATACATAAGAGGTGAATGCCCAATTTGTAGCATAAATGCATAAATTGCAGGAATTTCTACTACTGCAATTGGAAAATGACCAACTTATCACCGAAAAAAAGGTGGCCCAATATCACAATACTCCTATATAGTGGAGTGTAGGATGGTGAAATGCACAACTTTACCCTTACATTATAGGTCAAATGTTTCACAGTTTGAACCTATGACTTATATTACAAAAGAAAAACATTATCATACCAAAAAGAAGAAAATTAAAAGATTCGTACAACAGTAAGGTTGTTCCAATTATCACATAGAGATATAGGTTCAAACCATAGAAATAACCTCTTTTTGATATAGAAGTAAGATTGTTTATATCTAGTACACAGAAAGTTTTGTGCATTAGGTCACCCCTTTTATATATTCTATGCACTCCTAGATGAATGAATCATCCTTTTTTGTTCAACATGAGGGCACAAGAACCAACATATTTATTACATCACCTAAGTGGTAGAATTGTGGCAGTGGCGTCATAGTCATGGCCCGTCATGGGCATACTATAATGGTCAAATTGACTACACCAGGAATTGTTAATGAAGACCATGAAGTTAGCCCAAATCCTATAAAGCGAGAATATGAGTAATAGATGTCAATTTTAAGACATCTAAAGAACTTCAGTGATATTTTTTGATAATGTGAAATATTTATTATCTTAAATTATTATTTTCAAGTATTTTTAATTGAATTTCAAATTATATGACTAAAATTATCAATTTATAAGATAATTTATTATGCATGAATATGTTACATATATATCATTATAACAATAAGAATCATGAGTCAAACAAGTAATTAACTAACATATACAAGTATATAGTATATACTTACCAAAAAAAACATATAACAAATATACAAAACAAAAAATTTAGTAAATCAATGATTTATCATGGATAAGCAAGTATATTTGAATAACAAACGGTAAATTAATATTAGTTCCTAATAATGAGGAATAAATAAGTATTGTTAGTATAACAATAATTACATGGTCAACGCTTCAATAATGGATGCGCACACTCGTAACATAAGCAGAAAAATAAATCAGCATGTATGACCATAAGCCTTAATTGAATTTTCCATTTTCATCAATGGTCAATACATCTAAAAATGTGACTTCTGAACACTTTAACTTTTCTAGACAAGGCAGGCAGGATGATTACCCTGACAAAACAACTCAGCTAGTTACACAGAACCTCTTTTGATATTGGTGAATTCTAATGACAGAAATATGCACGAGAGATGGATTCCACGACAATATGAGGATGCCCATTCCCAAAACATAGTCACCAGTGTACACAAAGGCAGCAACAATATTCCTTTCTTGAAGAACCTTATCTATTGTTCATGCATGCACCAACTTTCCTTTCCCCATTATATCAACACCGAGAAAAGTCCATTCCCAATTGTTTATGGCAAAAATTCTTACCACCCCCGCCAAGTAAGGTGTTATGTCCATTTTAATTGGCTATGTGAATCACATAAACATAAATTCTCATTTATTTCTTAAAGCAGTCGCTCATAAGAAGCATCATCATCATGAACATCAAAAAATCAATTCTGGGGTTGGTTTTATGAATCCTAGTCAACCACTCTCATTGATGCAAGACAAAAGTTGAGAGATTGTAACTCCATGTTGTCATAGGTTCACCCCTCTTCCTCCTATTCCTCAAGGTTCAACAATATCACTCTTTTAATATTGCACATTATCTAGACTACTTTCCATCATCAACAATATGACTTGTTCTCTACTATTCTTACCTTTTATAGGTGCCACTTACTATGAGTTCTCATTGATAAATTTACCTTTTAGAGTGGTATCATGCATCCAAACTGTTAATCATCTTACTTATGCTAGCTCTTTATACATGTTTCATGCATCAGTTAATAACTAGCTGGTAGAAGCCATACAATATGATCTTACTGTTAATTTTAGAGATGGTTGACAATCATATATAGCATTCCAAAGGCACTTCTCTGGTTACTCCACTCTCCTTTAACTCTGCATTATTTCCCCATTTTCTTGAATCACATAAACACGTTAACCCAATTAATCGTTTTTAGGAAGCATAATCTGACTTGATGATAACTTATGTTAATGGTATATACATGCCTACTGCAAGTCCCCTTCTTGTCAAAACATCCACAGTAAGACTTATCCAGGAATCATTTCTTTTTCTTTTTTGGTCCAGTGCTCTCAAACATGTTTTTCTTTTATTGGTGGGGAGAGAGGTAAAGTTATATGTAATACTTATCTAGGGATCCTATAACTTCTTTTGTCCAAATAAATAGAAAGCATGCACAAATCCACCTTCTATCACCTAAAAGTTTCCATTGATCTTCTCTGCTGTTGATCTCCAGGACAGAACTAAATTTATTATCTATCTCATTTCTTGTCCTAATTTTTTATCAGTAACTACATCAAAAGATTCATATAGTGACTCATCAGTTCAACTCGCGTTTAGTTGCTATAGTTTCCATGCAATATAATAATTTCTTTTCATTTATAGTGTATTTTATGGAAATTTTGTAAAACAAATCAGTCACCTATATTTCCCATTATCCCCTTAACATTCTTAACTTCCCTGGCATAATATGGCAGCTATCAGGCTGTGTAGATATTCCATGTTTCATCTTTCTAAAGCATATTGGAAATCTTGTGCTCTAATTTTGGGAATGATGCATCCTCGGATCTAGATTGCTGCATGGAATATAGATCCACCTGGGCATTCCTTCACGGGTCGAACAAAGTGGGTCTAGTTACCGTTCCTTATAACCAGGATCCAACACACCACAACTAAAAAAGAGAAGTCATAAGATTAGCGGGACTCGCTCCCCATTGAGCGCATCGTAACATAAAAGTCACTCCATGCCGAGTGCAACCTCCGAATTAGATAGCATCCAAACTTTCGTCTATCAACACATATATCTCTCGTCATTGGATCTTTCTGTTAATTGAGGAAGATAATTGATTTGAATATCGAAGGATTTATCGGAGAGTGAGTCCCGTCAATCCCCTGACCTCTTATTTTTTAGTTGTGGTGTGTAAAATTCAGGCTATAAGGAACAGTAATCGGACCCACTTTGTTTGACCCACCAAGGAAGACCCAGGTGGATCCATATTCCGTGTAGCAACCCGGATCTGAGGCATCAGGGACAAACCTAAAATCTTTGGCATTATTCTTTTCCATCAAAACTTGGACCTTCCAATTGGTGTTCAGTGAGCAATTCATTTGAAATATCATTATTGTTTTCCTTTTTTCCAGCCCTTTGATTATTTTAGCCTCTCTTTGTCGCTGCTTCTTCATAAATCTATCATTTGAACCCTTTTAAGCGTTTTTTTTCTTTTTGTATAATCACTTGCTATCTTTTTCTGGCTGTACCATTTTCATGCATTTAATATTAACTAATTTACACTGTCCCGTGTGTTGCCCTAGTTTAAAATCACAATCATGATATGCCATTAGATTAATTACCATTTTTCAGATCTGTTTTTTCAGCTTTCATATACTTCTTAAGAATTTCCCTATTTCTGCACTATGGATCTGTTTTATTGCATTCTGCTTTTGCAAATCCTCATTTCTGACTAGCTCTCCTTACTCATCACTTCCTTTTCAATTCTCGTAGGCCATCTTCCCACATTTTCATTATAGAAAAACATGTTAACACGGACACTTTATGGAGAAAGATGACTAGTAATACAATATCACAGAATTGTCTAATATATGAATCCAGAAAGTTTGCCAAATATGCATCTCTGTTGGCCTTGAAAAGGAAGGGAAGAAGAATTAATTTCTCCAAAATAATAGAGAACCCACATTTATTTACTGTTATGAATAACTACCTAAACAAAGTGGCAAATTCTTCAGGTAAAATGTATCCATGTACATGCTTCACTCGATAAACATCCATATTCAGTTTTCTTCGGGTGAACATTTACCAATCGATGCTGTAGATATTATTGCTTCTTTGCCAAAAAAAAAAAAAAGTCTCAAGCATTTCAACATGAATAAATAAAATGGTCTGTCTTTTTTAAATGAAATAAAACTTCCATAAATGTAAATCAGCATCGAGACATCAAATCCTCAAAGATTACCCAACAAAGGATGCCCAATGAAAGAAAGATGAATGCGGATTTGGTGAGGCCGTCCTGACTGGATCTCAACCTGTTCAATAAAGCAACAGCTGATAAAGACCAGAGCTGTCCATGCTATAAATCAGATGAACAGTGAGAACACCCCTCTGCTTAAGTGGGGACCATTATATCATTGCATACACTTCTATCTTCTGCTGGATATGCTTCAACATGAACAGTAACAGCTCCCTCATCATTAGAGTGGGCTTCAGATTCATTTTAAATACAGCTAGTTTTGAATTTGTATTTACAGCGAGTATCAATGCAGCAGTTTGTTCCTCTATAAACAAGACTAAGAAAACAACTTCAGCACTGAGAGCATCCAATTTAATCATGTGCAAAGGCAGGGATGCAGGCTGTCTAATCAGACAATGATTTCCAACAAAGAATAGTTCTTCCGCATGAGGCTTTAGCCTTTCAGGACTTTGACCAGGGCTCAATAGGAAAACAGGCTTTACAGATTGCAATATAAAGGGAGACACTGAGGTGATAATGTCATCAAAGGAAAATAGATGGTCTGGTGGCTATTGTGGACAAAACCAGTGAATTCAGCCTATGATGTTAGTGTGAGGAAAGCAATTATGGCTATCAGATTGGCTTTAAAAGGTTTATCATGTTTGAAGTCAAACGAGGGAATATGGTGTCTATTAGGCATGACACTTGGTATCCACAGATTTCTCTTACAGAAGAATTTTTAGACCTTTTCCAATGTTGGCTACAAGGATGTTTATATTGGTGATGATGTTTGACAGTTTGATTGGGAGAGGCACAGGGATATTTAGTTATATTGGCTACAAGGATGCTTATATTCAGTTTGCCTGGCTACAAGAATTTTTATCATTCAAATGTTTGGGAAGAAGATTTTGTGCTAGGCTTTTTAAATAAGATTTATGTCACAAAATGTCCTATATTTACAACCCAAACCAAACTAAACTAAGTTTTTTTCCCACTGGGGGGGGGTGTTCAGTCATATGGATTTCCTCACCACCATTCAACTTTCTTGTTGGTAGTTTTTATCACCTCCAAAATATGTAAGATTACATTTGATGGTTCAATTTCAAACTTTTCTTCAGTCTTCCTCTACCCCTTTATAGTGCACCTCTCCATCCTCTCACATCTTCATCAAAGGGGATTGAATGGTCTTCCCTTCACAGGACTAAATTACCTCAAACACGTCTGTCAGATTTGTCTTCAATGGGCATCTTCCAACTTTGTGCATTACAAGATCATTATGAAACCTATCCTTCCTTATATAACCACAGATTCATCCCAACATATTTAAGAAGTCCTCTAAATAAAAAAAGGATGGCCAAGTGCAGAATGATGCTTTGAAAGCCAAAGTGGAGAGAGAAATATGTAATCTATAATAAGATAGTAAAATGGTATCTATTAGAGCGTCCCACAATAACGGAAGCCTTTTTCACTGGTGACCGCTTTGAGAAGCTAGGATTATCAAACAATTGGAATTTGGAATTTGGAACAAATGGACAGGTGTCCTTTTCCTAACTTAAGTCTATTTTTCCCCTTTCCCTAAGACTTCTTGCATTGCACGTATTGGGAAAGGCAGATGTAAATTGCCTTATCCATGCAATCTAGAGAGGTTTACTCAATGATTTGACCCTGTAACTTTCATGCCACGATGGAAAAAGTCCTCTAAATGTAGAAGATAATTTGTTATGCACTTGCGATAAAGACAAAAAAAATTGTAAATATGTGGTGGATTCTTGAGAGGTGAGGCAGGATGTTTATGCGCAACAAGCATCTGTGTTTTCTCCTGCTAAGGATGTTTCAAAGCATGAAGTGACTGAAGCCACTTCAAAAAGAAACTTCATATATTCCTGGAGATATCCAATTCTTAATTGTTAGCATAGGAAAGTTATTGAAATGCAAATCGATGGAGCTTCCTAACAATCAAGAGAACACAGCAAATGATATCTTGATTCTTGTTCTTTTTACAACAGGACTGTGGGACTTCCTTTCTGCCTATTTTGGGTTAACTTGGAATTTTTATTTTCTCAAGCAACGACGGGTTTTCTCACCTGAAAAGAAGGATGAAAAAAGGCTTGAGCAGATATGGAAAATGCCCTGGCTATTTTGGGAGCATTTAACTATAGGGCACAATTGTTTGATTTTGTTAGTAATATTGTGTATTAGTATATTCCGTGACCGGATAAAACAAGTATTTTGAAGAATTCTCAATTATTGGTGAAAACTAGCATCGGATACACGCTTGTTGTTTGCAAATACGCCATAATAAGTATATGTGTGAATTTTGTTTAGAATACCCACATTTGATGTACACTCGAACCAAGCACGAGCATCATTTATCCAGAATCCCCATACCTGATGTATGCTCAAACTGCGTATAAGCGCTGTTTATCCAGTATGCCTGTGCCTGATATATGCTTGAGTGGTGCATGTGCATTAAGGCACTGCTTTCTTAACAGCCACGTATTTTTGATCTAATTTCCGATTTCCTCTATAAATATCTCACTTCTACACATTTGTTTAGATAGAGGAAAAAAAAAAGGAAAGTGAAAAACAACTACATCTCAAAGCTTTCCTTGATAAAAAGTAAACAGCTACCATTCATTTGAGATAATCAAACCTTTACTATTATGATAAACCGTCAATGTTTTCTCGCCCAACACATTTCTCTATTATATTGCATACTAATTCCAACTTGTAAGCCTTCATTGGGACATTGGTAGCGTGGACACTGAAATCTAATAGTGTGCGAAAATTCTATAACAAGTAAAGCAAAATTGACAAGAAAACTGAATGGTGTCCGATTTTGCTAGTGGAAGCAAATTCAAAGAATTCTTTGGCAGAAGGTCACAAGTCAGGAGTAAGTCGACTGAGAATTAGTGCGTTTATACTACCCAGAGTGTAAGTTGACTTTTTTAATACATTACTTTCATTGATTGTAGAAGCTCAAACGGCTTTATTCGATAAATATTGGTTATCGAGGTTTCTATTTGTCACTAAAATTTGTATGTTATTTTTTATTGTTTAGAAGTTTTTGGTATTACAATTAACTATTAATATTTATTAAGATTTACATCTAGTATAGAATATATTTATGTGCATTGTATATTCAAGCACATTTGCTAATGTGAGTTAAAAGAGTCGAAACTATTCAAGATTAGGGACCCCTAGTCTTTTTCAGACTTCTTCCATGGCTTCGGGACTCTCAAAAAAATCTAGGAGCTTCTTTTGGGTGAGGTGACTGTACATAGGGGAAGGCAATGGACCCGATGTTAGACAAGAGGGGAACAAGAATGAAGGTGAACAGCCTCATCCATTTCCTTGACCCCATTTGGTCTTCCTACAAATTGGAAATTTTTTTATTTTTCCTCTGGACGTGATGGAGGTGAATGCAATCATTTTAATGAAATATGAGTGCGTGCCAATCTTATCCGTGCACACAGAAACATTAAATACTCCAATCTCCTAAAAGAAGTATACCAATGTATATTGATGATTATCACTCACCCTTTTCACTCTTTTCCCCTCATTACAAATCATCAGATCCCAAACAAGGTGTAGATCTGTCCTCCTCCCCACCTGCATCATCTTTCCTTCTCCCTTTCTAAAATCTGTAACACACTAGGACAATGACAAAACTTGCTAAAGGATGCAGCTGAGCGGTGGTTTATTATGTCAAGCATGCTACTTCTGCCACCTGTGCCTCCATAGCTTCAACTTATTGTTCTTTGTTGAAACACCAAATATGAATAACACCCACAATTTCAGATGATTTTCCCCTAAATTTTCTTTAAAAAAAAAAAAAAATCAAAACTCATAAACTTATTACTTTCACATAATTTAGGCATAGTTAAACATATCCAGAGAGTACACATCTGCATCACATGCACACCAATACTCAAAGCTTAAATTACTACCATGGGAATAGAGAAACCAGCACCGAACTGTCTGAAGACGAGTCACAGAGAGACCACCAGAAGCAATAGTCTTATGGAACATTAAAAAACATCAAATTATGAAATTCTCATATTTTTTTCCCACATAACATGCTAACAAATTTTCTTTCACTATCTTAACACAAACCGTAAAGAAACTACCAGAAGCTCTTCCAGTGTATGAAATCATCAGACTATAATTATCAAATCATAAGATCTGGCACTATAATTATCAGGTCAACTGCACATGATTTTCTGAGGTGTATATCTAGATTTTTCCCTGGTTCATAACATCAAATTGTCGCATAAATTATTCTGGGCAAGGAGTGGCCTTTGGGAGTGAAAGGATGCCCCAAGCTGTTGAAAGTTTGGGCTCAGAATAAGCTCTTTTAACCAATTAGCACCTTTTGTAGTAAAAAAGAGGCTGTCCACTTCGCAATACTGGGTCAATTCCAGTTTAAACTACCGTAGACTTGATTCATAACTTTCAACTGAGCGGCAAGCTAGGTGCAACTGACAGATTAGCCAATGTTAATGGCAAGTCTAGTTCTGAGATAAAAGACCTCTGTTTTTCAAATAGATTTGTCCATCAGTAATGAAAATCACATTAATTGGAGTATAGGCTGAAACATCTCCTAACTGAGACCATCCTCACTAAGAGGTAGTCTTATTTGACTTTAGAATTAAAGATTTGGAGAAAAAGTACCTGGACTAGTGTCTGGTTTTTCCGCTTGTCTCTCTCAAGAACAGTGACTTTGCTCAATGCAGGTTTCCCTGGTTTGGAAAAGAAAATTAACAACTGAGGGAGGATAAGCTCAGACCAGAAACCATGAGGGAGAATCAAATCATATGCTCAAGATGACATTTTAACAACTATACAGAATTTGATGATAAGTGGTGCCTCTCTTAGGCACCCTTCATAAAAGTTTTGGGTCTCTGATAGGATCCCTGAAAATGATGAAAAAGACACAAGAGGAAGGAAATATGAATTAAATTGCAAGAATTGGTATCTATATTTGACTAATTTTCCCTCCCTTCTCTCATCCCATTCAAGGTTCCAACTTGACCATCATTAATTAAAAATTCAGGTAAGAAATTGTAAACACGGGGAGAGAATATTGAACTTGTGAAGAGATGATAACATGTAGCTATGACAAAAGAAACCTGAAGCAAGAGAAACATATAGACCCTTAGCCACTCCAGGATATCGCATTACTCCAATTGGCTGGTTGATGACAATCTGTTATACTTGCACAAAGGAGAACAAATAAGCTATAAAAATAGCGATTATGATATAGCAAGTAATGAGACAAAATGAACTACATCAGTGGTTACTATAGCGATGCAATCATGAAACTTAAATTTTCCTGATCAATGGCATGCATGCACATGCAATATAGACGCGTGCAGATGTGTGTGCCAATTACCAACACATGAGACATGCATCTGCACACATGCATAACAAGATGTAAGCAGCCCCCAAAGGACTAATGGCATGATACCAATACAACTCAAATTACCTCATCCACATCTAGTATCCCACTGGTGACTGCTCGATATATCTTAGTAATCCTCCTCTTTGTTTCAAGCTCTAGAGTCATATCTCTGCACCAGCAGAATGTAAAACATTTTATCTATGAACACCCACCAAGTATCCTTTGATATGAAGACCATAAAATCTGCAAAAAATTTGATTGTAACTAAATATCAAAAAAATTAGAATACCTAAGACTAGTAACCAAACATAGAGAGAAGTAAAACCTTTGATGCACAACTAGGAAAAGAAAACACCAAATAATGATCTGAAGACTTAAAGTAATCTCAAGTCATCAGTTTCAGTTCAATAACACGCTGTAGTTTAAATAGATATCTGGTTGTGGCCATCAATCATGAGAGGAGCCAACAATAATGCCAGCAAAACCTTCAAGGGGCAGAATAAATGAAGGACTAATCATTACCAACCTGTTGCCTCTTAAAATAGATGTTGCAGCAGCAAAATGTGCTGCAAGACGAGCTTTAGCAAGCTTTGTCTTTGCACAAAGTAATATACCTGGACATGAATCCAAGTTAAAAGAACACCAACCACCAATTAGACAAAAGCTGACAGGCAAAAATACAAAAAACAGGAGGTCTACCAAGAATCCAAACAAAGGACACAGGAATAAGTAAATGGTGCCGTTAGGTCTAGGTAACATGCAAAAATAATTTTAAAATTCCACCAAAAAGTTGTGAGAATGCAACAGGAAATCTGCCCACATAGCAGTCTATGATGCAAGATATGGAAAGGGATCGGAGAGTTTTGCATTCCTAAATAGAATAGTCATGATGAAAGACAGCTTGGAAAAATCCTTCCTTGGCTTCCAAAAAGGATTCATGTTGTAATAATGTTACCATTCAAAAATTTCAAGTTTTAACTAGGAATGCCAGATTATGATTGCAGCAAAAGGAATTATCATTGTGAAGATGATGCCCACCACAGGGGGCGGGCTGCTTACTCGCACCTAATTCTACACTGGAACAAAAGGCTGTATTTATAAACCCTAGATTACTTGCTAGCCAGGCAATAATTTCCTAAAATACTAAAACAGTAGCATTATCATATTAGGCTCAAAACCAACTAACCTTTCCTAAACTAACTTGAAGTGAACTGAAAAACCAAAGGCACAAAATTACACTTTTTTCCACTAAATGGGATCACCTACATGGGTTATTTTTAATCAATCAACTCTGTTATTAGCTGTTTCCTCACTCAAAATATGTAAAACCATACTGTTAATAGTTGTATGTCTTATAAGCCAATCGTATTTGATGTGATGGGTCGCCAATCATGTACATTATTATTCAATTATGTTAAAAGGTAATTTATATTTATCATATTTTGATTATTTTATTACATGATAAAATTTCTAGATTGGAGTACTGTATTAATTATTATGATGAGATTATAAATATAAGCTTTTATTGCTTATTAGCTTTAATCTTAAATATTTTCGGTTGTAGGATCATTAAGACAAGATATTAGTGATTGGTTAAACCAATATATATTATGCCAGTCTATTAAAGGGATGATTGAACTTATGGTCACTTGTACAGTTGACAATTTGGTAAATATGCAAGTGTTAATTAGAAAATGAGTTCACTAAATTGACTCAACCGAGGTATTCTTGTATGGAAGTTTTGCATGTCAACAAAAACTATCACGTAATAGTTGTATAAATGATTTCTAGACTTAAGACACCTTAATATCTCATATGTAAATTATTATGCTTTTATACTACTAGTAAGTGTCCAATAATTGGATAACGAAAATATTTATTGAGAATAATAAGAAGCATATGAAGATAGAAGAGTGATAGATAAATAATTTATCATTCTTAGCAAAAGAGGAGAAATATCATGTATTATTTGTTAAATTAATGATTCATCAAATCTTTAGCCAGGGTATTATAACTTAGAAAGGAGTTCATAATTAAATGAATTACTCATTTAAATATCATGCATGCATATGAACAAATTAAATAATGAATGATTTTTCTACACCCTTTGAGTTATTCAGGATATAGGATGATGAAATAATTAAATTTATGTAGTAACTATTATGAAAAGGTTCTTTGAATATATATATATATAATTATTCACTTCTTTAAGATAATCATAATATACTGGTAGATGTCATTTATGATATAAAAAAATTTATAATTAATTAATAGTAAATTAATTTAATAAAAATTAAAAAAGTTACATTATAATTAAATGTGTTTAATTTGTTAAATAAGATTAACATTATTTCTACTGCCAATTTGATATTGAACTTAATGGGTCATACACATTATAATACCATATTTATTGTGTAAAAATATTATACATTAAATATTAACTTTATTTAAGGCATTTTGTTAAAAGAAATTAATTAAGATTAATTTAATCTTAAAAGGATAATCTTTATTATTGAAATCATGAAAAAAATTATTTTTCACTGCATTTTGCTCATGATTTCCTTACACATACTTGATGGTTTCTTCAAACTCTTCTTACATTTTCCTCTAACCCTTTATGATGTAACTCTTGGATTCCATCACATCATTACATGACCAAAACAACTCAAATGTGTCTTGCATTTTGTCTACCTCAACTTTTCCCTACTAATATCAATTCTAATATTGTCCCTCCTGACCACACATTCATATTAATATTCTACAATGTATAGCAGTGTCAGCATGATAGCCACCTCATACTAAAGTTCAGATGGTATCTTCTAGTGACATGAGATCCTTTACTACTTCACTTCATCCGACACACCTTGATTATTCTCATAACTTCCTCATCAATCACCAATCATTTTAGAGAATTTATACCATAAAAA
This sequence comes from Nepenthes gracilis, assembly GCA_033239525.1. Taxonomy (NCBI): domain Eukaryota; kingdom Viridiplantae; phylum Streptophyta; class Magnoliopsida; order Caryophyllales; family Nepenthaceae; genus Nepenthes; species Nepenthes gracilis. Next base: position 22,423,090 of record BSYO01000001.1, read on the forward strand.
CAACATATTGGTAATAGAACCACTTTAGTAGATTTCATGTATTCAATTTTGAAATTCTAAATCCTTTGGCTTCCAGAATCTCCCTGCAATGTTCAAACTCACCATAAACCTCTTCCCTTATCTCATGCACCAACACTAGATAATCCATTGATAGCATTCAACAAAGTACAGTATCTTGGAATTGCCTAGTAAATTCATCCATGCCAAGGAAAACAAACATGAGTTCACAGGTAATATTGGAGTAACCAAATCATAATAAAAAAACCTTAGCCTCTCTCTTATGTGTCCTTGCACAAGCCATCACTCCATCATACATATCTTTAATAACTTAGATATATACAATAAAACTCTTTTTTCTCTGCAACATTCTCTTCAAAAAACAGAGTTGCATTGCATTGCTTGGCCAACGAGAATTCGGGTATGACCAAACAACTACCAATACCTATTTTTATCATTTTTTAGAATATTAATCCAAATTGGTTCTCTAATACACCTATATCTCAATATAACCTCCATTCAATCACCTTTCCATAATATCATTGAATGATTCATCAATTAATACCTCTATAATGGGAACAACTTTGAATACCTATTTTTTCCCCCATTGGGAAAAAATTAAATCCAAAAATCTTCTCAATTTTCAAAGTCTTCAATTTTTCTTCCTCTCTCTCTTCAGAAATGCTAAAAAAATGCACAATTTATATTTGCCTTCAAATAACCAAGCATTCTTAGTGTTATGGTAGTCTTCCTAGTCTGTTAAAAAGCATTTGGAAAGAATTTTTTCATTTCTCTTTGATATCTCTATGTGCAAACGTTACCCACTTCTCATCCTTGGTAGATTTGACTTGGTTAAAGTCTCTTTTAACCTCTTATCATTCGTTTTAGCTATTCTAAATGTCCTGCATACTAGAAAAAAATTGCCAAATTATCACAAACTGAACTTGTAAGCAAATAACTCACTAGACTTTAGAGGCTCTTAGAAAATAGGCATATATAAAAATAATCAAAAGATATTAAACTCACAAATATGCCTAGGAAGATATAATTATTTTGCTCTATTTTAATATAATCAAAAGATATAATTACTGCAACGCATTTTTGACCCCTTCCCAAACTTGTAATGCAGGTGTCAAATGCACTCAGCTGCCCTTTTTATCATTACAATTAGGATTTGAAATGTTGGAATTGATCACATTAAGTTGACACCAAGTTTAAAGGTTCAAAAAAGGGATTTCACCAAACCAAATAAAACCAATTTATTCAATCATAGACACTTAAAATTTTAATCCCTTGTATTTCTTCTACAACTATCTATAAGACCTAATACAGAGTTCAAGTTTTTACACAGCCAAAAAGTTAAATAAAAGTCAAGTTTCATTGAAATTAAAGATGTTTCCCCTAAGCTCATACTAACATCGAAAGAATACAATTAAGAAGCAACAAGGCATACATCTAACGTATCTACAATAGGTTACAAATCTTACTAATGCTACTTCACATGAAGCTTCAAATTTTAACCAAAAAAAGTAATCAAATCCTTGCAAACATCAACAGCAATAACCAGTAAGTCCTACTACACAGGATTAGCACATAAATCTGCTTTGACAGCTTTCTTGAGCTGAAGCAACAGCCTTCTATTAGCTGAAATGAAATCAAATATTTTATTTACTACCTTCTTCCAAATCTTTCTAGGCCTACCCACCTCCTATTTTCCATAGCCCTGGTAAGGATTGATAAATGTCAATTCAAAGAACAGGGCGATAGATATGTAGGAACAATCTATCCAATTCAAATTGTAAACTAAACTTTTAATAGATGCATCCTAATACAAATCTACGGATAGTAATAAAAGAAAAATCAAACAAAGATCCCACCCTTTTTTATTTTAGTATTTTTCATTATCGAGATAATGACTAATCATATTTTCCTTCTTATTTAATATGGAAGAAAGAACAAACAAAACCTCAAATAGTGAAGTTTGATAGAAAATTAGATCCTTAAAAAGGGGAATTTACAGTAGGTTATAGAAAAGAAAGAACAAAAAATAATGATAAATAAAAGAATTCTTAATTAGATCAGGAATTACTTTTTGGATTCATTATGAATAAAAGATCTTCCAATATTATACTATTAAATTTGCAATGACAAATTGATTTGATATCTCGAACATTGATCTGATTCAATATCATTGAGATATAATTCATCGCCTTGAATTTACAAACGAAAAATTGATCATCTCTATGGGACTAAATTCCGAGTTATTGCGAAGTAAAAAACAAAGAGATTATGGAAGTAAATATTCTTGCATTTATTGCTACTACACTCTTTATTCTAGTTCCCACTGCTTTTTACTTATAATATATGTGAAAAGGTCAACCAAAATGATTAATTTGAACTAAACTTGACTTTTTAGTTTGTTATCAATGATTAAAAAAATTGAAAAAAAAAATCCAATTTCCCTTCTTAAATCTTAAATGAAATGAGTGGGCTAGAATCAAGTGTTATACGAGATCAAATAATATGGTAGAAAGAAATCTATAAATCTTTCTTCCATATTATCTATTAGATTAGCGTTTTTGTAGTATATAAAGTTGCAATGTATAAAGGCTTAATATAGATCAATATTTTAATATAGGTCAATCTATAATCTTGAGATATGAAGATATTAATTACATCCATATGATTACCAAGGGCATTTTAGTTTGCAAATATTTTCTAGTTCTCTTTTCCTTTTTGACCTTTTCATTTTCAAAATTCTCCTGAAAAATGCATTCATTTATTTCTATTAGAAACTTAAACATTTTAACAAATTAATGTTTATTAATAGTTGCTTATAAATTTTCAATAATCCAACATATGATACAAATTATTTATTGATAAATTACTTAATAAATTTATTAAATATATTCATTTATAATATACTAACCGATCGAACTCAATTTATAATAATTTACTTTAAAATTAGTGAAAATCATAAATAACCTATGTACCGCATAATAGCAAATTGAATATTAAATATGATTCCTAATTATGATTTCTTATGTAAAATAATGCATGTAATATGCATATTTAATGTTTAATAGTTAATTATTATTCTATCAGAAGTATGGGTTTAACTTATTTGAGTAAAATCAATCAACTATGGAGTTATATTCAAATTTAATTATATCATTGCAAAATTAATTACTCGAGTCTAAGTTATTTACACATAACTTTTTATAGCCTCACCTATTTATATAATTGTCAATAAGTCAAAAAAATATATATTAATGACATGGTATTTTAATAACAATGATTATTTAAATTATTATATGATAGTTAGTTTAATTTTTTAATTAAATTAACAATATACAATATACAATATTTTGTTAAGCCGTATAAAATATTAAATAGTAACCTAAATATTTTCATTATCAAAAAACCTAAATATTAATTAAAGATCGCATTTTTAATTTTTTATATTAATAATTGTATTTTTTAATGTGTAAATATAGTTCATATTGATTTAATAATTCTTATAAAAATTTTAACTCAAATGAAAAAAAATTAGAAATGTAAATAAATTTGGTTATGAATTGGATCCAAATTTTATTATATATTAAATGAACATGTTTATATTTTATAAACTTTATGAAATAATATTTTCACAATCACAATTTTAAATTATTATTATATAAGTAGGATTTAAAAAATTGTGAAAATTTTATTTTATAGCTCATGAAAAATTTTGGAAAACATCCTTTTGATATTTTTTGAGTTTTCCAAATTTCAATAAAAGGAAAATGGACAGATTTAAACACATTTTCTGAATTTTCTATTTTTTTAAAATTTTTATAAAATGTCACCAATTTTTCACTAATTAAACCAGCCCCACACTTCTAAATTCTTAATTCTTCTTTTTAGAAAGTATTTACATAAAACCATAAGCAAAATAAAATCAACAATTTAGAATTTATTTCTATCTTTTCCCTTCTAAGGGTAGGAATTGGGAGATCGAGGATGGGTATGGATTGGAGTGGAGATAAAAGCATCTCGAGTAGTTCAGTTTGATTGACGATTCAGTCTAGGGAGTTGACAGCAACTCGAGTAATTCAGTCTGATTGGTTTTTCTTTTCAACTGATAAAGTTGCACACGTATGAAACCCAAGGTTAGTTGAACCATAAACCTTCTTATGACAAAGCCAATAGTTTACCTTTGAACAACATGTATTGGGGCATTTTGCAAATGGCCTTTTTTTCCTCTTAGATCGTTTTCTATTGGCAGTAGTTTAATGTTTCTTTCAATGTTTATGGAAATAATCATTACCAAGAGCTTATGAATCCATGTTTGAACTCAGAATTGAAAATTGTCCTCGCTTACTGGCCAAGAGCGGAGCATCAACTTGGAGTTGCTATAGCAATATCAAACTATTTTAAGATAAACACTCATAACATGACAATCTCCTTGGAAAGAGTTATTGCAATGGAGTGATAGCTAGGAGGATTTGCAAGGAACTAAGGCATCAAGATAACCACAGTTAAGATAAGGGTTGTCCAAAGACACACTACTCAAGTTCCAGAATAGAAGTGACATGACTAAGGAAGTTGTATCTAAAATGTATTTTTCTCACTTTGGGAAATCAGCACTGATATCTATATGAGCTTTAAATTATCTGTTTCATGGAGCTTGGCCAGGTAATTTGAGTCATGGCTACATTATACCAGACATAAAAAGCCAATGGTTGCTTAACTTTTCTGTTTTTATTAGTTTTGGACAGCTTGGGTTTTTCCGACTCAACAGATGAAAGAATTTTGCATAGATTTTAGGTCAAAATTGAAAAAGGAAAAAAAAAAAAAAAGAACTGTGGATAAAGGGGTATCCCGGTACACAAAACTCCTACTATGTGTGAATCCGAGGAAAAGTTGGACCACAGTAAGGCTTATTGCATGCAATCTTATCTTGCATTGAGCAAGAGGCTGTTTTAACAATTCATGAACAGTACCGTGCAAATCTTTAATTTGCATCCCATGTGAAATAAGTTCAATGGATGATATTAAAATTCACCACTTCTTGATATTGAATATTTTTCCCCTTTCACAATTACTCAATTGCCATATAATGTGTGTTAGACCACCTAGAGATTGTTCAAGGATGCATGTTTTCCATTCAAAATATTATATTTCTTAGTGTTTCCTATGTGTCAAAAGCAAGAGGATTCTTTTTGAGGATATTTTCTCCTAAAAATGATATAGAAAGTGCATTTAATAATTGCCAAACTAATTGATAAAATATACAATGTACAGGATTTGTAGCACTTTCATACAATGAAACTATGGTTCCACAAGTCAAAAATAATTTTGTTCTTCTTCTTCGTCATCAACACATTTCTTGTGAAACCAAACAAACAATCTGATGTGCCCCTTCCAAGATGATAAAGTGGAATGAAATGCAATACTTGATACTAGCCTAGAATAGTTTTGCCCATTTTCTTCATCAACACATCTCTTGTGTAACCAAAAAGACCAACCTGATGTGCCCCTTCCAAGACGATGCACTGGGATGGGATGCGATTCTTGACCAGGTAAAGAGGCACTTTGTTGCCTTGCATGCCATTGGAGCTGTGTCAAAACAGTCCGCTGCTGGAAGAGTCCCCCTGATAAAACTTGCATGCCAGGTGGCTTATTTAAAGCAATCTGATTGGATAATAACAAGTTCATGTCAAGAATCATTAACAGAAAGCAAAATCAAGTAAAAATAATCCCTTGTCACAATGAGGGAAACACTAGCTGTCATTTGAAACCCTTTAAATTATTTTAGCCTCTTACCATCATAATGCAACTGTTGCAACAAAAGAATCTCTAAAATCCCATATATTGATATCCAAACCACTTGGCTTCAGCTATGGACATCCATTGTCAGCCAACCTGGCTCTAACATAGCTCCTATTATTGATGTAAAAATTTATCCTTTTGCACCTTGTCTATTCCGTGTAAATAGTAGCTTTTAGTAACATCAACTATAGTACTGTAGAGTAACAAGAACCACCGTACCATCAAACAATGTTTCTCCACAAGTTGAGAAAAAATATCAAGATTGATCAAAAGGATAGCTTAAACAGATTAATCAAAGAAATCCACAACTCCTTGTGAGCATATACTTGGTGAACATCAATTTCAGATTTGCCATATACAATCAATGCAACTAAGAAACTATAACTACTACATGCCATAGCCAGATGTAAGGATAGCTTACCATGTCACCATCTTCATACAGCACTTCGATCTTGTAAGGCACGTCAGGCTCTTTCCACGGAAGGCGATGATACACCAATTCTGAACTAACTCTATGGGTTCCATAACATACAACATATGGCATCAAGATTCAGTACTACCAATTCAAGCAGCATCTAAAAACTAATTTGTTTAACCTAAGAATAGAGTGTCAAAATTACAATAACCTGAGAATTATATTGGGATCAGTAACAACATCACCATCAACTGTGATCTGCAGACAAACAAACAGCCTCTCTGAATGATGAATAGACTATGATTAGGGCTCTGTTTGGTTGGATTGAAAGCATTTTCTAGGAAAATGTTTTTGCAATTTTCCTTTTATTAGATAAGACATAGTAGAATGGAAAATAATTTCCAATTGAGAATAAACTCCTACTGCCTAAAAAATTGTTCTCTTTTATATTTGAAAGATGACTTCCTACCACCATCGTGATTACCAGCACTGCCACCATGACTACAACCATGGCCACCCCTCGCCACTATTGCTGAAACTACAACCACCCACCACAGCCAGCATTACCACCATTCCAACCCACCACCACCAACATTACCACCATGGGAACCCACCACTGCTATGGCAGCTACTCAGCTCGGCCACCATCAACTTTTCATCGGATTACGGAAAGTATTTTAAAGAAAAATATTTCCACAACCAAGCGTGATGGAAATTAGATGAGGATTACTATTTCTTATCGAAGAAAACACATCTCCGATTCCGTTCAACCAAATAGAGCCACAAAAAAACAGAAAATTTCGTCTTCTTGAAAGTCGAACCTGTCCATTGTGGATTCGCTGCAACCAACTGCGGAAAATAAGACGAAACCGCTTAATGATACGATGAACTATTCAACTGCTGAAAAAAAACTACTGTATCTTTTCCATTTTATTTTAAGTTACATATAAAATGTGATAGAATGATTTCATCTTGAATAAAATGTGATTTTACCCTCCAAAGGGTGCTGAGTTTTTGTGCTTGCTTGAGTAGAACTTGATCAGCGACAAGCCTGCATTGAGATAGAGAGAGTGCGTGTGGAATATTTTTCTAACTTGAAGAAAAAGTCATGATGAGAAACAGAAACAGCCATTGAGGATAGGGAAAGAGCAGACCTGAATCGGAGGGTAAAACGACATCATTATAAGAGAGACCGTCATTGAATTCCGGCCAGGGGATCCCGAAACTCGGCATGTTGTAATAGAGCGACGGCGGAGGAACCGACGGTGCTCAACGGAAATCTATGCTCGGACGGTTGCTAACTGATCAACGGAAGTCCAAATCCAACCCTACCCAATTTATATGTTATTACGAATATTTTAATTTTTCTTTCAAGGGGGAAATTGCCATGTATGTCACTTCAACTATAAAATGATCTTGTTTGGTTTGGTTTAAATTTCAATAGAAAAAATATAGAAAAATATATTATAAAAGATCAAATAAAAAATTTATTAATGGTATTTTATTTCTTTTATACTAAATAAATTATAAAAATTGAGAATTTTATTGCCTAGAATTCATAACATTTAACAAATTTATTCTATTTTTAGAAAAAAAATTATAGAATTCTAATTATATAAATAAAATATTTATGATTTGTATTTTTTATGATTCTCCTCTTTACAACATATTTTTCCAATAATTTATCTATTTTCAAATATAGTAATGAAGAGCAAAAACAAATGGGTGAAATATTATATGCTATTGGTATTTTAGTAATCATAATGATTATTATATTATTATAGACATAATAACAATATAATAATAATAATAATAATAAATAGTAATATAAAATACTCATTATTAATCCACATGAGTTAGCATAGTTGGTAAAAATAATTTAATGCGTTATAATAGAATTTGTGATTACAAATTCGATACATGTATTTATATTCATCTAATATTTAATTTTTATAAATAAAATTATATATTTACTATTTGGCTTGAAAATTATTCTTTAAAAAAGTATATGTATATAAAATATATATTGTTAGTCATTGGTATTATATCAAATGAGTAAGTAGCATAAGCAAATTTCTATTAAATTATGCAAATAAGACTACTGTTGCATGTGTCAAAAATTATATTTTTAATAGAATATATAAATGTTAAAAATATTACCTTTTTATGAACAATCTAAGCTATGACCATATTATAATTAGATAGAGAATTTAGATAAGGACTTCTTATGTACGGTAAATAGGTTCATATACAGTGAACATAGCACATACAAAGATATTTTTAAGTTTTTAATTTTGTAGAAAATAAATAATAAATATTTTTTCGATTACTATTAAATCCTTATTGTTGAGAAAGATATTAATTGTAAATGTTGGTTCTATAAAACACCTAATTTTTTAAGAACTAGATCAGAGCGTACCCCAAAAAATAAACAAAAATCATAATGTATAATATGTATACATAAGACAAATAATTATTTATGAGATTCTAAATAGTTTCATAGTAATATAGAGAATTATAAAAAATGTAAACGATTTCTAAAATATTCTTGAATAAAAAAAAATGTGAAAGATTTTAGAATATTCTCAATAAAAATATTTATAAAAAATACTCTAAAATATAAACATTAACCATTTATAATAGATGAGAAAAGGATAACTCTATGCGTTAATTAAGAAGGCGGCTTTCCTATATAAAGGAATGGACTCGTCTCATTTGGAACAAGCTCATGAAGCAAGCAAACGATACAAGCCAAGCCAAGTAAAATGAAACTAAGAAGTGGTATGTAATTAACAAGGTAACTAATCTTGAAGAGCTTAAGGGTGACCTTAAAAGGTAGACTTGCAAAAGTGAGCATCAAAGAAGAGCTTCATACTATCGTACTAAGTTTCTATAATAAATAAGATTTTTTTTTTAAAGTCTTATATTTCTATATACTTTATAATAAAAATATTACAAAAAGACTGACTTATCTACGTTACAAAAATATATACTAGACGAGTGCCACGTGGATAACCAACAGAGAGTATTATCACATGACATCTAGCACTTGAACACTTGAGCATCTCTCGATAGTCATTATTGGTAATGAGAAATGCTAATGGAACATCATTGAAATATCTTTTTGATTATGTGACATTTAAATTAATTATTTAAATAAATAGATAAAATATCATATTAAAATGGCTATTTGAAAGGTGTCTAGAGGGTGGCCAACTCAACAGTAATAATCCAAGAATACAGAAGCAAACCAAGTCTTTATAAAATACAGAAATTCTGATTGAATTTGCAGTTGAAAAAGTAGTGGGGCAAATAGGCCCTACTCTTTATGCTGCTCCTCATAGTTGGTGAAGCTAGTTTTTCTTATTTATTTGTGTAAGAGAACCAATGCACACTTTCTACGGATTGATTTTTTTTTTTTTTTCTGAAGTAGGTTTATCAAGACCACTACTTGTACGCTACGTCACACTAGAAAGAGCAATGTAGTTGAAAGGGTGCGAGGATAGTAAGCCCAACGTACAAAAAGAAGCTCCGATATCTGTCGTTATCCTACCATTTGCACTGTCAGATGATAAGAGCTGCAAGTAAATCACTCATTTTCAGGCTTCTGCATTACTGTCATCAAGATTTGGCTAACTTCACATATAAATCAGTTTCTCAGCCTTGTTCACAGAGCCTTCTCTTTTTACAATTTTGTGCGCTCAAACTTATTTTCTGGGCTGTTTCTTTTCTTCCACCCTGAATATCCATGGAAAATATTCTTAGAGCTTCATGATGAATACAGCTGAGTCGCACTGGTGCAGGAGATGGACCATAGGAAAGAAGCAGAAAATAGTGTAAAATTTGGGTAAGAAGACTGTTTAAACTGCATATTTCGTTGGTTACTTTTACTTCAGAAAGCTTTACAAAACACTAGATGAAGAACCCGATTTGACAGTCAATTTTCAGCTGTCGGCTTTTGCTGGTACTCGGAATATTTGAGCTCTATTCCCTTGTAGTTCAGCGCCATAAATTGGTGGATATAATTGCCAGATTACTGAAATTGAGCTGCAAACAATCAGCTGTGGTGTTAAAATTAGTTCAGGGTGAGATGCTCTATTTTCTTATTTTTTGGTACTTTTGGCTGACAAACATCTGAAGTCTGAATCATTAGTTTGGCTGTCAAATTACTAGTTTGGTTCTCTTGTAATAGTGCATTTGAATAATACTTTATTGATGCGGAGTCATAGTTTTGGCTCTCGATCACTTCTCAAGTGATGAATTAGTTCATGCAATCGACCTAAACCAGTCTTTCCCTTGCAAGAGCACATCCCAGCTTACAACTCATATCTCTGCCATTTCCCAATTTCATTCCGTTGCATGTCCATAAAACGACACAAAATCAAAAGCTACGTAGAGATGCCACAATTAGAATTAGATGCTCATAACACAACTACGTGAAAGGTCCTGGTCCCATCGTCACTATAGATTCTCCAATTCTTACCACAACAAACTCCACGATCAACATTTATCCTCAGCTGTACTAAAATTGATGAAATACATGCACGGTGAATAACAAAATCTTCATTAAATTTGATTTTTAAAAAAAGGAGAGACCATATGCAAGGATATAGATCCTTGCCACTTTATTCCATGTCCTTGTTCAAGATCCCAGTGGGCAGTGCAGATCAGAAAATATCATCAGAAGCTAAATAAGCTTCCATATCCATATTTGAGAATCAAAGAAATTCCAAAGGGAAAACTCACCAGAGCAGCTCAGCAGCACATACTAGGTGACGATGAAGGACCAGGGACATGAAGCGAAAGTGGATCCCACTTCATAATCTCATCGCCACTGCCATTAACTCCAACAACCCGCAACTGTTTGGCTTCACCAGCACAAGTTTCCGTCAAAGGCAATCTCCTAGCTGCCACTGCTTTCAGCCGGTACCGTTCAGCTCTTGAGCCAATAATCTGTCCCAGTACAGAGGCTCCAATGGTGAATGCCATAGCTGTCTTAGGCATCAGCACACACTTCCTAAGCATGGCGATGAACGGGACTGCAGCATGGACAGCTGCAAACCAAGAGGGTGAAAACTTCTTTGTATGTTCCCTCCATATCCCTAACGGCACATTTGCTGCCATACCCAGAACTCCGATCACAAGAATTTTTGTGGGTAATGGTTGGGGACGAAGGTTCTTTGCAAAGGCAGTTCGCGCGAGAGCTGCTCGGGCTTCAACAACGGCAGGTGGGCACTTGAATTTCATGCCTGGAGGAGGCTTAAGAACCTTTGCTACAAGCGGTAGTACCCCGCTTACTGCTCTGTATGACTTGGCGATTGGACAGTTGCCGGTTTGAAGCCACTCGTTGCTCAAAGCCTCGTGCTTTGGATCCTGTCCCTGAAAACAGAAACGTTGTCAGACAAGGAGGAGAGGAGTTTAATGTAGGTCAAAGACTAAATAGGTCTGTTCAAAAAATAAATGAACTAAGCCAGTTTTTCAAAACAGAAGTATCAATAACCGGTCATTAGAGTGTGTTTAACATCTTTATGCACTGAATGAGACTCAAAGAAGGTTTAAAATATAGCACAGGTATGTATTCTGAGAATTTCCAATAGGGCAAAGAAACATTTTCATCCTTATTGAAACTCCATTTCACGTTTAGTTTTCCATCCGTGATGGGATTGACCAAAGTTCCCAAAAGTGGGTTACAGGTCCAAGTTGATGCATAAGCCTGAACGTGTTGACCAGGAACATTTAGAGATTCAGCTAGGCTGAAAGGCCCCTGAATCAGCTTCAGAAAGACGGTTCAGACACAGGCCGACATCAGACTAGACCCATTGTGCCCCGCTACTTTTGGCCAAATTAAGTGTTTGACCTAAGCAAACTAATCTTGAAGAAAAACCTAGGAAGACTCCAGATGGCCAAACACCCCCCAACCAACAAGAGCACTCGGCCTAAACAATCCAATCTCATCCTCAAGCCAATTCTTCATAATGCCAGATGTAATAGACTAGATAGCCATGGCCCACAAATTGGCTCAATAACAACTTTTCAGGGATCAGCCACCTTTACAGTTTCTTCTTCATACAAGGCATCAACATAAAGTCAGAAGCAGCCCATTACCTCTTATGGGGAATGCCCTGTGGCCAGAGCAATATCAACTGACATCCACAGGCTCCAACCACATACATGGAAATCACTCAAGCTCCCACGTAGCTTGTAGCTGAAGCTATGGAGAGCACTTGCACCATCACATCACCTACAGGCACCCAACCGAAGGAGCTTGCAGGTCCATGCAATCATGAGCCTTCAGGTTACGGACGCAGCTACAGTAGAAGAGCCAAGCTTTACACCCAATTGATGTTCATCATGGAGTGACGCACAAGGAGTGCAATTGATAGCGGAAAGCCGCCAGACTTTCCCCTTATACATATTTCCGCAAGTAATCCTAGGTATGAAGAACAATGCTTTAAACATACTCCACCCGCTTCTACCATCCTCACTTTTTTGCATAAGCTAAGCACATCCACCATGTTGCACAGTCCTTAAGCAGCATTCACACCCAAAGACTGTCCCGCCACTCTCCTCTTCTCCTACCTCGATTATTTCCTAACGTAGCCATCAGATTGGGTGCCTCAGACAACCCTCACTAACATTTGTCTATTTTCCTGTTGTGTTCTCAGGATTCAACACCATTCCCCAGTCTAGTAAGGCTCTAACCCATTGATGGAAATATCGTACTGGCTAATATGTATCAGTATTGGACTCCCAGATACCTATATTTTCCATACAGCAATAATATTGCAATATGTTTTCATATCAGCTTACAAAGCCAATATATCGGCCAATATGAACTTGTCAGCTTATGATTTTCAGAAATTTCTTTTCCGTCCGATATATATAACACCGATATGCATTATTTGATATGTTTGGTATCAATATCACAGCGACTGATACCGATACCGATATTTTCATCCATGCTCTAACCTAATTGAGCTGGCCAAGTCACAGATCCAAGAAGCAAATAAGTACCTTAATGATTTGTCGTGCAGGTGTAGGAAAGAGAGCTCAAGTGGCTACCAACTTCTAGAGAAGTGACGATTTTCTCCTCATGGTTAGATTACTCAACAATGCAAATAGGCTGTGGTTTAGACACTGAAGACCATTTTGCAGCATGGTTTATAATCATCATGTTCAGATGTTCCTAGCTTGAGCTGGACCATTTGTGTAAACGGCGGTTGTCTATTCACAATTACCTAATTTATTTCATAACTAAGGTTATTGTTGCTTTTGTTGATATTTTGCTCGGTGAACAAGCATAAAGCTTGATGGAGTTGCTAATATAAACAAAACCTAGAATCCTATATAACAGAAATTCTATTTTTCATTTTTCTCATTCACCATTTATACAAAATTCATCTAAATAGATTTGATCCATGTCAGTGACTCTATTTCGGCAGTAACTCTTGGTCTTACATGTGAGTGACATGAATTTCAAAGAGCTTTATTACTCCCATTAGAAAGTTATGACTAAACTTCAATAAACATAACAATTAAATGGCTGGCTAGTCATTCTAATTTTGATAAAGGATGTTTGAAAATTTTTTTAAAGTTGAACCTTGACAACACTATGGGCTTGCTCCATTGCAAGTTAAAGAACACTGGTTCAAACTATATAGGAAATTTCTTTGCAATATAGAAGGCAGTGCACATCTCACAGAACCCCAAGCCCACAAGTGCAATGCATTGGACCACCCCTTTATGTATGACTGTTTTTCCAGATGTAAGAGCTTTAAACTACTGAATTTTTTAGTGCAATTTTACTTATTAGCAGCCAAAATAACTTCAGGAAGCAAGGCCATATAAAGATTTGACTTGCTTCAAAACCTTTACACAGAGGCTCTAGGATTATGTAGGTATATTGCCATCGGAAAACTGGACATCACTTACCTGCGACGAAGATTCCTTCTTGGATGACTTAGAATTGTGTTTTTGATTTTTCCATTTCTCTGAGAACAAATCAAAACTGAATGGCCCTCCAGGTCCAAAGGCTGAAAGGCTGATGGTCGCTGCCTTCGCAGCAAAAGGATTAAACCGAGGGAGGGATTGCTCAGGCTCGACATCCTCAGACTGAAAAAATGACCTTCCAGAAAGAGGGACAACTCCATCATGCCCATGGAATAACTTGAATGCCATTTCAAAATTGGGGCCATCTTCGAAAATTGGACCTTTGGTACTGCGGACCTACACAAATGCAACATAAAATCAGTCATCTCTATGAAAATCAAGCCTCATAATGAACAGGTATGCCACCTTGGGGTGCAAGGGAATCAGTTCATGTCCTTAGGCTAGAGACCACATGCAAATATAACTATTATATCTTAGTGTTCATAACAGTTGGACTCAGGATAGTTTTATAAGCAAGCTTCCATGGATCTGCAAAAATATTGGGAAGATCTATTTGCGATACATCAGAAACTCGGCAGTCAGATGAAGAAACAACAGCACTCTGAAAATGAGGGTAGTTAAAGCTCACTGAGAGCATATGACTTACGGGAAGAGGGAAAGTCATGGAAGATGCAAAAGAAAAATTAGTTGGTTCATTGATATTCCTCAGAAATGGACACTTAGAGATGGCTTGGTGAGAAGGCAACGACTGCTCTGATAACTCTCTGAAGCAAAAATCCATGCTTCCTGCAATAAAAAGGACAGACAAAAAAATGCATAAGCAACTAAATTGTCACGGCATCAATACAAGACGTAGAAGCAGGGAAAGATGTGGTTCTGATGTCTAGATAACATAATGATGCAGCTACCTGATAATAATGCAAAATCCTCTTCAAATAAGGAAACAAAATCATGAAGAGTAAGCTATGCCTGATGAAACACTTTAGGAAAATAAAGTCTTAAAAACTTGTCCATCACAAAACACGAATAGAAGTCATGCATAGTTCAAAGCACACCGACAATGCATGCAAATATCAACATCAATATTAATATCGACAACAGTTACAGTTATATCGAAATCAAACATATTAGACAATACATATTTATATCAAATATGTCGAAAGAAAACATTTCTTAGATTTGTAAGCTAATAATAAAATATTGACAGTTATATCAACCAGATATTGGATATATTAGCGAATATTTTGAATATAGGCCGATATACGGCAATTTTTCAATACCAATATATCTGCCGATATTTTCATCTATGGTATGGACCTTAGGTAGACCTGCATTGTATTACCCATCGAAAAGTGCACCAAAAAGTGAATTAAATTTGACAATTTCTAAGTTGAAGGAAAAATCAATGACAAAACAAGAAAATTGAAAATAGCATTTCAAACATCCAGGAGAGGCTTTCTTTTTAATATGTTACGGAGAATGAATATAAGAACAATGGGGCATCAAGATGGATTCCAAAATTGAATTTATGATGTATCATCAAACTTGACGGTGAAGCATCTATCTAAACAGGCAATTTATGGTTATACATGCACCCCCTCCAAACTCACAAGAGAAAGCTGAAAATTCAAATACAGCTTTATAACAGCAATTTAAGACAAAATAACCAAGCACTAATTGAATTTATAGCCTGCAGATCATGAAAAATTTTGAAACTGATTAAAATGCACAAAATCTCAAAGTTATATGCACATATACTGGACATTTGCGAAAATCACAGGTACATCAGAATATTAGGATTAGGAAATCTGGTTCTAGACACATCAGCAAACTTTTGATTAATGAGGATATTGAAGTGAGGAATTTAGTCATTCCCACCCCCAAACTCGGCAGTCCACAAGTGATAAAGAAATGATCATGCAGCACTTCCTTATACAAAGAAATTAACAGAACATAAAATATAACATTAGATAAATTCATAACAAACAAATTATAAAGCATTAGAAACAGATTAAAACAGCTTGAAACTCCAAGCTGATACTCCAAGTTGATATATAAGGAATCTTGAAAATAATGAAAACAATTTCTTCAGAGACTACACGAAACACTCTGAATCAATTGAAGATTCCAATTACATACAATTCCCATCACAAACACTTATCTTACAAATATAGCGCATACGTCAAACTCTCCTCACATTTTTTGGCCAAAGTGAACACTCTTTAAAGAATAGAATAACACTTTGGAGAGATTTAGCTACCGGAACCTCAGATGTCCATCACCCCCGGAACGGACTAAACAACAATCAGCAAATCACAACAGCGCACAAAAACAAAGACGGAAAACTTATTAACTTCAAAAAACCAACATTTTCCAGCAGAAATCCAGTATCATAATCATAAAACTCTCCACACAACCATCAATTTCAGCTTGGCAAGCTAAGAAGCCTAGGTCAACGAGATCACATACATAGCCAGAAGACAGTAAATTAAAGATCAGAGATAAAAATCACAATCCTCATACCCCTGAATCAAACTGAATATCAGAAATTCATCAAAAAAAATCATCAAGCCCAAACTTAAAATGCACCAATGCAGATTATAACGGCACAATAATACCAATCGTTACAAAACTGAAACAAAACCTGGAAAGGAAAAATCTATGAAATATGCTCCGAACCTATGCCAGAAATCTCAATTGTTGTTGCATTAAAAGGAAAACTAAGTCAAATTTAAAATTAAACAAAAGAATAAGATTGACGCTACTGATCTCAAACAAGCAAGGAACTTTAAAAGGTAGAATTATACCTGAAGATTCAAACGGAACCTGGAGCAAAGACAAACGAAAGAACGAAATCTGTTCGAAAAGGGCGACGAAGGAAGGAATCAATCAATTGACGTTGGCCTGCAAGGGAGAGGAAGAGGAAAGAGAGATAATGAGTTAGGTAGGTGGAGTAGAAAAAAGAAGACACAGAGGCAGAAAAAAAAAAATCTAGGAAAAGCAAACGACGTCGTGCTTCCCACACGCCATATTTTCGGTAAACACACGCCAATTTGGACATCTCCTCTGACAAATGAGACGTAGTCAAATGGTGAAGCAAATCAAAACTAGTGTTATGTTCGAGGAAATTACTGACCGAATTTAATAAAAAAAACTGAACGATGTTGCAACCGATTGAGACAGAAAGATCTAACCTGCAATTAGCTTCGCCGAAACCCTAGCAGCAGGAGAGAGAGAAAGAGAGGGTGGGGAGCGAATAAAAAATGGGTGGCTAGGGTATGGAAAACCTCGCGAGTTTTCACATTGAAGGAACTAATTTTGCTCTGACGTAATTGGCCTCAATTTTGGCTCACCGTGACCGTGTCAAGCACGGCGTATGATGAATATTGTCAAATCAGATAAAACATGACATAATATTTTAAATAATATTACACCATTTTATAAACAATTTCGTTTACGATAACGAAAGAAAATAAAAAAATATTAACTTTAATTTTTATTTTTTAATATATATACTTTGTTATATTATAAATCGACATAGCACAATTATTAGGCATATCTAATCTAATACATCATGAGGCACATGCAGTGATAGAGTAAAAATTAAATATTTGAGGCCTTACTTAACACGGCCCGTTCATAAATAAATAAATTAAATAAAATATAATCTCCAAATAAGTAAAAAAAAAATTCAGTCATTTCGCCTCCTCCACTCTCCAGGGATTTCAGTCTTTGGAATCCTTCGCTTTGTCACGCGGTTTCTCTTTGACCTTCTCTCTCTTTCTTCATCTCTCTACCAATATTCTCTCTCTATCTGTGGTGGTTGATCTGTCCTTCCTCTCGCTGCCCGGAAACCGGAATCCAAACCTTGCAAAATCCAACTCACTAACTAATAATAAATGGAAAAAAAAAAATCTACTTGATTTCTTTATTATTTCCGGCAAATGAATTATATGTGGCAGCGGCAGTGGCCGTGGCGATTTGTTTTTATGCTTTGTCAACTTCATTTTTATACTTTAAGCAACGGATTGGATTTTTTCCAGAAAAAAATAATAAATTATTTATTACATAATTTATTTCTTTTTTTAACAGTTTTTTAGTAAGTAATATGCAAAGTGTTGTCTATTCTGCGAATAGGAAATATGAGTAATAGCTATATTTGCAAAAATGAAGAGTCTATTTCTACATTTATTATTATTTATACTCTTAATAGCAATGGTTTTATTATACTTGAAACGTTCTGAATTCAAATTTCGAATAAATTTTGATCAAGTCGCTCGTCTGAATTCGATTTCGTTCATTGAGTCTCGATCCTGAACAACACAATTACGAACAAAAGGTCAGGTAATGGCGGGAGGTTATCTCACTGAAAACACTCCAACGCTTAAATCGGTAAGCGGTTTTCAAAGTAAGAAGGTGGATACAATGAGATGCAATACAAATACTGAGAGTGTTTGTTTCATGAGGGTGCTCTCATAGGCTGAGAAGTTTGGGTTGCTCGTGAGGAGTAAAATCTCTAAGTATTGTGTTCGCTAGGAACGTAATAATAGAGAGATAACGTTAGAATGCCGAAAGCGTGGGAGCTTTTACAGGAGAATACTTTTTGTAGGCAAGTGAGAACGTGTCTTGAAGTATAAACTCCATGGCCTTTTATAGTCATTGCACTGAGCTGCCTTCATTATGCAATGGGGTTGATACCCGTGCTCTATTAGGACCGTTGCCTTTTCTAGCGTGCTGCCTTTATGGCTGTAATGGTCATTGGATTGATTGTTTTTTTCTACGTTCTGTAACCTTAGGGTTTCCAGTAGATACGAAAATGATTCTAACGCCTTCCTTCAAGGATGCGCATTGATTCTGAAATCAACCGTTACAATAGAGGTTGCATTCTATAGAGAGCGCAAAATCAGGGGAGAAGACTGTTGCTGTACGAGGACAGACGCATGGGCCGATCTGGGCTTGGGTCGCGTAAGGCTTGGTCTTCAACCAATCAACCGGTTATACTTTCGGTCAATAGAAGTATTGACAATCTTGCATGCTTCTGGTTAATGGAAGCGTTAACCGTCTTAGACCTAAGAGAGCCGTCCTACTCTTGAGCTTCAACTGGCTGATTAGCCTTTCGTCAGGTTAACGGTTGGCGTTAATCGTTCAAGCGCAAATGGGACATTGTGGATTTGAGTCGTTCCTTCTTCTTGGGCAAGCCCATTACTAGCATATCCATCACTAACCCCCCATACTACCGGTTTGAAACTCCAGCCTCTAGCATATTTAAGATGGGACATGAATGGTTGGGTTACTTGCCTGAGATGACCTGGTGGGGAAGCTGGCAATGACTCTTAGTCTGTCGATCGAATTGCTTGTAGCTATTGTCTGTAAAGTCAAGATCCAGAGAACTGGCTAAAGAAAAGTATTGACCAAATTCGTTGACCGTCTAGGTCAAAATCCGAAGAACTGGTGAAGGAGGAGTTGAACAGATTCATTCATCGTATAGGCCGAAATCTGAAGAACGGCCGAAGGAGGCATTGACCGGATTCGTTGACCGTCTATGCCAAAACCAAAAGAAATGGCAAAGAAAATGTTGACTGGATTCGTTAATTGTCTGGGCTAAATTTTGGAGAACTGGCGAAGGAGGTGTTGACCGGATTCGTTGACCATCTGGGCCAAAATTCGAAGAATTGGCGAAGGAAGCTTTGATCGGATTCGTTGATTGTCTGGGCCAGAATCTAGAGAACTTGTGGGAGTTGAGACAACACGTCATCATGTCGTCGGACTGTCAGTCGAAAAATTGGCCACACGTCTGTATGCAGTGAATTTGCAATCTCGGTTATTAATGTGCCAGAAGATCTGATTCAATTATATCTTCTCCGAAAGCGACACGTGTCAATAGTGATGGGCGCACTTTTTCGAGACGGTTCTCCTTCTTCGGCGTTCATATGCTTTTAATTACTCCAGCCATTTCATTTTCAAACTTCCCACACTTTCTTCCTGAAAATTTTTCAAGTGTTTCGCTTCCTTCCTTTTTCCGTTTCCATAGAGCTCTCTATAACTCAGATTACTTTAGTGATCACAATCTGTGATGTCCCACATTGGACGGAGAGGTGAACGAAGGATGCCTTTATAAGGATGTGGAGACATTTTCCTTGTAGACGCGTTTTGGAGGCCGTGGGCCTGCTAGAAATAAAACCGTGCGGGCTGGTTTGTCTTGGGACCCCGTGAAGTTCCCCGGCCCAAAGCGGACAATATCTATAGGCGGGTGGCCCGGGGACGTTACACATGGTATCAGAGACGGGGGCCAATTCGGTGTGCCAGCGCGGACACTGGGCTCCCTAAGGGGGGTGGATTGTGATGTCTCACATCGGACGGAGATGTGAACGAAGCATGCCTTTATAAGGATGTGGAGACTTTTTCCTTGTAAACGCGTTTTAGGGGCCGTGGGCCTGCTAGGAATAAAACCATGCGGGCTGGTTTTGCTTGGGACGCCGTGAAGTTCCTCAGTCTAAAGCGGACAATATCTACAGGCGGGTGACCCGGGGACGTTATACAGTCAGTGAAGTAAAAGAATTGTACGTTGAGTACAACATTCCTAGGGAGATTGTCTTCAGAATGCCTGGTAAGGAAGACAGGGTGTGCTTCCCTCTTGAAGGTTGTATCACTGTATACGAGACCCACTTGAGGAGTGGGCTACGTCTTCAGATCTCTGACAAGATGTTAGACATCCTTACCGCTCTTCAGATCCCCATCACACAGTTTCATGCCAACACTGTGCAGTACTTGTGCACGTTTTGCATTTTTCTCTACCACCATTCAAAACTGTTAACTGTGGAGGCGGTTAGGGTGATGTTTCAATTCATCCAGGGTGGAGAGTGGGTTTCCCTATCCTCACGAGGGCTCCAGATTAGCAGCGCAATCTATGACTCTTTGAAGAATTGGAAGAATGTGTTCTTCAATGTTCATGTCAATGAGTCATGGCCCCTAGCCAGGGATTGTGGCAAAGTGCCCGATATTTACACCATGACGCCCACAACTAAGGAGACTACCGCTATGAAACCGCTTTTGAAGCTGGTGGAGGATTACCTCTCTGAGTTCCAGAGAGACCACTTGATTTTCCGACAGGAAGCCACGAGGGCATGATAGGGGCCACCTTCTCCAATCCAGAAGATGAAGGTTCCTTCCCGAAAGAGGAAGGTTGAGGCTCTTACAATCGAGTCTGCCGGCGCACCTTCCACTGAGGAAGCTCCGAGTAGTCCAAGGTAGAAGAAGGCGGTAATGGTGAAGCCTTCTTCTTCTTCCTCCACAAAGCCAGATTACGTTTTGGCTGGCCGATTCATTGGAATCGGAGACAATTTTGGTGTTTGCGATGTTGAGGTTGCTATGGAGGCGTACAGGGCCAGGCTGCGCTCTATTGTGAGTAGCACCGTTCTTACTCTACGACAGTCGGAGCGCTTGGTGGTGCAGTTGGAGTCACCTATTGAGTTCCCAGTTGTGCAGGTTGCTGAATTATCTGAGGAGCCAACTGCCGGTGAGCTCCTGGAGGCGCCCGTAGAGATTCCCGTTGTGCAAGCCACTGAGTTGCTCGAGGAGCCAGCTACCAGAGAATTCCAGGAGGCGCCTGAGGTGCCAACCGCCAGAGAGCCCCTAGAGGTAGTTGGCATTAGCGTTGAGCTGACAGAGGAGCCTGCCGCCGAAGAGCCTGTTGAGGCAGTTGGCCTTACTGTGGAGTTGTCAGAATAGTCTGCGGTGAAGGCTTCTGCGGAGCCTGTCTAGTAGATTACTGTTTTCAGTCCTCCGTCGCTAGTGTCAAGGTCACAGAGTAGGCCAGTGAGCCGAAGCGCAGAGTCTAGCAGGTAAACCTTCGAAATTTTCTTTCCCTTTTCTTTATCTTTTGTTATTATTTAGTGCTTTTGGCTTTTGTAGAAGGAGAGAATAACAAGCATAGACAACAAGGGATTGTGCCAAAGGGACCTGGTGATCTCAAACCGTGACAGAGAGATTGCCTGGTTCGAGGGGGAGGTGGAGCTGCTTAAGGTGGAGTATCAAGAGGACGCAACTGCTCTTCAATCTGTGCTATCAAATCTAGAAGAGGAAAAGGAAAATGCCAGACTGAAAGAGGAGAACACCAGACTGAGAGAGGAAGCTGACCAGGCAGTGAGACGCACTAACCAACTCTCAGGACGGATTACATCACTGGAGAACGAGTTGTCCACTCGCATTCGTCCCCATGAAGTCCATGATATATTATGGGCACGGGTGTGGGAAGGTGTCAACCTTAGTCGACGCATTGTATGGATGGTTGACCCTAACTTTTCAGTTGATATCCTTGACCCCACAAATCGTTTTGTGAGTCGTCACAAGAATTTTGTGGGGCTGTCCCGGAGAAGTCAGGAGGCACCGCCGCCTCCTCCTGGGGGCTCTGCTTCGCCGTAGACTTTTTGTACCTTTACTTTTTTGTAGTTGTAAATGCACAAATATAATCAATAAAATGATCGCTTTGCTGATATTCTGCATCCTTACCTTTGTTACCGTTTTACGATTACTTGTCCTTGTGTTGGCCGGCCAATCTGGTGTATTGTTTGCAAGTTGGTCATCCACCTTACTTGAGACGTTTGTGGTACTAGCTGATGGACTTATATCCTAGACAAGACAACGAGGTGAATCCTAATGTCATATCAAGCCTGTTCTACACTCGTGCATCAGTAGAGGTTTGGTAGAGCTACCCAGGTGTGAACTTGGGTGGCTAGCTTTTGGACGGAATACTTTGCTCCTATCGACCGTCGTTGACTGATCACACTCCTCCTTGTGAATGAGGTTGTAACGTGTGTTGTTTTAACCTCCTGAGATTTTGACTGTAAACGGGCCACTTATATGACTAAGGTTTAATTTGACCGTCAATGGGCCGCTTGGACAACTAGGGTTTAATTCGATTGCTTATGGGCCGCCTGAATGACCGGGGTTTCATTCGACCCCTCATGGGCCGCCTGGATGACCATGATTTAATTACAAATGGGTAAGAATCCGCCCAATTTAGGAGCAGTCTAGGTTATTTGTATAGCCTTGCAAATTTGCACACATGCACATGGAATAGGAAAATAAAAGAAAGAACATGGCACAAATAAAAAAATATTCTTATTTTATTAATATCAACATGTATACTACAAGCATACATATGCAACATGGATGATCAACCTGTACCCTAACTAGAAGTAGCGCTTGAGGTGGATCACGGTCCACGTTTGTAGGACCATTTGCCGTTCTAGGTTCAGAGTTTGTATACTATATTCCGCAGAATGGCCGAGACTAGAAAATGACCTTTCTAATTTGGGGAAAGCTTATTCTGGTTGGGGGTCTTGCCCATAACCTCGATACTTCCTAAGACCAAGTCTCCAATTTTGAATTACCGTACTTTTGCCTTCTTATTGTAATAGTGGGCGACTCGTTGTTGGTAGACTGTTGTTCACATTCTGACAGCATCGCGGACTTCCTCAAATAAGTCTAAGTGTTCCCTTATTTTCTGGGAGCTACCTTATAGTCGAAGGATTCGACCCTAAAATTTGAAAGTCCAATTTCAATTAAAATTACTGCTTCAATCCCCCGTCAGAGACTAAATGGCGTCTCGCGAGTTGGTTTCTTTGGAGTCACCCGGTAAGATCATAGGACGGAAGGTAACTCGTCGACCCAAGAGCCCCCTGTGTCCTCCAATTTGGTCTTCAGATCGTGGAGTAGCGTGTGATTTGTGACCTCCAACTATCCATTTGCTTGTGGGTACGCCACCGAAGTGTGAACTAATCTGATACCCAAACTGCTGCAATACTTGGTGAAGCATTTTTCTAAAAATTGGGTTCTGTTGTTGATCACGATGACCTAGGGAATGTCAAATTTGCTGATTATACTCTGGTGGACGAATTCGAGGGCATCATGCTCGGTGATCTTTGCCAGCGGGGCAGTTTCAACCCACTTGATGAAATAGTTGATACCTGCGATGATGAACTTCCTTTGCCTTGTCGCGATGGGAAATGGGCCGAGAATGTTAAACCTCCATTGCGCGAAAGGCCAAGGAACTTGAAGAGATCTCAACTCGGCGAGCGGCTAGTAGCAAAAATTGTTGTGGAGTTCGCAATTCTTACACTTCTTTATGAACTCAAGGGTGTCCTTCTTCATTGTTGGCCAGTAATATCCCTGGTGCATGATTTGGAACGCTAGATTTTTGCCACCGATGTGCGATCCACTATCCCAAAGTGGATTTCGCTTACAGTATAGTTAGCTTCCTCGAGAGTTAGGCATCGGAGGTACGAAGTCGAGTAACGACGGCGATATAGTCGTTCATCGACCTAAGTGTACTAGTCGACCGTCTTCTTGATCCACTTGGCTTCGTTTGTATTATCTGGCGGTGCTCTGTCCGCCAGGTATTTTTATTAAGGCGTCATTCAACTTTTCTTGTTGGAGATTTGCATTTCTTCTGATTCTTTATTGTTGGGAGTGCTCAGGACTTCCCGCGTGTCCTTCGAGTACTGCTCTGGGTTTTCGGCCGCCGCTACTTTGGTAAGTTGGTCAGCCTTCTAGTTTTCAATTTTGGGGACTTGGATCAGGTTCAGTTGGTCAAATCTCCGGATGGCATCCTTCGCCTTAGCCAAGTATTTGGCTAAGTGAAGGTTGCACACATAGAAATTCCTGTTAACCTGGTTTACGACCAATTTTGAGTCACTGTAGGCGGTCAGTCGTCTAACTGAGTACTCTTTAACTAGTCTTAGCTCGGCTAATAGGGTTTCATACTCGGCAACGTTGTTGGTGGTCAAAAGGTCGAGTCTAAGGGAGTACTTCACCTCAAACCCGTCTGGTGTCCTTAGGACCACTTCGACATTGCTGCCTGAGTCTGTAGACGATTCATCTACGTTGAGAACCCGTTCTAACTCTTCCCTGTGCTGTTATGTATACTCAGTGGGTTGTTCATAAAAAATTGGCGTTGTGGTCTCGACAATGAAGTCGGACAGAGCCTACTTTTTATGGCTGGTCTAGACTGAAATTTAATATCGAACTCTTCCAACTTGATAGTCCACTTAATCAGCCGTCCGAAAACGTCGGGATCTGGAGAATACTCTTCAGTGACTGGTTGGTCAGAATGACCACGCAATGAACCTAGAAATAAGGCCTCAGTTTTCGGGTGGAGAAGACAAGCGTAAAGCTAACTTCTCTACACGTGGGTAACGCGTCTCTACACCGGTCAACGTCTTGCTCACATAGTAAACCGGTCGTTGAGAGCTGAAGTCCTGGTGTATAAGGACAAAGCTAAGAGCTAACGTCTTGTCAAGTAAGGTACAACTCTTCTCCATCCTTAGGTGACGTTAGTAACAATGGATTGGCTAGATACTGTTTTAATTTGTTAAAGGCTACCTGGTATCCTACAGTCCACTGAAATCTGTTCGCTTTTATCCCCCTCAGTGCCTTAAAGAAATGCTAGTACTTGTCTCCCGACTTTACCAAAAAGCGGAACAAAGCTGCCAATCATTCGATTAACCTCTGGATATCTTTGATACTCTATGGCAGAGTCATGTCCATGAGGGTCTTAATCTTCTCCGGGTTTGTCTCAACCCCTTGTTGAGAGACGATGAAACCCAAGAATTTTTTCGAGAATACTCTGAAGACACACTTCAAAGGGTTCAACTTCATTTGGTGCACGCGAATTACCTTGAAGGACTCGACCAGATCGCAAATATGGTCGCCGGTAGTCTTGCACCTGACAAGTATGTCGTCGACGTACGCGTCCATATTATAGCCGATTTATTTCTAAAATATATTGTTCACGAGCCTCTGATAAGTGGTGTCTGTGTTCTTCAAACCAAAAAGTCTGACCTTATAATAGTAGGTGCATTGGTCCGTCATAAACGATGTGTGCTCTTCATCCTATGGGTTCATCCGGATCTGGTTGTCGCCTGAGTACGCATCCATGAAGCACAGTAGCTTGCGTCCAGATGTAGAGTCCACCAACAGATTGATTCGAGGTAAAGGGAAGCTATCTTTTAGGCAGGCTTTGTTAATGTCGGTAAAATCGACGTACATTCGCCATTTCCCGTTGCGTTTCTTTATCAGGACAATGTTGGAGAGCCAATCCGTGTACTGGATTCCTTTGATAAAGTCAGCATCCAGCAGTTTCTTTACCTCTTTCCGGATGGTGATGAGTTTCTCCACGGAGTGGTTTTTGCGCTTCTACCAAATGGGCTTGCGGTCGGGATCAAGGCTCAACTTATGAACCATTACTATGGTCAGAATCCCAGGCATGACAGCTGTAGTTCACACGAAGATGTTAGCGTTCTGTCGTAAAAGCGCTATAAGCTCGTCACACAGTGTCCTGGTGAGTAAGCCCCCAATCTGTACACACCTCTTTGGGTCCTTCAAATCCAATTGAATTAGATCGGTTGCCTCACGAGACTGTGTTTGTTGCTAGGTGGCTTCATCTCGATGGTCAGGCTCTTCTGCTACCTTTGCGCTGCCACTTGGAGAAAATTTGGGACATGTAATATGCCCTCCCAGTGACTTGGTCACCCAACACTTCACTAATACTGCATGCTGTTGAGAATTTCATCTTGAGATGTAGTATTGAAGTAACGGCTCAGAATGCTGTTAGGCACGGGCGACCTAGTATAGCGTTATACACGGAAGGTAGGTTGACGACCAAGAAGGTGAGTGTATGACTCAGCATTCATGGGTATGTGCCCAGGGTGACCTCTAACTGGATCGTTCCTTAGACAGCTATCGACTCGTTGTCAAGGCCATAGAGCGAGCCTCGACAGGTTTCAATTGATTCTTTTTTAAACCAAGTTTAAAAAATATATTAAGATGAAGCAAATCTCGAGAACTTTCGTTATCGATAAAGATTTGTTTTCGTTGGTAGTTAACGCTACCGTTCGAAACAAGTGTGAATACAACAAGGGGATCTGCATAGGGGGAGATTACATGTTCCATGTCATTATCACTAAAGCTAATGACGTTATTCCCTGTGCGCTACTTCTTTCGCTCAGTCTGCTGCTCCTTGCAATCCACATGGGTCTTGACAAGTCGGGTTGTGATCATATTGACCACTCCACCCACGTTTTGATTCCATGGTTGGAAAGGCTCTGATCCTTCCCCACCTGAGGTGTCAAAAACTCTGTCCAGGGTTCCTAACGAACCTAGTGAGGTGGCCCCTTCGGATGAGTTCCTCAATCTTCCATTGAAGAGTCTTGCAGTCCTTCGATGAGTGTCTAGGAGATCGATAAAAATCACAATACCTTGTTGGATTTCATCCCTCCACTTTCTTAAGTGGTTTGGGCCACTTAAGGACCTTTTTCCCACATAGCTGCATGAGGACGTTAGAACGCGTGTCGGTCAGGGGTGTCAAGTTGATCAGCCTGTAATCCCTTCGCTCCGGTACTCCGATCCTATGCTACTTCTTGCAGGAGTGATCGCCTCCATTGTGCTTCCTCTTCCCTTGGCCAGGAAAGAGCGAGGATATTCGATCCTTTTGAGACGCTTAACTTCATTGGCCTCTTCGGTCGTTGTGTAGGCCTTGGTGATAAATTTCGCTTCCCGAAAGGTCTGTAGATTCTTGTGCGCCAAATGCTAGAAGAAGTCCCTATGCGTTAAGGCAGTGATAAAACTGCTAGGTTTCATCTCTTCCATGAACCTGGGAATTTTTTTGGCCTCTGCCACGAAGCGATCCAGGAATTTTCTCAGATGCTCTCCCTATTTCTACTTGATGTGGAAGAGATGTCAAGACAACTTCTCTTCCCGGCGGTTAGAAGCATAATGGGCCAGGAAGAGATCGGTGAGTTCCTGAAAGTTTCGGATCGAGTCTGATGGGAGCTAGTGAAACCAGATCCGGGTGTCTTCCTTCAAAGTGAGTAGGATGTAGAGTCATATTGCTGAGTCTTTCAGGCCCTAAAGACTCAAATGAGTGCGGAAGTGATCCAGGTGGTCCATTGGATCATTTCTCCTATCGTAAGAATCCAGTGTCGGTATCTTGAATTTAGCCAGCAGCGAGCAGTTTAAGATCTTAGTAGCGAAGGGAGACCTTTTCAGATCTGTGGCGTGTCTGTTGTCATCCTTGGATACGCGGATCCAGATCTCCTTAGCTTTTGCCTCCACTCGTGAGGCGTTCCCAAATCTTTTGGAGTTGAGATAAATCCTCAACTCCGTTCTTTCGGTGGTGTGGCACATAGCCGGCCAGCTACTGCCGTTGACGGATCGCTTGTTTCGGGGCACTCTTTCCTAAGCTTGAGGCCTTAGCTCATCCCGAGTATATTGGGGGTTCCTTCGTTCTCGACTCTCGTCCAGAGTCCTATGGCCCGAGCACCCCTCAAACATGAGACGACTTTGAGCATTGGAAAACTCTGGAGTGTGAGAGTTGGTCGGCCTTGCAGTTTTCTCGGCCGGCTTCTTTTTCCTCTAGCCTGGGCAGGTGCAGCGGAGGGCGGAGCCCCCTGTTTCTTCTTTCCCTGATGGGTGTAGAGTGTTAAGAGTATTTGGTTCATATTGCTCATATGATCTGCCAAGTTTTGGAGAAATGGTACTGGCACTCCTCCAGCCGGATTACCAGCGGAGTGGTCCTCTGTGAAGGAGGCATCATCTTTAGCAGGAACGCTTGTCTGTACTTTGGTGTTCACCATGATGATTTTTGCTTTGAAGATAAGAGCGTTGTAAAGATGAAAGTGGTTAGCTTTTTGTCAGCTTCCCACAGATGGCGCCAATGATACATTTTAAATTCAAATTTTGAACAGATTTGGGTCAAATCGCTCGTTTGAGTCCGGCTTCATCCACTAAGTTTGGATCCTACACACTACAACTACAAATAAAAGATCAGGTGATTGCGGGAGGTTATTTTACCGAAAATATTCTGACACTAAAATCAAACAGCCTTCAAAGTAAGAATGTGGATGCAATGAGATACAATATGAATATTGAGACTGTTTGTTTCGTGGGGGTGCTCTCATAGGTTGAGAGGCTTGGGTTGCTCGTGATGAGCAAAATCTCTAAATATTGTGCTGACTGTGAACGTAGTAGTAGAGAAAGAAAGCGCTAGAATGCCAAAAGCGTGGAAGCTTTTGTAAGAGAAGGCTTTTTGTAGGCAAGTGAGAATATGTCTTGAAATGTGAACTCATTGTCTTTTATAGTCGTTGCGCTGAGCTGTCTTCCTTGTACTGAAGGGCTTAATACTCGCGCTTTGCTATGGCCGTTGCCTTTTCTGGCGTGCTGCTTTTATGGCTGTAACGGTCGTTAGATTGGTTGCTTTTCTTTTACATTCTGTAACCATTAGGGTTTTCAAAAGATGGGAAAATGATTTTGGCGCATTCCTGCAAGGATATACATTGATTCTGGGAGCAACCGTTATAATGGAGGTTGCATTCTGTGAAGAGCGCGAGTTTAAGGGAGAAGACCATTACTGCACGAGGACGGACATGTGGGCCAATCTACGCTTTGGCCGTGTGAGGCCTGGTCTTTAGCCGATTAATTGGTTATACTTCCGGTTAATGGAAGTATTGACCGTCTTACATACTTTCGGTCAACGAAAGCATTAACCATGTTAGGCCCAAGTAAGCCGTCCTACTATTGGACTTCAACTGGCTCATTAGCTTTTCATCCGGTCAACGGCTAGCGTTGACCGTCCAGGCGCAAATAAGCCGTTGTGGATTTGAGCTGTTCTTTTTTTTTGGGCCAATCCATTACTGACATACCCATCAATAGTAATTTAGATGGTTGAAATAATATCAATATACTGATATTTTTTTCAATTGAAGGATAAGAATAATCTTAAAAATAAATAACTTAAAAAGCTGCGCACATTTTTGAGACAAAATACACAAGGAAAAAGCTCCTTCATCCCAGGTTGCTATTTTTATTGTCTAATTAAAACTTATTTGGGACAACTTTAATATCATTTTATGTAATATCTCATTCATTAATTTATAATAATAGACTTATATATATATATATATATATATATATATATATTTATAAATATATATATATATGAAGGGTGGACCGATAACATAAATCTTGTGAAATTTATATCTCGTGACATTTGTTATTTCTTAAAACGTCTATGCTCTCATCCCACATTATCACATGACTACTTTATTTGTAATTTATAATTTTTATTTTTATTTATGTAAGATGGTAACATTAAAGATTCACTATATTTATCTATCATTCTATTTGATTTAGCATATTATATTCTTTGTCAAAAGTGATTTTTAGATCTTGTTAATGAGAATATTAAGTACTGGTTGCTACTTACCTAGGCTAAAAAACGAGGCTATGTATACAATATGACACTTTATTGGACATCCTTACATAATAGCTTGTTGATGGCACATTACATAGGACATTTGCGTGGAACATCTTTGAGCATCCTCATACTATGTGAAACACATTAGTAATGTGATTACACAAACCTATCTAAAAGGAGTGTACAATGAGCCATAACGGAAGAAATGGAGGCCAATGCCCTGTTAGATACCGTGGCCCATGGGCAAGCTAGCGACTTTCATCTCTTACACGTCGTACGGGCCATTTTGTTGGAGTATACTTGTAAGGTGTGAATTTCAATATTATAAATTTGATTATAATTAATTAAGTTAGAAAAAAAAGCACTTGCTATCCCTTTTGGATATTACGAATGAAACGTAATACCATTTGGTTTAAAAAATGCTCAATCTGAATTTTAAAATATCATGAACCAAATATTTAATCTGTATACTCACTTTATTATAGTCTATATCGATAATGTTTTGGTATTTTCAAATACAATAGACTAACATTTCAAATATTTATAATAATTTTTAAATATTATAAAAAATAATGGGTTAGTTGTCTCTTCCACTAAAATCAAGTTATTTTAGACAAAAATTAGATTTCTAGGATTTAACATTTATCAGCATACTATAACTATTATTCAAAGGTTAATTGAATTTGCTAATGAATTTCCTAATGAAATAAAAGATAAAACTCAATTATAGGGATTTTTAGGATGCTTAAATTATATTGCTGATTTTGTCCAAAAAGTTAGACAAATTTGTAGATCTTTATATTAATGACTTCAAAAGAACCCTCCAACATGAACAAATGAACACACCAATATTGTTAAAAGTCTTAAACAACGAGTCTAATATTTACCCTGTCTAGGAATACCTTATCCGCATGAATCATTCATCGTAGAAATAGATGCGTCTGACATGGGATATAACGGTATCCTTAGACAAAAATTAGAGTCAAATTCACATACACAAATCATTTGATTTCATTCTGTCCTAGGACCACAAAAAAATTATTCAACAATCAAAAAAGAAATTTTATTCATTATTTTATACATATCCAAGTTTCAAGATGATTTATATAATAAACAGTTTCTTTTAAGAATTGACTGTAAAGCTGCCAATGATATTTTACAAAAAGAAATTAAAAATTAATTCTCTAAACAAATTTTTGCACTATAGCAAACTATTTTATCTGTTTTTGATTTTGACACTAAATTTATTAAAGAATCTTTAAATTCTATACTAGATTTCTTAATAAGAGAGTTTCTATTGGGACACCATGCCACGAAAAATCAAAAAACCTAAACCTTTTGCAACCGCTTTCACATATGACCAACTTCATGAGCTATTTTTATGACTCCACGTCAAACCTCTCCTTAGATTTTCCTCTATTTCAACATCTTGCCTACACCTTCTTTTAGAGACAAGCTTTTTCAAGATTCACTCCTACCATGCTTTGGCCAAAGAAAACGAATGGTACCTTCTGCAATCAAAATACAGTGGCAATTGGCAATTCATCCCTACAGGAGCTAATATATTACCAATCAACTCTATCAAGTCTATTTACGATCAATGTTTTCGGGTTCTCTCCTACAGTAACGGATTATTGTTATGTGCCCCCACAGTTACAGCCAATCCTGAACTCTTATATATTATCAATCCAGCACTCAACACCTAGCTTACGACCCCTATTCAAGAAGATTTCCAGTACATGTTTGAGTATGATTCCTACTCAGACTATGGACACGGACTCATATTTGAATACGGAATTGATATCAACCAATTTCTAAATGATGGGCTTTTACTTTCTGTTAACACAATTGGGATATTGGGCTTTTCAGATGTGGCCCAAACATGGCTCGAGTATTATCAATTTCAACAAGATATTACAGCTGGGACTTGGTTTTCTCGTCAAGATACTTATGTCTTTATTTCACCTCAAGGATTATATTTACTCTATGATCATTACCAAACCAAGCCACATATCAGAGTTATTCATATTATCAACGGCACGACTATACTAATTCAACTTCCTCAACATGCATGAGTCCCCACAGATCTTTGCCGTTGGGATTTACGTATTTTCAAATGGCAAACTCATCCGTATCATACACCTACTATTGCTCTTGTCAAAATTGATCAGCGGCAGTAATTTACTATATGGATATTCAAATCTTCCATGGAATCAAATCTTTAACGCCTTTGTCAAAACTTTGGTTTCTCAAAAAAGTAACCCTGTTATCACTAGATTCACACTCAATAATGGTCATTGGCTTGTCTTCATCACTGCCCATCATCTCTATGATACAACCTCTCGATCCACTCTACTGTCCAGTGTCTTGGCCTACATCATATTTTTGGCCATTTTGATTTTTCTCTTTTTTGTACCAATAGTGTAGATATTTTTTCTTTTACTAATACATTTTGCTATTAAAAAAAAAAAACCCTTCACATCACTTTTTCATTAAAGATGCTCTCTGTATAGTTAGACCAGTAGAAAACCAGCAGAAACAAAATCTTCACGCCAACCAAGTCCACCAAAGCACGTAAAAACACTATTGCTACAATAAAACTGACAAATTACAGTACACGGTACTATTCATGCTTTGACGGTTATACAAGAAAATAAATACTTGTAATGATAAAGGATGACGTGACTTAAAATAGAAAAGATTCTCCCCAATTATCAAGACTTGTGATGACTACAAATGATGTGATGTAAAACAGAAAAGATGCTACTTAATTATGAAGATAATCAACGGTGTAAATTCATCCAGACTTTCTATTTAATGATGATTCAACTTCAGTCTAAGGCAGGAGTTTGAAAGGAGTTCCTCAAGAGTTTTCAGAAGCTTAGTCTTCAGTTAAAATATTTTCGATCTCTGTAATTTTTCTTTCTTTATACCCAAATTTTCCACATTTGTATCCAAAGTCCCTACGCTTGTAAGAAATTGTACTTCTACAATTATTAATCAAAGTCCAGCATTATATTCAAAGCTCTCTATCTGGTATAATTTTCTACTCTCTAGTTTAAGTTTTTATATTATGATTTTGCATGCATGATCCTGTAATATAGTTTTGGTATCATAATTTACACTGTTGATTATCTGTGTGATGGAGATTATTAAAGGAAATTCTGTCAAATTTTCTGTAGAATTTAATATTTTAAAATTTTGGGTATTAGTTTTGTTTATTTATTGACAGAGATTATTAGAGAAAAATAACGCATTCCATCACATCAATAGTGTCTAGATTGAGTTCTGATGTTTGGTTTACAGTTTGGACAGTTTTAAACATTTTTGGCATAGAGGTGGAGGAGGACGGTAAATCATTTATTTTGGTTGTTAATTTTTCTAGAAGAATTTCTATTCGTGTTAGAGGTATAACCAACTTGCCTATCGTTGGTAAAAGTCAGCTTTGTAAGGGTACTATGCTATATAAAAATTGAAACGTAGGACTAATTTTATTGTGAATTATATGTTCAATGCAATCAACTTGTTTAGCAACTGTGTGTAATAGTTAAAATTGGTAATTATTTTGTTCATATATCTTTTTAATATCACCTAGGCGTGCATCACTATCTTCATCTCTTTCAGCACCTCTTTTAAAAGGAGCTGCCAGAATAGTGACATTATATTTGATTAATTTTAAACATGTAAGTGGAAGATGAACAAATGTAATCTGTTATTCAGTAATAGTTTTTCATGTGAAAGTAATTTGTTCATTGACATTTAAAATCAAAAGTTTGTTCATGATCTTTAATTGCTAAAATAGTTTTAAAATTAAAAGTTCCTATTTGATATATTTTTTCTACGTGTTGATTAGGAATGGTCCAATTTTAATAATTATGATTACTGTTTAGTATAATAAATGATTCTCTAGTGTTTACATTTGTATTATGATTTGAATTACTATCCCTTGATATTCATCTTAACCTAGAAGCCACTTTCTTAATTTCTACACAAATTATGTATAACAACGTTTACAAATAACTTAATAAAATTGAAACACCCCCGGGACCACCCTAATTTCACTTCTTAAACACGGGCTAACCAATGGTTTTTAGGCTTACCAACGCTTCCAAAATTTATGCAAATGTTGTATGCTCTATGTATGTAGAAATTAATACAGATGGCTCTGATACGAAAACTATATTGGGTATCATTTGAGGCAGTTTGAGTTGAGGAAGAGAGTGGAGTAACAGTTTCTTTAAAGGTTAATGGTGGAAATTCAGTTAGGGTTATATATTTATTGGATGTTGGTATAATCTATGGTTTAGGCATTTTATAGTCCTTGGCATATTGTTTTGTTGGTGTTGAAGGGGGTTAAATAACCTTCTCTTTTGCTTTAGATGACATGATTTCTTGTAAAAATTCTTTTATTAAAATATCTAGAATAAATGTTTCAATAAATTTTTCAATATCAAAACAAATTTGCCATCGCGTAAAAATAAGATTTTTTATATCTCTATGTAAAATATCAGTAATAGTTTGGTAAACAATATGGAGGAAGAAATTATGTTGAACCTTGGATATGTATAAAATTTCTTTTTTAATGATTGGAAAATATTTTTGTGAATGTGGTTGTGACTCTAAATTTGACTCTAACCTTGTTATGTGTATGTGTGGCCAAATTACTTGTGTGTGTGGTTCTGATTCTAATTTTTTTCCCAAGGATGTCGTCGTGTCCTTTATCAGATGCATTAGTGTCTACTGTGAGGGATGCTCGTGGATTATATATGTCTAAGTAGGGTAAATATTGAACTTGTTATTTAAGATATTTAATAATATTAGTGTGTTCATCCTTCCATGTTGGAGGATTTTTTTAAACTCTTTGATATAAATATTCACATGGTTGTCTAAATTTGGAGACAAAATTAGCAGTGTAATTTAAATATTCTAAAAATCTCTATAATTGGGTTTTATCTTTTATTTTATTAGAAAATTTATTAATGAATTCAATTAACCTATGAATAGGAGTTATAGTATGTTGATAAATGTTACATCCTAGAAATCTAATTTTTGTCTGGAATAATTTGATTTTAGTGAAAGAGACAACTAATCTATTATTTTTAATAATATCTAGAAATTGATGATTAAGTCTTGGGATACAAAATCATTTTCTGTACATTATCAACCAAAGGAATATAATTATCAAGAATACAAAGTTGTATGGTTTAATACTTTATATATTCGATTATTTACCCACTCATAGTTTATTCGTTTTGACAAATCATGTCCCAAACAAATGCCAATGTAGTTCATTGAATGGTGGATTTACTTCAAGCCATTACTAGTCCTCTATCCAAACATTGTCAACAATGCTCGTATCCATTATGAATAATTATATAAAAATATATTTCCACCTCATCGGACCATTGCCTTTCACATTGATTATGAAGTCCCGTGGATAATGTCATGGCATTTTACGTGTTATCAATATTATGAAGATATGCCATTAGTAATTCAAGATATCCCATTATCAATTGTCTGAGAATTCAGAGTAAAATAGTGGGATAAGATTGATTATGTTATGACTGATTAATTGATACTGATTATAAAAGGAATTAAGCCTTGGCCGATACTATCAAGCTTGCATCTAAAATTTTTCCAACCACGCATACTATTCATACTCTAGTAACCCCACCTGTAACTATACCTTTAGCTTCTCCCAAGCCTAAGCCAAGAAGTCCTCAAGCTATTGGATCACCAACACCTTCTGTTTTCTCACGAAGGTCTACCAGGATTACTAAGCAATTGGAAGCCCAAATGGCCCAACTAGACACTATGATAATTCAGATGGCTCAAATGCAGCAAACACTCTCTAAGCAAGTACATGACTTCAACGTATAGTGGGCTGATTTTTCTATTGATGATCAGGCCTCCGATTCTTCTACACAACCACCTTCACGTACGGATAATCCCCCTTCAGATTT
The DNA here is from genome assembly GCA_033239525.1 of Nepenthes gracilis. Taxonomy (NCBI): domain Eukaryota; kingdom Viridiplantae; phylum Streptophyta; class Magnoliopsida; order Caryophyllales; family Nepenthaceae; genus Nepenthes; species Nepenthes gracilis. Next base: position 22,459,421 of record BSYO01000001.1, read on the forward strand.
GGCTGGCTATGCTGAAAATTCATCAGTTTTTAAATGACCTTGCAAAATGAATTAATATTGAAATAAATTATTAGATAATGTCTTCTTTATTTACATGTAAATACAAAATTATGTACCATTTAATAAAAAATTTCTAAAATAGTACAGGCTTTCTTTCTATTATTGGCTCTGGATTAGAGGGATTAGATAAAGTGTAAATCTGACAACCTAAAAGAATTAAGGAGACCTATTCAACAACAAGAAAATAATATTGTGATTTGGATTGGATCTCGATGAAACAATACATCAATAAAAAGTTAGTTTGATAAATTTAGTGAAGACTTTTTGATTTATTCTATTTTGTATTATTTTCTTATGCCCCCCAACTAAGGGGGCTGTCATGATTCTCGTATAAACGGAGGTTCCTTGACATTCTAATGATCAAAGTTGAGGAAAAAATAGAAGGTGGAGATTTCCTTTGTTAAATACTCTTCATTAATTACTAGAAATTTCAGAATCTGACTATATAAATTGGAGGCCGAGAGTGCATGGGTATTTTTATGCTGTCGGCTCTGATACGGGTTAAGTACATACACCCTCCTCAAACCTTGCTGTGTGAAACCCCATACATTATTAAGTCATTCTCGAAAATATTTTTTTCCCGTTATTATTTAAATTATGGGTCCATAAGTTCATTTTTGTTAATTTTTTTAAACTTTTTTCGAATAGTGTAAGATCTTACAAGTTGAGTCTTTGTTACAAATCTCACGTCGGAGAGTTTAAGGTAGAACATTCAGCTTATAAGTTGGGGCGCTCTCCTCTCCGTAGGGCGTTCTTTTGGGGTGGGCTCTCCCCCCTTGTGTTAATATCAATAGTGCTCTCATTGAAAGTGGCATTCGCTCTCGAAAATGGCTATCTATGGAGGGGCTGACCTGCTGTCAGTGTGTTGAGACGAAGTGAAGCATCCCAAAGTGAAAGCCGTCGAAGTTAGCGGCCCTTGAAGGAAAAAGGAACGTTGTGGGTTCTACATTGAGGAGTTTGAGGCAAAATCTCCAGGTTATAAGTTGGGGGGTTCTCCCCTCTAAAGGGCGTCTTTTTGGGATATGTTCTCCCCTCCGACTTATACTCGCATCAATCTTCCATAGAAAAATATCAATAAAGTTTGAGGTAAAATCTCTAACTTATAAGTTGGGGAGCTCTCTCCTCCATAGAGTGTCCTTTTGAGATGGGCTCTTCCTGACTTGTGTTCGGATCAGTCCTCCATAGAAAAACATTAATAAAGCTGGAATTTTCCTTTAGTTAAGTAAGATTTCTTGGAATGCAATGAGTTTTATATTTGTCACATTTCTACAGTACCTAAACATTTCCCTTGGTGCCCCACAATTCCTTATGGTGCAAGGACCTAGACTAAATTATTTATTTATTTATTTGATAGAATTCTTCAAAATAGGTGGTCAATAGAACTTTAAGCAAGGGCTTCTCGATAGAGTAAGAGCAGTCATTTATAAATCTGTGTTTCACATACCAGGAAAAATTGGTGATATTTGTTTATTAAACAACTTAAAAGACTTTGACAGATTAGAAGCAAAGGGATATAACTGTGCAATTTGGTTTACGTCTGTCTAGAGTTTTAATCTATACCCAAATCAAACATACAACTTGGATAAAAAAGAGCCGATTTCACGTATGCTAAACCATGATTTTTGAATTTGGGTATTGATTTAGATCGGATCGTTCATCCGGTTTTGAAAATTATTGCTCAAACTTTACTTTGGGATACCAACATGTCCACGGAGGAAGTAAACAAAAAATTCATTCATCATACAGAGGTGACGATGAGAAGCTTTAGTAGCACCAATTAAGCTACAATTTGTAGTTCTGAGTTCCCTAATTTAAAAACTTGCATTCTAGTATTCATTTGATGAATTCCTAATGAGTTTAAAGGCCATGAAAACAAATTAAAAAAAAAAAAAACTAACTAATTTTTAATAGAGACTATCCGATTGTTATGCAGTTGATGTTTGACAGCTATAAATCTATAACTAGTAAGTGCTTTGAGTCTTGCCCCTTCTTCTTTAATGGTTACTAAACAGGATATTTGACCACTTGTTTATGATAATATTATCTAGAAACAAACTCGAAATAAATATTATGTTATTTTCTGAGTAAAATTTTCATATTATATCTTTTAATTTCACATAGGTCAGGTGATAGTTCACAAAGGCCGAATAGGACAAAATTTTTTGATTATTTAATAATTGGTTAGATGAAAAAAATTATATTAAAATTTAAATAATTTTAAATAAAAGTGAAAAAGATGACTCCATAAATTGCAGTGGCGGTAGCCATGCAAGCAGGAGTGCAAATAAAATTTAAAAAATCAGGCCTTAGTTGTATTTTTCAACTTTTGTAAATTTTATCATTGAATATTTAACAAATAAAATAAAATAAGATGTATTTATTATAATATTTTATCTATTTTTTTTATCTTTTTACTCCCACTCTCTCAGTTGATCTTCAAGGGAAGGATTCGGCACGGCCCAGCATAAGTGGGCCATGTGCCGTGCTACGCCGACAGTTTATATCCACTTAGCTTCACTAGCTGTTGCCAGCGAGGTTGGTTGCCAGGCACCAATGCAATAGTTGGTCCGGTGGGGATGGGTGATGAACTAGCTGGGATGTGTGACAGATCGGGTGGGTGGGTTGTATGCCGAAATGGGGTTACCAAACCAGCAGGATAGGTGCTTGTGTTCAGAGAGGATTTACACAAGTTGGCTGCCCAATGATGAAGGGTGGTTGTTGGTTTCGGCGGGATGGGTCACCGGGCTAGTAGTCTATGGTGGCTGACTGGCTCATTTTGATACTATAAAGTTTTAAATAATAAAAATTTATTTATAATAATATGTATATCTCGAATTTAAATAATAATTTAAATCAAGTCAAGATTATCAATCTAAGTCTTCTTGTCCAGATCCTACGGACCATTGTCTGCCTCATGTCCCTCTCAGCAAAACGGGCAAGCAGGGGATACTTAGAAAAAGTTTCGACTGCCATGGGCTTGGTTGGAATCATCTTCACCAACCCAGGATCACCGCTCTTCAGAATTCTGGTTCTTTATCCAGCTCTCTGCCAGACTGCCTGTCGGTCTTGGTGACAAGCTCGGCAAACTTGAAAACAATGTGCGAGGTGGAGGGCAGGGTTTCGACTTTGCAAAACTGAAACTTTGCCCCATTTTTAGGTTTTTTTTAATACAAATTTTATTAAAAAAAAAACTAAAAATAGGACAAAGTTCCTACTCGACAAAGCAAGATTCCCCATTCTGTGAGAGGTGTGGCAGTCATGAACTGGGTACATGATGATCACCTGAGATAGTTCATGAACTGGGCGTAGTCGTTTCTGATCTGACCCTGATGGTTCATGATGATCACCTGAGATGTGAAATTGGCTGCCTCCTTTGCCGGATCATCCTGGGAATTTGAGGCCACGAATCTAAGCTTAAGATCCTTGACTGCAACAATCTTGACGTTGAAGCCGACATTGTCACTGGGTAGGGCTTCCTGAAGAGCCTCATGGTGCATCTCGACAGACTTATCTTCAGTGGTCAGACCAGTGGGGCCGAACATCACCACCATACCGGGCTTTAGGACACCAGTCTCAACACAGCCGACTGGGACGGTTCCAATACCTCCGATCTTGTACACATCCTGATGTGGGAGATGGGGGGGCTTGTCCGAGGGTCTCTTGGCCCCTTGGATCATGTTGAGGGCCTCTAGAAGGGTTGGGCCCTTATTATTAGAAAATATGTAATTTTCCTACTTTGTAAACATTCTTTTTAGACAATTATATTTTAGGACACATATAATTTGTTTCTTCTTTTGTAATATTGTATAGTTATTTTAGGATATTAGAAGATTTATTCTTTTTTTGTTATTTTGATTTCTTTTCGTTCGTTTGTAATATAATGGGCGGCGTCCCAAAATCCCCGTATGAAAACTTCAGACGCAATAATGAAGCTGTAAGCCTTCGCGTATTCCCAACCTGCACGATTGCGTTTCTTCTTCCTTACCGTCTTCTTCCTCCTTTCCTCACATTTCGGTTTTGCTTCGTTTTCTTACATGGTATCAGAGAGAAATGGCGTCACACCACACCGAAAATACATCCAGCCATAACAGCCCAGATCTCGACTGCTCACAAACCCTACGATTTCAAAACCTTTCAGATCCGACCAACCCTTTTCGACTGGAAGCCGGCGATAGTCCGGCCGTCACTTTGGTCACCGATTTGTTTACAGTCGACAACTATTCTACTTGGTCGAGAACCATGCATCGAGCCTTGAGGGCTAAAAACAAACTCCAGTTTATTGAAGGTACTGTTCCTAAACCCGTCGATTCCACTGACCGCCTCTTTGAAGCTTGGGGACGATGCAATGACATGGTGGTTTCCTGGATTTAGAACTCCATCAGTCCATCCATTAAATCCAGTGTTGTTTTCGTTGATGATGCTTCCGAAATTTGGAAGGAATTACAAGACCGGTTCACCCAACAAAATGGATCACGTATTTTCCAACTCAAGAAATTCTTGGCGGCCCTCTTGCAAGAACAAGATCCGATAAGTGTATATTATGGTAAACTAAAAACGATCTGGGATGAACTCCTTATATACGACCCTCTCCCAGATTGCGATTACGGTAAAATCAAAGTGCTCATTGAGCACTATTAGAGGGATTGTGTCATACAGTTTTTAATGGGTCTCAATGACTCATATATTAATGTGCGAGATCAGATCATATTGATAGACCTTCTTCCGTCCGTCAACAAGGTCTTCTCTATCGTCCAACAGCAAGAACGACAATATCAAATGTTGTTCGTTGTGCATCCTTCAGAAACGTTGGCTCTAGCTGCGAAACGGACTATTAATAACCCTAAAAACACCGTGAGAAATAATCATATGCCCAAAAAGGATAGACCCTTTTGTGTTCATTGCCGTGTTCCAGGACACACGTTACAGCAATGTTTCAAAATTGAAAATGCTGAGATTCCCACATGTGCTCATTGTCATAAATTTGGACATGTTATTGATAAGTGTTATCAACTTCACGGTTTTCCTCCAACCACAAATTGTATGGTAAGTCTGGGACCACAACCCTTTTGGCTAATCACTCGAGTTATAGCACCATGTTTAACCAAGAATCTAATGAGGATGATAAAGTTGCATTGACAAAAGGGCAGTTCCAACAACTCATGAATTTGCTTCAATCTAAAGACCCTGCCGCAGTGCCTTCTCCTCAAACGGTTAAACAGAGTTCAACTCTTTTTGATCCGCTTCTAGTTCAATCCAAGGTGGCCAACATGAATAGTACTGATTTCTGCTCTGTCTCTTCCCCTTACAATAGAAAGAACATCTGAATCCTTGATACAGGGGCCACTGATCACATGATCTGCGACCCCTTTTTATACCTTCATAAGGAGATAACAATCTCCTACTCTGTCAAACTTCCTGACGGAAGTAAGGCCTTTGCTTCCCACATTGGCGCCGTTAAATTGACTGATAAAATAACGTTGCAAAATGTATTATGTGTCCCTTCATTTATTTTTAATCTGGTTTGTGTGAAGCAACTTGCTGATGTTCTCAACTGTAGTTTATTTTTCTTCTCTGACATTTGCCTAATTAAGAACCTTGCCTCCTGGACAACGATTGGGATGGGTGAAGAGAAAAATAATTTATATTATTTGATGAATAATGATGTCCATCCAAATACCTTAGTTGTTCTTCTCTCAAAATACTCAAGTCACGTTGAGAAGCCTTTTGCTAATTTTGTTAATTTTGTCTCATCGTCAGTAGACGTATAGCATTGTCGATTAAGATACATTTCATATTTTAGGCTCAAATTAATAAGCGATCCTCTTATAAAAGGAGCAATGCATTCTATTAATGATAATCCCTATTCTATTTGTTACATGGCTAAACAATGTCGCCTTTTCTTTTCTCCCAGAAGTCATAAGTCACACACTTTATTCGACGTGGTGCATTGTTACTTTTGGGAACCTTGCTCTGAAATTTCTTATGATGGATATAAATATTTCTTGACCATTGTTAATGATTTTTCAAGAAGTATCTGGATTTATCTTCTGAAATAAAAGTCAGATACAAAATTGTGCTGGGAAACCTTTTACAACCTGGTTGCCGCACAATTTAACGCAAAAATTAAATTCATTCGAAGTGACAATGGATCTGAATTTTTTCTAGGAGATTTCTATAGTAAAAAAGGTGTTATCCATCAACGAATTTGCGTGGAAACACCACAACAAAATGGTATTGTTAAACGCAAACACCAACATTTATTCAACGTCGTTAGGGCTATTAGATTTCAATCGGGACTTCCCTTAAAATTCTGGAATGATTGCATACTTACTACTGCCTATATTATAAACAGAATTCCCACTCCATTACTAGATAACAAGACTCCATATGAAATTTTATTTGAAGTCAAACCAAATTATGACAACCTTCGTGTATTCGGTTGTTCATGTTTTGCTTCCACCCTCTCCCATGGGTGAAAGAAATTTGACTCCAAAAGTAAGATATGTATCTTTTGGGATATCATTTTAAAATTAAAGGATACAAATTGTTTGATTTGTATAGTCATGTTACATTTTATTCCAAGGATATTATCTTTCATGAGAATATCTTTTCTACCAGAAAAACGATACCAAAATTACTCCTAATAATACGATGCCTCCCGTAGTGACCAATGCTGATCCTCCTCTTACTCAACACTCACCAACCATACATAACTTAGATTTACATCCGGTCACCGATCTTGTACTAGATAATGCTCCACCAACTGCCATCATTCATCACGATGAAGAGGACTCCAATTCACCCTTTGTTCATGAACAACTGACGAATAGTTAAGAACCTTTAAGTGATAATCTACAACCTAGTACTCCTCTTCCAAATATTCAATCCCCAGTAAGAGAAAATATCCCCGTTTGTAGAACCACCAGAGTTAGGAAAGCCTCTCAATATTTGAAAGACTTTCATTATCACCATGCATCACAAGCTACACCTACCCAACCAACAGCACACATTTCTCCAGGCAAACCTTATCCCCTTACAAATTACATATCATATCACAAATTATCTCATACTTATAGTTCCTTTGCATCTTCCCTCTCATCTCAAGCTGAACCACAAACTTACGCACAAGCTGTTGGTGATCCCAATTGGCAAACAGCCATCAACGATGAACTACAAACTTTAGAATCCAATAAAACATGGATTATCACTGACTTACCTCCAGGGAAGAAAGCTATCGACTGTCGATACGTATTCAAATTAAAATTGAATAGTGATTGGAGCGTTGAACGATACAAATGCTGATTAATGGCTAAAGGATACACCCAAGAGGCAGGGGTGGATTACCATGAAACATTTTCTCATGTTGTTAAACTCACCACAGTTCGATGTCTCTTGGCTATCGCTGTCATACACGGATGTCATTTATATCATTTCGGTGTAAATAACGCATATCTAAATGGAGCCTTAGATGAAGAAATCTATATGCAACAACCTCCCGGTTACACCAAAGGAAAACCCCACCAGGTATGCAGGTTGCTAAAAAGCATATATGGTCTTAAACATGCCTCTAGACAATGGTATACCAAACTTTCTACTTCTCTTATCACGTATGGCTTTATTCAATCCAAGGGCGATTACAGTTTGTTGACCAAACAAGATGACAAATCATTCACAGTTCTTCTAGTCTATGTTGATGGCATAATCATCGCAAGTAATTGTTTGGATGCCATTGCATCTATCAAATCCTTCCTTAACCAAACTTTCAAGATTAAAGACCTTGGGATACTGCGATACTTCCTTGGCATAGAAGTCCACGATCGGCAAAAGGTATACACATTTGTCAATAAAAATGCACTCTTGATATTTTAGCCGATTCTGTCTCCATGGTGCCAAACCTCTCAAATTACCATTTGACCAAAACTTGAAATTGAATAAGCAAACTGGGGTAGCCTTGCAGAATCTGAGTGTACATAGAAGGCTTATTGGCCGCCTTCTTTATCTTACCGTCACAAGACCAGACATAGCCTATATAGTACACATCTTAAGTCAATTCATGGATCAGTCCACTTCAAGTCATATGAATGCTGCATATCAAGTTTTGCGATATTTAAAATTAAATCCAGGAAAATGCATATTGTTTTCTTCCACCTCTAACATTCAACTAAGAGCTTTTTGTGATACAGATTGGATTTCGTGTCCAGACACACGAAGATCTATTACCACTTATTGTGTTTTTATTGAAAATTCTCTCATTTCATGGAAATGTAAGAAACGGTCATTGGTCTCTTGATCTTCCGCAGATGCCAAATATAGATCTATGGCCACAACTTATTGTGAATTGTCTTGGCTACGTTATATTTTGCGTGACTTGCAGGTTTCACATCCATACGCAGCATACCTATATTGTGATAATCAAGCGGTACTTCACATTGCGGCCAACCCCGTTTTTCATGAACGCACTAAACATATCGAGTTGGATTGTTATCTCATCCGAGACAAGATTCAAGAAGGGAGCATTCGTACACACCATGTTACCACACATAATTAACTGGCAGATGTATTCACCAAAATTTTACCATCACACCGGCTCAATTCACATCTATCCAAGATGAGCATTATCAATATATATGCTCCATCTTGCGGTGGCGTATTAGAAAATATGTAATCTTAATACTTTGTAAACATTCTTTTTAGACAATTGTATTTTAGGACACATATAATTTGTTTCTTCTTTTGTAATACTATATAGTTATTTTAGGATATTAGGAGATTTATTCTTTTTTTGTTATTTTGATTTCTTTTCGTTCGTTTGTAATATAATGGGCGGCGTCCCAAAATCCATGTACGAAAATTTCAGACGCAATAATGAAGCTGTAAGCCTTTGCGTATTCCCAACCTACACGACTGCGTTTCTTCTTCCTCACCGTCTTCTTCCTCCTTTCCTCACCTTTCGGTTCTGCTTCGATTTCTTACACTTGTAACAGTCGAGGTTGGTAAGCCTCTCAATCATGTTATCACCTTCAAACCCATAAATCAGCACAAATGGAAAGTTATCAGTTATGCCCCACCTTTTCCAAGTATGAAGAAACTTCCTTCACAGTCTCATCATATCTAGCCTTTGAGTGCTTTGATTTTGTAGAATCCATCTGATCACGAAACTATATCACAAAATTAGAACCAGATCAACGGCTCCAAAAATATAGGAGTGGAATTTTCTTATTGAAAACAAACATTACCTTGCTGCAGCTGTAAATCATTTGCTTCACATTGAGGGTGAACGCAAGAAAAGCATGCTCACAGGTCTGGCCATCTTTGGAGATACCAACTTCAAAACCACCGGTGGTAGAGTCGATGATAAGGACTGCACAATCTGCTTAGGTCACTCCTTTGAAACGGACGAATATTCAAGGAGGACACAGAATGTTCACATATAAAATGCTCAAGTGAAAAGTCAAGCAATACTTGTGTGAGGGTTGGTCGAGAGTTGGTCAAAAGATAGTAGAGTGGCATATGATAGATGTTTGAAGAATGCACACGCTATTTGTCCAAAGGAGTGGTGCAGGATGGCACCTGAGAAGCATATGTGCATGATTTGTCCAAAAAAGTCATGTTTGAAGGGTACTCATGTGTCCTTTATTTAATATAAAATTACATCTAACATGATTTTAAGGTATTTAAAATCACTTTTTCACATAAGGAACGTTACATAAAAAGAGAAAGAGAAAGAAGAGAAAAAAAGAAAATAAAAAAAAGTTTGATGTTTGATCGAGGTTTGATTTGAGTTTCATTTTTCTTAAAGGTCGAGTACATTATTTTGGTGTTGTTTTCTTAAATATATTACAATTTGGTTGCTTTTACTTTTCAATACATTTTCTCGTGGTTACAAGATATACTAAAGGAATTGATATTCAACCATTCTTCATTTGAGTTATAAAAAATTGATTTTTAAGATCGTTATTCTTGTAATCAGTACCATTTTATAATAAATTTATTTAAAATTGTCTCATAAATTTTTTCTTGATTGAAATGTATTTTTCACATTAAAAATTATTATAAATTGTTATATTTCTTGCGCCCATGAATTCAGTAGTTGATGTTTAACAGAAAGCTTGGGTTTATTCCATTGCACTAAGTATGCATGTTTTAACTGAATCTCAACAAATAATAACAAAACGTAGGTTTTTTGAGAGTACAAAAATTATAATTTCATGGCGTTAACGTTAATAAGCTTGTCATTCCACTATGAGCATATTAATGGCAAAATAGTTTCATTCTTTAGAAAAAAAAGAGTGACAAGTATTTTGATCTAGGAATAAATGGTAAAGACACTTTGAAATAAGGAGGACAATCCAAAGAAAATAAATGATGATGAATAGTAAGGTATAAGAGATCTTACTAATTACATGATCAAGTTACATCCCATGTACAATACTCTTCAAGAAATTATTGGTTTGTCAGATTGAGTGAATGTCACGATGAAATTTAAGGGTCAGTGCGAATCCCAAGTCCTTAATAATAAGGTTGCATGCGAAGAAGGGGTTTTATGGCCTGCAATTACCGAAAGAGGAAACTTCGAGAAGAATTTGGACAAGTTCAATTGGATTTTGACATAAGTGTTGGCACTTGATGAGAAGATCAATGAGAAAAATAGGGCATTTGTATTGCTAGCTTCTTTGTTAGTCTCATATGATTATATTGTCATGATACTACTGTTTAAGGACATGCTCAACTTTAATAAAGTTATTACTTCTCTATTAATGAATGAGCCTAGACGGAATAGAAATGATAAGGATTTTAGGAAGCTGAGTCTCATAATATCTACTAGCAATTGAGATAACAGAGATCAAGGGATCGAAGCGGCAAGTCAAAGAGGAGCAACAGTGTAGCGACTTAGACTTGAGTCTCCGAACCAGACTCAGACCGACCATGTGACAAATTTTACATTATTAAAATCATCAATTATCTATCATGAATTCCAACATTCATTAATATAAATGAACACCAAATTTAAAATTTTAATAAATATCAATTCTCTAAAAAATATAGGACGATAAAATAGCTGAAATATCCACTAAAATCAAGGGACATAGCTATCTAATCACTCTGTAAAAAATAAATAACAATAATAAAAGAAATATTTTTCATTCTCACTCATAAATTGCTAACTCTAAAATTGCATCTACCTGATATTCAATGATAGTCCCACAAATCCTAGCTAATACCTATAATATCTTTTCAATCTGAAGTAAAAAATATATAAAAATAAGTCAAATATTTAATAAATAAATATAATTAATAATAGGAAAATATAAATATGCATATCAGACCATAATATTAAATGCATAAAAATTAATATAAGCATGCAACATATTAATAGTTGTCCAAGACTTAAACATTTATCGTATCAATGATCTAAAAGTTATAATAATAACTGAATATTATGAATACAATAGAGATTCCACTAAATCTGATCAAATCAATATAAAATCATCATTGTATAAGACAATAATGATATCCACTATATAAAATAATAATATCTATGGATCTTATTCTGTTGTTGTAAAACCTCGATATTTCAAGTTGTACATTTTAGGGTAAGATTAGTGAAAATTATTGATTATGGACATATTAAAATAAATTCTTTTTAAAGTTGATGTTACAAAATCGAATCAAATTGACTTTGAGAAAAATTTAGACATATCCCTAAAGTAAAATCATTTTTGTGCAAATTAGTAAATTTGATTTCAATCAAATATTTCAATATTAGATATAATATTGTATTCTAACATATTATTTAAATTAAATAACACCATCATATTAGTAATAATAATATAATAATAAGAAAATAATAATAATATAATATAATAATAATTATTATAGGGACAAATAATCATAAATAAATAAATACAATAAGTAAATGAATATCACCCCTTCTCCATTATTTTTTACCATGTTGAGGACCCTGCAAACGCCGTACGGATGTCATACCACCTACGGGGTGTTACGGCGCCGTTAGATTTCAAATCCAATGATCCCTCGTTTTTCCTATAATAAAAAAATAAAAATAAAAAAATAAATATTTTTTTTGTTTTTTTAATAACAAAAAGCGCGGGGCTTTGGATTTGAAATCCAATGCTATCGCAAATGCTACAATGTATGTTCAGCGTTGTGGCGCCCCCGTTCTCATTTTTCACATTCCCAACAAACACTTCATCCCTTTTCTATCTCCTACCCTTTTTGTTTTCTTTCAAATCTTCTAGCTCCTCATGGTCTCAACTAACGCTTCTCATTCTCAATCCTTCCCTTCTCTAGCAACTCCTCTCTATCTCCTCTTCGACAAACTAATTTTCTCTCCAATACTCTAACCACTCGAGTGTCGTTTCCTCACCATGACCGACCAATAAACTTGCCTTACCGGCCAAATTATTCGGCCATAACAACCTAATATCCGTATCTTCACTCGAAAATTTTTATATATACTACCCTTTTTTCCTTTGATAACACGAAATCGACAGACATTGGAGAGAGATGAAGCTTTCTCAACCAATATTGGTCTCAGGAGAGCAGAGGGAGAGACTGTAGAGAAATAATAGAAGGGGAGACAAAGCACAACACTATATTTCTTTCACCACTAGTGCTTATTGCTGCTCGGTCACGACTGTCAAGGGAGATGTTACGGCTACCATTGAAGTTGTTGTCAGACGTGCTAAGAATAGACGATTTATTGTTTCTGTCTTTCATTGATGTTACAATGTTGCTCTATTTTAGTCTACCTCTCAATTAGGCAAGTTCCCCTTATTGTCACTATCTTCCCTAATTGCAAGTAAATTCCTCTCATATGAAAATAATCCTCATTTATTATGATACAAATCTGTTCCTCCTCTCTCAAATTTTATTGATACTGTCAAATCTATGATATAAGTATAGAGAAATTAGAAGTGAAGCTCTACTACCAGAAGCTTCTGGGTTGTCGTTAATACCGCTGTCAAAGATTTGGTGAGCTAGTGTGTTGTGTTTCTCACAACTCTATTTTGTACCAAGGCTTCCAAGAGAAAAGTGACTTGTTGGGTTATGGATCACTTCTGTGTGGACCCATACTCATTTGTCGTGGTGGATGGAGCCAAATATTCTCACTGCATAATGAAGGCTTGAGTTGTGCCTATTGGGCACTCGAGGCACACTTTCCAGAAGTATCGCGCCCGATCTCGTTTGAATTGCATTCGAGCTCAAATTCTAGAACCGGGTGCTCGATCTGTGCCCGAATGTCGCTCGAGCACGACCTATGCCCGGTTCGCTCTCAAGCTGCGCTCAAGCTCGCGCTGGTTTTATAAAATGCACACCTTGGTTTTAGGGTTCAGTGGAGCAGTTTTGAGCGTTGTTTCTGAGAAAGAAAAGAAGGTAAAGAGAGAGAAGAAGGAGAAAATCAAGATTTGAGCCTCCGGTTGGGTTTTGAATCAAGTTTCTGTCTTCGCCAATCACACGTACTAAGTTCTTGCTATTGAGAAGAACATCTCTTGGGTTTTATCTACACACTTTCACTTTATATTTCTTGTATGGGTTGTTTGAAACAAGGGGTTGTCACCCTTATAATTTGTGATTTGTGTAACCCATAAACTGTTGTTAGTGAAAAAGTTTGGTATTCCATAATTTTTCTCCCTCGTTTAATAGAGAGTTTTTCACGTAAAAAATCGTTCCTTTATTACTTGTGATTGATTGTTGTATCCTTGGCATTGTTTATTTCGTATTTTCTTGTGGTTCAAATACGTAATCAATTCTCAACAAGTGGTATCAGAGAGTTGTGTCGGGTGTTGTGACTTGTTTCAATCGATAGAGGTCAAAAACAAGATGATTTGTTTGAATGGCACAAATTATGATATTTGGCACAACAAGATGAAGGACTAGTTGTTTGTGAAATCGTTGCATCATCTAATATTTGCTACAAAAAAATCGGAATCGAAGTCCATGGAGGAATGGGCATTTGAGCATGAACAAGTCTGTGTTATATTAGGCAATTTGTGGATGACAATGTATATAACCACATTCGAAAACTTTATGCCTCGAAAATCGGTAATAATAAATTATTTTATTTGATGAAGCTAATGCAAGTGAGGTATAAGAAGGGCTCATCTGTCGCCGATCACTAAATGAGTTTCAAGGATGTGTTGATCAATTGAATGGTATGGGCATAAAATTTGATGATGAACTACTGGCTTTATGGGTTCTGATTACCTTACCAGACTCCTAGGAGGTGATAAGGATTACTATCGCCAATACAACTCTAAATGGTGTGGTGACCCTTAAGATAGTAAAGGGGACGGTGTTGAATGAAGAGATGAGATGTCGATCACAAGGGTCTTCTTCTTCTATGCACTTCAAAGTGCTAGTTTCCGAGTCACGGGGAAGAAGTAAAGGGCAAGGCTCTAAACCTGCAGATAAGGGTTGAAGCAAATTTAGATCAGGTATCAGAACCTCAAGTGCCATCACTGTGGAAAGAATGGACACATCAAGAAGTATTACTACAAGTGAAAGCGAGAAAATACAGAGAGTAATGAAAAAAGGCAGATAAGACTCGAGATGAAGAAAGAGCTACTATTGTTACCGAGAGTGATCTTTGGCTGGTGTGTCAGGAGGATGACGTGATCAATCTGGATGATTTTGAGACAAAATGGGTGGTGGATAGTGGTGCTTCACTTCACGTCACATCACGGAGGGAGTTCTTCACATCATACACTCCCAGCGACTTTAGAATGTTAAAAATGGGCAATGAAGGTACACCCCAAATCGCTGGCTGTGGTGATATGTGCCTTATCACGAATAATGGAACCAAGTTATTGTTGAGGGATGTTAGACATGTCCCGGATATTCGGCTAAATCTTATCTCGGGGCAACCTTGATGATGAGGGTTTTTGTAGCATATTTTGCGAAGGAGTATGGAAGTTGACTAGAAGGTATCTAGTTGTAGCTAGGAGCAGGAAAGTTTCCAACTTGTATGTGTTGCAAGCCTCGAATGCAGTGAGAGTTATACATGTTGCTAGAGATGAAGGGTATTCAGATTTGTGGGACCGATGGTTGAGTCACATGGGTGAGAAGAGCTTGAACTGTTTAGCCAGGAAGAATTATCTTCATGGTGTAAAAGTAGCTCAGTTAAAGATTTGTTCTCATTGCATGATAGGAAAATAATGGCGAGTTTCATTCAATGGTAATTCATCCACAAGAAAGACTGATCTCCCCGAATTAGTCCATATCGACATGTGTGGCCCTTTCAAGTTGAAGATTCTTGGAGGAGCTCTTTACTTTATCACGTTCATTAATAACTGTTCTCAAAAACTATGGGTGTATCCGCTGAAATCGAAGGATCAAACTCTTACATTCTTCAAACATTTTCATGCCTTAGTTGAGAGGTAAACGGGGAAGAAATTAAAATGCATTTGAAGTGATAATAGTGAGGAGTACATCGGAGCATTTGATGAGTATTATCGATCTCATGAAATTCGCCATTAGAAAACTCCACCGAAGACACCGTAACTAAATGCGGTGGCCGAACGGATGAATGGGATTTTGATGGAGAGGGTTTGATGTGTGCTTTCAGAGGCGAAACTCCCCGGTTCATTTTGGGGGGAAGCCTTGAGAGTCGTGGGTCATGTCGTCAATTTGTCACTACATGGTACCTTGAAAGGAGAAGTGCCTGAAAGATATGGATCCGGAAAAGAAGTATCCCACGATCACTTGCGGGTGTTTGGATGCAAGGTCTCTGTTTACGTTCCCAAAGATGAAAGGACCAAGCTGAAGTCAAAGACCAGACAATGTATTTTTCTCGGTTATGAGAAAGATAAGTTTGGATATCGACTGTATGATCTGATTGAGAAGAAGCTGGTTCGATCTAAGGATGTCGTGTTTGTTGAGAATGAAACTATATAGGATATTGGCAAAGATGCAAAGACTGTCTCCAACAATGATGACAATCGGGCATGTGATTCAAATCTTATACCGGCACCTGTCCGTCATCAGAGTAAATATCAAGGTAATGCCGAAGAGGAAGAAGTTCATGAGACTCCAATGTCCGATAGAGATGAGGATGAGGATGTTACTCATGATACTGCTGAGCCTATCGAATACATTCCACTCCGACGATCCACGACAGATCGAAGACCCTCTATTTGTCTGTTGGTCGAGGAGTATGTGTTACTTACCGACGAAGGGGAGCCCGAATGTTCCGAGGAAGCAATGGAGGACAAACACATGGCGGAGTGGATGGAAGCTATTAGAGACGAGATGTCATCGTTACATAAAAATCACACGTTTAAGTTAACAAGGTTGCCAAAAGAAAGATGAGCATTGAAGAACAAGTGGGTCTTCATATTAAAAATAGATGAAAATAACTCACAACCGATGTACAAAGCGAGATTGGTTGTGAAGGGCTTCAATCAACTAAAGGGTATTGATTTTGACAAAATCTTTGCTCCAATTGTAAAGATGTCTTCTATTCGAGTGGTGCTCGGGTTGGCTGTTGTTCTTGATTTGGAAGTAGAACAAATAGATGTGCGGACCGCTTTTCTTCACGGTGATCTTGAGGAGGGATCAAAATGGAGTAGTCGGAAGGATTCCTGGTCAAAGGAAAGGAGCAATTAGTATGTCGTCTCAAGAAAAATCTATATGGGTTGAAATAAACACCAAGACAATGGTACAAGAAGTTCGAGTCTGTCATGGTAGGTCAAGGCTACCAAACAACGACCTCGGATCATTGTGTCTTTGTTTAGAGATTTTCTGAGGATGATTTTATTGTTCTCTTACTGTATGTAGATGATATGCTGATAGTTGGGTATAATTTCTCCCAGGTCACGAAGTTAAAACGACAGCTGGAGAAGTCCTTTGCTATGAAAGATTTGGGGCCAGCGAAGCAAATTCTGGGAATTAGAATTTTTTGCGATCGTAAAGCGAGGAAGCTATGGATGTTATAAGAGAGCTATGTGGAGAAAGTGGTTCAACGTTTCAATATGAAAAAGTCAAAATCGGTGAGCACCCTGTTGGTCAATCACTTTAAGTTGAGCAATCGACAATATCCTTCTACAGAAGATGAAAGAGCATACATGAAAGGCATTCCCTATTCTTCAACGGTGGGTAGCCTAATGTATGCTATGGTATGTACAATGCCAGATATAGCTTATGTTGTTGAAGCTGTTAGTCGATTCTTATCAAATCTCGGTAATGAGTATTGGTCCGCCGTGAAATTGATTCTAACGTATCTCTGAGGAACTTCTAAACTGTGTTTGTGTTTTGGAAGCAACATGCCACTGCTGGTTGGGTATACAGATGCAAATATAACGGGTAATGTTGACTCACGAAAGTCTACTTCAGGATATTTAGTTATGTTCGGAGGAGGAGCCATTTTCTGGTAATCGAAATTGCAGAGGTGTGTGGCTCTTTCCACTACTGAAGCGGAGTTCATTACTATAACAGAGGCAAGCAAGGAGTCGTTATGGATGAAAAAATTCATTATGGAACTTGGTCTCAAGCAGGAGCGATATGTGTTGCTTAATGATAATCAAAGTGCGATTCACCTTTGTAAGAACTTGTCATTTCATTTCAAATCAAAGCATATCGATGTGAGGTATCACTGGGTGCGAAATGTCATTGACACGGGGTTGTTGGTGCTGAAAAATGTCGAGACCGAGGAGAATGGAACGGATATAATGACCAAAACATTGCAAAAGGGGAAGCTTGAAACTTGCTGTTCTATTGCCGGAATGACGATGAGTGGCTCCATACGGTCGTGAGGGAAAGTTTGTTGGGTTATGGGTCACTTCTCTGTGAGCCCAACTCACTTGTCATGGCGGATGGAGACAAATATTCTCACCGCATGATGAAGGCTTGAGTTGCGCTTGTTGGACGCTCAAGGTGCACTTTTCAGAAGAATCGTGCTCGATCTCACCTGAATTGCGCTCGAGCTCAAATTTCAAAAGTGGACGCTCGAGCGCGTGCCGATTTTATAAAACACACACCTTGCATTTTAGGGTTCGGTGGAGCAGTTTTGTGCGCCATTTCGAGAAAGAAAAGAAGAGAAAGAGAGAGAAGAAGGAGAAGAGGAATATTTGAGCCTCGGTTGGGTTTTGAATCAAGTTCCAGTCTCCGCTAATCACACGTATGAAGTTCTTACTGAGAAGAATATCTGTCAAGTTTTATCTCTACACTTTCAAAATGGATCAAATCCTCGATCCTTAAGAGCTGATACATAGTCAATTTTCAAATAATCCAAATATAAATCCATCTATCGTAACTAGATAGCACTAAAGTACCCCACGCCAAGACACTTGGCCAAACAAAACCTTTTACAAATAGATTCTGTAATTGTTATTTCAATTTATTAAACTCAAATAGAACCACGCCATACGAAACCTTCGAAGTAGGCACAAATTGAAGCACAATATCAAAAATAAATTTGATCACCTGATCTGAGAACAATGCAGACCGAACATTTTAAAAAAAACATCTTCAAACTCGCAATTGCCAAAATATCTTTGATGGTCACAGAATAACTCCCAGATGTGACTATGTATGCAAAATGAGCTTAGCATCCATCTTTTAGCAGATGACTTGCTGGTAATGCCGAAATCAATTCTTAAGCCTTCTAACTTATTCATCCTTGGAATTCCAAGGATTCATATCCCAAAATGCAAAATGAAGCTAGCTTACTGAAACAGTCTTCCATAGCAAGGGATCCAGCTCTAACTTCATGAGCCATAACTGCAACTGCTTCACCTAGAACCGTCCGTCTTTTATTTGGACATCTGAAATTCGGATGCCTAAAATTCGAACGATCCCTTGATCAAAGTCATATCTGGCCGTAATTTGAAGTAGACTTCATTTCTAACGAAGTAAACTCATTTCGTATACACCATCCCGCTAAATTTACAAGCTGACTTTGCAAACTCGAACTTCGAGAAAAAAAAAACTTTGTTTCATCTAACTTCTTTTAACTTGTTATCTTGATGATAAGTATGACCATCTTTCGAGTTTTCACTCCAATACTTTGACTACTTTTGAAAACACATCTCCCGAGACTACTCCTACTTGATCAGCAAGGCCTGGTGGAGCTTCTGGCACCGACTACTTCTAAATTAAATCCTGAATTCCATAGCTACTATCATACTTTAACAAATCTTTTGAATTCTTTCACATCTTCTTGAGCATTCCCTCAAAGGCCGAATCTCGAGCTCTTGGTCTATTAATTCTTCAATGATGAATAAATTACGGAGATGACTATCCACCCAATCACAGCAATGAGTGATAATAGACAACCCTTGAATCTTCCTCTCATCCCAACTATAGTTTCTAATCTTTACACAATTAACATATTCGCTGCCAACAATATCAGACTTGTATATCATTATCCTATCTTTTGGTACAAGTTGTCTATCAAAACTCCACAACTTCTTTTGCGATGATAAACAAATTAACTTGACTTGAACTTTTTCATCTTCATCTGCGGCTTCCAATTTTAAAGAATCTTCATTTATCTCCACTTCCACGTTTACATTCTTGTCAGCCAAAAATCTCCTTGTATCCCACGAGATTTTTGAACCGACTAACTTTATCACCTACCTAGCTGCTAATCAAAATCTCCTTCTACTCCGCAAGATTTCGGACCAACACCATCCAATGTCGCTACTTCTTTTCCAAATTCACAAAACCCAACAAAATCTCCGCATATTTACAGAGACCAAACAAAATTCTCATTCACCTACAATATCAAACAACCTATTATGTCACTCACGCGACTCATCATAATTAGATGATCATCCTTCCAATTCAAATTCAAACCTCTGCAACTCGCCCTTTCGATTCAAATCCTAGCCTCAACAATGGAAATTTTCTACGATTTATCAAAGATAGTACTTATCACGTCTAAAATTTAGTCCATTATTTACCAAGAATGACTCAAAGTACCTCTCATTATGACTTTTCACGGATACCACTTCTATCACGAACTTGAACCAAATAGGTCAATTTAAAATAATTAATTATAATTTTTAAAATTTAAATCTCAAATAAATTCAACAAATAATACTAAATTTTAAAAATTCAGGCATGACAACCCAAAGAAAACAAGACCAAACAAATCAAAATCCTCACAGACCCTCATCGGACAACCGTTCATACAACAAAATATGATCATGTTCTACAATCATCGTAAAAGAAGTAACAATTCCGAATAAAATTATAAATTAGATACAATAAAACATCCCAATTGTTTCCAAAATATATCCATGGGCCTATACCCAGCCAATTCCATAATCCGATCATAACAAATACTAATTTAAACCATAACAAATTAAAACTCGCCAAATTGGATGAATGGTTGACGGATCGCGTCCTAACTCCTGCAGTGCATCCAAACCTTCTCCTCTGAAGGGTCAAAATAGAAAACGTGAGCCAAACATTTAGCAAATATCATATTTAGATAAAATGAGTCCAATTAATCAAAGAAAATGTCAAATGGATGAAAATCCAATCAAATTATAAATTAAATTCAAATCGCCTATAAGATAAATCCAATAGAAATCAAAGATCCAAAATTCAAATTCAAAGGATAATCTTGTACTCAAATCAAATATTCAAATCTAAACAAATATGTAAATTTTAAAAATAGTTCTTGTTGGGATGTATATATATATAAATATATATATCCAAAACAGAGATGATCTCAACTAATTTCAAAGCCAATGTTGATCCGAGTCCAAGTCTGAGTCTGAATCTAAATCCAAGGCCCGATCAGCTTATGATTTGGGATAGAATTCAATCGTTAGATGATCCAATAATGTGCGCAAAAGTTAAAACAACGTCACAATAGATATTCTAAAGGTTCGAATCAAAATATATAGTCAAAACCATTTGTGCGAGACATACTAAGGCTCAACTATGGGCAAAATCTGCAAAACTCAAATTCAAATCCAAAAATCCATATCCAAATTAAAGTCCAATACCAATCAATGTAAAAATATAAATTAGATACTAAATTTAGATTCTAATTATTTAAAGACTAGTTTGAGGAAGGGTTACATATAATCCCAAAAATATTAGACTAAAATTCATGTATTCTGTACCCATAAATAAGGCTGCTCACTATATTTTGCTACCCGTAACTTTGGGTGTATTCCTTAAACTTGTCAAATATATTAGGACGTCCGAATATATTCTAAAGTCAAGTCAAATTATCCAAATGAAAATGATTATTATTCCAAACCTTTCCCACCGACGAAAAAAAATTTTTAAATAAATCTCGCCATCAAGAGCTAACCAAAGTGTCCAATTTTTAAATCTAAATGTAGTGATTATAACCCGACACGTGCATGTAACTGCACGGCCTATATAAAGTTTCATACTTATTTTCATACAAATATATTAATATAAAATACACGGTGTCTAATAAATTATTCAGACTTTTAGAAAAATATTAAACCCTTCAAAATTATAAAATTCAATCCAGAAACATCCAAATTATCCAATAAACTACACATGCATGTCCAGATTAAATAAATCGGATAGATAAAATTATATACATGTTAATAAAAATTTTAAACAGTGTCTAAAATATTTTAAATATTAAATCAGACCGAAACAGAGGTTTACAAATATTCACCTGAGCCTCATACTTTACAAATGAGAAAAAATAAGGCTCCAAAGCACCCAAATCAGATATTTCTCTCTCCTCTGCAGCATCTTTTCTCTCTCTTCACCGCGGGAGCCATTGCCGCATGTCGGTTCCGCTTCTCTGCCATTGCTCCACCACCGCGCTTCCTCACGTGACTGTCGCTGGCCTCACCTCGCCGGCACCATCGCACGCTGCGCCAGCACCACCGCATCCACCCACGAGCCACCGTCTCCTCACCACTCCTCGCCGACCTTCCCAGCGTCGAGACTCCAGCCGACAGTCGGCCGTCTCTCTCCTTCCTCCTCGCACAGCCGCCCTCTCTCTCTTGCGCAATCTCAGCCATGTGCCACCATCGCCGACCACCACCACATGGCGTCCTCCGTGCGTCGTCGCCGTCAACGACCCAACTCCTCTTCTCTCCTCCGTCGCACGCCGTGAATGGCGGCCTGAAAGCCCTCTCCTCTCTCGAGCTTCTCTCTCCCCGATCAACCCTCATCCACTGTTCTTGTCCCCCATTCTTATCTCATTTTTCTCCTTTTTTTATTATTATTATTATATATTTATTTATTTATTCTATTTTTCATTTCTTATTATTTCAAAATTCAAATTAATATTCGGGTGATAACTCGGGCGTACCTTGGGGTGCCAGCCCACCCGATTCAAACATCGTTCAAATTTCACAATATTAAATTAATTTCATCACATCCAATTTATCCAAAATCATAATTAATATTAAATTAATATGAATAAAATTAAAATATTACACCTTTCGTTTAATTATGATACTTACTGAGTATTATATTCATTCTTTTATTTTATCCCTTCAAAGTAGATGCTCAACTTCATTACAATAGTCGAAAGAATTTCGGCACAGTACTGTACACCTCTGGTGAGTGTCATATTTTAGACTTTGATATTATTAACCATGTATCTGGTATGAATAGATTTTGCTTGGATTGTTATGGGATGTTGGAATCGGCTAAGCGTAGGCCAAGGTTTTGTATATTAAGAATTTGTTGGGTCGATTTCTTATATTGATGAGTTATTGTCTTTATTTGATTATTTCCTTATGACTATTTTTGAGCAGGTCACATTTATATTATTTGATAAAGTCCTGTGTGGATTATAAAATTTTATAGAGTTTTTATATATTTTCTAATCACATCCAAGTTTAGAAATTATAAGAATAATAATTAAATTATATTTAATTATTTAATTAACCTGCTTGATCCAGGTTCGTAATAAGGCGTCTTGTAATACTCTGTCTAAAAGAACTCAAGTTTGTTCAAGTCAAGTCTTATTCTTTTTAAAATAAGTTGTCCTTCTTGAATGAAGAGAATTAGTATTTATAGATGACGGGTGGCAGTTATACATTGAAAAAACCGACTGACGACGACAGTTGCAATTAACGTCTGATGTCGTTAATTGAATAACCGTCCTGGGCGTTAGACGGATCTCGACCATAATTACTAAATTGGGCCGTGCAGGTGCTGTGGGCCACATGGGCATAATGTGTTGCTCGAACATAATGGAACTGTGTAGACTTTAAGTATCGTTGACTTTAATTTCTCGGCCTAAAATCGTATTGAGCCTCTTTATTTGGGCGGATGAATATTATACCCATCACTTCTAATACACTTGCCCATGCCAAATTGAAGGACTCATGTCCTAAAGCCAATACCAAACCGACCAAGAATGCTAGTTGAAAGCCCATCAAACGTTTTTATCAAATCGATATTTAATGCCACGATGTGGGTCCCTCTAAACATCCTTCGATCCAAAATACGATAGATTTATCGTTCCATTTTAAAATGTCAATTATGTAAGAATAAATAAAAAATAATTAAGAAAGTAAAAAAATAAATAAATAAATAAGACCTTATAAAAAAGATCAAATATAAAAAGAAGTAACGCCCAATCAGCTTTTAGATATTCAGATCGACAGATTCTCGATGCTAATTTGACAAAGAATCTTCCATGTATTTCTAATGCCTAAAGGATAGTGCTCGAAGATTTTTGGTTTGCAACGTAATTAGGCCACATCTTAATGAAGGATCCTATTGTCACCGGGCACGCATAGCCCATCTCAATCTGTTTTCACAAATATGGGGATCAAGTATAGCATCTTGATAAAAATATTATTTTCATTCATTCCTTGGGTTCCTTGATACCTAACAATCCATTAATCAATCTTATTTTTGACAATAGAAAATAAAGAGAAAAAATAATTCAATAGTAAGTGGGCATCACTATCCTAAAAATATTTGAGTATATGAATTCGAACAAAACGGGTGTAACAATCCAATTACAAAAGTGTTTGAAGTATTCAAATCCATAATAATATTCTCATAAACCCGAATCAAAATAGGTCTAATAATTAAAATTTATAAAAATTAAAATCTCCAAATAATATAATAAATCTGAAATCTGAATGTGACAAAATAAATAAACCACAGGATCCAATACAACAATCATAATCCGTACAAAATCTCATCGAATAACCGTCCGGATAATATAATAAATGTCCTATTCCACGAATATCACAAGGGATGTGACAAATAATTATAACAACCAAAACCCAATATATATAACCAAGTTGTTCTCAATACAAAACTGATGGGTACTGATACCCAATGCCCACATTAAAGATCCATCTCCTAGGAATTGGACCAAGATACCACAGAAGTCCAAGAAGTTCAGACGCTGGGATTGGCCCACAAAGCACGGTGGGCTCGAAGTCCATTATGGGCCATGGACTCATGATGAGCCTCGGACGCTACCTCGCATACAAAATCGGCGTGCCAGAAAATTACTAGTAGACCTGTTAGACTACGAGAAGAATGATGGCCAACAGAGCATGCGGCCCTAAAGAGGAGACGTCACACCAGAAGGCATGCACGCCACCTCCCTGACACGACAAAAGGGATTGATAGAGTTGGTGGCAGAGTCTTCGGCACATACAAGCCCCACGTGGACAACTCTCAACGAGAAGTTTAACCACTACAAATACCTTAATTATTTACCAAATAAAGGATTTGGGCATTTACTCTTACTACCTGTAATAGAAAGACAGAGAACAAAGAGAGATGAAGAGAAAAGGGGCTTGCGTTGTAAGCGTAACTCTTTGAGTTTTCGTACACTAAATCCTCAACCTCTTAAATTTGAGAGCTTCCTGTAAGCAAAACTCCATATAGTGAAACAATTCTCCGACAAAAATCTCATAGTTTTTCCTTCTCATTCAAGAGAAGGTTTGCAATGTAAAACTGCTCATGCATTAGTCCACGTACTCTCTCTTTCTCCTTTTCGTGCAAGTAAGCATTGGTATTGCTGTCCGGATCCTCGTCTGGTTAGAACAAGGATCCGAGGACGCAACAATAACTATGCGCCCACACTCGACCAATCCCAATTTCCGAAATACAACCGATATAAATCCAAACCAAAACAAGCTAAAACTCACCAAAATAGACGAACGGTGATTAGATCACGTTCAAATTCCTACAATATTTTCAAACTCACTAATTTAAAGGGATAAGATATAAAAACGTGAGTTTAAAATTTAATAAATATTATTGTCATACATAATAAATAATAGTGTCTGAAATCGGATGGATAGTCCATAAATGTATTCAAAATGAATAAAAGATACAAATTTAAAAACCCGATATCGAAAGTCATAAGGTAGTCTCGTACTCAAATCAAAAGTCTAATCAAAATGTAGTTCCATCAGGATGTATATTGAACGAAATGTGATCCGAAGAGACATCACATAATACAAATCATATCATATCCATACAAAATATATACTTAATAAAATAATATTCAAATTCAAATTACATACGAATGAACAAAAGTCACAACGAAAGTATATAAATCGAAATATGTTTTGAAATAAATTATATATCTAAATGTCCAAGACTGACCAAAATCCCAACCATGGGCAAACTGCAAATATCAAATCGAAATCTAAATTTAATTTCTTGTAGAAATACAATGAATGCATAAAATCGAAAAATCAAAGACCAATAAATTAACTTGAGAATGAGTTACATATATTTTCGATAATCTTATATTAGATCAACCACTATTTAAAGCTATAAGTAAGGCCATTTATGTACTATATCTCTCATAAACAAAAAATATACTCACTATATTTTGTCATCCACGACTTTGGGTGTAATCATCAAGCTTAATACATATATTAGGATATCTAAATATTTTAATTTTTTATTCAATTTGCTTATAATGATTCTTATTAAAATATAAATGGGATGGATTATTTACAAACAAAATATTTTTCTATCAATGAAAAAGGAAATCACAAATATTTTTTCGTCGAGAACAAAACTCTCCCCATTGAAAGAGAATCACATATTACATATCCAGTAAAATCTTAGAGGAAGAAACATTAATCCCCAGGTAGTAATACATGAGTACTAATATACAATCCATACAAGTTTTTATAACTTTTTTATACAAATATATTAATATATAAATAGATAACCTCAAATATTAACATATTTTTTATAAAATAATAAAATCCTCAAATACTCACAAAACATGAATAAAAGCCCCAAATGATCAGTAAAAATATTATGTATGGACAAAAGAAACAAATAGGCTAAATAAAAATATTATGTATGAATATTAACCTTCCAAAATATATATAAAACTCATCAAATATTGAAACAGACTAAAAATAAGGTTTAAAAATACTAGTTTCAATCTTATACCGAACAGATCTAATAACAGAATGTATTGATCTACATTTTCTCTTCTTTCTCTCTCCTCTTCCTCCTCCTCTATCTCTCTCCTCTCTTCCTTCTCCAGCGCAAAATGACGAGCAGTAATGCTGCTCCTCTTAAATACCCCAAACAGCACTCAAGCGCTATACAGGCACGCATCAAGCACCAACCTCTCAAAAAATGGCGCTCGGGCACGTGTGCTTTGAGCGCTAGCCCACCACAAACAATGTTCATGTGCTATTCAGGCGCACCTTAGATGCCAATCCGCTATTCTAATTTTTTTCAAATTTTTACAATACACTATTAATTGTAATGTATCTAATATGTCCAAAATAATATATAATTTCAAAATAAATCAAATAAAAGTTGGGCATTACGAGTCTAAAGCCCATATATGCAATATAAATGCAATTACAACTCTTAAAAGCAAAAAATAAAAATGAACAGTTGAAACCTAAAATCTCTTTAATAGGGTATCAAAAAATTAGCATGTGGACACAAATGATCAACTCTAAGAATGATATATTATGCCCAAATGCTTTTAATCCTCTGTATTGTGTTTCAAAGAGGAAAATGAGAGTTAATTTTAATTGACAAGAAGAGAATATCCACTCTCAACTATGAAGAGTAACACAAGATTAGGGAGAGCCATTGCTAGTTCCTTTTTCAAAGAGGACCAAACAAAGCATGATGCATTTGCATTTTTATTTCATATACACATCTTATATACAATAATGAGTATCATAGACTTAAATTCTATCTGAATGGTTTTATAAATATTTTTTTAGATTTTATAACTCAAATTTTGTATACCATAAATAATAATAAAAATTTAAAGGTATGGGACTGGCTCCATAATTATCCTTCGATAACTTAAATAAATTCTTCCCAAGTTAGAATATTTTAAGAAAAGATAAAGGAAATTTAACAAATGAACGAGGAGCACTTCCCTTCTTATTGACTCATTTTCTTTTTGTGAGGGGAAAAGTGTTTTGGGAGAACGAGCTTTGAACCTTTTTGTAAGTTTTTTTTTTTTTTTGGTTAAAATTATCACTTGCGTGCAAAGATAATTTTTTATTTATAGAGATTCTAGGCTAATCTTGTAGTATTTTCTTTGAAAATTCTTGACAGTTTTTTCTCTAACGAGTTAGTATTCTTTTTTTTTTTTCCGTAGACTATCATCTTTCTATTAAGCAAATTTTCTTATATTAAGTAATTTTTCTTCTTATAAAAAATTTATATCTTTAGAATTGGCTAACACATTTATAAATATAAGTTTGATAGATGTTATAGAGCAGTTATACTTTAAATTTATTTTATTTAACGTGTTATATTTAAAATATAATTTGATCAGTACAATCAATTCATTTGAGCAAATTCAGTCATATCTTATATTTACGTATGCTTTTTGAATACGGCAATCACTTGAGTATAACGACCTTCTAATGCTTTTTATTGGCTCCTGATGAACATTACAATCATGCAATCTTCAATAAAATCGTTCTTGATAGGACAGTTGGCATCGGACTATATATGACCTGATTAGATGATATATCATGACAATTGATCTAAATATTTGTGACTTCATGATTCTAGATGCTTATTACGTAATATATTATTATAACCACATGTTAAGAATTTTTTTATTTTTATTTTTTTTGTGGTTTGGACCTCACTCTCTCCAATGTCTTCTAGATTTTTTTTTTGGTAAGTGGCAATGTCTTCTAGATGCTAAGTCACAATCCGCGTAGCTTCCTCTTGTCTTAACCTTGACTCAGTTCCTCAGCCGTCCTCCAACCCCAAAAGCTAGAATCCAATTACAAACACGCAAAATAGAAACTTCCAAAAAAAAAAAAAAAAAAAAGGAAACAACTATAAAATTCGATCTGACTTTTCCTATGCTTTATTTGTTATATATAAATATTATTAGAAGCAAAGGCCAGGTACTAATTACAAAATAACGTGTAAGCGTAGCATATTTTAATAATAAATTAGCGTATAATATATTTTTTAAAAATAAATATATATTTTTTTAATTATTAATAATTATATTAAATTATATGATGCTTCTAATGTAGTTTATATTTTCAATTATAAGGAGCCCGTTCTCCTTTTTGTTTTTGTTTTTTTTTTAATGTGAAGTTGCCTTTTTGTCTCCAACTCCGAGTTTCTAGAAAAGCAACTGGCAGTTTTGTCATGTAGGCACTATCAACTCGTCTTGACTAACGATAACATTTTCTATTGTTATTAGATAAAAAAAGAAAAAAAATATAATAATTATATTTTAATAATTAACTGATTAAATAAAATTTATTATTAATTTGTAAGATGAAATAAGTTATTAGTCTCGATAGGTTCATCAAATAATGTTATACAAATAAAAATTTTTAAATTTATGAAGATATATAACAGCCCATAAGTTATTATACTTGTATATTCATCATTATAGTCCTGAACAATTATTCCAATAATTATATATTTGGTTTGATTTATAAATGAATATGTAAATATACATTTTATACTTATTTAAATAATAATAATAATGAGTTTCCTTACTATCATACTAAGAGTAATTGGGATTTTCAGAAGAAAATGCTATTTGTTTGATGAGAAATAAGAAATACATATTATCAAAAATTTGAGTTGTTGAAATTAAAGTAGCTACGCTCGAAATAATAAAAAGAAAATCAAAGACTGAAATGAGAGAATTAGAGTCGAAAAGATAATTCATTACTTCCTTCTCTTATTTAAAATCGGGTATGAAATTTTTATTTTGCATAACTTTTAAATGATAGAAGAGAGAAGATTATATATACATTTTACCGTATATGATTATAAGTTAATATGATAAAGGAATGTTAATCAATCTTTAATACTCAACAACTTATGACTAGCGGCTCCCACATGCCAACCGCCTTCGGATGGGTGTCAATGGAGCCGACCCATCGGCAGAGAAATGACGATCGGACCATCACCTCCGGTGATAAAGGCAAGATTTGCATATTAAATATCCATGCCTATTGGCTAGTGACAAGGGGTGGCCACCAATCCTTGGCGGCTGCACCAAGATCCGTTTATCGGCTCAGGCGGCTGGCAGAAGAGCAATAGAAATTGGTCGGTGATGGTCCCAAACTATCCATCCTCTAGTAAATGGAAGTAACTGTTATTAACAGCCGTAAATTTCTATTGCCAACCATACTTTTTGTGGCTTATCACTAAGATTGGAAAAAAATTATGGCTATTAAGAATATTATATAATGCCTTTTTAACTTATAGGATTAACATATTTTAGTTTAAACTATATATATATATATAAAATATCCATCTTAAATAAGATAATTAATATATCATAATTTAAATTGTTTATATAATTATTATTATTATATTTTTTTTTAAATTTAGGTTGTGTTCTTATTTTATAAAAGAATGACTCATTGTATAATTATACACACACAAAAATATAAAAATTATTCTTTATTTCTCTTTGTATATTTTTACTTAGTATTAGAGTCAAAACACTTAAACTTACTCAAATATGTATTACCCATCTAAAGTTTTATATTTTTCGTTACTAATCATCATCTTTCAGCAATTTTTGTTCACAATCACCATCGTCAATCCACAGTTTACCATTCTAGTGGTTCAACATCGTTATAGATTATCGCTCACTATTCACCAATCTTTCAGTGTGGTATCACTGCAAGCCCGCCGTTCCAAATTCCTATTCGTAGAAATCACCCTGTCTTATATGTTGCTATCTGTGTTCTAACACTAAGGTTGAATATCGCACTCTTACATATACTACATTTTAACTTCTTTGATTTTTATTGACTTTCATAAAATGTCAATGTTCTTTAACCCAACGACACTCTTCTTTATTACAATAATTACAATATTATTCAAATTACTCATACTGATATTTTTCATAAATGTGCAAAATACATCAAGATTACGTCATCACCTTAAAAAAGGATATCATTTACCTCTTCTTGATTTTATTTTTTATTTTTTAATCTAATCAATTGGTTGTGATGGGTCTTGGAACCCAAGGCCCAGATTGCAATCACAGGATCGCAGAAGAAAGCTGGCCCAAAAGGCCCACAAGCCAAATCAGGCCCAAATGACTAGCCCATTTCCGAGCACCTGAGAATCAGGATTAAGCAACACAGATGCTAGCAGTCCGAGAGGACGCTATGGCCCATTAAAGGATGAGGACCGCCAGAAGCCTAAAAATAAGCGGGATGCCAAATTTCGGATGACTTCAGACGGCCAAGATCGCTACGAGCGACCAACGGCTTCGACGCGTCGACTGCTGGCCATGCGCTCTCAACGCCGTAGACCCAGGATTGTGACAGTGTCCTCAGTGCCAAACACTGCTAAAAGAGTGGCGATGGTGGCAAAATCCCGACACGCCAGCCGCGTATTACCTCCCTTACGCATCACGTTCCTTATAAATACCTCATTTCAAAGAATCGAGAGAGGATGTTGATTACGAATCCATCTACTCACACTCGAGCAAAAATCCTCAAGAGAAAAACTAAGGCAAAGAGAAAAGAGGGAGGAGAGAAATCGCTTTCCTTTCCGTAATGTCCTCGGAAGGCGAATAGGCTTCCTGGGCATCCTTTGTACCTTTTCATCACTATAGTGAGATTTCTGATCGCTTGTTTCACGCCGTGGTTTTCACCCTCGTCAGTTAAGGGATTTTCCCCACGTAAACAAACGTTATCTCCCACGTCCGTCTTTCTTTTCTTTGTTCAAGTTTCGCTTTATTTTTTCTTTTCCATAATACGTCCGTCCGCACGCTTAAAAAGTTCTGCCGCACTCTATCGATCGACGGTAGATTCACCGGACGCAAATGGTTGATATTTTTATAACTGACTTATTCACCTGGCCGTCATTTTCACAAATTAGTTTTTTTGGTTTTTCTTAAATTGTTTATGATATCAAATTCCATACTGTTCTTCTAGAAAAGTAGGACTTCCTCATTTTCTGTGTCGACTGTTTCTGGATCCTATATCCTCTGTATGGGCATATAAAAAGTGGTCCATCCTCACTCCAATTGGAAATACCAAGTAAGATTTTACCTCTTCAATTTCAATCTAGAAAGGAAAACGGGTGGTGTTTCAATCGATGCCGGAATGATTTCCAAAGAATTAGACGAAGCAGAGGAAACAATCTCTCTCTCAGATCTTCCAATTTCCCACGATTCATCCACAGGTGGCGAAAATTTTCCCACGCGCTCGTTTTCTCTTCATGGCAGTGGTGATGATCTGTTCGAGTTCTTTAGAACAGATTTCAAATATGAAGAAAGCGATGACATCATCTTCTGCGGCAAAGTGATTACTCGAGGAAAATCGAAAATTGACCAAATTCCTCAGGTCACAGACAGTGGTAGTAATTCACAGAGAAGATCCGTGCAGCCCGGGTTTCTCAACTGGCTGCCATTATCGTTCACCAGAGTAAGATCCGCTCTCGAAAATGTAAGCAATTGTAAGACATCACATTGGAGGCGAATTTCGAGCTCGAAATCTCCACCGAAAATGGAGTATTGTCGCAAATTTGCCAGGAGCACGAAGTCCAGCGGTAGGTGGTACGGGTATATGTTTGGATCGATGAGGCCACCGAGTGAAATGGAATTGGATGATATAAAAAGCAGGCAGAAGCGTCAAAATCCAAAAGCCTCGTTTCGACTGTGTGATGGCGATGGCGAAAGAAAGGACACGAAATTGGAAAGAAGCAGATCAGGCGGAGGGCATGGTTTGCGGGGAGCTAACGGATCTTCGGGTTGCAGAGGTCATCGTGGGATAGCCGTAGTTAGGGCAATCAGTTGCATTCCGAGCATCTGAGAGTAAGTCCTCGGTCATAGCACATGGAATTCTTTGCATGCCAGTCGCCATGATTGACTAGCTGGAGAAGGTTTGGGCGGGAATGGCTTCGTTGAGACGAGCGCACAAATTTTCCGACGGGGCGCTTGTCGTCCTCATGCTCTGTAGGCTCTTATGTACGACAGAATGTTTTGTTGAAGGAAAAAAAAAATAATGAAAAATAGCAAAAAATTAAAAAAAAAAATAGTTTTTTTTTTAATATTTTGGTTGTTGTAAAAATTTACATTAAAAAGAAAATAATTTTTTAAAAAAATATTTTATTGTTTGGTTATAAAAAGGTAAAAAATATAAATATTTTCTTAATATATAAGTTAACCTTAATTACTATTTTATACTCATTTGAATCATTTTAGTTTCTTAATTTGTAATTAAAAGTTTCATTATATAAGGTTAGATAGCGGAAAGAGAATAAGAACAAAAGAGAGTTTAGAGGAGAATTTAAATGGCTAATTATAAGAGATTGGATTTAGAACAGAGCACTCAATTTGGTTGAAAAATTAAATAAAAGAATTGATCATTTTTTTTTTTTATTTTTTTATTTTTAAATAAAAAGTAATTTTTTGATATATTTTCATACATGTCTTTCACACTATTTTTTCTCAAAATATTTTTCATTTAATCCAAATACTAGAAAATGTTTTATTTTAATATATTCTCAATATTTTTTTAAAAACATGCACATAATGTTCTGAACTAATATAAAATAACATCAGTTATGAGTTCTCTTACTCTTATAGTTTTAGCATTTTTTTATTTTTTAATCTCTATCAAACATGTTGAGTGAATCTTTATTTTATATTACATCTTACGAATTTTAATCAAAATTATATTCTATCAGTTCTTAAATAAGACATTTTTTTAATGATAAAACAAAAATTTAAATTTAAACTTCAAAAAATAATTTATTTTTTTTGAAATAGAAAGTCATATTTCAAGTTTATTCGTTACCCAATAATAATTAATAATAGTCGTTATTAATAATATCTATTGGATACACCTTAATAGAGGCACGTCACCTGCTAATACTTTAACCACTATCACTTATCATTGGCTCATGACATCCCTTGACCATTACCATTGGTTGACAATGTCTCAAGCTGCCCTATCGGTTGACAAATGGCTTGCCCCAACCCATCCCACTACTAGTCAACAACAACAACTAGTTATTAACGTCATGAATTTGGACTAAACATAGATAATATAAATAAAATTTATAAATTTTAAAATCTATAAATATTAATTAATATCAAAAAAACATCTAAATATAATTCCTAAAATTCAAATTGGACCTGATAAAATATTCACATGACACCAACAATAATTATAATAATAATCAATACAATTATCAATCATAAGATCTATTCGAACTACCAATCTGAATAATAAAATTGGCACATCCAGTCAAATGTACAAGTGTACAAATGCTCCTCAAGCGTCTATCAAGTGGCAAATTCGTATTTTACTCGAGCACACAAGATAATATATCTTAAAAACACATCTATCAGTGCACCTCGAGTGCAAATGTTTTGCTTGAAATCCACTTATCTGTGGGTCAGGTACAAGTCAATCATTATTTGACCTTACTTATTTCGATTTAAAACTAAATTTCTTATCTAAAATCTCAATTAATATCCAGAATCTATCAATTGTTGATGGTGAAGCATCAACTACTTTTACATTGACGAAATCAAATACAAAATACTAATGAAATCGTGATTGTACAGTACTAAAAAATTATTTTTTCAAATAAGTGAATACCTAAAATATCTATCAATTATTATGGTATATATAGAGTGTAAGATAAAATAATGGCTATTTGCAAAGTTGTGTCGATCATATTACTTTTGAATAATCAAATTCATTTGCTTTGTTTCTAAAGCGGCATGTCTATTTATATTAAACTTTGTTTATACTATAATGTTATTTAAACATTTATATTTATTTTAATAATAGCACTAGAGTAAAATATTCTTTTTTTTTTATTTTGGAAATATCTAACAAGAGTTCTAAGTGTTACATATGAGATGGCTATATGAAACCCAAAACTAAACGTATTTTTATGTAAGAATTAAGGATATTTTATGGGATTTCTATTATCATTTTTGGCAATATATATATATATATAAGGTTATAGAAAAACGCACATTTCTGGATTTACCGTAAGCAAAAGCTCAATGCAGTAAAACACCAGCAGGGCAATAAATACGGGCTGAGGCCCACATATGAACAATTGTTGGGCCTTTCCTAATGGGCCTCTATGGTAAGTAAAACACTCTCTCTTAATGGGCCTTGATCCACGATGCATTCCATTCCGTCATGCAATACGACAACCCTCTTGTTAAAAACAGAGTTAAATCATTATAAATGGATTCCCCCAACCCTTTTTTTTTTTTTTTTTTTTGGTTGAGAAGATCAACAATTTTATAATTTAATTAATTTAAATATAATAGGTTCCAAATATGTAATTATTATTTGTGAGTAAAATAATTAAAATTTAACTAAATTTATAGAGATAATTAAATTACAGTTACTAATAAATAAATTTTACATAATCAACTAAAATTTTAGCTCAAATCAATAAATTATTTTATTTCAATCAAAATAATGTTTTCTATTCAATTTTTCATTTACTTGTGTACTTTAGGACAAATAATAAATAATTTTTGAATATCCAAAGATAATATAGTATTCATCTGTATATTTATTTTTACATATACTGTGTAATAAATATAAATGAATAGGATTATTTAGATGCAGGAAAGCATCAAATTTTGATTCAGGGAACAGAAAATTGACGGAAGAATCACGTGTGCTTGCTTCAGCTCATGTAAATTGAAGAAATATCGTTGTCAATGCGTGAGTACTTCTCTACTGCAACTTTTCTCTTGTTTGGTTCCCTTCTCCTTCCACTCCTCTGAGTTATTTGGATCAGATCCATATAGTGCACAGCTAATAGGCAATGGAAAGAGACGATTTCTAAAAAACTACCTCAATGTGTCAACATTAAAAGCTTATGAGCAAACTCACTTATAGTCAATTGATTAAAATATAAAGGCTATGTCTATTTAGAAGAAAAAAGAACTTCCACACCTATTAATCCTACTTTAGTGGAAAGTGTTAGGTTTTGATCACTATTTTATAAGTGTTATAACAAATGGATAGTTATCAAAAGATCGCACAATATTCATGTGAAGATTATAATGTTTGTGTGAGTAAGGAGTGCCTAAAACGCCAAAAACAATAGGTGCATGCCCGAGGGATGCTCAAGGCACTAAGTCTAAAAGGTTGTGCACTCACGACAAGCTCGAGGCACCATTTCCATTGGCATCCGCAACCAAGGTACACCTGACGGGGGCTCAAGTGGGACTCGCAGTATAAAAAAGCACTTGACGCACTTTTAAGGTATTCTAAAATCAAATGAACAATGAGCGCCGCACAAAGTAAAAGAATAAGAAAATAGATAAGATGAAGAGATTCGGCATCTGATTGTGGTCCGATTTAAATTTCGTTCTTCACCAAGATCAGATATATTATTCTAGAAAATTTTTAGATTGTATTTTATTTAGTTTACTATTATTCTCATTATATTTTTCTTGTAAGTTGTTAGGTGTGTAGAATAGGTTATAATCAATCATTATTCACTCATTATTGTAGTAAAGAGATTTCAAAAAGAGTTATTTGTAACCAGTACTATTATTATAATAAATTTATTTAAAATTTATTCCGTAATTTTTTTTAGTTGAAAAAGATTATCTATATTAACAACGTTATTCATTATTATACTTCTTATATTAATAATTTTGATAGTTGATGATTAACAGAGGGTTTGAATTTTATCTCGTTACACCGGATTGTGTATGGGTCGAACACCATCCAAAAAGAGTTTCTTAGTATGGACAGTAACTTACTCTATGTAGTAAAACTTAAACTATTTTCAAAGATAGATCCAACATCTGTATAAATACAAATTCTTATATAATAGAAAGTGGCATCTTTCACTTCACAAAACATATATTTATTCTACTCAAAAGTACACTTGTTTGAATACAAAGTATTGACCCACTTAAGCCTCAAAGAAAAAAATTTAAGAGTGATCGACCTTACATATGAATTGTTTCCCCCGATATTCTAAGGTGGGAGTTTGTTCTTCGAAAGCATTCTTCCTATCTTTTTTCCTTGTTTTCTAACTTCGCTAGTGTGACTATTAACCTGAATGTTAGAATATTAATTAAAAGTTTTTTTTTTTTGTACTTGTGATCTCTCGGTAAGATTTTTGGTGTGCATGATCATTTTTTGTATATCCAACACTCCATCAAAAAACCTCTTAAGTTAAGTTCATTTTCAAGGAACTCATCATTTGCGCTATATCTAACCATCTTAATCGGCTTCCCAAATGTAGTAGCATGCCACCTCTTCATTTGAGAGTTATATTATTGAAAATAAATTGCCCCATATTAGTTGAATAAATGGGTAGTTTTCTACTTATAACTTGGATGATTTTCTTTAACATTCAAAGTGTCTTTTGAAGGGCAAATCGTACAAAAGATGCTAGTAACTGAATGTATCTCACACTTTTTCAATAAAATAATATTTTTAAATAAATAGACCAAATCTCAAAATTTAATAATCGACATTGTAGGGATAAATTATCTCTTATTGATTGAATGAAAATGTCTCTTTTGAATTAATAAAAAGGCTTTCTAATCTTTTCGATGTATATTTTTTAATGTAAAATATATGAAACAGAATTAACAATCAAACATATCATATGTTTTTTTCCACGATAAATAATATCTCAAACGAAGATAAATTCAATATAGAAACTCAATATGATTGAAACGGTAATTATTGCACCGAAACTATCGGATTAGTGAAATATGGTAATTGTTGCACCGAACCAGTTGGATTAGTGGGATGTCTTGATCAAAGAAAAGGAAGAAAATGATGTTCACCTGGGGGTGGTAAGGAGGTGGGGACACCTCGATCGGAGGGACCAGATCACCCACGTCATTTCCCCTGCAACGGGCCAAAGCAGACCCTGCAATGATTCTCTTTCTGGGCCCAAAGCTAACAGCTGGTCCTTTGCCTCCCCATTTCAATTCCTTTTTGTTTTTCTTTTGCTCCTTTCGTTTTTTCATGGCTTTCCCTTTTCTTTTTCTTCTTTTTTTCTACTCTTTATTTCTCATCTAAACTTTAAAATATATAATATTTTGTACAATCAATCATACCAGTGCATATAAAATAAATAATATATTGGGTGTCATATCAAATTAAAAGTCTAAAAAATATTTGGATGATAATTTCCTAAAAAATACGATTAAACGATGTCCCAACATATTATTAAGTGTTCACATAATATTTATCTAAAACGAACATATGAATTTATAATAATTTTGTGTTGACTAATAGTAAATATACTTAAAGTCATAAGTGTAT
Source organism: Nepenthes gracilis (assembly GCA_033239525.1). Classification (NCBI taxonomy): domain Eukaryota; kingdom Viridiplantae; phylum Streptophyta; class Magnoliopsida; order Caryophyllales; family Nepenthaceae; genus Nepenthes; species Nepenthes gracilis. Next base: position 22,497,193 of record BSYO01000001.1, read on the forward strand.
TACCATCGTCGGTTGATTCATGTGAATTTGTGCTTGACACAGATTTAAACTATTAGAAAATACAGGGAATATTAGCAAATAGGAAATACAGCACACTTGTATATATTTATTTATTTGTTACCTTTTATTTTTTTTCCCGTTGTAATTTCCCACATTATTTTTCTTTCCTTTTGTTTTTCGTTTCCCTTGTAATATAAATTGGCCACTGTGCTCTGTATTCGAGAATTAAGCAGAATAAATAAAATGGCTTGCATCCGCCTCCTTCATCATTCCATCGTCCTCTCTCTCTGAGCTCGTGGGTGCCGACGCTCAGCAATTCTTCTTCTCCTTCGCCTGCCATCGAACTTTACATAAACTTCATCCCTTCTCCTATATTAATAATCGGTATTATAAATCAACAAAAATTTCTTTAGACTCCATGCATTTCTTCATCCTTGAAATTGGAACATTTCAATTGGAAAGTTTAATCTAATGAGAAATGATGAAGGAAAATGAGATTCAAATCCATGTTAAGTATAAATCTATATGGATCAAATGCTAATTATACTATCATTATGCCTAATTAATAGAGTATTTTTGACTTAATAGAGCTTTTTTGATGGCGGTGGAAAGTCTCATATATCATAATTAATTTTTTAATTAATTAAATATAGATATACCTCTATAAGTGCTAATCAATAAACAATTTATTGATATCAGCTTTCAGATTTCGAACTTTAGGCAGTTTGATCAAATAAGGGGTTATATATAGCCAAAGAAAAACCGATCCTATGATTTTGATTAATCGGTCTCTATCTTCAAAAAAAAAAAAAATGATGAATAAAAGATCTAAAATTTTAAATTATAATAATTTTAAGCATAAAAATTCATATAGTTTTATAAATTTCCAAACTTACACCCAACTGCTGCAACTAATTAAGTACATCATTCCCATTATACTAGTAAAAAAAAACAAATTAAAATAACATATTTTACCTCTTCATAGAGCATAATTTTTATATTATTTTAACTTACTATTTTTTTTAAGTGATAGAATATATATTTTATAATATATTTGTTACCGTAATTTTTACCAATAATATTCTAATTTTTGTGAATCAGATAAATGTAAGCTTTTTAAGTGAGTTATAGATAAGTTAATAAAACTTTACCAGTTCTCTCATTTATTCTCTATATATAAAATCTATTAATATTAAATAAAAATAATAAAATAAGCTCTACGCTGAAGCATAAGTCCTAGTTGAATAAGATAAGTGGTATTTTTTTTTTATTTTAATGGTGATTGTAAATTTATTAAAATTCTGGCCAAAAGCAGGTTGGCAAGAGGACCCTTTCTAAGATGTGGGAGGGCAATATCTTCTCTTTTACGTGAGGATCTGAGTGGGGTTCTGAGGCATAGATTATCTGTTGAATAATTGTTTTTTCCTTTGGACATCTGACTGCATCTTTTATACCCAAAAAATAATAATTAAAAACAAATATATTAGTAATGTTTCATTGAGTTATATTGATAAATTTAAGTAAAAATAAATAGATAAATTAGGTAAACATCAAAATTAAAAGGTGGGTTTTCCTCTAATTGAAGGTTTTATGTATATAAAGATGTAAATATAATTATTTTCGTGCAATAATGTTAAAAAAATAAATTTATTTAATCAAATTGTGTTATATTTGAGAAGGGGTAATTTCTGTGGGGGGCGAAATTGTATTTCAGAATAAAAGACAGCCACCAATTGGTTCTTGAATTGGTAAATTATCGTTCTCTAAATAAAAATATTGGTAAAAATTTAAATATCTAAATATTATTTTTTAAATAATTTTCATTAAATTTTTTTATAGATATTAGATTTAATAATTAATAGAAATTAATATTATCAAAATTTTAAAAATATATTTATATTTAATAATAATTTTTTTTATTTTTAGATATTCATTGTTAAATTTTGATCAAATAATCTCTTTAAAAAAATATAAAATTTTACTTATCTAGAAGAGACATAGGATCCCTATTTTCAAGAAGCGAAGCCATATAAACTTCTAATTAATATATATATATATACACGAGACAATATGAATATATTGGAGGGTTTATATTTTCGTACGTTTCAAGTGGCTTTAAAACGCATACGGTAAATACAACGTATCAATCAGAATCAAAATGATAATTTTTAAATAAACGAAAACTTTTGAATAAATTTGAGAAAAAAAAAGTTGAAAAATATTTTCTCTTAAATCACCTGATTGTATGTCTGCGTGCCTGGTTGTATGCCTTTGCGCAGTCGGTTCGAGGCTGTGTGGAGGCAGATGATTCCCCTCTCCCTCTCTCTCTCTCCCTCTCCCTCTCTTTTTCTTCATTTTCAGGAAGAGAGAGGGAGAGAGAGAGAGAGAGAGAGGATTAAATTTGTTTGGAGAAGAATCTAACCGTGAGGCAGAAGAAAGCAAGCACATTCCAGAGGAGAAGTGTGGGGATCGAAGCGCAGAACCCAGTAAAAAATAAAGAAAAACAAAAACAAGCGGACACAATGATTCCCACACTTGTTTCTTCCACGCTCTACACGATAAAGCCTTTTCCTTATTTAAGAAATCTCAATCTCTCCTCTCTCTCTCTCTCTCTCTCTCTTCTTTCTTGTCTCTCTCTCTCTCTCTCTATTCGAATAGAGAAAGGAATTTTGCAGACTTTAACACTGTACATGGCGCAGTGCCTGCCTGCTTTGTTGGTTGCTTGTCAAGAATATTATATCTTTAGGGTCTTGCTCAAAGTGTATAGATCGTCACCTGGTTCATCTTCATTGTTCTATCAAAGCCCAAGTAACACAAACCTTCAAGGAGTCGAGTGGGGATTAGCTCGCAATTTGTGTAGGCTTAGTCTTTCTATTGGTTTGGATCTTCTAAAGATTCAAATTCATGAAAGCTTCTGAATTTCAATTCAAAAACATCATGAGAATAATGCAAGAGGCTCGGTGTTTGTTTCGATTTTCAAGACTACTGTCAACTCATGGTTTTGTTAATTATTTTAATAATAACGGATTTATTGATGTTTAATTATGATAATTGTGAATATATTTATAATGAATCAAATGTATAGTATTCATGAATATTACAGAATCATCTTATAACGAATCAGTTACTTAGGCAGGAGTTGATCTCAATGGGGCACCACCATGCATGGAGGTCACGATTCCCATGGAAGCAAACTTAGGAAAGGAGAAAACAGCACACCAACTTGAGTAATTTATTTCAATAATAAATGAAAAATATTGTAATTCTAATGTTTGATTTCTATACTAAAATGAGTATAGAAATTTAAGGACTTGTTTAATTAAACCGTTGGAGATACTTTTTATTGTTAGCTCCCTAACGGTCGAAATTTCGTTTGATTTCATACTAAAATTTACAATAATAATCCTAAAATAATTATTTTAAAATTTTAGAAATATAAATTTTTTTATTAACTGTTATCATCATTATTATTGTTGTTATTATTATTATTATTATCACATAATTATAAAAATCTACTCTCAATCCTTTTTTTTTTCATTTTTTGTTAGTTAAGGATGCAATATTTCTACTATAGTCATTTTTTTTGTTTCTCCAAAAACTATTACTGTTCTAATATGATTGGCTTTTATTTGTTAACTAAGAGGTTTTGGAGTAAGTATTAATAAAATGTTAAAGAAATATTTTTATATAATTTTTGATCAAATTCAAGATAATTTTTTGATGCGGTATATCTATCAATTAATTTATTTTTTATAGATTTGCTAATATATATGAATAGATGAATCATTACATCATCTTAAATATTTCAAATATGGCAATTAAAATATGTACCTCTAATGTCATTCTTCAAGCCAACATTATATAATAATGCAACTATATATGTATATATATATATATATAGTTGCATTATTATTGACATAGAATAAACATTGGGAGTGAATTGAAGGCCCTAGACGAGAGAGTGCAGCAGTTTCCTTCACTTTAAAAAATGAATGTTAAAAAGGGGCAACGACATTAGGCTGGTAATGTGGGCCAACAGAAATATTATTTAGATTTCAATGTTGTTCTTTCTACCTTTTTTATTTGTTTTATTTATTTATCTATTTATTTATTTAATGTGTTGGGGACAGGACATGGAAATTAATACCATCTGCAGCATTTGAAAGGAAAAACTCATCCGGAAATGACAAAAGCATCCACCACTAAGATCACACTTTTGGGAAAGAATATTTTATAAGTTTGGAACACCTAAGAAAATTGAAAATCATATAATTATACCGAGAGTATTATATGTATACTTAATATTATAATATAGTCATTTATAAGATGTGAATTGTATTTGAATGATTATTGAGAAGATAACATAGAAATCTTAGTATGTATTGGGGCTCGATTCGGACACACATAACCCGACTTGGTGAAACAAAATTTGAACGTTCTGTCATACGTCAACCATCAAATTCGTGAATGTAAGAAATATAATAATATATAATATTTTTAATATAATAAATTATTTTTAATATAACAAAGGAAAAAACGACAAAATAAGCTCTAAATAGATCCATAATAATAATAATAGTGTTGGTTGTTAGTAACCTCCTCTGAAATCCCTACACTACAATCTCGAGTGAATAATAGTTGGTTATAATCCCTTTAACACATTTAACAACTCCCAAAGAAAGATACAACGAGAAGTAAGAGTAACCAAACGAAATAAACTCTAGAAAATCACTTTAGAATAACGTACTCAATTTTGACAAAGAATGAAATTCAAATCGGATCTCAATAGGATATCGAATATCTTTTTCTTCTCCATTTTTCTCTTCTTTTTCTGTGTGATATTTCTTATGTGAGATTTAAATTTGTAATACCATAAAACGCATTAGGTGCATTTATATACTAAGTCACGTTCAAGCGCCCGTCAGGCATGTCTTAAGCTCAATCACTACCGGAATCGGTGTTTGAGCTCCCCTCGAGTACACCTCAAGCGCACATCTTCTGAAATTGATGGCTCAATTGTTGGTCTGTAATTCTCTCACGAATATCATGCAACTCTCCGATGACTATCCGTTTATTGTGATACCTATAAATGAGTAATCAAAACCCAAAAGCATGTTATATAGTCTTTTAAACCGAATCATTTTATAAATAAATTTTTACATTATTTGAAAATACCTAAAAAACAAATAAAAAAATATTTGCAAATATTTCTTATTTCGAAATGCTCAGTCGTGATCCAGTGTAAAATTGTGTCATGTTTGATATTTTTGTTTTGTTATGAGCAATGTAAATTGCTAGCACTCATGGAAATAAGTCCAAAGCTATCACATGCTCTTCTCTTTTCAAATTTGAAAAGCTATTTAGAAAATATTCTTTAGTTACATCTAGAACAGACTCCGTGACATATAGTATTTATTTATTAATCTATTTTTATGTAAATTTATCATAAAAATAGACGAATAAAATATTCCATCAAAAATGTCCCAAAAATAATTAAATTGTGTATCCATAATACAGCATTTTAAATTAGGCATTTATATTATTTTTCATCTTATAAAATATTCCACCCAACCTCTCATCATATAGGCGAGATTTGGTTCTTTCTCTCATATAATTATAGTTAGAAATTTTTTTACCAATTGCCATTCCCAAGCTATCCGTATTCAACTTCACAGATTTTTAAACCAAACCTTCACTTATAAGCCAATGTTTTTCTTCTGACTTACATATTAAATAACGAGAAATTACTCACTTCAAAAAATAAATAATAATTAGCAGCCGGGTCTTTATTTTTCACTAAATTATTTATTATGCTTTAGACTATAAAATTTCACAATTCATCCATTGAATCTTCCCCAAAATTATAAATCCCTGGCATCGATTGAGACCTTTTATGTGCTATGTAGTGGGCAACGAGAAAAACACTTTCATTTGGTTTGATTTTTGGCATTCTTTGGAACCCTTGACCTTGACATTTCCTAACCATGGTACTATTGATATAGGCCTTTAAAGGAATATTATTGTGAAATTTGTTATCTGCAGTAATTGATGGAGATGGACTCCTCAAGTTTAGCCGACGGTGGGATCATTTATTAGTTCTTAGCCTTTTTACTGTTGGGTAGATGGCGCTCGACTACTACCACAAACAAGCACAGTAAAAGGTATGAGGAAGAAGAAAATAAACACACGAATTTTTACGTGAAAAACCTCCCACAAACAAGAAAAAAATTACAGGACAATCAGTCCACGGAATCAATTCCACTAGGTGAGATTGGGAACAATTTTTGACGGTTACACAAGCACCAAAGAAAAAAAATCGAACAATAAAGCACAAGTAATACAAAGAAACACACTTTGTTTTCGCTTACGATTCTCTCTCTACTTTTTTTCACTGTTTTTCACTCTCTCTATTTTTTACACTTAAAAAAATTTTACCAAGTGTCTCTATTCTTCTCTTTCAATGCAGAAGAATATATTGAGCAATATGAGGAATATTCTATTTTCCTGACAAAATCTATTCTTCACAACAATATGAATTACTCTATACGAAAACGGCTCCAATGTAGCCGCCTGAGATCATACATACTCAGAAAATCTTCTGAGGTGGCACCCTTCTGGATTCCCTGGTGGACAGCAAATATTCCATCGTCCATGTTCTTCACAAGGCTGGTCAACGCTCTGTTGACCGTCTTCTCCACATGGCCGGTCAATGCCTCTGTTGACCGGTCTGTTGTACTTTTGGGATCATTGAACAGTGTTGTGTAGCTCATGCTTTCAGTCGGTCAACAGGTTGACCGATCATTATTGCCTGTCCAAAAGTTTCCGTCAACTATGTTGACTGAAATTTCTTTTACTTATCCTTTGCATAGTCCGCGGACCATAATAGCATACAAGGAACACGTACTCCGTCTGAGCCTTCTGGTCATCAAGACTTTCACACAGGAGTGACCCCCAACAAACTTTTCCTCATGACCATGGAAAAGTTAAATCCATTATCCCAACCAGCTTACAACAAGTTTCATTCTTACCCTCTCGCAAAATCTTGGTTAACATGTCCACTCCATTCTTTTCAGTACCGACCTTATCTAGCGACAACAAACCTTCATCAATAACGTCTCTCACCTAATGGTATCGAACATTAATGTACTTTGATCTAGAATGAAATGAAGAGTTTTTATAGAAATGTATGACACTCTAATTATCACAAAATAGTTCATACTTTTCCTGTCTCAGACCCAATTCTTGAATGAACTTTCTCATCCACAATATCTCTTTACAAGCTTCTGTCACTGCGATGTACTCGGCCTCACTAGTTGAAAGGGTAATGCACTTCTACAACTTAGATTGTCAGAAAACTACACATTCAGCAAACTTCATGAAGTATCCCGATGTGGATTTATGACTGTCAATGTCCCTAGCCATGTCAGCATTTGAGTAGTCCACCAGTTGAGACTTGTCACTTCCAAGACACAGGCACCTCTTAGAAGTTCTTCGAATGTATCTCATGATCCACTTGATCGCGGACCAGTATTCCTTTCTTGGGATCGACAGAAATCGACTAACTGTGCCAACAGCATGAATTATGTCCGGCCTTGTACATATTAGGGCATACATTAGACTTTTCACAGCTGAGGAATAGGAAATGCCTCTCATGTATGCCTTCTCTTCGTCCAAGAACGGACACAGGCAAGTACTTCACCTGTGGTGGTTTGCCAATGGTGTGTTCACAGGCTTAAATTTGTCAATGTTGAATCGTTGAAATACTTTCTCAATGTAACTCTGTCGAGACAGTCACAATTTTCTTATCTCTCGGTTGCGGACAATTCTGACGCTAAGAATTTATTTCGTCGAACGATCGCCCAAGTTGCTCCTTCAACTTCTTCATCCGAGCACCATTGCGTCCAATAATCAATAGGTCATCCACGTACAGGAGAAGGATAATAAAATCATCCTCAAAAAATCTCTGTGTAAATACACAGTGATCACAAGTAGTCCGCTGGTACCATTGACTAACCATAATTGACTCAAATTTCTTGTACTACTGTTTAGAAACCTGCTTCAATCCGTACAGGCTTTTCCTTAGATAACAGACCAGTCGTTCCTTTTCCTTAACTTTAAACCTTTTCGACTGTTTCATGTAAATTTTCTCCTCAAATTCACCATGGTGAAAAGCCGTCCGGACATTCATTTGCTCCACCTCAAGATTCTAAATAGCAGTCAAGCCCAACACAACCCTTATGGTGGACATCTTTACTACTATAGTAAAAATCTCATTAAAGTCAACACCCTTCCATTGAGTAAAGCCTTTTACCACTAATCATGCCTTATACCTCGATTTTATGGTATTTTCATCCATTTTCAAATAAAAAATTCACTTATTGTTTAGGGCTCTTTTCTCCTTAGACAGTTCGGCCAGATCAAAGGTATGATTTTTATGGAGAGAGCTTATTTTATCCATCATAACTTCCAGCCATCTCTCCTTATTTTTATCATTCATGGCATGTTCAAAAGTTTCAAGCTCTCCGACATTAGTGAGTAGGATATACTTACTTGAGGACAGATGGACAGACGGTCGTCTGTTTCTTGAAGATCGTATGACAGGAACATCCTCAACCGATTGAGGAATGACTTCATCTTGGTCCTCGTCCGGTGCCATCACGGCCTTATTACTGTCCTCGGTCACATCAGGGCCAATGTTCTCGTCCTGCAGAGCGTCTAGACGAACAACTTCAACACTCACCTTATCCATTCGGTCAATATCAAACTTAGTCTTCCTACCGATATTCTCAATCGTTTCATCCCCAACAAAGGTCACAAGCCTGGACTAGACAAGTTTTCTCTCAGCTGGATTATAAATTCTATAACCCAACTAATCTTTCCAATAACTTAGAAAGATACACTATATCGTCTTTGACTTCAACTTGGTCCTTTCATTATTTGGGATATGAACAAAGATTTTATATCAAAATACCTGTAGATGGTCATAGGATAGCTCCTTACCCGACCATATTTTCTCTGGCACTTCACACTTCAAGGGTTTACTGGGTGATCTATTGATGACGTAGGCCACCGTCTTCAGTGCTTCAGCCCAAAAAGATATAAAAAGCTTGGTTTCAACAAGCATGCATCATACTCTCTTCAAAAGCGTGCGGTTCATCCACTCGGCCATTCCATTCAACTGTGGCATTTTTGGTTGTGTTTTCTGATGTTTAATGTCGTGATACCGGCAATAGGCATGAAAAGGCCCTATATACTCACCGCCATTATCACGTCGGACGGCCTTCAATTTTTTTTCCGTTTGACGCTCAACTAGAATATAAAACTCCTCAAATATACCGAGGACTTGGTCGTTGGTTTTCAGTAATAGACCCATAACTTTCTGGAATAATCATTAATAAAAGAAATAAAGTATTGGGTTCCACTAAACGACTTCTCCTTGAATAGTCCACACACATCTATATGGATGAGATCAAGCATCTCCTCCTTTTTAAAGGACAAGTCTCCATTGAATGAGACTCTCTTTTGCTTGTCTGCCAAACAGTGAGGACATGTCCTCAGTCCGACCTTCTTTACTCATAGGATAAGACCCTTCCTGACCAGATGACACAATTTACGTTTACTCATGTGGCCCAACCTCCTATACCACAAGTCATCGGACTCCTTACTAATTGTGGTGTTCACGTCTTCGGCCACTACACAGGCCTTCATCACGTATAGGTTGGAGCACTTTTTTCCTCTTGCCACGATAAGCGATCCTCTAGTTAGTTTTCACTCATCTTCATAGAAGGTAATATAGTAACTTTCATCATCTAACCGACCATTTGAGATTATATTCAGCCAGATGTCAAGGATATGACATACATCCTTCAATATCAATTTCGTCTCATTATTGCTATCCAGAACAATATCACCTTTACCAACAACCAAGGATGTCCCTTCATCTTTCATCCTTATCACTCCAAGGTCTCTTGGAGTGTAGGATATGAACAATCCCTCTTCTAGACGTGATATGCAGGGAAGCGTTAGAGTCAACCACCCAGCCGAACTCATGGTCCGTCAGACTTGCCACGTTCTCTTCACATGTCAACAGGAGGTCACCTCCTGGAACTACTAAGACCGAGCACATTTCCTCTCCTCGTCATTTATTTTCTTTCTCTTTCTCGGCATTTTCACGTCTTCACTTGAAGTAATGCTTCTTGATGTGGCCTTTCTTACCACAATGATAACACTTAAGATTTTGATACATTGGCCATGATTTGTTACAGCCTTTCTCTCCAGGTTTCTAACCGCGTCCTCTAGTCCTTCCCTAGACTCGTCACAAGTACCTCAGAATGAGAAACGTTGAAATCCCTTATGACTGCCTTGACTCATTCATAAGTAAGGAGGCAATAACCTCGTCCAATTTCAATGTATCATTTTCAAACAATAAGGTTGTGACTACGTGGTCATAAGAGGCTGGCAAAGAAGCCAGCAGTACCGATGTTTTGTCCTTCTCCTTGATTTCCTCATCAAGGGCAGACATTTGCGTTAGTATCCTATTAAACTCGTCCAAATACTTCTCAAAACTTTCACATTCTGACAACCACAGACCATAAAATTACTTCTTTATATGTAGCCTGGTTGTTAAATATTTGAACTTATATCTACTCTCTAACTTCTTCAAAACCTCCGACGGGTCAGTCAATCCGAGGACCACTTGGAGAGTATTGTCCACCATGCATCGTTTGATAGTACAGTTGACAATGTCTTTTTTATCTTGCCGTCCATCCTTGGTTAGATTTTCAGGCTTCTCATCCTTTTTTTAGTGCCTTTATTCTTCCTTCTCTAATTAGGATATTCTTCGCCATCTCTTACCAAAGGATGAAGTTACCCTATTCGTTGAACTACTTTATACTAAACGGCAAATTTTCTAAAAACGATTACGCCTGTTTCCGCTCACGATTCTCTCTACTTTCTTCACTGTTTTTCACTTTCTCAATTTTTCACACTTAGAAAAATATTACCAAGTGCCTCTACTATTCTCTTTCAATACAGACGCATATATTGAGCAAATCTAAAAAATATTTTATTTTTTCAATAAAATCTGTTCTTACCAACAATATGAATATAAACTGTACAAAAACGGCTCCTACATAACTGCCTGAGATCACACTTGCTCGGAAGATCTTCTAAATTGACACCCTTTTGGATTCCTTGGTGGATGACCAATATTCTATCGTCTGCGTTTTTCACAAAGCCGGTCAATACCCCGTTGACCGTCATCTCCACATGGCCGGTCAATGCCTCTGTTGACCGGTCAGTTGTCCTTTTGGGATCCTTTAGCAATGTTAGGCAGCTCATACTTTCAACCGGTCAATAAGTTGGCTAGTCATTGTTGCTCGTCCTAAATTTTTGGTGAACTATATTGACCAGAATTCCTTCTACTTATCCTGTACATAGTCCGCAAATTCTTCAATAAATAAGTCCGCGAATCATAGTAGCACACAAGGTCCCCATTCTTCATTCGAGTCCTCCAGTCATCAAAACGTTCATACAGGAGTGACCCCCCAACATTTACTTTCCCTAATCACTCGTCCATAGACTTCATTTGTTGGAACCTTGAGACCAACGACGTCTTTTATGTCAAGTCGGCAAGAGGGATCTTCTAGCGAGTATATGCTAAAATGGCTTGGGCCACCCTTGTGTGGAGGCCTTAAAGTCATTTATCACTTTTTTTTTTAATCATTTTAGTTGGTCATCATAGATTGTATCTGGACTTTTAATAGGCGAAAATTTATTGACATTCTTTCTTACCGTGCATTGTGCAAATGTGAGGAAAAATCAGTAAATCATTGATTTTTCAAATATGCTATTACTAAAAGGATCCACAGTGTTATTCGTAACAAAACTCATTGCTCTTAGTTGTATAATAATGGGAATAGAGCAATTGAGTTGGCTGCGATCAAATAAAAAATGAAATATTCTAAGCACACCCAATCGAGAATAACATTGGCGACCACTATCTATTATATATGAAATGATCAAAATACTTGTCTTTTTTATCCTTATTGTTCCTTTGATGAAGATGAGATGACTCGTATTATTTGTAACCTCTTGATGGACAAATATTTTTCGAGTGTTGATGTGTCTTTCGATATTATGTAATTGGGTTACACCCCTTGATGTGGTAGGAGAGGGGTTTAGGTCTCTGTTTTGTGTTTGTCTTTGTTTTAAACATTGGGGTTAGATTATTTTTTGGCTGATCCCTCTCTATATCTTGAGTGATTTTGTTTGCTAATACATAATTTCTTTTGGGTGGAATACATTGACTAACTTATCAAAAATATAAGACTATGGAGTAAAATAGGAGTAACTCCTCTTCTTCTATAAGTGCTTAGCCCATTTCCAACCAAATTTAAATCTAAGCTATATACGTCTCTGTTTTATCTAGAGATAAAAACTATTTATTTATCGTAACACGATCAAGTGTCTATATTAGATTGTAAACACATGTACATACACATTATCCATGTGAAAAATAATGCAGGTAACATAAAGCTACCAAGCTAGAGGGAAGTCGAGCGTAGGCTTTGTTCTCGATAATATTAAAAACTTTTGCGGTGCCTTCTACTTACACTTAAAAAATAACTTGATTTTTAAATATGAAATCATGATCATGAACCATCGTAAAATAATAGAAGTGGACAAATGGGCTTGTAGCACAGTTGACGAGTTAGGTAATGAAGTCGGAAAGGATATCACTCCATAGTCAATCAAAAAAGAGATGCTTGCGAATCTCTCCGTATTTATTAAAGGCTCGATCCTAACCATATAAAATCAATAAATATGGAGAGTGAATCAAATGTGATAGCAGGAATAAAAAGGAAATAAAAAGCACGATAATTATATATATATATTATTTTTATTATTTTATTTTTAAACTTTATTGGGAGTATAATTATTTATTTATTTGGAAGAGGGTGGTAGTAGTGGCAGTAAGTAAGATATAAGAAGATTAGGAATCTCTATGTCTTACAAGCGCTCGCAGACAAATGGGGTTCAGAAGAGTAAAGCAAAGCAAACTCTGCTTTTAATACCAAGAGAAATTAAAAAGGAAATAAATTAGCAAGATTTCAATCCATATATAGTTACGGGTCACTGGCGGATTCGTGTGATATGGATTTGAGAGCTCTCCTTGGATGACAGAGAAGGAGAGTTCAAATTATAATCATTAATATTCCATTTGATAGATACAGTACATTTTATTTTAAATTTTTTATGTTCATAATTTATTTTAATTTAAGCTATAGTTGTTAAATAATATGTATTTTATAATTAAAAAAATTTATAATTTTATTTATTTTAGAAAACCAGGTAACTGTGATCTGAGCTTGCCCTAACCCATTACCTCTGCCCCCTCAGTTCTCTATCTTCTGGCTGTCCTGTGGCGTGGCTTATATTAAGTGGGCAAAAGCAGCTTGTTTCTCTGTCACAGCTACACAAAAAAAAACCCACCAAAGTTAGCTCCCATCTTCTTTTTCCACAAGATCTTCCATGCTTGATTTCTGCAAGTTCTTAAGATATTAGCATGGCATTTCGTTTGTCTCTCTAGATCAGAAGGAAACATATTACAATAGCCCATTCAAGTATACGTTTCTTTCTTTTAGAAGACCACATTTATCCCATCCTCCATTCCCATATACTGTCCTCTCTCTCATACTTCTCCCTCTAGCTCGCTCAAGCTTCATGATGCAGGCAAGCATCATGTACATGGGGTGCTCGTCATGCCCATGAATTGGATATGATATTGAGTGAAAGTAGACATATGAAGGAAAAGATCCGAAATTTCGGTGCATATAATACTTATAACATCATTAACATATACGCATTATGTATCTATATTTATATGTATAGGTAGATTAAAATGATATATGGTATATGCCTGGCTCCCTGTATGCCATTTGCAGAGCCCACCGGCACGTCGATGGCTTCAGTGGATGGCGTATGAGGAGCCAAGCATACTTCTCAGACATATATCTTATATACACATGGCTTTTTTTTGTTTTTTTAGTTTTTTTTGTTTTTTCAAAGATTTCTTGATTTATTATGACCTTATCCTTTTTAGTTATTGAGTTATTTTGTTTGCATAAGTTGTATTCTTTTTGTTTTGGTTGAATTTAAACTCGAGTTATTAGGTTTTTTGTATGTATCTTTTTTATTTGTTTTAGCAAAGAAGTAAATGCCCTTTAATGGCAGAGGTGTGAGGGTCATCACGATATTCTTGCATGAATTAATGGGGACCGGAAGTTTAATTATGACTTCTAAAATTCTTGAGGACTGAGATGTAAATTTGGAAATTTCAGCCTTCATGATAGTCTGAAACAGGTATGTTTTCTTCTTTCTTCAACTTTTGATTGTTCCTTCTAGGGTTTTTTCTGGTTAAAGTGGTTATATTCTTTGTCTCTCTCTCTTTCTTTCAGAAAAATGGAGATAATTTGACAGAGCTAGATATGAAGAGTGATCTTATTACTATATTTTTTAATAATATTTTGAATCATATATTTATTTATACTAATAAATCTATATAAATAAATAAATATCATATTAGTTAAAAATATTATAAAAATTACTACAAATGATCAGTGAAATAATTCTCAAGCTAAGAAATAGCAATACAAAAAGGGATTTTATTAGTTATTTTACTTATTCAATAACTCACATTGTACATATTAGAATTTAATAATAAAAAAAATTTAAAATAATCACATATATTTATGAATAGTGAGCTATAAAAAAGTGGTAAAAGTCCTAGCTGCTAAGGGAAGGGAGATAATTATTGCACGACTGACCATCTCGCATGGATTTCATGACATTTTATGACACATACTTATGTCTACAGAAACAATTGTGGTGGTACTATAATTAGAGAAAATAATGTCATATAATAAAAATATTTTACAATTTTAAGATCTTATAACATATTAAAATACATTAGTTATTTTTAAAAATGTATATTATATCTAATCAATTATCAAAATACATAACAATTATATATATTTTTTATTTATTAATTAACATTATATAGTGATATATATAGCATAGAAGTCACAACATTAAAGTTGCCCTTTTGCACGCGGAGAATCTAAGTAACTTCACTTTTCCCAAGATTGATTAATTAATTAATTGATTAATTAATTATATAAATGCTATTTTCTGAGCATTTTGTTGCATTAATGGCAAGCATTCTTTAACTTTTTTTCAGGCCATTGGTAATAATCTGTATTTTTCTCTTGGATTTTTTCCCCTATTTTTATTATTCAATATGAAATTTATAACAGCTTATTATAAACTAAAAAACACATAAATTTAGTATAGTATAGTTATTATAAACTAAAAATATATATAAATTTAGTATAGTATAGTTATATATGTGTGACATAGGAATGAAAGTAGTATTATATACCTGGGTCATTAATCTCATAAGAGTACCGAGAATTGTTATCCACTTTGAAGATTATCTCAGTGGAAAATTTACAATAAAAAATCTATGTTTTTCTTTATATTTTATTCAAATTTATTTTTAAATAAAATTTATTATTAAATTTTATTTTTGTGTCAATTATTTATAGTACAAATAGTTTTAATTTAAATTTATTATATTTTGATACCAGGAGCTTTTGATATCATAGGTGTAACATATGATTTGACATATTGATCAATTTGGCCAAAATATTATCTTATGAAATATAGAATTATTAGTAGAATAAAATTTTAAAAAATTCATGTTATATAATTAGTTTTGCATTTTTATATCAAAAATATACAATTTTTATCGTCTAAATAAATAACACTTAAATTGTACTGATAAAATTATGTCATTATTTCAAACCTGATCTACCATTGTGCCGGTAGAAAGAGGGAAGAATGAATGTATTATCATGGCTTAGTTTTATTATTATTATGATGATTATTATTATTTGTTATGCATTATTTTTATTTTATCTTTAATTAAAGTACTCATTTTGTATTATATAAAATTTTAAGTTTATATTAATACATATAAAATGCAAAAACGTAAAAATATGACAATTTAATTTCCATAATAACGAAACTTATACTAAAATTAAATTGAAACCGTATAAAGAAAAAAATCAAAAATAAATATAATAAATTTTCTCATTGTCATGCTACGAAATTTGGATTTGAGGCAGATTTATCCTTTAGTAAAAATAGAGAGGTTTATTTTTTATATTTTTATTATTTATTTTTAAATAATTAATTATGATTAAACTTTTTTTAAAAAAAATAAAAATAATTAAAATTATTTATTTTAAAAAAAATAAATTATAATTATTTATTTAAAAATATATTATTAAGATTATAAAAAAAAGGTTAGATGCCCTCAATTCCTGTCCCACATGACTCCGTTCTCCTCTATCTTCGTCTCATTGGTTGGCTTGGAACAAATATGTACGGTCAATGCAGGTCGAGCAGGACGTCGGGCCTTCGGGAAGAGCTATTGTGTAATTTCATGATGGAATATTCTCTTGCATTTCTGATTTCAAGACAATTATATTTTGCATGCATTTTTCCTTTTTAAAATAAATTTATTAATATAAATAAATTAATAAAATTGATGGATATATCAAAAATGGACTAACCTAAAAGACCAACGGAAGCCCAAGAAGGGCGGTCAGCACTTTGACGGCCCAGTTAAAAAATGGGCCTAGAAACTGAAGGGTCCAGGACGATCAACGTTGGCGTTGACCGTCCGGACTGCCAACTTGATCGTAAACGGTCAACTCAAAGTTAACCGTCCACACACGGCACGATTGGGCCCAAGAGGCTTTTTTACAATGATGAGTCTATTCCATTCTAGCCCACAATCCATCATATGACTAACAACGACTCTCCCATCATTCTCCATGAAGGCGGCCAACACACACGCAAACGGTCAACTCAGATGTTGACCGCCCGCGCTCTACGCACTGGGCCCAGAAAAACTTTTCTACAGTAACGGGCCTGATCCGTTTGGGCCCACGACTCATCAGACGGCCAACCACAGATTTCCAAGTATCTTCCACGATCCCAGTTGGCACTCAAAAAGGACATTAACAAAATTGGCGCCCTTCACATAAGGAAGGCGCCAGATTTTTTCAATTCCTTGCCAACTGGAGCACTCCAACGATAACACGCACAAAAGGAAAGTGTCCGATTTGGTAAGCTGTTGGCCGCATCAGAAGGAAACTATCATGCATGATTTGGCAACTGGCGCCAACTCCCAAAGGAAAGCCAGCCAGCAGATCAGGAGCCAATCCCTCCTTCCAAAGAAGGGGGATCGCCCTCTCCACCATAAAAGAAACCCTGGATTCACCATCCAGGGCAGGCTTTCAATCATCCTCTCAATTGCATACACTTTCTGTAATTCAAATAATTGCTCTCAGAAATCTGCTTTCTCTGCCATCAATATTCTCCAACAACCCTAAGGCAACAAGCGAGCCCTCACGACTGTTTACTGCCTTCCCACCTTCCAGATTCAAGAAGACCTTCCTCTCTCTTACGTCTGGAAAAAACACTCTCTTTGTCTCTCTCTTTCTCTCGATTTCAGTTTTTTTCTTTCGAAGACTGTTTGACTGATTTGAGCGTCGGAATGTTGTCAATGGGACTACTTTCCGCCGATACACTGACCTCCTTTTTGTTTAGTGGTGTGCAGGATTCAACTCAGGGAACGAAGCCGGAATCACATTAAGAGGATCAACCGAATCTGTTCGAAATTCGAATCCAGTGACGCATCAAAAATATTATATTTATTATTTAAAAAACTGTTAAAAAATTTCCCTAATGTCGCTCGATTGAATATATCACGTAGGAATTTCATGAATGGTATGTGATTTGGGGTTATTCCATTGACTAATGTACACAAAAAATAATAGGAGAACAAACTTATATTATTATTATTATTATTATTATTATTATTATTATTGTTGCGTCCCGGGTTCGCGGTTATCATACGGATTAGGGAGCCTTCGGATTCCTCGGCACGCGGCGGCGTCGATCGAAGGGTCCGGTCTCCGTCTCTATGAACCTGGACCTGCACAACACAAACAACAAACAAGAGGTCGGGGGTCAGGCAGGATTTCTCCCACCGAAGCCACTCCGACGCTCAAGTCAGCAAATTTCCGCAATGAACGGAAATGGCGCACGCTAAGAGCGGTGCGCGGATATATGTTGTGAAAGCGTAAGAGATGCTCGTGTTATGATATAGGAGTGTGGTGAGCAGGTTTTGGAAGGCCTGGCTTCCTTGGTGCACCGCAATGGGTGGCTAACTTTTTGCGTAGTCTGAGTAGATGTGGGGTGAGTGATCGTGAGCTTGCTATCGATGGTCGGAAGTGAGTTTATACTCAGTTCCCGTTTGTCCCTTTCCTGGGTATGAGTGGAGAAGAAGGAAGCTCAGAGCTGGTCGAGTTTGATTTTGGATCAATATCCAACCAGCAGAAGATCAAGAAGAGATCGAAGAGGAAGAAGAAGATCCCCTTTCTGTGGGGCGTGAGGGCTCTTATAGGCCTCGCCCCGTTGGACTCTTGGGCGCCAAAATGCCTGCATGAGGGCTCTTTGCGCCAGTCCAGTCATGTTGTGGACCGCCGGTCACGCCGGCTGTCCTTTTGCCGTGGATGGCACGCTTCTGAGCGTTGCCGGCCACGTCCGATTTTCTCCTGAGAGGGGATTGGTTGGCTGTCTGCAGACGGCAGCAGGAGTCGTTGATGCTATACCAGCCGCTCCTCTATTGGCTAGCCTTTCCGCCTCTTTTGGGTTTTCCGTGATCGCATTAAATGCGTTGGGCAGGGGTGTTGTTGTCTTACCACAAAGACGGCTCTCAGACGTTTCTTGACCGCTGGGTTGGGCCGACCATTTCATGTGGGTTTTTGGACCTTTCGCGGGCCGTGTGTTTCTTTATGGGCTTGGCAACCCTTCATGGGCCAGGACATGGGACCCAACAATTATTATTATTATTATTATTATTATTATTATTATTATTATTATTATTATTATTATTATTATTATTATTATTATTATTATTATTATGTTCATACATTGTAACATATACCATAATTCATAAGTTAATTGACCATAACATATACCATAATTCATAGCATATACCATAATTCATAAGAAAGTACCAATTTTCTTAGGAGATAAATGCATTTGTTAAAATTGATCATGTTTTAAGTTATATAATAATAGCACATGGTATTTTAAAAAACCTACTTAATTTATAAATTTTTTAAAGATAAGTATTAATTTTAGAGTTTGTTAAATCAAATGCCAATAATTTTATTCTCTTTACATAGAAAAAATGATTATCTTATAGATAATATAATAAAAAGTACAAAATAAAATAATAATAATTTAATAATAATTGGATGCTTTTCATGCATAAATTTACCTCTAACAGAAAAATATATATATTAATGGGTTCGATAATTCATAGGTCATCCCAGAATCAGGCATGTAAGGAAAGAGCACCTCGAAAGCCGTAATCAATTAAAAACTACTCCGAGTTCAAGGCCCTAAGAAAAGGAAGCTCAATTGAACACACATTTAACCCAAGGCCCAGCATGTGCCAAAGCCAACCAAGGAAGCATGACTCGGCACCGTTTAGCAATAAACGGGTAATTAGAGCTAATAAGTGGAAGCTCATTCAACTCAGCAGCTGCGACAGCTATCTTAACAATTTAATAAATATCCGTAAAATATTTGCTTGTGTAACATATCACTCTGGGAAGACAAGTGTAGTCCTTTAACGTTTCTAAGAAAAATTATGATTATCATACTTACCTCAAGACACACTTAATAAGACAGTTCAATCAAACTTTTAGGGTAACATATGTCAGACGTAAAGCTCAAGGAAGGCTATACCGGCTCTAACTCTATAAATCCTTCTTCTCCTCTGTGAAAAAGAAAGGATGAAGAATTTCTACTTTCAAGTATCCCTTAAATATCAAACTACATCCCCTTAAGCTACTTTGTCATCGAGTGCATCCCTTCTCAAGCTATTCAACCCACGAGTGTACAATCTCTCTCTCAATACACTTTGCCTATGAGTGTTTACTACCTCCAAAATCGCTCCCCTACTGAACGCAATTCTCGTAACTCAATTATCTACGATACACTCAATCTCTCATTTCTCTTATTTGATTTAATTGAGATATATCAAAAAGTGAATTGTACTGTCATTTAATCTCTTATTTGTCTGTTGTGGTGCGTAAGATCTAAATTATCAAAAATAGAGATTGGAACCACTTCATTTTAACTTGTAATATTCTGAATAATTCTATTTGATTTAATTAGACTTATTTATTTATTTAGTTATATAATTATTTTTTAGGGTAATTTAGGTGTGAGAAAAATTAATTAAATATTATAAAATTTTAGAGGATATTTGAGATTGTTGGGCCGGTGTCCAAAGTGTGCCCGTTCAGTCATCTGAGTAATGATTTAGATTTTAAAATTAAAAAAAATAAATAAATATATAATAATAATAATAATAATAATAATAATAATAATAATAATAATAATAATAATAATAATAATGACAATTAAAAGGGAGGGGGTGGGATCAGGAACCGGGAAGGAAGAAGAAAACAGAAATGCAGAGGGAAGCTCGGGTAGAGTGAGAGAGGGGAAGGGAGAAGAGAGAGAAACGGGCAAACAGAGGCTTTTGGGTCTGATTTCGAGCTTAAAATAGTTGAGAAAATTGTAGATCGCGTCGGGGAAGTGCTCCCATACCTTTTTTATCTCCTGTATTGATTTTTCTTCATTTTTTATTAGGTATTATTGTTCTGATACTCACCCAAATTATGAAAAATATGTGACCCATGATGAGTACCAAAAATTTTTATGGTTTATTGTCTAATTCCCCTCCCAATTGGCCCGGTTTGGCTTCGCCAAACCCTAACCGCGCACTATTCAGGTTTTTCCTCCTTTTCCTTCGAATTTTATGCTTTTTGACCCTAAAATATGAATCACCATGTTTTAATTATGCATATATATTGGTCGGACGTCCAATCTCACAAGTATCGACCCGTTTGCGACATTCGAACGCTCTAAAACGGCCCTATTACTGTTCACTCAAGAAGAAATTGAAATTTTGCATGCTTCCACCCCATCTAATTATTATGAGATCTATGTCTAATTGTATATGACTAATTGTAAGCCGTAAAAAATATATTCGTGCTCTTGTTTGTAAAAAAATGTGTCCCGAAGGCCTCCAAAGTGATAATTGCCTAATGTATAAGGAAATTCTAATCCTTCATGTATATTATATTGTCTATGCATTCAAATTGACTTGTGAAAAGATATAAATTCGAACGAAAGATAAGAATTGGGTATATAATTGGAGGAAAGTCTACAATGTGGTATGAGATAAAATGATTCTCCCGGATGAAGATATTGATGATTGAATTGTGGTGAACCTTCCCTCAAATGAATAAAAAATTATAAAACTAGGACCATGGATTATATTATAAAGGGTAATATCTCTTAGTATGATATGGGTATCATAATAGAGACTCGAGGATTATACTGGTTTCATATCCTGGTCGCTTATTAGAGAGGGTAATACTCTTGGCAAGCCCCAAGATATTACTGTAGAATGACGAGGATTGTCTTTGGGTCCCGGGGGATATGGGGGCATATGTGATTTATTTAGCCCACCTTGGGGTAGATAATGGGAGCATATGACATTTAATCGTGAGGTTATCATGATCATTTTATCATTTTTTCTCCTTTAGTTAGTAAAGCTTATTGACCTTAATCCACAAAGACAAATAACTATGCATGAAAGATATTCCAAAAGAAGTAAATGGTATTTCAAAGCATATTCGAACATGTTCCTGCTTATTCCTCCATTTCATGATTATATGTCTATCATTTGTTTAGTTTTACTTATTTTGTCTATTACGTTTGATTACGATGCACTTATTGAATTGTTAACTCATCCTTACTTCTCTTTCCTTCCAGATGAGTAAGACTTTGTACCCGATGAATCTGAATAGGCTGTGAGCTCAGGATAGACAGCTGATACGGATTGAAAAGTTTTAGAGGATTTAGTTTTATTATTTTGTATAAGGTATGAATATTGTAATAATTATTTTGATGCTTATGGTTATATATATATATATCATGATGATTGATGGATGTATAGTTAGTTTTCGCTATTAATTGATTGATGTAGTAGCTTTCACAGGTATCTCTTATGGTTGTAAATTGGTTCCTAATTGACATCTTTTAAGTTGGCGGTCGTACCGGAGCGACGATATTGGTACCACCTGTGTGTTTGCTGTGGCATTTGAAAATCCTATGCATATATTGTTTGTATTTGTGATCTCTGTACAGGATTTTGTACAGATTTGTATTTGGCGAACGTCCATTTTATAGGCGGAATTCTGCCGATTTTCGATAGAATTTTCGATCCATCACATAACTCGTAAAGAAGGATCAAGTGGCTTTCTAATTCGTACAATAGTTCGGATTTAGGGATGCATTATATATAGATATATATTAAACTTTTAACTTATAATATTTTTCATAATTTATTCTTTATATTTAGAATTATTCTAATTTTTTATTTTCAAAATTTTTAATAAACTTTACACGTAAAAATAAATTATAAATAAAATATAATTGCTCTAAAAAAATCTCCAGTATATTTAGTTTTTATTATATCTTGGCAACACAAATCACGTAACATACGCTAATTTGCTTGAAATATTGGATGCGGCTAACGATGTTAGGAAATGATTTAGAGGGGTATGCAATTAACTTTTTCATAGTAAGATACGTAATATCTTACACCTCGAAAAATCTATACATATCGAATGATCTGTTTTCCTTTTTTAAATATTTGGATTAATCATTTGAATTCGAATTAATTGAACAGAAAATTTAAATTTCAACAAATCGTACCAAGAGAATAACGATCATAACACAATAAAGATGAGAATAAACTATGCTAACTTCAGATAATTATAACAAATAGCTCTGCTAATTAGGTTTAGCTTAATATATATTCGACAGTTCAAAGTGGGCTAGTTTGTTTCTTAGCTAAAACATTATTAGCTAAGGTTTTGTTTGTTTGTGGAAAATATTTAACAATTAAAAAGTATATTTTATGAAAACATCCTCCTATGTGAAAAGAAAATAACTTTTATTTTTAATATTTTTTAGTGTTTAGCGTATTTATAAAAATATAAACTATCATATAAATCAATCAATCGTAATGATTGTTTATAATTATTAACAATAAAAATGTTTCTAAACAGTGATAATATTTTATGTTTATGAAGATATTTGAATTTATTATCGATAGATCTTTGATATAATGATTCCTATTTAGTGATGGAATCTAGAATATCGTTGACGTAGTTGAAGACGTCAATAATGATGACCGATGGTGAGACCATAGTGAAGACTAAGAAGTTAAGGCGGGGGAGTGTTGTTTGATGACCAACGCGGCAGCCTGAGGTGGCATCGACTAGTGACCGGCAATTGGATTAGCAATATCAAAAATTGGTGACCAATGATAGTGGTTACGGCATCAGTGAGAGCCAAGTAGGGGTTTGAGAATGCCAATCGGTGGAAAATAAAGGCAGCAAGAGTCATCAACAATAGGGGAAATGACAATGTATATAAAAGTATAAATTATTATATAAATTGATCGATAATAATGATTGTTTATGGTTATTAATAATAAAAATATTTATAAACAATGATAATTTTTTATGTTTATGAAAATATTTACATTCATCATCGTAAATTTCTAATATGATGACTCAAATTTAGTGGTTAAATCAAGAATATTGTCGCTGTGGTTGGGAACATCAACAACAATAACTAATGGCGAGATTAGGACGAAGACTAAGAAGCTAAGGTGCAGGAGTGTCGCCGGATCACCGAGGGGAGCAGCTTGACTAGTGATCAACAATGGTGTCAAGGATGTCGGAATCAGTGACTAACGACAATGGTTAGGGTGTTGGTGAGAACTAGGTAAGGGTCTTGGCATGCCAATCGTCGAGAGATAATGGCAACATGGGTCATCATTGGTAGGTGATTAGCGACAAGTCAAGTTGTCGACTAACAGCGACGGTGGTTTGAGGTGCTATTAATTGACTAGTGATGACTAGTGGCCGGGTGGCCGAGGTTAAACATGCTATTCAGCAACCAATGTTGGCAAGCTGTGACATCGTTAACTATTGATTAGAAGCAAGTCAAAAAAAAAAAATTTCACCTATCGATGTTTCTAATCAATAATAAGTAATAGATAAATTCTAAAAAATGGATTATGAAATTTAAAAATAAAAAGTCATTCTCAGTATTTAAGTTTAAATTTTTCATTGACCATAAAAATATTTTCTATCTACTTATTTCTTATCCATGCAAATATAGAAAATGAATTCTTATTTTGAAAATAAAAAATTAATTTCCAAAAATTAATTTTTATACCTACTAAATATATAAAATTATTAAAAATATTTTCTCGTGCGCCTTAAATATCAAAAAATAAAATAAAAATTTCCCAACGACTTATTTTTCAGCAAATCAAGGCAGCCCAACACTTGAACTATTGAATTTCATTAAATCTCATCGGGGCATATTTTACTTAATCCGGCTAATTTCCCTGTTTACAACCTCATAGCCGTTTCAATTTAATTTGTTTGAGAAATAATTATTATTCAGATATTTTTCAGAAATAATTATTATCCATATCGACGGAGCATGGAGGAATACTAATTAATTCGTATTAGAAAATAAAAAAAAAAAGCAGAATTATATAATTGAAAATTAAAAGACTTTAATTTATATTAAATTTATAATGATTCATGTAGCCCTTTTAAGTTACAAAACTGTCGACCAAAGAAGAAATCATGACATAAGATTCCTTCATGCTTCTTTTTTGACCAAATTGAAAGGCAAAGGCTGCTAGCAAAGTTATTATTTTTTTTAATTTTTATTTTTAAAAATAATATAATATTTAAATATTTTAATTAATTTTTAATAAAATATTAAAATATCTAATTACTTATATTACCAAAGAAAATAATAAAAATATATTATTTTATGTTCTTTTAATTTTTTTAAGATTGACTTTTGCCCATCAAATTTAAAATCTTTTTAAATAATACAGTATAAATGCATTATTATTATTTTATTAATAAAGTAATAAAATATTTAATTTTTTATATAATAAAGAATAATAATAATATATCATTTTTATAGTTTTTAAATATTAATTTTCACACATCAAATTGTATCTTGTCCATTGGTGGCCCCCGTAGATTCTTGTTTAAATGTGCTGTTGGATGTTATTATGGTAATGTTCGGTGGGTTGGGGATGGTTTCGTCTGCTTAAGAGATGAATATTATTTTTTTTATATTTTAATTATTTATTTAAAAATAAATAATTATAATTTAATAATTAATTTTAATTAATTTTTTATATTTAAAAAAATAATTTAATTATAAATTTTTATTTAAATATTAATAACTAAAATTAAAAAAATAATATCAAATCACGGTAGGTGGCTTTATTAAACAAACACATCTTGACATAAGATTTCGATATGGAATGTTAATAAAATATTTATTTTTTGATTATTTTTTTGATTTTATATAGATAATTTTAAATTATTTAAATTTATATCATACTTAATTATATGCATATCAGATGAAATCATCACCTGATAATTATATACTCGAAAGTCAATAAAATAAAAAAAATGATAAGATAAAGAAAATAATATCAAGGGCATACAGATATCAAATAAATATACTATTTTATATTTAAAATTATGCAATCAAATATATAAAATAAATAATATAAGATAAAAATCATTATAATATGTATAATAATATATAAGTTGATATAAAATATACTATTTAAATTAATGATAACCAATCATATAAGTGTTCGATCTCTATAGTATTGATATATATATCCTAAATTTGTCATTATTTTTAAACTTATAAGTTTTCATAAAATCAAATAAAAATAAACATAATCTATTAAATATATATTAATAGTCATTTAAAAGACCATATAATAATTAGATTATAAAAAAAATTATCCCGGCATTAAAAATTTTCTATTCCAATTTATTGTTCTCGTGGGGGAAGAGGGCTCCCCCCTCCTCTTTCATGTGATGGTGGCCCATTTAACTCAAATGGGACCCAAACATTGAAAGAGGAAGCCCAACGCCTCTTTCTTTATTTATAATTAAGAGAAGGCTAATGGCCCTCCTAATTTATTTGAAAGGGAGTCATTATGGCTTTTTTTATATTTAGTAAATATTAATTTTCTTCTCTATTAAAAATTTAATTATAAAATTAATGAAGGTATTAACTATATGAATCATATTTAATATGGCTGATATTTAACCAATAAAATTATTTAAGTAATAATAAATCTAATAAATTATGTATGACCCATTAGATTCAATGTTAAACTGTTTGTAAAAAATATTAAATCTTATTCAATTGATAAAAATATTTATTTAGTTATAAGTAAATTACACACTTTTAATTCTTATTGAATTAAAATTTTAAGATAACTAATTATGAGATTTTACAAATCTTGAGTAGTACTTAATAGTGTCATTAGGGCACAAAAATATATTAATCTCTATTTGTTGTTAGAAAAAAATAATAGTCTTAGAAATTGGTTCTTTACAACATTCACTAAAGAATAAACAGAAGAATTTAGAACTACACATCGAATAATCTGTTTTTATATTGACTATGAAGTCCCATGGATAGTGTCATGGTATTTTACTTGTGATCAACATTATGAAGACTCTCAATTAGCTATTCAAGACATTCCTCTATCGATTGTTCGGGTATTCAGAATCAAATGGTGGGATAAATTCGACCATATCCTGATCGATTATACCCAAATTGATGCTGACTACAAAAAGAATCAAGCTTTAGCTCAAACAATAAAAATTGCCTCAAAAATTGTAATTGATTTTTTAAGATTTTTACTTCTTCTTTTAGTTGTTTTATTTCGTTTTGTAAATCGCCAGTAGTAGCTTGATGAAATAAAGACGTAGTAGGATATTTTTCAAATAATTTTGTTAAACTGAAAGGTTCAATTTTTTCATTAGTTTGTTTTTGTGTCAAAAATTTTACCAAAACAAATCGTACAAGATCGTATTTCAAAATCGTGCGTACAAATACATAACACGTAAATCAGAGAAAAACAGAGATATACCAAAATAAGGCTGAATAATCGGCTGGACTTTGATTGAAGAAGTTGCTTACATAGTCTGGGCGATGATACAACAAAAGAAATTTGTACAAAGAAAAGGAAATTTACAGGGAAAGAAAATTAAGAAAGGCTGGGAGAAGGTTGCTGGAGAGAGAGCTCTTGAGTTTTCTACTCTTTGGTTTTCACTCTCTGGTTTTTTGCTCTCTGGTTTTTGCTCTGCCTTCAACTGAAGCTGAGAAGGGTTTTAAATAGAAGTTCTTGATC
The DNA here is from genome assembly GCA_033239525.1 of Nepenthes gracilis. NCBI lineage: Eukaryota > Viridiplantae > Streptophyta > Magnoliopsida > Caryophyllales > Nepenthaceae > Nepenthes > Nepenthes gracilis. Next base: position 22,524,698 of record BSYO01000001.1, read on the forward strand.
GTCTGTGGCCGTTGATTTGTTGAAATAATTGCGTAAATCTGAGCCGTTGATAAATCTTCATATAATTGCCAGGAATCTTTGCTGTTTTGCGTCTTGTCAACAGTAGTGCATATCTTTTGCATAGGAATGATTACAAACATTCGTAAAATCTGTCGGTTCTGTTAGGTAGTTTCTGGTCACTTCGATGAATAGTTTGCATAATGTCTGCATAGTGCTGTATAGTGTCTGCATAGTGCTATTGCACAGTAAAACTTTTGAAAAGTTTTGAAAACTTTTGCTTTTTGTCAGAAGCTTTTGCAGCGCAGTTTCTGCCTTCTTTGCTTGTACGTTGCATCAACTTTGCATATGTTTTGTGCCTTGCATAATAGAGGTTTGTCCGTTAAAAGATTTTTTTTTTTTTTTTTAGAATAGACTAATTGTTTGTCTAGAGTCCAAGAGTCCCATCTATCCGTCTGATTGAGATGAGTCATTCTGTCCAGTAGTAGGTATCTGTAATGTTTTGTCATTTGGCCTTGGTTGTTGATATCTGAATGAAGAAACTTGAAGACGTCTTGTGCGAAGCTTGTTTATCTTGTTAAAAGGATTAATTTGGATACCTGCAATGTAACATAATGTTAGCAGTCCTTTCAGAGACTGAATGGGTCTTGAGCATAACCGGCGGCATATGGCGGTTGTGGACTAGGCGGTTGTGTAGATGAGTCTGATGCTGGGTCGTCATCTGATATGTCAACCATAGAGTCTTGAAGTCTTGTACTTGCTTTGAGAGTTGTTGATGCATTTGAGTCATCTGATTCATCATTGTATCTATCTGAGCTTGTTGAGTTTCCATTTGCTGTTTTGCTTGCGTAGATCGTACAGATTGCTTAGAGGAGACAGATAAATTAGAGATCCAATACTTCTTAGTTTGCTTGTTTTGGGCCTTGAGATACTAGGTCCAGCTGGGTGATCAGGTATATAAGGTTTTGGTGTTGGTGAAGGTGGCAGAATTTTTGAAGCAATTTTTATTGTTTGAGCTAAAGCTTGATTCTTTTTGTAGTCAGTATCAATTTGGGTATAATCGATCAAGATATGGTCGAATTTATCCCACCATTTGATTCTGAATGCCCGAACAATCGATAGAGGAATGTCTTGAATAGCTAATGGAAAGTCTTCATAATGTTGATCACAAGTAAAATACCATGACACTATCCATGGGACTTTATAGTCAATATGAAAACAGATTATTCGATGTGGTAAGAATATACCCTTGTGTAATTCTTCATAATGCATTCTTGCATTGTTAACATTGCTAGGATAAAGAACTGGTAAGCAGCCGAAATAAATCCACCATTCTGTAAACCATATTGGCAATGGTTTTGGACAGGTTTTATCGAACCGAATAAACCAGGAATGTGTATAAGATCTGAGATAAAAAGCATTATACCAAGAATCTTTGTAATCTTGGTAATTGTATCCTTTAGGTTGATAAGGAACAGAAAAAGGTTTTGTATCCCAAGTGTTAAGTCCAACATCTTGAGGAAGTTTGACGTGTTTAATTTTTATAGTAGAAAAGGTAATGGTATTGTCTCGAGGATTGCGGTGATGTTTGATTTCATGAGCCCGAGAATCAAGTAGGATTAATTCATAATCTTGTTGGGTTTTAAAATATCCATGATCGATATAGACAATTAGGATGAAACTTTGTTTGTCAAAGTAATGAGATCATTGAGTAATGATTTTTGGTAATAGGAAGTAAGTGCGACATGAAGTTTGGGTGGTTTGGTGATATTTGGTTATCATGGGCGTAGGAGCTTGTTGCGAGACGAGAAAGTGGGAGCAATGGGGGCTTCTTTGTAACTAAGTGGTGGATATTCATGTAAGGTTGCAAATCTGTTTGAAGTTGAGATAATTTGTGGTTTAGACATTGAATAGTCATGAGCAGACTGTTTGGGTGTTTGCTTGGCTGGAGTATAAAGAGATGAAGTGTCCTTCTCTTTTCCTTTAAAAGACATGATTTCCTGTAAAATTTCGTTTATTAAACTTTCTAAAATATGTGCTTCAACAAAACTTTCAATGTCAAAATTCGTTTGCCATTGTACTGATGTAAAATCCTTTAAATCTTTTCGTAAAACAATATGAATGTTTTGATAAACAAGATGATGAACAAAATCGTTTTGACTTTTTGATATGCAAAAAGTTCTCTTGTTTATATTTGCAAAATATTTGGAGGAATGTAATGATGCATGTAAATATTTTGATGAATGTAATGGTAATGCTCTAGTGACTGAATACTTAGAGATAGGTAACTTTGTATATGGCCGACTGTATATGTAATGCTCTAGTAAAAATATTGTTCAGCACATTAAGCAACTTAATCCTAATCAAATAACATTATCTCTTTGTATCGATCAAAATTATTATCAACTAATTCTTACAGAATTATATGATGATTCGCAGAACTCATATATTATAAAATTTAATAATATCTTTGCTAATATAAAATTATATAATTCAATTATAAATACTTATTTTATCTTCTTATCAAAAATTTTACCAAAACAAAAACAAAAATGTTCAACATCTACTTTAGTTTATCTTGAAGACAGCCCATCTACAAGTTTAGAACTTAAAGAAAACAATAATAACCTTACGTTAGAAAATAACAAACAACTTACTCTGTTAAAAAACAATAACTCTCTAACTCCTAGAGATTATCAAATATTTCTAAAGAATAACATAGAAATAGATATTCAAAATTATTATAAGATAAGATTTGAAGATATATTAATTGATAATAGATTATCTAATTCATTTATACAATATTATTTTATTTCTCAAAAAGAATTAGCAAAACACAGATCTAATATAGTAAGACATCAATATAAAACTCATCTATATAAAAATCTAGCAGTAATCTCAAAACAATTACTAATAACAAATAACATTTTGAATCAATTCCATAATAAAGAAAATCACTTATACAATAAATCAAGTAATACAAAATTAATATTATTTTGTGACCTAGAAATAGAAAAAGAAAAACAATCACAAAATAATAATAATAGAAACATATCACGATTATCAAATCAAAATCACAATAAAAGTCAAATATATCGAAAACTTAAGCACATAAAGAATAAAGAAAAAATAAATATTTTTGAATAATATAAAAAATTAAAATCTTGGCATTATAGTAAAAAACAATGTTACAAGAAACAGATTTTAGCTCAACAAATTAAAAAACAAATAATAGATTATCAGCTCAGTAAACACTATCGACAAAGTAAACCTAAGTTGTTTCTAAAATTAATTAGATATTTAAATAAATATTTAAGAAATAAACAAAACACAATTCTTACTAAAAATTCTAATCACAGATCAAGTAAATTGCACTTACTACAAAGATTTAGAAAACCTTTTAAACCGCCATTAAAGTTTAGATTAACTAAACTAAAATTAATAAAATTAATACAGCAAAATAATAAAAATCCTAGTACAGAATCTAACACAAAAAATTTAGAACCAATTCTACCATCAGAAAAATATAACAATAAAATAATTTCCTATATAGACTTACAATACAGTCGGCCATATACAAAGTTACCTATCTCTAAGTATTCAGTCACTAGAGCATTACCATTACATTCATCAAAATATTTACATGCATCATTACATTCCTCCAAATATTTTGCAAATATAAACAAGAGAACTTTTTGCATATCAAAAAGTCAAAACGATTTTGTTCATCATCTTGTTTATCAAAACATTTATATTGTTTTACGAAAAGATTTAAAGGATTTTACATCAGTACAATGGCAAACGAATTTTGACATTGAAAGTTTTATTGAAGCACATATTTTAGAAAGTTTAATAAACGAAATTTTACAGGAAATCATGTCTTTTAAAGGAAAAAAGAAGGACACTTCATCTCCTTATACTCCAGCCAAGCAAACACCCAAACAGTCTGGTCATGACTATGCAATGTCTAAACCACAAATTATCCCAACTTCAAACAGATTTGCAACCTTACATGAATATCCACCACTTAGTTACAAAGAAGCTGTTGCTCCCACTTTCTCGTCTACGCAACAAGCTCCTACGCCCCATGATAACCAGTATATCACCAAACCACCCAAACTTCATGTCGCACTTACTTCCTATTACCAAAAACCATTACTCAATGATCTCATTACTTTGACAAACAAAATGTTTCATCCTAATTGTCTATATCAGACTGCGGATATTTCAAAAACCAAACAGTACTATGAATTAATCCTACTTGATTTTGGTTCTGTTGAAATCAAACATCACCGCAATCCTCGAGACAATACCATTACCTTTTCTACTATAAAAATTAAACATGTCAAACTTCCTCAAGATGTTGGACTTAACACTTGGGATACAAAACCTTTTTCTGTTCCTTATCAACCTAAAGGATACAATTACCAAGATTACAAAGATTCTTGGTATAATGCTTTTTATCTCAGATCTTATACACATTCCTGGTTTAGTAAGTAATTTAAAATAAATTCGATAAAGGATTAAAAATCCTCTTCGGTTTTCCTGTTGAGCTAAGCAAATCGTGTGCAGGATCGTATTTCAAAATCGTGCGTACAAACACATAACACGAAAATCAGAGAAAGGCAGAGATATACCAGAATAAGGCTGAATAATCGGCTGGACTTTGATTGAAGAAGTTACTTACATAGTCTGGGCGATGATACAACAAAAGAAATTTGTACATAGAAAAGGAAATTTACAGGGAAAGAAAATTAAGAAAGGCTGGGAGAAGGTTGCTGGAGAGAGAGCTCTTGAGTTCTCTGCTCTTTGGTTTTCACTCTCTGGTTTTTTGCTCTGCCTTCAACTGAAGCTGAGAAGAGCTTTAAATAGAAGTTCTGATCGTTCTGTGGCCGTTGATTTGTTGACATAATTGCATAGATCTGAGCCGTTGATAAGTCTTCATATAATTGCTAGGAATCTTTGCCGTTTTACGTCTTGTCAACAGTAGTGCATATCTTTTGCATAGGAATGATTACAAACATTCGTAGAAGCTATCGGTAGTTTCTGGTCACTTCGATAAATAGTATTGCATAGTGTCTGCATAGTGCTGCATAGTGTTATTGCACAATAAAACTTTTGAAAAGTTTTGAAAACTTTTTCAAAAGTTTGCAGAACTTTTGACTTTTTTGTTTTGTGCTGCATATAATTGCTGAAGACGTCTCTGAGTATTTTGTTGGCATAATTGCTTCCTGTACTTTGCTGCAAAATGTGTCAGCAGCGTCTTTTCTTCATTCCGTTGCTTCTGGTAGTTGTTTTTGCGTGCATTTCTGCTGAAAATTATCACAATATATATGTTTTTTTAAGAACGAAACGTACTGATAAACGAAAAAATATCAACACGTGAAGAGCAGAATAATGGGGTCTCCCATTGGCTAAATAAAAGATGTGGGCCGAGATATTGGGCTGGCATGTGTTTTAATAAATTATAACGATAGAGAGAGTGGGCTGTGGTAAAGATTAGCCAATGTCCATTACTAATAATGGCTCCAGTAAGAATTGGCTGGGTTTCTTGTAGAATAAGATTTTGCACTGGTTTGTTTAAAATTTGAATCCAGAAGGGTCTTCTCAAGATCCATATAATAATATGTTGTTGTGGTGTAATTTCCATTAGTGCAATAGTAGGTGCCTTTGTAGAATGTGACTGCCATTTATAGATGTAAAGGCCATAACTATTCCATTCTGAAGAGAACTGTGTTTGCTGAGGTAGTTGAATATCCAATGCGGAGCTTTCTGTTAATTTGATAACAAGAATGCTGGGTTTTGCGTTGAAATGATCACATAGGAAATATAATTCGTGCGATGGTAGAAAGACGTAGATATCTTGTCGTGGATACCATCGTTTAGTTACTGGTATTGGTTCAATGTTGAACTGATATACTTCCTTCCATGTTTGCGTAGATTCAGAATAACCGTTGATCCCATCGGTGCAGAAGTGGAGTAAAAGTCCATCATTCGGAAAGGTACCAACTTCAATTCCATGTTCAAATATAAGTCCGATTCCATACTCGAAAAAGACATTAATTTGAACTTCTTCCCAGAATTCTAGAATAGGTAACTTCTGACTCGTCTCCAATACTGGATTGATAACATAGAACTTTGATTCATAATGTGTTGTTGTAGATACGCAGAGTAGAAGTCCATTGTTGCTAGCTAAAACACGAAATCCATGATTATAAACATTACTGAGTGTGTTCATTGGTAGCGTCATGTCTCCGGTAGATATCACATTCCATTTGTGACTATATTTTGCTTGTAGCAGATAGACTTCATCATCTTTTAGAGCAGCATGATAGGTATGGTATTTAAGAAAGTGTGGTTCATAGAGTAAAGATAAAAAAGTTCGAGAGAGAGAGGCGAATTTAAATATAGTTTTGACAGAAAGCCATGAAAAGATTTCATAGAATTGATCAAAGTTAAAGGCGGGTTTAGGAGTTTTTTTGGCCTTGCGGGCTATTTTCGGTTTCCTTGGCATGATGTCCGAGGAGGAATTCTCTGGTCAGGAAATCTGGTAGAGAATTTGAAGAGCCTTTAATAAATTCGATGTCAAAATCAAAAACAGATAAAATAGCTTGCCAACGTGCAAAAATTTGTTTAGAAATAAGATTTTTAACGTCTTTTTGTAAAACATCTTTAGCAGCTTTGCAATCTATTTTTAAAAGAAATTTCTTATTATATAAATCATCTTGAAATTTTGATATGCATAAAACAATGGATAAAATTTCCTTTTTAATGGTTGAATAATTTTTTTGTACTCCTAGCCATAATCTTGAATGAAATCTAACTATTTGTGTATGTATTTTTGACTCTAATTTTTGTCTAAGGATACCACCATATCCTATATCAGATGCATCTGTTTCGACAATGAGTGATACATGTGGATGAAGAATGCCTAAACATGGTAAATGTTGAACTTGTTGTTTTAGAGTTTTTATAATAGTCGTGTGTTCATTTGTCCATGCAGGAGGATTCTTTTTAAGTCTTTGGAATAAAGGTCCACAAATTTGTCTGAGATTTGGGACAAAATTAGAAATATAATTTAAACATCTTAAAAATCTTTGTAATTGAGTTTTATCTTTTATTTCATCAGGAAATTTATTAGCGAATTCAATTGATCTTTGAATAGGTGTTATTGTATGTTGGTAAATATTAAATCCTAGAAATCTAATTTTTGTTTGAAATATTTTGATTTTAGGGGCCGAAACAACTAATCCATTATGTTTAATTATATTTAAAAACTGATATAAATGTTTAAAATGTTGATCAATTGTGTTAGAAAATACTAGGACATCATCAATATAAACAATAATAAATTGGGTATAAGGATTAAATATATGATTCATGATATTCTGAAATTCAGATGGAGCATTTTTTAAGCCAAATGGCATGACATTCCATTCATAATGTCCAAAAGAAACTGTGAATGCCGTTTTATATCTATATTTTTCATTTATCTGAATTTGCCAAAATCCTGATTTCATGTCGAATTTAGAAAAAATGTTAGCATTATATAATCGATTGATTAAATCTCTTTTATTGGGTATTGGATATCGAATCCATTGGAGAGCTTTATTAAGTGGTTTATAATTAATCACTAATCTAGGCACACCTCTTTCAATTTCAGCATTATTCATAACATAAAAAGCAGAACAACTCCAAGGTGATTTCGATGGTCTAATTAATTTTTTCTCAATGAGATCTTGTATTTTCTTTTTACAATATTCTAATAATTCTTGATTCATTTGTATAGGTCTGGCTTTTGTAGGAATTTGAGATTCATTAAAATCTTTTTCATAAGGTAATTCAACTAAATGTTGTTTACGATTCCAAAAGGTATTTGGTAAATTGGAACATACTTCTTTTTCCAAGAGTTGTTGGAAGTTTTTAATTTTTGTTTGTAAGAATATATTATTTAATTGTTGTTCAATATTATTGAGTTGTATTTCCTCTTTTAAATAATTGATTTGTTTTTCTTTGTTTGTTATTAAATTAATTTGTCGATAGACAGATGTTGCTTGTAATTCCTGAATTTCTTTTTGTTTAACTGGATGAATAAAAGGGAAAAGCAGTTCATTTCCTAAAACATGTGTTGATAATCCTTCAGCTGTAGCTTTAAAAGGATAGATTTGTGTAAAAAATGGTGTACCAAGTATAATATCTTGATGTAAATCTCTTACTAAAATGAAAATTGATTTAAAGCAATGTCCTTGATTACATATAGCAACATTTGTTAATTTGTATTAAATATTTAATCTGGATCCACTAGCCGTATGTAATTTTTTTTGTTTTTTTGATAATATTTAGTAGGTATTAAACCTTCTTGAATACAATTTTGATCTGCTCCGGTATCAAGTAACGCAATTAATTTTAAATGATATTCATTATTAATTACTAATGTAATTTGTGTATACCATTTTTGAAAATTAATTTTAGTTATTAATTGTAAAAATTAATTATCAGGAGATTTTGAAGATGATGGGTCTATGGATATTCTATTTTGTTTATTTTCTAATACTGCGATTCTTGTATCCAAGTGAAGTTTAGTAAATTTTATGTCTTGTAATTGATTTTTTTAAGATTTTTGCTTCTTCTTTTAGTTGTTTTATTTCGTTTTGTAAATCGCCAGTAGTAGCTTGATGAAATAAAGACGTAGTAGGATATTTTTTAAATAATTTTGTTAAACTGAAAGGTTCAATTTTTTCATTAGTTTGTTTTTGTGTCAATAAATCTTTTAATTTTAAAAAATATTGTCTTTTAATATCGGGATCGTCTATTTTATCAATAATATCGATTAAAAATTCTTTCTCATCATGGGATCGTAACATATTAATTTGTAATTTACAATTGCATAAATTATTTTCTAAGTCTAGGATTTCATTCTCTGATTCATCAGTGGTACTAGAAGAATTTGATTGTATATCATTTATATTATTTTCTTCTTGACTAGTATCTTCATTAGGTTCTTCATCACTAATTAATAAAGTGGTTAAACTATTACATAATTGTTCATTATCTTTAAAGATTTCAGAGATCTTTTTCTTTAGTTTACATTGATTAGATGTATGGCCAGATCGTTTACATTTCCAGCATATAAGTTTAGATGAATAATCTTGATATGAATTTTTTGATTTAGTAGTAGGTTTATATTTTGAATATGATTTTCTCCTATTAGATTTATAATATGTATTTTGAGATTGATTTTTCTTTTTTAAAGCCTTAGCTTTTTGTTGTGATGATACTTTTATTTTTTTCATTCCATATTGATAACAGAATGAACCAAATAGTGATTTAAATTGTTTATTATCTTTCATAAGTTTATTCTATTCTTTATGTTCTTGACATAATTGTAAGCCTTCTCTTTTAATAAATGCAAATAATTGACCATAACTAATAGTATTCCATTTTATTTTTCCTCCGCCAAAATCTGTAAGTTTTGTTAAAATTCGTTTGGCAAAAAATGTAGGTAGTCCTGCAACAAATCTTTCTTTCCAGAAAGCTTCATTATAGTCCCTTCGACAGAATATATGAGTAGTAAAGATGTCTTTATACCATCTAAAATCTTCGAGTGTGGGGCATCTAAGATTTGTTAATACAATTTTAGAACTTATTAGTGCATCTTCAGCATTACCTAAGAATGCTTGTGAAATTGTGATAATCATCATTTCTAAAGCATTTTGTTGTTGGACAAATTGAATTTCTCCGTCAGGTCCTTCTTCTTGAATATTTTCGATATGGGTCATAATATAATTTCGTTCTTGTGTGGTTAAAGCATTATCCCACCAAAATCTAAGAGTTCCAGTAAAGCCAAGTAAAATATATTTTGCAGCTAAATGTTCTGTCATGTTATTTATTGTTCTATAGGCCATACCTAATATGCTCATTTCATGTAACATACAGGTAATTTCATAGTCAGATTTGCCATCAATATTCCATTCATGTATAGTACGGGGATCAAATGTTTTAGTGGAAAATTGATTTTTTTCTTCATATTGTATATCAGGTGGTGTTGGTCTTGGATAATAATTTTTTATAGACGAAGTTTGTATGGGTTGAATATTATTTTCTATTTCAGGTAAGGTTTCTGGTAATTGATCTATTGTTTGAATGGTAGAGAATATTTTAGGTATTGATGTAGAAGAGGATGGTAAATTATTTATTTTATTTGTTAATTTTTCTAATAAAATTTCAGTGCGAGTACGAAGTAGTTCTAATTTTCCTACTGAGGGTAAAGGAGATTTTTGTAAGGGTGTAATAGTGTATGAAAATTGATAATTATTATTAATAGGTTTATTTTGAATCGTATGTTCAATTCTATCAACTTGTTTAGAAATTGTATGTAATATTTGAGAGTGATAATTATTTTGTTCATAAACTTTTTTAATATCTTCAAATTGTGTACTACTATTATTTTCGCGATTATCTCCAACTTTAAATGGAGCAGCCTGAATAGTTAAATTATCTTTGATTATTTTTATACCAGTTAAAGGAGAATGAACAGATATAATCTGTTGTCCATTAGTGGTTTCCCATGTGGAAGTAATTCTTTCATTAATATTTATTTGTTGATTATTTATGTTTAATTTATCCCTTATATATGGAATAAACCATATAAAAAATGGTAAATTTCTTTTAAGTAAATTCATTGTTTGTTTCCATGTAGTTCTAAATTCTTCTGTTTGTTCTTTAGTGAATGTTGTAAAGAACCAATTTCTAAGACTATTATTTTTTTCTAACATAAATCCGTTTCTAAGAGATTCTATATCAGAAATGAAAGTGTTTTCGAAATCCGTGAATGATGAAAAAGTTTTCATGTTTTGATGGGTCAAAGTCCAAGCCTGATCATTCTGACCATTATTCGGTATACTCAGTGCTTCTCTAGTGTTTGTGGTTGTACTGTGATTTGAATTACTACCCCTGAACGTTAGGTTTAGTTTCGAGGCCATTTTCAAGTTTTTTTCTACAAATGATGCAAATCACTAAGTTTCTACAGATGAAGCATAAAACTAGATTTTCTACAGATGATGCACAATAAGAAATTTCTTTTAAAAATAGATTGCAAAGCTGCTATTCAATGTTAAACTGTTTGTAAAAAATATTAAATCTTATTCAATTGATAAAAATATTTATTTAGTTATAAGTAAATTACACACTTTTAATTCTTATTGAATTAAAATTTTAAGATAACTAATTATGAGATTTTACAAATCTTGAGTAGTACTTAATAGTGTCATTAGGGCACAAAAATATATTAATCTCTATTTAATTTGTTCATTTGATAATGATATTGAATAAATGATTTAACTAATAAATTTAGAAACTAATTTCTATAGTCCACATTGCTTAGAATTTATAAATTATTAATTTAATTAATTATAAATAGCATCTCTCTATTTTTTAGAATAGATGTGTCCTTTATTGTTTAATATTCTATATTTATATTTTTCTTATTAAAACTAATAATTACCTCTATATATCAATTTATTGAACACTTGTTAGTAATATCAAAGTAAAACTCAGGCATATGAGAGACTAAGATATCTAAATTCTAATAACAATTTGTATAATTTTTATGTACATATTTTTATTAGACATGCAACAAAATATTTATGTAAGAGTTATTATTTTAAGCCAATTTAGCAAAATTATTATTTAATGAGCACCTATATATTCATTATAGTATCAATTATAGAAGTAACTATGAGCTCAATTATACCCTTTAGTGGGTTAATTTAATATGTGTCAATCTAATTGGATCATCAATGCATCATCTTAATAATTGTACAATAAAAATATTTAAATTTTAAATTTTTAAATAATTAGATCTCGAAAACATAATTTTCATCATGATTTGATAGTTGTATTAATAAAATTAGAGATTTTATCTTATAGATTAATAACATAAATAAATATGATAAATATAAATATATTTTAATATATATATTTTTTATAAGTATTGTATGGTTGGTATTCGGAGCTAACTTTGAGTGTGGTAATTCTGATTCTGTAATTTAATTTATTTTTTTGTTTATATTGTATGTCAATGATGATAATTTTTCAAGATTGTACTCTTATATTTTTATTTGGATTTCAGTCGATAGAGTAAATATTAGAAATTTGAATAAGGGCAAAAATTTACAATTAAGACAATAATTAGATTAAGAATTAATTTAATTGGATATGGTGATGGGGACGTGACAATTCTTATCCCTGCAAAGCAACCCCTATCCATGATTAGGTTGATTGATAGTTTTGGTTGTAGAGATGAAAATAATATAGCAATTTTGTATCACCTGATTTTTAATTTATACCTTGTGATGCTAGATATTGATTAAATTAGACAAATTATTAAAAATAATTATATGTTCGGATTAAAAATTAAATAGTTGAAAGAAGTAGGATGGTGCTTAGCTCATACGCTGTATAAAGTATGAATTTTGAGTTCTAATTTTATTATGATTAATTAAGTTTAGATAAGATTATTGAGGTTAATTGGATATTTAAGTTAAAGCTAACTTTTTTGACTAGGTCACATTTCACATCAAGTTGGGGGATGCTCGACTAGTTATAATGTCACACATGCATATTTTAGACAGAAAGGATGCGCCTGAAGGATATCTCTATAACGCTCACATATATTTTAGACAGATTACTCATATCCGATGTACGTATGCTTAATGTATGCCTGAGACACATTTGTGCACTATACGGCTTTTGTCTCAACGCTTGATGTATGCATACCAATCTTTTATATAAGGCCTATTTGACTGACTTTTCAGTCATTTTTATCAAATTTTGGAGAAAAAAGAAAGAAAGAGAAAAAAAGAATAGTGAGAAGAAGAAAGAAAGTTAAAGGAAGAGAATTTGAGTAAATCTAATGAAGATTTGGGCAAATTAAGTAGAAGATAAGTATATTCTAAATTACTCTTTCTCTTGTTATTGTTTTTTTATTTTTATTTTTATGATAATTTATTGTTTTAAATACTTATATATGTTATAATTTTATATATAAAATATTTATACTTTATACGTATGTAGTCTTATTCTCATTTTCTACAACTTTGATAAAGTTTATATTGTTAATCCATATATGTTGTATTTTTTAAACTAGTTTTTTACACTAAAACTCATGTATATTATAAAATCATGTTTAAATATTTTTATATTCTTTGATTTTGCATATAATAAGTATATATTTTATATCCTTGAATTTACATTAAATTATTCTTACGTGTTTTATAGTTAAAAATGAAGTGATAAAATTTTATAAAATCACACAAGATTCTTACATTTTCTGAAATGTATCACCGTTGTATGTTTAAAATTACATACTATGGTTATTGTGTGCTTTAATATTTCATAATTAAATTTTTATATGAATTTTGAACTTCTCTATGCTAAGTATTTAAAAAATTAAGAAAAAAAACTCTACAATTAAATAAAGGATAAAAATATTTTCTCTAAAATAAAAAAATATAAATTATTATTCATATTTATATAGGGTTTTTATTTATTTTTACACAGACCATTGTAGAAAATTGATAATAATATATTATAATATATAAACTTGTTATTCATGGGTTGAAAGTGGTAACTGGTCTCGTCTATATGATATGTATAATGACCCATTTATGAATCTTAAATAGTTGCATAAGGCCATTAATTCTATGAAAATATACATAATTCAAATTTTGATTAATCGCTCATTTGTTGATAATACCCTACTGATCATTGATCCATACAAATTTACATGATTTGAGCACAATTTAATAATATATTATTTAGAGAAATAACATTGGATTATTATCTTGATACTTATATATGAATGTTATGAAAATTACATGACTTTGTATTTAATTTTAAATTATATTCCTTTCAACACATTTTGATAAAATTTATATTTTCAATTATGAAGATTTATATGCCTTGAATAATTAGTTTACTCTTATTTTGATTTCTACTAATCTTTCAAATTAGAATGACTTGAGATTTACTTACAAGTGATGAGAGGGATGGAAGGGCTATTTAATGAATTAGAAATGGGATTTGTAACTTTAGATGCTGTACTTTTATACCAAAATAGTAGATTTAGGATATTTATTTTGCTTCAGTTAAATAATATGTATAAATTGTTATCTTAATGTTTTGTTGTTAATTTAGTTAGAATTTGGTATTTGTGTAGCAATATGTCTCCTTATAAGTCTACCTACTTTGATTTATATGGACGTATCTTCTTACGTACGTTTTGAGGTCCCTATATAGTTAATATTCAGAATTATTTTTTAGTATAAAAATTTGTATCCTGTGATTAAATTGACTATTTTATTTCAGATCAATTATTGATATTCAATGTATAGATTCACATTCAAGATTTATTTAGAGTTTTATTTTGTCGGTGAAATAAATAAGAAAAATTTTAAAAAGTAAAGGGTTAAAATTTGATTTTAATTAATTAAGAAAATAAAATAAGAAATTTAATTTAGGATCATGACATGCTAAGTGGCGCCGTGCGCTCACAACAGTATTTGGATGCTTGAGAAGGGTAGGAAAGTATGCCTATTTGTGCATGATAATATATTGTGGTGCTTGAAAAACACATGAAATATGTTCTTAGATGCATGGCAATAGTTGTTATCCTAAGGTTGTGCACAAAGAGGGCATGTGCATTGTTAACTTTTTAGCATCACACCTGATGGGTTTACTATTTATGTTCATGCCCTAATTTAAATATATAAGTAATTTTTGATTAATTTTTAATTATTTTTATCAGATATCTGAGAGAGGAGGCCAAGAAGATAAGAGAAAAAGAAGACAGATAAAGAAAACAAAGTTAATTTTGAAGAGTTTTTGTATTAGATCTTGAAAAGATTTAATTTAAGGTAAGTACATCTAAATTTATTTATTTATTTATTATTAAAAATTTTAGAATATTTTTTTTATTTCTTATTTAGTTGTTTATCCATATAACATTATTTTTTTTTCTATTTTTGGTTTTATTTGTATGCATGTTAGTTTTGCCTATATTAGATTTAATTTAAGGTAAGCATATTTAAATTTTTTTTTATTTATTACTAAAAATTTTAGAATATTCTTTTTATTTCTTATTTAGTTGTTCATGCATATAACATTTCTCTATTTTTTTTTCAGTTTTATTTGTATGCATGTTAGTTTTGCTCATATTTTTAAAAATTTTGAAGACATGTATCTAACTTTAAAAATTTTACTAAGAAATCTTAAGATTTTTAAATAATCAGTCTTATATGTTTCTTTCATACAAGTATTCAACAAAACTATATTTTAAAATTTTTGTTTTACTAACTAAAAATATATATATTTGTATAGAGTCTTTTTTTCTTTAAATATTTATAATTATAGAAAATTAATTGAATATATATTAATATATATTTATTAGTGAAGGTTATTACTTAATATCCAAGACTTTAAAAAGTGGTATTTGTCTTCATCAATAAGGTATAATATGTAAATAATCAACCATTAAATTTTACATAATAGCATATGATCCAAATTACGATGTACAAATTTATAGTTTGAATTTTGATGTTCAACTTTAATTGTTGGGGTTATCATTTGGCCATTTGTGATGAACCGAATTACTAGCCGAAAATCTAGTAGAGTTTTGACTATAATACAGATATTGGACCAATATAAAACCTGTAATTACTTTCTAATACATACAAAATTTTCACAAAGGCATCAACACAAGATCCAAACAACATTTTTTCACAACTCAAGCTGCAACAACATCAACAAAAATAAAACTCCGATCTCCAAGTTGGAATAGGGAGATGCTGCTAAGCCTCAGAGTATCCTTCAATAGCCTACGAAAGCAATCTAGAAATTCACAATAATATAATCTGACTGAACATATTCCTGACTAATATTCTGACAAAATAAATGACATCAAAAATTATACATTCTTCCTGTTTTTAAAAGAATTGCACTAAGTCAAAAATAAAAAATACAATGCTTCAAAGTACTAAAATACGTCATCTCCTCGCCTAGGCTAGGTGCTGGCCCTACTATTCCTTCTCGTTAGGCAGGAATTCATGCCGATCATTTGGGGTGTAACAAAGGTAAGGAGTGACTTAAAATTCAACAAGACGCATATACAATAAAATACAGGTGAGATTTCAGTTTTCAGAACATAATAATGTATGTAGGAAGGAAAAGGGGTATATGAGTGGTCATGCATTTAGAATATAAAAATATATTTCTGTGATTGTTTTTTCAAATTTTAATTTTCGATCCTTTTTTTGTCTCTTTTTAAATTTTCACTTTTTATTTGAAACTTATTTTGTTTATGGGCCAAAATTAGTAGGCATCACTGACAAAGAAGTGGTCGGTCGTAACCTGAATTGTATTTGTTCCTACACAATCAAAAACCATCCCTTCCTATTCATGATTCAGAGGTGAGCCGACTACATATAATCATTATAGACGGGGCCAATCAACTGCAATGCGGACCAAAACAGACAATGACCATCCCCTATAATATATTAAGACATGCCAAAAAATATCATTTGTTAAAAGACGCAGTCAGGACACACAACTAGAGTAATCCTTGAGTTTTCACTGTAATATTTTGGCATACTAAAGTTTATTATCCAAAATCCTTGGTCCAAGTTTTTAATTCTTTATTTCATTAGGGAATTCTGTTCTTAAACACATAAATCCTTTGTTCCCACTCTATTAGGAAATGTTTCATAATTCAATCAATTCATTGTTCCAGAGAACAGTTCATAGGTCCATCACTTAATTACAGAATTTCCTCCATCATTAGATTTTTTTTCCATAAGCATTTCTCGATACAAAATTTCTATATTTCATGAGTTTAAGTCCTCACGTACTCATAATTCCATACATAATTTATTTGGAGCTTCAAGAGTTAAGAGTTTCTTGCCATATCAAGCTAAGTATGATTTCTAGAGTGTCCGATCGTTAAATTCCTTTATAATAGTTCGTATCATGATTCCGAAGCATACAAAATTAGCATATTCATAAATTATGAAATTAAATACAATTCAATTACATTCATAAGTTGGGGTTTACATTCATAAGTCCATTTTATGCATAAATTTTATAGGAATTCAATCAGGGGGTGCCGGGCGTGGGTTTGGGTACCGGCATGCATATATAGCGCATAACGCAGGATTTCGGCCACCAAATTGATGGGATTTTGTGTTTAGGTCATGGGTCTCGATTTTCTAATGTTAAATCATGCATAATACCTGAAATAAACTATGAAATCCGTCTGGGCATGGATTAGGATTTTGAGGTCCAAAAAATAGTGTAAATCTTACCAAACAGACATAAAATCTAAGTATGTTCAAGTTTAGGTCATGGGTACTACGAAATATAAGCTACCCGGGTATCAAAATAAAAATACCAGAAGAAAAATGAAACAAAAGTGCGAACAAACGAGAGAAAAGGGTGTGGGTGCACTTCCCTCATCTCGATTTATCACCTTTGTAACTAGCACTAACTTAGAAACGGACTCGGGTCCTACAGATTTCCTTCCTCTCTCTTCTCCTCGCGCACTCTCTCTCTAAAACCAATCGGCTGAATGAAATGAGGAAAAAAGCGCTCGCGGCGCTCTTATTTTTCGGGCAGGCATTCTAAGAGCGCGGCAAGCGCGCCCAATCTGCCACATAGAGCCCGCCTCGAGCACTGGCCCTCTGCTTTGGGTGCCTGGCGTGCCCACACTGCTGCCTCGGGCACCCGGCGTGCCCACACCGTCGAGTCGTCCTACGATCCTGAAACTAAATTCTATCATGTATTAGGTTTAAATCATGATCACATTCACTTGATTATCCTTTAATTAATATTTATGTATTCGGAATCTCACACCATTGATTCTTACTTATTTATGCATTTTACTCATGATTATCAATATTAATATTTGTTATATTTTTGTCATATATATCCATATACACACGTATATATATTTATTGTCAAGTGTTAGGTTTATTCTTAACATATTTTCGTAACATTTCATATTAGTGGATTTGAATCTTTTGAAAATGTTTTGGATTCATGATAATTTTAAAAGATTAAATTATAGTTGTTTCATTATGTATTTGAAAATTGATGTAGAGTTTGCAAACTTTGGATCTTGCTATTATAGGATTGAATTGTTGACACAATTCTATATTTTTGGGTTATGAGCCTCGTTTTGTAAAACTTTTTTTTTATTTAAGATGATGATAATACTATTAAATTGCTATTGTTAGGTGATTTTTCTTATATTTTGATGGGTTTTGAATACGTACATCGATCAGTGATGAATGATAAGAACTTGATCAATTATAAGATGTTTTTATCATTATATTTGGAGTTAAGTGTAAAAACCAAATATTTGATTTATAGGACCTTGGTGCCAATGCACTTTGACTTTGTGTAATTTATGACATAGTGCCAATTACTTAAAAATCATTATGTGAAAATTCATATTCTAATATATATATATATATATGTGTAACTTAGTGCCAAGCTAAACCTCAGAAAGAAAAATTACGAGATGCTTCAAGAATGTCATATCATTTGTAATGCTTGCCAAAATTTATAAGACTATATGAATTTTTAAATTTGATTTTGAGTTTGTCTGGTTGTTAAAATATATAATAATTATATATCTTTTAATTATTAGTTTTGATTATGAAATAACTTACATGGTATAATTTGTCTAAATCTAGTATTAAAAATATAATATAATTATTTATTATAGATTTTATATTATTTCTAAATTATAAGATTATTATCTTTTACTTTAGACAATTTCTATATATTAGAATATACTGTAAGGATTTATACCAGCTTAATCAATCTTAAAAGATTGAAATATAGATTAAAATGTAAGATCACTAACCTTCCGTCATTTGCATGCTCTGTTTTCTACTCCTCTATTTTTTTTTTTAGATTTTGAACTTTCAAGCCATATATTTCTGCGTCGATGGTGTATTTTCATAGAAAAGACTTAGGGGACAAAAATAATTTACATCTATTTATCAGATAATTTCATCAATTATTTGAATCGGTGAATGCTACCAAGCAGTAATGGAGAGTTATGGTGAGGAAATGATGGACCGTTATCAACGGCCATGAATGGGTATTAACATGTATTAAACATGGACCATCATCAATTCTTCAGTTTCAGAATTAAACTGTTAACTTTCTTCCACTTGATTCATATCTCACTTGATGTGATAACCAAACCCATCAACCCTAAATCTTAAGAAATAAATATATGAATCATGACGATAAATCTTCTATTAATAAGTAATATCATTCATATATTACAATATATTATATTTCTCAAGACATATCCGAATACGGTAACGTTACTATATGAATAAACCTTATGTTTAT
Source organism: Nepenthes gracilis (assembly GCA_033239525.1). Lineage (NCBI taxonomy): Eukaryota > Viridiplantae > Streptophyta > Magnoliopsida > Caryophyllales > Nepenthaceae > Nepenthes > Nepenthes gracilis. The sequence goes on from BSYO01000001.1 coordinate 22,544,117, forward strand.
TCTTTGTCCAACAAATGATGATATTCTCAAAATAATTAACTAATGTATATACCAAAATTCTGAGAAATATCACAAATAAATAGAAATTTTATTAAATATCATTGTCTATACAATAAAAATCACATAATAAAATTTAATCTCATTCTGGTTACATGATCCTTGAACCTCAATGGTGACATGTCTTTTGTCAAATGATCAACAATCATCAATTCAGTGCTAATATACTCAATAGTAATTTCTTTTCCTTTAATGCGTTCCTTTATGGCTAAAAATTGAATGTCGTTATTTTTATTTCGGCTGTTATTTTTATTATTTTTAACTAGAAAAATAGTGACTGAATTGTTGCAATATATCTTCAATGGCCTTAAGATAGAATCCACTACTCTAAGCCTAGACATGAAATTTCTTATCCATACACTATACTTTGTAACATCAAAATAAGTAATAAACTTGGCTTCCATAGTGGAGGTAGCAATTAAGGTCTGTTTTACACTCCATCAGGATACAACTTCACCGGTAAATATAAATATGTAACCAAATATTAATTTATGTGAATTAACACATCCAACGAAATCTGAATCGGAGTAACCTAATACTTTCAAATTGTCACTCCGTCTATATATAAGCATATAGTTCTTGGTACATTGGAGATACCTCATCACTTTTTAACAGTTTTTCAGTGATCCATACCTAGATTACTTTAAAATCTTTCTAACATTCTAACTATAAAGGCGATGTCAGGTCTTATACATACCTGAGCATATATCAAACTTTTAACAGCGAAAGCATATGAAATATTTTTCATTTGTTTTCGTTCAAAATTATTTTTCGAATATTAGTTCAAATTGAATTTATCATCTTTTATAATGGGTGCCACATTTGGTAAACAATCTTTTATCCGAGATCTATGTAAAACTTTATTAATATAGGTCTCCTAAGACAAGCCTAAAACACATCGTAGTCTGTTTCAATATATCTTAATGCCAATGACATAAGATGTATCATCAATATTTTTTATTTTAAATTTATCAGAGAGAAATTATTTTACCTCATATAGTAAACTCTTATAATTGGATACAATTAAAATATCGTCCATGTATAAAATAAGAAAATAAATCTTACTCCTACCGACCTTCTAGTATATATATTGATCCAAAATATTCTCTTCGAAATCAAATAAAGAGATAATATCATCAAATTTTAAATACCATTGACGGGGGGCTTGTTTCAATCATATATAAATTTCTTGAGTTTGCATACTAATTGTTTACCATCACTAGAGAAGAATCTTTTTGATTGTTTCATATAAACCTTTTCTTCTAGGTCACCATTTAGAAATACTATTTTCATATCAATTTATTATAATTCCATATCGAAATGAGCAATTAATACCAAAATAATGCGAAGAGAATCTTTCTTAGATATAGAAGAAAAAATTTTCGTGTAATCAATTCATTCCTTTTGAGTATATCTTTTAGTAATAAGTTTTACTTGATATCTTTTGATATTACCTAATAAGTCTTTCTTTATCTTAGAGATCCATTTACACCCTATAATTTTTGCACATTTAAGCAACTCAATAAGATCTCAGATTTTACTGTAACTCATAAAATTCATCTCTTCTTTCATGATATTGTATCATAATTCTAATTCATTACAACTCATGGCTATGAAAACATTTTAGGATAATTTTTAATTTTAATATTACAGTCAAACTCCTATAAATATATAACATAATTACTAAGGATTGCTGATTTTTTTTATTCTAGTAAACCTTTTCAATGTTGTATCATTATTCTCAATAGAAATATATTGTACAACTATTTCAGATAAATTTTAGATATCATGGTCAACTGGAATGGTATCAACATTTTATGGAATGATATTAACTGGCTGTTCCACACCAATTTAATTTTGAGGGGTGTTGTGTACAATAATCAACCTATCATACAAAATAAAAGGTTGAGAATCCAAATGATCATTATCAGGCATAGTATATTGGGCAACAATCTCATATTCTTTAAAAAAATCGTACAAATGGACCAGATATTTATCCATTATTAGTATATCTACCATAATATTTTCTACCTTTATCTAATTTCACAATTTTAATTTATTTTTCACATTATTTTTCTACTTCTTCTTTAAATAATTTAAAAGAATCTAAAACTTTATTCTTATTATAAAGCAATTAGAGATACATATATCGTAAAAAATCATCAATAAAGATAATAAAATATTTTAGACCGTATGAATCAATGTCCGAATTACAAATATCTGTGTGTATAATTTCTAATATATATGAACTCCTTTTGGCATTTTTCTTAGTCTTATTGGTCTGTTTTTTTTATACAATCTACACAAATCTCAAAATTAGTAAAATTTAGAATATTAAATATTCTATCATTTACTAATCTTTTAATTCTTCAATGGAGATATGACCTAATCTCTTATACCATAATATAGAGGAATATTCATTCATAACATATCGTTTAATGTCAACATCAATATGTACAGTATTGTAAGAGTCATTATTTTATAAATTCAAGTAATAAAGATCATCAGACAATATACCATTTTTAACAATATCAGACTTATAATATAAATTAAAAGATGAGTCTGAAAATATAATTAAATATTCGAAATGTATAAGTTTTGAAATTGATATCAAATTTTTAGAGAAATTTAACATATAAAAGGTCTTTTTCAAATTCAAAATAAATTCACTACTTAAAATTAAATAGTATGTTCCAATGACTTTCACATATGAATGCATTTTATTTTCGGAGAATATACTTTGTTCACTATCCACTGGCTTCCTTAGGTTTTGTAAGCCCTATAAAAAATTTAAAATATAGATTGTAGAATCAAAATCAATTCATCATGTAATATAAAAAATATTAACCATATTAGCTTCATAACATACAAAAGTGGATGTATTACCTTTTTTTTCAAGTCGATTTTAATATTTGATACAATCCTTCTTGACGTGTCCATTCTTTTTGAAGAAGAAGCACTTGAATTTTTTCTTGATGTCAAATTGAGGAGGTATTTTACCTTTTTTATTCTTTTTAACGTTAGCTTTAATCTTTCCTTCTTTAACCATAAATACATTTTCACTTTATTCCATCATAAGCATTCATTCATCTTGAACACACATGGTCATAAGTTCATTGATTTTTATGTATGTTGTAAGAGATTTTAAAGGGTCCATATTATAACTGAAGCGTATTTAAGATATAATATATAAGGAAAGATTCAGACATATCCACCTTGAGATTTTTAAGTTGAGTCGCAATATCCCTCATTTGTATACTATGTTCAAGCATACCCTTAACACTGATGAGTCTTAAAGATAAAAATTTCATGATTAGGGTGCTAGTAAGTACTTTATCTAAAGTTTTAAATTGTTTATTGATAGCTTTTAGCAAATTTCGTATTTTATTATATTGATAGACGGAACCACGAATACCAATAAAAATTTTAGTTTTTATAAATATAAGATTAAGGTGATTAGATCGTTCCCATCATTTATAAAGAATTATATCAATCGGAGTGTTAGTTTCAATAAGAGCAGGTGGTTTGTCTTTACTTATAATATAATCTATATCCATCCACCCTAAATAAAGAAGAATTTTCTTCTTTTAAATTTTATAATTATCACCTTTTAGTTTAAAATTTTCAAATCTAATATCAAAAATATTAACAGATTGTACAACTTTATAAAAATAAAAATACATGCTTAACAAATAATAAATGAAGTTAACAAATAAATATAAAATATTTTACCAATGTAAAACATACACCATAAATTAATTGATATAAAAATTATCTGTGTGCTAAATTTTTAATTCAAGTAGATTTATGTTTAATTTTATAATAAAACTATCAAATTATATTTTAATTTTTAATCCCTGTGGGTAAATTAAAAAAATAATTTAATATTTTATTCTGATTAATCAATTTAATATAATAAAATTTTCTGTGAGATGAATTTTTTTATATAAAAAATAATTAGTTACAATTAACGTCCTCATATCATATGTGATAATTATATATATTTTTATTAATTAAGAATATTGTGACCAATCCTTAATTAATTAAATTATATTAATTACTGGATATTTTACACACATATATATAATTATATATTTTAAACATTATATAAATATAAATAAATAAATATATATAAATATATATATATATATATACACGACTATTTTCGTATAAAGGAAATTAAAACCCTGTAATATTAATAGACGCGCGCGGCAGTCCAGCGGCGCAGCGTCTTCTGCCCACGTGTGAAGTCTCGGGTTCGAATCCCAACATCCCCGCGCATGCAGTGCGTCCAGAGAGTTTTTCAATATTGCTACAATAATGGGCTGTGCAAATTGGGTCACGGCACAATGATGTGTCACAAAACGCAACCGATCGAACACAGAGACGTGACGCAGGCCGCACACAATCAGGCCCAGATTTAGATTTTTTAAATTTACTGTAGCATTGTAGCAAATGACGTTATTTAAGTTGTCTTCAACATCCAGCCGGGCTCACCCAAATTCGATTTTTGACCCGATAAAAACTCTACGATTTTTACACCAAAATTGATGTAAAATATATGAAAATGTTAAAAATTAAATTTTCTAATGATTTTCAACATTCGTTTTCATTAAATCGTCACAAAAATAAAAACTTAAAAAATTTTAAAATCAAAAAAATGAAAAAAAATTATAGAACAGATTCAAGGCAGATGTTCAACCTTTCTAATACCAAATGTAATGATTTATACTAGGCTAATCAACCTTGAAAGACCAAAATACGGATTAAAATGTAGGATCACTAACCTCCCGCCATTTATCTGCTCTATTTTTCACTCCTCCGTTTTTTCCGATTTTGAACTTTTAAGCCCGGTATCTCTGCGTTGATGGTGTATTTCTAGAGAGAAGACTTAGGGGACAAAACTAATTCACATTTATTTATCAAATAATTTCATCAATTATCTGAATTGATGAACGTTACCGAATAGTAATAAAAAGTTATGATGAGGAAATAATAAAGCATTATCAGCAGCCATTAAGGGGTATTAACATGCATAAAACATGGACTATCATCAATTCTTCAGTTTCAGAATTAAACCGTTAACACATATATTATATTATTTATAAATTAGACGATCAATATGTTATAATTTAAATAATTTATATAATTATTATTATTATAAAATTTTTAATTTAGATAATCTTCTTTGTTCATAAAAGGATGATCAATATTGATTCACAAGCTATGAGCATTCTCTAAGTATTGTCAAACGTCATGTCATATTTTATTTAAAAAAAAAACAATTCGGACTGCAGTCTATGATTAGTATATTTAAACTGTTAATGTCCACCCAAAAATTCCATCACATCGATAAGGGTGGATACTGGTGGTGGTGAATGATCAACTGCATAAAATATCAAATTTAGAAAAATTAATTGGAAAATAATTTAGCTACGCGATAAAGTATTTTCTAAATAAAGTATCAAATTTAGAAAAATTAATTATACAGATGTAAGATTTACCCAACAAAATAAAAAAGAAAATATTTATTGCTTTATCCTTTTAATGTTTAATAAGGATCATTAAAGATGATAAATTTAATTAAAAAAAAGGAGAATATTGATTATTTTATCCTTAATTTAACTTTATTCGATATTCAATTTGCTAGCCGAAATTAGTCTCATTATTTAGCTAATATTAATGAATCTTGTTAAGTTTTAATTATTTATAAAAAGTAATTAAAGTAAATTAGAGTGAAAAGGAAGTAAAAGGAAAATTTTAAGAGTAATGGTTGGTTTGGTCCTTAAAAAATATGTAAGAAATAAAATAAAAATTAGAGTAAAGTATTGATAGGTGTTTGGATATTAGAAAAATTAAAGGAAAAAATATATGAAAATTTTAAATCAAATCATTTATTTGTGAATATTTATTTTCACTTGAAACTATCATTCCTAACTATTTTTTTTTAATTTTTTTTGTGTAAAAAAATCATAAGTGAAATAAAATTTAAAATTAATAAGTTTATACCCTAATTAAAAAAAATTAATCATTAATTAATAGGACTTCAATACTTTCACAAATGGATGCCACAAAATCCTTCCATATTTTTGCAATTGAATAGTAAAATAAAATTATTTATTAAAAATAATTAATTAAAATATAAAAAATAAATATATTCATATTTATAAAAATAAAATAAAACTCTCCCTACTCCTATAATTATCATGTCATTTTCATTCCTAGTTCCTGCCGCAGAAAGTAAAATAAAATAGTAATGAAATCACGTGATTTGCACGTGATATTAGTTCCAACTTCAGGTCGGGCCGCCATCCCCCTCGATACCGTTGCCCTCTCTCTCTCTCTCTCTCTCTCTCTCTCTATGCATTTTTAGCCTCTGGTGGTCATATTTCCTCCTCCTCACGTCTTCATCTCCCCTCTCGCGCGCAGCCTCTCACGCTGCCCCGAAAGTTGTAGCATATTTGTTCACCGTTGATTCCCGATCCGTGGTATGTTCTCTTTCACATAGAACCTGTTATTTCTCTCATTCTGTTCACAAGATCTATCTGAAATCCAGAATCAAAAGTTTCTCTTACAATTTCGATTTTGTTTGATCTGTTATCTATGCGGTTGTTTCGATTGATGGCACCTGGAGAGATTCTATAAATAGATTGTAGTAGTAGTGACCGAAATCTTTGTTCTTAAAACTCTGCCATGACTCATTAGTTAGTAAGAGACGAATGAAGAGTTCGTCTCCTCGGCCATGTGAAGGTGCAGAAGGCATATTTAGATCCTCAAATTTAATTCAGACCGTCCTTTGTTGTGGTTGATGAATCATATTGTTCCATTTACTCGGTTGGTAGTACTGGAATTTTAAGCATGAAAGTTTATAAATGCAAACTTTGACATTCGTAAATTAAAGAGGTGTTTATTTCTGAAACTTTACGTCAAGATGTCAGAAAAGAGGTTCTGAAATTTGAAGTATGAAATTTTGGGAGGGATAAATAGCCTGCTTAAATTTTAGAAGTTGTTGAAGTTTCAAGCCTGAAATTTAAGCACTGATAGAGCTGATAATCAGTCACCTTTCAATGGACTGCGGCATCTGATTCTGTTCTAATGGGTTATATGTGCTATTCAGTTAGAAAAGGGTAAACTTTACGAATGATGGTGGTTTCCTTCATAATGATGGTGGGTTGAAATAAATAAGCACATTATCATGATTTGTAAATGTTAAATTCTACATTTCCTAAGAAGAAAGGTTGTGGGATTACCTGGCGTTGGTTAAATGTTTTGTATTGGTTAATTATATAGTCTTTTGGGTTGATGATTTAAGAATTGAAGGTTGCTTTGTTTGTACTTTAACCATTACCCTATTTTGACATTTTTTAAAAACCACTGACAGAAGTTGATTTCATATGGTCTCTGGTGTTTAAGTTTTTAAAATGGCGCCGTATATTTCCAGTATTCTCTCCGTTAGTTTTACTTCACTCTATTGAGACAGCTGACAAGTGCTGGCAATACCCATAGGAGTGTATTCTTTCTCCCACAAAGATAGATATATTTCCATATTGTTGGATGTTTACCCTATTGTGACTTAGATGTCATGGAACGAATCATGGAAATAGCTTCTTTGTTGTGCAGATGAAAGGTTGCATATATAAGGCATTCCTCATAGTTCTCTATGCAGGTGCCTCGTACATTGGGTTACCATTTCTGTTATTGGTGAAAATAATTAATGAAAGAGATCTTATACATGAATTTTTTGGTCTAGGATAAAAAAAATTCTAGCCATAAATGCACTGCAATACGGAATTATTGGGTTTTTTGGCTGGCTTGATTAGATTGTAGTAGTGGTGATACCAATTTTAATAGTAAGAGATTTATGTTTGCTATAATACTTTAAACTAAAACCTGATCATAGGCGCTGATGAGTGTTTTATCTATTCAATTATTAATGTTTTTCTATAATAGGTGATGGTTAGTGCATTATGGGCTTATAAGATCTTTGCGCAAGGTAGGAATGCTAACAAAATTAATGGCACGTTTGTTACTTAATAAATATATTATAATTGAACAGGAAAGCAGTTGTGATCCAAAAAATCAGGATAATTATTTTTTTCAAGTAGTGCCAATGCAATGCTAGAAGTACTGCTCTTTGATTCTCATAGAACTCTTCTTACCATAAATTTCTCTTGCTTATTCCCTTATATGCTTGAGGGCACCATAACCTTTTACATAGTTTTTAAGGACTTGGTTGGATAATGGACTCTCCTCTTACATTGTCCGCTCATCCATCTTAACTTATTATTTCTAAAACTCGTGCAACCCCATTATTTTGCTGCATGGTAATCCCTTATTGCTATACCACTTATCCAGGAGTATGTTAATGCTATCACTGTCTTGTAATTCATCTATTAGGCCTAGAAGCTCTCCCACCACCCCAAAAAAATTAATTATGAGGAAACCACAATTCTTAACAAGCCAATCCCTCTTCATTTCAGTTGTTTCTTCTACTTCATTATATTTGCTTTCAGTTGCTATGTCTGTACTTTGTCTTTCCATGGCTAATCAATTTTTTTGTTGGTGGAAGCCAATTTGGCTTTTCAGAATGCTGATACCTGGAGTTTTTCTTCTGACATCACAAAATTATTCAGTTGGACCAAATGATTTTTGCCTCTACATTTTTTTTTCGCATGAAATTTTTATACTCAACTTACTCAAGAGCCTGTAAAAGCTAGAAAAACCTTAAGACTCTCATACCTCAGCTGTTAGACCTAGCAAGCCTCCTGCTCTTCCACCCCCACTCACCCAAAGAAATGATTGAATTACTGGGAAACCCATTCTTAGCGTACTGATCCTTCCTCATTTCATATGTTTGCTGCATTTGTATTTGCCTTCAGCTACCTTGTCCGATAAGCTTTTTTGAGTTGGGGGCCAATTTGACCTTTCAAAATGTGGATAGCGTGACTATTTATTTTGACATTAAGATTTAGCTGTTGTAATAGGATCTTCATGCTGTTGCATCAGCAGATGCATGATTCTTTTATGTTATTGGACTTGTGCTTGTTGATTAAAAGGTCTTGCTCCCCTAAGTTGTCAGAAAGTTCCAATGACTTTCCTAGACCGAGTAGCATAATCTCACATGCATTATAGACTATACTTTATGTTTGTTTTTGTTTTTGGGGGTTTCATATTTCACAACTTTACCAAACTTTTCTCCTGGCTAAACTGTTGTATGAGCTATGGCCCTCATGGGAGGTTATGTAATTGACACAATTCTTAAGCAAGTTGGCTCATACTCTAAATCTGGAGACTTTCTGTCTTCCCTTACACAATCAATGGTAGTAGCACTTTTTATTTGTTATGCAGCCCAAGTCACACATTGGGATTTTATTTTCTCTTCTTATCACTCTGCTGGTGGCTGCTATAAGTTGAGCGAGAATCATAAAATATGTTGTAAACTATTATTTTCTGAGCTAATATCAGCTTCTAACTCCAATGCTGGGAGATGCTTTTTGTCTCTTGGGCTTCTAATTTAGTCCTCTTATGTAACTTTTGGGAAGAGCTTCTTAGCTTGCAAAACTCTTAGCATCATCTCACCATGGCGAAAGATTGTTAAATATCGAAAGGCTAAGAGCTCCTCCTCACAATCTATTTTTTCCAATATGCAAGGTCATAATATGTGTGGTTGTATAACCCATTGAATGCCCTTCAGTCTTATCATAGTTCTATAGGATCTTTTGTCACTGCCTCCTATTCAATTGCCTGGATTTTGCCTTCAACTTTGAGAATGGCTTACAAGGATTTTTCTATTCTTGACTCTAATACCAATCTGGGGGTTATTTAAGCGTTTGCACTAAGCACGTGTACTAGAATTTCCAATGGTTATTCTGATATGAAAAGATGAAACATGCCTATTGTTGATAATTTTCGTGTCTTTTGCTGCTGAAAATGTTGAGCAAGTGTGGGAAACCAACAAGTTTGGATACTTATGGCCATGTGGTGGCTAGCCATACAAAGCACTTTGGGTCTTCATGATGAGAAGGAAGACTGTTAGCCTGTGAAAGTCTCTTGTGCCATTTTTTGATAATCAGGACAACCTCACACGTGATTGTACTCATATAGGTGGGGTAGACTCTCCTGTCATATCTGTAGTTCATCCATCACAATTTTACATTACCAAATCTCATGCTTCATTTTCCATCACATTTCAGTGTCTTTATATTCAGCCAACTTTGATCGCCTTCATTCAAGAAAAACATTAAGATTCTTGGTGTGGCATAATTGAAAAGTCTATAAAATTCAAACTAACTAAAGAAAATGTCTCAGAAGTTCTAAATTTGTTTCCATCTCTTGATATGTGTAAGTAGACAGGAATGTCTTCAAATGGTAGTCCTCCCATAAGATGCTCGCAAAAGTTGATATGGTGCTGGGACATGTACTTCATATGAATAACGTTTTAATAGATCATGCTTTTCTGAGTTATTGGTGTATCTTGTTATAATGGTTGAACGGATAATTGGCTAGTGTGTAAGAAAAACTAGGATATGGTGGAGATGGGTTTCTATTCTATATTTGATGTACGAACCTCTTTCTTCAAATCTGCAGCTTCTTCCTCTTTCATCTCCACATTCCAATAGATCCAACTGTCTGATTTGGTTTTGATGTGCCATGTACCCTTACTATGTTAACATATTCACATACATGGGAAATCACAGCCTGGGTAGTCAAGCGGCTAGTTACCCACTTGCTTGCATTAATGACTTAGGTTCGGTTGTCAACCAATCTTTCTTGTAAAATAAGAAAAAGTTATTCTCTCTGTGTTTTGATTGATAAGAGAGAAAAAGCTATTCTCTCTTCAAAATCGACCCCCTCATGCGAAAATCGCACGTACACACCCCATCTAAAGAAGTAAAGTCTCAAAGAAGCAAGCGTCCATGCCTCATCCAACCACTCCAAGATAGCAGGACTGACAGAAGAAAATCAGTAAAGAACGAAGAAATAAGAGAGAGCCAAAAAACCAATTATATCCTAGTTTCAATTTAAGTTCCATTCAAGTCTCTTTAGTTCTCTATCCTTTCGGTTGCTTTTTGGTGCCTTGTTGCTACAAGATGCCTTAAACTTGTCCAAGATAGTCCCAAGAGCATGCTGGAATCTACGTATTCATGCAGAATATTCATGCACCATAGTTGTTCCAGATTCATAGGAGTCCATAACACGCTATGATACCCTGATGTTTCTGTGAGTGCTTTGAGGGAATGCTTGTCTTTTAATTATTCTCCTTTTGATTGTCAATCGTCTTACAAACCTGGAGCTCTGAGGCGGTTCTTGCTTTTGTTTAGAATTAGTAAATGTTTGAGAAGACCATCCTATCTGAGAATTATGGCTACTTAGAGCCTGCATAGTTGTGGAAAACTTGTGTTGCTTTCTGGAAAACTTTCTAGGAAAACAGAAAATTGAGAAAATATGTTCAATTCTATCTGTTGTCTATTTGAAAAACTAGAAAATAGTGTTTTCTGTACTTTGATTTTGAATTGAATTTTGGAAAACTGGTTTCCAGAATTTTTCACTGTTATAATGAAATGCTTTGCCAAGTTTTCCAAATCTAACTTATACATTTGCATAGTTTGTTAGTATTTTGTCTATTCTATTATAATTACCTAACAATTTTTTATAAGTTATTAAATTAGTATAATCAGGAATTTGATTATACCACATGATATGATGAGCTAAAGGTGTTGACATTTAACAATATTTATCATTTATGCATCACTATTTTAATAAAAAATAAACACTTTACATTGTTAATAATTTAAAGAACAATTGTTATTAAGAGCGAGTATGTTATTAATAGCTGCTTTGACTTACTGACAATCAACTACTATAGGTAAGGTCACAAACTAAATGAGTATTACTTTGCTTATAGTCATCCAATTAACTTGGAAGCTTAGAATTTTTTTTGAATTTGACTTGTTAATTTAATGAGTTAAGCCTGAATAAATTGAATTCTAAGCTTCTAATTGAGCTATCATGAATCAGTTTGAGTAGTTGGTTTTCATTAATTAATATACTAGACAATGCATTGTTGAAAATTTAGACAATATATTGTTTAAAATTTGCTCCTCACCTATGCTTGATTGAACTTGGCTTTTTTATTGAATCGAGCTCAAACAAGCTTTAATATGAATTTTTAAGCCGAGCTCCATGGAAATTGGTTTTTTTAATGAGTCTAATCATATCATTAGCACAATGGTAATAATTATTAACAGAAATGACTTGTGTAAACAGGTATATTTCTTATCGAAACAAATAATATGCTTTCTAACCAAACTGTGGAAATGAAAAGTATAAAATGAAAATAAAACTAAAAAATAGAAAATAGACAATAATTATAGTGACTTTTGTTTCTTTTTAATTTTCATTTTCTTGTTAATTAAAGATTGTTGAATTTAGTACTATGATGGTATAAATTATTTAAAATAATTTATTTGCGGATTAGAGTCCCTTTATTGTAGCATCATGAATTAAAATATTGACTGATATCTATTAATATTGGGGGATATTGATATATGTATTTCTTGATATTAGGTTATCATCATGATATGTTATCATATCATTAACATATCATGATATATTTGTTGATATTGAAAATATAATGGCCGATATAAAACCCTAAAACTTGCTAGCTGAGTTTGCATTGCCGACAATCAAATTTACTTCCTCCTATCAATTTGCTTCTTTGATCCAACCAAATCAAAACATAGCCAAGACTTGATTGAATAGGTCTAAACTGACTTCATCTTCAAAAAGCTAAGGGCCAGCTCAACAAGTGAAAAACTGAGGTTTTTTTTTTTTTTTTTTTTGAAATTTTTAAAGGAAAATCTAAAATTTCGAAAATGCGTTCAAATTTGTTTATTTCCATTTAAAAATTAGAGAAACCTAGAAAATATCAGAAAATGTTTTCCAAAATTTTCTATTGGCTATGAAGTAAAGTTTTCTACCGTTATTAAAACTTACTTGTGCACTAATATGTTAATAATTTATAATTGTGGAAATATTATTTATAAGTTTATAAATATAAAAATTTGATATAATATTTTTATTAATAATGATATTTTATTTCAGCTTCATAATCTTTTTTGTTTGTGTTTTTATATATTTTTTTAATTTGAGTTATCTATTAATTTTATATGAGTTATTAAATCGATAGAAATTATATTTGTATCTATTAGAAAATGCAATTATATTGATTAATATATAAAACTAAAAATACTATCCTTTTATCATTATTCAAGTTTAATGACAATAGTTAATTTAATGACAAAATTAAACTAATTATATTATAATAATTTAAAGAATCATTATTATTAAAAATAATGCTTCATTAATATCCTTTTTTGAATTATTGTCAATCAAAAAAGTAAATTGATCATGTATTTGTTTAATTACAAATTTTAATCCTATGTTGAATGATGACATTTTGCTAAAAATACTAATAAATAATTTGTTAAAATGTTTACATTTTAAACAACAACCAATGAACGTGCTTTTCAAAAAGCCGTTGAAATAAAAAAGAGGAAATGGAAAAGAAAACTAGAAAATAAAAAAAAATATGAAATTTCTCAGCCTAAGATTTGTTGTACATTCGGTGTGGAAATTGTTTATGGTGGAAATTTTTCACAAATGATGAATTGCATTATCTTGGTTTTAGATCCATTTTATTTTACTTGTTTTTGCTTAATTTAGCTTGAATCTACTATTTCTAACACTTAGCTATTGGATTTTGGGCAAAAAATCACGATTTGTTACACGTTTTTTTCAAATGGAACCGAAACCCAATGAAGCCCCAAAAACACTTGGAAGGTAAAATTTTCACAATCTACTCAAATTTATTTTTCAATTTGTGGATATGGTATGCAAATGTTTCATTGATGGTTATGTTATGTTGTATTTTTTATTTCTCAAAAATAAAATATTCATAATATTAAAATATGTAGTTTTTGGTTAAGAACCTTTTAATTCGTTGGCTGTAGTAGTAGTTCTATTTCTCATAACTACCCTCCCCCCTAATATCTTCGGGGTTTATGGATATGGACCTCCTCCTTTTATTATTGTTAGCCTCTGAGGCTTGTATATTATGGAGAACGTCTAGCTCGACCTCCATCCCTTATGAACATCAAGCATGGATTTTTGGGTGACGAAGTCAAAAGCACAAAAGTTCAAAGCGAGATATAGGGCTACCGTGTCCATATTCTGTGGCTAATCGAGACCATTAAGGGAATATTACAGTTTTCACTAATAGTGATTATTTTAGTGGTGAGCTTTTGGGGTTCTCCAATGACTAAGGAGGATATCATGCTTAATTTTGATAAAACTTATTAAACTCTTTCAACATGTAAGAATATGATAATAAAGCGGTCAAATTTTAGTATATAATTTAGTCTTAATGTTCTCACGGGGAAAAGTTATGTACTAATCTTGATATATATCGGCTAATAAGATTGATACGTTGCGGCTGCCACCGTTGCTAATACTGATATTAACACTGATATTTTAACCATGTGTGCCATTCTTTTCATTTGTGTTTATGTTTGTTTGTTTTGCTTGGCAAACTACTCTGACACCCATCCATTTTATTGTGAACTTTAGCTAAAAATTTATCAATAAAACTATCAGACTCATGCCAACTATCACTACTATTATGTATTCTGTCTTCCTTTAGTATTTGTTTTTGCAATTGTCATCATTATACCTAGCCATGGCTTGGATTGGGCTAGCAGCAGGGTTGCGCTTGCCTATATCTTGCCTTGAAATTTCATACCCATAGGCCATACCTTCTGTTTGGATTTAGCTACTCGATGTAATAGAACAAACCCAAATCCCCTTACCAATTGTCAACCATCAAACTTGCGAGTACAAGGAATATAACAATACATAATGATTTTTAACGTGAAAAACCTTTTTCAACCAAAGGAAAAATTGTGGAACAAATTTCGAATAAATTCAGTATAAAATAGTGTCAATTATAAAATAATTCATTTTGAAATCCCTTCAGTACAATCTGAGTGAAGAATGATTGAATATCAATCCCCTCAACACACCTAACAATTCATAAGAGAAAATACACTGAGAAATAAGAGTAACTAAATGGTAATACATTCTAAAATATAAACTAGAATAACGTACCTAACTTTGGTGAATAATGGAACTCATCGGATCTCAGCTGGATACCAAACATCTTCCTATTATCTCTTTCTCTCTTCTCTTTCTTTGTGTAGCGCTTTTTGTGTGAGAAAATGATTTCGGATGCTCTAAATTATGTCAGGCACGACTTTACATAAGAAACAGCACATGAGCGCAGATGAGATGCTCATCAGGCGTAACATTTCTGGACAAACAGTGCACGATCTCCCCTCAGGCGTATCCTTTTTGGACAAACCATACATATGCATCCCTTAGGCTCCTATCACGCGCCACTTCTATAGGTAAACAACGAACATGCTCTCTTTAGTTGCCCATCATGCGCCACTTAGCCAACTTTTAACCAATCATCGGCTAACCCTTGCACGAATATCATTCGACTCTTCAACTTATTTTGTTGCTTGAACGGCCATCGACCAACTCTTGGTCGACCCTCGCACGAGCATCATGTGACCCTTGCTCGATATCTTTACTTGAGCTTTCCACACACGAATCTTGCGCGTACTCCCGATGACCCATGCATTTATTATAGTATTCGCAAGAGAGTGACCCAAAACCTAACACCTTCTTCATGGCCATGAGTGTGAATTCTATTACAATCCTTTTTTCTATGGTCACATCATCTTATCAATTCCTACGCGACTACCCACCATTTTCCCTGTCCCAATGTCAGTACTTCTAATGACCTGTTACACATTTTTTTATGATATTTATACATTAAAAGTTCAAAGATTAAGAATTTTTTTTCATTGAGACCGTAATTGCTCTTCATTTGGAAATTGATTGACTGTCCAGATACAAATACGGCCATTATAGATCCAACCATCGTATCGACACAAAGTCCAAGACATTTATCAACCATGAAGTTCAGAACATGCTGTTTTTCTGAATGAATGTCTACCAAAATCATTGAAGTTGAAGCTTAAATGTGTATGATTTTAGTTTCAAATCATGATGTTGCCGAAGTAGCGCTGCAGTGCTGTGGTATCATGGACGTATTGTAAGAAATCATAACAGTGTCATGACTGCCGTTGACATATCGTAATGTTCATGTCTCTTTTAAATATTGATATGTCTTAGTTGAAGCCATTTGTTACAACTGATATTTTTTCTACACTTGAGAAAGATTTTGCTTTGAGGCATTTATTGGAATATTTACTAATTTTAGTAATGAGTACAGTGAGTATAGGGCAGAGTGGCCCAGGGTTGGGTGAAGGAATACTTGTATAGCCCTAATATACCCAAGGGATGGGAGATGCATTTGCTGTGTGTCCTGTACCAATAGCCACTGTACTTTTGTTCCATTCCTGCTCAGTTTCTTCTAAATAGGGTGCTATGGATGGGCACCCATGGGTTTATAAACTTCCCCTTCCTGCTTATGACTTTATGGTCAGTGGTTCTGGACTCTGATCTTTTAAGTTACTCAATGTTAGGATGTGCAGAAGCAGTTTGCAATGTAATTCAAGAGACCTGCATATGATATGATATAAGCTATTCTTTTCTTGTGGTGCCCAGCATAGGCAACAAAAGTGTGATGTCCTTACTGTCAAGATCAGGCTTTACTATTGTATGTTGTATGTACCCATGAAACAGAAATTTTGTCACATACATCCTGTCAATCTACCATCTTGCTCTTCAGAAGCGTCTTATGTTTCGGTGAGGTACTCGTTAATAAAAATGGTGATTTCTCCAGAAGAGAATATCTACTCTGAATGTGGAGAACTTATTTCAGTTTGTCACAACTAGGATGGGACTCATGAAGGACATATCTAGTAAATGGATTGGTTTTTCTATTTAAGTACCATTTAAGGAAATTTTGTTAATCTCTCCCATCTGGTGTTGTGATCCCTGTTGGGGGAAGTGGATTTTTGGGTGATGGAGTTCTCCAATAGTTTTTATTTGTTTCCCTTTCATGAACCAAAAAAAAAAAAAAAAAAGGATATTTGAGTAGTGACTGCTAGAGCTCAATAATTATGCTAACATTTGGCATTATGCTGAATTCCTTTTTGCTTTTATGTTTCACAGGGGTCCTAGAGGTACATAAGTTGAGGGAGAAGCTGACATGCTTGTAGACAAAATGAGTTTCAGTTTGTGTTCATCATCTGTTGAGACTCCAAATCCTTTTTTTGGTCGTTTGCATTTTGCAAACATGAATGTACCTTGCTCAAGGCCTTTTTCAAGACTTGGCAAAAAGGATGATGTTCAAATCATGTGGAAGGCTGCATTGTCTAACCATTTGACGTGTGAACACTTGCAAGGATCGGTTGTAGGAAAGAAACAGCTGGGGGAAGGACATCAGAAGGTGGAACATGTCAGGACTTTGTTGATTGATAATTACGACAGTTACACATACAATATTTACCAAGAGTTGTGTGTCATTAATGGGGGTAGTTTTCTCTACTGTCTGTCCTTTGTAGATATTAACTAATGCTAATTTTTTCTAGGTTTTTTTTTGCTACTTTTCATCTGTGATTGCTCATGATTTTAGTGAGTGCAGCACTTGTTTTGCTAATTTTTATGCCTTTGAATTTCAAACATGGTTTTCTGCCGTTCGGCAGCCAGAAGATTTTCTCTGTGTTGACCGCCTTTTACAACATGTGGTCATTTTTTTTTTTAAAGTTTGGATTCCTTAGTTCTGTAGTGAACTTATGGTGGATCGTGTTAGAATCTTAAAAGTGACTGCTGCTATGCTTTATTTCTGATGTGAAAATATGTGAAGTGTTATCACATATGTGAAAAGCCGTACTAGCTTGGTATAATACCCCAGTCCCGCATTGGAGATGTGAATAATATGAATTCTGGTTATAAAGACTTGAGTGGGTTTACCGTCAACAGCAAGACCTCTTACCTTTTCTTGGCCAAAGTGGGAGGTTGGGTCTTAAGAGGCTTGCTTACTTGCCAGTGTCTTAGTGAGGCATTACAGGTGGTATTAGAGTGGACCTGGGATCACGCTCTTATGTGGGGATTACATGGAATACAAGCTCACAGCCTTGGCAGTGTGTAATGATAGTTGGAATATGATGAACAGGTCCTGCCAGATTCCACAATAGCCATATGTTTAGAAGTCATGGGTTCAGTTGGTGACAGGGTGCGACTAGGACTTGGGAATTTGAGCGGCGGAGAATGTAATAACCAGTCCCATGTCGGAGATGTGAAGAATACAAACTCAGGCTGACCTGTGTGGGTTATCTACTGACAATAACAGCTCCACTTTTCTTGGTCCTGAGAAGACAACTGGTCTAGAGGGGCTTAATTGCTGAGCTAGTGGGCATTTCATTTGGTGCTTGATTCTGAAACACATGACAAAGTCATGAAACACATTAAACTGGAGAAGTTTTAATATGTGCAAATGCCATCTTGTCAAAGGACTTCACAAATTATCTTCCTTCGCATCTCCACTTTATGATCACTCATTTATTAAATCTTAATGGAGCAAGTGTTTTTGTTGTTGTTATTTATGTTGAACAATGAAAGGTTTTTGTGAACTTATTTTTGTTTTTGGGTATAAGCAATCAAAGATGCAGGTCTAATGCAAGTAGCTTCATTTGTCCAATGACCTACATCATGAATATATGCACGATTATGCAGCTGTTTTCTTGCCTAGTTAAGCAATTGCAGCCTTGATAATGATGACAAAATCTCCAATTTGATATCAATGTGGTCCATGGAATGAAATATCATCAAATAGGCAAAATATAGGCGGTATATGTCGTTGTTGGGCATCCCAATACCAATATTTTTTTATACCTCTATAAAATCACGATATGTCGTCATATTAACAATATATAACCGATATTTCTACCAGGTTTTAATTTAAATATATCTGATTTTAGTACGTATTTTTGATATAGCTACAACAGATATCAATACCTGTACCAATATTTTTATCCATAATGTGATCATAGATTTGTGTGTTGTTGCTATGCTAGCTAATCAAAATTGAATGAAAGTTTAGTTTTTGTTTGAGATGCTCTTATTTCTTTTGGCTTTTGAGTTTGAGTGGATGCAATATTTTAAGCAACTGGTGGTGAAATGTGAGATGCTCTGAACTCTTCATCCTTGCACCATCAGCAATTTGGAGTGGCAAGAATTGAATGGTCTTCTCCATAGAGAGTTGCCAGGAAGGTCTTAGATGCATGTTGATCTTCTTCTAATTGATGCAGTCTTTGCACAATGCACATACACTGACCAATTGCCATAATCCATTTTTAAGTATGTTGCTCTTCTCATGTGCCATTTAATGTCTGTTATGATTTTGATGATGGTAATACTCATCGCCTCAATTTATCAGTAAGTGTGATCCCGAGGAAATAAAATTTCACATCTCATGCAATTATTTATGATCTCTGTAGTTTGAGATATTTGGTCAAATCTCATCGTTCTTCCATTAAATAAATAAAGGTTGCTGAGTTGCGTGGTTCATTATTTTTTATAATGGCTGCTCTGACATCTGCCTCTTGCCTAAATTGTTGTACCAGTGCCTCCATTTGTTGTGCGCAATGACGATTGGACATGGAAAGAAGCTTACTATTACTTGTATGAAGAAAGAGCCTTTGATAATATTGTTATCTCACCTGGACCTGGTTCTCCAACGTGCCTTGCTGACATAGGTTTGGCTATGACATTGCTGATATAAGGCACCTATGATGTTGCTGAGCCATACAAAATTGTGAAATTTTTTCTTTTGGCTAGTCATGTCAAATCACTATTCTTGTCTGTTTTCCAAATATTTTATACTGGCTGATGTTTGATGGAAATCATTTAATTGGTTTCTTTTCTACAGGACTATGTCTTCAGTTACTGCTTGAATGCTGGGACATACCGATTTTGGGTGTTTGCCTTGGTCACCAGGTATTTTTGTTTCCAATATGTTGACAGACAGAATTGTAGGATCTAGTATCTTTTTCTCTTTTCACAGGATTACATTCTAGTAAATATTATATATTTTTCAATTCTATGTGCCTAAGATGTAGAATCAGTTTGTCTTTTTGATGAAATAGGTCTTTTCTTCCCTGAACCCCTGTAAACTGTCTGACCCCCTGTAAACTGCCTGTGGTAATCAGTGTACGAGTGAAATGGTCAGATTTTAGATACAATACATGGAAATTGTCTTCGCAGTATGTGGGACTCCATCCATTGTAAATACCAAATATGCGTTGAGAGTCAGGATGAGTTTGTAGCACCTTATATCTTTAAAGTCTCAATTAAGGGAGGATTTCACTTGGAACAATTATTTTTTCGCTAATGTTGGTATAGAGCAGAAAGGGTTAAGGGAAAGGAAGTTGATCAATCAATTTCTGTTGGATATGGTGTTCTACAGTTACAATTTTTGGCATGGCTCTGTGATTTGCAATTTTTTTGGTGTAACTTTGATGAATCAAAAGTTACTTTACGTTGGTTTCTACTTTCTTAAGTTCTAGGGCATGTAAATTTGAAATTCAATTTATTGTCATTTCCGTATTTTCCTGGTCAGAAGCTGCCAATGGCTTGTAGCAGTGTTGATGTGATTTTTAAAGAATTCTTATCAAGCAATGATTTGCTGTAAAAAGATAAGCCCTATGTTTGCTGAGTAGTCTCTGCAAACCATGTGAAAAATTACCAGTGTTTTGCTTAAGTGTGTAGGGAGAGAATTGGAGCTGAGTGAGTTACATAATGATGACAATTATCTGCCAGTAAAATTTTCTGTGAAACATGCATTCGATTTGGAATCTCACCTTGCGACTCTACTAGTTTGTGGTTCTTAGCTAGAAGTTATTTCTATCACTTGCATTTCTCATTGTGCTTAATACAATCTTGCTCAAACTATCCAACTCCTTGATGCAAAAATGAGCAAGTTCCTTATGGAGTATATAGACAGACAAAACAAATAGGACCTTTGGGGGCAAGGTCACTTGAAATCATACATTTAATTCATAATTTCAAGTGATATGGAATACAAAGGAGAACAATCATGGAAGTCTTTCAATCAGAGATTTTGGAGGCAATCTATGCCTTCACAGAAACTGCTTCTGGGTACTTTTGCAAGAAGTGTCAGCTTATCCAAAGATGGTGGTGCTGTTTAGTAACTGAATTTTCACTAGCAACTGCATTTGCCAAAAGTAAGAGTGGGCAGGGTAAACTGGCTGTTACATCTTTTCAAAGCTGCTTTGGGACCTAACATAGGAACCTTACAAAAGACGGGTGATAGTTGTCTTCTTGAATATCAACCTTTCGTTTGGTCCCAAAAATATCTTTCTTTAAAGCTGAAATTTTATCCAACCTCTCCTATAGTTTGATTTTCCTATTGTGTTTGATTGGTGTCTGTGTTTGATTTTCAAACTGTCTTGGTTGTAGTGTAACACATCCATTCCTATTGAACACTTCCCAACTTCTCAGCACAACCGAATGTAGTTTAGAGCTAGGGCGTATGCTTGCAGAGTTATTTCATGGAATTTGCTTATGATCTTCCATGTTCTCCTCAGATATACCCTGTGTCTATAGAGAAGTTCTAGTTTGATTTCTCATCTCCTGCTTGAAGTTTCCAATCTCTGTTTTTGACAGGCTCTAGGATATGTGCATGGTGCACAAATTGTGCATGCATCTGAACCAGTTCATGGACGCTTGAGGTACATTAATTGAATGTTGTTACTTCCTATGATCTTTTAATGAAGAAATTTTTTTACTGTTACGAATTGTGAAAGACCTTGCCCTAATCTTGGTTGATAATAATTTATATATGTTTCAACTTTCGTATGGTTGCAAATGACAGAGACTTCGTTAAGCTGTATTTCTGATATGTTTTCCCTTCAGATACCCATTTATTTCCCTTATAATTTTGTTTGTGTCCGTTGTAGTGAAATTGAGCACAACAGTTGTAGACTGTTCAACAATATTCCTTCAGGCAAAAATTCTGGATTTAAGGTGAGTTAAGCTTCATAATTGATTCATATGCTTTTCCACTCCTTTTCAAATATTGTAGATCTGTTCATGTAAGCTTTGCTGACTGTTGGTGCTCAGCAACAAAGTTTTAAGGCTAAAGAAAAACTATGTTGCCATGTCATTGGAAAAATGCAGCATTCCATTCTTGCTTTTTTGGGCAACTAGATTGCTTGCAAGTGTTACCAATATCAAATTTTGAGTCCGTAGTGTTAGATTCAAGAACTATAAGGTTAAGATTAACTGTTTGAACTTCATACCTTGTGCAGTGAATAAAGAGAACTAATTTTAAAAATATTGTTCAATTCTCTTCTTTAGATACTCTAATAAATTTTCAACAGTTAGGGTGCACACAAGAAAGACTCAAAGAGGAAATCTCAATTAGGTTGACTAATACAGCATGTTGTTGCTTTAAGGAAGCTCTGTGTCAACATCTTTGTCAATCCTCCATTGCCATTTCTTGTGACTGATTACAGGTTGTTCGATATCATTCACTTGTTATAGATGGAAATTCACTACCAAAAGAACTTGTTCCCATAGCATGGACCACTTCCAATGATGCCCTTACATTTTTTGAGACATCTAGCTCAATTTCTGATGCATATAGAATTGAAGCTGGCCGACCAATCAACCATCATTCCATGTCAACCTATCTGAAAGATGGAAGTTCATCGATTTCTGACCATGTTAATGGTTTGCATGATGGAACAGTTCTCATGGGCATAATGCACTCTGCCAGACCACATTATGGTTTGCAGGTACTCCACAATGTGTCCCCTCTTTGTTTTTATTTATCATGGCGCTGTATTTACCACATAACTGGGTATTTATCTGCAGTTTCATCCTGAGAGTGTTGCAACTAGTTATGGGAGGCAGATGTTCAAGAATTTCAGGGACATTACTGTGGATTATTGGCTGAGATTAGCGACATCCTCCACAAAGCATCGTCACGGTATATTGCAGTTCTAGCAAATGACTGTATCCGTATTTCATTTAATTGGTCTGTTAATTCTGATGTTTTGTCTGAGCAGTAAAATTTATTTAGCATGCATGCAGGTAGGCCACTCAGGTCTCTTAGAGGTGGATCAGTAGCAAATAATGAGAACAAGGGGTGCAATTATTTAGTAAGGAATATGGTAAATACTCCAATAACCAGTATTGATGTACGTAATCTAAAGTTGAAGTGGAGGAAACTTGATTGCCTGGCCAGTCAAGTTGGGGGTACGCGAAATATATTTTGTGAAATGTATGGAGAATGCAAGGCTGAAGACACCTTTTGGCTGGACAGCTCCTCTGTAGAAAAGGTTGTTGCTTGTACATGTTAATTCTAAGTAAAAATATGAATGTTTTGATTATTTTCTCTGTGCCGGCATTTAGAAGTCTCATCTGCAGTATAATGATCTGTTAAAGAATCTCTCACTGGAATTTTATGCCTGACTAGGAGATGAGAAACAATTGTGAGAGAAAACCATTTATAATACTGTTAGACAGCTGTCAGTTTTGAATTTTCTTTTAATTTTGCAAGTAAATTGAATTACTCCCCAAGTGGGAAAAGTCCTTGTGCAAGAGATACCCAGGTATACCTGGAAGAGTAGCAGGCCAAGCAAACATTACAAAACTAGGCTCACCTAAGTAAACCTGTATACAATTTCTTATTTGGTGTGCCACCTGACAAAATACATGGCCCCTTTAAATTCTGGAATTTTGTCCTAACCATGTGAGGTAAATAGTAGCAGAACGTGACAGTTTGAGCTGACTACTTTTGGCTGATTTCTTCTTTCTAATCTGCGTAATCCTGCAAAGTTCTCACTAAGGAATATGTTGTCTCCTGGCATCAATTTCATGCAGAATATGCCCCAAATTGCTTTAGAAAATGGCCTTTCCATAAACAGTGTTATAAAGATTCATCCTCCCCATGCCACGAAGAACAGATGAGGTCCGAACAAACAGCCCTCCAGCTACTAAATTCTTAGAATACAACTTACCCTCAAGGTTTCTCCACAAGATGGACCTGTGGTTTGGAAGAAAGCCTCCATTCCACACTAATTTCCACCATGAAAACGAGGGCATGCTGGTCTTGGCATCTAATAGGCATCCATCACACAAGCCTTCCTGAATTATACATAACTCAAATAATACTTTTGCATTATCTTTGACAGAAAGCACCCTCCCCAAACAGCAAGTGTTATTTTTCCTTCTAGTTGCATGCCAAAAATCCTTCAGGTAGTAGCTACGGTTGAATTTACCTTTTGAACCAAGTCACCATTTGGGCTATTTTCTTGACCACAAACTGATGCAGTGAAATTCCTCAACCACCAATTTAACACACCTCTATTAACCTCTGTAAGTACAATGTGCAGCTCCAGCCTTATACTTGATATTTTTTATACTCGATATTTTTTTGTAAAGCCTGAAATCAGAGCGCAGGAGTTTTACTTCACATAATGGCTCTTTATTCAGGTATTTGCATGCTCCCATCTTGTTGATAAGTTGTCCTCTTGCTTGGACTTAGCCCCAATATCTCGATTATGGGTGCATTATTCCAAGAATAAAGTAGTTATTTCAAGCAATTTTTTCCTTCCTTCCTCAGTAAACAGGTAGAAATCTGTGCAACAAGTTTTTATTTATATTAATGTAATGTCCTGCCCAGAATATAAACAAGTTCTACCAACTGCATCAATTTTTTAAGAAAATCTAAAATCACCTTTTGAGGATGAAAAAAACTGATACCCAGCACATATATTAATGGTTGATGAAACAATTTTGATCAATCATAACTTTGTAGCATGGTGGTTGGCTAGCCACTTGCTAGTCTGTTGACCTGACTCACCTGATTTTAATTCTTTGCACCTGCCAAACACCTTCAGAAGGAGAAAAAACTAAAATCTTCCAGCATAATAAATGAGCCTAGCAGACACTGATGCAATCCTTTTCTCCGTTCTTTCCCTAAGGTGATTTTGAAGAGTTGCATTGAGCTCTCTAGCTGTCAAAGGCACTGGCAAGAACACTACTGAAAGATTTCCTCATGAAAACGAGGAAGTGGAGCCATAATGCCATTTTGTTTTTCTTCCTTTTGTGACTTGCTTGAAGTTGAACTGAACACAGCATGTCCAGTTTTCCTCCTCTCTGAATTGTTCATGTAGTTAATTATAGATAGATGACAGAGTTGTGTCTTCGATTTGTTTGAAAATCTGTGTGATACCTTGATGAAAGTGAGGTAGTTCATATTTCATGTTGAAATTATTCCACTTTCTCAGTTGTTTTTAGTAGCTGCTAACCTATTCATTGTTAATGTTTTGCCCCTCTCTCCATCTTGTTGTCTCCTCCTCACAGTTAGTGTTAGCTACTATGAAGCTTAATGTAGCCTCCCCTCGAAGGGGAGAAAAATGGGAAAAAGCCAATCATCTTTAACTTTTTTGTTTTTCTCTATCAGGGAAGGGCTCACTTTTCAATAATGGGAGGAAGAGGTGGATCCCTTTGGAAACGGCTTTCGTTTAGGCTATCAGATCAAAGGTCTCATTGGTGTCCTCATTATCAACCTGTTTTAGTTATGTTTCTTTGTCTAGTTCTTACAGACTTTTCTATTTCTTTTATTAAAGAACCAAAATTGGCTGAAAATATTGATTCTCTTCTTTATATATCTTTGTCACTGGCTGTTAAAACCCCATGTTTACCACATACCAGCATTCTGCAAATTGATTGTAATCTTAATGATACTCTCTTATTTAAAATTAGACATGTCCTTGTATTGTGTACTGGACAGCATTCCTAACAATTGGTTTAGATGCTTAAAGAGAGTGTCAGAATTTATTTCTAAGAAGAAAATTGTTGATTTGGACTAGTTGTCTCAAAATTCTTAAAGAACTAGAGTATTAGCATTTATATCTAAGAACCATGGTATTTTAAGAGTATTAGCAATTTACAGTTATCTCAAAATGGTTCACACTTGATACTTAGTCATAACAGATTAATGTCTCTATTTAACTTTTTATAGGTCTATTACCTTTGAATGGACACTTTGTTTCCTTAAGAGTCTTCGATGAAAGAAATAGATACACTTGATGCTACTATCAAAGTTTCACAATACGTTTTAGTCAATTGTTCCAATTAAGCTTATTTTGCAGTGATGTAAAGCTTCAGAGTGGAGGCCTTCTATTTGTTGAGGATGTCCAAGGCTTTGCTACTAGCTTATACTTGAAAGACGGCTTTCTCGATTTTTTGAATAAGGTATCTTGTGAGAATTGTTCTAATATTTGTTTGATCTATCTCCTATCCTCAAGTTTGCAAACTTTCAAATGTGATATTGTAGATTGATAGGTAATTATTTGTTTGATCTATCTCCCATCCTCTAAACATGCTAGACATTTCTTGCACTTTAGTATCCCATTTTTAGTGTTAAAGGCCATAAAGAAAATCAAACTAAGGCTCTCTTCCCACTAAGTTAAGTCATATACATGGAACATGGATGAAAATATTGTTATTGCTCGCATCCATATTAGACAGTAAGTATTGACATCAGATGTATTAGAACAAAAAAAATTTGAAAAATCTTAAGTTAAAAAAAATATCATCCAAATATATTGTCAATACATAAATACCACAATATTATCGTAGTATCAAAAAATATTGGTATCGGGGCCCCCGATACTGATATATACTGGTCGATATTCATCCATGACATGGAACCTTCACCATTGTTCAATTATACTGTACGTTATTCTATACTAACTCCAAATTTGCAAGATCATGCTTGACAGGTTCCTTCAATCTCCCTCCACCCCTTTAGCAACAGCCTTTTCCATCAAATGAACTATGACCAAACAAGCTATATATGCCCTCTATGGTCCGCTTTGCATTGCTATCCTCACCCATTGTCAACTATTGCTCTCATGTTAAACTTACTTCCTGTGCATTTGGCCTTCATTCTACTCACTAAGAATTTGTCTTCCAAAATCATAGTGCAAACTTCCAAATCCATGTTGACGTGTTCTCTTGTTTCTTTGACCTGTATTGTATTATTTGAAAATAAGCATGCACTGAGGCAAATTATATTGGATGTTACTAGTTATGCTATCCATAGTAGAGGCAAATAAATACGGGATCTAAGATGACCCTTGGTGTAAGCCCAATTGTAATCAAAATTTTATTAATATGTAATGAGGTCAGAAAATGTGTGTTTGTGTCTACTTTGATCTTCTTAGAAGTGTTAGTTCAATGAATCATTCTTTCTAGCTCATTTTTTTTTTCAAGTGCATGTGTGTGTATGTACTCATCTACTTAGAAATAAGAATGTAGCAGTCGAGTTCCTTACTCCCTTACAATTATTGGCGAGGATGCTTAAAAGTAGTTTCCCTTGATCAATTTCTAGGCAAGAAAGTCTTGTTCTTTCTAGCATAGCTGCAATGTTTCATCTGCATATGGTACTCGTGGATGGATGGGGTCTGTTGTTCCCCCTCCCCCTTGGGATAGTAGAATTGATGAGGACATCCTAAAGATTTGGTTCATTAGTTTATTTTATTAGATTTGTTTTTATATTTTATCATATCTTACAGAATTCTAAAATTCTATAATTTTGGTAATTTTTATAATATCTATGAATCTTTTGGTTATTTTCTTATTTTTGATTGTCATTAATTAGGAAATCATATTTATTTCTTAATTAATTTAGAAATCTATATCTTTATATAGTGATCCTAATTTTACTATTTTAGTAACTTTGGATGAATTATATGATGAGTATGGTTGTTATTTAATTATCACTCGTCCTCCTTATTTTTCCTCTCCCCTCTCATCTATCTCTTCTCCTCCCGCTTTCTGGCTCTACTTATTTTTCTTCTCCTGCTCCTCTTCTCTTCTTCCCTCCCATTCTTTGCATCAAATTTGGTATCAAAGCTGAAATCCTGATTTTCTAAACTTTTTCTAGTTCTCTAAAATGTACAAATTATCTGCATCTTCGCAAACAGCTTGACAAGTAGCCTACCATTATTGCAAAACAAATACCACCAACCACCAAGCAGCTACCCACCATTATCATCCCCTACAACAAGTCAATGATGACTGTCACCACCAATGCAACTGTTGCTTTTCTCAACCAAGTGTAAAATTATATTACTAGAGATAACTCTAGAGTATCGCAAAAAGATATCAACTATAGGAGTATCAGGATTATTACTTGATGGGATTGAGTTCCTTACACTCCAAGAGTTGATAAAAACATCCCAAAAATTAGATTTATTAATATATTCTATTAGATTTACTTTTATATTTTGCTATATCTTGAAAATTTTTAAAATTCTATAATTTTGGTATTCTCTAGAATACCTATAAAAGATTATATTTTTTTTCGCTATTTTTTTTTATTTTATGACGTTAATTGGGAAATAATATTTGTTTCCTTATTAATCTAAGAATAGGATGTTTTTATATAATGATTCTAATTTTATTATTTTAATAGATATAGTTGAATGATATTATGAGTATGGTTGTTGCTTATCTCTCTCTTCCTCCTTGCTTCTTCTCCCCTTTCATTCTTGTCTGTCTCTTCTCACTCCTCCTTGTTGTCCCTGCTTCTTCTTCTCTTCCCCCTTCTTCTTTCTCCTTGCATCCGGGAGAGAGGCTTAAACAATTTTATGCTTTTATACGTCACTATTGAAATTTATATGAATTTTTCATAAGTCGTTTAGTAGGACTCAATTGAAGAATGTTTGTGATCTGCCCCTCTTAACGGATTCCTTGCCTAGGAAGTAGGGTGAGGATTCTTTGTTACCGAAAAAAGATAGATTAGTTTGTCAGCCCTTGTAGTGACGACTTTCATAATCAAGTTGATTTTGGTTTTGTGCTCTTATACTTAAAGTTAATTTTTTATCAAATGATTTTGTGAGAAGAAAATTCATGAAGAGGAAAACAAGAAGACCTAAAAATCAGGGACAAGGTGTCTTCAACAGGCACTGACATAATGTACTGAATTGCATATCCCAATTCTTGCCAGATTAATGGCTGGGGCTCACTTTCGACAGTATCGGGGCAACAATAAAGAATCTTGTCCATGCCCATGATTTTTTCCTCTTTTAGGTCCCTATCTTTAATATTTGCTTTTCAGGTGTGTTTGCATTTTATTTTGCTTTGTCTAAGCTCTAACAGGAACTACAGGTGCCCAAACCATCTTAAAGTTCTTTCGTTTCTTAATAGACATTAGTTCTAACTTGCTTCAAATGTGCTTCTTTCTTTTATAGTTTAGAGACAAATTATCTATCTTAACTACCTAATTTCTATTATGTATACTCCGCATTTGTTGTTTTAGTTGCTTTCTCTCTCTCACTGTACATATATTTGTATATATTTAAGTGGTGAAAGGTAAAATTTTTGAAAGTTGAAGCACGGACTAATCCTTCTTTCCTACCTCACCCAAACTTTGTTAGGCCCATGTCTTCCCTTGTTGCATCTATCATTTCTTTGTTAGTGACATTAGTCGGCCTACATGTTTCAAAATGCCTGAGCCATTGTAAATGTCATTTTTTCTTTTGCAGGTGTTACTTTTTAACTTGTTTTATTTGTTTTCATCTAAGAATTACATATTTAATCCATCTTAATATCCTCATTTAGCTTTACTTACTTTTTGTGCATATTTTTTTTTACCTAACACTTTAATCTATCCGAACTATTCTTATTATTTCAGAGGTATTTGATCGTGATATGGCAGTCTAGATACATTTCTCCATCCCAACCCACTTGTTTTAACCTTATGCATCACATCTTCTTCATTCTCTCTAATTTCTTGAATTATACATCCAAGACAACAAAATGTATTATTTATTTAACAACTTAAAACATTACTTTTAACATGTTCATGATTTTCCTAGAATTACTAAAATTGCATCTTTCGTATTTGAATTTACTCCTGAGCTTGTAGGTTCTGAAGCCCTTTTCAATGATCCAACTTCAACTCCACCCCTCTGGCTTCATCTACCTTGGCACAATCACCTGAAAACAACATACACATGGAACCTTATTTTGAATATGTTTAATTCTAGTGGACATTATGCACTTGTTACTTGACAACCTCTTTGAGGAAGTGCCAAGCTAGAAGGACAACTAGTAGGAGTAATTGACGTTTGGACTTTGGAAGGGTTAGGTGTTGCTCATATTTTTCAAGGTATTCTTTCTTACAAATTTGATCATATTAGAGCTTGCTAGGACATACTTGATACTACGATCATTTGAGGAACAATACAAAACCTTGAAGATGCCCCAAAATCTTTTCAATTGCTTGTTTGATAACTACGATCTTTAGCTCTAGAACTACATCATTTTGTATCAATTGAGGCAAATGATGGCTCAGATACTGGAGCTTGATGTAAAGCTATTGTAATTGGAAAGTTCTCAGCATCCAATATTATAAAAGAAGAATGTTCGATTTGTCTTTAGTATTGACAAATTTTGTGATTATATATTGTACCTCGAGTCTCTTATTTCTATTATGTCTTGTGTCCGTAGTCACTATTTTAGGGGATGAAATTGGCAAAGTGTTGAAGGTTAGTTTTGTTCAATAATTGCTTTGTGCAAAAATGCCTCTGGGAATTTTTGCTCACTATTTGCAGATTTTTGTTCGAGCAAAAATTTGTGGTTGAATGTCATTTGTTTGCTGCTGGAGCTAATTTGTATCCAATAGTTTAATGGTCACTTGTTTGTATGCTTGAGCTGAGAGTAAGAACACAATAACCTTATGACATTTGATCAGGGGTTATCTTCTGATCTTAAAGCCTGAACCTTCATCAATTTTAGGAGGCACAAAAAAACTGAATAGGAGCAAGAGAGCCTCTGTTTGAGAGCCGAAGTGTTAGTGTGCATCCCTTGTGAGATTTGAGGGAATCACTGTATTCTTAAGAGATCTTTTTTTTCGTTGCTGATGATGTGTGCCTACATGTCACGAGATCTCTTTTCTAAACATTGTACTACATTACAAGCTTGCAATCCCTATGGAATGCCGGTCTGTGGCTCATCCGTAGAATTGAAGCATCGTTTGTGACTAATAGAGTTCAATGTATGGGAATCAAATGATAGAAACTAGGTGTCTCGGTAGATGTGAATTTACAAATCTATAAAGGGTCTTAGATAGTCAGGTGTTCGGTGTTGATCCGTTAGGAGTTAATATGTCTATTCGTCGATCTATAAAATAACTCTTATTGTATAGTAGATTTTCTTAGCTACCCATAGCTTAGGATTTTTCCCTAAGTGTGTTGTTCATGAGTTTTCCTTTGTATTTCTGCAATCAATTTACTTTATATGCATGTGAGTTATATGTTTGAGTATCTAGATCCGTAATTTCTTTATGTTTATTAGAGTTGTGATTTTAAATTTGTGTCTTTGTGTGGAAACACCTATTCACCCATGTAGATGGTTGAGGGTCTAAATGCCATTTCATTAGAGAGATGCATGTGGGCAAGAGCGTGGGGGCATTGTTATTCAATAAAATCCTTGAGCACTGCACATATTATACTTCTTTCAGTATACTGCAATTGTCCATTTGTGTTCATTATTGCTTGTTATTTGTTCCATGAATTAGGAGCTTCACTCTTTTTGTTGCAATAAGAAAGATTACGACGGGCTGCCATTTGACTTTTGTGGTGGCTATATTGGTTACATTGGGTATGTATTTTGGTTTATTCGACTCCTCAGATTTTCATCAAATGTATTCATTGCTTTCAACCAATGAGATCCACCTCACTTGTATCCTAATCCTGTAATCCTCCAAAATGTTAAGTTCTTTCTTTTGGTTTCATTTCATATTGTGATTCATGGCTGCCTCTCTCTCTCTTTCTTATTTCTCCTTCTTTGGGTTCTATGTTAAGACTTATGCAAGTACTTTGCAATTCAGGTATAATCTTAAAGTGGAAACTGGAGCGGCATTTAATCGCCACAAATCAAGTTCACCAGATGCCTGCTTCTTCTTTGCCGATAATTTCATTGTAATTGATGATCACTGTGGTGATGTTTACATAATGTCATTGTATGACAACGACAGATCTCCATTGACATGGTTAGAAGATGCAGAGCAGAGGCTCTTAAATTTAAAAGCTTCTGCTGCCAAAAATGTACAGGACAAGTATCCACAGTCTGTCCTCAGCTCACCATTTCAAGTCGGCTTTGTCCCTGAGAAATCTAGAGCTCAGTACATTGAAGATGTTGAAAAATGCCTCCAATATATCAAAGATGGAGAAAGCTATGAGTTGTGTCTCACAACTCAGATGAGAAGGAAATTTGAGACATTAGATCCTTTAAATTTGTACCTCAGTCTTAGAGAACGCAATCCAGCACCATATGCTGCATGGCTGAATTTCGCTGAGGAAAATTTGTGTGTCTGTTGTTCTTCTCCTGAAAGATTCCTAAGATTGGACCGAAATGGTATTCTGGAAGCAAAACCCATTAAAGGGACTATATCCCGTGGTTCATCGCCAGAGAATGATGAACATCTCAAAGCACGTCTGCAGTACAGGTAATCCTAACCAGCCACTTATTTAGTAGCATGAAATGTATAGATTTTTTGTATTTCTCTCTGTTGTTTTTGTCACTTGTGTGGAAATATAAGTTAACTGTGGTTGAAGGAAAAAAAAGGAAAAAAGTAGGCCTAAGAAAACTTAAAGTAACCTAAATAAAGAATAATTTAAATTACTTATATTCTCAGAAGATATTGTTCTAAATCATATGAAATGATGAAAACGAATTCATATAGTCGACCCCATTTAGGAAGAATTAGACTTTATTATAATGATATTTGTATCTGAATTGTTTGGGCAGCAATTGATTACAGGGAAATAGGATTCCCTATTTTTTTTCCAATTCATGTTCCTCTCATCCCATCAACTAGACCTACTCTGATGTGAATTTTTAGGGGTAATTCATCCAATTAAATAGATTGAAGGTAATAACATCCCCTTCATATGACCCCACATATCTAGACACATTTACTTTTCAAACATCCTTGTGTTTGGGCATACAAATGTTGGTAATTCAATGAGGAATTTTTTTCCAGAATTGCCCTTGGACTTCTTTTAGTTGGCTACCTGAATCAAGTACCTATACCATTGATAGCTTGTTTGGTTTATGAGAATGCAACAAATGAGCATGAGGTGTAAGTGAAAGTGGTTAAATGCAAACGGAGTGATTCAATAATTTGTCAATGGCATTGAATGCAAAAATGAGGTTTGATTCTCAAATTTCATGAGCAAGAATTGTTTATTCCTACCATTTGCATTTGAAAATGTGCAACAAATACTTCATCGGTTGTGATTTTTTGAATTTCCACATACCAAATGTGCCACCCATGGTCATTCTGTTCCTCTTTTTTAAGGTGTAAGGACCCCCCTGATGACTTGATTCCGACACGAATTGATGAATCAAATACCTTTCAATTGCATAAAATTCATATTCATTGATTTCCATTCCCTGCTAGACAAAGGCAACCTATATATTCATCTCCATGCAGCTACTCTCCTGCAGTTGGAATGAAAATATCAGCATCGATATTAGTTGCAGCTGTATTACTAGAGTTACATATTTAAAATATGACTATTTTTAATCATTTATGTACATATTTTAGCAGTTTTAGTCAATTTTATCAAAACTAATTTTAATATATTTCTCAGTAGTAGAAAATAGCCAAAAAAGTTTTTATTTTTGTAAATTTTATACCTCTATTAAATATGTGAATTTAAATTTTTAGAAGATTTAATATTTTCAATATATTTAAAACATGTGAATTTAAACTATTAAGAGCAAATTAAAAAAATGTCCGATATTCGGCCCTGACATGTCGGGATATTTTCATTGTATTGAAAAGTATTGATATCAAGCCTCCCATTATCAATATATGTCCATGGCCAAGTTAGCAATAATGATGTTTACAGTTATGGAGATGTTCCATTCCTCACCTTTCTGCCTTTGATGTATTCTTGTATTCTGACAGTGAGAAGGATCGGGCTGAAAATTTGATGATTGTTGATCTCCTGAGGAATGATCTCGGTCGGGTTTGTGAGCCAGGTTCCGTTCATGTGCCACATCTAATGGAGGTGGAAACATATGCTACCGTGCACACCATGGTGAGTACAATAAGGGGAAAAAGGCGACCCGATGTGAGCCCTGTGGATTGCGTTAGAGCCGCATTCCCTGGGGGATCAATGACAGGTGCTCCCAAGTTGCGATCAATGGAGATCCTTGATTCTCTTGAAAGCTGCTCGCGTGGTATTTACTCAGGGTCTATCGGCTATTTTTCGATTAACTCAACATTCGATCTGAATATTGTGATACGAACGATAGTTGTCCATGAGGGCAAAGCTTCAATCGGTGCCGGAGGTGCTGTTGTTGCCCTGTCGAAACCTGAAGATGAATACGACGAGATGATCCTAAAGACGCAGGCCCCCGTAAGGGCTATCCTGGATTGCGAAGCCGAGCGCCTCTACGATATGTAACATGCAGTTATTCATGCACATCATAGCATAAAGGAAAGAATAATTGATCATTACCATATGGTTGCTTAGGTCTTTACATTTTTCTTATTATTTCTTTTAATAAAAGGAATGGAAGGTAATTTGTTGGATTCCCTTAACATCGAGGAGGAAACCTCACTCTTTCCTACCCTCCCCTCTCTAAATTAAAGAGAGAAAATTTTATTTTATGTGAAATTATTTTATTGAGCATTATTTGTGAAAATATATTAGTTTTTATTCTTCAATTGATTTTTGCAATCCCATTATTATATCTTAGTAGTTGTTTGTGATATTATTGTCTGATTGAGATGCTTTCGGGTAAGCCAATTTTTGTGCATTGATTTAATTTCATATTACAATAAAATTTAAAAATCTGAATGTAATAAAATTTGCTTTCATGCTCTCTCTTTTTTCCCCGTTTGTCAAAATTTCAAAGTTTATGTAACGGGCTTGTTAGCATTCGAAATAGACTTATGAAATTGAAATATAATTTTATAGGATAATTATTAAACTTTATAAAAAAAATTAATATTTATAAATATATAAAAGTTAAACATATATAAAGTAAGATAAGATAGCAATGATATGAATGCTTAAAATATATGTTAAAAATAATGTGTAAAAGACATGAGCTAATTATAACTGTAAAAGGTATAAAATAGATAAATGTAGATGAAATTAAAGTGGTAGATAAAAATAAATAAGTCTTATATAGTTTTGAAAGGTTTTTTACATCAAATTGAGTGAATTAATGAGAATATTTTCTTATAGCTAGCTTAACTCTATGAAATAATAAAAAAAATTCTTTCATTTTAAAAGTTTAAATTTTTTAAAAGAATAAAAAATTATGTAATAGATGATGTAATTAAAAATTTGCTAATAATAATTGAATCTGTCCACACTAGTCTTTGTTTAGTTGGGAGATCTTAACCCTTTATGATCATATTTTTTTTTATTAAATCATAATTTAATAGCTATAGTTTTAAAATAAAATTTTTATAATATTAATATATACTAAATATTAAATTTGATATATAAAAAATTTAATAAAAATATTCTTTAAAATAATATTATTTAATATTTATACTTAAAGTATTAATTTTTTTTAAAAAAATTATCCCTATTCTGTCAGAGCATGGGATCCCATTTTACGTGGTAGATATTTTACCCCTTTTTAAATTTAATTTAATTTATTTTATTTTATAAAATTTATATTTAAAAAAATAAAAAATAAGACAAAATACCAGCTCCACAAAATTTTTCCTACTATGTCAGGTCATAATTGCTCTTCATGGGCAGCAGGATAAGGTCCAGGACAATCCGTACCGCACAGCTAAAGTGGGCTGTCTATTCAGAAAAATTATTAGGGCTCAAGATAGCCCTACCATAAAAATAAATATATAAAGGAATAGGAGGTACAAAAAATTAATATAAAATAGGATATATTTATTTTTTAAATAATTATAATATAAATAAATATATAAATAATATTATTTTAATCAAAATTATAGACGCTATCGTTATATGAGTTTGGACTCTTTATAGTTTAGCCAGTTAAATTATAAATTTTATTTATTAAATGATGTTAAATTAATTGATAAAATAAAAATTTTATCTGAATTTATTTGACCGGTTAATTAGCTAATAAAAATTAAAATGGTATCTGAATTAATTTAACAGATTGATTGGGTTCTGTTGGATTGCCCCAATTAACTAATTTTTTAAAAATATAACATTTTTATTAATGTTATAAATATAGAATTTGTAAAATTTTAAACCTTCCACAAATTCTAAGAAATTGATGTTGAGGGATTAAGAGTGCTCCATCTATTTAAAAAAAATGAAGTTTATTTTTTTTTTAATCTAAAATATTAAAATAAAAAATTATTTAAAATTAATTATTAAATAATAAAATTTATTTTAAAATAAATAACTGAGATATAAAAAAAATAACATTCATCTTTTAAAGAGATGAAACCACGCCTAACTTGACATTTTGATAAATTCTAAGGAGATAAAAATAAAAATAATTAGTTATTTTTTAAAATTTTAAAAATAGTTAAATCTTAATTATTTAAAAATTATTAAATTATAATTATTTATTTAAAAATAAATAATTAAAATTTAGAGAATATTGAGGTAGAAAGCTGATACATTCTTAAATTCGGATTGTCTGACGGATAAGAGAGTTGCTTGATCTTCCTCTAACGAGTCGAATTAAAGCGGGTCCAATATCATACTTTTAACTTATACATTGCACAATACAACTAACAAATAAGAAGTCAGAAAATTAGTGGGACTCTCACTCCGGTATATCCTCTAATATTCAAATTAGAAATCTTTTTTAACGAATAGAAAGATACAATGATAAAAGAAATAACTTAATGCATGTAATGAGAATTGAGTATTTCCTTGTACGTGATAGAAAAGTGGTTTAGAATTGCTCACAGTAGAAGGGCTTCTTGGCGGTGTGTCCGGTTGAGAGGTGTTTTAGAGGTGTGCCCAATTGAAGGGTGTTTTCGAGATAGAGATGTGCTCAAAAGGGAGTGTTTTTACTAGTTGTATGGTCGTCATAGTGCAACTGGGATACTTAATGATGGTTGCAAAGTCTAAGTCAAAGCTCACTCACTTGGGGAGAGTTTTCGGTTGTATTTCTTTGTGGTATCTTATCTCGTGTCCCATTTTCTGTCCCAGTGAAGGTGTATTTATAGCATTGGTGGGTAATTTGAACTTTTCTTGGTGGTGACAACTGCTCGCCAGGCTATCTAGACAAATAAAGAAATTCATGTATGACAGTTACCTTTGAGAAGATATCCGCCAGACTACCGTTGTCATTTTGAAAGTGATTGTGTAAACGTGGGTGAATATTCTTGAAATATTTTTTCAGTTATTCTAATTGGTTATGGTAAATTTCTTTAGCATGTTGAAAAAGGATCATGAGCCGTCCTGATTTGACCGACAAAATTATTTTAACCGATTGGACTGATTGGGACATTGTTCGGATTTCGAATTTATCCATTCTGCTTGTGGGCCCTCTTCCTGGGTTAAAATTTTCGAACAATCTCTTCACTGCGAGCTTTAAAATTCGGGTTAGTCCATGGGTAACAAATCAATCAAGAAGAGCTTTTCTTTTTTTAAAATAATTTAAAACTTATTAAAAATTATCTTAAATTTTAAAATTTACAATTTTATTAGTTTTTTTAATTCTACTCTTTTATTTTATTTTATTATTGATTCGTGTGAAAATTTCACCGTTGATATTTATTTGACTTTTTGATGCTTTAATTTTCTATAACTACATAGATTTTAATAGCTGCATAATTTCAGCTATTTTTTATTTGATTTAATTTAATTTTTAGATATAATAGAATTAATATTAAATTGTAACTAATTAATAAAAGTGAAAAAGAAATAGAAGGATGATTTAAATAAAAAGTAAAAATATTTAATAATATATTTATTAATTTTCTTTGTAAAGTAGCTATAACCAATAATTTGATTACATGATAATTACATGCAAAGGAAAACCATTTTTCTTGCATGCAAATTAATGTAAATGGTAGTAGTAATAATTTAGACTGATATGATTGTGTAATTATGAATTTAATTTTTGATGTGGTTCACCAGCTTTATCAATTTAGAGTTTTGTTAAAGAAATAATATTTATATATTTATTTGTATTATAATTATTATAATTAGGATAAAAAAAATAAAAAATAAAATAAGACAAAAAGTTATATTTATTTTTGACAATTTTAATATAAATAGGTATATAAATAAGTGTATAAATAATAATAATATTTTTTATTGATGCGTCTCTAAATTTAAATTGTTGTATGGGTAAGAAAATTGCTCGATTTTTTCGCATTGAATCAATTGGAATCAATTTGGTTATCGTCTCTTCGAATCTGAACCGTGTGTAATACAATGAACGAAGGAGATATCAGATGATTGACAAAACTCGCTCCCAAATATATCTTTCGATATTCAAATCGGATATCTTTCCAAGAAAAAAAATAAGGAAACGAGGATGTAAAAAAAATGCATTGATATATATAGTGGGAATTGAGTATTTGAGTGCGCCAGACTGAGAGATGGTTTATGGGCGTACCCAACTGAGAGGCTGCTTATAGGTGCGCCCTATTGAGGAACGTTTTTGAGGTGTGCCTGATTGGGAAGCAATTTTGAGGTATGGAAGGCAGACTTCTAGGATGGAAAGTTGACTTCTTGGATGGAGGAAAAAACTCTTAGATAAAAGGTAGGTCTTCTAAATTGTCTCATGGGACGGAAGGTAGGCCTTCTAAATGAAGACGGCTTTTGGGCAGAGGGTTGGACTCATTGGGTGGCGCCTCCGGGATGGATTGGAGGGCAAGCCTCATTCTAGGAGGACTAGTGTGCAGGCCTCATGGATAAACTGAGCATGGCCTTTTAGATGGGGTTTGTAGTACATTTTTTTTCCTCTCTCTTCTCTCCATTTACTTATAAGAGCAAACGGTTATTTATAACACTTAAATCGTTGGGCACCCAGGCTGGCAGACAGCTGCTCACGCGGGATTATTGAGTTGTGTAAATAATCATGAGTGGTTATCAATGGTAGTTTTCTTTTCAGAAATGATTACGCGATCGTGGGTATCAGTCATGGTAACCATAACTGACCGGACGATATCATTCATTTTTTAATGTGATTATAGGAGGCGCCCGGTATGACAGTTGTTACTTTAAAAGAGATCACACAAATCGTAGACGAATATTCTCGAGATATCTATCAGATTTGTACTGATTATGGCAAGTTTTTTTAACGCAAGGAAAAAAAAGTATCGTGAGCTATCCTAATGAGGCCGTTTATGGCGGGCTGTCCTGATGAGGCCATTCATGATAGGCTATTAGGTCGGCCCATGCCTTTGCGGGTGACCTTAGACCGTGAGATTTTTGAACATTGGGCTGCGGGAGCCTTCTCCTAAGTCGTGACTTTCAGACAGTATTTTCACCGTGAGTCTCGGTATCCATGTCGATTTATGGGTGACGAACCCATCATTTTTCAATGAAGTCAAAAATTTCAAATTTTCACAAAGCTTTTAATGGCATTCTATCTCCCCAATAATACTAATATTGTTAAAATTACTTCAGTTTTATTTATCTTCAGATTTAGATTAAATTTTGTTAACCTGATAAGGAGATTTTCGATTGGTAAATTAATTTAATTATAAAAAGAACCCATCTGGTGTTATAAAGGGTGGTGAGATTAATTCTAAAGGTAGTGGTAATGTTATCAAGGAGGCTAAAAGATCTACCCGTCTTGTGATTATTTAACGATTAAAGTTACATGTTGGAACATTAGGAGCTATAATGAGTTCCTCAGAATAAGGGAGACGAAATATTTCATTAGACAGTTCCAACTTTATGCTTGATCATTTGTAAGGATCGAGGTGTATCGTTCTAATACTAATGTTAGTAGGTTGGCTCTTAAAATTAAGGATTATTGGCGGTGGGAAACAAACCTCTCTACTCGTAGATGGAGTTGGATTTGGATTGGCTGAGATCCTACGGTGGCGGATTTTTGTATTATTGTTATGGAGAACAAATTATCCATTATGAGATTAAGTCTTTAATCAATCATTATCCTTGCTACTTCTCATTCGTGTATAGTGGCATTGATTTCGCTGATCATCAACGTTTGTGGCATGTATGGAACATGTTGGATGCTATTATTGTTGGCACTTAAGCTGTCCTGTGAGTTTTTTTGGGAGACTTTAATACCATTAAATATATGATTGAAATGATTGGATGATACTTTGGCGTTACTACAAGTCATCGTTTTGATAGTTGTTTGCTTTTCTGTAAGTTGCTCAATATCCCTCATGATGTATGCTTCTTTACTTGGAATAATCGAAGAGATTGCTCGAATTGCTCAATTCATAAAATTGAACTGATAATGGTAAACAGCTATTGGCTTTTGAGGTGGCCTCCTTCTTTGGCCTTTTTACCACCCCCAGCATTTCCTATCATTCTCCTTGTGTGCTTTTGGAAGATGGAGCCTCTCCGCCTAAAAGAGATGTGCTCCTAAATTTAAAGTTGTCAAAACCGCTATTAAGAATCTCAATTTTGATAGGATTAATGTTTTTAAAGTAGCTTTGTGTATCGAATTAAAACTCAAGTGTTGTCAACTGGAATGTGCATAGGGCTCCCGTTTCAAGGAAAGGACTTGAGGAGTGCTTGCTTCTCTACTCGGGATTTTGAGTTTTCTTTGTCTTGCCAAAAAACGCAGATTAGATGATTTAAAGACAGTGGTGTGGCCTAACTTTTTTTTTTTAAAAAAAAAGTGATTGTTGAAAGGAATAATAATAGGAGATTGTTGTCTCTTGTTCAAGAAGATGGTTCTTTTCAATAATGTGGAGGACAAGGTATCAGTGTTGGATGTGTTTACTGCTAAATTCTTCATCAAAAACCCTAAAATGTTTGTTGGTCCTCTTGTTGACCACGTTTTTCCTGATTTCTTTGTTTTGGATAAACTTCTCAAGCAAGTGAATGTTACTTTCATTAGTCTTATTTCTAAACTTTTCAAGCAAGGCACGATGACCGGGCGGACAGATCGCTCAGACAGCAACAGAGTGCCAACAAATGGTATCAGAGAGTTTGGTTCTTTGAATGGTGACCTTGCTGCTAGCTGCTATGGAGGTAGGAAGCAAAATGACTTGTTTAAACGGAACCAATTATGACACCTGGTAGGGCAAGATGTCAAACTTGCTCTTTATGAAATCCATACACAATTCAGTTTTTGCCACACAAAAGCCGGCGGTAAAAACGGACGAGGAGTGGACGTTGGAGTACAAACATGTGTGCAACGATTGCTAAGTGCAAGAATCTTGGAGTGGGCCTTGAAAGAGCTATGGGCAAGCCTTGTTGTAAAGACAGAGAGAGATATTTTTAGAGAGAGATAGAGAGATATACACTTGTAATTATTTTCTTTTGTTTCGGCTTGTGTAGCTAACATTCTTGTAAACAATCAATTCTTTATAGTGTATTCTTTGGTGGTTTTTTCCTTGGTTAAAGAAGGGTCTTTCCACGTTAAAAATCTCATGTGTGTTTTTCTCGTTTCTCTATCTCTACTTTTCGCCGTCCGTCCAGGAAGCTCTTCTTTCTGTTCTTTGTCTGATCTATCGATCTATCCGCCTCGCCACCATGCCTTCCGTTTTGCGCCAACATGAATATTAGATTTACTCAGCTTGAATCTCATCATCGCCTTATTTTTACAGTGGTTTCTTCTTTCAATCGATTTTGGAGGATGCTTTGCTTTATGAGTAGATGTTCTTAGCCGTATGAGATATGGCATCTTGGTGTTCATTAGGCCTGCATTAGGCGGAAGGGGACAAACCATTTTTCGGCGATCTTTAAATTACTTATTGCTGTAACTGTTTATTTTTTGTGCCGTATTAGAAACAATGTTATGTTTAAATCTTATTTTTTCTGCGATCTCTAGAAACAATGGTCCCCGCATAAATACGCAACTCATCGTCTCCTTCACTCGTCCAGGCTGCTTCGGCAAATTCTCCTGCAACAGAAAACAAATGGCGTCGTCTCTCTCCACCAAACCTTTCCTCTGGTCTTCTCTCCCGAACATCGACGCCGCCGCTCTCAGATCCATGCAGTCGGTTCTTCCTAACCGCTCATCTCCGGCTTTCCATATCTCCTTCCGCCGCCGGCCTCGAAAACTCGGTTTGTCTGTTCGAACTCGCTCTAAACGTCCTTTATTCGCTGCTCTAACCAATGGTCAGATGAGGAGGGAGCACGGGGGCTGCGACTCCCCGGGGGGGGGGGTCGCAGCCCCTCGGACGCCATTTTGGCTCCGACAGTCGATATTTTTTAAAAAATTTTAAAAAATAAAAAAATAATAATAATTGTTTTTTTAATTAAATACAAAAAAAATTATAAAAAAAATAATATTAAATCTCTCTCTCTCTCTCACTGAGGTAGTTTTCACATCTAACGACTGAGAGAGCCGAGCGGGGCTGCAACGCAGGGGGTATTACAGCCTGTACGAGAATATTGCAGCCGTGGGATTAGAAAAATCGATGATTGTATATATATATATATATATATATATATATATATTAAAAAAATAGTTTAATATTATATTTTTTTTATTTTGATAATTTTTTGATATTTGATTTTTTAAAAAATAATAATTTTTTTAATTTTTCTTAAGTTTTTTTAAATAACAACAATCGAATTTTTCATCCAACTGTTATTTGGATCGTACAGGTTGGGGGGGGGGACGTTGGAGGGACTGCGACACTCCCCCGCGTTGTAGCCCCGCGTTGGAGGGAATGGTGACCTTGCTGCTAGCTGCTATGGAGGTAGGAAGCAAAATGACTTGTTTAAACGGAACCAATTATGACACCTGGTAGGGCAAGATGTCAAACTTGCTCTTTATGAAATCCATACACAATTCAGTTTTTGCCACACAAAAGCCGGCGGTAAAAACGGACGAGGAGTGGACGTTGGAGTACAAACATGTGTGCAACGATTGCTAAGTGCAAGAATCTTGGAGTGCTGAAAGAAAGAGCTATGGGCAAGCCTTGTTGTAAAAGACAGAGAGATATTTTTTAGAGAGATAGAGAGATATACACTTGTAATTATTTTCTTTTGTTTCGGCTTGTGTAGCTAACATTCTTGTAAACAATCAATTCTTTATAGTGTATTCTTTGGTGGTTTTTTCCTTGGTTAAAGAAGGGTCTTTCCACGTTAAAAATCTCATGTGTGTTTTTCTCGTTTCTCTATCTCTACTTTTCGCCGTCCGTCCGAGAGCTCTGCTCTGTTGCTGTCTGAGCGATCTATCCGCCCAGTCACCATGCCTTCCGTTTTGCGCCAACATGAATATTAGATTTACTCAGCTTGAATCTCATCATCGCCTTATTTTTACAGTGGTTTCTTCTTTCAATCGATTTTGGAGGATGCTTTGCTTTATGAGTAGATGTTCTTAGCCGTATGAGATATGGCATCTTGGTGTTCATTAGGCCTGCATTAGGCGGAAGGGGACAAACCATTTTTCGGCGATCTTTAAATTACTTATTGCTGTAACTGTTTATTTTTTGTGCCGTATTAGAAACAATGTTATGTTTAAATCTTATTTTTTTCTGCGATCTCTAGAAACAATGGTCCCCCGCATAAATACGCAACTCATCGTCTCCTTCACTCGTCCAGGCTGCTTCGGCAAATTCTCCTGCAACAGAAAACAAATGGCGTCGTCTCTCTCCACCAAACCTTTCCTCTGGTCTTCTCTCCCGAACATCGACGCCGCCGCTCTCAGATCCATGCAGTCGGTTCTTCCTAACCGCTCATCTCCGGCTTTCCATATCTCCTTCCGCCGCCGGCCTCGAAAACTCGGTTTGTCTGTTCGAACTCGCTCTAAACGTCCTTTATTCGCTGCTCTAACCAATGGTCAGATGAGGAGGGAGCACGGGGGCTGCGACTCCCCGGGGGGTCGCAGCCCCTCGGACGCCATTTTGGCTCCGACAGTCGATATTTTTTAAAAAATTTTAAAAAATAAAAAAATAATAATAATTGTTTTTTTAATTAAATACAAAAAAAATTATAAAAAAAATAATATTAAATCTCTCTCTCTCTCTCACTGAGGTAGTTTTCACATCTAACGACTGAGAGAGCCGAGCGGGGCTGCAACGCAGGGGGTATTACAGCCTGTACGAGAATATTGCAGCCGTGGGATTAGAAAAATC
Source organism: Nepenthes gracilis (assembly GCA_033239525.1). NCBI lineage: Eukaryota > Viridiplantae > Streptophyta > Magnoliopsida > Caryophyllales > Nepenthaceae > Nepenthes > Nepenthes gracilis. The sequence continues at coordinate 22,588,485 of BSYO01000001.1, forward strand.
GATGATTGTATATATATATATATATATATATATATATATATAAAAAAATAGTTTAATATTAAAAAAATAGTTTAATATTTTTTTATTTTGATAATTTTTTTGATATTTGATTTTTTAAAAAAATAATAATTTTTTTTAATTTTTCTTAAGTTTTTTTTTTAAATAACAACAATCGAATTTTTCATCCAACTGTTATTTGGATCGTACAGGTTGGGGGGGGGGACGTTGGAGGGACTGCGACACTCCCCCGCGTTGTAGCCCCGCGTTGGAGGGAATGGTGACCTTGCTGCTAGCTGCTATGGAGGTAGGAAGCAAAATGACTTGTTTAAACGGAACCAATTATGACACCTGGTAGGGCAAGATGTCAAACTTGCTCTTTATGAAATCCATACACAATTCAGTTTTTGCCACACAAAAGCCGGCGGTAAAAACGGACGAGGAGTGGACGTTGGAGTACAAACATGTGTGCAACGATTGCTAAGTGCAAGAATCTTGGAGTGGGCCTTGAAAGAGCTATGGGCAAGCCTTGTTGTAAAGACAGAGAGAGATATTTTTAGAGAGAGATAGAGAGATATACACTTGTAATTATTTTCTTTTGTTTCGGCTTGTGTAGCTAACATTCTTGTAAACAATCAATTCTTTATAGTGTATTCTTTGGTGGTTTTTTCCTTGGTTAAAGAAGGGTCTTTCCACGTTAAAAATCTCATGTGTGTTTTTCTCGTTTCTCTATCTCTACTTTTCGCCGTCCGTCCGAGAGCTCTGCTCTGTTGCTGTCTGAGCGATCTATCCGCCCAGTCACCATGCCTTCCGTTTTGCGCCAACATGAATATTAGATTTACTCAGCTTGAATCTCATCATCGCCTTATTTTTACAGTGGTTTCTTCTTTCAATCGATTTTGGAGGATGCTTTGCTTTATGAGTAGATGTTCTTAGCCGTATGAGATATGGCATCTTGGTGTTCATTAGGCCTGCATTAGGCGGAAGGGGACAAACCATTTTTCGGCGATCTTTAAATTACTTATTGCTGTAACTGTTTATTTTTGTGCCGTATTAGAAACAATGTTATGTTTAAATCTTATTTTTTTCTGCGATCTCTAGAAACAATGGTCCCCCGCATAAATACGCAACTCATCGTCTCCTTCACTCGTCCAGGCTGCTTCGGCAAATTCTCCTGCAACAGAAAACAAATGGCGTCGTCTCTCTCCACCAAACCTTTCCTCTGGTCTTCTCTCCCGAACATCGACGCCGCCGCTCTCAGATCCATGCAGTCGGTTCTTCCTAACCGCTCATCTCCGGCTTTCCATATCTCCTTCCGCCGCCGGCCTCGAAAACTCGGTTTGTCTGTTCGAACTCGCTCTAAACGTCCTTTATTCGCTGCTCTAACCAATGGTCAGATGAGGAGGGAGCACGGGGCTGCGACTCCCGGGGTCGCAGCCCTCGGACGCCATTTTGGCTCCGACAGTCGATATTTTTAAAAAATTTTAAAAATAAAAAATAATAATAATTGTTTTTAATTAAATACAAAAAAATTATAAAAAAATAATATTAAATCTCTCTCTCTCTCTCACTGAGGTAGTTTTCACATCTAACGACTGAGAGAGCCGAGCGGGGCTGCAACGCAGGGGGTATTACAGCCTGTACGAGAATATTGCAGCCGTGGGATTAGAAAAATCGATGATTGTATATATATATATATATATATATATATATATTAAAAAAATAGTTTAATATTATATTTTTTTTATTTTGATAATTTTTTTGATATTTGATTTTTTAAAAAAATAATAATTTTTTTTAATTTTTCTTAAGTTTTTTTTTAAATAACAACAATCAATTTTTCATCCAACATTATTTGGATCGTACAGGTTGGGGGACGTTGGAGGACTGCGACACTCCCCCGCGTTGTAGCCCCGCGTTGGAGGGAATGGTGACCTTGCTGCTAGCTGCTATGGAGGTAGGAAGCAAAATGACTTGTTTAAACGGAACCAATTATGACACCTGGTAGGGCAAGATGTCAAACTTGCTCTTTATGAAATCCATACACAATTCAGTTTTTGCCACACAAAAGCCGGCGGTAAAAACGGACGAGGAGTGGACGTTGGAGTACAAACATGTGTGCAACGATTGCTAAGTGCAAGAATCTTGGAGTGGGCCTTGAAAGAGCTATGGGCAAGCCTTGTTGTAAAGACAGAGAGAGATATTTTTAGAGAGAGATAGAGAGATATACACTTGTAATTATTTTCTTTTGTTTCGAACATGAAGTTAACATTCTCGTAAACAATCAATTCTTTATAGTGTATTCTTTGGTGGTTTTTAATTTGGTTAAGAAGAGTTTCCACGTTAAAAAATCATGTGTGTTTTTCGTTTCTCTATCTCTACTTTTCGCCGTCCGTCAGAGAGCTCGCTTTCTGTTCTTTGTCTGAGCGATCTATCCGCCCGATCCACCATGCCTTCCGTTTTGCGCCAACATGAATATTAGATTTACTCGGCTTGAATCTCATCATCGCCTTATTTTTACAGTGGTTTCTTCTTTCAATCGATTTTGGAGGATGCTTTGCTTTATGAGTAGATGTTCTTAGCCGTATGAGATATGGCATCTTGGTGTTCATTAGGCCTGCATTAGGCGGAAGGGGACAAACCATTTTTCGGCGATCTTTAAATTACTTATTGCTGTAACTGTTTATTTTTTGTGCCGTATTAGAAACAATGTTATGTTTAAATCTTATTTTTTCTGCGATCTCTAGAAACAATGGTCCCCGCATAAATACGCAACTCATCGTCTCCTTCACTCGTCCAGGCTGCTTCGGCAAATTCTCCTGCAACAGAAAACAAATGGCGTCGTCTCTCTCCACCAAACCTTTCCTCTGGTCTTCTCTCCCGAACATCGACGCCGCCGCTCTCAGATCCATGCAGTCGGTTCTTCCTAACCGCTCATCTCCGGCTTTCCATATCTCCTTCCGCCGCCGGCCTCGAAAACTCGGTTTGTCTGTTCGAACTCGCTCTAAACGTCCTTTATTCGCTGCTCTAACCAATGGTCAGATGAGGAGGGAGCACGGGGGCTGCGACTCCCTCAGGGGGGGTCGCAGCCCCTCGGACGCCATTTTGGCTCCGACAGTCGATATTTTTAAAAAATTTTAAAAATAAAAAAATAATAATAATTGTTTTTTAATTAAATACAAAAAAATTATAAAAAAATAATATTAAATCTCTCTCTCTCTCACTGAGGTAGTTTTCACATCTAACGACTGAGAGAGCCGAGCGGGGCTGCAACGCAGGGGTATTACAGCCTGTACGAGAATATTGCAGCCGTGGGATTAGAAAAATCGATGATATATATATATATATATATATATATATATATATATATATATATATATATTAAAAAATAGTTTAATATTATATTTTTTTATTTTGATAATTTTTTTGATATTTGATTTTTTAAAAAAATAATAATTTTTTTAATTTTTCTTAAGTTTTTTTTTAAATAACAACAATCGAATTTTTCATCCAACTGTTATTTGGATCGTACAGGTTGGGGGGGGGGACGTTGGAGGGACTGCGACACTCCCCGCGTTGTAGCCCCCCGGATTTATGAGAAAGAGCTTCTTTCTTACGCGTATTATATTCATTAAATATATATATTTATTTAGAAAAAACCAACATCCCCGTCGTAATCACAATATTAATTCTTTATTTGAATTCCTTTTGGAATGCAGTTTATGCATTTTCTTTAGCACCGGGCATGGTTAATGCTTCTTTAACTTGATAAATAGTTTATCATCTAAGAAATATTTTAGATATTTTTTAATTATTTTAAAAATACTTTTGAATAATTGTAACTTTTACATGTTTTTATATACATTTTTTAAATAAATAAATGATAGACATTATATTTATAAATGTCTCAAAATATGTAAAGTTTATTTGCGACACAACTCCCATGCTGGATCTCCCCTCCCTTTTTTCCCCCTTTTCTAACTTGTTTTTTTATTTTAAAAATTTATTTTATTGTATTTTTTATTTTTAAATTTTTTTATAAAATAAAAAAATATCAAAAAAATATTTTCCATATTTTTTGTATCTTACTAATATAAGAATATTTTAAAATTATATTATTATAAAATTATTATTTTATAAGTTTATAATTATAATCCTCCTTATATAATAATATTTTAACAATATATAATTATAAGTTTATTAAATATAATTCTCTTTGTATAATAATATTTTAATAATATATAATTATTAAATTATTATTTTATAAAATATAAATATTTAATAAATAATAATAAATTTAATTTATAAATAAATTTATTTATATATTTAAGTTCCTGGATCTGAATTACCGAACAAATTAGGGAGCTATTTGACATTTTTGGTAAGTAGAGTTGAAACGAATTCAATCTTCGTTACTCTGAATTTGGATCCTGTAGACGATAATTAATAAACAAGATGTTAGAGGATAGCATTTGACTCGCTCCTCCGACGCTCAAATTAAAAATTTTTTACAGGTAGATAGAAATATATGATGATGAGTAAATAATATGTAGATATATGTTTCGAGGGATTGAGTATTAACGGAGGGTTAAACTTTGGCAAGTGCACTCGATAGGTCGAGCTGTTTGATCTTTCTAATAGGTCGAGTTGAAGCGAGTTCAATTTTTGTTACTTCGAACCTGAGTATTGCACACCACAATTAACAAATAAGAGGTCAGAGGATGACGTCGGACTCGCTCTCCTGATATTCAAGTAAAAAATCTTTTTCAAGTAGATACAAAGATAGAAGAATAAGTGAATAATGCGTAGATTATATTTCAAAGGATTAAGTGTTGGCGGAGGGCTAGATTTTGGCAAGTATGCTTGGCTAGAGAGCAGCTTTGAGATGAAGAATTAAGCTTTGACAGTACGCTCAGCTGATGAGCGATTTTGCGGAGCGGTTTTGCGGATTCTCAGTATGTTGGGACACCCGAGATTCGGGATGTATTCTGCATGCGAGGATTGATTACCCTCTCATCTCTTCTGAAATTCCCTTTGACCATTGAGACGCTGAGGCGTTTGAGAGAGAGAGAGAGAGAGAGAGATATGTTGCCTGAGTTTCTCTGTTTCAGAATTTTTCCTTCTCTCTTTGGGACTAAGAGTTAAGAGGCCTCTTTGAGAATGAGAGTCCTGCCCCTTGGGACTTAGAGGCGAGAGCTAAACCCCCTCTTTTGCAGAGAAAGGGAGTTATTTGTAGAGAGATTGTGCTTGCTAGTTGTTGTTGGAGCTCTGCTGGTGCTGTGATTAGTGATCGACAACATGCACCGGCCACTAATACTCTGAATTGCGGGGCTTATCTGCTCAGTTAGATCTGTTGAGCTGCGTTCTTTAGATCGTCCAGTGAGTAACTCTATTGGCTCATATCGGGTTGTCGCTTCTCCTGCAAGTTGGTTTTTGGGTTGACCCAATGAATTGTTGGACCTATCATTAATTTTTGTATAAGTTTGTATTTATAAAGAATAATTAAAATATATATAACTTAAACATATATAAAAAAAAAAAAAAAAAAAAAGAAAGAAAAAAAAAAAAAGAGTTAACCCCGGTCTCTCTCCCCAGCGACACAGATCTCACCAGAAAAGTACTCCACAAACCCATCGAGTTCAATTTAATTGCCTTGATCCCGTTACCATAGTCACAGTCGAGCAATGCCTTCGATCCGATCTCCTGTGCTGGAGGCTGTGATGGCGAGTTTTTAAAGTTGTCTGTCTCGAAGAGTGATCGCCTACTCCTCTCCGGTTCCGGCGGGAATCGGAAAAATTCTTTGGAAACATGATGGAGCCCTGAAGCTCAAGGCGCACATCAGCGACAGAGAGATGATAGATGATAGGCGTCGAGGAGTTTTATGCCCTTCAGTTGCTTCTGCTTGCCCCACTTCAAACTCGGTAGAGAGCAATTGTGTATGGTTCTCGATCGTTGTGCGGTCGTCGTCATGAGAAACGTTCTCCTTCGTCTTTCTCCCTCGTGTTTTGATTCACCTCAAAAAAGCACCATTAAACAATAACAACTCAATCAGTGGAGTGGAAGAAGGTACCATTCAGGCTTGTGGTGGGCAACGCCGGAATCCCAATTGAGGGAAAGCTGCCATAAGGCAGGTGATGATGGTGGTTGGGTAAAGGCAAAGGGTTTTTTCAAAAAATCGTAAGGGAAAATTTGTTGGGGTTAGTCACTCCTTTGTGTTTGACTCAACAAACGGACACGTCATCGGATTACACAGACTTTGTATGATATTCGGAGTGTTGTAGAACAGCTAAGAAGACCGTTTGCCAGAGTGGGCAATCGCTTGAGGGGCAATTGCTGGAGTGGCCAGGACAGGCAGAAGAAGCTGGTCAATGGAGGTTGACCAACTATAGGGTAAAATGATCTGTTAATGAGTTGACCGGCTGAGGCTGGAGAGGAAATTCAGAGAGCAATTTTGGAGTGAAAAATGCTGGAGTGCCTTTCAGAGTGAAAACATGAGAGTGCATTTTTTGGGAAACAAATTGTCGGTCAACAGGTTGACCGGCTGAGTAGGCAAAATGACCAGTATGGCAGTATTGACCGGTATAAAATTGACCGGTATGCAATAGTGCAGGTTTGGGGCAAAATGGCTGGTTGTGCTATTTTGCCTGGTTGCGCCAATTTGCTAGGTTTGGGCAAAATGGCCGGTTTGCATAAAATGCCAGAATGGTTGGCAGGAAGCTCAAATGGTCGGTCAACGGGTTGACCGACCGATTATAGAATCTTGGTGAAGGTGCACGAAATTTACGTAGTTGTGGTTCGCGGACTGGTGCACAGGAAAAAGTCCACGGACTTGTGTGCTGGAGATGGCTGAGGTTACCGAGCACAGCAAGGACCAAGGGCATTGTGGAAAGTTGGTGGCTGATGATGACAGGGGGGTTCGAGTTTTTGCTGTGCCGGATCTAAGTTGTTCGAACCCCAATAATAATTACAGCAATTTGCAGAACTTGCTGCCGACAGTGTTCATGGGATGAGGCAAAGATCAGATGCCGGTAGTGAAAGTGATATTCGACAAGCCGAAGTGATCAATGAAAGGCATTGGCATTTCCGTTTTCATCGTAATCCAAAACCACTTCCTCCAAGTTGTTGGTATTTACGAAACACGGACACCACCGGCCCACCGGAATAAATCTCGAATCTCCAATAGATAGTCAACCATTAATCTCCCATATAAGTACAAATAACAATAATAATATGCAACCAAACACACTATTGGTATAACAATATTATTGTGAAAAAATCTTCTCAAACGACGGAAAAATTATAGGATAAATTCTAAATAAATTTATTATAAAATGTATGGTTACAAATAATTCCATCGGAGAACACTTCTCGACAACTTGTATGAATAATTAGTTGAATATAATCCTTAATATATTTAATAACCCACAAGAAAATGATACAACAGAAAAAAAGTAACAAATTGGTAATATGTTAAAGCTAATATAACATATCTGAGCTTAGCAAATAATCGAATCAAATCTCGAATGGATGTTGAAAATTTTCTCATTCTCTCATTTTTCCTTTCTCTCTCTTCGAGCAACACCTCTTATATTTAAATGCTCTAGATCTAACCTAAAAATTGCTTTAAGATTTTTATACCCTAGTTGGTGTCCAAATGCTAGTTCAAATGTTGGTCTTGGCATTTGAACGCAACATGCAAATTTTACATGTGCACATCTTCTATCGGTGCATGAGTGCCCCGTTAAATGTGCCTATTACTACTACCTGTGCAAATTTGCCTTCTTAGGTACCCATCTCCCATGTTACTCCAATCCTTCGCTCGTGATTGTACCAAAACCGCAAACCATCAGATGACTTGTTTATTAAGATTGAGACTTATAATAGAGTGATCTAAAATTTAAGAAACTTTTTCTTACAACCTTTCGAGAGACCCCTCACTTATTTGGTGAATATTATCTCTTGCCATCTTGGAATTGGATATTATCTCTTGCCATCTTTTTCTTACAAACTTGAATGTCACCCTCTTATGCTGCACTAACATGCTTGGAGTATTACCACTCTTAATAGACGCTTCGCATATGTGGGATTGCTTTTCTTTGCACACCTTCTAGGCCTCCTCCGGTAAGTTTGACAAGCCTTATGTTGGTCACCTTAGGATTGCCTTTAGCAACTGAAACTTCCATTAAATATTGAGTTAAATGATTACTTCCTCTTGTCACAACCAATGAACTTTTTTTTTAAGCTTCCATTGATCTTTGCTAAAAGTTGTGTAAAATTTTACCCCGTTAAGTTTGCCTATTGAAATCAATTCAACCAAGCACTCAAGTATACTACACCCTCATAGCATGAGCTTCATCTTGTTACTTGTACGCAAAAAATCTCCTTTGCCAACTACCCTTGGTGAACCATCATTTTTCATTTTCAATACCCCTTAGTTTCTAGGTGTGTAGGAGGTGAAGAAGGATTTTTTTAATATTGTATGGAGTGAGGATTCACTATCTATCATCCAGTTCGTCTCGTGGCATGTGAAACTCTGAATCTTTACTCCATCGACGACTAGAAGGCCTCTGTAGGTAGTGACAGAGGCCCGATCATTGCCGTCGTAATCTCTCCTTTATTGTTGCTCATTACCCCCCACTTTCTCTTACTCCCTTTTGAAGCAATCCCACTCCCTATAACTCTTTTTGCTACAATGATAATACTCGATGTCCTTAAATTTAGATTAACTGTTATTCCTTTTTGATTTGACATCTTTCTTTGTCAATCTCCCATGGTTGTGACTGTTTGTAGACATCAAGGTATTTGACTTCTTTGAAATTTTATCACTTTCCCATAGACTCATTCATAAGTATAGAAATGATGGCCTCATTGAGACTAAGCGTATTCTTCTCAAACAATACGAGGCTAACAAAGAAGCTAACAATACCAACACATTCTCCTATTTGATCTTCTCATCAAGCATAGACATTTATGTCACAATCTTGTTGAACTCATTTAGGTACTTCTTGAAACTTCTTTCTTCCAAAAACCAAAGGTCGTAGAATTTTTTCACATGTAACTTCATTGTAAGGATTTGGACTTGTATAAACCCTAAAATTTCATCAAGACCTCTGTTGGATCTGACAAATTAATGACTTTCCAAAGAGTGTTGTCTATAAGATATTGCTTGATTATACAATTAGCCAAATCCCTTATTTTTTGCCACTCATTTTTTAATTTCTATAGTTTATCCTCATTTCTCAGTATTTTTACTATTTTTTAGTTAAAATATTTTTCACATTTTTTTATCAAAGAATAAAATTATTTTACCTATTAAATTGCTTAATATGAAATAACAACCTCTTCGATATCAATGCCATCAAATATAGTTTTCATATCGAAAAACTATCTGATACCACTTATTAAGATTTTATGAAACATGCTGACCACCAATGCAGCAAATAAATCCTGGATTCCCCATTAATGGTCTACCCTCAATTTCTTGTGTAAGCACACGGAACAACAATATACAACCAAGTATACAAATTACACAATAATATTTAAAGTGAAAAAACTTTTTTAACCAATGAAAAAATTATGATATAAATTCTAAACAAATTCATCATTAGTATATCATTACAAATAATCCTCTCCGAGGACTTTTCATAATAATCATATAAATAACCGATTGAATACAATTTTAAGCATCCACCAACTCATAAGAGAAAGAAATATAATAAAAAATGAGTAACTAATTAATAATATGTCCTATAACTAGGGTTAGAACAATATATTGAAGCTTTATAATGAACGGAACTTGAATTATACCTCAATGTGTATTGAAAATTTTTTATTTTTTTCATTTCCATTTTCTTTCTTTTGGAGGTGCCTCTTGTGTTTAAATGCCCTATACCTAACCTAAAAAAGATTTAAGATTTTTATAACCGTATTTAGCGTTTGAATGTTGGCTCAGATGCCAAACTTAGCATTTGAAAACCACAAACAAATTTTACCTATGCACATCTCCTACTATCAATACATGAATACCCCGTTAGGTGTTTCTCACTTGTTATTACTATTTGCGCATATGTGCTTCCTCAGGTGCCGATCTTCCATATCATTTCAATCCTTTGCTCGTACAAGTACTTACATTAAAATTGAACGAATCACTAGATATCCTGTTTATTGGGAGTGATACTTATAAGGAAGTGATACAAAATCCAACACAAGATGGGCATATTGGTGCCTTCAACTTATAGCCTTGAACTGTAGAGTCCCACATCGGATGGGGAGGTGAACGAAGCGTGCCTTATAAAGGGCGTGGATACCTCTTCCATTGTAGACGCGTTTTGGGGGCGGCTTAGGCCGTCTGCCAGGAACAAAACCGTGAGGCCTGTAGGCTTGGAGATGCCGTGAAACTCTCCCAGGCTACGGCCTGTAGGCTTGGAGACGCCGCGAAGTTCTCCCGGGCCAAAGCGGACAATATCTACATGCGGATGCGCCGGGGACGTTACATGAACTCCACCAACATTAAATATTTGATATTTGCTGAAGTGTGCTATTCTTTTGCTTTGAATTGGTGGAATGTTTCAGATTGATAAGGAAAAAGAACGCAACGGGCTGAGAATCAAAAGGCTAATATTATCCATTCCCACGATGGTTCAATGATAGAGCTTTAAGATTGTTGGAATTAGAATGGATATTTTTAGTTTGGCTTAAAATTGTTGGGGAAGTATAGTTCTCTCATAATCTTTATATTTCCTGTCATATTGTTTTTGTTCTACACAAGAACAAACCATAATTGTGGCTTTTATGGAATATAAGATGAAAATACCCGTCTTTTTTAATAGTTTCATCTATTCATGCCATTATTGATGGTCACTTCTATCAACGTTGCTTTTGAAGAGACAACTCTTTGATACAATATTTGTTTGGGCTATCACATTATTCAAAAATTATATTTGTCTGACCAAATATAATATATTCACATTTGTTTAAATATTCCTCTTACGTTTGAAATATCTAACAACAATGACACTACAATATGTAACAAATGCAAACTAAATTATACTCAACGGATACTAAACTATTTACGTGAAAAGGCCCTCTCAATTTGGGAAAATTCATGGGACTATCATGTCCAAATAGAGCTTTACTATAAAGTGTTCGGTTATAAAATCATTTAGCTTTCCACATGAGTACACAACTCTTAATATGAGTCCACAACTGTCCTTTCAACATAGTTGCACACACATCACTGTGGAATTAGAAACTTGAGATCTACACCTAATGAGAGTGAGAATGAGAAGTCTAAATGGTTGTAACATTCTATGTATGATTTAGTACAATGTGTAAGAAAATTGGAGAAATCCATGCAAAGATATCTGGATCTAATAATCTTCTCTTCCAATTTTCTCCTTCCTTCTACTCTTTCCCTCTTGGTTTTCCTCTTGAAATTGGAATGAAGCTGATGAGAAAATATGTGCCAAATTGTACTCGATTTATTAAAAAATCAATAAGTCGCTTGAGCAACAATTGTGCATAATTATTTGTAGATTTTCACTCTTGTGATCATGATGTGAACCTCTTTCGTAAGTCTCTCCCTCTCCCTTTCGCTTGAGTAATCCATTAAAGAGACATCATGCAACCAATTATAGGCCTCACATGAAAGTGACCAATCCTGATGATTTGTTCATTGCTCTAGACACTTCTGTTTTTGCATCAAAGCGATAATGTTTAATCCTTCTGATTTGATTAAAAATTCAGTTACCTGCTAAGAAAATGAAGGATTAATTTAAATTACAATTTCTACAAGATTGATTTCTTGTTTTCAATATCAAGGTGACATTAACATAAAGGAAAGCTAAATTGTAGCTTAGAAATAGAAATATAATTGAGGTTACACTAGACAACTCTCTCTTATTGCTTACCAATCGCTCCAATGCTCATCTTTTATAGATTGACAGGAGTTGATACTCCCCCTGTTTGACTATTAAGTGAACATAAAACAAGGTAATGTGAATGCTGGAAAAGCGACGATAGACAGTTAGAGATGTACTGATGTTGCATTATGCTAACTCGATTTTTCTTGCATAATATTATTGGAGGTGACACTAATGTTTGATGCTGACACTCCACTCCAACAGGAAATGTGATCAACCAGTTAATTGATGCAACATGATACTAATTGGGAAATCTCATGTCGATAAGCTGTCATTTGGGCACATTATGGGGCAATACATTGAGTTTTGGAGGATATCATTTTGGTACCATGAGTTATATCTGACAGAATACAGACAATAAGTCCATTCTTAAAGTGTAAAAAATATACGCATGGATATATGTGCATAGATCATATGACCTAGGATACTTGAGAATTGTTCCTACTATCATTGTCAATATTATACGTTGTCTATTTTGAAACAAGGCCCTGTGATGCGATAGTTAGTGGTGGGTTTAGTGGTGGGTTTTGCAATTTATCATTCACAGTTATTTCTTTTTCTAAAAGCTTTTTGTAGGTGGTTTAGTATTTCTTTTCCTAATGACCGTTATCTTGACCTTGAATTATCTCAAGCATATGATCTAACAATATGTTTTCCAAATATTTGCAATCCCATACTGCCAAAATGTTAATCTTCATCTTCCATGAATATTCTTTGGACTTTTGCTTGCCTAAATATGTGAAAGCTGGGCTTTTTCATACTGGAACATCATGCATTTAATTTCTAATTTGCACCCAAGTAATATATACCATCATATATATTTGCAGAACTCGTTGATTATGATATATTACAATAAAACCTCCTGTATATAATAGCTGCCTAAGATTTATGTTACTTGTAGTTCTATCATAAATTAAACAGTTGATCTTATTGTTACATATTTCCTTGTGTCCACACGCTAGCGTATCCTCTGTGTTTAACTTGTTGTCCCTTGGCTAGAAACTAGAAGTTATGTCCGCTAAGTTGCAACAACATTTTCACTCTCGAATACACCACCTTACACAGCAAGAGAGGACAATAGATTGTATGAAGTGGTGTAAGAATTTTTATTCTCTCTTGCTAACAATGAATCATTGTATTTTGACACATTTTTTTTTACCACTCTATCCCATTCTTTCTTTGAGTCTGTATAATTTCATAGCAGTTTAGGCATTCATTTGTTAATTGCATAGTCTAGACTTCCATTTTTAGATTTTGGTGACAACCTTACTGATTCTTGGGCCTTTTCGTTCTCTCTCTCCCTCTCTTTCTCTGCTTTTCCTTTTTCTTTGCATGTAGATGTGTTACATCTCCTAGCTTTCTTTCCTACAAAGTTATTTGTTTGTCAGGAAAGATTCTAGTCTGTACATCATCTTCTGGGGTTGCTTCTCTCTGTAAAAATTATGACTTAATGTCAGTAATCTAAACATAATTTCATCTTCTAACTCTTGAATATTGAAAATGTTCAATAACAGAGATTCAGGCAGCAGGGAATACACTTGGAACTTATTTCCGTGTAACAACATATGGAGAATCTCATGGCGGTGGTGTTGGTTGTGTGATTGATGGATGTCCACCTCGGCTTCCCCTTTCCGAAGATGATATACAAGTAGATCTTGATAGAAGGTATTTAATATTCCTGGACTCACATTCTTTTTTCTCTCTCTGATGATATATTTTGGGATTGCATTTATATTTAGCCATAGGCGGCTAAGTTGTGCATTTTCATTTGGTGTCTTCTCTACATCTGCCTATTAATAAAATCTTCTATTGATGAAAAAATAGTCTTGAACTGACTTAAAAACTTATTTAAGTACCGGCCACAGGGAGCTGAGAAAGAGTTTTTCCCTTATTAATCCTAGCATGTCTTGCCATAAGTACTGGGTCTGGAGTCCCTATTTGAAGATTTATATTTTTGAGTAAATTTATTCAGGAGACCTGGCCAAAGTCGGATTACAACCCCTAGGAAAGAGACAGATACTTGCCAGATATATTCGGGAATTGCTGAAGGTTAGTGTTATGACATTTCACTGTAGGATCTGTTGTTATAGAATGGATTAATTTCATTTTTGTTCATTGCTTCTGTAATCTTGGAATCCTCTGATTGATGGGTTGGAGTTCAGGAGTGACCACTGGAACACCAATCATGGTGAAAGTAACTAATACCAACCCGAGAGGAAATGTAAGTATCAAATGCAAAAGCACAACATATATATATATATAAAGACGATCTTTGTAATGCAATATGATTAAATTCATAGTGTTGACAGGTTAGATAACTCTTTTTTGGTAGAATGTACGTTCTGTGATCACCTATTAAGCCTGGTGATGACACGATAGTTTATTTCAAGTGCATTGCTGCATGTGTAATTGCTGCTTAATATAACTTGATTTTGCAGAAATCTGGAACAGTTATTGCATGTTTATTTTTGGATGCTTTACGGAACCATTCTGTTTTCTGTGGTTTTGAGTTTGTTCAAGGCCATTCAGTTGCCAGTTCCTTGAATTTTCTGTGGTGTTGGGAGGCTACTGGATTCCTTGCCAATTTGGATGATTGGTTTGAAATCTTGCACACTAAAAACCGGAGGTAATTTTTTAGTTTAACCCCCAAGAAGGTCAAATGCCACAGTGGCTTGACGAGTCACGCAATGTCTGTTTCCACAAATTTTAATTCTTCATTTCCCCTTCAACATTCTGTAACAATTCCCTCCTACTGGTTGGCTGATTTGGGTTCCTCATTCATTGTATAAACCACTCGAAATAGAATCCTGAGCTCTTGTGTCTTGGCTGCCTTAAAAGAAATGTTAGCCCACTGCCTTTATTGTGCTGCAATCGCTCATCAGAGGTAGTCTCCAGTCAGTACTGGGCTCTGCTATTACATGTGTGATTATCTGTCATAAAATCGGGTACTGTACAGGAGAATTAGATTAGTGGGAAATGTTTTTAGCTGTCCCTTATTGTTTCTTGGAGCTTGATTATTTTTATTTGTTTGTTGTTCTTTCCTTTATTATGTCAGCGACAGTGCATAGAAGATCTCATTTTCATGTTCCTCCTTAATCAGGATTATGATGAATTGTCCATAGCTTATAGGCCTTCTCATGCGGATGCAACTTATGACTTTAAATATGGTGTTCGAGCTGTGCAGGTAATCACCTTCATGGTCTTGATTTGGGGAATGCTACAAAAAAAAAACCCCAACTTCTCTCTCTCTTGCTTTTTTCTCTAGTTTTATTTTTTCTAATTCTATTTTCAACTTTTATTTTAGTGCCAAATTTACACTAGCCAAAAAATTGGCCAAATTCATCATATTTTGGCGTCATGTATAAGAGACAAATATTATAATGTAAATTTGTATTCTGATGTATTTACATTTTGAGTTTTTTGCATCATGTACATGCTATGATATATTATAGAGTCCGGTCAAATTCATTTGAAATTTAACCTGTTAGAATAAAACTGTACTAGTTGAGAAAAGAATTGGGAAGAATAGAAGTCAGGGAATAAAATTAGGAAAAAGAAAAAAAAAATTGAGAACATCTTTTAACTTGTTATATTTTTGTCGTGGATCATTCATAACATTGGTTTCATCTTGGAAGTTATAATTTATCCTCTGTGTCAATGAAATCAGGGTGGAGGTCGATCTTCTGCTAGAGAAACCATTGGAAGAGTTGCAGCTGGAGCAATAGCTAAGAAAATCCTAAAGAAATTTTCAGGAACTGAGGTGTGTATTGTTTTCCATTCCAATGGATTACTTTCCTACATTGTTCACATTGAAAAATCTTTGGACCTAAGCATGGTGGAAGGGCATGCATTCACGTGAGCATGCATGTCTTTTCTAGTGTTGAGATCCTTCGGATATATATGTTTTGCTTGTAGGGCCTGGGGAGGGGGGGGGGGTGCATTAGACAAAACTACAGAGTGAAGTGAATTTGTTATTGTGATTTGTGTTATTGATTTATTCTTTTAGGTTTTTGGAGCACTTTCACTTTCTCTTTATTTATCAACCTTTTGAATGAAGAATAATTTTTGATTTCTTCAAACTAATTATATGAAATATAAAAACTCTCTTTTTATCTATAAAAGGAAAGCCCAATATACAAAACTCTCATTTTGTGTGATTTATAGAGGTTGAAATATACATGTTATTACCACTATATTATTATGTGATTGTTTTTGTAGTTTAAACTCGTGATCTGCGATTCTCATCTCATTGGAAGAGAAAGAGAGCGAAGTATCATGCATAGGAGTATACTAGAGCTCTCTAAGAGTAGTTGAACTACTGCAAAATCCATACCCAAATATTGAACAAGTTAACACTATTTTCTGATTATATATAAAAATATAGGTTAATATATCGGTTGATATTTACATATCATCTTATAATTCTTAATTTTTTTTTACATTTGATATATCATATACTGATATGTATTGTTTGATATGGTCGTAACTAATGAAATCATTAGTTTTTGATGTGGATCATGTTTTATTTTTCCTTTTTTATAAAATGAGATTCTGTCCGTACTCTTGATACTCTTTGTGTGTTCTGTTCATAGAAAGCGGAAAGCAAATTACAAAAAACAATATTGATAACATCATACTATCTTTGAATAACAAGTGAGCCTTGCGAAAGGCAATATTGCTCCATTATAATTTGGAGTTCATTGTTTCAATTATGGAAGAATTGCTTTAAAAAATGTAGGGGATAATGTCACATACTTCTGATCCTCCATAAACCATAATACAAGAAACTTTGTATAATAGGACAATCTTTTCTATAGTATCCTTGTGTAGTTTGAAGTTAAAAGAGGAGACCAATTATAATTAAATTGGTTGAGTTGGGAGAATGTAAAAAAATAAATTAATGCTATGAAAGTGTGTGGCATAGATTCTACAGGTGGTCATGAGGCAAAATGATATAGGGAATGGAAAATAGGAAAGGGAAGAAGAAGAAAAAAGGGACAGAATGGGAAAAAACAAAGAAGATAGTAGAGAAAATGGAAGAAGCAGAGATTATGAGGGAGAAAAAAATGAGAAGTACAATTTCTCGATATCGGTTTAATTCATAACTTTTTAAATAACAAAGTTAGGGTTTATATATAAAGGCACATTATTCCTATATTAATTAGGAATCAGGTACTATTATCTAATTAATGATAACCTAAAATATAATGTTATACAAATATTTTAAGTTACCAAAATTATAAAATATCAACAATCTTTGAGATATAACAAAACATAGAAACAAATTAAATTATATAAGTAATCAAATCTCAATAAATTTCAAAGATATTTGCATTAACTTTTCGGAGTTGGCAAAAACACAAGCTCGTTGAGCAAGAATTCTGAAACTCTTGTTGTCAATCTTCCAATAACAGATGAAGTGGTTGTATAGTTCTCAATCAATGTTTGTAAACGTATATCAATGGTGGTTGAAATCTTGTCTCTCCACTACCTCTTGTCGAATAAGAGAAACTTAGCCACAATGACGATTGATCCTATTAACTCAAACAAAATTCTAATATATTTGGATCTAATTTTTTAAATGACTTTGTAAAAATTTAAGTACATTCTAAATTTATTCAGCTAATCCAATTAATAAGGAAGTGTTGAACATTTTCATCCCTAGTTAATACAATTTGCTTATTTAAAATAGTATCAATTTGGTCTTCATATGCCAATAAGGATGGTAATTAGGGTGTATTAAAGTTTTGATAATCAACTTATGTGGAGGAATTAAAACTAAAATATCTAGTGGATTGGGATTATATTTTTAAGAAATTAAGTCATTAATATTAAAAGTATGGTGAATGTCAAAGTGAGATGGAATATTAATAATATAGGCATTTAGTTCAATCTACTCTAAAATTTTAAATGGATCAGCACTACAAGTTTACAATTTTAAAATAGGGTCAAGTGGGCTCTGCTCTAGTTTAATATTAATCATGACATATTTTCAAATATTAATTTCAACATGTCTTTTATGTATATTAGTTTGAAATTTATATGGTGTATTACTTGATCAAATTTTTTATTGATCTTGTCATGCAAGTGTTGGAAGTGTTGTGTCACTATTTCGTTTGATATAAAAAATCTAGCATGCAGAAATATATGGATAAAGTCTAATATTTTTCTAGGTTTGTAGCTATATACGACCTTAAATAGACTAACATCTACAAATGTAATTGCAGAGATGTTATATACAAGTTGGATTGTATGAAGAAACAATCCTAGTTTTTCATAGTCTCTTCAACAAAATATTTCAATAAGTTACCTAAACTTTGATAATCTTGGTTTGGTTGTTTTGTCTTGTCCTCTTACCGGTTTCGAATAATTAACGAGATTATTCCGTTATAATTAATTAGTTTAATTAATATCTTGCTTTATAGCATCTCAAGACTAAAAACAAGACCGATAAAAGTTCCTAAAATCCACAAATTTTCACATCGAAAGGGACCTTGAAAATTTTATGTTGACAATCACATCATATGATCCAATTTGCCACATCATCTAGTGGCTGAAATTTTTGACTACAACCTGATTCCAAACATTTGGAAGGACAGACATCTTTTAACGTCACAATGTTTGCAAAATTATGACTCAAATTAGTTCCTAAAAGATAACCAATGTCTAATATACAAAGGCAATGAAAACATCGCAGCGTTTATATAATACAACCCATTATTTGAATAAAATTATACATCTTAAACTATTATCCTTGCATAGTACAATATCCGATCATTTTCAACTCTGAAATTCTAATTTTTCTTGAGTAGCCTCATCACTAACCTTCTTAATTTGTAAGTATCTCGAGCCCACTAATTTGAAGGAGTTTAGCAAAATTAAAAGTAAGAGTAAGCCAATTGTCACAAAGGCATATAAATTTTGCATAATTAAATGTATATTTTACCTTAAAATATGTTGGAAGGATAATAATTAAAATTTCAGAAATTAGATCATGAATTCTCATAACAATCATCCGAAGGTTTTAAATTTCTTCTTTCAATTCTAAATCTACAATGTGCTATGAAAAACATGTTTAAATCATGTTAGTTTTTACAGATCTAAAGACCAGTGGGGCCTTACAAATAAAGAAACAAATAATCAAAACCCATATTATATTTGTTTTTACACAATTAAAAACTTTATACTACTATTCAAAATACGTAAGTGGGTCGTCATATAAATAACTTTATAGATGGAACTAAACGTCGTTTATACCCCACGGATGATAGGTTCGATCCTTAATTATTTTTCTAATATATTAAAATATGTTATAATATATCACTGCTGATTTTTTATAATAGTCCAATGTATAACAAAGGAAAAATTTTATACAAATACCAATAGTCTTTTTTATTTTCTCATTTTAAAAAAATTATTCTTAGCTTTTTCCCAAATTATAGAATTTTTTTTTCAAATTATTCCAAATATTTATCATGCAATGGTTTAGACTTCTACAAAAATTTAAACATACTTATTTTAAAACATGAAATGCTACATTATGAAATTTTCAAATGTGTGGAATTGTTTATAACAAGAATTGTAAAAAAATTAGCAACATTTTGTGATTTTAACATTTCATTTTCATTAACAAATATGTATAGGTAATTCATAATAATTTCATAACATACAAAGTATAAACTTAAGGATTTTAAATATGTTGAACATTATGTATAAAAATCAAACATTTAAGAGTATTAAATTAAAATTTTAGAACATATATGAATGAAAGTTGTAGAAATCAGTTGAATAATACAATATATATAGGTTTAGACATAATTTTATACAATAGTGTAGAAAAATAAGAAGGATAATGCATGCATGTGATGAATAAATATCTTAGATATAAAAATGTAATATACATGAACATTTGGAACACTAAATGCTTAAAGAGGTTGAAAGAAATCACTAACAAAAGAAATAAACTTGGGTTGCATTTGCCTTAATTTTAAATTTGTCAAAAATCTACTTTGGTTTCTGTTCAATTGACCTTCTTTTGCCTTTTTTCTCTCCTTCTCACTCTTCTGTTCTTTTACTTCTCTCTCTTCTTTTAAAATCTACTAGACAATAACCGAAAATCAGTCGAATGTGACTTATATAAAAGATTGGTACACGTATGCCTATTAGGTGCGCATCGGGTACCATGACAAAACACTGTAGCACATGAGTGTCACTTTAGATACACATTAGGTACTAGTAATTTGTCAAAAGTACGCTCAGCGTCCCTTAGGCGAGTATTGGGTATGAGCATTCTGTCAAAAATGTATTCAAGCTTCGATTAGACGTCTCTCAAGCGCGACCTCTTTACTTATAGCATACAAGCACGCGCGTTAGGCTCCAATTATGTGTCATTCAACCCAATATGACCTGATCCAGACCCTGCTTTTTCTTTTGATCTCAAAACTTTTCTCTTCTAAATTCAATTTAATCATAATAAAATTTATAATTTTTAAACTCGCACCTTACATATTTGTTTATGGGTGGTATGTAATGAAAAATTTAAATTTGGTACCAACCATGTATCACATGATTTTTCAAAAATGACTAGTAAAATAATCGTTCCTCTTAGATATAATAGTCTTTGAAAGACCATATATATTAACAATATCATTAAAATAAAGTCTATCAACCTAAAAGGTATTAAAAGTTTTACTACAACAAATAAAATGATCTACTTTTGATGAACGGTCCACAACCAAAAAAGTAGAGTCATGCTTCTTAGGGATACGTGAGAATCATATATAAAATATATGCACTCATCATTCCAAGATCTATCTTTCTTAAGCATCAAAAGAGCCGTTATTGCACATGGATTCAATATTCACAAATGAACCTTTTGTAAAGGAATAATCCAACTGGCATTTGAAACTCAGCATACTTAGTCGAATTCCATCCTAGAATGAGGAAAGCTATGAGGAGATAAGCATTGACGAAATCTATGACATGTCAAAAATTTTATTAAGGATAATAAATGATTTGGGAGGTTCTTAGGAATACATCAAAAAAGTAATGAAGGACTTGATGTCCTTCCTTATGGACCACAACCTAAGGAATTGAAGGAATTTCTAGAATAGAATGACTATAGTAAACACGATAAACTTGCGTCCAACTGTATACTCAAAATTTCTAATGCTAATGATATGCAATCCATTTGTTTTTACCACATCCTTACCTTTGGTATGCATAACAGGTTTTGTTGAGGTAAAATAATGGAGATGAATCTTCTTATTGTTATGCATAAAAGAACACAAGTTGGAACAACATTGGACTATTACACCTAAGTCGAATAGCTAAGATTGATCTGAAATGACATGGCCCACATTCAAATGAACGACATCACACCACATATAATGATTGTATTCAAAAAATAGTTAAGTACAAGACAATATTCCTTAATTGTTATGGAAGATATATTAATCCAAAAGGCAACTGTATAAATAAGGATTTGGAATAACTTGGAACCTAATATGGGAAATAGTTTTAGTTAAAATAGTGTCAATGCAATTATTTCTATCGACAATGATCTTGTAAGTTTTTGCATTGATCCTAATTTAAGTATGGAATGTGGCATGATGATTTCAATCATTAACCTCTTTAGATTTGGTCAAAGTGAAACTCACAGCACGCAATAGTTCATGTTGTGTATTGAAAGATAAGAGCCTATACTAGAATAAATAGTCCCAAGGCAGCCTAAAAAAGTATTATCATTATTATCACTCAAGTTATCAAATTCTTCTAACTTAGGTTAATAAACTTACTCTTTGAGGGGTTCATCCTCATTTAGTATGTCCATTTTCTAATAAGTAAAGCCTTACTAAGGCAATTAGAATAAATATATCCAAAGCCTTTATAGTCAAAGTATTACACTTGAGAATTTTTTTTTTTATGGGTTTCAATACCCTTATCTTGATTGTTTCTCACAATGAGGATTTTTAAACGGCAGAGATTTTAAGATAGATTTTGGGTTTTTGGTAGAGGTATTCCATATTAAAAGATGATTGTCACTTTTTTTTATAAGGTGCGCTTGTAACCAACTCTTATTGTTGAATTAGATTGTATGCGTAATCAACAGTGATAACACCTCTAAGAACAATTTCTATCCTATGATCTTCGTGTAGACTTTGCCATAACTTTTCTTAAGAACATGCTCTCTCCTGAAGAAGCATTTTATAAAACCTCCTAAAATTTAATTGATTTATTTATTCCTTTTTTACATTAAAAAAAAAAGTGTCTACTTAACGTCATAGTCTCATATTTAATTATGCGACATATATTTGAAAATTATCAAATTGTATCATATGCTCAGTCACAGTTTGATTATCTTGTTGAAGAGTATTCCATTAGCCTAGTAAATTATTATTGAAAGAACAGAGTAGATATTTCTCCTAAAGACGTTTTATGTCGGCCCAACTTTAATAGAGGTTACTTGACATTCAACAAGGAGCTCCTCGACATTTTCTCAAAACAGCCAAGCAATCCCTGTCAGCTTAAGACTAGCGAATTAAACTTTCTTATTCTTAGACATGTTGTACTATTAAAAAAGTACACATATTTTAAACTACTTAATAAAAATTTGAGAGTCTAGACAACCATCAAAAGTAAGGTAATCTAGCTTGATATTCCTAAGTAGTTTTTCAGCTGAATTCTACCTATGAGAAACCTAGTTATCTTACTTACGACGATTGTTCCTATTGCGAGACATATCAGAAATTGTCAGATATAATGACTCAGGTCTTATTTTTAAAATGACAATTCAATTATTTTGGTCCAAATTAGTCTGACGGATAATAATTAGGTTTGTTTGGATGGTTATTATATGACTTTCTAATTGTTGTTAGTTAGTAGCTAATTTAACTAGTCATTGACTCAATGTTTCAAACTAATCAGAATTTATAATTCAGTCAAAGGTGTTAAAAAAATAATACAACTACTACATAAGTATACGTAATATCAATATAACTAATGTGATTGACATTAGTAAACAATTAGTATAGTCCAGTGAGTGTGTAAATGCAAGCTAAATGTAATATAAAATTTTTTTATTTTTTTGAGGGGATTATTATAATTTAAATAATATAAATAAATATTATTAATTTGTTAAAAAATAAAGTAAAAAAGAAATATAATGTTACTAAATATCCATTATAAAATAAAGATGGTATAAAAAGGTCTTTTTTTGTGATTTGAGAAAGGAAAATACGGTGAAGTAATGAATGAAGAGGACTGTAACAAGTAAATTACAGAGAGATGGAAAATGGCACAATTAGATAAATAAAACAACTATTAAAAAAACAACTTAAACACTTAAGGAATAAGGAACAAATAAACCTCGTCTCGCCATGTGATGTAAACAAATCAGCTGGGTATCTCACGTGGATGTAAACAGATGTTGCCTATTTGCTATCTTTGCTTCTCTCCCTGCCCTTTTTTTTTGGGAAATTCTTGTATGGGCTCTTTAAGTCCCGTACTCTCAAGCTCAAAAGCAAAATGAAACTGAACCTCACGTACTCTCAGACCCCAATTTGCTTCCTCTCTCACTCCGTCTTTCTGTTCTCTCTCTCTCGCACACACACAACCCACATTACTCTTCTTCTCATTGTGTGTGTGTGTGTGTTTTTTTTGGGCTTCCTCTTCTCCTTTCAAAAGTTAGGGCTTTGGTTCTGAAGAACAAGGGAATGGGTGGCGGGTAGAGTTTTGATTGAAGAATTAAAGGTGAGATTTCAGGGTTTTGATTTTTTTGGGGTTTATGCAGTAGTGGTTGTCGGTGGTTATGGTGAGGGACAAATTCGGCGATAGTGAGGGAATAAGGTTGATGAGTACTGATACCCAATGCTTAGTTGGAAGACTCGCTTCCATGAGTCGGGCCCTTGTGCCACGGAGGCCCAGTAGACCCAGACAGTCGACTGGGCCCAAGGGATGTAATGACGGTGGAGTCCATTAACGCCCAAAGACTCATGGTAACGGCCGAGAACTCTGTTAAGCCTACAAAGTCGGCGTGCCAGAAATTAGTGCTTGACTCTGTCAGAATGTAAGAAGGGATGAAGGTAACCTCTCAGGAAAGATAGTAGCTTTTGCAAAGCACATACGCCCTAAGAGGAGCAGTTGACTTTCAAAATTGATAGGCTTTGCAAGACGGCACAGTGAGTTTTATAGAGTTGGTGGCAGGCATTCCCACATTGGTGCCGTCTGTGGGAACCGACTAAAAGTCAAGTTAACACATTTTTTAAAAAACTGAAACATTGTGAACATAAGAGTACAAACCAGTGCCCCGGTCAAAGAAACTGCTTTATGTGGCAATGGCCCTGCTGCGGACATCAGGATAGATGACCATCCTGATTTATATGTCTGAGCATTGGCGATGAAAATGGACGACATTTCAAAAGCCGTCCAGACTCTTTGTTTGAAAATGGACGAGCGGCCAAATGGGGCGCCATCCAAGGCCTCTTAGACCGCCACGTCCTAGAAGAAGGGAAAGAAGAATTCCATCAAGCAAGTTAATTAGCACAAGGGCCCTGGGACCCAAGTTACCTCAAGCAACAAAGTCCCGTTGCGACTTAAAGGTCGCTTGGGTCCTCGGATCTAGGAATAAGGCCCAGAGAGGCAAAATCCTCGATGTTCACGTAACAATCAATAGCACGCCATTTAGGAGGTGTCCCCTCGTGATGAAATCCATCCAAAGGCTAGCCTTCTAGAGCCGCAAGCTGCCCAGGACCTCTTCACAGGCCTTGGGCATAATCCCTATCGGACTATAAATTTAGATTGTAAGCCAAGGGAGCTCAGCAGTCTTGGTAGTGGGCAACTCCGTGGCCCAACTTTCCTCGGCCTCAGCAGTCATCACTATTGTTGCTTTCTTGGCCTGAGCCGCCTCAGTCTTCCCCTCTGCCTATCCCTCAGCAATGTCCTCGGATGGATTATCCATCCAATCCGAGGCCTCTCCAATAAAAACGGAAGGGATGTCAAACATGGGCTCATGAAATGGAGGAGGGGTAACAGGTGGCTCCACGGACAGGCCCTCGGCCTCAAAAGGCTGCTCGGTAGGCTCAGCGGTGAATGAAGATCCGACACCTTCAGCTCCTCGGACTGGCGCCCCCTTCGATTACCTCTACCTCCTCACAAGGTGCTAGATCACCGTTTCGTCATCATTGGACGAGGAGTACGCCACAATGGCCATCAGATGCTTCAAAGTTTCAGTTCGATGACTTTTTTTTATGTGATCAAACGTCTCCTTGATCCTCAGAGCTTTTTGCTTCTTCACCTTCTTCTTTGTCAGAGGAGCAGCGGGGGCACCAAAGTCCTCGGGTTGAGGCTCCCACTTGACTTTCTCTAAGTACTCGGGCCTCAGCTATCTGTTTTTCTTATTTTCATTGAAGGAGCCAATATTGGACAACACCAAATCCGTTGAAACCTTAATCGCGGTCTTTTCACTACTCGAGGCGTCCTTACAAAGATTGGGCTCCACATTCCCCCACACATTGGAGATGGCCCAATTCTTGCGAGCGTCAAGAAAGAAAAACTTGTCCTTCCACCTTTGGGTGGAATTAGAGTTTCCACCACTTATATCCACAAATTCAGGACGTGGAGCAATAACAATCCAGTCCTAGCTGTGTGAAAACCTTAACATCACTTTCACCGCCTCAGTGTCAAGAACATTGCTATGGCAGCGAGCGAAGACGCAGAGAGAAACAAGTTATCTAACAGCATTTGGCTGCAATCTCGCCACTGGAACTTTGAGGTCGATCATAATGTGGTACAACTCCAAAGCCATGGGAAAACGAAGGCCACCCTTAAGGTGGACTTCGTATACAGTAACGAAGCTATCAGGTGAGCTGCAAGCCCTCTCATGAGCGTCAAGATCCACCACAGCTATCGAGCTCGGGATCTTATATCTCACTCGAACAGCTATCGAGCTCGGGATCTTATATCTCACTCGAATGGCCCCAAGGCTTGCCAAAGATAAAGAAGAAGTAATATCCTTATGTCGGGAGCCATGGAAGGAGATTGTGAAGAAGAAGGAAACTCACAGATTTCGAAAGAAAGAATTCAAAATTGCGAATGGGAAACTGAGGAAGTGAAATGTCTTTTGAACCGCTGGAGAATTCAAAAGGCGCGCCTCATAATAACTAGACCACACGTCAGCCTCCCATTTGCTGCAGGCAATAATGATGACCCTTATATTTTCGAGACGACGTCAATCGCATTTAATGCCTTAGTGGGCGGCGCATGCTAGCACCTCAAACTCAAAGGAAGTCCTCGAACGGATTTTGATAAAGCTACTGGTCTCAATAATGCCTAAAGACATTATTGGTCTCGGACACGTATGGTAACGACAACTAGTTGGCGGTACGCACTAGTGTCTCTGATTCGAAGAAAGTCCTCGGACATTTGGACTAGACTAATCACCTCAAAAAATCCTCGAAATTTTTGGTTAGACTATTGGTCTCAAAAATGTCCCTGGAATGTTATTCTCAATAACGTCCTCGGACATTTGTGAGAAAAAAAGGAACATGTGCCAGCATCAAGCTATTACTAAATAGTGGATGCAGAACAAAGGCACGAACGGATTTCCAGTGGAGAATACCTTCACGTAACACTCGAGATATTTCCGCGGCCAATAGATATGCTAAAAGGTTGAAATTCTCAAACATCTTGACATGAGGGGCTAGTAATCGGTACTGATACCCAAGGCCCAGTTAGAAGACCCACTTCCATGAGTTAGGCCCTTGTGCCACGGAGGCTTAGTAGGCCCAGACGGTCGACTCGGCCCAAGGGATATAATGGCCGTGGAGTCCATTAAGGCCCAAAGACTCATGGTAACGGCCGAGGACTCTGCTAAGCCTGCAACCTGCAAAGTTAGCGTGTTAGAAGTTAGTGGCTGATTATGTCAAAATGCAAGAAGGAATGAATGTGACCTCTCAGGGAAGATAGTAGCTCTTGCAAAGCACATGTGCCTAAGAGGAATAGTTGACTTTAAGAATTGGTAGACTTTGCAGGACAGCACAGTGGATTTTACAGAATTGGTGGCAGGCATTCTCACACAAGCAAGCTCCTTGCTAGGTAGGTAGAAGCTATCAAGTATATATACACAGACCAAACTCTAAGAGAGGGAATACGTAACGGTGCACGCAAGAAGAAAAGTAAAAGCAAGACACCGTTTTGCTCTCTGTTCTCATTCTCTATAAAACTTGAGCTACTTGTAACCAAAATCACCATAGTGAAATCATTCCTGGACCAAGAGTCCCATGGTTTTTTCCTTTTATTCAAAAGAAAATTTTCTATGTAAAAATACTGCGTACCATTGCTTTCTTTCTCTCTCTCTCTAAACTTCATATTTACGTCCTTAAATTACTCCTTCTAACCAAAGAGGACCATCTGAGTACTTTGTGTTTTACGAGTTTGGATTTATCTATACGGTAGAAAGGTCCGATGACTCATTTGGATCTCCATCTGTACAACGAATAGGATCCAAGGACGCAACAAAGGTAAAGCAAACATCAACCTTTTTTTTATCCTCCAACTTCAAAATTTGAAAATCCTTTTTCTTTACCAACAAATCTAAAGGGTTTTTTATTTTTTTCACCTTCAACAATTTTTTTTTTTTTTTTTCAAGGTGACCCTTTGGAGAAGTTGTGCATTGGGTCAGCTAGGATATCCTTCACTGTTTTTTATGTAGGTTTCGGCGCAGTGATGGTGTAAATGGGTGAACGATATTTAGTAATTGTGGGTTAGGTTTAGGCAGTGATGCTGATAGTGTTGGCTTCACGGGTAATAGCTTGACGAGGTGATTGTGTAGAAAAAAATTAGAACTTTGAGTTTTGATACTAAATTTGATGTAGGAAATGGAAAAAACTAAAGGGAAAAAAAAGAGAAATTGCAGAGATGGGAAAGAAACTGAGAAAAGTACAGAGATTAGGGGAGAAACATAGATCACCAGAGAAGGGAGGAGATTCATAATTTTTTAACATCAATTTAATTCATCAATGACTTCTCAAATAATAAAATTATAGCTCTTATATGGAGACATTGTACTTCTAAGTTAGTTAGAAATTAAATATAGTTTCCTAATTACAACGACCTATGTTAAGGAAATAATGAAATAAAAGTATAATGTGCCATAAATATTCTGAGGCTATTAAAATTATAAAATATCAAAAAATCTAAGATATAATAAAATATAAAATCAAATCAAATAAGTAATCAAATCTCAATAAATCTTCAATATGTCCGCATTATTAAAGGATGCAATGACCTAAAAATGAAATGAATAAAATGGTCTGTTGGCTTAAATCATGGGGACAACCTTGCCCTGTCAATTTAGAGTTTGTGTATCTTAAAAGCACTTAAGAACTGTACAAGTAAATTATGTCGACAGAATTCCTACCCATTTATTTTGGTCACTCATTATTGGTTATTGAATATTTGAGAGTTCTCAAATGCAATAAAATCATGAAGTATCCAAAGGTTTCATTTTTTTACATAGAATTGGGTATCACACATTCACTGTTATTTCAATAGCCAGGTCATGTACAAAATTCCTTTTTGTTTACTAACTACTACTATGTATTGACACTTGTAATATTCCATTTGTCAAGAAAATGCAAAATGGGCCCCGTGGACCTAAAGTTGGCATTATGAATTTGGACTTCTGGACTTGTGGCATTATAACTAGTGCCTGATGTTGGAACTTAGGAGTTTCTTGTTTTCTGACTCACTGGTTAGGTCTATATCCTTGTCAGCCTTGTATTCTTGTCTGTGTTATATCTTAGAAGAAAGGAATTCTTGAATGCATGATTTTGGGGACTTGTGTAGCTCTTTTAATTGATATTTGTTTCTTCATAATTCCCATGCCCTCAGGTTCTTGCTTATGTCTCTCAAGTTCACAAGGTTGTGCTCCCAGAGGGATTGGTGAATCATGAAGCTTTGACCATTGATCAGGTATATGTGCTCGTGTTTGTCTTAGGGTTAATCTCTAAAATGTGCTTTGGTAAATTTTTTGAACTTCATCTGGAGAAAAACCTTATGTTTGTTTCATACAAATATAGTGGAGTGCTAATTGACCGAACTTAGTGGCATTTTGTGCTGTCATATTTCTTCAACCAAGGAAACTACTTCTCTGTAGTTTATAATATAAAGGCAAGGTTGTATAAGCTCTGATTTGGGAGCCTCATACACCTAGTGGCATTTTGTTTCACTTTGGAATTTTTAATTTTAAATCTATACATTTTAAGTATACCTAAAATGTTAAATCTTCTAAAAAGTATAAATCCACATATATTGTAGACGCATAAAATATGAATAGATAAAAATTTTGAGTTTTTTTCAATGATCTAGAAGTATATCATTATCAATTTTGATAAAATTGACCCTAAAATAGTTAAATAGATTATTAAAAATAATTAAATTTTAGTATATTTTACTTTTAGTGGGTCACGAGAATAAAAAATATTTGCTTCCATGACATCTAATATTGATACATATAGCCCAATATGGCCGTGATCTATAGTGGTATCGATATTTCATCCAATATTTGGCCTTCTCAGAATCTGTGTTAACATTTTTGCTTTTTGTAAGATCATGTCATGAAGTTGAAAAATACTTGATGAATGCTTAGCAGATTACTGTTATATATCTAGTTTGGTGTTCCATTTCTGCCTGGCATATTAATCCTATCAGTTGTAACTATCTATGATCGATCTGAATGTCAGATGTACCTTGCCATATCATAGTTTGAAAACATCAGTATGGCCCCTTGACCATGATGGCAAAGGAGGCTGGCAGAACTATGAAGCTGTATTGCTTGGTCTACCTACACGGATTGTCTCCCTGATTCAGTATAATTTTATGGCTTCTTTCCATCCAGATTGATATCTTTAAAAAGAAATGGAGTAAGAAGTAAAGCAGTAGCTGGAGAGAGAACCAGCTGTGTGATGATGCAGTTTTCTTATTCTTTTGACCGTTTATTTAACTAATAATCATTTCATTTTTTTTTTTTTTTTTGGGGGAGCGGAGAAAGTGAGGTTCAGAAAGGGATACGTGAAAAGTAGCATACTTCTAACAAGTTTTGTAAATTGAGAACCTTAATCTTTGTCAGATGGTATGGAAATTTGATTATTCAATACGTCAAAGCCACTAAATGGCTCCCCCTTAAGCCCTTTTTTCCAATTTTTGAGGGATGTGGGCTCTCTTTGTTTATTCAGATAGATTTCTGCTGGTAGTTTGACTTGAATGCAATTATTTTTTTCTAGTTTATGAGGGTTGGGGACTGTCTTTGTTTATTCATTTCAGATAGATTTCTGCTGGAAGCTTGACTTGAATGTAATGTTTTTTGGGGTGGGAATTCTTCCAGATAGAGAGTAATATTGTCAGGTGCCCAGATCCAGAATCTGCAGAGAAAATGATAGCTATCATTGATGCTGTCCGTGTGAGTCGGGATTCTGTTGGTGGAGTTGTCACATGCATCGTTAGGAATGTTCCGTGTGTAAGATTCCTCTCCTTATATTCGACTAAGTTATAAGGGTCATTGCTATTTACATCTATAAAAAAATTGCTTATCTCACTTTCTCTGTTGAAAACTGTAAAAATGCTTTCCTGATTTGTCTTACGTGTTATAGTTATTAATTTCTCATGTTAGGGGATTGGTTCACCTGTCTTTGGCAAGCTGGAAGCTGAACTGGCCAAAGCTGCTCTATCATTACCTGCTTCCATGGGTTTTGAGTTTGGCAGTGGCTTTGGAGGTAAGGAAACCTGTACGAGCACCTATTAGAAGCTGTATGTCTCGGGATGACACTTCCTTGGTGACGGCACTTGCCTAGCACACTCCGTGCAGTGTAGACTAGTTGGCCTTTTCATATTCTCACCACAAAGTATGTAGATACACATGACTTGTAGAGGAAACACTATTCATTGTAGAAGATTGAGTACAGTAGTATGGACCACCATTCCATCACTCACCTTCGAAAGCTCACCCCACAAGTTCTCTCGTAGAGCTCTTCATGAATAGCCACCCTCTTGGTTATAGACTACTCCTTGACTTAGGTTGGATTGTTTGCTTGCTTTGATCTTCTCGTAAACTTCTCAAAACATGTCAATAATAAAACCAGTTTATCTATTTATATAGGAGTGCTATCTCCTCAACTAATAACTAAAATTATCCTTCTATCATTTACTATGGATGACTAGGATTCAAATTCTAGAATATTCTTTACTAATATCCCCATCAAGAATACTCTAAAATTTCATACCCTCTCCATTCGAGAACATTCTAGAGTGAAACACAGGTTTCCTCCCTTTTCTATAACTCTCTAGTAAAACTATCTAAAGTTCTTTAGATAATTATCCACCCCACATGTATATTTTTGTATACATAAATTATACATGCGGGCATTCTTTGTTCACGTGGCACATCTACGTGGCATATAACCTATATGCTTCTTGGCCATCCATGACATATAGCTTCAAGTCATGACTTTTCACTTATTGCATCATCTACAATGGTAATTGTAGAGATGTTGTGACTTAGAATGTCTTTGAACTGATTATTTGAGCAGGGAGCTATCGCCCAGAATACTTTGCATTTCTTCTTACAATTGTGTCAGAATTGAAACTCAAATTACTAGTCATCCATTTGCAGGTACAATTTTAACTGGCAGTGAGCACAATGATGAGTTTTATATGGATAAGTTGGGAAGAATTCGAACAAAAACAAACCGCTCTGGTGGGATACAGGTTAGGCTCTTGGCTGATACTGGATTCAATCATGATTTGCATGGATGGGATTCTAGGGGGATGAAAATATCTATATTGGTATTAGGAGCCGATGCAATTTTTCATAACCACATCAAAATTAAGTTAAATACTAAAATTTAGTCATATTTAATCATATTTTATGTATTTCAAATACTTTAGACAATCATTACTCATTGAATCAATATTTTAATATCCAATTTTATACTAGCAAATAATAAAATGATAAAAATAAAATCAAATAAAGAAAATGAATTGTTACTCACTACCAAATGATATGGATGTAAGTTATTAATAACTAAAAATATAAAAACAAATGATATATATGTAATCTTGTATTTTTTGCATTAGTATGGCCTAGTTAATAAATATACAAACTCATTCTCAAACCGTACAGTTTACACTCTATTGAGAATAAGATGATTTGTGACATTATTTGACACTAAAGTTAGTACTTGCAAGTAAAAAAAACAAAATGCGATTTTAATAATATAAGTTAAAGTTTCTCAAATTATCTTGATATCACCACTATGTCAAGCTTTGTTATGGAGTATATCCATTATCTTCATTGCTCGAATAATTAGATGATTGATTTGGATGTCTTCCTCGTTTGCCATTGGTTATTAAAAAAAATTCATCTATGCTACTACCAAACTCATCATTTGTGGTGCTTGCTCAATGTTCTTTGTTAGATTAGTTGTTGCAATGGAAAATGAGTTGGGGCCTGAGGTACTCCATAATAATCCAGCTGTCCTAGATGATGGTACCCAGACTGGTATAGGTAGGAGGATGCTTGTATTTATTAGTTGAGAAATCGTGGCATTCGAATAGTTTTATGTACTTGAACTATCACTCTATTGGTGGATTTGTAAATCCTAAAACCACCAAAATTACCTATGATGAACCTATAGCTACTTAGGTGTCTTTTCCTTTTTCTTATGTAAGTTTGTGCCTACACTTGTAGCGATTCAATGCCCATCTCATCCTTTCATAGGGCAGCCTAAGAATGGACTTCAAGATATGAGGAGAGAGTACGCCAAGTTGATTCAATAGTAGACGGCGCAGGCTTATCGTCATCATCATGACCCCAAACAACATCAACTTCATTACCACCGCCCCCATTATCAGAATTTTGCTAATCTTTGTAAGTAGAGCTATTATCATATTGCCATTCTTTGGGCCCTGCAGTGGTAACATGTATCCCACCACTATCTTCTTCATCTCCTTCAAATTCGGTAGCATGTAACTCTAGATTATCTTGGCTATCTAAAGGCGGTCTATTTTACTCCTCCAACCATGAACCCAAGAGATTATCTTCCTCAAATATATAATTTAAGTTGATTAGATTAAATTAATCTTCCAATTAATTTTGGATTTTTCTTGTGATATTTTTTATTTTTGGAATTAAATTATAGTAGTATAGACAATTTATTCAATCTCTTATATTTTAGTCAATTTGTTGTATTTGTATGTACAAGGTTAAAAGCACTTTGGTTTCTTTCACACCTAAAGAAAGGGGTGGTTTGACTAAGAATACTACAATAGTGCTTTTGTAGTTCAAGAGCACAAATTTCATGATGAATCTACCATTTAATTACGTTAGCATTTAATCAATATTAAATTTAACAAATTTCAAATAATTGATAAAGGCCTATATAATTTATAAGCTACAATAATATTAGAATCAATTGGCAAAACAATTTATGCTAGTTGTATTCCAAATGAATTTTGTTTATCACGAAAAATCGATAAATAAAAAATACCAAGAAAATTATTAATAATCGACGATATGATAGACATGTAAATAAATATGAATATTATTATTATTATTATTAAAATTTAACCATTGATTTTAATTTTTGAAATTTGAAAAATAAAAGCAATATAAATAAGTTTGTTGGGCCCCAATATGAAGGGCCCATAAAAGACGGCCCAAATAAAAGAGGCCCAGAGACATCCACATGAGCAGATCAGATGGCCCAGGCGAGAAGCCCAATGGCCGAGAGCCCAGGAGGCTTCTCGCCACCCGAGCGGCCAAGAAGCCAAGAAGAATCTCTCAAACTTTCCAGAGGACTCACAGCCGTCCGAGAACCGCCCGTCCACGGCCGGGAATGCCAACTGGCCTATTTCGACGGTTTCCAAGAAAGCCTACAACTATCTGGCTGGGCCGCATCATCAACAGAAAGACGCCTAGTCAAATCGGGGCAGATATCCGATTCCTATACGCCTGATACACTGAAAGGCTGCAGCGGCGCCGTACGCATGTCCCTTTCCACATCTCAGTTGCATTAAAGAAGGCTAGTGGACAAACTCCTCAACCGCCAGATGGACGACACGTGTCCACTCCCCAACGGTCCGACTTCCACTATAAATATACAGCAAGACCTCCTTTCCAAAAGAGAGGTCCTTCCATAGACACGCAAGAGAGAGCCTTTTAGACTCATAAAGCTTCCAGCAAGCATCCTCCTTATCCACGCCCAACTCCCCAAAGACGTGGAAAAAGGCTCCCAGAGAGCATAGTCTTCATAGGAGATAAACACAAAACGAGAGATAGGGAAAGGAATAACCCTCACAACTGTACTCTGTAAAATCTCCAACCCATATAGTGAAACTTTTTACAGGCCCTGAGCCTAGTGGTTTTTCCTCCCCATTCAAGAGGAGGTTTTCCACTTAAAATATCCTGTCCCAGTTCTCATCTCGTATCCAATACCTCACTCACTTGTGTTGCCTGGGAACCACGCACCTGACCGAACGCCGAGGGTCCAACGCTCCTCATCAACGAGCCTCCCCGAGGGATCCGGCTGGGTCGTCAACATCCTGCATCTGTCGGCCATAGCAGGTCATCCGGCTGGGTGATCCTCCCCTCCTGCATCTCTCTTCCATAGTAGGCTCCGTGGAACCAGAACGCAACAAAGTTAGATATTTGCATTGCATATATAGTTACATAGTTACATACTTAATTTATTGTTCTAATTTTATTATTTAGGTTAGGTTCAAATCTTTGGATAACCTTTGTTATCCCATTTATCACCTTTAAATTGTTGGAAAGCTTTCTACCATATTGTATCTGGGATCTAAATAATAATATAACAAAAACAATTAACACATATTAATAAGGAGTAAGGACTAAACTGTGGATTATAATATTGCATAAGGATTAAGGACATAGATAAAAACATAATTGAGCAATCAATATTTTCAAATTAAATTTTATTACACACTAGTTGCATACGATTCATGATATAACTGAAATTTTCAACTGTGGTCAATTATCTTCTAAACATAAGCATAAAAATGGCAACTTTCCTTGATATTCATCTTTGATTAATTCATGGCTTTATAAATGAACCCCATTGTTAGTTTCTCATCACCATCTACCAATTTGAGTGCTTTAATCTAGAATTCTTACATTTTAATCACTTCATTAGTGATTTTCCAAAATTCATTCCCCAGAATAATTTTCACTCCTTCATGTGCCAAGTCTATTTTTGCTTTTCTAAATATGAAGGACTTGTAATTATTTGTTTGAACATTTTTCTCAAGCCCTCTATATGGAGATAAACGGAATTCATGACAAGAAAGTTTGTGGCGAAATATGTGACGGTGCAGCAACTCTCAGCCACTATGTTACCTACCTAAATCCACAATGTTACCTAAATAAATATTAAAGTTTTTAACTAAAATTTCCAATAAATTTCCTAATCGCAACATTCCTATTTCAAGAACGAAGCTCTACCAATTGAACTATGTCCTCCTAGGACAAGTGGAACATCTATGTATTAAAATTTTGAAAATAATTTTTTTTAAAAAAATCAAGAAAAAAAATTAAGAATTACAAATATAAATAAAAAATGATAAAATTCATAAATAAATGATATAATATCATAATTTTATTTGACAATGAGTCTTTAAAATATTTTTAAAAATATATTTTTTTAAAAAAATTCATCATTCAACATAAAATATGCAAATTCAGCTTTTATAACAAAGATGTATAATTTTTAAGATAAATTTGAGTAAATTTTAAATTTTTTTCTTAGATGTAATTTTAGGGTTTTCAAAGTTAGTTTTTAGATCTCATTTTTTGGTTTGAAATTTGTTCGATAATTATTAGAAATACTATATATAAAATAAATCAAGTAACAAACAATAAGAGAATCGAATCTAAAACAATAATTTTACCATTTTTATTTCTCAATCAATTTTTGAATAGTCTCAAATTTACTACAAAATCTGAGAATTGGAAGATGAAAAATGTTTAAAATTATAAATTAAGATGCATGTTTGAGTGATTTGTTTTTTATTTGAAGAAAGGAAAAAATGGTGAGAATTAGGTGAAGAAGGGAAGTAGAACCTGCGTAAGTGGTGTTTGGTGTATTTTGCTGCTAATGAGAATTGTGTGAGTAAAGAGAGAAAGGGGCATAGGGATTTTTTAGGTAGTGTTTGGTTTGGGTTTAAAAAAAGATATAATATATCAGCCTATATTAATATATCGGTAGATTTGATTGATGTGACGACATAATGTAGTATTTATTGGTATCGAGTTTTCTTGGTATCAGGATGGCCCGATGCCGTGTTGTATTAGCTAATATCTCCGAATCAACCAATATTTACTTTCATGCTGACTAATCTAAAAATCCCTGCCTTGCTTTGGCTCCCTGTTTTCATCATTATCTTTGAATCTCGGAAAATTTTTTACAAACTAGAAGCAAAAGTCTCAATAATGGTCGAGCAGTAATAAAATGTCATAGGAAACCCTTTAGCTACCGATAATAAATAATAAGGGTAATTTTCTCTAGACAATAAAATATATCTTGATATGAGAACATACTTACTAGATATATTATATGCATTCTGTTGAATCTTAATGCATTATTTCAAACAGTATTGATTGTGCTGAAATTCAATGGAAATACCTTATTTTCCTTTAAAAAAAAATTCTAAAGAAGAAACTAAAAAAATCCAATGGATTTTAGATTTTTGTTAAATCAATATAGAATTGCTTTTTCGGAAACGTCTTTGGTTTACTATTTTGTGTTCATTGACATTGTTCGTGTTCATCAACAGGGAGGAATATCCAATGGGGAAATCATTAACATGAGAATTGCCTTTAAGCCAACGCCAACGATTGGAGTGAGTTCTTGCTCCTCATTTAGTTCTTTCCTTTTTGCATGGAATGATGTTAGTGTCATTATGTTTACTTCTTTCAATCGACATTAGGGTTCTATTACCTATTGTTGGGGATCAAGATGGCTCATATTATATGTCCTTTAGTAGATGATCCAATTGTGTGTCTTGGGCACCCTATAAAGGAGGTCTATGTTTAAATTGCCTTTAATAGATGGCTGCTGGATTTTTTGGATTCCGTGACCTTCCAAAGAACCTCCCTCACAAAAAAAAGGGATAAATTGGGGGCAATCTGATACTGTTTCATGCTGCCCGTGCAGAAAAAACAGAGAACAGTAACCAGAGGGAAAGAGGAGACAGAACTTATTTTCCATGGTTGCCAGGAACCTTGTGTTGTCTCCCGAGGTATGCCTCAAGTTATGCTTCTTTCTTTTATTTCTCATAATGCAACAAGTTGTAAGGTACTGCTTCTAAGCAAAGGGGATGACCCTTTTCACTTATTGCAACATCCACAAGGCTGATTGCTTCAAGAATACATCAATTTCATATGAATGTCGAATCTGATAGCAATAATGACTGCAATAAGAGCAGTAATTAATTGTTTTCCATAAATCTTGCCATGATCATGGTAAATTTTTTGTATTGATAACCCTAGTGTTGGGATTGGATAAATTGGGCCGGATACGAATGCTCAGCACCCGTCAAAACTAGAACGGGAAGAGTTCAATCTGGTGGGCCCAGCTCAATTGAATGGGCCCAATATCTATGCCCAGCGGCCCACAAGGAATGAATTCCAACTCAGGGTGTCCAGACCCAGGCCGCCATATGGCCTACTTAGCTCACCGAAAAGGGGTGAACGACTGCCCTGCCACGGGTGTATGTGTTGCCAAGGAAATGCGGATGCAGAATGACGTCTCAAGGTGGATGGTGGTGCGTGTTAGCAGATGACAGGGGTGTGGCGCCTGACCTGGGTGCTCTCCGTTCGGCTCCTACCACAAAAGGAACAGCCCCAAGTGGATGTAATGCTGCCTCACCACCCTCACTAGCCACTCAGCTGCCATGCCCAAGTCACTTCTCCCATCAGAGCCCACCACCAGACTCAAGCAGGCCTTTGCCCATCAAATAGGAAACCTTCCTGACTAAGAATCTCTCCTATGGGGGAGATAAATAGGGCAACCCACTAGAAAGAGGAAGGATTTCCTAACCATCTACTCCTCGCCAACTTCCAAATAGCCCCGGCAACCCTACGGGTGGCGCCACCACTCACATGGATTGCCTTTACCCACCACCCAAAAGCAGGGCCATCATCCCAGGACCACCAGCCGGTATCGGCCCACACTTCAGCCTCGTCTAGATAAGTCGATCGTCATCGAGTTCATTCTTTCTTTGTTATTTCTACTACTTTTCAGTTTATTTGAGCCACAAGTTGAGCAGCGGAGGGGTCTCCTGGGATCATTCCCATTCCCCTTAACCTCGTGTTTCTTTGTAGTGCATAGAATATTAGATTAAAGGATCAGGTCAGATTTTGACCCTTTTAAAAAAATCTGAACAAAATCGGTACTCAGGTATGCATCATTGACACAATTTGTAGGAATCGATTTATAAACCCCTCCATAGATAAATCTTACTTTGCTTTCAAGAACTTGGAAAAATGGTGGATATGCGATCACTGGGTCAAGCCAATAGGGAAAGGCCTATTTCACCTACTCCTTAGGACAAGGCCTTGGAGGTGTCTATTTCCCCTTACTTGACCCTAACCCTGAATAAAGTAGCTGCCAAAATGGGTAAAATGTTCAATTTGATGAAAATATTGTACGATAAGATAGGGGATCAAGCTCACCACACCCTCCCGAGGCTGAACCTCATGTTCGGACAACTCTTGCCTCTGCCATCTCCAGATCCTGCACACACCAGCACTAGCACCCAGAGGGGAAGGGGGCTGGGAAGGTGGAGATCATCCCTTACACTGCCCCGGGATTATAACCACTGACCAAGATGATGACTCTGACTCATTGCCTGAAAGGCACAAACCCAGATCTTGACAGATGTCAGGTAACCAGCCCAAACAAGGGTCGACCAACAGTGCCCCTCCAGCCCTGTCAGTCTCAGCCAATCATGCAGAATTGAAAACATTTCTGAATGCTCAGAGGCTGGCTACCTCCATTAACATCAAGAAATGCATTTAAAAACTCTAATGCCCACTTTCAAGGACTTGGTTCGGATGTGTACAATACATATGAGGGGTCTCCCTTTACGGCTGAAATCTTGGAGCAGCCCCTCCCCCGGAATCTCCAGGTGCCAAAGTTGGACCCCTATGATGGAAGCACGAATCCGTGGGAGCACTTGGAATGTTTTCGCACTTTGTTACGCATTGATGGCCTTTGGGATCTGGTCATATGCCAATGCTTCCCCATCATTCTAAAAGGGGATACCCAAGCATGGTTTCACTGATTAGAGCCTAGCTCGATTGACACCTTCCAACAACTCTACAAAGCCTTCCTATTCCTGATGTAGTTTGCTTCAAGTAGGAGGGAGAAGCGTCCCTAACACATGGTTTATATTCGCCAGATGCTAGACAAAGGCTTGAGAGAGTACCTGGCATGCTTCAATGCAGAGGCATGTGGTATCCCGAACCTCACCGATGACGCAAAGACATCATCCTTCATTGAATCACTGCAATCGGTATCATTCTACAAGTCTTCATTTGTAGTCATCCACAAGCGTCATAGAGTTGAAGGCCAAGAGCAGGATAGAGGTAGCCACTGAAGAAGACAACAAAGTCCTACTGATGGAGCGGGCTTACCATGACTTACCAGGCAACTTTCATCTGGGTCCCAACTGAAAGAGGTGGGGTGATGCTAATCAGAGTGGGTCCCCACAACTAGCACATTCAGATCAGATGGTTCCAATGGCGCCATGCCTCTCAATGAGACCCAAATGAATATATTAATGTAGACAAAGGATGAGAGGTTTTTCAAGTAACTGAAGCCAGTCTGTAACTCCAAATCATTAGATCAGATAAATTACTGCATTTTTCGCAAGATTTTGGGCCACAATAAAGAGGACTACAAAAACGTCATTAAGGCTCTAATAAGAAGTGGCCTCCTTTATTGGTTTGTTTAGCGTCCAAATGGTTGCCTAGAGGAAGGACAAAATGAGTCTAGTCTGAGTAATAACTTGCCCAAAAATTAAGTGTTGGCGGACAACGGGCGGCCTACTGACAATGATACAAGAACAATTCCTCTGTTGACCGGAATGGGCGGCGAACTGATAAAACACACAAGCAGTGAAGTAGAGGCAAGAGAAGAGAAATGAACACCAAATTTTACATGAAAAATCCTTGTAAAATAAGAAAAAAAATCACGGGACATTAAATCCACAAAGGATCACTACATATGAGAAAAATTACAGGAGGTGAAAATAAGAAGAGAGCAAAAGTAAACAAAGCCCTTACACTTGTTTTCTTCTCATAGCTCTCTTTCTTTTACTTTCCCTTCTCTCTATTTTACACACACTCTTCTCTCTACTTATCCAGTGTCTTTTCCTTCTCCTTCTTCTCATCAATAGTTGAGTGTATATATGCACATATATATACATGTCCCCCACCACAGCCCAACTTGGTGGTTGGTGCTCAACTTTCAAGGTCTGCATGCATGTGCACGCCCTGTTCTGTAGCAGGCGGCGCATGCCTGTTCCTGCAAATCGATCAACATTTGGAGTCCCAAGAATGACATCTACCAACTATCCAATGGGGTAGGTCAACTGTACACTTTTTCGGATTTGACAGTCATACGGGCCTTCCATATTCAGCAACCACATCGTTGACCGGTTGAAGTAGTCAGTCCTGCTTCCTTAATAGAGTTAGTCGTCTCACGACTTTTTCCGGTCAACATTTTGACCGACAGAGTTGACCGTCCAGAAGATTCCGATCAACATAGTTGACTGAGATTCCTTCCTCTTAGCACACATGCGTGCTCCATCCAAGTTCTTCGGTCAAAAGGACTTCCACACGGGAGTGATTCCCAACATTAAGTGCTTGCTGGAGTCATTAATATGGTAAGCACTCATTCTAGGAAGACTGGCCACGCTGAGCTTGAAATTCAAGTCAAGAGGAAGAAACCAAGATAGGAAACAATAGAATTTATTGATGGTCTCATGTAACTTCCTCCATTCTGATCCCCTCTTTATATCAGCTTTTGTTTCAGATGGATCAGATCATTGTCATTTAAAGTAAGTTTTAATTGATGATAAAAGCTATCGAAATCTTTATTTTGATGTCTTTAGATTGCCCCTTATATGGCCTAGACAACAGACCTATAGCTGTGGAGGGGGTTATTGACCTGAAGGTGACCCTAAAGCACCTACTCCGAGGCCTCATGTACTCGCTTCTTGGTGGCAGGCATACCCTCCGCGTACAATGCCATAGTAGGCTAGTCTCATCTCCTTTGAGGCCAAAGAACGTCAATTGCAAGCTTAAGTAAAGTTCTTGACCCCATGGGGAGCTGGGGAAGTCTGGGTTGATCAAGTCATGACCAGGCGGTGCTTTTTGACACAGCTAAGGGGTAGTCCAACCTGTTGAAGACCTAGACATTCAAGACGAAGTGAATCCCCAAAACGAACACCAAGATGTGCATATAACCAAAGTCCCCTTGAATTCACACATTCATGAGAAGTCTGTTCAAGTAGGTGCCATGTTAAGTGAAAGGACAATGGAGGAGCTCCTTGTGTTCCTTCAGGCTGATCACAATGTGTTCTCTTGGACCTCAGTTGACGTGCTAGGATCTTGGTTTACGTAATGGTTCACAAACTTAATAGAGCACTAAGGTGCAAGCCCATTAGGCAAAAGCGTGGAAGCTATTCTTTAGTGAAGCTCCATGCAATAAAGGAAAAGGCCTAGAAACTAACAGATGTCGGCTTCATCAAAGAAGTTTATTACCCTAAATGGCTATCCAACGTTATGATGGTAAGAAAGGCAAACAGAAATTGGAAAATGTGCATAGATTTTATGGATGTGAACAAAACCTGTCCGAAGGATAGTTTCCTCTTGCTATAGATTAACCAGCTAGTAAACTCAACATCAGGCCATCAACTCCTAATCTTTATGGAGGCATACTCGAGCTACAACCAGATCCAAATGGATCCTACCGACGAGGAGCATATGGCCTTAATAACCAATCAAGTTTCATATTGTTATAAAGTAATGCCTTTTAGGCTGAAAAATGTCGGGACTACCCATCAAAGAACGGTAAATAAAATGTTCTTAGAACAGATAGGTTGAAATATGGAGGTATATATGGATGACATTTTAGTGAAAAGCATCCACGTGACCAACCAATTCAAAGACCTAGTTGAGGCCTTTGGGGTACTCCAAGTAAGGAATGAGGTTGAACTTGACCAAATACATGTTTGGTATCACATTGGGAATGTTTCTGGGGTTTATTGTCTCACATCAAGGGATAGAGGCTAACCTTGAAAAAATCTAAGCTATCCTAAAAGATGGGATCCTCAAAATCTAGAAAAGATGTGCAGAGATTTACGGAGCACATAGCGGCCCTCTCTTGCTTCATGGAGAAGTCGGCTGAGAAGTATCTATAATTTTCCAAACCCTCCAAGGAGCCTAGTCCAACGTGTTCTATTGGACAGAATACTACGAGCAAGCTTTGCAATACCTAGCCCAACAACCCCTACTAACTCAGCCAATCCTAGGTGAGGACCTATACCTATACTTGGCAATAGCACCGACCACAGTTGGTGTAGTCCTAATCTGAGAAGAAAAGGTGATCTAGATGCCGGTCCACTACGTGACTAAAGTGTCTGAAAACTAGGTATGCCCTAACGGAAAAGACCACCCTGGCTCTAATATTTTCTGCAAGGAAGCTTAAGCCATACCTTAAGGCACACAAAGTACTGGCCTGCCAACCAGCCTCTATGTCAACTACTGCAAAAAACCAGAGGTGTTAGGAAGACTAATTAAATGGTCTATAGAGATGGGGGAAGTTGACATACAATTCCAACCACACATGACTATCAGTTAGTTCAGGTCAACTATTTTAGTAAGTGGGTTAAAGCAATTCCTCTTGTCAGGATCACCGAGCATAAAGCTGTAGACTTCCTGCGACAGAACATAGTGAGCACATTTGGGATACTAGAAGTAGTAATAACAGATAATGGAACCTAATTGTCAGGAAAAGCTTCGCACAAATTTGTGAAGGACTATAGATTCGGCTGATCCACATTTCAATCTCCTATCCACAAGAAAACAGACAAATAGGGGTAACTAACTGGACTATTCTCAATGGGTTACGTGCAACATTAAATAAGGCCAGTGAGGCATGGATGGATAAGCTACCCCAGGTACTTTGGGCTTATCAAACCATTCCCAAGGCCACAACCGGGGAAGCTAATACAACTTATGCTTTGAAGTCAAATCTATCATACCTGTTGAAATTAGGATCAGTTGTAATCTTGTGCAAAATGAGGAAATGCATAGA
This sequence comes from Nepenthes gracilis, assembly GCA_033239525.1. Lineage (NCBI taxonomy): Eukaryota > Viridiplantae > Streptophyta > Magnoliopsida > Caryophyllales > Nepenthaceae > Nepenthes > Nepenthes gracilis. The sequence continues at coordinate 22,631,800 of BSYO01000001.1, forward strand.
CAACACCTTGACCTGCTAGAGGAAGCATCAAATAGCGTTGATCCAGACCAAGGCTTACTAGCAGCGGATCGCCAGGTCTCTGCCATTGCCGACTGGTGCCGGAACTCTCAAGAAAATGGTAGAAACCCAATGGGCGCCTTCAAGGGCTTATTGGCTACAGGTCACATGGAGTACAGACTTTGCTTTCGCCAAAGTCAGAGGCATCAACTGCACCTAAGTTTCGGGTGTCGATACGACCCAACCTTACACTTGTCTCTAGTTGAGTGATGAGCACTTTGCATGCTTGAAAACTCTGCTTGGACCTCAACTCTAGCATGCCACTCCGCTTATCCATGCTAACCCCCTCCTTGCCATCCTGAAAGTAACCAGACTGGGAAATGGAAAGCTGTCGGAAAAAGTTGCGGACTTGGGAGTCGCTGCCTTGGCTGGCCGTGTCACTAACTCAACCTCGCAACGAACCTTCCCTCCTCTCTCCTCAGCATCAACAGCATGCATCTCCGCTGGTCAACCCGTGTTAGAAGTTCCTCGACCTTAGCCCAAGGCTGAGTGAACTCCTCTCTTAGAGTAATCTGCGCCTCAACCATATTAGAACCTCTATATTGACATGCCATCTCATTTTTGCACATGTACTATACTATCATTTCGGATGAAGATAATAGCCCCCGAGATAGTTTCAGCCTTCAGGGCTAGGTGCTAGTGTTGGGGTTGGATAAAATGGGTTGGTTCTAAATCCTCAAAACCAATCAAAACTAGAATAGGAAGAGTCCAACTTGGTGGGCCCAGCCCAAGAAGACGAGCCTAATACCTAGGCCCAGTGGCCCACAAGGAATGAAGTCCGACTCAGGGGGTTCAGACCAATGCCACCATACAGCCTGCTTAGCTCACCGAATTGGATTTAACAACAGCCTGTGTGACCAAGGAAATGCAGATGCAAAAGACATATCTCAAGGTGGATGGTGTTGCGTGTTGGCAGATGACCGGGGTGTGGCGTCTAACCCGAATGCTGTGCTGACCTAAGGATACGCTGTGTGACCTGGGGGTGCGCCCACCACCAAGGAATGGCCCAGGAGGATGTGGCACCGCCAGACCAGTCTCATTGGCCACTCAACTGCCATGCCTGAGTCACTTCTCCAGTCAGAGCTCCTCACCAGGCCCAAATAAGCCTCTGCCCAGCATACTGAAAACCCTCAATGCAGCTAGGAGGAGACCAAGCCTAAAAAGGTAAGGCAACCCTCCTGTAAGAGGAAGGATTCCTCACCAGCAACTACTGGCCAACTTCCAAACTGCCCTTGCAATCGGATGGGTGGCACCACCGCTCGCAGGGAATTACCCACCACCTGAAGGAAGGGCCATCATCCCAGGACCTCCAGCCGGTATCTGCCTACACTTTAGCCTCGTCCAGATAACCCGATCATCAGCATGCTCATTCTTTCTAAGTTATTTCTACTGCTTCTCGATTTTTCTGAGGCATACTAACTTAAACGTTAGAGGGGTGCCCTTAATCATTCCTGGCCCCGTTAACCTCAAATTTCTTTGTGGTGTTTAGGATGTTAGATTAAGGGCTCCAATCAAATTTCTGCCCATTTGAGAAAACCCAAACAAAATCAGTCCTCAGGTATGCATTAGCTAGTGAGATGTACTTGGTTGTTTTTAGCCTTATAATTAGAACACAATTATTCTATATAATAAAAGAAACTCTTACAAGGTGAGGCATGCAATTCTATTCAAATTGAGCCTTTGACATGATATCGGAGCCAAAAACCCTAGTTCTCTACGTCTCATTACCATTTCGAAGTCTTTGAAATTTGCATCTATACTCTCTTGGTCATGGAAATTTGGGGGTGGCTTCTGTGTGGGTGGCTTCTGTGTGGTTGGCCTCGTGGTTCACTCACGTAGGCCTTCAATCAAAGTATCCATAAAGATCGATACATCTCTCACATCTAGTTTCAGTCAGTAGATTGAGCAGCCTTTTGGAGTCTGGGAAGGTGAATACTGTTGAGAGAAATTGTTACCGGCTTGATCAGCCGAGACATTGTACCATCTACAGAACCACCAATTACAGGGAAGAGCACTCGGACTACTCAAACACCTCTGAAATTGTGGGATTATATCCGGGTCTGAAGCTGGATAGCCCATTGCCCATTTGGGTTACTGATTTGGAGTTCTGCTGTTTTTTTCTTTTTTTTCCACGTCCTCTTACTGATGCTGTTGTTGCTCACGTGGGCCGTTTTACTTTACTTTCTGTTTTACTTTACTTATGCTGCTTGGTTGTGGAACAGAGACAACAGAGATACAATATTTCACTATCTTCCTCTCTACTTTTCCCCTCTCCCTTCTCCTCTTTCACTCTCTATCTCTCTTCCCTCTCCGTCTTATTCTTCCTCTCTATCAGTTCTCCCCTTCCGTGAAGCTTAGAATTGTTGTGTGCAATGGCAGCAGCCAGGAGATCGTATCAATTTGGTGCTCTCATTGAGACCATGGCAGAGACGATGGTGGCGCGATACAAAGCTCTCGAAGATTCCATTGCCATGGTAGTGTAGGAAGTGAAGGAGCTCGCCGTCACAATACAGCATCACTCCGACTGCCTCGCCTCACACTCGACCACGTCTGACCAGATTCAACAAACCCTCAGTGAGTTCCAATAATCTTTCATTGACATTCGCCAATCCCTCCATCGTCTCGAACGAAACTCAATTTTGCCATCACTCCCTCCCTTATTGCCTACTCCCACGTCGATTGCAGTAACTCCCACCACTCAAACCGTAACCCTACCTCTCATTTCTCCCCCACAATTGGATTCTCCAACCTCTTCGCCGATCAGGTTGCCTAAACTCGAGATTCCCTTTTTCGCAGGAGAAAATGTGGTGGGATGGTTATTTCAGATCGAGCGCTTCTTTCTGTATCATCTTACCCCACCGGATCACAAACTCACCATTGCTGCTTTCTATATGACCGGGGCTGCCATCCAATGGTACCAGTGGATGCATGCTACCCGCCAGTTAACGACGTGGGAACTGTTTTCTAGAGATCTGGAACTACGGTTTGGTCCTTCTTCTTACTTAAATCATGAAGCTCTCTTGTATAAACTGCGTCAAACTACTTCGGTTGCGGCTTACATGACTGAGTTTGAAACCATTTCCACTCGCACTACTAGGCTCTCTACAACTAATCTCCTGAATTGCTTCTTATTCGGATTAAGGGGTGATATACGGCGAGAATTACTCCTGTTGAAGCCACGGACACTACCGGAGGCCATAGGCATGGCTAAGCTGGTGGAGGAGAAAATGGATATTAGCCGTTCATTGCATCATCAATCACCAATGACCAAGCCACCAGCAACCTTCCCTAGCCCTCATCTCAAACAGTTACCTCCCCTGAGTCCACCACACAGGTTGCCCATTAAGCGCCTCACAGCAACAGAGATGGCTGCTAGGCGCGAAAAGGGGCTTTGTTTCAATTGTGATGAACGATTTACACCCGGTCATGGGTGTAAACCTCCCCAATTTTTGTGTATGCTGGTAGAGGAGGACCACTCTGTTGCCACGACTACTTCACTTTCAGAGGCTGAAACGGCAGAAGGCGATTTTGCAGTAGAGCATACTCTTGAGATAGAATCTCCTCCCCCTACTCCTGATCATGCTCTGACTATTTCTCTACGCGTGTTGGAAGGCCACTTTGTCCCCTCCACCTTGAGGTTGCAAGGCTATATCCTGAGCCAACCAGTGGTTATCCTGGTGGATAGTGATTCCGCCCACAATTTCTTACAAACACAAATGGCCAAACACTTGGGGCTGCCCATCGAACCCTCTCAACATCTTAATGTCACGATCGGCAATGGTGATTCCCTACACTGCGAGGGACTGTGCAACAGTGTGGTGGTCACACTGGGTAAATCAAAGTTTACAGTGGACCTCTATTTGTTGCCCATCTATGGAGCCGATATAGTTTTTGGAGTTCAATGGTTGGCTTCAATTGGACCCGTGCTTTTTGACTACAAGGCTCTCTGGATGAGTTTTGATCATGAGGTCCGCTCGATCACCTTACATAGTTTTCCTAAGGCCACCATGTCCACCATAACATTAGTCCAATTGCGACGAGGTGAAGTCACCAAGTCTGTTGCCACATATTTTCAACTAACCGTGTTGCAAGCACATGAAGAAGGTCTGGCAGACACTCCACTAGATGCTTCTCCTACATTTAATCTTCCCCCATACCTTACTACAGAGATGGCTGACTCCCTTTAGTCCCTGCTCTCTTCCTTTGCTGATGTTTTCTCCATTCCTCATGGTTTACCCCCCCACCACAACACTGATCACCGAATTCCTCTTCAACCGAACTCCTCTCCAGTAAACGTGAAGCCATATCGATATCCACATTTCCAGAAAGCAGAGATGGAGAAAATGATTCAAGATATGCTCGAAGAAGGGATCATTCAACCGAGTACCAGTCCCTTCTCCTCACCGGTATTACTTGTTAAAAAAAAAAAATGGTAGCTGGAGATTCTGTGTTGATTATCGAGTTTTAAACGCAATTACAGTGAAGGATAGATTTCCTCTTCCAACTGCGGATGAGCTATTGGACGAACACCATGGCACTAAAGTATTTTCGAAGTTAGATTTGAGGGCAGGTTATCATCAAATGCAAGTCAACAAGGAGGATATACACAAGACTGCATTCCGCACTCATGAGGGCCATTACGAATTCTTGGTAATGCCATTTGGACTCTCGAATGCCCCTTCGACATTCCAGGCAGAGATGAATGAGATATTTCGTCCTGTCCTTCGGAAATTCGTCCTTGTATTTTTTGATGACATATTGGTTTATAGCCCCTCTTGGGAGCAACACCTACTGCATCTCCAGTCGACTCTCCAGATTTTGAGGGATCACTTCTTTTATGCCAAATCTTCCAAATGTGAATTTGGGTGTTCCTCCATAGCATACCTGGGGCACGTGGTAACTAATCAAGGGGTAGCTGTGGATCCCACTAAAATAGAAGCAGTCCAAAGATGGCCAACACTAGTGAATGTCCGGCAGCTACGAGGATTCTTGGGGTTAGCCGAATATTATCGCCGATTTGTGGCCCGATACGCCCAAATTGCGACTCCTCTCACCCAACTACTAAGAAAAGCCGCCTTCATTTGGAATTCAGACGCAGAAACAGCTTTCCAGACTCTTAAAGCTGCTCTTACCTCCACCCCTGTTTTGGCACTACCCGATTTCACTAAGCCCTTTTCTATACACACCGATGCCTCAGGAACAGGAGTGGGAGCGGTACTGATGCAAGCAGGTCATCCGATCGCATTCTACAACAAACAGCTTTCTTCCAGATTGCAGAATTCATCTACTTATGTTCGGAAACTTTGTGCTGTAGTAGAGGCTGTACGAAAATGGCGGCCATACCTCCTGGGATTCAAATTTACTATCCAAACGGACCGCCATCCTCTTAAGGCTTTACTGGCACAGAGCATACACACCCCCGAGCAACAATGTTGGATCACCAAGCTTTTGGGATACGATTTTGACATCGTTTATCGTCTCGAAAAAGAAAATGGTCCTGTTGATGCCTTGTCTTGGCTGCAAGAGGGATCCTGCCATGCTCTACGAGTTGCAACCCGTCCTGCCCTGCGAAATTTTCACAAACGAAATCCTGCTTCTTCATCATTAATCTCTTCCATCCAAAATCAGCCCGGTGACCATGATGGTTATTCTATTAAGGATGGTCTCATCTTCTACCAAACAAAAATCCTAGTGCCTGCTGAGTCTGCGTTACAGGACCTCATTATGCAAGAATATAATAGCTCACCCATAGGGGGTCATGGAGGCTTCCAACGTACTTACACCCGAATCGCCAATATTTTTTATTGGCCTCAAATGCGCAGAAACATTCAGGACTTCATCCAGCATTGTCCTACATGTCAGCAAGTCAAATCCCTCATGACTGCTCCTCAAGGCCTGTTGCAGCCACTCCCCATCCCAGGAAGAATTTGGGAATCAGTTTCAATGGATTTCATCACCCATTTACCTCATTCGAATGGGAAAACCGTGGTACTAGTGATAGTAGATCGCCTGTCCAAGTACTCCCATTTTTTACCTCTACATACCCAATTTACGGCCCAAGATCTTGCTGAAGTCTTTGTTGAGGAGATAGGTAGATTGCATGGATTTCCAGTGGAGCTAGTGAGAGATCGAGATCCACTCTTTATGAGTCATTTTTGGCGAGAACTCTTCAAACTCTAAGGGACCAAATTTGCCACCAGCAGTTCCTACCACCCTCAAACAGATGGCCAAACGGAGGTTGTTAATCGGTTCCTAGAAGACTATTTGCGTTGTTTTGTGGCAGACAACCCCTCCACTTTGGTATGGTACCTCCCTTGGGCTGAATGGCATTACAACACTTCGTGGCACTCTTCGATCAAAATGAGCCCATTTGAGGCCGTTTATGGGCGATCGCCCCCTTCCTTGTTGGATTACGCGCAGGGCACCTCTACTGTGGCCGCTGTAGATGCTTGCTCACCGATCGGACTGATCTCATCACTGCCCTTAAAGAGAATTTAAAGAGAGCTCAGCAGCGCATAAAACAGAAGGCTGATAGGCATCGCACAGCTAAAGAATTTCTAGTCGGAGATTGGGTTCTTGTTAAATTACAGCCGTACCGCCAATCCACGGTTGCAAATCGACAATCGAACAAATTGGCTAAGAGGTATTATGGGCCTTTCCACGTTTTGGAACGTATTGGTCCAGTTGCTTATCAAGTACACTTACCGGAAGGCTCCAAAATACATAATGTATTTCATATTTCATTATTGAAGCAATTCCGAGGGGAAGCTACCGACCAGCCAGTGGATTTTCCTATGGAGGCACAAGGTTCACAGCCCCTGCTCTATCCAACAGAATTGCTGGGATTTAGGAAAATCCTCCTTTAGGGCAAATTCATCCCTCAATTCCTTGTTCGTTGGCAAACTCAATCTGCTGCTGAGTCTACATGGGAAACTGCTTCAGAATTTATGCAGTACTTTCCCACCTTTAACTTTAAGGACAAAGTTATTTTCGATGGGGACGGTAATATTACCAGTTTGATCAATTGGGACATTATACCATCTACAAAACCACCAATTACAAGGAAGAGCATTCGGACTACTCAAACACCTCTGAAATTGCGGGATTATATCCGGGTCTGAAGCCAGATAGCCCATTGCCCATTTGGGTTACTGATTTGGAGTTCTGCTGTTTTTTTCTGTTTTTTCCACGTCCTCTTACTGATGCTGCTGTTGCTCACGTGGGCCGTTTTACTTTACTTTCTGTTTTACTTTACTTATGCTGCTTGGTTGTGGAACAGAGACAGCAGAGATACAATATTTCACTATCTTCCTCTCTACTTTTCCCCTCTTCCTTCTCCTCTTTCACTCTCTATCTCTCTTCCCTCTCCGTCTTATTCTTCCCCTCTGTCAGTTCTCCCCGTCCGTGAAGTTTAGAATTGTTGAGTGCAGTGGCAGCAGCCTGGAGATCGTATCAGAAATCTGAATTTCTCAACTTCTAAAGTCCCAGATTCAAACGTCTTAGCTTAGCAGTTGCCTTCAAGCTTGAGAGAAAGCACCTTTAATTGTCTCAAGAAGTTGAGAAATCTGGGAAGTTGGCACAGACGGCTTAAAGCGTGTAGCCTCATTCTCTTCAACTGAAATCCATTTGGCTTTGGTATCTTGGGTTTACCTTTCATTTTAAGTTGGTTATTTTTGTTAATGGCGAGGGGCAATTCAATTTTTTTTTTTACTGCACACTTCATCGGAAAAAAAAAAATTATTTTATGTAGGAATTTTAATTTTGATTAAAAGAACCGTGGGGTCATATTGATAAAAATGGTACAGCTCTTGTGGAGCCTCAAAAATTAGCTTTGTGGACAGCTAAAGATGGTAGGGTCATGACTTGGATCTTGGAATCTATTGATCCACTTGTTGTATTAATTTGAGACTTTATAAGACCGCTAAAAATATGTGAAAGTATTTAAAAAAACGCTTACTATTAGGATAATACTGTCAGAAAATATCAGTTAGAATAAAAAATTTCAAGTTATCCTCATAGCAATCTCTTCATTTGAGACTATTTTTCTGGGTTTCAAAACTTATAGACTAAATTTGATGACATAATTTATGCTAAAGTACCATACAAATCCCTCTCGACCATCTAGATGATTCATGAACAAATCAATCGAGACTATTTTTTGATGGAGCTTTCTCCTAAATTCAAGGCAACCTCTTCCCTCATCAGATGAGTGCTTTAGATAGTTACTTTGCAAAGAACATCTTGCAAGATAGGTCATTTTTCAGCAAGAGAAAACATCCTCTAATGTAGTTGCATATGCCGCACATGGGAAAGGGAATAGTAGAGAGATGTGCGGGTGGTGCAATGTTACTATTGTAAGATATATGGACATATTGCTACTAACTGTGGGGAAAAAAAATAAAAACTTGCAACTACTACAAGAAGTCAGTACATATAATCAAGGGGTGCCTTACTCGTCCGTAGAATCGCCAAATAATACCTATTAGTATTCAATTGGTTCTTCTTCTTCTAAAAGATATTCTACAGCAAAAGGGCAACCAATTCTCACTTTAGAAATGGTTCAACAAATGATGTCCTTAGCCTTCTTAGCCTTGAGACTTCAAGGTAAAGATACACTATCATTTTTGTCTTAGTTTGTTGACTCTAAAGTATTTTATCATATGACCAATTTCTCTGACGCACGTCGCGATATTAAGCTATATCATGGTACTTACATTCAAATTAATAATGGTATTCATTTGGCTATTTACAGTGTTGGCATTATTAATTCTTTAACCACTAATGTGCTTATACATTTTGAGCTCTCTACTAACATTATTTCTGTGGAACAATTAGTTGCATGATTAGGTGAAGGAGAAGATTTTCACAAATGAGCCTAAAGTTGGACGATTATTTCTTCTAAATTTTGCATTCTGCATTTTGTTTCCTTAGCTTTTACCACTGCTATAAACAATATGAGTGAAGTATGACACCAATGCTTCAGTCATCTTAATTCTATTGTTTTATCTCATCTTGTGAACTTTGGTATATTAGGCAATAAATAATAATTTTTCATTAAATCTTTCGATTACTCTACTTGCAAACTTGGAAAGAATAAGTCTATTTCATTTCCCTCTCACAATAGCCATACTAAATACTGTTTTGAATTGATTCAAGTGATGCTTGGGTATTGCTCATGCTATATATCATACAATTATAAATATTTTATGACATTCATAGATAATTATAACAGGTAAACTTGGAATTGATTCAAGTGATGCTTGATATGTTGTCCATTTGCCGCTCCATAGACAAGGCAAATTTTCTAAAGGTACTACCGAAGTGATATTCTCTTCCCTGGTTCGATGATGAGCCACCTACTTTCGAATGATTCAACCCTAAATGTGTACTAACGAAGACGCCCAACTTTGCCACTTCCTGAATCTAATCTGCCACCTAAACCAGTGTCTAATGTGCCACCCTTGGGAGGCATATACTCTAACTCTAATCCATAGCACTCTAACCAAGTCTCTTAATTGTATGGTTTTTCCACTTATTCACTTCACGTTTTATTGGCCTATATTCTTGTTCCCTCATGGTATTCTTAGGCTATTAAATATGAATGCTGGCGCGAAACAGTACAAGAACTTATGGCACTCTAGACTGATCATGCATAGGATGTTTATTCTCCTCCTCATTTTAAGCCCATTTGATGCAAATGGATTTATTCAATGAAGCTAAGCTCCAATGACACTCTAGATTATTATAAAGCACAATTGGTTGCCTTGTATAATCGATTAGAATATGGTATGGATTATGAGGAGACTTTTGCTCTGGTTACAAAAATGACTATTAGCCAAACAATTGTTTCCGTTGGAATGTCACTAGGGTAGTCACTTTATCAAATGGATGTGAAAAATGTCTTTCCCCATGGTGATCTCAAAGAAGATATTTACATGGCCCTCTCACCCGTTTTGACATTTTCTTCATCTTTGAATGTATGAAAATTACAGCAATCTCTATATGGTTGAAACATGCTCTTAGAGTATGGTTTGACAAATTCAAATCCACACTTCACCAATTTTCATTTATGCAAAGCCTCTATCACTCATCTATGTTTCTTTATAAGACACATTCAGGTATTATTATTTTTCTCATTCATGTTGATGATATTATTATTTCTAAAATAGACTCTTCCGTCATTAGCCATCTACAACAACACTTTCAAGCCTCTTTTCATATAAAAGATCTTGGTCCTCTTACGTATTTCCTTAGGTTGGAAGTCCATACTAACTCATCAGACATATTCTTAAATCAACATAAGTACATACAGAACTTGATCACTTGGTGGGTTTACAATATGCATCTTTGGTTGAAGCTCTTCTAGAAGTCTACGTAAAGTATCTTAGGCACGAGGGTGACATTCTTACTGATCCAACCAAGTTTTGGCAATTAATTGACAGCCTGAATTGTTTTTCCATTACTCGGCCTGTCATCTCATTTGCTGTCCAATAAGTTTGTCAATTTATTCACATTTTATGCCACCCACATTTGGTGGCAATTCGTCAAATTATCTAATTGGGGGGTTCCAGCTGCCTCTTTTCTTCTTACTACTTATAGTGCTGCTTATTGGACTGAGTATCTTGATACTAAACGATCTATCATTAGTTGGTGTATATTTCTTGACAACCCTTTAATCTCATGGAAGAATAAAAAGCAAGATTGTATTTTAAATCATCCACTAAATCCAAATATAGCGCTGTTTCTTCAGCCTTTTTGGAGATCGTGTGGTTTTGTGGGCTTTTCAATGAACTTATCTTCGATAAGCCTGATCTCGCTTCATTTCATAATGATCACACTTGTGCCATGCAATTGTGACTAATTCCGTGTATTATGGACACACAAAACATATTAATGTGCATTGCTATTATATTAGAAAGGCCTTGGATACTTGTATTATTTCACTTCCTTATATTTCAATGAATCTCCAGACTACTAATATAGTCATAAAGGCCGTGGCACGTCAAAGACATTAGTTCTTATCAACAAATTGATGTTTCTTGATCATCTAGTATTAATTAGAGAGGGATGATAATAATAAATGACCTCAATGGCACCAATAATTAATTAATGTTCATAAATCACTCTATAATCAATAATGACATAATTATTGTAAGTATATTGTATTAATATCTTCCTTATTTTGTGGGATATAATTCGCTGATTTTCAGCCTTATAATTAGAACACTATTATCTTATATTATAGAAAAACTTTTACAGGGTAAGGCATGCAATTCAATTCAAATTGAGCTTTTGACAGAATGTTGCATATCTTGTCTTCCATTGTTCACATTTTATTCTAGAAAAAAAAAATTGTGCCTCGGAGGAGATTGGAATATTGGGTAATTGCACAGATACATAAAAGGGGCGAAGAAAGATGAATTGCCACAACATGAGTTGCTCGTGCACTCTTTTTTTTTCCTGAAACGTAATGATGCAGCTGTACCAGTGGTGGAAGCCATGGTGGCTTTGGTGGTTGTGGATCAAGTGATGGCACAATATGCACAGTGTCAGCTATTTCCCATCAATCCAATGCTACAGGAACCAATGCAGTTGCCAATAGCTTGAACCGGCTGGGATTTCTGTATAATCCTATCAGTATGTTTCTTCTCCATCTCTTCTTTTGATGCTGAGAGGGAAAGAATTCATCATGCTTTAATTTGAGGGAAAATAACAGGAGGAAAATGTAACCAATGTGTCACTGAATATTCCTGTATGTTTTATTCCCTCCAAAATTTGTGTATTTAGCATTATGTTAGTAGGAAGTGCATTTTTCCTGCCTCATTCTTTTGCTTTTGGTTTTCTTGTAGTTTATCTCATATATTTGATGTTCTTTTGCTTTGTGCAAGTAAGATTTGCATTCCAATATTTGTAAATTTTAATGTGTATCTGAGGAGATTTATTTAGACCAGTAATCGCCCGATATGGGATCCTTATCCAGATGACTCTATCTTGGTCTTGCACATCACAAACGATAAAGTTGATGGGGCCTTGATATTATTCCCCAAAAATCCCCCTAATGCCAAAGTAAGTTTCAGCTTGAGCTTATAAATTTATCAACTCTTGGAATCCAACTACGAAACTCCCGTGTTTAGGCTGGGTAAAGTGGAGGGGTCGACTCTCAATGGGGCTTAATGGGAAATGGTTGGCCTATGGGAGAAATTTCCCTTACGGTCTAGTTCAAAGGAATACTTGGTCTTTGGATGAGTAATCTGGCCTCCTGTGCTTAGTTGCATACCTCTGGGGGTGCTGGACTCTGCTTTTGTGGCAGTTGGGATTGTCAGGGGGAGTTAATACCTTTCTTTTCATTGGGTTGCATGGGAGTATTTTGCTTGGAAATCTTTGTTTTGATGGGATTCTGATTATCTAAGGCTAGAGAACAGATGTGCCTTTTTCTTTGATTCCCTTTGTGCATAATTGTGTTTGCTAATCAGCATTCATCCTGTCAACCATCTATTTTCAGTGTGTCAGGCACCTTTTCAGTGTGGTAGACATTGATGTACACTGGGTCATCATACCACCTGGGTATCGGAAGGGTGGACAATAGTCTTTACCTATAGGCAAGTGCTGGTGGATGATCTACAAATCTAGTTATTCCTGTCCCTTGTCATGGACAACCCCCTTTTAGCATATTTACCCGAGCTTGGATCAGATGATATCTTTCCTTCTGAGGGCACAACAACCGATGAGTTCTTCAATTTGATTTTTTGTTTGTTCGGGTTAGAGGTGAATACAATCCCAATAAATTTAGCCATGAAATTTAACCATTTCCATCATGAAAGGGAAACTGCACTTACCGAGTTGAGAGAACTAGCTATGAAATGTGATCAAGTCCTATTAAAACTCATATTGATCTCTAGGGGAACTGTCATGTACGGAGGCATTCCTTAGCTAGAGGTTGGCAAACATGATGGATCTTCATCCCATCTTCTATCACTTGGCATTTTGGAAGCTACTACTATTGTCTTGTGGCTGTTTGTGGTGAGTTGATATTTATATCTTTATATTGTCAAGTCTACCCACTAGCCGGCAAAGAATCTCTCTCTTAGGACTCATACCGTATATGTTTAGGGTATTCAGCCGACGTCGAAATATAACATAGTGCTCATGGATGCTTTGATCAAGGACCGAGGAACATGTGGCATAATTGGTATCGTCATGTTCAACTAGTGGCCTATAATCTCGTGCAGGCCTCCCGAGGTTTTTGACATGGGTGGGTTCCGGCGTGCCCTGATTTAAAATAATACCCTTTATCCCGAATGATTTTTTGCCTTCTTGATACCTGCATTCTTCTCAAATAGCCAAAAAATATGTGAGTCTGAAAAAGGTAATTTTTTATAAAGGTTAAATCCCACTCAGTTCAACAGTTGCAGTGAAAATAATTGCATCTTGAAAAGCCAGGGGGAAAGGAGGAAGTCTGTCTTTCAACATTTGAAAATGCCACCAGCAAGAGCACAAATTGCCAAACAACGGTCACCGGCTCTGTGAAAAAGCAACGGTAGCATTTTGACAAAACATGCCCAAAAGTAGCTTCCTAGATGATCGTGTTAGGCCACACGGGAGGTGGCTCACGGGCCAAGCCACTGCATACGTCCAAATTTATTTTTTATTAAGAAACCGTCATATGATTATTTAGTTCAAATGGTCACATGACGGTTTGAGAGTGGATGGGAGTGGGGGTCTTGTAATTTATTTTTAAAAAAAATTAGATGTTAAAAAAATTTATATATACTTCCTTTTCTCATACAACACACACTATGCTCTCTAATTTCTAAGAGTATAAATTGATGTTAGTTGATATTTATTAATATATTTATATTAAATTTATTAATTTTTATTTATAGTTTATATATTAATATTATTATTTTATAAGTTAATTATTAATTATGGAATATAATTTTTCTAACTTTGATAATAAAATAATATGAAAAAATAACTTTGATACTCAATATCAGTAACATTACAAATATATTTGAAATATCAAAATCATAACCTAATTTTAGTCAAGGTATTACTGTTATTTCTAATTCGGTCCGTCTAAAAAAAATATTTTGATAATATATGACAATTTTTTAAAATTAAATTAGATAACCGTTGGGCTCGTGCTATTTTTAAAAAAAATATAAAAAGTTGTACGTATAAAAATTCTAAGGATACATGATATATGGAGAGATGTACAAAAAAAAAAAAATATAAAAATTAATAATTATTTTTAGTTTAAAATGAATTAATATTTCTAGGTGGTGTAGGGTTAAGAGCTTTACCAATGACAAAAATGGAGGGATTGATGGAATATATAATTAAGTCAGGAGCCTTTTTTTTTATGTGAAAGATTATAAGTTTAAATAGTACATATACAAATATTTATAGTTTATATATATATAAATATTTTGATAAATTATTAAATGTAAAAGTATTTATCTTTTTTATAATTTTAATTAGAATTAATATTTAAATTAATATATATAATTTAATATTTTTTAACTAATAATGTGTGATTATTGTGTAATAATTTAATTTATATTTACATTATGACACATTAAATTTTTAAAAATTATATTATTTTTAAAGTTTTTAAGTATTTATATAGTATTTTTATAATTTTTAAAATAATTAATATTATTATAAATAAATTTAAAATATTTAATAAGATTTTTTATTACTTTTAATAATATTTTAGATAATAATTTTATAATTTTTTATTTAAATTATAATTTTTTTTAAAATTTTAAAAAATAAATTATTTTATATAAGATGTGCATCTTATATAATTAAAATTTATATTAATTATATTTTATAATTTATTTTTTATTATTTAAAAATTAAATAATATTATTTTATTTATTAAAATATATTTTTTTTAAGAATAGTAATTTTAAAATATTGTGTAGATAAAACAATTTAAGTTATAAAAAAATTAAGATTGACTGTAAAACAAGTAGGATAATATTGAAGGCCATAAAAATATGCATCATTTTTAAAGATTGATTGAATAAAAAAGATTGAGTAAGAAATTTAACTATTTTTAGTTTTAATGAAGAAGATAATTTTAGAAATAATGATAGTGAAAATACAAGTGATATGTTGAAATAATTAAATTATTATTATATATATTTTTTATTTTTAAAATTATAATATAAAAATATTTAAAAATAAATATAACATAATATATTTTTATAATATTTTATATATTTTTATTTTTTAGGCATGTCTAACCCAAAATAACGCCGGTCACATCTTATATTGGGCCAGGATGTATATTCCATATTATACCAGGTACGGCCCACAATATAAATATATTGAGTTAACACAGTACTTTTTATATGTGAATAGCTCAAATAAATGAGTTATGTCAACCTGACATGACCTATTTAATATCATTGTCATATTTTGATTACATGCAAAGTTGATTTTATATGAGCATACTTTAATATCTTTATTAATGTGATATTTTATCATATGATTAGACTAATATGTTTGTATAAAGATTAATAAACAGATAATATGTTATTTTTAAATAATTTAAAAGTAACTAAAAAATATCCTTAATGTATTTTCCCTATCTATAAATATGTTGGACTGTTAGCATATAATTTATTTGAATCAAGTTTGCCTCGGTGTTGGCCTCTGCACGGTTAAGTTTTAGCTGATTTTTTTAAAAAAAAACTTTTGAGTAATGAAAATTTTCCGCCTATATTTTTATGGGTTTTGAGTTAAACTTTGGGCATTTATCTTTATCTATAATGAAATACATGGATATTAAACGGCCCAACGGCTATAGTTGTAAAGGGAGATCTTTCATATATGGAAAAATGTACAATATGTGCAATTTTACAATTGCTTTGGTTGTCCTTACCCGCGTTTACCATAGTTTGAGTACCGTCATTCAAAAGAAACTATGTCAATTTATCTTATTATTAGTCAGCAGATGTTGAAAAAAAGACACTTGTGGGACAAGTAAATTGCCTGTTAAGAACCTTTTTATTCTTACGAGTGAGTTGAGATTAAGTTAAATAGTACACTTTTTCTATATGTAATGTAGTTTAGTAAAAGTAAGTATAAGACTCAAAGCGAGAAATAAATACAAATCTAATATAGATATTCAGTTTGATAAGGCCAAACTATAGTAAAGTCCAAGCTTATTAAATTAAACATAACTTTACAGTCAACTATTATTTAAACAGATCAACATGCCAAATTAGTATAAGACCCAAACTGTCAAGTCAGAGTAAGCTACCTAATCATCAACTAACTTAGCCTTGTTATGTCATCACAGAGACAATAATCAAGGTAAAGGCAATATGGACACATAATCATATGAAATTTTATTATAATTATGAAATTACCTAGTTTTAGTATTACAGATTTTTATCATATTATCTAGTATGTAATCTCTACAAAACTTAAAATTTAGCCTAATTTTACAAAAATACAAGGGTTGAAAATTCTTAGTTATCTAAAAAAAGCAAAATGAGTCGCTCGCTCATCACCTCTCTGTCATCAACTAACATTTAGCATTAGACTAGAGAAATAATGCTTTTTTATAACAATTTTTCTATATATAGGTAAAGATAATGGGTCCCTTTTACTTATTATTATTTCTGAATCTATCTGCATATATATATATATAGACAGAGTTATAAAATATTTGTATTTCTAACAATCTTGTTATTTCACAAGCAATGTGTCTCGTCACACACATCAAATTTATCATTTCATAAATTTACGAGCAGCCTGGCGCTTTGCGCCCGCATCACGTAATGCTTAATCTTGTAGAGGCACGAATTGCATGAACCTTTCGTCTTAGTTTCCGGAATTAACTAAATGATTAGCACCACTAATCAATGATTATTTTCTAAAGCAAATTCATTTTTCAACTACGTGCTTGTTCCCATGCTTAATTATGCCTGACCTGACGTGCCCACCTAATGCCCTGACAAACGAGACCAACTTGTCCATTTTTTCCCTTTTAATATACAAATATTTATTTAATATATAAATAATTATTATTCAGTATGATGTTAGAAATAAAATATATATAATTATAAATTAAAAAAATAAAATTAAACAAACTGTATAGATATGATAATCAAAAATTATAGAGTAATAGAAATCAATCTCTTAATCATATGTTTAATTACATAATTTTCAGTAATTATTCCAATACATTTATACAAATTAGACGAGAAAAAATAGTTGAGGTCGGTTAACAGGCCAACATCCGAGAGAGAAAGGACAAGGCACCGCGCTGAGTAATGATCATCGACGCTGATGATCATTCTTATCTTTTAGACTAATATATATTAGTATTAATTAATTATTAGAAATATCCAATTGTTATTATTATATTAGTTTTAATATATTATATATAATTGTCTACCAAAAATACATACCTAAGCCTAAAAATTTATATATATTAAAATATTAAAATATTATGTGTGGATAATGTTTAATTGTAATAGTACCAAAATATGTACCTAATTTTAAATTCTGATTGTAACCAATCAGGTCCTCTCAACAACCTTGTGATTATTTTATATTTTTTCAATATAAATTGTTTTTATATTTTAAAGAGATGAATAGAATTATTCTTTATATTTGAGTTATTTATTTTTTAGTGAATGATTGTGATTAAATTATTTTTAAAAAAATATTTAAAAATAATTATTAAATTATAATTATTTATTTAAAAATAAATTATTTAAATTTTAAAAATAACATTATCTATTTTTTTAAAGGAAGGAGGTCCCCTGGGAAATGATCACCCAACATTGTCACAAACAAGTGATTGCTAGAAAAAAAAAAAAAAAAAAAGACATGAGTTGGGAATATTTTTTCTCTAAGAAAAAGATTAGTTCAATCATTCTTAATTATTACTATTTAATTAATATTAAACGGTTAAATTTTTTTAAAAAAAAATAACTTTTTTTTTCTTAAAAGAAAATAATGCAATTATTTAATCAATATTAAATAATTTTTTTAAAAAAGGGTTAAATTTACCTTCTTTTTTAAAAGAATAGATTCCGCAATTATAAGATACGGGTTATAATAAAAAAAATATTAAATAATTAGTTTTTTAAAAAAATATTTTAACTTTTTTTTTTAAAAAATAATATAATTATTTTGATTAATATTTAATAATTATTTTTTTTAAAAAAAAGTTAAATTTACCTCCTTTATAAAAAGAATAGATTCCCCAATTATAAAATAAAACTTACAATAAAAGATAATTTGAAGTATATGTTAGTGCTCGTTGGACAAATATGGCCCAACCCAAGTATATAAAATATTTAATATTTTATATTATATTATCATAAAGGTGCAAGAGGACACGTGAAATTTAATTTATGAAATAATATCACATCAATTTATTTAAAAATAATTATTCTAAATTGTTATCCTACTACATGCATCATAAAAGCATAGAGAATAAAAATAATATTTTAAAGGTCAAACTTAATTTTTTTTTTTTTTTGCATGAGATTTCAATATTTTGTACATAGAGTACTCTAAATAAATTATTTATTTAATTTATTTTATTAATATTTAAATAAATTAATCAACTCATCATTACAGAACATAAAGCTTAATTAATTAAGTACTTATAATTTAAAGATCCCTAATAATTACCTAACTCGTTTATAATATAGCTTTAACTTAGTCTTTATTTATAAGACTTATTTAATTTTTTAAAAATTTTTTATAGGTTCTATTATATTAGAGCTTTAAATGAATAAAATAAATAATATTATTTTAATTTAAAAGTATAAACCACCGACTAATGCAGGAAAATGACGTCGTTAGCCGTGGCCCATGCTATATATCTGGAGTCCAGGGAAAAGATACCGTCACAAATTTTTTTTTTTTTAATAAAAACTTATAATATTAATTTTTATTTTACTGAATTAATTTATATAACGTGATTTTTTTTTTTGGGTGAAAAATAGCGATATTTTAAAATTTTCATATCAAATCTCAAAAAGAAAAGTTCTCATGAAATAAAATATATAAATTAAGAGTCCAGAATATAATAAAAAATTAGAAAAATACAACAAAAACGTAATCGAGTCTATTTTTGGGAAAATAATCCTCATACTCTTTTTTACTGAACCGAGTGAGCTGCTTATGGAAGGTGAGAAGTAGCCCTTGCTTATCTGGACCGTTGCATCTAAAACAATCAAATGCCTATTATTTATTTTTGTTAAAATATAAATTGATTTTTTAATAATTTTTTAAAATATTAAAATATTTATATTATAAAAAATTAAATAAAAAATATTATCATACTTTTAGTTTTTTTTATATAAAAATTAAACTTAAGTGTTCAGTCTAATGGCCCTGGGTTTTGAAATTGGGTGTGTTTTGCACCTCTATAAAAAATATGAATAATTTAAATTGTAGGTAACTCTACCTCTAAAAAAAGATAAAGATTATTATATTTTTAAAATAAATAATTATTATTTAATAATTTTAAAATAATTAATTTTAAATGGATTAAGAAGGGTTAATACATTCAGCAGAGAGATTGTAACTATCAATGAGTTATATATATGAAAGATCTTGCCTTTTAAAGTCCCATCATCATCCCATTTTTATTTTTTAAAAATAATTAAAAAAATTAAATATGAGATGAAGATACTATTTTACAAAGTAGCATTCCCCCTCCCCTAATGAGTCATGAATCGTCATTTCTCCAAAACATATGTCAAAAGTACCCAAATTATAAGCCATTAAGATTTATAATTTTTTTTACAGTAATCTCAATTAATTATTTAACCTAATAACAAAAAAAATTAAATAATAATTATTTAGAGAATTTTTTAAAATGTTTTAAACCGTATATGTTAAATTTTTTTCATTCATCCCGGCACAAATCTTTAATAAATACCCTCCAAATTGCATAAATTAACAGCTATTAAAAAGGCCAATAACTTGACAAATACGATCAATAATAATAATATTTAACAAACAAGCCTGTCGCCCATAAGTTAACCCCCACGCCACCGATACAACTTTACGAAGGAATTAAAGTTCCTTTAGCCACAGCATGGAACAACACTTCCATTGCAAATTTACAAAAGACAAAGGCTACGTAACATTATTGGAGGAAACCTAGAGCTACCTCAAACATTCTTGCCGCCCCCATCCCCCCTTTTATATTTTATAATAACGACAATTTTTCGGCCTCCATGTTATAGATTCGAACCAAACTTTAGAAATATGATCACATTCATAAAAGTCATACATTGAGAAAGTTTAAACATCGAAACACAATTCCACAAACAGCAGAGCCAAATTGAGCCTCTGAACTCGTTTTCCCAAACCTTGAAAAAAAAAACAACAACAACAAAAACAAAAATCTGTTCTCTTGACTTTTTTTTTGTCTTTTTTTCTTCAGGGAGTGATGGTGGGCTGCTAGAATGAAGGATACCCAGTCCTGAGGAGATAACCCAAACAAGGGAATGGAAACGGGAAAGACTTTTTTTTTTTTTTAAGATAGAGAGAGAGAGAGATATTCTGGCTAAAATGCTGATGTTAGGCAGAAAGGTCACACCCCAACCACAGAAACAAATCAATTCAGCAATAGAAATGGTGAAAGAGACAAGGAGAAAGCGAATAAGGAGGAGTTGGAAAATTTGTGTTTGATTTTGAATTTCGAAAATGATGAGAGACAGAGCCCGGGTTGCTAGCTGTTGTTTTGACGCTCAAAGTTGAATGCGTGGATGAATGCTTTACCTTTCTTTTTGGATGGTAGCCAAAAGCTTAAAGATGGAGGGGACACCACGATGCTGGCGATGGGGCAGGCAAGGAATCCCCCTCCCAGATCTTCCCTCCCTCCTTCCCCTGTTCGTCATATCTCCTGTCTTTGTCACCCTGCAATTCTCCCACCTCTTCCTCTTTCAAGTTAAAGTAACTCTTACCGACTTGAGAACATAAGCTTTTTTGCACTAGTATTTACTTTTATCTTCCATCCTCAACATAAAATTTCCCCTCCTGCCAAAAAAAAAAGATGCTTTTGTAAATAGTGCCGTAATTAGGCAATGTCCCAACTACAATTTTGTAAATCACCGTAGATATATTAAAAAAAACACACCAGCCAGACGTGAGTCAGACGAAATTTGATGCTCGGGTCCAAGTTCTCCGCTTTTATTTTTATTTTTAGGATGGCAATACCTAAATTGTTTACTTGTCTTCCGTCAATGTCTCATTAGCAATATCACTCTTTAGTCTAGAGACTTAACAGGCATCCAGGGTTTCTCAATTGCCACAAATTCAAACAGGACTTCAAGTATGACAATCAAACAAACAGACATTGATCTAATTTTTGGGAAGTCACAATGTGCGATAGCGGGAAAATGTCCTTTTTTTTTTTTTGGAACTGGGCACCACAATAGGTTGGATTCCCAAAATTTTCCAGGAATTGACCCAAGTGTCCTCATGCTCTACCAAAATACAAAAGCAGTGTCGGCAGCCATAGGCCACAGCAACCACAAAGGGCTCGTTGCCCCACAGCCTCGCATTTAAATACTAGTATACTACAAGGTTTCTCTCCTCAATCATCAACAGCAATATAACATACAGGGTTGTTGTAGCGTTCAATCTTACAATCCAAGAAGAAAATGACTAGTTCATCACACGAGGGCACTGATGCCGACTGTAGGAAGCAATTATTGGTGAATTAATGGGGCCAACTAAAATTCTAATATTGACCCATCATTCGCGAAAAAACCAAGAAAATAATATCCATGCATTCATCATTCATTAGGTTGAGAAGAACTCAGCGCCTATCTCCAACAGAGTAAATGTAAAAAAAAGGTAAGCTTTATTCAATTATTGAGTCCCGTTAGGTTCTCCAATTTTTATCCCCTTTTATACTCCCAATTATGAAAATTTTATCTTAATAATTTAGACAATTGATATTGCAACATGTTAAAATATATTAGAACCATTTTATATTTTTAGTTATCTAAATTATTAAAATAAAAGCCTTATCATTAATATTGTGGGAGGACTCTAACGGTTGCCTAATCATCTTAGTTCAATGCAGGGCCATAAATCAAAGCACCACCCCACCAGCACTATAAACCGTGGTAGTTTCTAGTGTAGACGAGCAGCATTGGAAATTAAATGAGCACCATTATCAAGTGAAAAATTCCATTGAATAACTAAATAAAGACTAAAGCAGATAAAGTAAAGAATTTACCTCAACTTTTTCCTTTTTTTCCCTATATTGTGATTAGACATTGTGGGGATTGTCTAGGTTGAATTTGGAATAGCTTGCTTGAATGCAACAGTGGGAGCTATTCTGCAGCTCCTTCTCTGATGTTCGAGCACTAGTTCTTCAGCGAACCAATCCAGCTTCTCGGCATTGCTTTTTTCACTCATCCTCTTGCCCCCGAAGAGCACTGATTCAACATTTTTCTGCTTCATCATTTCCTCTGCTACTCCTACCAGCATTTTCACATTAGCAGGACTCGGGTCTGTATCAACATTTGGCCCACAACGTCCAAAACTCGAACCATTGGCCTGTCATGTACACAAAGTGACATAAAAAAATTAACACCAACTTATGTTTAGCATGAGAAATAGTCACAGCACATATTAAGACAGCGTGCAATGATGGTCAAGAATTTTTCCATATTAAGTCAACATACTAGACATAAAATGATCTGAACTTTCCTTGAATCCTGTACATAAATGGAGTTTTATGCACGGGAGTGTACTTTTATTATACGTATGCACCCTTGAACACCTAATTCATTTTTTAATTCTAGGTGACTTTGGTATTTACTGCCAAACTTAATCCATCAAATATAACGGGACAACTAATATGGGATGCATTATAGAAGGAAACAAGGCAACAGTGTGAACAAATACTTCACAAAGTACAATGAATCACGTTGGGGGGTAACTCAACAGGAGATCCTTGGATGGATCGCCAGCAAAATTGTTGCTATTAAAGGGGTGATTGCTATTACTTTTATAAAATACTTTCTTTTTTTTTTTTTTTTTTTGCCAGGTTACCATTGTAGCTACTCCCAAAGCATTTTTACATGCTTTTAAAAATATCTAACTAAATGTTCTTTAATAAAATCCAAAACAATTTTCACAGTAACACATAGCCTTAAATCCTGGTAACAGGGTTGGTTATATAATTTTATTTTCTGCCAATCTGCTCAAAATATTGCAAAATCCCTGTAGAGTGAAGAGCAGAAGCTCAATTATAGAGAACCTCAATTAGATTTTTTTTTTTTTTTTTGAGAAAATCCAATTTTTAACTTTTTCTTTAAAAATTTACCAAACAGACAACTGGGCCATGCCAATAACTTATGACTCAACACACCTTATATCCTTCCTAGCAATATATCACTTTATCATGGACCATATCACTTCTACGCATTAATCATGTTATACTCTAGCTTGATAACCTGAAATGTACTGAAATCTAAGTGACGCTCATTTCTGGCATGAAAAGATGTTAGCTTCAGTTGCCACACAATAGAAAGATTAGGCTTCTGCTAATGAAAGATTCCCAGCATCGTGGTGACTTGAAATAGTAAGATTAGATACCAGTTATTAATTCATTGACAGCATGGATTGTACACGATAAGGGACCCAAAATTATGATAGATCTTATGCCTCAATATAGAACAACAGCCCAAAAAATCTTAATTTTTAGTTGACAAAATCAAAATGAACATTGCTGCCAAGAGCAGCAGATCTCATATCCGAGAGTGAAAAACTTTAAAACCTGATAATTGTCTCAATTCATCCAACAAAGATGCAACAACTAGGACTAAATTTATATTACCAACAACAAAGTAATTACACTACCATGGATGGTAACAAAAAATGGATCTGTTACACGGTTAGCAATCAAATAAAATAGATCAATTTTATTGCTCTTTGGGTGCTAGATCAAGAAATGGTTCTGGTGTAAACTTATATCAGCTAATGATTAAGTTCAGAACTAAATTATCTGATCCAAGGAAAGAAGACTGAGGGCATTTATACAGATCGATATTGAATTTTTTTTTTAAGTGGTCCTGCATGACTGTCCCTACTTGCAAAACTCTTAGGGTACCCATTGGTAAGTGTGAGATTTTATAGGTCTATAAGAAAATTATGGTTCAATACCAGGTAAAAAATTTCAGTAAATATCATTGCTACTGCCCTACACTCCTGATACACCCAATGCAGGACAGGCAACTAGGTAAAGTGGTGAATTTCTAACGGATGATCAAGCAATCAGCCAAAAGAGCTTGGTTGGCAATTGCAAACAGAGTACCCATATAAAGGAAGAGTCACGTGGACCGCAGAGGTAACTGAACACTGCGTAAGGCCCCGCAGCTACTATTGGGCAATTCACCTGCATAGTTTTCCAGGCATCTGCCAGTACGTGTTGGCTAACGCACGCCACAGAAAACAACCCCTCCCCCCTCCCCAAAACGTTTAACAATGCCAACGTAACAGATAATGCCATAAAAAACACTCCTCCCTCAATTGCATTAAGCCAAAAACCCAGCCTGGCTCCTACTTCTCAACAGAAATGCTTATTCTTTTCAAACATTCTCCTGTAAACATCACTATATTAATCTGTCCCAAACCAGAAAGGACTTTTGTATCACAGATATATACCATATACAACACATCAAATACCAAATTATAAAAATTCCAAACCCTTAAATCCCAGATTTCAGTTCATTTAATTGCAAGATAGTATAAGGCTAACCAAAAGAACCACTACTGACTAAGGCCACATTTATCCAATTCATCTTAAGACAATCAAATTTTAGAGGAAAAATGCATCTAATAGAAAGAAAAGGGTGATAGAAGAACACAACGATACCTGGATACGAACATAGTTACTACTACGGCACTGACCAAAGGCCATGGCCACAGACTGGTCCACCAAATCGGAGTGACCATCACCCGCTATACGAGCCATGGGTCTAGCCCATTGCGACGCCTTCCAACCTCTCACCTTCTCATATTCGTAGCTTTCTTCTGGAAGCTGACCAGCACCCAATGAAAGTACCAAAATGTCCTCCACTCCTCGCACGAATGGGAACTCCTGCTTGTTGTGCAGCACATGCGTAATTGCCGCCGCTGTCGGATTGCTCATCGCCAAGGCGCCGTCTATCGCCACGCACCTGGTCGAACCGTCCATCGATCGCATACACACTGGCTCGAACACCCCCGGTTCTGCTGACGTGGCACGGCAGACCTCCCACAGCCTAAAATCAAAGCTGTCAGTTTCTAACGCGTCCGCCCGTGAGAACAAAAACGGCGCTGTGCTGGACAAGTCGTAGCACGGTATTAGAACGGGCTTCAACGTGTCCTTCAACGTCAAACTCCGGCCGTTTTTGGTAAACGCTTCCTTCATCAGCCTGTCCAACCCCGATGAGGTCGCTGACCTAATCGAACCGCCTTTCTTCAATATCCGCTTCAAAATCCCTCCGCCCGAACCGGAGCCAGAACTGGACCGGTAAATCTTCTTCCCCTGCTCAGCTAGTAACCGCCATGTGTCTTCGGCTGTGAATATCGAGCGCATGTTGTCGGTTGTCGCGAACAGCATCGCCGTGAAGATTCCTCCGACGCCGGTACCGGCTGCGACGTCGAAGAAATCGGCGATTCTCGCGTCCGGATCACCGGATATGGTCTTGAGCGAGTGCTCGAGATATGCCAAGGCTTTCCCAGCCAAGATATTGCGCAAGCCCCCGCCGTCGATGCTGAGAATGCAGATTTTTCCGCGCTGATTCTTGATAGAGCTGACGCCGTTGTCCTGAGTGGATATGGCAATCGGCGTCATCGGAGGCGTGAAGTCGATGTTAGGATGGATGCGCGGAGATATTTGTTTGGGAAGCAATACCTTCTGGTCGTCGTAGCCGAAGAGAAACTTGCTCTCTAGGATTGAGAAGATCTCGTAGCTGAGCTTGTCGGTGTCGATGCTCGGTTCTTGCATTTCTGAAGAAGTATTGCAAGCCAACGCCATTTTTGTCACAGACAATGAGCAATTGACTTTGTTGCTTGCTACGCTTTCAAAATTTCTTTGCGGCTTCGGAAACTAGACCATGCGTATCCGCAACTTTGTCGTATGACGAGTACTTTAAGACATACGCCTTGCGATTGCTTCTGAATTCATTAGTGTATAATTGAAGTTTGAGTTCCGAATGCAGAATCGAAAGCTTGTAATTCTCTCTCACCTAGGAGAAACAACCGAAATTTCGAAGGCAATTCGGCGCTATATGCTCGATAAGAAAAGCTTTAACTGGTCAAATCTGCTTCCGCATCAAGAAAAGCAAACCTTTGAAAGCAGAATTTCGCCATCAGTACAGGCGAAGTTTAAAAAAGAAGTTATTGAATCTCGGACACAAGAAAATGCGTTCAAAAGAACCTCCGCATTCTATTTCTCTCCCTCCCTTTCTTTCTCTCCCTCTGTCTCCACAGTGGGCTTTTAACAGAGCACGCCAAAGTTATGAATGTTCGTTAAAAGGTAAAACAAGCAAGGAGAAACACCATGTCGATTAGAACAGTGGTAAAAGAAGCCAAATCAGCGGGGAAAGAGAGAGAGGGCGGGGAAGACGCGTATTGAGGGCGGCAAGAGAAGCAGCCGCTTTTTCTCAAGATGTCGATTGTTTATTTTTAAAAAACTAATTATTTTTAAATAATTATTTTTAAATATTTATATTTATTTATTTATTCTTATAAAATAGTTAAATTATATTTATATAGTTAAAGATAAATAATTAAAATATAAAAAATAAACATGTTCATCTTTTATAAATGACGGAGCTCTGCGGAAAGCAGAGAGACGCAAAGAGATACAACAGGTTTTCAGGAGTTGAGGGTGCCCAATCTTAACCTATTATTTTTAAATAAATTATTATAATTTTAATTAATTTATTAATTTTTAAAAAATAATTAAATTATAATTATTTATTAAAAATAAATAATTAAATTAATAAAATATTAAAATATAATTAAAATATAAAATATTTAAAATTCGACACCCGAATACATCTGACTCGACGTAGTGAAATAAACTCAAACCCTTTATCAACCGTCAACCACCAAATTTGTGAGTATAATAAACAAATAATGTAGAACGATTTTTAATATAGAAAATCTTTCTCAACTAAGAAAAAATCACATGATAGATTCCGAACAAATTCATTATAAATAATACCGGTTACAAGAACCCCCTCCGAAATCTCTTCACTTTGAACTCATATAAATAATGGTGAATACAACTCCCTCTCAACATACCAAATAACCTACAAGAGAAATAAAACAAAAAAAGAACAACTAAACGAAAATGCGTTTCTAGAATCACTTTTAAAACAGCGTACCCGACTTTGGCAAATAACGAAATTCAAATCGGATTTCGACCGGATATCGAATATCTTCCTTTCCTATCTTTTTCTCTAACCTCTCTATGTGCGGCACCCCTTGTGGAGAAAGATTTTAGAAAATATAAGTCTAAAATACGTGAGCCGCGTTTTATATTGCGTACCAATCCTCGGCAAGCGCAGATCGAGCACACTGATACTAGATTCCACCCTCAAGTGCAGAGCGAGACACCAAATTTGAAATCCTCACCTTTGCACCGCTCGAGTATGAAACGAACGCTAATATTATCCATCAATTTGGAATCAACGCTCGAGCCCCTCAAGCGCTTGACTTAATATTACCTCCTGACCCTTCACCACATGCACTTCACACGCGTGAATATTTTAATTCTTACTATTGGGGTTACTCTCTTGTGGTATTTGTGTCCACAGACATGTAGAGACAAATGGACACGGAGTTCTGAAGAAGGCCGAGAACATTCGTCCTCGGGGTGGCTGGAAGAATTGGATGAGGACTATTATGGAGAAGTAGTGGATGAAGAATCCGTCCGAAAACTATAGTTCGAGAGGATGCTGAAATAGTGGACGAGGACTCTAAAGTCTAGGCGTTGACTTCCTCTGCAGGCCTGCTTCAGCAGCATTTTGTATGTTGGCAGTTGACCCACTCAGGCGGCTGCAACTTTCAAGGTGTCAGGTCTATCATCCTGACATGCCGGGCGTGCCCCTGCCATGACAGGCGTAAGGGGCATGGTCCTGTCACCCTACTGCCAGTAGGGTGGCTGGCCGGGCCTAGGCCCCTTGTATCTATATATATGGACTGCTCGAGCTGGGCAAGGAAGAGAGAGAGAGCAATCTTGGGGTAAACAAGAGAACTATTGTGAAAGAAAGGGGAGTGTACCACCGGTGAAAGAAAGAAAAAGAGAAGAATAGAGAGTGAAAATAAAAGAGTATTTTCTTTGTTTGCTCTAGAGAGTTTTTCTCTTTGATTTCTCGAGTGTGTAGCTAATACTCCATCTTGGAGGTTTGTAACCTATTTCACATAGTAGATTTGCTATTGACTCTACTCCCGTGGTTTTCCTTCGGTTATAGAAGGGTTTCCACATTAAAATCTCGTGTGTTTCTCTCGACTTTATTTTTCTACTTTTGGCTGTCCGTCCAAGCGCTCTCCCTCTGTCCAAGTGTTTTGTCCTCTTGGTCATTGCGCTTTCCGAAGATTCTATCCAGACGCCCCGTTTGCTGGCATCCTTGTCGGCCTCATACGATCATATTGTCACGACGTTGCTATTCGAAAAGGACACGCTAAAGTTGGACGAGATCATAACTTTCCTACTTTTGAACGAGTCATGGCAGAGGGAAAGCGATGAGGCCTCAGGCTCTCGGCCAAGTCTTCTTGTGGCCATCAGCAGCCGGGGACAAGGAAGATCTGACCAACGACAATGTGGCAGGATGGAGATGAGCAAGAATCGGAGCAAGTTTGAAGGAAGGAGTTGCTTCTTTTGTGGCAAAAAGGACCACATAAAGAAGGACTGTCCGAGGAGAAGGTAGGACGAGGAAGGCAGAGGCGATTGTAAGGAGAAAAAGGATCAAGGTGATGATCCGGAGACCATTGCTTTTGTGGAGACCTCCTGGTGGTCCATGCAGGGGAAGCACGGAGCCGACCATGCCAGGAGATGAGTTGGGTGATGGATAGTAGGGCCTCACACCATGCAATACCGAGGAAGTCCCACTTCATGAGTTATACACCCGTTGGCCGCGGGGTGTTGAAGATGGGTAACGGTGGCTCGTCTAAGGTTGTTGGCATTGAGGATGTTTGCTTGAGGACAAGCAACGAAAATACGCTTGTGCTGGAGGGCGTTTGACATGTCCCAGATCTGAGGTTGAATGTGATTTCAACCGAGAAACTTGATGAGGAAGGCTTCCGGACAGCGTTTGGTGACGGCCAGTGGAAGCTCACCAAAGGCGCCTTAGTGATGGCAAGGAGAAGAGGACATCAGTGCAATATCTGATAAAGACCTGTATTGCCAAAGGAAATGCCAGGATGACCAACGAGGGCATTGGTCAAGGTGGCAGAAGAGGACGGCCAAGTGACAGGAGAGGACGGCGGAGAGGCAGTAGAGGACGGCCGGGAGGCAAGAGAGGCCAGCCAAGATGGAGTGCAATGGAGAATGATAAGTCCGCAAATAAGGAGCTGAAGGGGAGTGTGTTTACTCCAAACTCAGTGGAATGGAGAAAGGTATCATTCAGACTTGCAGAGGTTGATGCCAGAGTCCAAATTCAGAGGAAGCTGCCGGGAGGTAGGAGATGACGGTTGCCCAACAAAGGCGAAGGTTCCCCACAATGTCGTGAGGGGAAGTTTGTTGAAGTCACTCTCTTGTGGTATTTGTATCCATGAACGTGTGGAGACAAATAGACGCGGACTTCTGGAGAAGGCCGAGAACATCCGTCCTCGGGGTGGCTGGAAGAATTGGATGAGGACTATTATGGAGGAGTAGTGGCTGAAGAATCCGTCCGGAAACTATAGTCCGAGAGGATGCCGAAATAGTGGACGAGGACTCTGATGCCTAGGCGTTGATTTCCTCTGTAGGCCTGCTGCAGCCGCGTTTTACAGGTGGACAGTTGACCCACTCAGACGGCTGTAATTTCTAAGGTGCTAGGCCTGCCATCCTGACACGCCGGGCGTGCGCATGCCATGGCATGCCTAAGGGGCGTGGTCCTGCCACCCTACTGCCAGTAGGGTGGCTGGCCGTGCCTAGGCCCCTTGTGTCTATATATATGTACTGCTCGAGTTTGGCAAGGGAGAGAGAGAGAGAGCAATCTTGGGGTGAGCAAGAAAACTATTGTGAAGGAAAGAATGGGGAGTACACCACCGGTGAGAGAAAGAAAATGCGAAGAATAGAGAGTGAAAAGAAAAGTGTGTTTTCTTGGTTTGCTCTGGAGAGTTTTTTTCTTTAACTTCTCGGATGTGTAGCGGATACTCTATCTTGGAGATTTATAACCTATTTCATATAGTGGATTTGTTGTTGACTCTACTCCCGTGATTTTTTTCTTCGGTTACAAAAAGGTTTTCACGTTAAAATCTTGTGTATTTCTCTCAATTTTCTTTCTCTACTTTTGGCTATCCATCCGAGCGCTCTCCCTATGTCCGAGTGTTTTGTTCTTTTAGTCACTGTGCTTTCCAAGCATTCTGTCCGGACACCCCGTTTGCCCCAACACTTATGTGAGTTTCATGCGAACCTTTGATAATTTTTTATTTATTAAGTTACACATAATGAAGTGACTAAAAATCTAATATAAAGATATCCCCAAATCCATAGACATGTCTTAAATATACATGTATTACATATCTACTATGGTTGTATTACATATTAGACTTTTTATATTTTAATGATAAAAATATATATATATAGAGATAATACGATTTTGCTTATATCTAATAATTTAATATAGCATTTTATTATAAAAATAAATTTTAATTATCATAAATATAATTAAAAATAATTAACCATGATTTATCAGAGTGTTTAAACAGTGGGTGATAAATTTCTCCACCGATGGTTGTTCCCTCATCTCCCCCGTTCCAACGGCTTATAATTGACGTGGGTCAGTGTCATAATGCGTTTGACTGCTTCCGTGATCAACGGCCCAAATTACACAGGTAAATAGTCTTCATAATTCGGTGTAATTATTCAATTTTTTAAAATCCGTCGGAGATTTTGTCACTCGCCTGAACGCGTGTGGACCAGAGATCGTACCGCCGTAATTGTTAAGAATATAAATTTAATTTTACAAATTTAATTAATTACACCCTGCTTTTAACTTTGGAAAATCGATTTATTGCTATAAAATTAGATCGATTTTATAAATACGATGAAAACAATTATTTCACATGATGAAAATTTTGAATAGTTTATATATATTTGACATTTGGAAAATAAGCATTTTTTAAATAGATATTGACATTTTCTGCTGAATTTTTCTTATAGGGAGAGAAATTTTCCAGTTGTTTTTACTTTTTTTCTTTTTTTAAAAAAATTTTTGTGGTGGGCTCCAGTGAGTGTCCGTGCTGACGGCAAATGTGGGCCCGCGTTATGTCATGACGGGTCACTGAAGGGTTGTTCTTTGGTAGGTAACCGGTCACAGAAGATTTGCCAATCCGGGGTAATAGAAATGGTTTTTAATTGCAAAATCGGAGGAGTTAGGAGGGTAATTAAACTTGGTGGGTACGAATATGGTTTATCTGATCAGGTAAAAATATGGGGCCCATATGTCAACATGAAGATAGTTGTAAAGATAACTGTGTGGCACAACTTGATATAAAATTAGTTCAAAAATCAGTTTAAATAAATGTTATATTAAACGTCCACATGATTGGGTGACAAGAGACATAAAAGACAAGACCGATTAATGATTCGAAAGAATAATAAATTTAACATTAAATTCTTATTAACAACTATATAGGTCGATGAATAATTAATCATATTAAAATAGATAATAAAAATTAAATAAATATTAACTATTAAATGATTACAATATCAACATAATAATTGGAGTCGAAAGAACATAATACTTCAAAAAATAGTCACGCTAAATCAATAAGATATTCGTTGGTATCAAATCTATAAATGCATACCCCCGATTGAGTGACGAATACATTTAGTACTTTCACCAATAATTACCTCTTTCTGAACTCTTTCATATTAATGTAGCCAAATCCTTCAAATCCAATGAATTACATACTCATCAATTTTTTCTGTTTTAATATTTTAATTTTTTTAAAAAATATTATTAATTTAAGTATTAAAAGATATGTGAAACAAATCATATATATCTCTTACATCGTATTAATTATTATGGTATATAAAATTCGGATAAAAATATCTAAACGATTGACTCAATGCCAAGTAGATACTAATTCAAATTTATGAGACAAATCAAAATTATATATTTTTTTAAAATATTTTTTTAAAATTATATTTTAATACTATATATAATAAATATTAATATTATAAACAATTAAAAAATAAGTATATTTAATAAATTCCCATTTTAAAATATACATTAATGGAAAATGAATCAAGGACAGCAAGTGCTACGTTTGGTTGATATGAGATTTCCAATAGACGGTGCGTAGATATTCCTATTATGCATTTCCTTATATTTATATTTATATTTAATGGATGTAATTTAATTATGATAAAAAAATTAAATAATATATATATATATTTATTTATTATATTATGATTATTTAGATGCGAAGGTCAAAAGACATACCAGCCCCCTCAATCCTTTTAAGTGGGTCTGCTCCGAAATCACGGCGGCTACATGAACTGTCAATTATTCCTGCTGAAGTCAGAGTGAAACGTAACAAAATTTCAAAATAATATTATTTTTTTTTATTTTTAATTTTGTAGAAATAATTTCAACTACCCTCATAAATAATAGCAATCTTCACCGTCGGCCACCGCAGCGGGTGGCGGGAGGGTGGTTGGCCAATTGTAGGTTCTAGTGGTCAGATGTTGGTCATCCAATCATAGACAAATAGGCGCTTTTATAAACTATCGAATTAAAATTTAATGATTAAAATTTTAAAAAATAAAAAATATTAAATATATTTATATCTTTAATTTAATTTTTAAATATTAATATTTATTAAATATTAATTTAAATATTAAAAATATTTTTAATAAAAATAATTATTTATATATTATTATATAATATTTAAATTTTAACCGTTTAATTTCTTAAAGTTGATGGTATAAATGGGAGAAATAGGATCGAGTTTTTTTTTAGATAAGCAAGATCCCCTACTCCTATGAGATATGTTTTATTTATTTAAACTTTATTTATAATTTATTTTCTATATATAAGACTAATTAAATTTTATATAAAAAACATAAAAAAAATTTAAATGAATCTCACATGTATAGATTTTATTATAAAAAATTATAAATAAGTATATATATATATGTGGCATTTATCTATTAAAAAATATACTGAAGTCTCTTGAAAGGCTTTACCATAAGATACGTACAAATATGAAATTAAAAACACTGGTTGTTTACTCGTGCTTAGATCTAATAATGCCATATTGATTGAAGATAAATGACTTAGAATCAAATATTATTATGTTTAATTATTTTTTTATATCTTATTTTTATGCTTATTAAAAGTAAATAACTAGAAAGGCTCAGCTTGAAATGAATTTAAATTTTTACAATATAAAATAATATTTTTAATATTATCATATATTATAAAGGTTTTAAAAAAAGGGCAGAATCCATTAAGTTAGCATAATATATCTAATTTTAATTAAAAATTAGTTCATTAAAAAGAAAAATTAAACAAAAATAAGCAACTAATTAAAAATGATTAGCAAGTAATTACAGTGTCATTTGAACCATATAAGTACTAATGATATGATTTTCATCGGCATTTATAATGAGCTTGGATAATGATCATGATTTAGCAAAGATAATGATCGGATGAGTCATAGCAACTTAAATGTGTCGCTAGACTTTTATATTGCTAGTATAAGGCTCAAATTTTTAGATTATGATAATATTTGTTAATTAAATTAACATTATAAAAATTAAGGTTAAAGGACGTAAAAAATTAGATTAAGAGTCAAAAATTAGATTGGTTGACTCGACACCTAAAACAAACTCACACTATGCTAAAATGTTAAAAGCGATGGCACAGCGCTTGAGGCTCGCCCAAGAGCCGTTCAAACGATTGCTGGTAGTAACTATATGTCCAATACACACCTGAGTCCACGCTCGAGCGTGACACTGTATATAAGGGATACCTGAATTGATTTTAGTCATTTTTACAACAAACTTTAAGAGAGAAGAGAGAGTTAAGGAGAAGAGAGAGGGAGAGAAAGCTGAGGGGAGTTTAACTCAAGCAAATTAAGGCTAGAGTTTGGTAAAATTAGAGTAAAGGTAAGTATACTCTATACTCTCATTCATTTGTTATTGTTCTTTTTTACCTTCTATAAATAATTCTTATTCCATTATTCATTTATATTATAATTTCGAAGGTAGCATATATATGTCGAGCATAAATGTTAATTTTTATGTTTTTATAGCATCATTTTACGAAAATTCATATTTAAATCAAGTATATATATATATATATATATGTGCTGAATTTATTTTTTAGCTTCATGCATGTTCTAATTTTAAGTTATATTGTTCTTTAATTTTGAATTTTGTATATAAGACTTTACATGTCCAAAAACTTGAATTAAACCCTCCACATATGTTGAAATTCCACATATAAATACTGAATGCAAGAGCACAAAATAAATTTCTGCACATTGCTGAAATTGTTGCACCATTTGCTCAATTTTCTCTGCACTGTTTTGAGGAAAAGAGTGTTGCATACTAAGAGACGAAAATATACTCTGTATGTTAGTGTAATTGCTGAAAAATATAGTTTGAAATTCAATAAAATTCCATATATTTTCTAAATTATGCACAGTTACTGATTTCTTGGTTTTGGTTGTTGAATTTCTGCATTCTATTTTTGAAATTACTATCTAAAAATTGATATTTTGTCTCTGCATGTTTGAAATTTATACTCAACATATTGTATGAATATAAAGTGTTGAGTATAAAATACAATATGTTAAATTATATACTATATGTTCTGAATTTCATGAGACGTTTTACATATTTGTTGAATTATGCATCACATATAGAATTATTTGTGTTTTGCTAAAATCTCTACATTAATTGGTTAATTGAGCATCTAATGTTTTGCATAGCTTGCTAATTCAGCATTCTACAGAATGACTAAGTCTTAAATGTCATAAAATTATTGAAACATGAAAAAAATTTCTATAATTAAGTTAGAAAGTATGATCATTTTCTTTAAGAATGAAAAAATTAAAAAAAAATCAAGAATAAATATAGAGTTTTTCTATGAATAAAAATTGAACAAATGTTATTATTTAGTAGATAATATATTTTGACATGCCTTACTATATTATAGTGATATATCAATATTTGATCCCATCATCTATAAAGTTAAAAAGTAACGTTTGGATTTATCTATAGGGTTATATGTAGACAGTCTACTTATGAGTCTTGAGTAATATCGTATGACTTTTGATTATGTAAAAGTATATACAATACGGGTTTCGATTGTCTACTTTTTTAGTCAGTAAAGACTATTAGTCCTAATTTTTTAAAAAAATAAGAATTTAAGTATGTTTTGATAATAAAAGGTTATAAAATAAGATAATAAAATCTAAAAATTTTATTATGTAAATTTCTCTGCACAAGTTCATATATTTACATCCGATCATATTCTATAATTCTTTCAATAAATTTTAAATACAAAGCATACATGTTCATTGATATATGCATGTACTTTACTGAACTTTTAACTCACTTCTTACTGTTTTTACTAACCCATTTAGATGAGATATACGACTCCTTACTAGGCATACAAGATTGAAAGATCAAGCTAATATGAAAAGTTTAAATTAATAATTTGATGATGATTATTACTGTTTAATATTTTCGGATAATATTTATTATATTATATATGTTTGGATAGCATTTGGACTTTAGTTAATGGGTCTAATATTATATTTTATTTGATCAAATAGTTTCAGATGATATTGGCTTATATTTTAGTTATACAAGTGGTTGTATTTTATTTTTCAAATAGTTTTAGAACTATTAAATGATATAATTTGATTTCTAAGTAGATTTAGATTATAATTATGACAAAATATTGATTTGTGGATAGCAGGTTATGAATTGATATCAATATGGTTTTATCATTATTTTAGTTATTCCATGTGGGGTTGTCAGGTATTAGCTTATAGTTTATGATTTATTTTTGTAAATTTATATACTTTGATTATATTTTTGAACAGGTTTTACTCATTACGTAAGGTGTGACGTCATATTTTGAATTCTGCATATGATTTAAATTAATTTTATTTATATTCTGTTGAGGTATCGATATGTAACTCACGTCCAAGATTAATAAGATGATAAATTAATTATTTAATAAAAATATAATGGTTAATTGACGTCACTTCCACACTAGATAAAATCCAGTCACTTTGGTAACTCCTTTGGGCCCAACTATTGAAGTCCTAATAGAGCCCAGCAAACTAGTCGTAAAAGACGTGAACACTTCAAGAATTTAGGCTCTTTTTTTTGACAGAAAATATATATCAAATAAAAAATATTTTCAATTGTTATAAAAATATTTTTATTTTATTATATGAATATTTTTATGTATTTTTTATCAATATAAATTTAATATTTATGGTAAAATTTTAGCCACTAAAGTATATAATTTTGAGACAAAATTATACACCTTTTGTGAAATAATTATTTACCATTAAATATATTTTTACTAACTTATTTAATTGACATTAGCAGGAATATTTATGGCCACTAAAAATATAATTTAATGGTAAAATTAATTTTTATCTTTATAGGATACTATTTTATGAAAAATTATTTTCATCATTAAAGAAACTTTTTGGTAGCAAAACAATAATCGTTACTAAAATATTTAATAACGGATTTTTAATGATAATCTAGTGATGAATTTATGTGTTATCACCTAATCATTTAATGATAAATTTATTACTGATAATGACTAAATATTTTATTACTAAAAATTAAAAATGTTATGGTGATTATTCGTTAACTTATTTTTTTAACATGATAAATATAAAAAAAAGTATAATATTTTTTATGGACATCAAATAACGTAAAAAAACAAAGATTTTCTAATTAGTTATCTTCCACCAAGATTATTTGAGAAATTCTTACTTCTTATCATAGTAGCATTTCATCTTCTCATAATAAAAGATTTGAAAGTTAGCAAGAATTCTTTAATGAAATTAGCCATCAATTTTTATTTAGAAAATAAACATATATTCATATAGGTAAACATCAAATATATCATAATTATCACCTTATCCATTATATATACATAATTTATAAGAATTATTATTAAAAATTATTTGATAAAATTAAATACTCGTATATAGGACTTGTATCACATTTGCCTAAATATTGATCCAAATATACCCCAAATCACCTACCCCCTTCACCCATGTAATATAGTATTGCATTTTTAAGTTTAAGCCTTTACTTTCTTTGGCCTAATCTCTTGGTCCCATGCCTTTCATTTACTCAAATGGAAATGCCAACGGGATCTCATGAGAGTTTGATTGAGTAAACTTATAGTTATAAGTCAATTAACTTCAAATTTAGAATTAGAGATAATAGTGACTAACAATTGGATTTTAAATAACTAATTTATGATATTTAAACTCCTAAATTTGCCTGTATAAACGGCGGGATAATAAATAAATTGAATTGATTGTCCCACTCCAAAGTTTCCTATGATAAAGCCATTTTTTAAAGAATTATTTCAATAGGTGTTATATATATGCGTGTGTATATTTTTATAACAATAGAGATTTAAAATAATACAAAGTAACTTAACCAATACAAACCAATATAATATTACCCAATTTTTTAATTAAACGATTCGATATTTAAAATGCTTTGTTGGTCGATGGTATAGTATGATCGTATAATGTCTTCAAATTTCTGTGCCGTAGTAGCTTGATTCTTTGGTCATAAACTTTTTTATTTTTTGTTACAAAGCTAAGCAAAAAAAAGGGGTTGGGGATCAATTAAGAAAGTAAGGAGGATAGGAGTAGAAATTCAGATAGTTTTTAGTCTTATATGCTCATAAAATATATAAAGAATACACTATCAATTAAACTACTTTATGATATGTAAATTTTTAATGAGTTTAGTTCATTCATAGAAGCCAACTTTTATTCTTATATGCTTTCAAGCTAGAGTAGTAGTCACTAAATTAATATTCTTCACAGCATAATATACTTTATAATTTCATTTTTTTGATAGATTTTTATATATTTTTTTATATTACTTCTATTTAGGATTTAGTTATCAATTAAAAGATTAAATTTTTAAATTATTAAATGAGTCTGATTCAATAATAATATATTTCAATGCAATAATATAACCAAGTGGCAATGTGGTGCCATGGTGAGTCGATCACATTACTGAATGCTTTAAAAGCATCTCTTGTCATCACTTGGCACCATCACTTTTTTGTAAGTGTTTGCTTTTGTTTTTGTGTTTATTCAATGCCATTGAGAATGATGTTTAGTCACTTCACATATAGTCAACCTACCACATCAAAGTTGAAGTTTACCGATTGGCTTCTTTCTTGGACCATTTTGGCTTCTGTGGCACTTCAAAAAATAGCTTACATAAGAAAATAGACTTGTTTCTTGTTCTTTTTTTTTTTTCTTTTTTCTTTTTTTTTTGTTTGGGTGAATTAGTGCTCTTGACATTTCATATACTCGGGTGGTATAAAAATAAGGGCAACTTATCCTAAAAATAAAGGAGAATAAAAAATGATTTTATGGGTATATGTGCCCTTGTTAGGTGAGGGGACAGTGGATAGCGGGACCGGAATTAATAAGATAAATACAATAGGGAAAAATACTTTTTAACACTTTATTTAACAAAAAATAATAATAATTTACATTTATCTAATTTAGCAGATTTAAAATAATACCAAAATTTTTTTACTATATCTACATTTAAAATTAAGGTGAAAAAACATACCTTACTTTTATAGAATTTTGTTTCAACTTTGTTAAATTAGATAATTATAATTTTACTTATATATCCATTGATGCATTCGGATTAAGAAGTTTTCGGATTCCTCGCGTCAAGTTAATCTTGAACAAGTCCGGTATTCACGTCTTTTAACTTTGAATCCTACGCATCACAAATTAC
Source organism: Nepenthes gracilis (assembly GCA_033239525.1). Taxonomy (NCBI): domain Eukaryota; kingdom Viridiplantae; phylum Streptophyta; class Magnoliopsida; order Caryophyllales; family Nepenthaceae; genus Nepenthes; species Nepenthes gracilis. The sequence goes on from BSYO01000001.1 coordinate 22,671,074, forward strand.
GAATAAGAGTTTAGAGAAAAGCGGGAGGTTCTCCGACAGTAAACATTTCGACGCTCAAGTTAGAAATCTTTCCCAAGAAATGAAAAGATGTAAGCGTGAAAGTAAACGTGATGGGGGTTGCACAAATGCTAATATGCAAAGGGTGCGAATGCTAATTAAAGGAGGCTTGGGTTCCTTTGATACATTGTGGTGAGTGGCTCGCTAAGATCGCCGGATCGAAGCAGCAATGTCAAAGGAAAGAGAGTTGGTTCTTTCTCATCACGTTTTGTGGGTCGAAGCTAAGCGTGGGATAACTTTTTAGTGCACCGAGTGGATTTTGATATGGGATCATTTTGTGATCTTGGATGCCCTCTCTTCATTGTAGGAAAATGTATTTATAAACTCCGTGGATGAGGCTTTTGGTGCGGGAATTTGTAACAAGTAGCTTACTTGGGTTCACCTGACCTCTGAGCATTGGCGATGACTAGCGGCATCAGTTGTCTCCTTGTGGTGGCGTGGGACCGTCGCTGGGCATAGTCGGCACATGCTCGGTTTACTTTCGCTGAGATTGGTTGAATTGTTGTAGGACAGCGGGCGCCACGATTCGTCAGGGTTGACTTCATCTCCAATTAACTGACATTTCCTAAGTCGGAACCTTTGCGTTGTCAGATTACAGCCGCCTTGGGAGGCGCAGATGGATGGTGATTGAGGCGCGTGTCAAGAACCTCTTCATGGGTCCAAGAGTAGTCCATCTGGCCCAAGACACTCTTCATGATACTGGGCTTCTCAGGGTGCCTCTAGAGACCCATCGCCTCACTAGCCCCCCCACCGGTTGGGCCTTATTATTGTTAGCCCATATTCATATTAGACTCATCATCCATTTATATCAAAAATATCAATTTTGGTATGAAAAGAGTAAATAAAAAGAAAACTAAATCAGTGTAAATTTTATATCTATTTTTGACAATTTTAGTACATATGAATACATAACATGATCCTATGAATCATATTCTTCTTTTGAAAAAGCTAAAAAAATAACAATACAGTTACTTATGTGTTAAATATGGGTTGCATTATGTAGCTATTCTTATTGTAACTATTAAAATACAAGTTAAAAATGGGTGCAAAATGTACATATATATATATTTTTGATGATATATGCAAGGAAACCCTTTCGTGTACGCAATCTACATGACCTCTAATAAGTGAAGAAAGGAGCTTCTTCTTTCAATAAAAAACGCCTCTTTTATCTCCTCACCATACGCGATCTACTATGCTTATAATTTGACTCGCTTGATTCAGCCCGTTGATGTTACTCGGCATCGAAGCGTTGCCCTCAATCAAACACACAATTTGCTTCAACCATTATAAAACTACGAGTAAATTTATGTATATTTAGCCTTTTTCAAAATCAACATCCTAGAAAATTCTACACATCAACTATCTGCAACATAATTTGACCTATGATTTTTCTAATTTACATCAATTTCTATCTGCAAAAAAACCACATAATTTGACCTAGTTTTGATTTTTCTAATTTACAAATTTTAGGATTATTATTAAATGTATTTATCTTGTTAGGCAATAAGGCTCATTACTCTTTATTTCTTATAGTGCTTATAGTGATTACTTGCTCTTGTAAAGAGACTGAGAGGTATCAGTGTGAATAAGAAAAAAAACCATCCCCTACCTCTAACTCTCGCTCGCAATCCTCTCTGTCAGAACTCTACCTCCTCTTTCCCCAACCTTTCCCTTCCTCTCCTGCAGCTCGATCTACATCACACGAACTCATGGTGCTTCACAGACACTCAAGCAAGACATGCAGCATGTTTGACACCGCCTAAGCCACACATGTATATGTGTTTAGGGGACACTTTCAGATAATTTGATGCCAATTCCTCAACCTATTTTTACACAGATCAATTAGTATGGATGGAGGGATGAATTAGACATCCTATCCTTTGAGGATATTCAAAGGGAACCTAGGCTCTTCTTTACTAAGAATAAATGACCTTCCATTTTATCCAACAACAATAATATAAAAATAAAATTATTTATGAGAATAAAATTTCTATTCGTTGAATGAAAAATAGACAGTTATGATTTGAAAAAATGAGGCTCTCCTTTACTGTCCTCATGCCACAAAACAGAGAGCAAGAAAAGGACCAATTCACTATAAACATGATGACCATTATCAAAATGAGACTGGAATTGTTAAGAGAACTCAGAGAGAGAAGCACAGATGCAAAGTAGCAGACATAATTTATGCTTATTTGAGCAATGTACAGAATCAACTGAGCGTACCAAATTTGCTAAATAATACAGGAAGCACAAGCATCTCAATCATCATCACCAACCTGCTGGGAATTGTGTTTAAAAACCAGCCAGGAATTTGGCTGCTGGAACAAAATGATCAGTTCTTCACGGCAGTTACATATTTCAGCAGCGTCTGAACGACGTCAGGTGAAATGCTTGCTGCCTGCTTTTTCAAGTGTTGAATTTTTGCATCTGTTTCCTGTTCGAGGCGCTTCACATTTGCACCCGAGTCACCACTGCTCTGTTATTACACAGAAATTCTCTGGTCAGGATATGAAATGAAGTGATCAACGAGGAACCATCTCAAGATCCATGGTTAGCAGAAAAATAGAACAATAACAATATCCAATGGCAAGGAGCCAAGGATTTAAATCTCAAGAAAAAATCATATTACCCCAACCTTGAATATATGGATATTTTGCAGGATATATCACAAATTTAAGAACTCTTTTTCATGAAAATTTATAGGTTGGAAAAATCATAGTTCCATATACTTTCGAAACCACTAAGAATACATAAATATTAGGCAGATAGTTCAAGAAATCTCAGGATAGAGCTAAAACGTTATAAAAAATCCAAGAATACAAGTGAATGATGTAGTTTAATAGTTTAATTTGATAAAATCACCACCCAGATTTAACTACATTATACATACTATGGATGAAAATATAGGCTAATATCCAATGTATTGGCCGATATGTATAAGTATTGGCACCCCGATGCCAATATTTTCCAATAACATGGCAAAATCACAACATTTTCTATATTAGTGACGTATCAAATATTTGGTTGATATTTCAACTGTATGTACAATGATTGTATGTTGGTTTGGGATTTTTAAAAATTTTGCTTCTAATATATTCGATTGATATTTTCATCTATGCTATACAAGCAAGTCATAAACAAATTATATAACAAAGATTAGAGGAATCAATAACCAATATATAATCACACAAGAAACCGTAAAATACAGACATGGCTAAATGCAGAATCAAAGATGTACACCTCTGAAGATTTTAGCTTTTTCCCATTTTGTAAGTGATAATAAGGTAGGAAAAGAGGAATATAAGAACCGACCCTCCCAGCACCTGTTTTCTTTTTAAGTTCGGGAGAGAGACCATCCTATTCTCACCTACAAGGTGATTGATTCCAAAAGACAGTTTGAACTCCATCCGCTACTTTTTAAGGTAGGAATATAAGACTGCTTTCAAGTTGAATGTTCTATGGAGTGCTTGGCTAAAGTTCATAAAGAAAAGAAGAGACGTCAAGTACATGCTCTATGGAGTGGCTTTCGTGACAATAGAATGTATGCTATGTATCCATTAATCCGAGGAAAACCTTTCTTTCATTTTCAATGGTAACATATGAAGAACAAGCACGTGAAAGAAGCAAAGATTTTCAACTTTCAATGCATGTTCTTCGTCTGATCATCCTTCAAGAAAGTGAGAGACAAAAACTCAATCATTGAAGTACCATTGTAAAAGTATGTAGTTGAAACCTCATACAGGACTTGAAGATTATTTTATTTGCTCATACATTTCTAAAACTTACCTCTGCAAGTTTTCTCTGATACTCAGCTTCCATGTGAGCACGAAATTCAGCAATCTCCTTCTCAGCCTCTTCCTTCGCCTGCTTCAATCTAGCCATCTTGGCTGAAGGAAACATAAAAACAGGGGGAAATTTCCAGTCAAAATTAAGATGTCCTAGCATGCTAAGTATATTGGACTGGAATGCAAAATTTTATTCGAACAATTTTATTTCCAATTACTCAAACTTTGGCTAAAGGAAACCCAACAGGACAAAACTCAGAATTACATTGTAAAAGAAAGACATGTTGCTTTCTTCCTTATTGTTAAAATCTTTTCCATCACTCGGTCAAGGGTTGACTTTTTTCAATTAAGCCCTTAAAAGTTACATAAATGCAAAATAACGAAAAAGGCATTACTCTCCCTCTATCTCCCTCACGCTGCCAACATGCAGACAGAAATATAACACAACAGAACAAAAACCAATGCTTACTCTCTCTCTCTCTCCCTCTCTCTCTCTCTCTCATGCACACATCACCAACACGCACACAGAGCACCTCCTTGTACACATTATTTCTTCTGGTACTACGCCACATGACAAATATGAGAAATGCATGTTCTAGTGTAATTTTGGTAGAATGCCACATGATCAAATTGGAAAATTGCCTAGACTTAATTCCAAGGAAATGAAATATACAGGGTTCTATTAGCTCCGATGAATTCTAATGCACCATGCCAAACAAGTTATTTATGCATGTTATTTGAATTTCATGTATTCTTTCAAATGAGGATGTTCTAAAAGATTGAGTTTCATCATTTATCTTAACAACAATGTAGGTATGGAAATGAAATATATGGTATTCTCTTATCTGATGAATTCTAGTGCACCATACTAATTTATAGCATATATGGAGCAAAAGGTACATTTTCATCAGTTAATCACAAAAATTAGCATTTTCTGCCTTTGGCAGGTATGGATGAAGCAGTTCTTTCCAAAACTTGCAACAAGATGTAAAGGACCTAACAGTGGCTGTAGCAATTGGGGAATAAGGTTTGCAGGCATTCCAATAAGGAGAGAGGAGGAAAGCTTTACTAACATATCCTTTTTTAGTACAATTTCAGTTTGTACACCCAGCCACAAACTACCAGATGCTTGGCCTACAGAAGGCTCAAGAGAAAACACAAAAAATAATGAGCAATTTGCCAACTAGCAGCAACCCGATGATTAACAAGACAAAGATAATGTCTACTGGGGTTTAGCATGCTCAATAAACTATGCCGCCAAATCAGATTTCACATGAGTCAATAAAAACAAAGACACATATCAATTTGTCTGAAATATGTAACTTCCCAAAAAAACCATGGCTTGCGTGGAAACATCAGTAGAAATGGCCTCTACCCGCTCAATGTTACAAATTAAAGGCAACCCTGACAATGATTTCTCTCAGATCCAATTTTCATTGTAGAAATTTCAGTGAAAAAACTACAAAAACTATAATTTAAACGTGCAAAAAGGCAGTAAAAATGTCAGCAAATGTATTTCTACCATTTCTAGCAGCATTAACAATGTGCTGTGCTTCTTGTTCTGCACCCAGCAGCAGCTGTATTCCATTTTGGCCTCTGCTCACATCCATACCTGCTTGAGATGCTCAAAGTTGACTGAAAAATAACCAAACAACCTTCGCCATGAAATTTTAGTACCACTTGCAATCATGCATATTCATGTAATAATCACCTAGACATATGTTGCTGGTGCATAAAGGAAAGTCAAGCAGTGAATCCAAGAACATTTTTGGACTACAAAAATTGAATAGATGTAAAAGAGCTGTAAACATGCATTTCTTTCCAGATATAAACTCTCCAGAAGGATTCACTCCATACAGCTTCAACAAAATCAAGCATTTACTGAATCAGTCTATTAATGTCACAAAAGAATTAGGAAAACATAAGTACAGTGATACTGTTTCAGCACTCAGCAGACTCAGAACCTTTCTAAATTAGCTAATAGATCTTGGATGGGAATGTACACCTCAAATGCTCATCCATTCTAAAGAGCATAAGCCAATAGTTGAGTAGAGACCATCATGTGTTTTCTAATTACTTGTACCCACATTTCCTAAGGCCTACCAAATATCCCTGATATGCCAAAAGGACAGACTCAGCAGTACGAGTTGAGGTAGTTTGCTTGTGAAAGGGAAAGGAACCAGGAATACCCAAGACAAACATCAAAAAGTATATTACAATGTTATTCGAATCAGTTTCTGACAAATTTTACCAGATCTCTATTTAATACAAAAAGAAAAAAAATGAACTGGTATAACTCCAACCAGAAGGTCACTCGCAAAACATCAAAGAAAAAGACAGAACTCATGCCCAAGCTTAAATAATAAAATCCATCAATTTAAAAACATTCATTTAACATGTCCGTTCAAATTCAAAATTCCAATTACAGTTCTTCAAGGAATTCATGCACGATCCACAAAACTTAAAATTTCACAAACCACCACAAAACTAAACAAACACGGTGATGGCTACTAAAACTAACCCAATTTGGACAAAAAAAGGGAACCAAATCGGTGTATCCCTATCGCGAACCAACCAAGAAGCTACAACTAGTACTAAATCAGCCATATGCACTAAAATTGCCACAACAAGATAACATGCCGCTAATACGGATTCAACAAAAAGAGAGAACCACAGCCAAAACTAGTCAAGTAACCAATAATAGTAGAGATCTAATTGGTAGAAGTTTAAGTAAAACATTTGAAACACTTAACTATTCTACCGAAGCAAAAGTCCACAAAAAGTTGAGTGCATAGACTCTTACCAAGGGAGAGAAAATCGAGAGAGAGAGAGAGAGAGAGACGTACGTGGGCGCAATTGAGAGGATTCAGCAAGTGTTCAAAGTTGCAGATGACCAAATTCTGAATTTCTCTTGGGAAATGTGTTTGGATATTTAAACCGGAATCCATCCCCTTATAACTAAATTGGATCGGCTGTGATTGTACTTGAGAGTTTCAGCCCATTGGACCTCATCTTCTTTCTTGGAACAGGAAGTGGAAAATCAGGTCTAAAGGCCTTCCTTGTACTAGAAATTCGACCCAGATTATTTAAACTCTCAAAAAAATGAGATTCGGAGTTGTTTGAATAAATTTTTTACATAATATATAAAAAATAAGAAGTGAAATAGATCCTCAAAATAATTATTTCGGGAGCACTTATAATACTAAAGTTAATAGAATATTTAAAGTACAAGACAATATAAAAATAATGCAACAATTATATTATTTATCTAAAAAGCACAGACACTCTCTCGGGCTTAACATGTCGATGTTTGACACGTATCGGACACCAACATGCCCCAAACATAGGACATGTGTCCGACATGTGCCCCAATGTGTTAATTTTTATTTTGTTTTTCCGACACATTTCAAATATGCTCCAAACAAGTCCAGCATATTTTGGATACATTTCGGACTCGTCCCAACACGTTTAGACATGCTCTGGATACGATAGACACATTTTGGATACATTTTAGACACGTTGGATGATTTTATAATTTTTAAAATATTATGGGCATTTGGTAAATTAAAGAAGCTGTGGGGGCTTTTATCTCAATTAAAAAACTGTGGGCTGTTTTTCATTAAAATTAAAAAACTCTTCCTTTCCACGTATCACACCACTCGCTCCTATTCTCTTCCTTTCCCCAAATTCTCTTCCTCTATTCTCTTCAATCGAAGAGCCTAGGGTTTTCGATTCTTAGATTCCATCACCAAGTTGTTGAATCGAAGAGACTCCATCACCTAGAATAGAGCCAAATCCTCTATTTTGTTGAATCGAAGAGCCAAGGGTTTTCAATTTTCATTGCTCAAACTCCACCTCGAATAGAGAGAGAAATCGAACACGAATGTAATATTCTCACTTTCTAATATATTATTCTGGATTTCAAAAACATTATTCCTATAATATTCGAACCTAGATTTCATTCGTCTTCTTTTGTTGTTCTTCTTTCTTCCTTTATTTTCTCTCTTTTTTCTTTTCTTCTTTTTCTCTTTCGTTTGTCTTTGTTTTCTTTATTATTATTTTATACGATAACAGCATATGTTAACACGGTATATACGGTAATAGTAATATATATACTATATACTATTATTATATATATTTAGTTTTTTAAAAAATATTATATTAATTACTTGTTTGTTACTTTAATAGGTTCTTAATAAATTATGTTCTGAGGTTGACACTAGTTCACATTCACCTTGCAATAAAGAAGATAATGATAAACCCTTATAGATGAATACTATAAGATATGACAAGCTTAATGAAGGAGGTAAAAATATATCTTGGCAATACAATTTTTGTCATCAAATGAAGAAAAGTTTCTATACGAGGATTCGTGCTCATTTACTAAAAATACTTAGTTTGGGAATTAGTTCTTATAAAAAAGTGACATCAAATGATATAGCAAAAATACAAAAACTAGAAAGTGACGCAAAAGTAAAAATGCCAAATAACACACCTAAAAAAGTCTCTTTGCCCGACCAAGTATCATTGGGAAATATAGGATCTTTCTAAACCCAATCTTCAATAGGGAGCTTTATTCTAGGAGGCTATGATCTAAAAGGAGAAAGATAAATGCAAGCGGAGGTATATCTTCTAATCCTATTTCAAAAGCTTTTAATAGTATGACACACCTTCAATTGCATGCTGAAAATGCTAAAATGTTTTATTCTATCGACTTGCCATTTCATTTAATAAGGAATCAATATTATGTGAGTTTTTATATATTTGCGGCCAATAACCCACTTGTGGGCTATTTGTCACTTGGATATAATATGTTGAGAACCATATTATTTCAACAAAAGAAAACTAATATTGAAATGATATGACAACCTATTAAAGGACCATGGAAGAAGAAAGGTGTGAGTATTGTAAGTGATGGGTGGAATAATTATAAAAGAAGGCCATTAATTAACTTTATAGTTGTGATAAAAGATGATCCTATATTTCTTAAGGCGGTTGATGTTTGGAAGAAATTAAAAATAAATACTTTATCTTTAATTTGATGAAGGAAGTCATTGAGGAGGTAGGTCCCGACTATTTTCAAGTGATAACTAACAATGCAAAGAATTGTGTAAGTGCCAGAGCATTAAATAATCAACTTTATCATCACATCTTTTGGAATCTATGTGTAATCCATATACTTAATCTTGCATTGCAAAATATTTGTGCTGAAAAGAATTTGGAGAACAATCAAGTGTCATTTGATGAGTATTCTTGCATTATACAAATTTTCCATGATTATTTGTTTATCAAGAATTTTATTATGAATCACTCCATACGATTGTCTATGTTTAATGATTATATTCCTTTGAAATTGCTTTCGGTAATAACTACTCGTTTTGTCTCGATTATTATTATGTTGAAGAGATTTAAACTCATTAAGGTGGCATTTTAAACTTTGGTTATCAGTGAAGAATGAAGAACATATAGAGAAGATGATGTGGGAAAAACTAAACATATGAAGGAATTACTTAGATACATTTGGTGGGATAAGATTAATTATATACTTTCATTTGCTACTCCTATATATATATGCTTAGAGATTGTGACATGGACAAATCTTGTCTTTACTTAGTGTATGACATGTGGAATACCATGATTGAAAAAGTGAAGACTATAATATATGAGCATGAAAAAAAAGCGGATGAAAGAATTATCCATATTTTATGATGTGGTGTATAACATTCTTATTAATCGATGGAGTAAAAACAACACCCCATTTCATTACATGGTCCATTCTCTAAATCCAAAGTAATTAAGATATTATAATTTATTACTTTTATATTATTTAGTTGTACATTCATTAAACAAAATTGAATTTAAATTTAATAGTTCATTTTTTGTTATTAAGTTTGTAAGGTACTAGAACGATCAATGGCTTAATGAAAAGTCAAATAGAATTCATCCACATAAAGACTTGAAAATTTCTTAAGGATGCATTGTATGAAAATGCAATTCCCTAAACCGGAAGATCGAGCTAAAGCCAACATGGAATTTGTTAATTTTTCATCAAGAGCAAACTAATTTGCGGATATTGATTCTATTAGTAATTGCTATAACATGGATCCAAAAAGTTGGTAGGTTGTTTATGGTCCAAGTATGCATTTACTTCAATCTTTAGCTTTAAAATTACTTGTGCAATTATCTTTGTTATTATGTTGTGAGAGAAATTGGAGTACTTATTCATTTATCCATTCAATAAAAAAGAATAAAATGATTACAAAATATGCCAAAGATTTGATTTTCATTTATAATAATCTTCGCCTATTTTCAAGAAGATGTCCATAGTACTTGTAAGGGGAAAGTAAGATGTGGGACATTTGTGGAGACACATTTGATTCACTCGATGATATTGGAGAGTTAAAAATTGTATGAGCTCTCATTGTATGAGCCGGAGCTAAAATGTGTTGTTTTTACTGATGATAATGATGAAAATGGAAATAATGAAGAAAATATAGTTGTGGAATCTTAAAATTGATACACTTTTTGTAATTGAGTATCATCGATGTTTCATGTTTGTTCTTTTCGAAAGTTGTATTAATATTATTGTCTTTAGATGGATACATACCCATTTTCTTTCTATGATTTTTTTTTTGTATAAGATTCAAAAAATACATATTTTTATTTTATATTTATCATGAAATAAAAATATCCATCAATTAAAAAAATATAAACCATTATTTTAGTTTACGGGTCCCCAACTTGTCATATCTTTGATTTGTAAAAAAAATAGCGTATTGGTGTCATGTCGTGTTTGTGTTCCATGTCATTGTTTGTGCTTCTTAGTTATTTATTAATAGGTGTGTTTGTTGAGCTTGACAAACGTAACAAACAAAAATTAAGGCAATTTTGACTATACAGTCCTTTTTGTTGGGGAATTTGGAATGTCTTAACGGGAATGGATGTAAAAGAAAATTGAATCCAAGAACATTTTTGGACTACAAAAATTGAATGGATGTAAAAGAGCTGTAAACATGCATTTCTTTCCAGATATAAACTCTCCAAAAGGATTAACTCCATACAGCTTCAACAAAATCAAGCATTTACTGAATCAGTCTATTAACGTCATAAAAGAACAAGGAATATATAAGTACAGTTATATTGTTTCAGCACTCAGCAGACTCAGAACCTTTCTCAATTAGCTAATAGAACTTGGATGGGAATGTACACCTCAAATGCTCATCCATTCTAATTTCCAGTTGACACAAACGTTTTGAAATCAGATGTGCAGAAAATTGAGAGAAAAATAAAATCTTGACATCAAGATGTTTATGCGGAGAACCTTTACCTTTTGGGAAAAACTACAGGTTGAAAGTTATGAACATAGGTGACATTTGGTTCCCAGAGGAATAAATATTCCTCCGTTTGGTTAAAATTTAACCGGTAATAAATATTCCCACCTTTTATTAGGGAATAGTTATTCCCACATATGTGGGAATAACTATTCCTATTTATTATTATTATTATTACGTTTTATTATTATTATTATTATGTTTTATTATTATGATTATTATTACATATTATTATTATTATTACGTTTTATTATTATTATTATCATTATTATTATTACTATTATCACTATTGTTATTATTAATATTCCCACATTATTCCTCATACTATTCTACAAACCAAATAATAGAATACTAACTCCCATCATTATTCTATTCAACAACTAAATATGAAAATAACAATTCCAATTGTATTCTCATCTTATTCTATTCCCTAAGAATATCTATTTTATTCCCATATTATTTTATTCCAATAACCAAACGTACCAATAGTTCTCTATCATCAGCATGATTTACATTTTTCTAATCTAAACATCTTACATTATAATAGTCTCAGCAGAAAAAGATTGTGGGAAAGACATATGGAACTCCTCCTTCAATCCTTCTCATAGGCTGATATATTAACAACACCTCTATATGAGAGGATTTTGCTTCCACAAAGCAATCAAACTGCTATCTGACACAAGAGCATTGATGGAACTTATGTAGTGAATGCATTCACTCAAAAATGGTCTTAATTAGAAATCGCGTCTATGATGATTGGCTTGGATATGCATTTTTGGTCAATCAAGAGGTCCATAGATCAATGGGCTACACAAGCCCCCTCCCCAACCCCACTGTACAACCCCTTCACCACAAGCTTGACGTGACAAGATATGATCCCTAGGCAAAGATATGATCCCTTAGGTACTTAAAAAGCTAAGTCCCGCTAACATACACAATTCACTAAAGTATGCTAGCATAAGACTTATGGACAAATGCACGGATTGAAAGGACAGGTTCAGCAATTTTGACTTCGAGAACAGACTTGTCTATTCTATAGGCAACAATAACTGGTACCCCCTGCATAATTTGCAAGGTTACCATTATGAGAAAATAGCTATGATAGATTAGCAAATGCAGATTTTCCATCTTTCATGATGCTAATTAACACAGAGCTTCCAGCTTATCCAACAAATGGAATAATTATAAACAATTGAACAACCATATACCTTGTCAAATAAGCGGCTCACCTTGATCATAAGAAATTTCTTCTAACCTTGATTATACAAAATTTGAGGTCCATTGAAAACAATGACCCCAAATTATGAGGTCCAAAAAGAAGGGGGAGAGAGACAGAGATCTACTCCATTTATATACAGTGGTCGATTCTAGGAAATTTCTTCTTTCCTAAGAATGTGTTGGTGGTCAATCATAACCAAACTACATTTCCAACTGAACTAGCTGCCTAGTGAAGTCAATAATTTCATCTCATGTCAAAAGCATAAGCCAATAGTTGAAAAGAGACAATCATGTGTTTTCTAATTACTTGTACCCACATTTCCTAAGGCCTACCTCATACCCGTGATATGCCAAATCTTTTTAGGACAGACCCAGCAGTACGAGTAGATGTAGTTTGCTTGTGAAAGGGAAAGAAACCCATTTTGCAAACAAACATTCAGGTGGGAAAAAAGGACCCAGAAATACCCAAGACAAATATCAAAAAGTATATTACAATGTTATTTGAATCAGTTTCTGACAAATTTTACCATATCTCTATTTAATACAAAAGCAAAGAAAAATGAACTAGTATAACTCCAACCAAAGGGTCACTCGCAAAACATCAAAGAAAAAGACAAAACTCATGCCCAAGCTTAAATAATAAAATCCGTCAATTTAAATACATTCATTTAGTATGTCCATTCAAATTCAAAATTCCAGTTACAGTTCTTCAAGGAATTCATGCATGATCCACAGAACTTAAAATTTCACAAACCACCGCAAAACTAAACAAACACGGTGATGGCTACTAAAACTAACCCAATTTGGACAAAAAGGGGAACCAAATCGGTGTATCCCTATCGCGAACAGACCAAGAAGACACTACAACTAGTACTAAATCAGCCATATGCGCTAAAATTGCCACAACAAGATAACATGCTGCTAATATGGATTCAACAAAAAGAGAGATCCACAGCCAAAACTAGTCAAGTAACCAATAATAGCAAAGATCTAATTGGTAGAAGTTTAAATAAAACATTTGAAACACTTAACTATTCTACTGAAGCAAAAGTCCACAAAAAGTTGAGTGCATAGACTCTTACCAAGGGAGAGAAAATCGAGAGAGAGACGTATGTGGGCATAATTGAGAGGATTCAGCAAGTGTTCAAAGTTGCGGAGGACCAAATTCCGAATTTCTCTTGGGAAATGTGTTTGGATTTGAAGGGGCAGCAATAACAGTATGACCCAGAAGCCATTCCAACTGGGCTAGTATTTAAACTGGAATTCATCCCCTTATAACTAAATTGGATCAGCTGAGACTGTACTTGAGAGTTTCAGCCCATTGGACCTCATCTTCTTTCTTGGAACAGGAAAAAGAAAATCAGGTCTAACGGCCTTACTTGTACTAGAAACTAGACCCAGATTATTTAAACTCTCAAAAAAATGAGATTCGGAGTTGTTTGAATAATTTTTTTAAATAGTATACCAGAAATAAAAAGTGAAATAGATCCTCAAAATAAATATTTTGGGAGCTCTTATAATACTGAAGTTAACAGAATATTTAAAGTACAAGACAATATAAAGATAATGCAACAATTAAATTATTTATTAATAGGAGTTTTTGTTGAGCTTGACAAACGTAACAAACAAAAATTAACCAATTTTGACCGTATAGTCCTCTTTTGTTGGGGAATCTCGAGTGTCTTAACGGGATGGATGTAAAAGAAAATTGAATCCAAGGACATTTTTGGACTATAAAAATTGAATGGATGTAAAAGAGCTGTAAACATGCATTTCTTTCCAGATATAAACTCGTCAAAAGGATTCACTCCATACTGCTTCAACAAAATCAAGTATTAACTGAAACAGTCTATTAACATCATAAAAGAACAAGGAATATATAAGTACAGTGATATTGTTTCAGCACTCAGCAGACTCAAAACCTTTCTAATATATAAGACCAAACCCATTTGCATTCGGATATCCAAACAAAGCAGTTGGTTTCCTAATTTTTACGACAATTCAGATTCTCAAAACATATCATTAGTGTTGTCTATGGAAAGTGCAATAATCAAGCCACTCAAGTGCGAAAAGCAAGCCATTCACATGAAGAGAGAACATGGTCAATACCAGGGCTCAATCAAGCATACCACCCAAGGACAACATTTAACATGGCAATGCCCCTACAGAGAGTAGCTATAGAAATGCTCATCCGACCACAAATGTAAATGTGGAGACATTGACGGCCCAAGTTGACTCAATGTCCAAGATTCTCAAGTTCCTTTGGAACAGATTGGAGGGACACCCACTATAGGTTCCATCATTTAATTCCCAAACTTTTGCATCCTGAAGGAAAAACCGAAGGAAATGGCAACCTTCCAAGGAGGTAATTCCATAGCCTAAAGACCTCAAAGCCCAAGAAGCCTCAAGTGACAAGATCCAGACTTGGCTGAAAGGTTAATTAAATTTCAAAACCTAGGAGGAAAGCCAGGAATAGCAAAACTCGCGTTGTTCCAAAGATGTGGAAAAACCTTTGGTTTGTGACAAAACTTTATGTAGCAATCTTCCAAGAAAAGTCCGTAGCCAATAGGTCCCCAAGTTTCATAGAACCATTTAAAGTTGAGGACATTCCTCAATGTGAAAAGGGTTGTGTCTGCATACCAAGTGGAGATGAGAATTAGAAAAATTGAGCAACACCTGTTTCAACGAAGTAGAGATGGACATTCGGTCGACTTAAACAGGTCGCCATTTACAAGGGAGATCAAGATATATTGAATCCCTCTCAAATTCAAAATGCCAACCCTAGAACTTTATGATGATAATTCTGATCCCATGGACCATTTGGATCATTTTTACATCTTGTTAGAGTTTCATGGCTAAGATGATCCAACTTTATGTCTCTACTTCCCATTAACCTTCAAAGGAGATGCCTGAATTTGATTTTACTAATTGGTACCAAATTTGATTCAAATATTCCAAGAGCTAGCTAATAATTTTCCATCGCAGTTTGCCTCTAGTAGGAGAGAAGAAAAGCAGCCGTTGCACCATATCGTATCCGGTAAGGACCAAACAAAAGTCTAAAGTGCTTCTTGACCCGGTTCAACACGAAGTCTGAGGAATATCAAAACTAATCGATGGGGTGAATTTTTTAAATATTTAGTTTACCAAGAGCCCAAAATCTTTCTTAAAGCGGAGACTATCACCTGAGCATATATCGCCACCGAAGAGGCTAACAAAGTAAAGATGCCAAAGTGTATAGACCACCACTCGGGATTGATTGGTGGAAAAAAGAGGAATGGTGACAATTCTTCCACCCGAGATCCCAGAAAGCAATCAAGGACCAAATTGAGTGTTAGAGGGGAGTACAAACCTTTGAACCTAACTACTTTGAATGACACTCAGACAAATGTCTTGATGCAAATCCGAAACGAGAAATTCTTGAAATGGTCCTAACCGGTCAAGAACCTGAAAGGAGGAGACAAGTCAAAGTACTATTTCTACCACTGATCTTCAGATCACACTACCGAGAACTGCCGAACTCTATAGAAGGAGATTAAGACCCTCATTCAAAGGGGATATATCAATAAGTTCTTAGGATACCCAGGGCAAGCCCTAGGATTGCCAATAGCGACAAGACATAACTACAAGAACAACCACGCAATCGGGTAGCGGTCGGAATGGTAAACATAATATTGATGGGGCCGCGCAAAAGTAAACTCCGGACCACCCTAAGAAAACTTTCAACAATAGGAAACAGAGGTTAGGAATAAAGAATGATGTCATTAGTTCTAATAACGATATAACTCATATAGTAACCCCCATTCCGACCCTCTTATAATGTCTGTACTCGTTTCAAACAGTACTCTTAATTACCAATTAAAATGAGTCTTCATTGATAATAAAAGTTATAAAAAATTATTTTATCTTAATACCTACTTTAAGCTCAAATTGAAAAAAGGGTAAATGAGGTCAGTCAAGGATCTCTTATATGGGTTGGACAACGAACCCGTACAAATCCAAGGAACCATTCAATTGGAAGTCACATTAAGAATGCCCCAGGACAGTCTCTCGAATGCTAACATTTCTAGTAGTGGACTTACATTCGGTCTACAATGCAATATTGGGGTGACCTTGCTTGGTAGCATTCGGAGTAATGATGTCAATCCTTCATTTAAAGATGAAGTTCATAACTTAATGTGGAATCAGAGAGGTCCTAAATAAGGAAGAGGAACGGGAGGATATATTAGTTTCTTTCTCACTTTTTCATTGGATGGGATCTTGATTAGATGAATGTAACTTTTATAGTGAAGTACTTAACAGATGTCTCTCTTGGAATGGTAGATGAGGTAAATGGCGCATGTGCCATGAAACATTTTTAAATTTTAACAGATACATGTAACTTAAAACAACAATGAGACCTTTTTAACTCCTTGTTTTATAGCTTAAATTACCTTTTCACATATTTAGCAGTATACTAATTCAATCAGATTATCCAACCCCTATTCATCAAGGCTAAACAAAACATTTGTTTGATCTATCTATCATATTTGAAGTTTAATGGGAAAGCTGAAAAGGATGTAGTTTCTTAAACAAGAAATTGAACTAGAGGTTTAATTTTTATACTTTCTCAATTTCATGTGCTGAATGCTTATGCATAGTCAGGATTTAATGATGGAATGGAATAACCCATTGAGATAATTGCTGGACATACTCCCCTTTCCATTTACAGCTTGCCACATGACCCAATCACAAGATGCCACAAGATAAGATTAATTATTTCATTGTTGAGCCTTATCTACCTACCATTCATACTCCCACCAACTTAAGCATTAGAATGCTGTTCCCTGAGATCAATCTCAGATCTCACTCACTTCTGTGAATGCAGGTTCGAATTTACCCAAATAAGCATGCTACCTGTGGCACACTCAGCTCCACATTACGGCCATAATTCTTAACTAGAACAATAAAAAATTGTGCAAATCTGCATTTTCTAAATAAAATGCAGCAAATATGCCGGCACTAATGGATTCTGCTTACATGAATTTTCTTAATGAGAATTATGGATATGGGTTCTTCCATTCTAATATAAGATGTAGCCTCCCAGCCTGATAAGTCACAACTCTGTCAATCTCATATTTTCAAAACTAAGCTTAAGAGTTAGTTTGTAAATTCTCACTGTACGGCATGAAGTTGAAAAGTCCATCGGTAATTATGTTTTATAGGATAATAATAGCCAAAAATAACTTTTGGTTGAAATACAATGTGCACCGCAAAGCATTTTTATCATCAACGACACAAAGGACTCAGTATATTTTCAATTAATTATCCCTTTCTTTCAGGCAAATTAAAGAAATCACTTCCTGCCTCCTTTAACAACCAACAGTAGCACCAAAGTTTCTAGTTCCACAATATTCATCGGTAGAAAACTGAAAAGCTAATAAGAACCCAATTTCCAGCTAAAGCATAAACAGTGCATAAGCATAAAATTTTCCGATCCAATTTTTTTATCTTTGAATTTCACTAGTTCACCAAAACCATAAGCAATCAAAAACAATGATAAACCGTTCACCACAATATGCGACAGCTATGGAACCCTAACAAAAATTCCAACCAACAAGTCTACCGCTTCGTTCTTGAATTTAGAAAACAACACATCAAAACTAAAGCAGTAGATTGTAGATTCATAGAGTAAAGAAACTGATTGATTTTACAAAATGAGAAAGTAGTGGATACATACCAGTAGGATCGGAATTCGAGATAAAATTTAGAAAAGAGAGAGAGGGGGGGCTGGAGGCAAGAGGTGGGAAAGTGCAGAGGCTGTTCAATTTACACAATCAGGCGAAAGTTTGCGAGGAGCGGAAAAGGGCGAAATTCTTGGGGATGGAGGAAATTTGCAGTTTGCTCCCTGAAGTTCAACAAATATTTCTACCCGGCCCTTTATAATTCGGCTGTCGGAGCGATTTCCTCGCAGTTGTGTGTGTTGTCATTACCCTTTGTTCGCAGAAAAAAAAATGTCCTTACCCTTTGTTGGGGATGCATACCTCGACACTCATTTTATTTGAATATTCTAAAAAATAAAATTCATTGATTAGAGTCCATAATTTGATGTCCTATATGTATCACAAGTAAGATCAGGTCAAGGAATTTAGTTTTTTTTTAAAAAATCTCTTTAATGATTAAATTAATATAAGTTCGGTTGTTAAAAGATAATTAGAAGACTCAAAAATATTTATAATTGGCTGAGAAGTGGAGATACAAGTTATCAGTTGAGAGTATTCTTAGTGATAAATCATCTTTATGTTAGAAATGCCCATCTTATATTATTATTAGAATAATGTTAAGAGAAAAAATTTTTTATCTTTGTAGTTTAATGATTGTCTTTTTTTTCATTACATTCTCTTGTACGTTCTCTCTATTTTATAGGCAATGATGATTGGCTAAGAGGACTACTCTTGGTAGATATATATAAATGTGTGGTAAGTTCTAACTGAATACATATTTGAAATAAAAGATATTGTAATAGATCTTAACCAATTATAATTTCTTACGTTTGCATTATACTGATAGATGTCACACTCCAAGCCAGCCATATCTCAAGTTGATGCCCCCTTCAGCCACGATGATTCAGCTCACGTCAAGCCCAATTTATGTAGCACCTTCCGCACTTTATTGAAATCATGCCCTAATCTACCTGTATTATTAGATAGTGCCTTTTTAGAGTCCAATCACATTCTCAAGCAATATCTTTTTAGGCCTCAACCTTGGCAACTCTTTTAGAGTCTTCCAATTTGATGTTAATGTTGTAATTGGTTATCCTGTCAAGATTTGTTATGTGTGTGAACTAATGTATAATTTTGATTATTATTAATTAATTAAAATAAAAAAAATTTTGAGGCTAAATAAAAAATTAGGTTAAAATTAATATTTTAATCAGATTATATCAGATTAAGTGATATCTAATCGATGTTTGATATGGATACATTTGTGTTTTGCCAGGAAGGATTATAACTAAATGATGCCTTTGGAGAGCTCGAGGATATTTTTGATCAATTACTCATGCCTGATGAGTAATCAAAAGACGCTTATGCATGGCTTTGGTAGATTGTCAGTACCTGATATATGTTCGAGAGACGTTTATGTGCTGTTCAGCCACTGTCTATGTAGAGTTATCAGTCGAAATGGTAGAATGAAGACTGATACGCATCAAATACAAATTCGGAGACTAGGCGAGCTGCAGATTATTGAAGCTTCAGGCAAAATCTAGGGTAATCTGATTCCTTCTTTCTTCTTTGTACGCTACTCTGTTTGGATCAGCTAACACCATCAAGCGAAAATGCATCAATGACCTCAGCCCTCTGCTCCTCGAAGAGCCCATCAGAATGGCTTCCATCCTCGAGCCTTCCAGGCCCGATTAAACTCAAGTGTTTGATTTGCTTATCATCTTTCTCCCGCGGTCTTCTTCAGTTTTAATGCTGATCGATTGAGCTTAATTTTGGGATTGATTCTGTGAATTAACAAGGCTTGCTGCCCCGAGTTCCCGAATTTCATGTGTGGGTTGATTTGAAAGCGATTCGCAAATCTGTTTGGCGGATTTTGTGTATTGAATTTGTGGGTTTCTTTTCTCTTTATTTTCTTGTGATGATGATTTTAGTGCTTGACATTTTCAGAGTTTCTTGTTTTCTTTTCCGCCTCTCGTATACATAAAAAAGATATAGGACGACAAAAGTTGAAATAATTCCTCGGCCCCAAATCTCGTTCCGTAGAGATTTGTCGGGTATTCTCGGAATTAAACTTTTGTTCTAGTTTTTTGGATTAGTAGACCTTAGTTATTTATTGTTTACTGTTTTCTGCACCTCCAATGGACTTCATTTAGAAATTTACGCATGTAATACAGTTGTTTGATTTGTTAACTGCATCATATAACACGTTAGTGGCACAGTTCGATTTTTCGTGGGGAGATGCCGAGTTTCACCAAGAGACATTGGAAAATCTTAAGATCGCAATCAAGACCACTAAGAAGTTTTGTGCAGTAAGCTCAACTTGACGTCTAAACTATTTTATTACCAGTCGTAGTTCCATATCACTGACTCTGTTTTGTTTAACTTGGTAACTTATGGAATTGATCATTTGCTTATCTTGGATGCTCTTATGTTGATTTCGTTAGTTTTTCTTCACCTGGATGATTGTTTCTAGTTTGAACTTTCAAGGCTTCTGAATGTTAGCATATGCTTTTCTCTGTTTACAGGTTATGTTGGATGCTGCGGGTCCTGAGTTGCAAGTTTTTATTAAAATGGTACATCCCATTTCTCTTCCAGCAGATTCTATGGTCGTTCTAACGATCAAAGCAAAGAGGCCACCTCAAATTTGTTGCCTGTAAACTTTCAGGGATTGTCCAAGGTGTAAAACCATAGTATCCTATAACAAACGCTGAACATCATTTCATATGATAAACGTCAATAGCTGTGATATTTCTCTTAGTTTTGGTGCTTCTCTGACTGAGAAGATTTGATTTAATGCTGCCACCTCAAAACTGTTGACTGTAAATTTTCATGGATTGTCCAAGGTGAAAAATCATTGTATCGTATGGCAATTGCTAAACATCATTTCATATTCATAAATGTCCATAGCTCTGATACTATTTTAGTTTTGGTTCTTTTTTGACAGAGATGGTTTGAATTTAATGATGCCCTCTTCAACAAACCGGCGATGATCTCTTGTTGTCATGTCATTGTTTAGTGTTATTGAGAGCAGATATACAGAGTTGTTAGAACCAAAAGGGACGACAATTAGAAACATAAATTGATTGTCCTCGATTGTCTTAAAAGGAAAAATGTATCAAATGTTTATTCGCATCACAAACTGTAATAATATGTATCAGATTTGCAATGCATAAATGTTTTATGCAAATGTTCAATTGATTAGTTCAACAAAGGGTCTAACGCAATTCTCTTCTAAATTGCTGAGGTGGTTTATTGTTGGGATTTAATTTCAAGAGACAGGTTGAAATAGTGGAATTTAAGAAGGTTTTCCTCCAATATACCATCTAGAAGAACTTATTATGCTGCTGAAATATGAATTTAGCATGGATTGCATCTCAAATATAACCAAAGTTGTTATTTGAGTTGTAATTTACATCTTTCTAAACCATCAGCATTTAGATCGGTACTGAGAAAGCCATGGTGGCTTTTACTTGGGCCATTGAGACAGAACTTTTTGCTTCATTTCTCTTAATTATGGGCAATTCTGACAATAAAGTTTGATGCTTATATTCCTTCTATTTTATCTCCATTGATGTTCATTCTCTTCCAAGATTTGGATTTACTTATCTCATTTCATGATTGCATCTTTTCCGTGAATTTTGTGACATTTCATCATTTGATTCTTTTCAATTGGATGCGCACCTGGTCTTGTAGGTATCAAGGATTGCTCTATCTGTCAAATTACTAAGCTGTGTACTAAAACCTTGTGTGATTCTCTTCTGATAGTGTAGAGGGTGGTTGCTTGATCTCTCTTACATATTTCCATCTATATTGTAAGCATCTATAACAATTGATTGATTGCCCACTTTTAATTTCTTCACTATTTCTAAACTCTCTTTTCCTTGCTCTTTTTCTTAGAAAAAAAGTTATTTCTGATATTTTAGCTGGCCTCTCCACTCACTTTTAATCAATCACAAGGGGTCATTTTTCAAATTCAGGGTAGACAATAATAATCTATACTTTTTTCTTGGAGTAATCCAAGAATATGTGATTGAATACCGTGGACTACAACCTCAAATGGACCATGTGCAAAATGCTAATATAATATTAAGCTTTTCTAGGTCATGAAGTGCCACTGCTGCTTTGTAGGTGTCCGAGATAAATGGCGAAGATGTGGAATGTCTCATAAAGGATTCTGCTACCTTGTCTGGCCCTTGTACATTTTGCATGTACCCCAAATTTGGATCGGTCTTCCAACCCTCACTGAGAAGGATAAGGAGGTAAATGTTCTTATTTGCATTGTGTTCTTTCTGCATGAATTTTAATGCTTGTAAAGAGTAGGCTTCTTCTGCTTGGAAAATGACCCCAGAGATCTGCTTGGAAAATGAAACCAGAAAAAGTTGAGTCTTCATCTAGAACCATTTGAAGTTATTACTTGTAGATATTTGTTGATTATCTACGTCTTGCAATCGCATATGCAATATGTTAACTTTTCCAGGGCCACATGGCTAAAAGTCCTTTAACGTACACTAGTTTATGATGCTCATATTTGGGGCTATGATTCAATGTCTGTTATGAACTGCATATTTGTCTTCAACGAATTTATATTCAAGAAATTTGTTCTCACCAAGGTTTGTCATGACACAACAAACAGGTCATAAGTACATGGGGTGTTTGAAACAACAGACTTCTTATCTCTATCAATTACCCGGCATGCAGAAGATGTTTGCCATGTAAGTGTTTTTCCTGCTGGACTTGTTATTACAACTTTATTGTGTGAAATTCATGTATTCTATATCAGCTTATTTACCTTTTGATTTGAAGCCCTCCTCCTGTTTTCTATATCACCTTAGTGAAAAGTTCACTTCCTTGCTTGATCTGCAGGCTCGTGATTTTCTCTCTAAATTGTGCAATTTCGGCAAACTCATATTTTTTCGAAGATTGAAAACATTGAAGTAAGACATATATGATTATCTCTATATGAATTTGTGGACATATAGTTATATTTAACCTTCAAGTGGATTTATCTCCATCATCTTCTACTCATTGTACAGGGATTAACCCATTTCAATGAGATTCTGCAAGAAGCAGATGGCATCATCCTCCATCGTGGAACTTTGGGGGTAGATCTCCCACCAGAGAAGGTGAATTTTTGACATACCAGAACTTCATTATCAATCCATTCATCGTTTAAACAGCTAGATAATCCCTCTTCAAGTGGGTGCAAATATATTGCCGATGGTGGTGTCTACTCGGGTAAATGAAGAAAGAAAACATTATTTTCTTTTACATGAATGTGTTGTAGTTATACATCCATCTGTGAACATTAACTTAATTATCATCTTGTGTTTCCACGCATATTCTCGAGGTCTGTATAATGCTAGTAGTGTTAGGTATTTGAAGCTAGATGTTTAAGGAAAATGTAAGCAAGGTCTTGCTCTTAGTGGCAGATTTTCCCCTAATAGTGGATCTAAACAGTTTGGACATTTTGTCAAAATTGAGTTCATGGTATCTTTTCTTCATTAGATGTGTTGTATTCATGTAAACATGTATATATGTACTTCTTGATGGTTAAAATCCTATTTCAGAATGCTGCCTAAGCTAGCTGTTTCAGCCCTTGTTTGTTCTTCTGAGGGTTACAGGTGTTTTTTTTTTTTTTTTTTTTTCAGAAGGCAGCTCTTTACAAGTACAACAGGGCTAGAAAGCCTGCGGTGATTACTCGTGTTGTGGACAGTATGACTAAGAACCTCAGGCCTACTCGTGCTGAAGCGACGGATGTAGCCAATGCTGTTTTAGATGGTACTTTTTGGTTCTCTGATATTGGTGATGCTGCTTCATGTGACTCTTGGTGGATGTTTCATTAATTGTGTTACTTGATTTTCACTCTTATAGGATGATTTATATATTCAACGTGCGTAAAAAGAATGAACTTTCCTGGTTATTATAAAAAAATAACCAATAATCAATGACAAAATAACAACTTATCTATATAACACAAAGCATTACAAGCACAACCTTCTAAACACATTAACCAAAATTACAACACTGAGATTAGAAGCATAACAAGCATAAATATCCAACTTACCGGGAGAATAATGTGACATCTGATCGAGTCCAAATTCCTACAAGTCGTATGCAAGCCACTAGTTTGAATGGTTAAAATATGAAAATATGAGTCTAAAACTCAACAATCATCATTATATAAAATAGTATATATAAATCAGATAGAATGAAATGTTATATAAAACAAACCATAAGATCTGTCAAAATTATTTAAAGTCGAGAAGATGTCTTGTATTAAATTATCGCCCGTATTAAAGTTCATTCGGGATATAATTATAACAAATAACAATCCGGTCAAATCGTATAGACAATATCATATCATACGATTTGATGTCATATCATATAATTGCGACCATCACCATATCCTTGTAAGACATATATTATCGTTTGGATTCAAATCATAATATCATATGCTGAAATCAAAGGAACATGGAACCAAATCATATAATCAAAATGTGTTTCGATATTTATTTATATCCATATGTATGAAACATTCCCATCACTCATTTGTGGGCCACTCCATACATCTCAAATCATAGTTTGCGTAAATACACGTAGAAATATAAAATATGTCACGAAATTTGAGAACTAAAGATTATTAGACCAATTTGAAAAGGGTTATCCTCATCCAGTATTCATGATTATATCGGCTACAATTTAAACTAGTAACTTAAGGCCCGGCTACAATTTACGCCTGTAACTCAAGGCCATTCATATATTTTGTTTTTCATAGACTAGTAACTTACTATGTTTTACCACTTGCGATTTTGGATACAACATCAAGTTTAGTTATATATATTAGGCATTCGAATATATTAATTTTCATTAATTTCTTACGGTGATTCTTATTTAAATATACAGTGGGGCAAGTCAATTACAATACATCTCAACCTTTCTATCAGCGGAAAGGGGCCACATATCACATATACGTCCCGCCAGGACTAAACCTCCCCATCGGAAGCGGTATCACAAAATCTCATACCCTGGATTACAAAACGACCATGATCTCGAACCGTCATGGTCCTGTAGTGATATTGGCCCCAATAGCATGCGTGTAGATTGGCGCAAGGCCTAATTTATGGTTCCACAATATAAAGATACACAAGTATACACATATATCGTCCGGATTTTTCACAAATCACAAAACCTTTCAAAATCACAAATATAGGTAAAAAATCATTGTACAACCTATAAAATATACATGCATGTAAGTAATAAATAGAGGGGTACATAAAAATTACATGCATGTAAACAAAATTTTTAAAATATACACAAATATTAGTAGACATTAAAATAGACCAAGGATTTGGTTTACGGATGATTACCTTAACCTTATACTTCGCAAATCTGATGAACGGAAGCTCCGAGATATTCGATCGCCACTCTCTCTCCCCTCCTTTTCTCTTCCTCTTTCCTCTCTTGGCTTCGCGTGAAAAATGATTGAAATTCTAAACCATGGGCCTTATATACCCAAACCCGTGCTCAAGTGCCACTTGAGCACAGATCGAGCTTTGCAGATCTAGAATCAGCACACGAGCAAGCCTCGAGCACTCCTTGGACACCCACATATTGGAATACGTGCCTCATCTTCTCCTGAAATGCACCTCGAGCGCAAAATATCAACTCCAAATCCTTTGAAATTTTTACAAAATACTATTAAACTGATGCATCTAATAAATTTTAAAATTAATAAAGATATTTAAAATACATCAAATGAGAAATTAGGGTATTACCCACAATTGAGGGGATTCAGCAAGTGTTCAAAGTTGCGGAGGACCAAATTCCAAATTTCTCTTGGGAAATATGTTTGGATTTCGAAGGGGCGACAATAACAGTACAACCCATAAAGCCATTCCAACCGGGCCTGTGTGTAAACCGGAATCCATTCCCCTTATAACTAAATTGGATCGGGTTGAGACTGTACTAGAATTTCAGCCCATTGGACCTCATCTTCTTTCTTGAATCAGGAAGCTGAAAATCAGGTCTAAGCCACAAAGGCCTTATTTGTACTAGAAATTTAACTTAGATTATTTAAACTCTCAAAAAAAGGAGATTCATTTTATATGTTAAAAATATAAAAATATTTCTGATACATTTTATTTTCCTTTTTTAGAAGCTTTTAATACTTTATGCAATTAATATATTTAAGGTTGTAAAATGAAATTTAATTGATTGACTGGGAATATAAATCCCTATGATTTGGCTTGTATAACACGATTAAAGTTGGTGCGACATTTGTCTTAGTTAAACTTAGGTGTGGCGTGGCATTAATGTTCATTTAGTAAGAAAAATTAAAAATAATGAAAAGAAACAAAATAATAAAAATTTTCCTTTATTTCTATGTTAGCAAAAATCAAAAAGTAAATAAGTTACTAATAATGGTAATTTTTATTTAATTGCTGACTATAAAAGAAATAGAAAATTCTTTTAATCGATTAATAAAATAAGATAAAATGATCAGTTATTATAAATAAATAAATATATATATATATATATAGTTTTGGATAATAATTTAACGTATAAGTGATACTATTAGAACACTCTTTGGGTAGATTTAGATTACATGACATGTCATCTAATTTTTTTAGTTGTTTTAAATTTAATTTTTAACGTTTACTTTTTTAAATTCTAAGACAAAGGTTGAAAGTATAATTAGGAAAAAAAATGAAGAATGAAATAAAAAGTATAAAAATATACATATTTTTAATGCTTTTTCCAGCTGAACTTTACAGACCAAGTGAATCCATCGTGAGATTTCTTTTTTTTTTAATAGCTTTTAAAAATGATACAAATCTATTTTTATTTATCCTTCATCTAGAAATATATATATTTAAATTTGAAACAATATCTATAAAATATAAATATAAAAAAATTTATATAAAAAATGAGCATTACAAAAATAAAAATTGTAATATGAATGAGTAATATCAAAGTCAAATATAACATAAGTAATGACATTTATAAACATTTAAAAATTATACCTAAATAATATAAAATAAAAAATAATATCAAAATTGATACGAATACTTAAATGAAAAGTTAAACTAATTGATAAAAAATAATTTAAAATTGTTTTTAACCCCCCTCTCCCGAGATATTAAGAATTAAATTACATCAAGAAAAATAATCAAAATAAATTCATATAATGGATACAACTTATTATAACTTAATTTATATTTAAAAAAAAAAGAGTATTCATGGAGAGAAAACTGTACATTAACTATCATTCCGCACGAATCAAAGTCGTTTAATCAAACAGCAGTTCCTTCCCGCCATCCCAAGTTCAAATTCTAGCTATTTCCAAGCCTTGATTCCCAAGGAAACCAAAAGCTTGAGTTTACTAATAAAAATGTCAACGAACGAGAAATCAAGTGATGAGAAGTTTTTCCATGGATTGATGTATATTCAGAAGGAAACAGAGCAAGAAACAAGAAGAAACAGGAAGAATTGATACAAGTCAAATCACCTCTGCGAGTCCATTCCTGTCTTGTACGGTGAGAAAAACAGACTGTACAAATCTCAGTTGCATTTATTTCCGAACTCCATTGTTGAGCTTCTGCAGAGCATGCTCTGTTCTTCTTCACAGAGCCTTCACGAGAGTAGCTGCTCGGAGTCATCCTCGGGGTCAAAAACTGAACCAGGAAATTTTCAGCATCAAACTCAGCCACTCTAATAAACCCAGCAATCCCACAGCTATGAAAAGATTCGGGAAAAGGAAAATTTATTTGCATATTAAAAATCTTGAATGTAAATAGAGGAACAAACAGCAAAAGGTATGTCACCAAAGATGCTGTGGTCTGAGCTCTCACTCACATCGTCCCTTCTGGAAATTCCATAAAGCTGCTCGCCCCAAGAGCTGTTGGCAAATATGGTAATTTCTTAATTTAAGCCGGTCGTAATTGTTTGAATAATAGCAACCGGTTACAATTTTTCATTTCTGAATTTCCTACTTATAAATTTACATTTTGGAGACCGTTAACAACGAGTTTGGGAGTTTAAAATCAGGATGGGGGAAGGTAGGGAGACGGGGAGGGAACATTTTTATCTTGCTTGGGAGTATTAACAAGGTTAAAGGAAGGTGACAATTTTGGGAGGATCTTGGGGTTACATGCCTTCATGCAAGTCTTTGCGCAACAGTTTTATTGATTAATTAAAACCACAGTGTGGGTTTTGTAACGCTAAATCCCAATTTATGCATTGTAAAGTTAAAATTAATATATAATAGAAACTTTGTTAAAAACAATTTTGTAGGAAAGAAAATTCAATAAATTGAGGAAAAAGAACCTATGCAAGACCCGTACATGGGTGGTGATCATGCATGGTTGGGCAGAATAGGCAGAACTAGTACACGGTTAGCAAAATAGGTAGCACTTGTACATGTCAAATATGCGCTCGAACGTGGCATGAATCGTCCTTGTGCGTGATGAAAGTACAACTGGTGTGTTGGGGAAGATAATGGCTGGTTGGACAGTTAGAGAAACCGAGTCGGACAGGATGAGAAGCTCACAAATACACACGACAAAGTGATGAAAGAGAGTGCAAGAATACACACGATTTTTACGTGGAAAATCCTCTTCTAAAAAAGAGGAAAAAATCACGGGACACTTAGTCCATAAATATTTCACTATATGAATATGGTTATAAAAATCCTTTAGCTATATAAGCCCTTTGGAGAGTGGAGAACTGAAATAATAGTAAAAATACAATAGTAAAATGACTACTCCTTGTAATCTCTTTTTCATTTTTCTCCTTCGCACATCTCTTCACACTATCCTTTCTAACCACTCAACATACATACATATACATATATACATACATATACATATATACATACATATACATATATACATACATATATACATATACATATGTTCCGGGTGACCATCCTGCGAGATGGTGGCATGCATTGTAAAGCCTGATACCAATTCTGCAAGACGCTTTCTTGTCGAAAGTAGTTGACTTGCTCTACGAATCAGCTACCAATTCTAAAAGTCAACTCACTTTATCTGCAAAGTCTATTGTCTATGTAGACTTTGCAAGTCACCCTTTTTCAAACAGGCTATCCTCCGTTAACCTTCCTTGTGATTTCACCAGTTGGCAAGTCTTCACTCCTCCGGCCTTGTAAAGCTCTTCGGAAGTTTCACTTTGGATCTCCTTCCATTCCGGCCAAGTGAAAACTACTCTGGCTTGCTTCTACTCCAGAATTCCACTCCGAAATTCCATTCCAGAATTCCACTCCGAAAAATCTACTCCAAAATTCCACTCCGAAAAATCCACTTTGGTCACATCGCCCCGCACGCTTGCGCGTGATGAACAATATTTTCCACACGAGAGTGACCCTAAATTCCAACATGGTGCTCATACACTAGTCAACCTATATAAGCAATTTCTTTGAGATATTGGGTCACTTTTGGGTTGAGACTAAGAGAGGAGGGTGAAAGTGAAGAAAGAAGAGAAAGAAGGGGAGAAAGAAGTGAAGGAAGTTTTGAAGCATTTTTCCATTAGATAATATTTGAGTTAAGATAAGCAAATTTAAGCCCTTTTTTTGAAATTTTGAGATATGCTCGTTTTAATAATCATTCAAACATGCATGCAAGTGATACTTATTTTCCTTATACCATTGTTTCACATGTATATCTATTTTATTTGAGAATCTTACGATTTTGAAGGCATATACCTAATTTTGTGAATATTGTCCATTCATGTTGAAATATTTGGATGTTTAATACTACAGTCATTTTTATACAAATATTTGACAATAACTTTACTTTAAAATTTGCAAAGATTAATTTTTTTTTCGATTCAAAAAATATATATATATTTATTATTTATTATAGAATTTTACGTTTTGACTAAATAAGAAGTATTGTTAATATATTCAAATATGTCTTAATATATTATTTAAAAATTGAAGATCAAACCTAACATAAATAATAAAAAATAACGTTTGACCTCGTATATAGAGAATATATGTAGTCTGCTCACCTACGAGTCTTAAATAATAATGTACAGCTCAAGGCTAATGGGAAACATTTATAACACAATTTTCGATATTTGACCATTATTAATAAGGCCTTAACTTATCATTGAATCTCATATTTTTTTCATACATTTTTGTTGATATATCATCGTTTTCAACTCATTTGCATTTTTTTTTATTATGGTTTTTCCTCATTTTTTTTATTCATGTATATTCACATATATAAATTATATATACTTTGTTGAATATTAAGCTCACTTTTACCATGTCTTGTAACCCTTTCAGATTAATGGGCTTAGATATTCTTACCAATTTGTGAAAGACGAACCTTCTTTTAGTTGTTTTAGGCTATTTCTTTTAATTAATACCAGATCTATATCCGGTTTCGGTTTTCAGTTCATATGTATTTGTAGCTGAGAGCCTTCGAATTATATATTTTATGCAGCAATAGAGATGGTTTTGAGTAGTTGGTACTTTTCCTTATTTATTGGATTACTGTTGAATAGTTGGATTGATTTATGGCCACTTTTAGTGTGGCCATTTGTTTCTTGGATTTTGTCTATTTTATTAAAATTTATCTAACTATATTTGTTGTATATTCATGTCTCGATATTTTTGGGTTAAGTTTTGTTTTTGTCATTATTTTATGATTTCAAACGGGAGACGTAACAAGTTTAAACCAAGGTAGCAACCACTTCACAATGCCGAATAAAATTATGTGTGTTCAACCCTTCCAAATTCTATGGAAGCCTTATCTACTTGACAACCTATTCAAATAAGGGAAACGACATGTCCTCATTCCTTCTTCCTCCCGTCCAGATTCCCCTTTCCAAATAGACCATTACCATTATCTGTACACTGAAATTTTCAAACGTAAGGTTTAAAATGCATGAAAATGTGCCAAAAATTAGTTCTATCTTACCCGTGTTTTCTTTAAGTATCATTTTCCTTAAAGTTCTCTAAACCAGAATTAGGGCCGAAAGAATAAGAAGATGAATGAGATAAATGTTCTAGAGATACCATTTGGTCACTCTAAGGACACCCTAAAGTATTGTAGTGTCTATCCGTCAATTTATTCTTAATTCGACCCATTAATATAAACGGATGAATGAGACATCAAGTCATTAAGAGAATCCAAAGTGTGACTAAATGATGTTCTTCTAATAATGTTCTATAAATTACGACCAAAGGAAACCAGCAGAACCCTACTGAACTATCTGTAAGGCATATAATAGCACCACAGCCAGCGTACATGTCATATACAAATGCAGGATAATACTGAGAGCGAGACCACATCTACAGGCACCTAGCATAAACTCAAAAGAGAGCATGATTCAAGAATAAGCATCACCAAAAACTACAATGAATTCAGATGCTAAATTTACAGACTCAAGGTTTCAACCTTAAGGCCTTATGGAAGCTCCTTACAGACCCGTTAAGGCCTTATGGAAGCTCCTCCTCCCCCCTCCTGTTTCTTTGGGGGGACTACATCTCCCAAAAGGGACGTACCCTATCCATCTCCCATCCCCACCTCTTGGATGAAAATCCAGGTGTGGGAATTTTAAGAAAAAAAATTTTTATATAATTTTTTTGATTTTTTAAAATTATTAACATTCATTAAATATTTAACCTAATAATAGAAAATTTCAAAAAAAAAAAAAAACCATTCACATTTCTTTTTTTAAGTTTTAAATCTTACTTGTTGAATATTTTTCCATCAACAGATGAAAGAAAAATGTGCCGGATGCATCTCCCTAAGGAGATGCAACAACCTCGGACTCTTTCCCTGCCTCCCGTCCCCAAATTTTCCAATTTTTTTGCACTTGTCAACCAATGTAACAGTGGAAGACCTGCTGTGACACATAGGGTAGAAACTAGGGCATTATTGTGAGTTAAGAATCATCGACACTTCTTCTAGCTTAGCATGTCAATGTCTAATGTGTGCAACGTGTTGGAGTATTTAATTAATTTTCTCTGTTGACTCCAATGCAGTCGGTTACAGGCTATTTTGTAATTTTGAGAAAATTTGTATTCTTAATATAAATTTTAAAAAATTAGAACTATTTGATAATTTAGATATGATCAAAAGCATATCCCATTGTATTCTTTTCTTCATTATGCGAGATGAGTTATATCACAACTCTTTTATATTGACTCACTTACACACTTATTATTCTTGTGAATTTTTTTGGTGATAAAACAAAAGGAGTGGTACTATTCCTACACTTAGCTTATACATCCAATGCGGGAATTGCATCCTAGAGGTGTAAGACCCATCCTATTTTTACTATTTGTGCAAGAGGCAACTTGTATCTCTCTTTTCATTTCAAGATTGTTCATGACCAACTTGTTGGACACAATCACCCTCATTCCGTGACTTCCCTCCTTTCCTTGCTCTTCATGGTACCATCTCTTGTGAATTGACAAAGTGCGCCTCTCATCTAGGTCATGATTCTGTTGAGAATCGCATGTGGGTTCTTTAGCCGATGAATAGCAAAGAGATAGAATCAGAGCCAAAGCACCTCTTTCATCAATCTTATAGCCGACTTGGAAAGTGGTCTTCCCTTTTTTGCAGCATATTTCCCAGTTCCTCAAGTTTGTCATCGTTTCCTATTCAAATTGAACACCTCCTTGCCTCATATTTGTTGAAAATTGATGTTATTTGTTTGTGGGAATTTAAGGTTCATCCTTAATTGGTTAGACAGCGACAATTATAGTTCAAATTCTCCATATTTTGTTGTACGACTTAAGCTAAACAGATTTTATTCATCTGTTTTCCAAGCCCCATATAGATTTGTATTGTTCAAATTTTCCATGGATGATTTTAACTTGCTGAGTACTCTTTCTCATTTCAATGCATCTTTTCAAACATCTTGTAATATTTGCAATTTTGATTCATTTTATTTCTAGTGAAATTGTATGATCTCATTGAAGTAAATGGACTTAAATGGAAGATTGTGGTAGATGATGGTGAATAAACCCTATTATCAGATAACAATGGGAAGTACAAGAAGCAATTGAAGGACTAATGACTGGAATGAGATTTGATCCTGATATTGTAATGAGAGAGTACTACAAAATATGTAAAGTATCTCAGTTTTGGGATGATGAGGAGAAAATTCCAGAAATGGTGTTGATGGGATACTTCACCCTGGTATTTAAACATCATGGTGTTACAGAAATTACCATAATTAATATTCTTAAGCCAAGAGGCTCGTTCAAAATAAATTACAAAGCCAAGATTAATGTTAACATTGTGTGATGATGGTAAATTCGTATTATCATCTATTGTGTTTGAATATGATCGTGCTTGTTGCTTGGGAAAAAACCGAAATTTATGACATACTATAAGAAACTTGATACCCACACTAAAACAAAACTTGAGCTAGATGATCGGGCTAGTATTCATCCTAGTCATAACTATATGACATTAGTTATGAAGCTGAGAGTATGAGAATTTGCATTTTCAAGAATAGGATGCTCAAAACTATCTTTAAAGCCACAATAACTATGTTTAAATGAAGGAGGTATCATAGCAATCCATTATTATTTCATAAGAATGTAAGAAAATAATGATCTATTCATACATTTGATGGATTTGGATGATGTCGCTTGCATAATATTTTTGGGTTGATGCATGGATTGGACCACTTTATGAAGCACTTGGAGACGTTGTAATCTTTGACACAACCTATTTAGCCAACAAATATATAATGCCATTTGTCCCCCTAAATAATCATGGGCACTCTACCCCTTTTAGTGTGGACTCATCTCATTAGAGGATGCAGACAACTTCTTTTGGTTGTTTGAGACATAGTTGTGGTATGTCTGAATGAGCTCTAAGTGCAATAATTAGGATCAAGATCATGCTGTGCACATTGCCATTGAAAGGGTATTTATGAAAACGCAACAAAGCTGTCTTTGGAATATTATGAAGAAGATAAATGAAAAACTTTAGAGCTGATTCTCACTATAAAGCAAAAAGAGTGTAAATCACATATATGTGTTTCACTCCCAAACAATTAATGAAATTGAAGATAGGTGGCAAATATTACTTGACGAGTACAATCTTCAAAACAATTCTTGGTCGGTTGGTTATACACTAAGCATCATCATTGGATTCATGCTTTTGTAAAGGATACAGCAGGAATGTCAACAACACAATGTAATGAAAGTCTGAGTGCTTTTTTGATGGTTATGTAAATTCAAAAGTATCATTAAAGCAATTTGTTGAACGATATAACAATGCTTTACAATGTAGGATTGAGAGGAATGCGGTACAGATTTCAGCTCCTTCAACTTTGTCATCCCTGTATGTCATTTTGGGATCAAGAATTAATTCCAATTGGTCAACACAAATGAGAAACTCAAGGAGGTTTGAGCAGAGTTGAAAAGGTTGATTTATTGCTACGCTTCTTTCATTAGACAAGATAACACTATATGTACTTATTATATGAGTGATGAAATTACGTTAATTGATGACCACATTAAGTCCACGAGATTCATAGTTTATAACATCAAAGAGAAATTTGAATTGAGGTGTAGTTGTAAATTATTTGAATTCAAGGGGATCAATTGTTGGCACGCACTCGATGTATTCCATTGTGCTGAAGAATGCAATCATTGCCAACAAGATATATTCTAGACTGGGGGAGAAAGGATGCGAAACATCCATATACTATTCTGAGGTGTAGTTATGATAATGTAGATGGAAATCTCAAGTAACAGAAGTATCGTAAACTTATTAATACCTCCTCTAATGTTGATTCCGTTGCTTCGGTGACTAATGAAACTTGCATTATCGTCATTTTAGTATTAGATACATTAAAGGGAAATAAAAATGTAGATGCTTTTTTGCTTTTAATTTTTACGTTATTTATTATTATTTATTTTTTATCATTTCTTCTCATTTTTCTTTTTTAATTTATGGAATTAAAAACAAAAAAAGTAAAAGTTAAAAACTAAATTTTAAAATGGGAAAAAAATCAGAAAAACAAATAAGAAAGAGAACAATGAAAAATCAAAAAATAAAAAAAATAAAAATAAAAAGCAATGAAAACGAGGGTATCATACTGGACTACCAATTTATTTGGAAAACTACTAAGCCCGATGGCTGCTAAGAGCAAATGGAGGCCACCATTCAATTGAATAGAATTTGGAGTCAACAAAGATTGTCAGACGCTTAGAAAAAACCCGTTGACAAATCTCATTCTAGTAAAAGCAAAGAATTTATATCAAGATATTTGTAAATCATTGTCATATATTTTTCCATGACAGCTTATCCAATTTTTTAAAAAATTTTGTACGTAGGGACGTCTCAGGCTGAGCATTTAAAGTACGTCATTGGTACCAACCAAGCTATTGATACAATGCAAGCAAAAACATTTGATGTTATTAATAAAATATTTATCTGCACTGCACTCGATGTTATTGTTTTGACATACTGATTCACAATCAACCTTAATTCCACCAACCCAAGATCCAAGAAGTTGAAAAAGTTTAATGCCATTGCATTGACTAGATGCGCTAAATTGATAGATGGACGAAATAAGAGCTAAAATTGACTGATGCTTCAATTATTCTGCATGGAAGTCTACACAGAAAGAAGAGATTTAAATTGAGACTGCAACCAGTGTGCTATATCAGCCGTCTAACTACAATAGCTCACACTTATAATGGAATGGTTCAGTTCATTCCTTTTTCTCTTTGGATTTGTAAAATAAACATGAAGTCCACAAAGCCCGACTTTTGAGACTAGCAAAATGAGATCCCAACCTGGCATCTAGCCACCACAAGAACTCCACAAAGCATAGGAAATAGACTGAAATTTCAGAAATTGAAAGAAAAGGATGTACTACAAAACCTTATAGTCTAATCACATGGGACTTAATAAAGTCCCTATGACCACAATAAGGAATTTAAGAGCTCTAAGCTCTCAAACTTCACTTTAGATTTACATTTACTATTGCTGCACATCACTTTGTTCAACCACCATAAAGACATAGAATCAAATTAACTTTGGTGAATTTTAATGTATAATGAAATCTCAGATTCTTAAACATAACCTATGATGTAGATGACAGTTGAAAACCCACAATGTTCACTAATGCTACCTCTCTATTCCAAGATTTAACTGGTTCAAATTTGATTTGGGTTGGGTTTCTTAAGCCGGAAAGGAATGAAAGAATAGGAATGGATCTCATTCCTCCTAAATAGAGGAAAACTTGATCCAATGTCAACTACCTTTCCATGGACAATTCCCCTCCAACAAAAGTAACGAGAAACAAAAAAAGCATGGTTACCTCCATGTTGTCAACCATGGTCATCATGAACCTTGGTAAACTTGAGGTGCCTAAACCACAGGGCATAGATAGATGAAGCTAGATCATTTTGTTGTTAAAAAGAAAATTCTCTTTTCAGAAGATGTCATCTGAGCTTGAATATGTGAACTGATAATCTCATAACAATTCAAAAATGGATCATGCGCTGGGTAAGAAAGGAAAGGAAGAAAGAAGTTAATCAATCCACGTCAACAGGAACCCCTCTGAACTAATGATTTGGAATCCTAAACTTACATTCAATTTTGAATATGCAATGCTAAAATGCAAGACCAATTCTTGGACCTCCGCTAAGATATTAAGAATCTAAGATGTGCGTCTCTCCAACGTGACATCAGTGTGTCATCGACCAAATGATTAACTTCAAAGTTTAGGTTGAGAAGTTCTTCGACATCTAACTGGGGCGACATATGGCAACTTCAAGGCAAGTTTGTCACGAATAACTCATTCGAAGAAACTCTAATTCTGTCACAATTTGCTTGTCACTCAAAAAGGCTTACACACATGAAAGGCAAAAGTCTGAACGCGCATGAGAAGAAATACCAAACCAATGAAAAGAAAAATCACAACTCACCCAAAACTTTCCAATAACTAAAGAGGAGAGGCTGAGGACTGTACTGTTACCTCCACAGCAATAGCAACAAGAGAGAATCATGAGCAAATCCCAGAACAAAGCAACGATCCAAGAAGCCCTTGACTTAGTGTTTGTCGCACTGCTAGGGTTTTCGTTGCGGGCAGATACTTTATCGCCGTCCAAAGGCTTCTGAGAGGCTTCGAACTGTTTTTGGCTATTCATTCGATCCAAGTTCCATTCAACATTTTTCAAGTAACTAATCTTGAAAGAATCCCTTATTTTCATGGACGGCCATATATGCATCTCTCTCCCAATCTTTCTCTCTCTTCAATTTTGAAATTTTAGCAGAATGTGAGAAAATACTGACGAACGGAACGGAGTTACGGAGGTTGAACGCGTTTCATCCGCCAGAGCTCGGTCTAAGTCTATACAAGAATCAAATACATTAAAAAAATGTATTTTATCACATCTTAATTCTTTATTTTTTCAAAATAAGATATAAAAATTATTTTCTTTTTGTAGGGTTATTTTTAGTTTTATAAATTTAATGAATATGAGTTTAATTTTAATTAAAAATGAAAACACTAGATAAATTAATATGATATAAATTAAATATATAGCAAAATTCTTTTCCCGTTGATTGCTGAGTTAGTCAAACTCAGATGGGCCCAGTGTAAAATAGTATTGGGCCATTCTTTCTGCTTTTGGGTTCAACGAACAACGCCACTGCTAATGGGCTTTTCTAACTGCGCTGTAACTTTATCGAAGAATAATTACCGAAGAGTATAAATTCTCTCAAATTAAAAAACAAAGTTATTTTTTGAATATCTAAATAAGTGAGTTTTTTTTTTTTTCAGAGTTAGTGATTTTATTTCCAAATATAATAAATAGTGATTATAAAAAGTAACTGAACGTGAATGTGTTTGGCGGATTTTATTTTTTATTTGATCGTGGCCCATCTGATTGCCCTATTCTAATTCAGAGTTCTAAGACGATCTCTGAGCACCATAAATTAGCTTGCCAATAGCATTATAAATCCGTTTATTTTAACAAAATTAATGATAAAATAAATATCATTATTAATTTTGTAATTATTAATTTGCACAATAATAGTAATAATAATAAAATAATAAGAAATTTTTTAACCTGTACAAAGTTCCAAGATGATCTTTCATAGCCAACTAAAAGATAAGATTGGCTCAGGCCATTTATCATTCTTCTTCTCCCTTAAACTTTCCTCTTCTTTATTATGAGTTCACAAAGTCACATAGTAGTACAAAGAGAGTACAGAAAGTGAACCGCTGCAGTTGTTATTGCTTGTCATTTTCGGAGAGAAAGCCACTTTTGCCGTTGCTGTTATTTCTTGTTATTATGGCTTTTAAGCATCTTAAACCAAACAAATTCAAAATTTTCTCCTCTTACGAGTAAATCTACTATTATTTTACAAGTAATCCACTTTTTTTTTTCTGCTATTGTTTCCTTGTTCTTCAACAAATAGGTCCTTCATTATTCTTATACTGAGATTTGAAAGAAATTGATCACATTTTACCGTGAGGTAAATTTAAGAAAAAACAGGCTACGGCTCTGAAGACAAATGATTCGAGGATTTTGAAGGTTTCTCATTGAACTGAGAGATGAAATTTACAAGATTGACGTAACAGAGTGAAGAAATCTCAATCTTCACATATCTAATATGTTCAACACGAAGTCTCTATAATATTTGAACAAAATCAATTCGAACAATTATTTGACTTCACATTAAAATAAGAGAGACTTAAGATGTGTCAATACCATTTTATTACATTTAGTTTAGCCAAAATATACCAACCCAAAGAAAAAGAACTTTGATTGGCGATCACATTTGCATTACTGAAAATAAAATTATTTATTTTTAGGTATAACTAGATTGAAATGAATCTAAACAAGTACGGCACCACATGACCTTGATGATTAAATCTAAGCTCTTATATGGTTCTATAAGAAGCATCTTAATGTAATGTTTTATAGTTTGATCAACAACCATATAATTATCTAAATTCCTGTATGTTGCGTCTAATAAACAGAAGAAGTTGAGAATATGAACTAACAAAAGCATTGGTACAGCTGTTGGTCCAATAATCTCCTCTATTATGTCCATCAATGCCTTATAAATTAGCTTATAAATTTCTTCAATAACTTTTTATTGGATTGTGGGTGACTCTCACGTAGGTCTCATACCCATTTGATATGTCACTTGATGGCACACATAATGGTGCATGTGCATTAAATTAGTTGGAAGAAAGTAGTTGAATGCTGCGCGACAAGCGTCTAATTCATCAATGTGTGCTAATTCCAAATTAAGGGTGCTTGAGGGGTGCCTGAGAGGCACATATGCGCACATTGGTCAGATTGAGGCTGCCTGACAAGCGCTCGAGGGACATTCATGCGTCGATTACAGTGGGCTCGCATGCGATGCCCGCCTAATGGGCGATCTAGTATCGTTCCCAATATAAAAAGCATTAACGCAATTTTTAGAATTATATTTTGTGACTTTTAAATTTTAAAGTGTAGACACAGTAAAAAAATGAAAAGAGTAAGAAAAGTGAGAAAAGAAGGATTTACTAATCTAATTAAGTTTCAACTTGAGTTTCATTTTCCATCGACCTTAGATATATTATACTTAAAGATTGAGAAGGACATTTTATTAGTTATATTTCTTCTCATTGATCTTATACTCTATATTACTCTGGTTCATTTATTGTAAGAAGTTGTACTATTATATTTTTAGAGTTTCTATAACCGAACTTGTCACAAAATGAACATTTTGAACATATAGTTCAATGATTTTTTTTCTCTTATTTTAAAAAAAAATTCATATAAAATCTTATATTCTTCATTGCTTATGATTATTATTACTTTATTGTGTATAATCGATTATTTTCACTATGTTCAAACAAGAAGTTTAAAACCAACGCTTTCTTCTCTTAATTGCCATTTTGTTTCATGTAGCATTTTACAATATTGGAAATGTAATCTCTATCTCGTTCAAGTTGTGAATTTGGCAATATATTGCCTGTGGATTCAACGCCATTGAGCAATTGGAGACCAATCCAAAAATGTTGTTTTAATTGTTTGTACTATGACTTTTAGCTTAAAATGAAATAAAATTATAATTATACCAATTATAAATTTTTTATTATTTGAGTATTTTGAGGTCAATTGTACCTCATAGTCGCTTATATCTTATTTGAGCATTCTAATTATGCCAATAACTTTCATAACCTTGAGGTTTTATAATATTTTCTACAAATTTCTTGATTATAATCTTATTCATGCCAAGATAAGATGCAAATAAGATGTTTA
This sequence comes from Nepenthes gracilis, assembly GCA_033239525.1. NCBI lineage: Eukaryota > Viridiplantae > Streptophyta > Magnoliopsida > Caryophyllales > Nepenthaceae > Nepenthes > Nepenthes gracilis. The sequence continues at coordinate 22,711,443 of BSYO01000001.1, forward strand.
GGACAACACTACATGCAATACTGTTCTCTAAACGCTCTACATATATTAGCATATGTTTCATGTAGATCCATCTTGCTACTTGTAAGTAGGCTAGCGATAAAGATTTTAGTTATAAATGAAAAAAATTAAATTAGAACTACTTTGCTTAGTTTTGATATTCTAACAAGGAAAACAAATGGAGACATAAACAATGTATTCATATTAGTTCTTCCATATCTTATTGCGTCAAGTTTTGATTTCAAGATATATATCTCTTTGATTTATTTTTAATTTAAATTATCTTAATTCCTGATGATGCTTTGATTTTGGCTCTAGTATTTATTTTACATATGTTATAACTGATATCAAGGAATTACCTTGATTCCAATATTGCACTATAACATGTGACCTGTATTAACTTTACATAGCATATTTTTAACCTTTTTTTTTTTTTTTCTAGAAAGCTATTGTTCTAGATCCAAACAAGGCTATTGATTTATAGCTGATCCAATGGCAATGCATAAATTCAAGGATACAGTTGATAGTGAAACTGAAGTCATTATGCGGCTTAGAAACTATATAAAGACTTGTATGCTACTGTTTTTATTTTTACTGAAGGCTTGTGATTTATTCTGTTTTGGCATTTCTACTTTTTACCTTTGCTTTGATTCTATGTTGTTGAGTCATTTCTGTAATATTTCTGGTTGCTCATAGTACTATGACAATACTAAACTGAAGAGATTTAACCATAAAAATTATATGTCTTTCTTTTAGCCTATAATTGATTAGGTTTTTTTTATCATTCTGGGAAAAAAATTTGGAATATGTGCCATCTGCAGCATATGCATGACCAAATGGTGTATCTTTCAAATTGTTGTTTAGTGTATGTATTTCTCAATTCTTTTGAACTTCTAATTGTATTATTCATTCATTTCCTTGTATTTTTTTTTCAAATTATTTTGTGTATGTATGAGTAAGTGGATGTACATTATTTTATTAAAGAGTAGTTAGATGGCACACTGCATGTTGCACCCCTTCAAAACAGAAATCCCGAGGCTGCAGCATAAGAGGGTGATAAACTAGTATGAATTATTTATTAAATTCATTAATTTTTTTTCTCTTAAATTATTAAGGTTTTGAGTTTTTTTTTTTATATTTTAACTATTGAGATGCTGTTGTTTATTTTTATATATTTTTATAATATCTATCCAAATGAAAGAAATTGTATGAAATGTTAATGAGGTTGGGAGAGAATTTTTAAATGCCATCAAGATAATTAATATCATAATATGATCACATTTTCCTTTAAACTTTTTTTTCCTTCTAAAAATTTTCTTTCTTTTCCGTTATGTATCCTAAGATCAAACTCCTCACATTAAGCAACTGAGGGTCACAAGATGCAACTTCCTGGGCAAGCTATTACCTTAGCAACTAAGCCTTTATTTCCCAAAATTGGGACTACGAAAGCAAGTTGTGATTTAATTTTTCTCAAATTTAAATTTCACATACAATTGGTTATATATTTTATTTTTCTACTTATAAGTATATGGTTGTGATTGGTATGTAAGGTTTTGGGAGTCAATTGTGGGACATTGGTTTGGTTATTCAAGCTTTGTTGGCAGCTAATTTCAATACTGAAATTGGGCCTACACTGATGAAAGGACACAACTGCGTAAAAAACTCTCAAATATAACTGTTATCCTATATGCTTAATCGCCACTCTCTTACACTATGTATATGGATGAATTCACTTGCTGATAAACAATTACATCATAATTGTATACTTTATGAATTGTCTTAATCAAGCTTTTTAGATTTTGCCTAATATTAATAATTTCCTTTCTATTCCACACTGTTTTTTATTTTATTATAAAGTATTGTTTTCTTTTATCAATGATACCCCCTAAAAGAGTTGGAGAAAAAATATAACCTGAGCAACCGTATCAGACAATAAATATCCTATGCTCTTTACATGTAATGGATCTTTGTAATTACATCTTTTTCTTTATCAATGGATATAGGTTGTTCTAATTATTTATAAGTTTGATTTCTATATACAAATAGTTTGTTCTTAATGTCCATCCTAACTAAGTATGTAATACTTGACTTTCATTTGATTTATTTTAATAATATGTGCTATTTTGGGGTATTTTGGATGCATTGAGTTAAAAATAAATTTGAGGGACGCATGAGGTGCCGAATGCCACAAGCTTGCGCCTAAGACACAGATTCCCAGAGGTGGTGCTCAAAGCATGTTTGAGGCGACGCTCGAGTGCCGTTTCGGTATTAATAGAGGGGAGCAACACCTGTTCGGCATTTGCGATGGAAAAAGGAAGAAAGGATAGAGAGAGGAAGATGAGAGAGGAAAAACAGAAGTGATATATTAGAATATTATTTTATCAGATCTACTTCGTATGAGATTAAAGTAAGTATCTATAAATTCTATTTTGGGTTTATTTTAATATCTAATATGTTTTGCTTATATTTTAAAAGTTTAATATTCATACATATTCTTTTTATTTAAGCCTATTTGTTTTCTTTCGTGCATGCTTGTATTTTTATATTTAATATGGATTCTTATTTGAGTACAAGACTATTTTTAGATTTTTGACATTGAATTTGTACCTTTAATCCGTTTTAAATGTACTTATGGACTATTCCTCTTATTTTGGGCTTTATTGTTTTTTATATATCATATAATATTTGTTAAATTTTATATTCACATTTTTCTATTTATTATCCATTTAGAGAAGAGGGTTTGAATACTATGTAGAAAATTGGACGTAATCTAACATAGCTACATTTATTTTGGTGAGTTTAGCTTCATTTTGGTTTCAGTTTGTATCAGATGTATTTAGATATTTTGGACTCACCAGATGTAAGCCTCTAGATATGTATGTTCAGTTGGGTTTGGATTTATGATGGATATGTATACATTTGGTTTACCCCTCCCTTACGACCGTTTGGAGAATATTATGTTCATTATTGTCTAGATAGTTGTCCGATAATATCTTATAATAGGTTTTGGATTATGTTTATTGTTATTATTATTGAGATAATAAAATTTTATGATTCGTCTGTTAGTCAAACTTGGATTAAAATTTATTATATTTATTTTGGGGTTTATTAATTAAACCTACTTTGATTCAAATTTATAATAAAGTAGGCTATTATTTTTATTAATCAAAACCCAATTCTTGTTGAAATTTCATAACTCTAGAGGTTTTCTTGCTGATAAATACATTGAGAATATAAAAATATTTTGCAAGAGAGAAAATACAAAATGATTTGAAAAGATAAAAAGTTCAAACATGTGGTGAAATTTAATAATTTATTGAGAAAGCTTGTTACCTCAGAGTAATTCTTTATCAAATCTCAAATTGCATGAATTAAATAAAGTTTTCCGTTTTTTAATTATTCATCATCATCATCATCTTTCATCAATTCAAGTGATTATCTTTTGCTATGTTTTATCTTACAAATAAAACACTAGTTACTTCTAAGACAAATATAGAATTCTTGTGTTATCGATCTCTTTTTATAGTGTTTCAATTCAGAGTAAAAATGGCGGTTTACCTGTATGGGAGCCTGCAAGAGTTGAATCGTGGTTGGAGGTAAACCAACCATATAATTTCAGAAGATGACATAACCATATTTGGATTCTAGAAAGAAAAGGCTAAGTCAAATGATCATAGGATTTAGATGTGATAGGCATGCAAATACATGGTTAAGATACAAATTTCTAATTCATGCACATTTTATTAGATTATAAAATTTATAGATGGTAATATTTTTTTAACCATTTCAAATTAATGAGACAAATGAAGTAATACAACATTAGATGTTTGCAAGAAAGCCGATAAAGTTTGGCGCATTTGAAAGCCAAAATAAACTATGATATTGTATAAATTTGTTCAAAAGATTGTTAAAAAATACTCGTAAAAATGTTTTAAGTTGTTGTAAAATATTTTTATATGAAAATCATTTTATCGTTTAAATCATAAAATTTTGTTTAATAAGTCTTTGGTATTAGTGACGAAAGTATTGTCGCTAATAAGTAAGATCTAGAGATTAAATTATATGCTTTTATTGACAATTATTTGTCACTGAATTGTTGATTTTAGTGACAAATTTATTTTGTCACTAAACATATTTTTTAATGATGCAATTAAATAATATTAGTGGCAAAATTTGTAGTCACTAGAATATATATTTTTAGTGATAAATTATTTTTTATTACTACAAAGTATTATTTAATAACAATATAATTTTATCACTAAAGAAATATTTTAGTGATAAAATAACTAATTCATCACTAAATATTTAATGATAGATTTTTGATGGCAAACTAGTAACAAATTTATAACTAATAATTATAAAATATTTTATCAAAAAAAAATCAAATTGTTGCAGTGCTTGTTGATCCTTTGAGTCGTTTGGACAGAGAAGATTTTGTTGGTCAAGGTCTCATTGAATGGAGTCCGTGGGGGAGGGGTCAAAGTAGTACAATGACCATGACCTAATAAAGTGACAATGAGAGCCGCTGTAATGTCGTGTGGACATCGCAGCAGCTTCAATGTCATATGATCCGTTAGATTTTAAAATCAATGGTCCATATTTTTTTAAAAAAATAAAAATATATATTTTTAAATTTTATTATTATTACTTTTTAATATAAAAAATATAGACCTTTGATTTTAAGATCCAACAATCTACGTGGTGCTGTGAGAAATCAATCTCCACTAGTTTCCATTGATGACAAACCTCACATTTAATTACAAAATTGTCATTTTTTCTACTAAAAATAACACTCATTAAAATAATATTTTTTAAATAATATAGCAAAATTATAAAAAAATATAATGTTTAATTATTTCATAAATTATAAAATATATTGCACGTTACGTTAGCCAATTTTAACATTTAGAAGATAAATAATGCCAAAATCTTAGAAGCATTGAACCAATATTATTGAAAAAATAGAATATATCATAAATTATAAAATATCCACTGATGTGGCGGATGGAGGTAAATTGCACGTTACGTTAGCCAATTTTAATATTGGCGCTCGAGCGGAAAATTTCAATAAGCCTCCGTCGTGCGCTCGTGGGCGTTCAAACGTTCGCCCACTATATAAAATAATATTTTAATGCTTTTGAGCGCCATTCCGCAGAAGAAAAAGAGAGAAAGAGAGAAGAAGAAGAAGAGGAAGATCTTAGAAGCATGACATTTCTGTGAATTTTATCTCTACAAGAATTGAAGGATTAGTTGAATTGATTAATATTTAATTTGAAAAATAGAATATGATCCAAATAAAAATTATACCTTTATTATTTGTGATTGCTTATTATATACTAATTATCATCTACTACATATTTTCTCACGGTTTAAACAAATATTTAATTCTAACATATCCAAATTTACATAATTTTTACTATATATATGAGTTTATATCTCGACCGATATGATATAACATGCTAAATATTTTTTGTTATATGAAATGAGCAACGTGTTTAATCATCGTATAACCATATCCCATGCATGCATCCACAGTATTTGTACGTGAATTTGCTTTCTTGGATAAATAAATCAATACATAAATAGCCAAAAAAAAAAAAAAACGTGAAGAATACACAGAAAGTCAGACATTCAAACCCAAACAAAGCTTTCTGTTTAAGCATTTCTTGAGACCAATCAAATGAGCGTGATCAGTTGGAATGAATGAAATAAAATAAGATTGTAGCTTGTTATACGCAACATAAACGAACAGAAAGTTCTGTCATCCGAGCATGCAGATTACGTTGCTGAAGCCCTGGACCGGCGGAGTCGATCGACGGCCACAGTTTGACTGTGTTGGACGGTGCACGGCAACATCTACAAGAAGACAGGAGCACCCGGGTGCCGAACTCCTAAGCCCAATGTTGACGGAGGTGACGGCGGCCGTTGACGGCGGCGGAAGGTCTCCGGGTTGGAGAAGAATAGCAGGGTTGAAATGAAGAAGCTGAACATGCTCGTTATCGGCACCATCTTTCTTCTTGCTTAAGTTTTCGCCTTTGCTTCTTTTCGTTACTGCAAAGCAATTATATCAGATTGTTTCATAACACACACACACACACACACACATATATATATATATACTGCGGCAGTAAGGATAGAGAAAATGGCGGGGGGAGGTGGAAGGAGGAAGAGGATGAAAGGATCCTACGCATAAGCGCGTAAGATTCTATCAAATATACAATCAATATGATATTAATTTTTTTATTAAAAAAATTATACGACATTTAATTTAATATTTCTGAAAGAAAAATAAAAAAAATGTATTTCTTATTTTTATAATATATAAAATTTTGGCCTTTGGATTTATAATGATCCAATGGCTGAAAATTCGTTGGAGGGAGTTGCTACGTGCTTCTACGCAGGAGCCTTTGGTCTCGAAGGCGGTGGGGATTTTATTTTTATTTTTTTGCTTTGAAGATCTGTATATTTAGAGGAGTTATTTATTTGTTTAAATTAAATATTTTTAAAAATGATGGGACTCGTGGATTTTTGCTGAGTTTGCCAACGTGGATCTCGGGGCGCTCGATGGCAGCTTCATCCGTCATGCGACCAACCAGCAATAGACACGTAATGATCTTTGAATTTGAAAAATTCAATAATCCATATTTTATACTAAAAAAACTTTAAAAATTTGTCAACAATAAAATTTTTTATTATTTTTTAATATTTAAATGATAAAATAATTATGTTATAAAAGTAACAATATAAAAAAATATAACTATTTACATATTCTTTTTATAATTTAAATATTTAAATTTGTGACCTTTAATTTTTTTTACCGGTAATCTATTGCTATTCGTCATGACAGGTTGCACCTGGTACCATTCTAATGTGACATATACGAATAAGCAATTGATTGTTTAATTGACGCAATTTTAAAATATGATATCTTAAAATTTCAATGTGACAATAAACTGTAGGATTTTATTTAACTAAATTAGTAGACAGTTACTCTTGATATGAAATAGAAATTATTTAATATAATATAAATTATAATATATAGCTATATAAATTGTTTAAAATTCCACAAATTAACAAATGCAAAATGAAACTTATAAGATGATGTGATCATGGTTTAATATAATATAATTTCCTTTGTATGGAAGTAATTGTTAATATCTAAAACAAAAAAAAGGACAAATAACTTCCGAATCTCTATATTATATCGCCTTACATTATACGAAGAGGAAGGCTACCCGATCTAAATAAGAAAAAACCTTTTTGTTGACAGAAGATAGAAGAAGGAAACCAAAAGCTAACACATTGTATTTTGGTAACAAAAATACACCTCCATTCGATTTTTAATTGGAGAATAATAAGTAGCGATTATAATTTAATGGATCACATAACGATAAAAATAGACAAATTGTACAACACCTGTTTGTTTGACTCTACACAACTATTGATAATCGTCACCTCCCCAACTTAGAATATACAAACTAATATCATAATTCATAAAGTTTAGTTTCTTAAATCATAAAAGACACTTTCTTTAGACTTATTTTGATACTAACCTTATACATTTCTGATGTAAAACGTATAGAATAATAATATCAAATAAACTTAATTGAATATTAGGATGTAATCTTATACCAAAATGATTAGATAAGTCCAAAATAAAATCTGTAAATTTTTTAAAAAATGTAGATAATAGCTCCAATGTTGACCTAAAAACATAGAACTTGTTTATATCTAACTAATGTCCAAACATTTATAATCATGCCAAATCATAATTTAAAGGCACATGATCTCAAAACCAAATACAATTGTGATTATAATGAAATAACATTAAATTATTCCTTTAAATATCCCACTGTTTAAATATTTTGCAAGAAATTTAAGCCCATTAATCTAAAATATTATAAAATATGATAAAAATAAATCTAATACTCAATAAAATATGTATAATGTGTAATATATATATGACACATATGATATATACACATGAATGACAGCAATAAACACACATAAAAATATCAAAAAAAAAAGGATAAGATGAAAAAATATAATAAACAAAGATAAGTACTAACCTCCTGAATTGGGATTGAATATTGAATGTCCAATTACAAATTTTTTCCATAGTTTACCCATACACCACTATTTAAGATCAGTTAGTATACCAATTGCATATTATTTTTTTTAAAATGGGACAAATGTCACTTTTTAGACTAGCAAATATTAAGTAATAACATTCTTTTATGATTTAGATATATATTAATATGTTCAAACATATTATATCAATTATTTATAATAGTTCTTATTTAGTTAAAATAAAAAATTCTATAATAAATAATAAATATAAAAATTTTTAAACAATACAAATAAATAATCTTCATAAATTTTAAAATAAAGTTTCCGTCAAACATTTGTTCAAAAAAGGTATGTAATATTAAAATCTTTTAATATTTACTAACAAATTTTGTAAAGTTAGATATGAACATTTAAAATCTCTAAAATATAAACAAAGTTTACACAAATCATATACTCATAGTTACTAGGATTGTCATATTTGAATAGACCTCTGTCATGATCTTCCTTTTATAATATATTATGGTTGCAAGAGTAAGTTTTAATATTATTTATATGGAGCATTTCTTATAATATGGTCCTCTAGAGTCTAACCAATGGAATTCGATTTGATAAGATTCTGAAGCCAAGCCTTTGTATCCCATTGAACACTCATACCTTAAGTGATTCAGCTAAAAAAAAGTTAGGGTAAGGGGACCCATAGGGTGCTAGAAATTTAAATATAGAAAACTATTATTCCCGTTACCCATCACGTGTTGAACTAATGACCTCAAGTAATATTGAGTCGGATAGTAGCAAAATTTATAACTGCTAAATCAGGTTAAATTATTTTTGGCTCTATTCCTCAGACTAAAAGATCATAACTTTTTTCATCATAATTAGATGGGGTCAATTTTGGTTAGCTATAATTTTACTTTTTAATTTTTTATTTAAAAAACTCATATTTAAATAATAATACCTAAAAATATGAAAAAAAATTACTTAAAGAATAACTTAATCTTTTAGATAGTTGTCTAGAAATTACTTAAAGAATAATCTTTAGATAAAAATTATTATTTATGCAAAAAATTGAGCTTAATGAAATAATTTTTAAGATTTTAATGCTTATCCAAAATATTAAAATTTATGTTACTAAAGGAATGAAAACCTCATAAGATTTTATTCGGCTTACTTTTTTATCATATTCATCTATAAAACTTACATACTTTAATTAATTATATCTTATAAAATTTCATATTCCATTGATTAGGCCTCTCCAAAGACCCAATTTCAATCATGCCTATCTCCTTTATTATGCTCATCTTCTCTCTAAATTTGCTAAGAAGTCTAGTTTTAACTTGAATTTGAAAAGCCGTTAAGAGGCGTTGAATGTTGTCTCCATTTCAATAAATTTGTACATAACTTGATCCGAATTTAGGATGAGTGCATCTTCTTAGAAAGGGATATTTAATGTGTCTTTATATTATTTATTTAATAAAAAAAATTAACAGATAAAATTTAAAACTTTAAAAATTTTTAAATGGTTACTTTTATTTTTTATTTTTATTATTAGGTTAGATATTCAATAGATATTAATATTTTAAAAATAAATATATAAAAATACCATATGTCATTTTTTTATATCTTTTAATCCCTACTATTATTTATTTTTTTTACTTAATAATGAAGATTAAAGATGCATCAAATATATCACTTTCGAAAAATGCATTGCCCCCAAATTTCATTTGATCACTATTTCATATCAATAACCCTTCTGTCTCGGAAAATGACTCATATCTCAGGTAACATTAGTCCAATAAAAGCAAGCCCTATGGCCAATTTAACAGCAATAACTGAAGCGGCAAAATTGATAAGCTAAATCATGAAATTATGATAAATATATAAGATTAATCAATATTTATTAAATTTTAATGAGGTAATGTAACGTACGTGGGGTGACAGTTGCATTGAATTTGCAATAAAATAGAGGAGTTATTGACTAAACGGCTGGTCTATAACTTGCATAAATTATTCCCATTTAATAAAGACTAAATTATAATCCAAAAGATTAATCGGTGCAATTAGCGTTATCTTAAGATAACACATTATAATTATATAATTAACACGCCACATCTAATATAATTATACGCAAGACAACATTAAACTAATTAATATAGTTATCTTATTACATATTAAGATAACACGGTTTGTGATTATCCAAAAGATCGATCTGATGGCATTTGTGCTTTAAGCATCATCTGATGAATCATTAATTGCGTGGAATTGGATTGGATGGCTGCGGTTGCATGTGAAAATCTTGCTTCGAAACATTATAGGATTGTTTTTTTAATCATAAATCTTGCTTGAAAATTTATCAAAATATTCTAATATAATTTTATTTTGTGCTTGATAATTTTTTAAACTTTATTTACAAATATTATTTTAAGAAAATATCTACTTTATGTTAACAAAATTTACCAAAATATTAATATACTATTCATGATATAATTAACTAATATTATTTTTTTAATTAAATGTGATTGGTAATAAGATACTTCTTTATCATAAGCAAAGATATTCTAGAAAACATAGTTTTATTTTTTTTAGTATTCTAAAATTTTTTTAAAGTGAAAAAATAGATAAATTTAAACACATCTTCTATATTTTTTACTTTTTAATTTTTTCATTAAATAAAGCTTTAAACTTGGAGATTTTACTTCTTTTAAGAAACAACATGACAGTTACTTCTCTTAAGTCATATTTAGTTGCAGGAATTGGGGGAAAAAAGAATTTTAATTTTCACAAAAATTAAAATTTCTCAATTTGGTTAGTTATAATGTGAAAATTGTTATTCTCTGAGACTTATTATTTTCACAAATGCAGACGGAATAAAGCATCAATCAAAGCCTACTTATCAAAGCATGCCTTGGATGGTGATTTCCACACATATGGGAATAACAATTTTCACATATATTTTTTTATATTATTATTATTATTATTAAGTATTATTATTACATATTATTATTATTATTATTATATTTATTATTATTATTTATTATGTATTATTATTATTATACTGTATTATTATTATTATACTATATTATTATTATTAGGTATTATTATTATTTTGTATTATTATTCCTTTTGAGATCGTGTATTATTAGAATTATTGGCCATTTTATTATTATTAGATATTATTATTATATATTATTGTTATTATTATATTTATTATTATTATTATTTATTAGGTATTATTATTATTACATATTATTATTATTATTATTTTATATTATTATTACTATTAGGTATTATTATTATTATATATTATTATTATTAGATATTATTATTATATATTATTGTTATTATTATATTTATTATTATTATTATTATTTATTAGGTATTATTATTATTATTTTATTATATTATTATTATTATTACATATTATTATTATTATTATTATTAGGTATTATTGTTACATATTATTATTATTATTATATTTATTATTATTAGTTATAAGGTATTATTATCATTATTACTTATTATTATTATTATGTTTATTATTATTATTATTATTATTATTACTATTATCATTATTATTATTATTACTATTGGTCAGCCCATTATTAATGTACCAATTACTAAGATATTCTAGAAAACATAGTTTATTTTTTTTTTAGTATTCTAAAATTTTTTTAAAGTGAAAAAATAGATAAATTTAAGCACATCTTCTATATTTTTTACTTTTCAATTTTTTCATAAAATAAAGCTTTAAACTTGGAGATTTTACTTCTTTTAAGAGACAACATGACAGTTACTTCTCTTAAAAAAAATTCAATTGTCAAATTTTAAGTATTAAATAATATCATTTAAATTATTATTTTTGTTAATTTTTTAATATTAAATTTAATATTTAATAAATATTAATATTATAAAAAATCTAAAAATATAACTCTTTTTAATATTTTCTTTGAATTTTAAATCTTGGCTATTGATGTTTCTTCTAGTGATTTTTTTCGGAGAAGTAAAATCCTCATTTCTTACCAAGTCTGACCAGTAGAAAACAGGGATCCTACTTTTTTTTTTTTTAAAAAAAAGATCATTAAATTAAAGTTTAATTGTCAATATTTACTATTAAAAAATAGTAAAAATTATTATATTTTTATATTTTTATAATATCAATATTTATCAAATATTAAATTTGATATTAAAAATATTAACAAAATTAACTATTTAAGAGTTTATCATTTTACAGTTAAAATTTAGCTATTGGATTGAGATTTAAATTTCAGTCATTAAATTGCTAGAGATATGTGAAATATATGGCTAACCAAATGACAAAAGTTTCATAAGATAAAAGAAATTGGAATAGGCCACCATAAAAAAGAGATCTTAAATGAAAGAAACAAAAATGACATCCAGATATGCGACACCAATAACATAGGTTAGAGCATTTTAGTTAATTATATTCTTATATTTTCATAACTTTGATAATAATATCATGATATGAACTTTTCACAAAATTTGTTCGATTGATCAATTATTCAAACTAAATTAAAATAGACAATTTGAAGTATACTTTGTGTGAATTTGCACTTGAATAAAAATGAGTGTGGAATATCCACTCAAAATTTATATAATTTTTCATTCAAATGACACTTATTTAGTGAAAAATTGTGCAACAAGTACTTAAGTTATAAAGTTTTAGATTTATTTTACACAATTTTTGCACAATAAGGGCTTGGGAAATGCATAGGTATAAATATAGGTTATGAATTTAGGTTGTCAATCTGAGATCATTTGAGATATAAAAGAGTACTTAACAATATAAAAAAGAAAAAAATAACAAGGAAATGTTTTGATAGTCTATTAAATTATAATTCGTATTTTATTTTCTATCAACTTTAAATTTAATTATTTTAACTATTGTACAAAATACTTTACTAGTTTATTTTATCTAAATTGTTTTCTTGTTATTCATCATTTGGGTTTAAACGCTTGTAATATATTATATAATCAATGTGTTTAGAAGTAATTTGTAACTAAATCTTGAATATAGTAGAAGTATGGCAAAACTTAATGGTCCATGGGCTTCCTCTAGTTGGGAGGAGTTTGCTGTGTAAAAATTACATATTCATTTTTATGTTTGTAATTTGTATGATTTTGTTGATTCTTCACATATTTTAATAAAAAAATAATTTTAATTTAATTATTTTAAAATAGTTAGCTTTAGATTTTAATTTTTTAAATAATTAAATCATAATTATTATATTTTGCTAAAATTTAGGATGATTCAAAACACTAACTTTAGGTTAAATTTGAGATGATAGGTTCAAATCATTAGAAGTCAAACAATCAGCCATCCTGTAATATCAAATTTTTCAATCATAATTTATGATATCATAATTAAAATTTATTAGGTTAATTTCAATAATAATTGCATAGTATAATTTGAGAAAAAAATCAAACTTGAGGATATTAGGTTAGTGTTTGATTGGCGTTTATCTCAACACTTGTGTGTATTTGAGACGGTGTTTTTGTGCCTAATAAGAGTCTTTATAATATTCATACATGGATTGGACAGAAAATATGACACTTGAGGTCTCTGAGTTGCAAAGTTCATATTGACATCTAAGTTATACTTGTTGCAATACTTATACTTGCTTGTGTGTTTAGTTGGCGCTCGATGGTTGCCTATTTGGCATTTGTTCACTAATTGAGTATTTAAAGGCTTTTCATCCGATTTTCAATCATTTTGAATGAAAAAAAAAAAGAGAAGAGAAAACAAAGAAGAAGAGGGAAAAAAAGAAAGAGAATAATTTTAGAGTTTTTTGAATCAAATTTACTAGATTTGAAATTTAAAGTATATATATTTTAGAGTCTATTTCTTAAGTTCTTCAATTTTGCATACTATTTTACTGCACAAGCATGTCATACTCTACACTCCTATTTTAATATTGTTACATATATATATATATATATATTTTACTAAATATTTTAAAGTTTTGTTGATTTTTTTAAAATATTTAAAGATTTTATTTATTTTTTACAAAACAAGTAAATATTTTTAAAAAATATACTTATATATGAAAATATTTATGATAAAAATCATAAAACACATATATTTGGTGTTACATGTGACATTTCATATAAGTATTTCGATAAAGATTGTAGTTTTTTTATTTGATTAGAGTTTGATACTTTCTTATAATATAAAAAGTTTTATATTTACATTTTTTCATAATATGAAAAAAATTTGTTATAAAGACTTGTATTTATTTTTTTGGACTACTCTAAGAAATTGACAATATATATATTCATACATCCAAATATAACAACTACCATAAAATTGAGCCGCCATTTAGATTTTAAATTATTTAAAGATAATTATTATTTAAATTTTATTATTATTAATTATTTATTCAAATTATAAGACTTTAGTGATAAGCTTCAGGAGCCAAATGATCACACGACCAAACTATTAAAAAATTAAAAAAGTTAAGAGTGTAGCTGGGTAAGAATTAGTAAGTAAAAATAAATAAAAAAATACTTGTTAAGGATGATAGATTATCAAACTAAATAATTAAATTCCATAATTAATTTCTTGATCTCACAATACCAACTTATCAATTGAGTTGGATAACCAGACTATCAAAACAAATAAGTTGTTAATTGAGTTAAAATGGCCAACACTACATGAGGCTCCACATTAATATAATATTTTAATAGATTATTTGAAACCACTTACTAAAATCACGTCCATAAAATATAACAATTGGGTTCTTAAATTAAGGAGATATGACAAATTATTATGACTATAATTAACAAATCATTTGAAACTGCCCAATAATTCATTATCTATAAAAATAACAGTTAGATTCTAAAATTAAAAAGATATGATTCTTTATCAATGAGGTATTGCAAAAATATTGGGAATGTTTCCCAAATAGAAACTAATATTTTTTCTTGATTGGAAGAGGGGGCGGTGAAGGGAATGCTTATTATTATTATTATTATTTTAAAAGTCGGTTAATTGGATAAAGTTTAGGGGATGGCAGAGCACAGTTGATTGTAAGCTCGCTTAAGGAATATATTTTAATCGGCAAAAGTGTCATCATCTTTTTAATTTTTAATTTGTCTTAATTTAATTCATTAGCTGTACGGAATCAACAATCACAATTAAGAGTTTATGCATAATTGGCACCCAATGAGTTAAAATTAATTTTAAATTTTGTGAATATTTCAGTAATTAGTGATTGAATTTGCCAGATCATCATTCTTGAATTCGATTTTAAATTTTGTTTTTTTTCCTAAATTTATTAAAATTACTACCATTCTTGTATATTATGCAACTCCAAAATATAATAGATTTGATGCAATTTGTATATAGTATAAAATTATTACAAAACTTTTAAACTTTTATATATAATTAACAGTAAAATAAAGTTTATTAATAATATTTTAGCTTCCCATTTGAACTAAACTAGCGATGTCAACCCCGTCAATTTCCTATGGTCCGTGCATTATTGAATAAAAATCTAATAATCTATGCTTTATATTTTTAGAAAAAATTTTAAAAATATGATAATAAATATATTTTTGAGAAATTTATTTTAATATAAATATTTTAACATTTTACAATTTTATATTTAAAAAAAATATATCTAATTTTTTATAAATTTTTTAGACCATATAAAATAAGGACCGTTAAATTTTTTAGATTCAAGAATAGGGAGACGTGGGATTGGTTCCTCATAGTCTCTACCCATTGTAGAATATAAAACAAAATAATAAAATTTATATATAAAATAAAATAAGTTTATTTGTAAAATTTTAAACATAACTTTCCATAGAGTAATACTAGCTTCTCATTGTAGATTATAAAACAAACATATTTAACTATTTCTAGCAAATTAATTCATTATCAAAGCATCAAGTCTGAGGTAAATGCCATTTCTTCCTTAAAACAAAAATTTGGAATACTTACCCAAATAAATGGAACTGCCTAATTGTTGGAGTTAGTTACTATCTTGTGGATAATTTAACAAATAAGTTTTGTCATAAGAGGATTTATAACGGAGAGTGAAAGACCAAGGAGGAGGTTATTCGTGCAGGGCTCTCATATTTTGTCGGAAGGCAGGATCAAGGTGAGCCGAAACTCCAGGTGGCAAAGTGGAAGACTAGAGCAAATGGCGGTCAACTACAAAATGCATTAAAGATAACCTTTTCACCCGGCCGCCCTGGCCGCTTGCCACCATCATTTGATCAACATTTTGCCGGTCAACTTAACAAATAATGTGGTTTAAACAACTATGAAAAAGATGGGCACGCACGGCCGAAAGTCCAAGGTGGCAAAGTGGAAGACTTTTCTAAATGGCAAATGGGTTGAGTTGAGTCAACAAATTGATTTAAAGAAAATGCATTAAAGAGCCCTATACGCTTTTCACCCGAGAATTGATAAGTGCGTTAATGTTATCCCTAAATCGGCCTAATATCTTTAGCAATCAATGGAAACCATCATCAAGAAATGATCGAGAAAGGCGAAGATTCCGTGGCTCAAATGCGGCTTGAAGAAGCCGACCCGGCTCTGGCTCAAGGATCTTCACCGATTAACCTCAACCTTTCGTTGATAAAATCATTCTCCAAATTTATTCTTCATCACAAATTCTCCGATGATAAAACTTATTTGTTGAATCATTTACAAGAAAATAACTAACCCTAACACTAATCTCATAATGTTGAGCCAAAGCTCCCAAAAGTAAAAGAAAGAATATTCAAATCACATCTAAAACCTGGAATAAGTGTATGACTCCAACAGTCAAATAATGAAATCTTAATATGAATGAATATTATAAACCCACCTGAAAAATTAGAAAATGGGATTGTTGAAATATTAATAGTTGAAATATAAAAATATAAAATAATAAAATCTCTAATAGTTGAAATATTACATAGCCCAATTGTTAAAAGGTTGAGACGTCCGAGATGTTTAAAGTGTTATAGTTAAATGAGTCTGCTAAGGTATTTTTATTTTTATACGTGGACTCATTAATAACGGACTTACTACATTAATATCAACAAAGAAATTGTAAATAAGAAGTTAATTAACATATTGATATTTTTACAGTAAGCCTGCGTTGATTGAGTGGCAATCAAATATCGAAAATCAAGAAACTGCATTATTAATCAATAACACATAAAAGGCCTTGGTTCATTAACTAGAAGAGCCGTCCCTATGCCCCTATGACCCAACACTGACCTGCTTACTTAAGTAATTCCATAATAGGTCTAGTGCTTCTGTCATTACAAGGCTCAGCTCCCAAATTGAACCGGTGAAAACAGGTTAACTAGTCCAAAACTCCTCAAAATTCTTGAAGTTGAATCTCATGGAAAGATACAAGGTTGGGACAATAATTTTAAGATAGAAGACTTACATTTTTCTCATTTCCTTATTCATTTCTCATTTAGAAAGAAAGAACTGTTAGGTTTTGTTCATTCTTTTTTGGTTATTACAGTAAACAAATAGTTATTGAAAGATCATATAATATTCGTACGAGGATTATAGTGTTTGCGCATTTGACAAGCGTTCAGAGTGCTAAAAGTAATGGCACGAGAGGCACCTGAGACGTCGATTGCAGAATGTGCGCGCTCAAGGTGCGTTGTTCCCAGTGGCACATGTGCCTGAGACGCACTAGACGGGTGTTTGAGGGTATAAAAATGCACTTAATACATTCCCCACATAAGAAGTATCACATAGAAAAAGAAGAGAGAAAAAGGAAGAAGAGGAAGATATTTAACATTTGGTTGAGATCCGATTTGAATTTCATCATTCGTCAAAATCGAGTATATTGTTCTAGAGTATATTTCATTTGGTTATTTTTATTTCTTATTATACTTTTTCTTATGGGTTGTTACGTATATTGAGAGGGTTGTAATTAACTATTATTCACTCAAAATTATAACGAAGAGATTTCGAATGGGGTTATTTGTAACTGATACTATTATTATTATAGTAGATTTATTTAAAATTTATTTCGTAAATTTTTTTGATTGAAAAGTATTTTTCGTTAAATATGTTATGTATTATTTTATTTCTTGTGTTTATGGGTTTGGTGGTGGACGTTTGATGGAGATTTAAGATTTGTTCTGCTACGTTGGATTGTGTGTGTTCAGATCAAATCCTAATAAAAAGGAAAATCAATTTTAAAATATTTTGATTTAGGGAATATTATTCTTCATTTCAGAAAAAAATATTTAAAAACTACTATTCTAAATCCTTCTTTAAGAATGCATTACAGGGCCTGGAGGCAGTCCTCCAAGAGACTCAATACTCTAATGTTTACTCAAGACCATCATTTATGTTATAAAAGAGGCAACCATTTCTTTTTTTTTTTTCTACTAGTTTGGCTATTGTGATACTGATATGATCATTAAAAAATATTTCAAAAATATATTTCAATCTTACCACCTCTTATATTATTGTAGATATATAAGATTCAATTTTTTTAATCTTAGACTTATTCCAAAGCCCTTTAAATAAAAATCATTCTTCGGACACATATCAATCACTAAAAAAAAAATGAAACCCTTTAAATAAAAATTAGACATGCATCAATCTTTAAAAAAAGAAATAAAAACCTTTTGACAGGAATGGACCGTATATCATTGGGCTTTCGATTTGGAGAAGACCAATAACCGTGTCTTAAAATTTGAGATTTAAGAAGTTTATAGATTCAAATTAGATATAAGATCGGACTAAAGATATTAAATGTAATAGAGATTTTATTTTTAATAATTATAAAAATTTAAAATAGATAAATTAAAAGAAAAAAAAAAGTTAAAGTTGGTATTTCAATACGTACAAAGAAATACAACGATCTACGTAAAAACAACTCTTACGAGAAAAAAACAAAAATGGAGAGGAGAATAATCTTTTGTGAGAATATACAATACAGTACAGTCCGACGACCCAACTAATACTGTTGACGTACACATTCCACTCTCAATTTGTCTTGATGCTCCTGTCCCTCTTCAACGTACTCTCAAATTCAAAACAATAATACTATGGCTTTCAATAAGCTTACCTCGATAAAATGTAGATACTCACACGCAAACCTCCAACAAGCTTTGAGTCTTTTCAAGAAGCTTAAAAAACACGAGAACCACACTTCATAAAAATCCATTTTCCAAGCACCCAGTAAGCGTGCAAGGAGGGATTCGCTAGTAATTCTTCTGTAGTAAATTTAGATATCTCAACATAATTCAACATTCTAACTTAGAACCAGTACTTTGTAACATTTATGACTGCCATAAGTGAAGTCTTAATTGAACCAGCTTGATCCAGATGGAGCTCGGCAGAATTACCCACCAAGTGAGCTGCAAGTTTCCACGATGAACTATAAAGAAACCGGTGTATTTTGAGTGGTCGTTCTCATTTGATCCAGTTCCTGATGCACAGGCTGAAGTACTGGTTGAACCACCCGGATGAGAAATGATAGAAGATGAGGGTGACGATAATGCATGGAGAAAACTACAGAAGTGGCGGTGGAAAATCTTGGACTAGATATTGGAAGGCCATACCGGGAACCGGTGTGTGATCTCCATTACCGGAGGCCATGTAGGACACTGGATATCTTGGGGTGGAAAGAAGCGACGACATGCACGAAACCACGAAGCAGACGATGTTTGTGATTGGCAGAACCATTTTCTTCCTCCTATTTTTTCTGTCTTCTTTTTCTTCAGACTGCAAGGCTTAAGCACGCCACTGTTTCTGATCGTTTCGTGCGAATTCAATTAGGTTTTGCTGATTGCTTTTCGAATGATTCGGTTGTTTTACTTCCTTTGAAGAGAATATGCCAGAAAATCAAGGAGGTTTAAGATGATGAGAATTTGAAGTATTATATATATGGAGCAGACTGTTTAGTTAATTACCTGCTCCATTAAAGCTGACGATCAATGATGGTGTGGTCTTACCAGTACCCACCAATAATGGCGGTGTGGTCGTACCGCTCACCGGTACCCACCAATAATTAGTTTCACTTGAAGCTTCAGCAAGATGGCATGTTGGTCATCATTACCTGAATAATGGAATTATCGCTGCGCTCCCAGGGATCCTGCTCCATGCTGCTTCCTATTTTTATTTTTTTTATTTTTTTATTTTTATAAAATGTGTATTAAACAAATAAAACAAAAACCCAAAAACAGATAGTAAGGGCGAAAATAAATGTAAGAATATGATAATGGGAGAGTGAATTTTTAAAAAAATTTAAAAATATTTTAATTATTAAATTTATATTTAATGATCTTAATAATAATAATAATAATAATAATAATAATAATAATAATAATAATAATAATAATAATAATAATAATAATACACATAAGAAGTGAGATGAAGGCCATGGGACAATGGGTGCGGGAATTTTTGCATTAAATTTGATTTAATTATATAGCCTAATATTTAGTTTTCTTTTATTTATATTACCTTGTTCAGATGTAAAATAATCACAGTGGAAAATATTATCTGAAAATTTATTATCAGATAAGCGAGTTAAATATGCTAAACAGTATAATTTTTATTTCTTTTTATTATAAGTATGATATTTTTATTTGTTAATTATATAGCCAATCTTTGCGACTTTCAGTTAAAGCGTAATAATTAAAAAATATCTTAACTCTTTTTGCAAGGCTAAAATTTCTATTAAGTATTTGGGGATTCTTGTAAAAAATAAAAATAAAAAATAAAAAAAATGTCGCATAAAATGCTAAATCAAATTCCTTAATAAGAAAATTAATGTTAGTTCAAATTGGCACCTATAAGTTTTATATTAATGATTTATCTACATAAAATATCAGAAGATTATGCATAATGTGGGTTTGAATTTTTTCACAAAAAAAAACAAAAAACAAAATTTACTTCTATATAAGCAGCAAATTAATCTTAGAAAATCATTTTAATTTGTTTTTAGTTTTTTTTTATAATGAAATACAAAGTTAGAGTTATTTATTACCATACGAAAATATAAAAATTAAAGTAATAATTTATTACTTATCCCGAACGTGATAAAGTAAGGAACTCTGAAATTTGCCATAGGTAATAAGGGGACGTCAATCTTCCCTACTTGAATTTTTTTTTTTTCAAATCTGTCCTATGCATCAATGAAAGTTTTGGAAAAAGCAAAAGAAAATAAAAAATGAATATTAAAGATGCTAAATTTAAACCACTATTTGTTTATATACTTTAGAGATATTTAAATCAATTTGATTAGTTTTGTTCAAGTTTAATTTTTCATAAGAATTTTTGACAGTATTATTTGAGTTTTAAACTTACAAATGTCATTTTTATAGTGGAAATCATCAGCATGGCTCGGCGCGCGCGAGCGGCCAAATCGAGCGGGCGGATTGGTTTTCGGCTCGTAGCGGATCACATGAAAAATACAGGATTTTTATTATCAAGTAAGTAGTAATAGTAGATGTGCTTAATTTTATTCATATAATTTAGATTATCTTTTATCATCATCCATAACTTAATAAAATTATCAATTGTGTATCGAATTAATGATTAAATTAAACTATCTTCCATTATCAATGACAAAACTCGGAAAATAAATAAATTCAAATATTAATTGTACCTAAACGTTAGCCTAGTGATTAATAAAAAAATAGCCATGCTAACTTATGATGACGTTATCCATCATAGGTTAACTCACAATAAAAATGTAGGCAATAATATATACATCATGCAATACTAAAGTGCAATAGAGAGAGTAATATCTGCATAGAAAGTCAATAGCTAACATCAATAGCAAATAAATGAATTAATCTCAAAGAACATAAATAGCAAGTTTAACTCCCTCTAAAAAAAGAAGTACATCAAATCTAACTCCCCTAAAAAAAAAGACGGACATTCTAAGCTCCCCCTATAATACACGACCAAAGATACACGATCTCCCCCTTTTTGTCAAGATGAAAAGGGGATCATTATAATCGCCGGGAGGTGGACATGTTTTTGATAACCTCTAAAACAAATTCATCAAGATGTAAGTATTTATATTTTAAATTAATAAAATTGTTCAAAACACGCTGAAAGTCCTTCAGAGATCACCCATCGATATAAGAGGTGCCTACGAAGTGGATGGACCATAATGCGAGGGGTCGTGGAAAGGGTGAGCAGGCGCAGAGGGCCTTTGCCAGGCCGAGGAGGAAAAATTTACGGGAGGGAGAGGCTAACAGCCTATTAATGTAAATGACAAAAGAAAATTGCCAAAGTTGAAAAATTGTTCAAAACTCGAGCGAGAGGCGAGCGGTCACCCTATTGGTTTTGCTTTCAGCGGGATACGATCATGGCAGCGGGCGGTTAATGAAATGTCAACTTTAATCCTGACAATCACAACCCGACATCAATCTGTGATAATAAAATTTTTATTAAATAGTTGGTAAAAATCTCTAACATTAATGATTTATCTACATAAAATATCAGAAGATTATGCATAACGTGGGTATGAATTTTTTCACAAAAAAAACAAAAAAACAAAATTTACTTCTATATAAGCAGCAAATAAATCTTAGAAAAATCATTTTAATATGTTTTTAGTTTTTTTTTTTTTATAATGAAATACAAAGTTAGAGTTATTTATTACCATCACGAAAATATAAAGTAATAATTTCTGAAATCTTTCATAGGTAATAAGGGGAGGCGTTCTATAACCTTTTTTTTTTTTTTTTCCAAATCTGTCCTATGCATCAATTTCTTTGAAAAATCATACTTAAATAAAATATGAATATAAATAGATGCTAAATTTAAACCACTATTTATTTTATATATTTTAGGATATTTGATTTTTGATTAGTTTTGTTTGTATTTTATTTTTCATAAGAATTTTTTGACAGTATTATTTGAGTTTTAATACTTACAAATATCATTTTTATATGTTGAAAGTCACATGAAAAAATACAGGGATACTTTTATTATTATTATTATTAGTAGTAGTAGCAGCAGCAGATGTGCTTAATTTTATTCATATAATTTAGATTATCTTTTTATCATCATCCATAACTTAATAAAATTATCAATTGTGTATCGTTAATGATTAAATTAAACTAATTCCATTATCAATAATTCAAATATTCATTGTACCTAAACGTTAGTCTATGATTAATTAATAGCCATGCTAACTTATCGACGTTATCCATCATATCTCAACTCATAAAATCAGTACAAATATATAAATTTTAATCAATAAGTTTTAGTCAAAATACCATAATTCGAACCACAAATACCAGCAACCTATACACTTGCCCAATCAAGGATATAATGGAAAGTCAATCTAAAACAAAATCATGCATTTTTCATAATACACGACCAAGGATACAGCCTACTGGTCACACAAGATGAAAATGTGTTCATAATAAGACATGTTTTTCCATATATAACCCATCAAATTGCATCAAGATGTTGCTTATATATTTTAAATTAATAAAATTGTTCAAAACTCCACACTGAAAGTCCTTCAGAGGACACCCATCAATATAACTCTGCCTATTAATTCCATAATGCTAATCTGAAATGTGACAAATTATATAAGTAAAACATATAATATTAATGCAAACGACAAAAGATAATTCACCAAAAACCAATAAAATGCATAACTTAGAACCAATGGTTAATGAGAAGTCTCAGAAGTAAGGTTGAAAATTTAAAAGCAGATTACATTCTTTATTGTATAGATGGTGCTATAAATTACTATTCAAAACTCATAATTAGACTATTTATATTATGACTTACAGATGAGAATGAATGTTAATTTTCTGACCGTAAGTCTTAGGTTTACAGCATTCACCTAGAAAAATATAAATAGATATGTTATAATATATTTTTTTAAATTCTTACAATTGTTTATTCAAAAATAAAAGAAAACTCTATAAAATATATAAAATTTTCAAATCTAGAAACAAATAACTAACTTCATTATAAATATTTATCAAAATTCTTGCATAAAATTGAATATGTAAAAAATATTCTCTAATAATTCAAAATTTTTAAACAAATGACTTTAAAATATTAAAAATAGGAAATAAATGCCATACATGCAAGCCAAAAACAAAATAAATTCATGGTTGACCCGTGCATGGAACTTAACACTATGAATGTCAGATTATAATCAAGCATGCAAATACACTTTTAAAATTTTAACAATAAAATAAAGAACAAGGTTTAAATCAACTTATCATGGCCAAAATCACAACAAATCAGTCTTTTCTTCAAATATCACCATCATTTTTTCCCTTTTAAATCTTTTTTCTTCCCTTTATATGTTCTCACATAATTGCTCATAAAAATAAGTTAAAAAGAAGCAAAAACTTTATTTACCAGCAAAATAGCACACATGCACCAATCATATACTCATCAAGCACTAAGATTATATGTCTCACATATATATATATATATATAATATTGATTATTCCATAACATATTAATGTACTAAATAATGCAACGTTTAATGTTTATTAAAACCACGTAGAACATTATAAATTGTGACTATCAACAAAAGGAGAATATAAATAGAATGTTGCTATCAAAAAAATTAACGAAAGGTAAAAACATAGCAAAGATAGCGATGGTCTATGAAGCAAAGAAAAGTTACCTAAACGATCTGTCATCGCTGTGTACACTCTACTATAGTTACATGTATAACCATGGGATCCAAATAATTTACAATAAATCATGCAAAAGCATCGTATTTTTCATTAGTCGATTATCAAAAGTATATAATAATTATACATCTCAATCATTAATTAAAGCCACAGCACATTTAAAAAAGTATTGTAAATCCTTTGATATATTGGGTTAATTAATTGTTTTGAATAAAGAATTATTCGTACAGTCAGGATGAAGGATAAGTTGCAATTAGGTCCCAAAAACAGACTACCTAATCCCACCGAAAACCTTCAAATAGAGGTAAAGGCAACACCAAACTAATCCCACAAAGAAAAAATAAAATTTTTTAAAAAAAACACAAATGGCAACTTTGAGAGTAACCATTTCCTGTAAAAATGTATTCTTATCTCTGTCATAGAGTCTCTCAATGTCACTATAGATAATATGGATCCTTCTGTCTTTGTCAATGGAATAATCTTCATTAAAGATTAAACTGTTCTTCACCTTCCATAAATGATATGTGGTAGCACCAAGACTACCTCTGAGGCGAAATGGTGATCGTTATTCCCTCTCCATTTGACTGCTGCCCATTTAATTCCTTTGTTTTAGTTAAGGTACGGCCAATAATAACCCACATTTTGACACATCACAATCCAAATATATCTAGAGATAGGACATTTGAAGAAAGGATTTTGAATGAATTCTGTTTTGCTTTTGCACAAAACATAGTTGAATGAATTCTTAAATTTTCTTAGAACATTTCTATATATATTTTTTAAAAATGGGTAAATTCATAGACACTACTCTTAAAACCCTTAAACAATATTCCACACGCTTTTTATAAATAGAAATATCCATTTGTTTCATCTAAACTTGACTCATCACTTGATATAGGTCTTAATTTTACATATCTAAAAATTTGTACATAGACGAGTGGAAACATCATATTTTTGGTTTGAGTTCGACATTCAAACACTCTTCCTAAAGAGTCCAATTTGGGCTTTCTCACTGTATGACATAATTTCCTATGGAACACATAATTTTTATGTAGCACTTCAGTAGACAATTTTACCATAGAGGAACTACATCAACAAAACAACCATTAAGGACGTGAAAAAGCAGATTAACATGCATGACTCTGAGAAACCGCATGCAGTAGCAAACCTACGGCAGAAGAGGTGACGCATCTGGGATGAGATATGCGAAGCTGGAGGCGGTAACGCCGGAACCTCCATAGTCGAAGACGGCCGAGAAGACTCGAGCTCTTGGCCTGGGAAGAGATGACATCCAAGCAATCAAGAAACAGATTATGTTAGTAATTGGCAGCATCATTTCACTAATTTGCTCCCCTTTTCTTTTTCTCCCTTTAATTGGTGTATGCAGGGCATGCAGAGGGTTAATTTCCTCTTATTTCCATTGTTTCTTAATATATTTATTGGGAAGTTGATGCTTTTGCTTTGAAGAAATCTGCCAGAAAGCTGACAGAAAAACTATTAATCGAAGGCAATAATTATTAAAGATTATCATTCTTTATTAATAATATTATATTATTTCTAAATTAGATATTATCATATATTTTTTTAAATTAGATAATTTATATATTTTAATTTAAATTATTTTTATAATTACTATAATAATAACTTTCTTAGTTTAAATTGCTTCATTATCTTATAAAAAATAATACATTATATAATTTAATATATATAAAAATAGGGAGATTATCCTTTCTTTCTCTTTTTACATCAACACATTAATGAACATTGTTTTATAGTCTTGATCACTCACGCGGTAGCTGAACTGCCACTCATCAATTATCGTAATACTAACAAAGTTTTTGTTGAGATGTCGCCGTCACCATAAAAAAATTAAAAACGTGTTTTTTTAAACACTTTTTAAATATTTATTTTGATAATATATTTAATTTAATTATTAAATATTAATTTTTTTATATATAAATAAATAGATAAAACATAATATCAAATATTAACATTTATAATATCTTCATCATACGTTGCTCAAAACCCAAATTTAAGCATACGTCTGTGAGAAGACGACAAATGGAAAAATAAATTCGTACGGCTTAGTGTAGTTAATGAGTATGGTTATGTACGAGATATATAAATAGAATTTTAATTTTTTGTGCATTTTAGTTTACGCTATTGTTATCTATTTAATCGTCATACCTTAAAAATTATTATTGATATAACTAAAGTCTGATTTTGACTTTTTATTTTATAAGAACATATACTTGTAAATTTAATTAACCCGGTACTCGGCCGGGGTCTTTGAGACGATCAACTTGTAAGAACTCCGTTAAGTTATTTTAACTTAGGTTGAGATCCTAGGCCTTAGGATTAGGCTGCGCTCTATCGCTCTCGAGGGAGAAAAAGCTCTTCCGTTTTTTTTAAGATTATTGGATTTTTCTAAATTTAAATAATTATTTTTATGGTATTAAAATATCAAAATATTAATGTTATAAAAACAAAATAAACTATAACGTTTCATATGTAATTGGGGGTGTATTAGATTAAGTAGTCTTATTCTTCATTGAATCTGTAGTGGTAGACGAAAACAGAGTTTCAGTTCTGAATATGTTGAAAATGTTGGGAATTTGTCACTCAAATACATACAACTCGATGCAGTGAAATAAACTCAAATCCCGCGTTAACTATCAGCCACCAAATTTATGAGTATAAAAAATAAACAAATAATGCGCGATGATTTTTAATATGAAAAATTATTCTCAACTAAAAAAAAATTATATGATAAATTCTTAACAAATCCACTATAAATAGTATCGGTTATAAAAACTCATTCTGAAATCCTTTCACTTTGAACTCGAGTAAAGGATTATTGAATACAACCTTCTCTCAATATACCCAATAACTCATAAAAAAAATATAATGCGAAAAAGTGTAATCAAATGAAAATATATTTCTAGAATTACTTCTAGAACGACATACCTAACTTGACGAAATACAGAACTCAAATTGCACCTTGATCAGATGTTGAATTTCTTCATTTTCTCTCTTTCTCTCTTCTCTCTCTGTGTGCGGCCTCTCTTGTGGAAAAAGATTTCAGAATATATAACCCTAAAATGCGTGAGCCATGTTTTATATCACATACTGACGCTTGAGAGCCCGACGCGCACGGATCGAGCGCACCAGTCCCAAATTTTGCATTTGAGCACCTGACAAACGTAGAACGAGCGCATCAAGTCTGGAATCTGCTCTTCTGTACTACTTGAATGTGAGGCAAGCGCTCAAAGTCATCCATCGATCTGAAATCGGTGCTCGAGTTGAGCTCGAGTGTCTTTCAAGCGCTTGACTTGATCTTGCTTTCTAATCCTTTGCCGCGTGTGCAAACATTCCAATCATCGCATGAGCCTCATGCTAACTTTCGATGGCTTTTTGTTTATTGAGTTACTCCTAAGAAAGTGACCAAAAATTCAACAGACAATAGATTTAATAGGGCCTCTGGGATAAATTAATCATGTGTTTATTTGTTTAAATTGTGTTAGGAAATAGTTAATTTTCATGTTAAATGAATACAGTTAGAGCTTTCAAAAAAAAGGAGTGTATGATATCAAAAACAATAAAAACATAGTGCATTTTGACCTTAAATAGTAAAAAATATTATATTTTATAATTAGTTTTGGATCGTTCATTCATATGATAAACTTATATAAATATAGCTATAAATTTGTCATTCCAATTGTTTGATCATCTAAGTTTAAGATTTTGTTATTCAAATATGAATTGATCCTCGCAGCTTAAAATTTAATTGTTTATGACTAGATTATATTACTTTTTTAATTCATAATTAAATTAAACTAGATTTATAACTTTTATGACTTCAAATTTAATCATTTATTTCATTGACTTTCTAGCCAAAATTGGCATCATGATGCAAATTAACAAATCAAACATCGTTAAATAGTCTAAAATAAACAATAATCCAAACAATAGAACTGAATCACAATATCTAAAAGTAGCTCAAAATATCAATAATTTTTAGACCTTAAATTATATACAATGAAGAGAGTCTTAGCAATATAGAAAATCAAATTACTTTAGAATTCAAAAATCAAACTTAGGCATCATTATTATGAAATAACAATATCAATTTGAATGTAACAAAATCCAATTTAACCAAAATTTAACAATTTAAGTTACCATTTTTATTCCAAATAATATAATAATACATTTAATATTTTAACACTCTAAACTATTTTCCGAACATAGGTTCTTCAAAAATGATCATTTATAAGTTAATTCAATCTCTTTATTTTAAAATGTTAACAAAATAAAAATAAGTGCAATTCAATTACTCAATAAAACATATATATATATTTCATCAATTCTATAAAATGGTCCCTGCTTGGTTAAACAAAAAAATTCTACTCAAATACAACTATTTTTAAAGATTTTCTTGTACCAAAAAAATATATTTATTATTAAATTTATATAGAATTTTTATCAATATTTCTTCAAATATATGACATGTAGTAAAATAAAAATTATGCAAAAAATTTAATATGCATTTAAAAAAACATGTAAGAGATATATTATATAATTTATGAATATATAGAAGTTATTAATTGTAAAAATTACATAAAATCAGTATAATTATATAATTTTGTTAATTTATTTTAAATGTAAAACATGTATGATAAGTTATAAAAAATTAATATATGCGAAAGCATATATGTAGAATTTAAAGACATGAAAGGATAATAAAATTGTAATTTAAGACATATGTGACTGTGGTTGTTGAAATTAACATTTAAACATAATTAGTATGATTTAATATATGTATTTTATAAAAGTTTTATAAAATATGAGTAAGATCATATGCATATAAAGTAGAATCAAATCATGAACAAAAATAACACATGTATAAGTATATGAAATAATAAATAATCAAGAAAATTAAAAAATAAACAGTAACAATAGATAAAGGAATTTAAATACATTTGCTGTAATTCAAATTTATTCAAAAATCACTTTAATTTTTCTTAAATTCTCATTCTCATTCCCTCTTTTCTTTCAAAAATCAGCTAAAAATAACCTAAACTCAGTAAATAGGCCATTTTTTAGAAAACCGGTGCACATGAATTGGTTAGACATGGATTGGGTATTAAGGTACAATCCTTACCTTACATGAATATCAATCAGATTTGTATCAAGCGCTAACTTTCTGTCCCAACTATGTACATTTGTTAATCAGGTATGAACAATCTGTCTAAAATATTTACAAGTACCCCAAAGTCGTTCATCAAGCGTGTCTTTGTCCCCAACATATATAAGCGCAAGTCAGGTGATGGTCAAGCACCACTCAACCTAATTTATTTTGATAGTAACATTAATTTGATCCAAAATCTCAATTGATTTTAAAAAATTTATCATATCAATTTAACTAATTATCATTATATTTCTCCTCTTCATATCATTAACTAACTCAATTGGTTAGGATATTTTGGGATTTATACCTTACATTTCTCCTCTCTTTATAAAAATTATATCCTCAAAATTTTAAATATCTCAATGTAGAAATTGTTGCGTACCAAGAATTTAGGTTGTCCTACAGATTCGGGGCAGCCAATCGGATCTTCATTTTAGTCGATCTGATGCGGATCCGATCTCCATTGTATTGAATCTAAATCTTGCGCAATACAACTGAAAACTAGAGGTCAGAGGGAATTGCTCTCACCATAAATCCTCCGACGTTCAAGTCAGATGCGTTTTCAAGAATATAGAAAGATAAATGGAGGATGCATATTTGGTGGATGGAGTGCTTTGTTGTGTTCAACCGGCGAACGGCTTAGAGGTATGCCTCCGAAGGGATGTCACTTGAGGGGAGATCTCTTGGAGGGAGAGGGATATCGTTTGGATGGGCTCCTGAAAAATTATTCTGGCAACCTTGGATGATGGAGGGCTGGCCTCCTTAAGATAGGTTATCTCTCTGGCCATTTCTCTCAACTTCATTTCTGGAGGTTTTCAGCCGTTTTCCTCCCCTTCTTTTCCCCTCCTCTCTTTTTTCTTTCGGGTCTTTTCCTTTTCTTGTTGAGATGAGATGTTTATATAGTTGGAGAATCTTATCCATAGTCAACTGCAGAAGAGGTTGAGTCTTATCTATTGTTAACTGCTAGAGTGGTTGAGTCTTATCTATAGTTAACCATCGGTGATAACCGTCCATGGATTGGATAAAGCGGTTAAACTTTTTCAAACCTAGCATAAATAAATGTAGATATTTCTTTCAGGTATCGTTTTCAATCTTCCAAGTGGCTTCTTCAAAAGGATGAGTTTCTTTATAAACCCTTTTTGGGTAGAATCACCTTGATATGAAATATTTGATTTCTCTTTCCTAAAATTTAAACTAATTACTTGATGTATAACAAATCTTTATTAATGTTCAATAGTTCATAGTCAATGATATGCAAGGGGTCATGGATTTATTTTTAAAGTATTGATACATAAAAAATATTATGAGTGTCCTCTAAATTTGGAGGTAGAGGCAATTGATATGTCATCTCTACAATCCTTTCTAGAATTTCAACAAATTTAATAGATTTTGATTTCAATTTTTCCTCATACCCAAATTGGGAAACTTCCTTTGAGTATTTGTTTCATGGGTGGTTCATGGTTTATTGTGGAACATTGATGCGGTGCTATAAATAATAGGATATAATCAATGGTTGTAGTGAGTTATACAGAGAACTACGATTAACTATGTTAGAATTAGCTAGTAGAATATGTGGTATCCTAATATTTATGTTTCTCTTTCCTATTTTTTGATTTATGTTTTTGTTAATGTTTTGCATGTCACGTCTCAAATCTCAAACCCGATATTAACACTGAATGAATATTAATTAACCAATTAATCGTTAATAACATTTGAACATAAACTCCACGTCTATACCACGACCGACCACAAATGGATAATACACCATTATACACATGGCCTAAATAAATTGCCACATCACCAATGGTTCCGGCACCAACCCAATCAATACGAAATCAGACTTTAAGTAAGGTTGCATGCATATATAATATAATATTTTACCATATA
Organism: Nepenthes gracilis; assembly: GCA_033239525.1. Lineage (NCBI taxonomy): Eukaryota > Viridiplantae > Streptophyta > Magnoliopsida > Caryophyllales > Nepenthaceae > Nepenthes > Nepenthes gracilis. Next base: position 22,743,211 of record BSYO01000001.1, read on the forward strand.
ATAATCTGTAGAAGTAAATAAGCATTCATAAATTTAACTGAACAAAAATCAAAATTACTGATAATACCAATCCAACATCAATCAATGGGCAAACGATACCCAAATTATATCACAAGATTATAACAATTTTTAAATTGAATTATAATATGCTGTCCAAATTCTAATACATCGACTAATTACATCATCTAACAAATTTTAAAGCTGTTCAATGCTATCTAAACAAAAATACTACAATATCAATAATCAAAATATCAATAAATATTACTCAAAATTATCTAATCAAATAAAATATGACATTAGATTCCTTAACTATTGTCTAGGTATTTCATCCACGTACAACTTGCAATTCAGCATTTAACATACATTATTTTGGCATTTTAAAGCCGTCTAAAAATTAGAACATAGATAACAGTTGTCCAAAATATGTTATGATATGTAAAATATTGCCTGAACTGAAATTAAAACTGAAATCATAATATTAACTACATTAACCAGTGCCTGGGACTATTAAACAGTATTAAATATCAATAATGTACTAAACTAGGCTTTTCATGTCAGCTCAATTCCTCAATCCTATTCACCTGGTAAACATTCGTGCATCTTATTTAAGGGATTAGTAAAAATAGTAATGAGTGGGCCAAAAATTCAGTAATACATTATGTAGAAATGAACATGTACATATCTTTGTATTAATGGGAGGATTAATATATCAAAATTCAATGATATGCCATAAAATTTCATAACAATGTATATTTAGTTTAATGTAAATTTTTCAGCTTACTCTTTTCATGTTTCTTCTTGATTGTAGCCATAAAAATATACTTAATTCTTATTTTTCTTTAGGAACTAACGCCAATAGGCCTTACTAGCTAAAAGAACAGATAATCAAAACTTAAATTGTGTATGTATTTATCAATTAAAGGCTATATGCTTTTATTCAAAATTCAAAGATAAGCCATCTACATATAATCCCATAGATGTGACTGGACACCACTTCATAACCTCGTGGTTATATAGGGTCGGATATTGATATACCACTATAATATATTAAAGTCTGTCACAATATATTATCCACTGAATTATAATCCATAGTCCAATATTTAATTTAAAAAAACTCTACACTTTATTTTTTTAGTTCTTGGTTCTCACTTTTCTGAAGAACGATTCATCATTTCTTAACATAATCATAGTGTCTCCCATCACGGGTTTTTATTTTCAAGCACATCTTTTTACAAAAAGTTAGTCATAATGAGATTTTAACATGTGAAATACTAAATTAGCACATGGTGTAAGAAATTTATTCAGTTATGCAAATTTTAGCAAACTGATGCACAATTCAACATGTGTGTAGAGTTTTACATAAAATTTAAATCAAATATATATGTTATATAGTCTTTGTAAGCCATATATTTGATAATTTAAAGTATATATAAACCCCTGTACAAATTTAACACATGCAAATCCAAAAATCCAGCAAGAAAATCAGAAAAAAATTAGCATGAGTGTAGAATTTCTATAGTAGTGTACAAAACGGCACGTATATAAATTTCAAACTATAAATGTTAAATTACATGCATTTTTCAGCTTATATATAACATGTATTTGATGATTTAAAGCCTACATAAATTACCGCATGAATTTAAGGCATAAAATTTAGCAAAATTCAGAAAAAACTAGCAATAAACAATAATACGAACAAGTTTATGTAATATCAGTTTATCTACTTCACATGTAGGGTTTAATTTATCAAATTTTTAAATATGCAAGTTTACAAAGTAAGTCTAGAACCTGTTGTAATATGAGGTACGAAATTTATGATATGTAAAATCATTAAATCACAAATTTAAGGCATACATGTAGTTGTAGAGTAATGTGCAGAACATACATACATTTTATATGTAATTAGGTAGAATTCTTATGAGTTTTTGTTACAAAAAGATGAGAAATTGACATACATGCTAAATATAATCATATATTTCAAATTTAAAGACATACATGAGTATTTAGAGAAAAAAAACTCCAAGATATCTATAAAAATTAGTAACAAATGAAAGAGATTTGAATGCGCCCTTACCTTAACTTGATTTATCTAATTTTTAGCCTTAAATCACCAAGTTGTAGCTTTCTCATGCTTTCTCTCTCTTCTCCTCTCTCTTCTTCTAAGCTCACTCTCTCTTCTCTAAATTTTGCTATAAAAATGACCAGAATTGAGTTCGGGGACATTTTATAATAGATTGACGCTCGAATGTGACTTGAGCATACATCGGGTTGCTTTATTCTACCAACGGCCGCCCGAGTGGCTCTCGGGCATCCTCAAGCGCGAGAGTTCTGTATTTGGTGTCTTAGGTGCGCCTCAATTCTGCATAAGGCCTTTATCAAATACGAAGTCGTCCGATCCAATTTTAATTCTTTTGATCCAATTTTTTTACTTCTATTGATCTCAATTTTAATTATAATAATTTAATTAATTATAATTATCATAATTTAAAGACCCGAGTTTTTCAATGCAGCTATTGATTCTCATATGTCTCATATTGATCATATGAATAAATTGAGATGGGTGTGAGAAAACATTGAGGTATTGGATGTATTGGCTCCAAAAAATCTTATTATAGTCTACATTTATTCAATAGCGATTCTACATTTGATAATTTGACACCTTTTGATATTGTGGGGGATACTTACTAGCCATGTGATTTTCGTATTAGGATATTATTAAATATCGAATGTCCTGGTTAGGTTTTGACATGGATAGGCTGCAATGTCAACAAATTCTCTAGACTACTGGATGAGGAAAAAGTCTCAAAGTAGTAGGGGTGTTTACATGTCAAAACACTGTATCGAGTAATGCCATATGACTTATCCAATCGATAGGCATAAATACGTCATCGTTTGGTGTACAATGACAAAATAAGGTTGGAGAAAATTTTCTTAATTTCTCGTTAACTTGTTGAAAACTTATTTGTGTTGAGATTCAAAGGAATCCATAATTATTGATATCGTTGTGATAATCTATTGAATTAAATTGTTTCATGTTAATATCCTCGTGTTGGTTAGGATTTATGGGTAATTCGATGAGGTGGTTTAATAACTTATAAAGATATATTGACCTTATTGTGTTCAGATTTTTAGAAATTTGGTCTATTGTTGTAACCTCGGGATTTGTCAATTGAGTATTGTGTTTCATTGGAACATGTATATTGTTTTATGTTTTATTCTTTGCATTGTGGATCTTTTTCCATTGGAGATCCATGAATGATTATTGATTTTTGCTATCGTTGCTTTAAGTTGTAGATTTTTTATTTGATATTTGGTTTACTCTTTATATTTTTTCTTTTTCACAAATTAGCTGATAGATAATCCAAAGATATATACTTATAGAGCAGTGGTGACCAAATTGGACATTGAAGTGAAGATATCCTGGAGATGGTTATAGCTACTCTTAGCTGATATTCATTTCTGTTAGTGTTTAGTGGTTTATGTTTCTAATATTTTGCTAGGCCTAGCCCTTGGACACCGTTTAAGGTACTTATTTTCCTTAGCTGTATGTTTTTCTATTGAGCAACTTAATTATAGTTTTATACATACTTTAGAGACTACAAATACTATCATAAACCAGCCCAATATCTAAATCAAACTCAAGTTGTCCAAAATGCTATGTGAGAAACACATAAATCACATGTATCAAAAACCTCAAATAATAAAACATCCATCTCATTTCATTAATATAACTAAAGAGTATACAACATTGAAGTACACTACAAATTCCAAAACCAACATGTATAACCACTATTTTCTTACATATAAATACAACATAAATAAATCTTAATGAAACAAGGTACTTCCCTTTAATCCTTTAAAGTCATTGCTGATCTATATTTAAATATTTAAAAAACTTATAACTGCTGTTATGAGATTCAGATAAAATAATAAAGATAATTAAATATCGAGTAAGTCATATAATGTCACTATAATCAACACATATATCAACATGGCCAATAGAACGTATATAAAATACCAAAACCAAAGTCCAATCAATAAAGACCCAAGATTTTTATATAAGATAAAAAAATATAATTTAACAATCCCAAAACAACCGTGGTCATAAACCACTAAAAGAATATCAACAATTTACTCACAATGGACTAAAAGTCTATGTACTCACACCCCCAACTGACTAGATCTATTATGTGAGATTATGGATATCTCATTATCGTACACACAAGCAACTCATATAGTATGTTGTGTTTAGATCTGATGTCTCCTTCCAGTATCTATTCGATATTACAATACAAAGGTTGCGTGACTGTAAGTTTCTCGTCATAAAACCATCATCTCACCATCCATTGGAAGACAAAAGTTATTATTGTATAATTATAGACTATATTGTGATATTGTAAGTTTTATCTTTTATGATATCAGTATATTTTTATATAATTTTTTCTATTATAACTGTAATCACGAGTTATAGGAAGCAAATTTAGTACTCAAACTCAAATATTAATGAGTATAGATCGGAGCCTAAAAACATAAAACAACTTCAAGACTCAAAATACAATCTATGTATTTGGCATTTTAATGTGACTCACTCGCCATAGGCAAGGACTAGTACTTGAATGCGGTAGAACGCCATTCAAAATGTAGAAAATCTAAAACTGAAATTATGATTTCTAAAAGAATAATAACCTAGTAATGCAATAATAATTGACTTCTACTGACAAATCAAAACTCATATAATATCTAGAAAATCTTAGATACAAGAATTGATAATATTTATCTGCTAAAAAAAAACAAATTAAACAAAATTCAAAAAAATAAAAAAATAAAAAACTAGACAAACATATCCCAACAACTCTTTAGCATTCGAACTTAGTATCAAATGTCGATGTCACGAACCCATCTCAAATAGGTTAATTTAAATAATTAATTATAATTTTTTAAATTTAAAATTTTAAATAAATTAAATAAATAATGCTAAATTTTAAAAAATGTGAAAATGACAAACAAAATATATATAACACGACAAATCAAAACCCGCATTGAATCCCATCAAACAACCGATCCAGATAATATAAATACGATCTACTATACAATCATCGTAAGGGAGATAATAATTTAATCAAAATTATAATTAAATATAATATAATATCTAAATTATTCTAAAAATATAATTATGGACCTATGTCTGGCCAATTTTAAAATCTAATCAAATTAAATATTAATTTAAGACATAACAAAACTAAGACTCATCATATTGGATAAATAGCTGACAGATCACATTCTTACTCCTATAATACATCCGAACCTTCTATTCTGAATGGATAAAATAGAACATGTGCATTTAGAGTTCAGTAAGTATCACATTTGAATAAAACGAATCCAATAAATTAGATGGACAGACAAATGAATAAATATCCAATCAAATAATATAATAAATTAAAACTGTCGGCATAATAAATCAAATATAAATTTAAGATCTAAAATTTAATGGTAATTTTTTACTCAAATTAAATATCTAAATCCAAAATAAATGCCCAAATCAGAAGACAGTTCTCATCGGAACGTGTATATATATATATAGAAGTGATACGGATCGATTTCAATAAATAGATATTCAATCCAAGTCTAAAACTTAATCAGCTTGTGATTTAGCTTGTGATTTGGCGCAAAATCTGATAGTAGGATGATTCAATAGCGTGCATAGAAATCGAAATGATATCGCAACGGATAGTTTAAAGGTCTGAATTAAAATATATAGTTAAAATTATTTGTACAAGATATACCAAAACTCATTTGTTGACAAAATTGATAAATATCAAATCGAAATGTAAATCAATGTCTAATATAAATATATACAGAAATACAAATCATGAATTAAATTTAAAATTTAATTATTTAAAGATCAATTTGAGAAAGGATTATACATATTTTTGATAACTTTAGGCCATATCAAATGCAAACTAAGCCAACATGCTTGGTCACCAATATACTATATCTCCCATGGGTAAGGTTACTCACTATATTTTGCCACTTACGATTTTAGATAAAATTTTAAATTTATCAAATGTATTTAGGATGTCCAAATATATTTAAAGTCAAATCAAATTATCAAAATGAAAAGGGCCACTAGTCCAAACCTTTTCTGCCTGCGAAAAAATTTTTTAAATAATAAATCTCTCCGACAAGAGCTGACCGGAATATTCAATAACGAATCCAATTGTAGTAACCACAACCCGTCACATATATATAAAAATACACAACCTATACAAGTTATATGCACATTTTTGTATACACATACTGATATAAATATATACAGTATCCGATTAATTTTTTAGGATTTCAAAAAAATAATAAATCATCTAAAAGCATAAAGCCATTACCAGAAACTCCCAAATCAGCTAATTAGCCATACATTTATGTTTAGAATAAACAAATGGAATGTATAAAAATATATTCATGTTTGTAAAAGTTTTAAACAATATTCAAAATATATTAGATATTAAATCAAACTAATAGTAAGAGTTACAAATATTTACCTTGATCGTATACTTTATAGATCTGAAGAAAGAATACTTTGAAGTACCCAGATTGGGCATTTTCTCTCTCCTACTGGCACACCTTCTCTCTACCCATGTGATCTCTTTCTCCTCCGCACTACTCAACCACCACCACACCAACCTACCACCACTGTGCTAATCTACCAGCTATTGCTGACTTCTTCAATGCTCTCTCATTCTCTCTCCCGTGCTTTGCCGCTATCCTCTCTCTCTCTTGCGCAGACCCTCTACTTGGTCGTGCATTTCTCTTTCAACTCGCACCAACGCCTAAAATGAAAGGTAAATCGCAGAGAGGATTTCGTCGTGCTTCCATTCTCGGTGTCGATTCTCTGGCCAGCGGTCGGTCGCTGTCTCCTGCGTGCTACCTTCCCCTTCCTCTTCTTTTCTTTCTTTCCCTCTCCTCTCTCTTTTTTCTTTATTTTTTCGTTTCTTTTCCCTACTTTGCGCCCAATTTCCCCTATTATTATTATTATTATTATTATTTATTTTTATATTTCTTTTCTTTTATTTTGTAATCCAAATCGATACTAAAGTAATAGCAAGGATGCATCTTGGGTACTAACCTAATCGATTCAAATATCATTTAAAATTTTATAATATTTAATTAATTTTTACTACAACTAAATTAACTAAAATTATAATTAATATTTAAATAATTTAAATAGGGATCCGAGATATTATAGCTAATGGGTCCAATAACATCATTGGTCAGCCTAAGCCCTTGCCCAAACACTAGCGCAACAATGGGCCCAACAAGTTGCGAGCTAAGCCACAATAAGGAGGTCAATCAAATGCAGTACATAGCTCATAGCAGTGACAAAAATGAGGCCTAGAAAGTGATGGGTCGAAGGGGATAAGCGTCAATAGCTCAATCGGTAATACAGCCAGATGAACAAATTCGGAAGGTTCTCAGGTATGTAGTTAATAGAGCGGTCAGAGTACACACATGTAAAGTGCCGCTTGAAACTACCTGACGACTGCATCGGGAGACAACTCATAACCTCCTCACTATAGCAAAGTGACGCTTGACAAAGGTGGCTCTCATCAACTCCCTCATGGCCAGCAAACCTGAAAATGACATCTATTACGGATCTTGGTGTCAAATCTTCACCCATAAAATATTACAAATATTTCTCACCACCACGCGGCAAGGGAAGGCCTGCTCCGGCATCAAGGAGGACCTTTCTTCGGTGTTAAGAGAACGCCCTACTCAAATTTATAAAACCGCTTTTCGGACCAGAAAAAGTCTAGGTTCCCTGAAGTGTAGGGGGAGAACTAAACTCTTTCCCTATATAGCTCTTCCTCCTCACAAGGGCACTCCCCACAGAGTACACCACTAGTGAGCCACTTATCCGGTGCATTCGTAGTAAGCCACTCTACAAGTGCACCCTTAATGAGTCACTTACCAAATGTAACCTTAGCGGGCCACTTATCAAGTGCAGCCTTAGTGTGCCACCGATCACATGTAACCAGACAGGAATCTGATCCCCATTTCTTTCTAAGTCACCCCCCATTGGGCGCATATTAGGAGCTTAGTTCTCCTTTCTCTTTAAGCCGCCCCTTATAGGGAATATAACAGGCACCCAGTTCTCCTTTCTCTTACATTCCCAATTCACATGCAATTTTATATTATCTAGTATTCTTCATACATCTTTTATCATTTAAAAAAAAATTAAATTTGAGTATTAAAGGATAAATTTAAGAGTAAGTCCTGCCAGTCCTCTAACATTTTATTTGTAATTTATGATGTATGGGTTTTAGGTTAGTAACAATGAAAATCAAAATTGCTCCAGTTTGACCCATAACGGATGATCGAGTGGCTCTCTAATCCGTACTAAATCCGGATACTTCTGATGCATCAACAACAGAACAGAAAGAGTGGATTATAATTTTAGATTGGAACAATTTTTAAAGATACTTAAAATATAAGATAATTAATAAAATTGCTATCAGCATATTTGAATTAATACCAAATATAAACACAAATTTAGATATAAACATTTGATTTTAAGTTTACTTTCACTTTTATGCCTTTTTCTTCATTCCTTTCTTAATTTCCAACAATGTAAAATTTCACTTAAAGGGTAACATATACTCCAAATTGAACATTTCATATTGAAAAAATAAAATCTTTTCAAGATTATTTGAAAAGCAGAAGAAAAATAATCCAAACTAGAACATATTTTACTAGAAATATCATGACTTGCAAATTTAAGGACATATAAACATTAAATGTTGAAATCATGATAAAAATAATACTTACGGTACGTTTGGTTATTAAAATAAAATAAAAGAAAATATAATAGTTATTTCAAGGAATAGAATAGGATAAAATAGAGTTAAAATTATTATTTTTATATTTAATTGTTAGAATAAATAAGGTAAAAGTTAATATTTTATTATTTGGTTTGTAAAATAGTATGAGGAATAAGATAATAATAGTGATTATAATAATAATAGTAATAGTAATAGTAATAATAATAATAATAATAACAATAATAATAATAATATGTAGTAGTAGTAGTAATAATAATAATAATAATAATAATAATTGTGGGAATAATAATTTTCAGAAAATATATATTTCTGATTAAATTTATAATCAAACGAAAAAATATCTATTTTTAGGGAATAAAAATTTTATTCCCTCATTATTTTCTTCAACCAAACACACCATTAATTCAATTTCCTTGGGGAGGATTCGGATATTCAACATGTAGAGCAAAAACGTTGACTTTGAAGAAAAAGAAAAAAAAAAGATAAATGACTTACAATTTAAAAATTTTTGATGTTTTTCAAAATCAATTTCCTTAGATTTTGAATGTCAGAAGTCTGTTGAAATTTTCTTTTTCCTCCTCTGAATTTCTCTTCTTCTTCAGAGTCTCTTTCATTTTATTTTTGGTTGTCAAACAAATGTCACATGATAATGTAAAAGGCAAGTTTCTTATTTAATGAATTAGATAATTTCCAACTTTCTAAATTCTTTCCAACCATATATATCCTAAAAAAGGAAGTTAACTAAATTTTAAACATTATCTAAAAATCTAACAGTCTAATCTCAACTTCTTCTCAAAATTCACACTAAAAGTTGATATGTTCCCATAACGCCATAACCATTTTATAATTCTTCACCAAATTGATTCCTAATAATTTTTAAGTCCCAAATATTCCTATCACAAATATGAATATCACTAAAAATCATAATATATAATCAATAACTAAAAATTTGTAATTTAGAAATATCTAGGATTTTACAATTATAGCTCGACGGGTTATGCCCACAAGAGTTATTCATGCATTTGCGACTAGGACAATTTGTGACCGGCTGGCCGGCTCAGGGTGTGATAGGAGCGATGGAAGCCCCCTTGGCCTTGAGTCTCCTCACTGTTTGTCTCAGAAGGGAGCTGAGCCAAGGGGCGTATAGTTGAAAATTTATATTCTATTGATTTTGATCGTAATTTTAAAAAACATAATTTGTAATCATATCTCCTATTATAACCCTATTATCAAAAATAGTAAAATCTCTCTTCCTTTACCCATATTTTACCTTCGAGATTTTTTATATAAATTTAGTATTTAATTATATAATTATTAGTTATTTTACTGTTGCTAATCTCTTTCAAATCTCTATCAAATTTAAACAATTTTCATAAGAAGAATTCATATTTTTGTGAATTTTGTGCATAGTTGATGAATTTTGGGCTGTTGGATTTAATTCTTGTGTGAGTAATTGGTAAAAATTCCATATTAATGATATAATAAAAAATAATAATTAGTATAACAAATGTTTGATATTTTGTTGATTATAGTTGGGAAAAAAATGAATTCTATTTTGACCGTGTGATATGGAGAATTTTATCTTGTAACGTAATGGCATTATGTACACTATAATTGTAAAAATATTATATGATATTTGTGGAGTAAAAATGATAATCTTAAAGGTCGTATACTATAGTAGCGAAGTGATAAGCCTATTGTTTCATAATTGTTTTATGTTAGAATTGCATGTGATTAGTAACTTAAAATGGTGATTCAATAAGTATTAAATCAATGTTATTATAGGTAGCAATTTGAGGTTAATTTGATAATAAAATTTTGGGGTCTGTGTTTATTGGTAATAAGGTTCATGGATTTAATATTATTCAGGTTTGGTCATGTAAAATTTGTGGTTTTGACGTTTGATTTATGTATAGAAATTAGTTGTAAATAATAATTATTTGAGGTTAGATTTTGATTGGGCTTGATAAGAATTTTGGTGGAATGATCCTCAGAATAGTTTTGAAGTGTTAGCCAAATAATGGAGATATATCTGTATCAAATATTTTTCCTAATAACCATTTGTTCTTTTATTACTCGATAAATTAAAAATTGACCTTGTTGTCTTTCTTTTTTAGTTACATAAGAAAATAATTGAGAATATTAGTGTATAAATGCCAAAAAGTAATTGCTTTAAGCTTAGTACAGTATGATACTTTGCCCCTACTTCATGGATAGGTGAAGAAAAATGTGAAAAGAGACTATAAAATCCATAAATATGGAATTTAGGGCCCCTAATTTAGCACATATTATTTGATTCTATGTCAAATTTGATGATCTTGATAATATATTTATGAGATATTTATTTACCATATAAAACCATTGTGTTTTTTAATAATTGGAATAAGTCAAGAAAAATATGAGAAGACATCAAAAAATTAAAAAAAGGAACCTGGGTTTCCTAAGTCTTGGCCGTATCATTTGATACTGAATTCACTCCATTGATCTTGAGAATATATATATTGTCATGTAGAACGATTGTGTTTTTCACATATGAGATATTAGGTGTAATATGCCTTGCTACATATATTGGTAACCCTCTTTTTACTGCCCCGTGGTAATAGAGAAGAGTCTTTATTTTTTTGAACTTGTCCCGCCAATGGGATATTTTATTTTGATATGTTAAGACCTCATTTATATCATAATTTTGAGGAAATCCTAAAATTTGTTTTTATTTTGATTAAAATATTATTTTTTGTCCTATCGTGCTATTTTGCGACATATAATATGTGAGTTCTTAGAATTTTATTGAGATCCGATATTATATATATTGGCTTTGGGAATCTCAGCTACAAGAAAAGAAAATAGATGGACTCTATTTTTTAAATAGATAAAAAAATTATTTTCTATATCTCAATTGTTTATCTTTAAATAAATAATTATTATTTAATTATTTTAAAATAATTAATTTTAATTAATTTTTAATCTTTTAGTGATAACTAAATTACAATAATCTATTTTATAATATACATCTAAAATTAAAAAAAAAATAATTGAGACCTATCTTTAGTCATCAAAACACTTCCGAGGAATAAGGCATGAAACATGCAACAGGATGAAAGGTTTGCAGACAGCCTGGCCAATCATGGAATCGACAAGAAATTTTTTATTATTTCGTATAAAAAAAAATGACCTAAGTTTTAATGTGGTCTTACCCACAAATGGAAATTTTGTAATATTTAAAGATTATTTTTTATCATTTTTCTATATACATCTATTATTAAGTAAAAGTCCGTAGGTCATGTTGTAAAATCTCAAATAATTTGAAAATTATTATCCCATAAAAATAATGGGACGGGAATAATCTTATATCACGTTGAATTTATACTTGCTGTTTTCAAATATTTATTGTTAATATTAAAATATTAACTTAGTTCTAAAAAAATTTAAAAAAATTAAACATTAAATGAGAATATAAATATTTAGATCTTAAATTTGTAAAGCAACTAAGATATATATTACCCTTTAAATATCAAGTAGCTCATTAATTATCTATTTGTATTATATCAAACATCATAAATGAGTATATATTAAACATAAACTATAAGTTTATATTAAGATTATGTTAGCATTCATATGTATACATTATAAATTTATATATGTTACGTTTGAATTGAGGGGCTTAATAAATCTAAATTCAATTATAAATGTCCAATTTTACTCAAATTTAGAATTGAATTTTGTCAACATGGGTAATATTCGATTAATTCATGTCAAACTGTGTCCAATTATATTTTATTTGGTTTTTTTATTACTTTTAAATAAAATTTTAGAGATCGTGAGAATACATCGAAGCAAACTTGAAGATGATGATGAATTATTCGATGGCATGGAACACTTTTGTTGGAATTTTAGGTCACTCCCGTGTGGCCAAGCACGCATGGCGATGTGGCTAAAATAGAATAAAGGTTAGAGTGGTTGTATTTGGTTGAAGTGGAATAAAGGCCCAAGTGATTGTATTTGGCCGAAGTGGAATAAAAGACAGAGTGAAAATTTTCGGAGCGAAATTTCCTTCTTAAGGACGAGGACTCTAATTGAATGACGAGGATTTTAAGTGATGGTCGAAGATATCAACTATTAATCGAGGACATTAAGTAATGGTCGAAGATATGAGCTAATGGTCGAGAACATTGGCCAAAGGTCAAAAACTTTGGTCAACGCTTGGGGACGCTAATGGAAAAAGTTGGTCACCTGTAAAGATTACGCAAACAGCTTTTCAAAAAAAAATTGACTTTTAGAGTAGGTAACCGATTTGTAGAGCAAGTCAATTGCTCTCAACAGGAAGACGTTTTATAGAATTGGTGGTAGATTTTATTGTTTACGCAACCGACCTACAGAGTAGGTAATCGCCCAGTACCTATAAATATATATGCTGAGCTCAGTGTAGAGTGTGCGAGAGAGTGCGAAAGAGAGAAAAATAGAGGAAAAATAAGGAGTTATCGTTTTACTCTTGTATTCTATTTTCTACTCTTTAAGAGTTTGTGTAATTAAAAATTTCTGTAACCAAAATTTGTATAATAAAATCTTTGTGGTTTAAGTATTCTGTAATTTTTCTTTATTATTTAGAAAAGAATTTCCATATAAAATTTATGTGTGTTTTATATTCTCTGCTATTCTCTCTCCGTTGTGTGCGTAAGTGCTTATCATCGTCATTGCCCTCTCGAATTTATTGTTTGACCGGCACTACTTTTCCTTTCAACTTCATCGTGGATTCAATCCCCACTGCTAGTGCCATTCTTTCAATTGATAATAAAAAAAAATGGAAAAGCTTAAAAAGAAACAAAAAATATTTCTAAGAATGTTTTGAGAAGAGCATCCAAATAACTCTGATTTTCAAAATTAAAAGATTAGTGTTAAGAAAATATTTTTGTTTATTTCATAAAATATTTGTAATTATATAAGGTGTTATCTATATATATATATATATATATATATATTTAATTTATATAAATAGAAAAATATATAAATATTTTATTTTGTCTACTACATAAAGAGAGGAAGATGGTCTTGATGTCAAGAACATCTTTATATGAAATAAGACATTGTTGACTCGTCATATTTAGAGAATTCTATGTGTAGACTCTTAATCTATAAGGGTTGATTAGATCTAATAGTATCACATTCAAGATAGGTGCATTTTAATTATCAATATTTTTTAATTAATTTTTTGAAACTTTTATCAAATTATGAATCTTCAGAACTATATTAGACTGATTTTTGTCAGTAATAGAATGTCATATAAGTCAATTATGTTTACATATGTGGATTACTATTTATATATTTTGTTATTCAGTTATATTTATAAATGACATTTGTCTTTATTATTGGTTATTTTATTTTAATATGCATGATGAAATTTTAAAACTAGAGCAATAAATTTTATAATTATAATGGAATCATACTTTTGAGTTCTAGTTGCTTAAAAATTTAGCCTTCAATATTCTAGATCATATGATCACTAAGATTACATATCCGTGATACGATTAAATCGGTACACATTATACTAACCTGTTAAGAGGGAACATTAAGCTTATTGTTACTTGTATAAATAATATCATGGCAAGTGCACATGTGCTTATTAGATTTGAAATTATTGAATTGACTTGATTGAAGAACTTTTCAAGGGGCATTTTGTATGAATGTCAACAAAAGGCCTCATATAAAATTTGTACATATAATCATTAAACCTGTTGTCATCTTAATATTTAATATGTAATCTATTATATTTTAATATTATCGATATTGACCAAATCTAAATATATGACTGTGGTTATTAAATATGTTGAAAAGTGTCTTTAGATAGATGCATGATTAATAAAGGATAATTATTTTTAACATAAGGGAAGGTATCTCATATGATAAGGAAAGATATCTCATGTAATTAATTGAATCAATGATTCATAAATTCTTGAGTAATGTAGAATATAAATTAGAAATGTGTTTCTAGTTTTTTCAATTACATCATTTATTCAAAGTTATATATAAAAAACATTATAAAGGTTAATATTTTTTCATACTCTTTGTTTGTTAAAGTATACGAAGATAGTAAAAATTTTATTATATGATAGTTTTAATAGACAGATTCTTTGAATAGATGTTTATTTTGTTTATTTTACTAAGTTGTCATAATATACCGTTAAGTATCACTTATAATTTATAATGGTTATTAACTAATTATTATAAATAATTAATCTTAAAATTTCTATTCAATTATAATTAAAATATGTTTTAATTAGTTAAATAAAACTTAATATTTTCTGTTACAAGTTTAATATTGAATTTAATGGATCATACACAATATAATATCACATGTAATTTGAAGAACGTTAATTTATATATTAATCATGTTCGGGACGTGAAAAAAATAAGTTCAATAGTTGTGAGCCGTAGTTTTAGTTTAGGTTGACAACTGGTTGGATGATTTAAATATAAAAGGATTCTAAATTTTTATCATGGATAGAACATAGAAATGAATCTAACGCTTTCTTTATCTACACTCTTTTGGATGGAGCCTATGTGGCTAGTAGGAGGATGCGGCTGCCTCCTCAATAAAGGGGGCCTCCTCATTTGATAATATTAGTGTATTGTGTGCCTAGAATTTACATATAAATTGTTAATACTTTTATCCCATTTATCTTATTTATTCTACTTATTTTTTTTTATTTGAGTATAGAAAAATAGGAAGCTACATCATTTTTCACCCTATTGTTTTATATGAGTGTTGAAAAAATTAAAAATAAAATACCTTATTTTTTTTCTCTAAGTGTGAAAAAAAAAAGTAAGCAGGTAATGAGATGTATCAAATAGTCTAAGTATTAAAATAAAATTATCAAATGAATATTAGCACATATATTTAAAAATTTAAATTGTCTGACAATATAATAAATCGATAATATTGATGTGGTACTATAAAAAATGAATATTTATATGGTTAATCACCTCTATTATGGACAGTATGTACTAATTACTTTATTTATTTTATATATATATGAATTTTTTTTACATTTACATATAAAATTAAGTCTTTAAATATTCTTATATCACTTTACTGATAAAAAGAAGCCCTTTGCATGAAAATATTGAAAGTAATTTTATTTTTGCTATTTGCCCCATAATTTCCTTGTAGTTTTTCCTTCATATTATTGGCAATGGGAGGTGCATGACCTTTATGTGGCTTGACATTTGATGTGCTCATGGGCTTCTCATTGCTTCCAACTCAAATTGTGTTGCCTGAAATATTAGGATCCCTTGGGAATTGAAAGCTACGAACATCATTCACTCGAATCGGCCTATTCAAATGCATCTTCGGGTAGGTTCTTTCATTTTTCTCATGTCATCTCTGCATCCTTGCTCAAGCACTCTAATTCCATCCATTGGACCATTGAGCACATTAGTCTGTTCTTATTTGAGTCGGCATAATATATCTTTCAACTACAAATTAGCTTAATTTCGTTGTGTAATCTGGTTTGGTCTCCCTATTCCGTCTCCACTCACACGTTTATCATGGTTTTTTGCCATCAGATGTAGGTTTAACATTTTAGGTCATCTGTTCTTCAACCCATGTTCTTGCATTTGTGTCCTTTGCTTCTTTGAGAATGAAAGTATCTACCACCTTTTCTTTTAGTGATGTGCCTCGAAGCTTTCTTGGGCTATTATCTGTAATAAAGTTCGTTGTAATTGGCTCTATAACCATTGGGATCGTGGTATTTAATAGGCATCTGCTAAATATCGTTCAATCATGGCCTCCTTTTGCCATGGATCTTACTATTGATACCATTTAGAATTCTTTTGTTTAAAAAATTGTTACTTTACTCAACTTGTTAGATGAAGCCGACACAGACACCAAGCAAATTTGGGGCTTTGCCGGCGGAGAATCTTAAGGAAGCTTTTTTTAATTTTTGATGATTTGATTGATGAATGCTTGCCTTTTTTTTCTTTCATTAAATGATACTATATTTATTATAATTTTTTTTTACATTATAATATTTTTTTACTGCATATAAAATCTTAGTTTATTTATACAATAATTTCTTATCGAAAAATAGATAGATAAAAAAAATTCTTGTCAAATGACAATAACCTTATGATATGTGTATAATAGATATCATCCCACATTTATCATTAGTTTGAATTATTCTTGCCCCATCATAAATATCTCTAAAGGTATAAATTTTATGAAATTTAAATAATTTTGATATTTAATTTAAAATCAGCACCTAAATTTTTAAAATTTTGTTAACTATATATGGCACATATATAAGCTAATATATGAAAGTTCAAATGTCGTGGGTGCCATTTCTCAACCCATGCAAACTCTGAACAAGGCCAAGGATGAAAGAGGATATTAAAGCAAGAATAAAAAGGGTAGGACTGACATTACCAGCTCAGCCTACCTAGGGACAAAGATTATAAAGGCAAACTGCATAATTCATATAATA
The DNA here is from genome assembly GCA_033239525.1 of Nepenthes gracilis. Lineage (NCBI taxonomy): Eukaryota > Viridiplantae > Streptophyta > Magnoliopsida > Caryophyllales > Nepenthaceae > Nepenthes > Nepenthes gracilis. The sequence continues at coordinate 22,760,522 of BSYO01000001.1, forward strand.
ATGTTATAATGTAATTATTTCATCCCATTTTTAATATCTAATCAACATAATTTTCTAATTTTATATAAATTTATTAATATAAATTAATATAAAAAATTTCATATCAGTCAAAAAAATTAGGTCTGTGTTTAAAATTTTATTTGATGTACATATTATTAGTCGTCTTGTATATTGGCATATTCCGTGATCGCGTGGGAGTGTTCGATATCAACGACATCATTCTTACCTGGTAGAGTTTCATCAGTTTCATGTATGAAGGTCGTATGCGTTATATTTTCGACGTTCTCGTCTCCCTATCTTCGATTCCGCCCCTCCCCAAGAGTGGCGCCAAGGCGCCACTAAGGCGTGTTTTTCAAAACTCGGCGCTCATCGAGTGCCTGAAATGCCACCTAGGCGCGTTTTTTAGAACCGGGCGGTCATCGGAGCCACCTAGGCATTTCCTTCAAAACTAGGGTGCTCGTGGAGTGCCTGATCCGTGCTCGTGCGCCAGGGCACAAAATCCCCGAATCCTATCCTGCGCCCGCCGTGCGATCGAACGGCGCTTGAGCGGCGCAGCCATTTTGTTCCTAACGGCTCTTTTATTTTTCAAACCATTCGGGCTCCTTCATATAGATGAGCGTTTTCTCTTCACCTTTAGAGTTTTTGAAAAAGAAAATTGAAACACAAAAAGGCTACGTTCATTATTCATTACCTTGAGCAAATATTTTATACCCACCGGATAAAGCTTCATCATTTATGCGTGCTAGTTTGCCAAAGCATTCTCTTTTTTGCCGACAATCACTCGTGAGTAACGTGGGAGGCATGGAAATTGAGCTCCAGCGGTTCGTGGGAAAAGATTGACGTAAAGATCAGAAGGCATCCGGTTTCATTACCGTAGGTAAATCCAAAGAGTTTTTTGGTAGAGATCACGATATGGGTGTAAGTCAGTTAAGTTAACGCATCATTACCACTCAATCTGTAAGTTAATTTTTATAGTGCATATCTTCCCTGACTGTTGAAACCCAGAGAGTTTTTCTCAATAGTCGTGGTTATCGAGTTTTTCTTTTGTCATCCAAAATTATCTATTTTTTATTATTTATTATTGCTTTAAATTTTATACTAGTGCATTAATTTTTATGCTTGTATTATTCATATCATCTAGATCTAAAAACTTTTTACATGTATTGAATATTTGTATTTGTACTGCTTTCGAAAAATTAGCAAGAGGTCGAAACTTTTGTATGTTTTGGGACATATAGTTTCATTCATTTGGTATCAGAGACTCACCCCGATCGATAACTTCTATCTAGATGTATAGCAGTCAATTGCTGTCCATCCCTCTCTATTTTGATGGGACAATTATGCATATTGAAAAGTACATATAAAAGCGTTTCTTAAATTAATGGATGAGCGAGTATGGACTAGTATACAAATTGTGTGGACTCCACCCTGAAGCACCACTGGTGACAACCAAAAGTATTATCTTTGTGGACTAAAGAGGAACGTGACGCATGCAATTGGAATGGTAAGGGGTTACATGCTATCTTTATGACTATTTTTTTAAAAAATTTAAACGTATTTCTATGTGTGAGATATCGAAAGAGGCTTGAGACATTCTTAAAATTACTCGGGAATGAACTAAATTTGTTAAAAACTCCACATTACAGATGCTTACAACTGAGTTTGAAAAAAGTTGGATAAAAGATAACGAAACATTTAATAAATTTTATACAAAATTGAATGACATTGTTAATTTAACCTTCAATTTAGAAAAACGGATTCCTAAAAATAGAAATGTCTGAAAAGTCCTGCAATATTTGCCCGGATGTTTTAGACCAAAGATCACTGCCATTGAAAAGTGTAAAGACCTTAATAAATTAAAAATTGAAGAACTTGTTGAATCCCTTCAAACATATGAACACATTATTCCTCAATTAAAAAGAAACAAATCAATTACTCTAAAAACTGTAAAGGAAAAGAGCGATCGTCACTCAGATGAAGAGTCATGTAGTGATGAGGACTTTGATAGTTTGTCAAAATTTTTAAAAATATTTTTAAAAATAAGAATAAGAAACGAACATCTAAAAGTAATGACCTGACTCATAAGTCGACTATGGAAAAGAAAAAAAGAAATCAAAGACTTCAAAAGCAAGAAACCGCAAGGAATCTAATGCCACGATTTTGTTCATATTCGGATTGAGTGTCCTAATTTTTAGTATCAAAAAGGAAAAGTTTTAAATGTATCTCTAACAGGCGATGAAGATGATAAAAAATACGATAAAAAATCCTTAGAAGATGACGAAGAAAATTATATGGCCTTCATGACTTCCATTATAAATGGCGATGAAGCTAGTAGTATAAAATTAGAACAATCATATTCTTCCCATAAGAAATCAGATGGTGAATTTGATGGCTTGCAAGAGGCCGACGACAAATTATTTCGGGAGTGCTTAGAAGTCAAGAAGCTCAATAAATCATTAAATAGAAAATTAGTCGAGCCAGAAAAGGACAAAGCAAAGCTTACAACAAAACTAGAATGATTTACTATTGAACATCGCAAACTAAAAATGGCAAATGAGTCTTTACGTACTAAGATAAAATCCTTGGAATCAGAACTTGAAAATGCTAAAAATAATATTATGAAATTCTCAAGCGAAACTCAAAAGTTAGATCACATGTTGGGATTGGAAAATATTGAGAATACATCTAAACTTGGTGAATATTCGAAACCTATCTTTGTTCCAGCTAAAAAACCTCCCCACAAAAATTTAAGTACCCCAAAAATTTTAAAAACCATAGCTAAAAGTGTTGAGAATCGAATTGGGTCTAAGTCCATGCCTAAACCCGAGAATAAAACATTTGTGAATCAACCTGCAAGATCCTTACAAAAACTTGGATATAATACTTATTTTCGACAAGAATACAGAAATTTAAATATCATCCCTAAGTTTGTGTCTACATGCCACGTGTGTCGTCAAATTGGACACATTCGTTCCTGTTGTCACACCATAAGTCTGCTATATAATCAAAAACAAGGGGCAAAAATAAAAAAACTTGGTTAATCATATTCAACAATTAAATAACCAAATAAAAAGATTAGATCAAAAGGTTAATTCGAGAACGAAAATATGGGTAAAGAAGAACTGTCTAAAATAAATTTTAAAAATTTATCCTTGTAAAGTTGCACATATTGTCCTAAAAGCTCAAAATTATTCACTGTAATATCTAAACAGTGGATGTCCCAAACACATGTGTGAAAATAAAGGCATGTTTTTCTCTCTAGTTGACCATCTCGATGGGACGGTCGTATTTGGTGATGGAGCGAAAGTTTCTATCTTTAGAAAAGGGTTGATCAATATTTCTGGGCTCTCGAAACTGTGTGATGCCCTGTGTGTCCCCGGTCTTAAATCGAACCTCTTGAGTATTAGCCAACTTTGTGATGAGAAATTTGAAGTAAGATTCTTTCAAGAAAAATGCTGTATTTATGATACCAAAGGTTCTATCATGTTGGAACGCATGAGAACCCTCGATAATCTCCACGGGATAGAGCCTAGTCCAGTCTTAGAATGTCACCCCACTAACGTTGACTCTTTTGACTTGTGGCATCAACGGTTTGGCCATTTGAACTTTAAAATTTTGGTCAAAATATCTAAGAAAAACATGTTGAGGGTCTTCCAAAATTATCTATTGTCAAACACCACATATGTGGCCCTTGTTAACTCAGTAAACAAACTAGAACCAGCCATCTCTCTTTTGGAGACATTCTAACATCTTGTCCCCTTGAGCTGATCCATATGGATCTTATGTGACCTTCTAGAATTGAGAGCCTAGGGGATAAAAAATATATTATTGTGATTGTAGATGATTTTTTTAGATACTCTTGGATTGACCTCATTCGTGAAAAATCTAACACCTTTGATCATGTGAAGATTCTATGCAAGAAACTCCAAAACAAAAAAGGGTATTTATTGGGAGAATACGTAGTGATCACAGAATGGGGTTTGAAAATTCTAACTTTGACAATTTTTATGGTGAGGAAGGAATTCAACATGAGTTCTTTGCTCCTATCACACCACAACAAAATGGGATTGTAGAACGTAAAAATCGTGTCATTTAAGAAATTGCGAGAACCATGATGGAAAGCAAAAATGTTGCTGTGCACTTTTGGGGCGAAGCCATTGGCACGGCCAGCTACATAATCAACAAGGTATATCTAAGACCCGAAATGGATAAGACACCCTACAAACTCTGGAAAGAGAAGAAACCAAACATAAAATATTTTCATATTTTCGAAAGCGAATGCTTCATCTTACATGATAGGGAAAATCTGAATAAGTTTGATTCTAAAAACGATGAATGAATGTTCTTAGGATATTATCTTAATAGTAGAGCCTATCGTGTATACAATTTTCGTACACAGACAATTATGGAGTCTATCAACGTCGTTGTCAATGATACTCCTAACAAGCTTCCTGATGCCAACGATTGCCTTAATGAAGAAGGTGATCAATTTGAGCCTTCATTTGATTCAGCTTCGGCTTATATTCCTAATGATAGCCAAGTTGCCATTCCTAGTATGGAACTTAGAGTTAAACTAAATCATCTAAAAAATTTTATCCTTGGTAATCTAAATGAGGGTATAACATTGCGGCATTGGGTTCTCAACCTGATTGCCGATACCTGTTATATATCTCACTTAGAAATGAAAAAGGTTAAAAAAGCACTAATTGATGAATGCTGGACAAATATCATTCATGAGAAATTAAATCAATTTGTTAGGAATGACGTTCGGTCCTTGGTTTCCTGCCCCAAACATACTAATGTCATTGTAACCAAATGAATTTTTAAAAATAAAACTGATGAATTTGAAAACACCACTCGAAATAAAACTCGCATTGTAGCTCAAGGATACACACAAGTGGAGGGCATCGATTACGATGAGACTTTTGCTCCTATAACTTGTCTTGAATCTATCTGTATCTTGTTGTTCATTACTTATACCATGAGCTTTAAATTCTATCAAATGAATCTTAAAAGTGTCTTCCTGAATGGTATTATTCAAGAAGAAGTCTATGTTGAGCAACTAAAGGGATTTGTGAATCCAGCTTTTTCAGACCATGTGTATAAACTCAAAAAGGCTTTATACGGTCTTAAGCAAGCTCCTGGAGTCTGGTACAAGCGTCTCACTGCGTACCTCAGTGAACATGGTTTTGTTCGGAGGAATGTCGATAAAACCCTGTTTGTGAACATGACGGGAAAGAGTATACTGATAGTCCAAGTTTATGTTGATGAAATTATTTTTGGTACAACCGTTGACACTCATACTCATTCGTTTGCTGACTCCATGGCTTCAGAATTCAAAATGGGTATGGTAGAAAAACTATTACATTTTCTTGGCATGTAAATTCGACAACTCTCTCACAGTATCTTCATCTCTCAAGCCAAGTATGCTAATGACCTTTTAAAACGTTTTAGTCTTGATAATTCCAAACATACTCAATCACTCATGAACACTTCTCTGAAACTGGATCATGATCCTATCGGAAAGAGCGTCGATCAAACTCTCTACAGGAGTATGATCGGCAGTCTACTGTACTTGACCGCTAGTACACTCGACATTGCATTTAGTGTTGGCGTCTGTGCTCGATTTCAATCCGATCCGAAAGAATTTCATCTAAGTGCTGTTAAGCATATAATTCAATATGTCAATGGGACTTTCGATCATGGAACTTTCTTCCCTAAAGACTCAAATTTTGCCTTGGCAAGATGTTCCGAAACTAATTGGGCTAGAAATGTTGAGGATCGAAAAAACATCTCCGATGGATATTTCTATGTCGGCTCCAATTTGGTTTCTTGGATGAGTAATAAAAAAAATTCCATCTCATTGTCTACTGCGGAAGCCAAATACATTGCCACGGGCAATTGTTACACGCAACTCCTGTGGATGAAACAAATACTTCTTGATTATGGTATTGTTCAGGACATTGACCATTTATTGTGACAATACAAGCGCTATCAATATTTCTAAAAATCATGTTCAATACTTACGAACTAAACATATTGACATTCAACATCATTTTATTCGTGAGCTCATTGAAACTTAAGTTATCTCCTTTACTCATATCCCAACTGAAAACCAACTGGCTGATATTCTCATTAAACCTTTGGATAGTGTGTTTCGAATACTTGAGAACGGCCATCAGTATTTGTGCACCTCCCACGGAATGACATAACTTCCACTTTTTCAAAAAAAAACCCACATCAAACACGGGTTTTCTCTCTCTCGTTGTCTTCCACATCAAATGCTGGTTTTTGCGCCGCTCTCGCTCTCTTCGTGCCGCTCGACATTTTCCTTGCTTTCGCCCCTTTCCATCTTGCCATCCAACAGATCGGCCTCCTCTCTTGCTGCTCTAGGCCGCATTCCAGGTAATTTCTCTTTTCTCCATGTTTCTTGTTTTACTCTTCATCTTGTCGGTAATGGCGTTTGCCGACAACCTCATTGTCCGACGACTGGTTCGCCGGGGTCCTACCTGATCCTCTTTGTGGTCTCCCGGTTCCGTTTGCTAGGTTTGGTGAGCCCATGAGTCACAAGTGTACTGGGTCTCCCGCCCGAGTCTCTCCCATTCCTAGTTTTGGTTCACCGCTGTGGGCCGGCCTCCGGCATGGCAGCGCATCTGCTTGTCGTCTGCGCTGGGCCATGCCCAGTTGCTGGCTTGTTGCCACGTCATCTGGCTGTGCTGGGCTGTCGGCATTGTGCCAGTGCTGGGCTACCGGCAGTGGCTTGTGTCTTTTGTGTCCCGCATCAGCTTGTATTTCCAATACTAATGTGTTCTGTTTTCTTACTTGTGTCTTTTCAGATGTCGGCCCCAAGAAAATCTTTTTCCAAGAAATCTTTCGGTAAGCACTCCCGTCTGAGCGACCAATTCAATCCCAACTGCTTTCTTAGTGATGCCACTGCGACACTGTTTTCCTCTCGGATGTCCCAGCAGCAACTGACCCTTGAGCGTGAAGTTGTCATCGCTTTCCTTAACCCCGCCATCTCGTCATTGTTCACTAACTGACACTGGGAGCCCATTCTCACTAATTTGATTGCTCCGTTTCTCCTCATCATTTAAGAATTTTACTCTAATATTTATGATATTTCTTTCGACGCGTTCTCTGCCTTCGTGAGGGGGAGTCACCTTGGGTTATCCCTGACGTTCTCACTGCCACTTTGGGCATCCCTCGTGTTGGTCATCCTGACTATCCCTTTCAGGATCCGGCCCTACATTGACCTACTAATGTCGCCTCCTTCCTTCATGGATCCTCGATCTCCTAAAATGAGCGAGCTTTCAAAATCAAGCTCCTTAGTCCTCAGCGTTTGGTTGTAAGTCGAATTATGTTGACAAATATATTTTCGGTTTCTCATTTCTCCTCCATTCCCTTCGATAAAGCTCATTTTCTTTTCGCTCTTCTCAGTGGGCAGTCGATTGACTTTCCATCCCAATTGTACATTCATATGCTCGCCCACTTCCACTCCAAGAAGGATGACAACATCCCGCACGGTTGTATCATTCAACATCTCCTTATTACCTTGGGCGTTCAGTGTCCGGACCTTCCCCACGCATCTCTTGGCCGACCTATGAGTCGTTCCACTTTCGAGTAGAGTTGCTCTCATACTCGTCGGCCTTTCCCCTCCTCCGATGATTTCCTAGATGATTCTTATCCCACGGCTCCCTCCTCTCTAGACACTGCCAAGTCGTCTGCTCTAGGCCCCTCGCATCTCTCCCGCGTTGAAGCCTCTACCTCATCACATGCTCTCGGCTTTCTCTCCCGCATCTCTCAGCAACTGGCCCGCCTGTTCACCTCCCACGAGTAGTTAGCATCCCGGCTTCAGCACGTGATGGAGACTCAAGCTCAGTTTCGGTTTGAGGTTCTTGAGCATCTTGACTCTCAGCTTCCTACGCAGGAGGATCGGTTCTTGACTTCTACGACAGCGGCTCCTCGTTCGTCTTCTTCTCGGCGGTCCCTTCGGCGATCTCTCTAAGCGATGCCCCTTCGATATTTGTGATAAAAAGAGGGAGTAGTACTATGAGTGAGGGGGAGTTTCTTTAGTACTGTGAGGGGGAATTTCTTTCTGTGAGATGGCTACTCTTGTGAAGGGAGTTTCTTTCTGTGAGGGGATTTTCTTATATGTTCTAGTTTCTTATGTGTTCCATTTCCATATATGTTCCATTTACTTATATTTGTTATTACTGTGTTTCAATACTGTTGGTTTTGGTTGCTACTGTTATGTGTATCTGCGCAAATTTTGCTTTATTTTTGGACTAAACATGTTGCAGGCATAGCAGCTTTCTTTTGGCCCGTAGAAGTTTGGTAGTGTCTTAAATTCTTTATTACGTTATGTTATGTTTCGATTATATCTTGGCGTCAATTTTGATGTATATGGGTTTTATCTCGGTGGTATCTAAATCCGTGCTTATCATGTATTTTTGTTTCTTATTTTTTATCTGGTTTTATCATGATTGTATCCTCCATTCTACCCCTCCCTGAGAGTGGCACCCAATGGGCGCCTGAGGCGCCACTGAAGCATGTTTTTCGAGTGCTCATCGAGTGCTTGAAGCGCCACCTAGGCGCATTTTCGAGAATTGGGCGCTCGATGACCGTCTAAGGCACCACCTAGGCATTTTTCCCAGAACCGAGGCGCTCATGGAGCGCCTAATCTACGCTCGACTGCCAAGGCACGAAATCCCTGAACCCTAGCCTGTCTGCGCCGTGGGCTCAAGCAGCGCAACCTTTTTGTTCCTAACGGCTTTTTTATTTTTCAAACCATTCAGGCTCCTTTATATAAATAAGCTTTTCCTCTTCACCTTTAGGGTTTTTAAAAAAGAAAATTGAAACACAAAAAGGTTATGTTCATTATTCATTACCTTGAGCAAATATTTTGTGCCCACCGGATAAAGTTTCATCGTTTATATGTGCTAGTTTGCCAAAACATTCTCTTCCTCTTATACTATTCGACTACACCCTCTTCCTTGCCGACAATCCCTCGTGAGTGACATGGGGGCATGGAAACTGAGTTCCAGTGGTTCATGAGAAAAGATTGACGTGAAAATTGGAAGGTATCCGATTTCGTTACTATAGGCAAATCCAATGAGTTCTTTGGTAGAGATCATGATACGGAAGTAAATCTGTTAAATAAGTGCGTCATTACCATCCGATATGTAAGTTGATTTTCATAATGCATATCTTTCCTGGCCGTTGAAATCGGGAGGATTTTCTTGATAACCGTGGTTATCTAGTTTTTTCTTCTTTATAAAAAAATTATCCATTTCTTATTATTGTTTTAATTTTTATACTTATATTATCCATATTATCTAAATCTAAAATTTTTTTATGTGTATTAAATATTTATATTTATACTGCTTTTAAAAAATTATCAATGGGTTAAAATTTTTATATATTTTGGGACGTATAGTTTCCTTTGCATATATAATAGTTTTTTTAAAAAATATATTATTTATATATTTAATTATACATTTATCAGTATAAAAATTACTGAAATTGTGTATAAATTTTATTTTTATTGTTTTTTTATTTTTATTTACATTATAATAATAATTTCTGTGAAAATTAATATATACATTGTCTAATTTTCATATAGGCCGCCTGTGCGAAGGCAATACCAGAATAGTGCAAATGGGCAGTACAAAATGGAAATAAATGATGGCATCGTACACAAAATTATTACTGTTTCAAGCGGACCGAGAGGCCCATTGCATTTACAAAGCCATGAATTCGAAAAAGCTCACTTTACCAACAGTTGATTTGACATCGTGATCTTATAATATATGAAATAAAAATATCTAATTTAACAATTTTTTATAGTTGTTTATTATTTTAATTTTTGGGATTTATCCTTAATTAATATATGCTTATTCTGATTAATTTTATGCAAATTAATCTTGCAAGCTTAGGATGCCGAATATTTATTCGGATAAGTAAGCTTATATATATATGTGGTTATCTTTATTTTGATTTTTGCTTGGTTACATCATATTCGGTTCACGATAGAATAAAGTGGGACCTATTTCTCAAGTTCCAAAATAATCCATTCAGATTCCATGATAAAGTTTCCTAACTAATGAAATTAGAAATATTAAATAAAAATCTCGACTTTTCTAAAATCAAATTGGGTCATGTCCAAAGATAATATTACGTATAATTATTTTGAAAGAATGTGTTGCTATCTTCACGATAATTCTATAAGAATATTTTTATTGATATATGACAACTCTCTACGTCCTATTATTTTCGTACTAACTTGAGTTAAGCTATGCTTAAAATTTATGGCATTGATTGAACGAGATTATAATGGTTGATGTCTTCGCAACCGATGGGAAAAAGAAAAAAAGCCTATCAATCTCGCATATTATATTATAATTCTAGCAAAATTTATTTAAAATGGCTCTAATTTGTCAGTAATAATACAAAAATTTATTATATAATAAAAAGATTATAAAATGAAGAACAAATGTTCGAAAAGCTCAACACTTTAAAAACTATTTGATATTTTTTATCTTTATAATACCTATATGGATAAATATGTATATTTTCACGTAAAAGAAATGAAGCTTGATTAATTAAACGGAAGGTACAGACAAATTAAGCATGCACTCGGCAACATGAAAGATTACTGCAGCTACTCAACTTCATCAATCACATCATCTTCCATGGATCTTCTCTCTTCTTTTTTTTTTTTTTCTTTTTTTTTGGTTTTTTCATTTTTTTTTTTCATCAGTTCATGACAATGATGAAGACAAAACACTAGTGATCTCTGGATTTTGGATTAGACTGAGCCACTTCTGAATGATCCCAATGCCTTGGCAGCTCCAGCTCTTAAGATGAACTGGTAGTAGAAGGCTGCAATGGCTGCTCCTATAAACGGTCCCACCCAAAAGATCCACTGCCCAGAAAAGCATAATATGGCACTTAGGGTAAACATTTAAGTATATAAAATATGATCAAATTGTAAGGAAATATCTTATAAAAAGAAAAGCACTTAAGAATTCTTTACTGGGATAACGTATATTCATAAAATTTATTAATTTGAATTGATAATTTAAAATAAATAAGATATTAAAATATCTAAAATAATATTCAAATAATAATTCTTAATATTACTTTATTCAAAATTTATTGGATAATATAGAGGAATAAGTACTAACCTGGTCATCCCATATCTTCTTATGATTATAAATAACGGCGGCTCCAAGACTCCGAGCTGGGTTGATACCGGTGCCAGTGATCGGGATGGTGGCCAGGTGAACCATGAACACGGCAAAGCCGATTGGCAGTGGGGCCAACACCTTCACATTGTCAAATCGATTGTTAATTAGCCCATTAATAAGTACATTACACATAACAAATGTACCAATTATACACAATCCAATAATCATTATTTAATATTTAACAATTTAGTAAAATTTGAGATTCATAAGCAAATATATTAACACATATCGGGCAAGGTTGGCCCACTAAAAGATGATCTCACACGGTTGATTCCTTCATCTTACCGATATGTTTTATTCAGCTCAGAGCCTCTCCACTTCCGGCCTCATCGAAGGGTTGCCGTTGGATCGAATTGTTTGTACACAGTGAAAGACATACAAATTGATGGGGACCTAACTTTGGTTAGTGGTATGGTTGAAAGGTTAGGTTAAACGTTACAATCACGTGTGGAGCTCTTTACTTTGTCGCCAATAATTGAATGCTTTGCGGTAGGGGTAGGGAATCGTGGCTTCTTTATAAGGCCATAGTGACCTAAATTATTGTGGGGTTGCCCCACAACCATAGTGAGGGGGGACCTCTCCTACATTTGGCACTGTGTTTTTTCAGTGGTTCTCAACTACTGAAGTTAAATAATTATTAAAATTTTAATTATTAAATTATTGACCATTAAAAATAAAATCATTTTAAAATCTTTCACTAATAAGTTAAATTAGTTCCATGACCGAGGGATAATGAGTAAATTAATTTGTCAGATGATCCTTTGCCATAAAAGTCACAAATTGTATTTTGTTTAAATAATTTTAACTTATTTTTACAGAGATTTTAAATCAGTCGCGAGAAACAACTATAATAATTATGAAAATGGAAAGCAGCATTAGTTGTAGTCACTGTCTTGTATTTGTAACACTTAAGTGACTAATTTCTATATCAAGTTTCGAGTCTAATAATAACAAGAGAATGCATAAATTCCTCTCTTAAAAGCTATCTTTAATACTGAAGTGACAACTAAATATAAAATTTTATGATGCAATATGCCAAGTAATTAATTTTATATTATTAATTTAAAGGGCATAATTTAAATTACAAAAATGTGATATATAATTAAATATAAGACTATATATAATAAATTTAAAATGATATAGCTTTTTTGGGCATCAAAATTTTATTAATTGGACCATCTTTTTACACTTGTATGACTTTAATAACAAGATTAAGGAGCTTTTCCACTTTCATATCAAGATCTAAACGCTTCATTTACATGATGTAAGTGCTTTGTTTATGGGTACTTGTAACCGTTCACTGGGTAAACTTTACATCTTTTGCAAGACAATTATTTCATATGTAGAGATTTTGAGTGGTAGTGGCCACGTTTGTCAAGCTAGACATATTTTTCAGATACCAATAACCCCTTCTTTTATGGCTGCTGGCTATCCATCGTATTCAATTTTGATTTCAAGTGTAGTGTTAAATATCTGTTAAACTTAAGTGCCCCTTGCAAATCTTTTAGCATTCATCATTTTTTTGCGTGACATTATAAGTTAAAGATCTAAAGTTTGGATCTAAAAATCCCCCTATTTACTTAATCTCTGTTTAAAGCAGAATTAAAATAAAAATAAATAGAAATAACAATAAAAAAGCAGTCCTATCCGTGAAGATTTATGCATGAGATGATGCCGTAATAGATGGGATGACTTTAAATTTGTTATATATAATTTTGGAATAAATTATGCGATATATAAAATAAAATTATTTTTTTGTTTTTATTTCCCAATTGTTAAAACCTTGACGTTTCAAAATCAAAGTATGTAAGCCCAAAATGCATCTTTCATTTTACAGAAGAAAGACAAACAGAGAAAAACAAAATACTTACAGGGACGTGGGAATCCCTAGCAACCCGCTTAGGATCGGTGGCGGAGAAGACGGTGTAGACGAGAACAAAGGTGCCGATGATCTCCGCCGCCAAACCTGTGCCCTTCGAGTACCCAACATTGAGCATGTTGGCGCCACCGCCATACCTCACGTAGTGGGCCCTCTGGAACGCCTTCACGAGCCCAACCCGCAGATGGCTCCGGCGCACTGAGCCACCATGTACATCACCGCCCGCACCAGCGACACCTTTCGGGCCAGGAACAGCCCGAACGTGACCGCTGGGTTTATGTGCCCTCCAGAGATCCCGGCGGTGCAGTAGACGAGGACGAAAATCATGCCGCCGAAGGCCCATGCAATGCCCAGGATGCCCACGCCGCCGCAGGGGTCGGCAGCGGAGGAGCTCTTGTAGCCGATGACTGTGAGGACGGTGATGTACAGGAAGAGGAGGGTGGCGATGAACTCGGCTATGAGGGCCCTGTAGAAGGACCACTTCCCCAGCTCTACCGGGTCGATGAGCGGTGCCGGCGGCGGGTCATGGTAGTCCTTGCTGGTGAAAGATCCCTCCGGCGGAATGTCCATATCCTTCGCCATTCTTCTTTTTGCTTCTCTGGCTCTGGGCCGCTGCTTCTTTGCTCTTGACCGGAATTATTATGCTAGCGAGTGTGAGGAGTTGGTGAAGACGGAAATGACTTATTTATGGTGGAAGAAAGTCGACCGTTTGCCCGCCCCCAGAAAAAAAAAAGTAGAACTGTTTTGTTTATTATTATTATTATTATTATAAGGTTTTGTTTGTTGTAGCTTCCTTTTTCTACGTTTTAGCCGTCCATGCCATTGCCACCTCAACTTTGCTACATTACAAATTTTAGGTCCCGTTTGAATGGGCCCCATTGCATTTCATTTATGCCGTCACCGATCGCTAATTTTCAATGAATTATATAACATATTTAACTTAAAATAACTCATATAAATAGATTTAATGATTAATTGCATCCTTGTTAATAACATGATATTCTTATAAATAATATAATTTATTATGATTTTTTTTATTTTATCGTGTCAGTAGAAAATTTTATTTTACCTATTTTCCCAAAAACATAAAGGGGATATAATCTTATAAATGGAAGTCAAAATAAAAATTATGGTGATATAAGAAAAAAACTTTCTAAGTTTATAAATGATTAAATGTAAAAATTTAAATAATTCTACCTCTATGGTACCACTAATAAATGTCCAAAGAATTCATGTCTGATTGAAGGGGAAAAATTTCAAAATGGTCCAACGATAATGTCAATGACAAATATTTTAGTTATTATAAAAACAATTTTTAATAACGTGGTGTATTATGAATTCAGTGACATTAATAAGTAAATAATAAATAAATAAATAAATAAATAAATAGTTTAAAAAATGTCTTTAAAATAGTTAAAAATATTTTATTAAGCTAACCAATAATAAACTTACCTATCATGCATCCTATTATTGTAAATAATATATGCCGTTAGTCGGCAAAATCAATCCTTTTACAAACTCTGGATTTCACTACAGACAACACCGGAAAATGGCCGGCCACCCTGCCAAACTCAAGCCATATACTGTAGCTAGCATCATCAATCACGACCGACCGATCACCGGGCCCATCATTGCTGGCAACGTCTACGATTTGCCCCCATGTTAACCATGTCGAATTTTGAGTTTTACATCCATTATATAAAATCTTACATTTTACTTTTGAGACTACCATACATTTTTGTACAATATTTATATGAAATTCTTTTGAACCACATCATTTATTAAAGGTTCATGCCAAATTTATTTAAATAGAAATTTATGCATAATGCACGCATGAAAGGAATTCGTGTAAAGCCTATTAGATAATTTGTATATGATGCGTACATGAAAGATGCTCATGCATGACATATACTATTTTTTATGCATGATGCATTCTCGACGGGCGCCCATATGCCGATATTATAATAAAGTACCTACGTGATTTTAAGGATAAGATTCAAAATTATTTTTAGTATAATAGGCGCCTTTGGAAGAGAGAATAATAGAATGTTTGACGTCTAATTAATGTTAGATTTGAGTTTTATTCTTCAATAAATTCAGGTATATTGATTTAGAACGTACTATCGTTTATTTGCTCGTATTTTTTGGTGTATTTTTTTTCTAATAGGTTGTTAGGAGTATTGAGATTGTACTCGACTGACCATTCATACAGATTGTTATGAAAGAGTTTCGGATGGATTATATTTTTAACTAGATATTTTTATAGTAAATTTATTTAGAATTTATTTTAAAAATTTTTCTTAATTAAGAAAGATTTTTTATATTAAATATTATTATACAACTTTGTATATTTATTTGTATGATTGCTATTACTTATACACTCACAGCGTTTACTAGCTGACAATTAATAGAAGATTTTGTGATTCATTTCTGCTATACTAATTACATGCGCCTTTATTTTTAAAAATATCAACAAACTATTTATAAAGCATCATAAATTATGACTTTTATATCATAAAAATTTATCAATTAGGAATTATTATCTTACGAGCATGAGAAACACCGTCATTTACACTTTATTACTAGTAATACTCATTTTCAAATAATACTTATTTTATTTTCGTCATATTCTCATCTACCAATCAAAATACTCTCCTTTCTCTTCCTTCCAAGGCCTTGTTGGTGCTTACCATTGATCAATCGCATGCCAGTTCCTTCTAATCTGTCATGACCGTCCTATCTCTCGTCTCTCTAATCTTGCTTACCATTGGGTGATCCTAGGTTCGATATTGCCAAGTAGCGAGACCGAACTACCCTAGCACAATGTTTTGCTACCTTGGAAAAGAGAGGCGAACAAGGGGAAAGCATACAAGAAAGGCCAATGGAATTTGTTCACAGGTGTGTTAGCGATCGATTGAACTGTGTAGGTAGTAACGGGTGGAAATGAAGATCGTATCATAGAATGCTTGTATTATTAAAATGATAAAAAATTATTATTATATTTTTTTATTTTGTAAATTTTAATCATTGAATAAATGACCAAGTGAGGATGAAATTTGTAACTTGCCACCAATTAGGGTCACACCTTTGGATATTTGGATAAATTCATGCAAGAGTAATTAATGTAGCGCTCCTATTTTTTGGAGGATTTAAACATGACATATGCCACGACATTTTGAGATGGCCAGATAGGCATTGAGTGATTCTGAAAATCTTAAAATTTTGAAGGATAAGTACGAATTTATTATTTTTATTTAGATTATTGAATTAAAAAAATTAATTATTAAAATTTGAATATTTAATGATATACTTTAAATAATAATAATTATTATTATTTTTAAATACTAGATTTGTTATTTTATAAATTTTAATATTATAATTTTTTTCAAAAATAAATTATTTTTAAATTTTATTTAAGTATGTTTTTCTAATATTATAGATACAAAGTAATTATCCATTTTATAACTTATTAGAAAATTTATTTTGAATTAAACTAATTTTTTGTTTTTATTTTATTTGATTGATTTTCTTTGTTTTATCTTATAAATACAAGTTAATTTATCAATTAAGATTTTTTTCAAACTAACACATCTCAAGCCCTAATTGACATCAAACATAATAATTTAAAGTACTTGAATACTCATTCATGTAACATATCAGTAATATTTAAGAACAATTTTGTATGATTTTGGTGCCAAATTTATGTCCAGTTTGATATTTGATAAAAGTAACTCAATTTTAAAGGTACAAAATAAAAATTGGCATAAATTAAAGTTGGAAATAAAATATATTCAGCTTAATAAAATTTAAATATATTATAATTTTTGAAAAAAATCGGGTCGGTTGATTTTCTTTTTTATAGATGAAATGTACCATTTTTTATTTTTAATAAGGTTTATTTACTACGATAATTTTTTTAAAAAAATTGATGGATATATCTTACTAATTTTTTATTTAAATTATTTTATTTGATTGCCAACAAATTAAATTTCTTTGTTTTATACTTATAAATATAAGAACATTAATTTATCAATTATCGCGTTAATATGTTTTAGACGAAAACTAATCTTTTATCATCACGCCTTTCCTATTTGATCTTCTTCAAAAAGCGCAATAAACTCAACGTCAACAAAACAAATACTTGAGATGAATCGAATATCAGATCCCGAAATGTGAAAAGGATCCATCAAGTCACACCAAGCCTACCACCTCCGAGAAGGCCGCCATGGCTAATCCAAGAAGAATACGCCACCTTTGTATGATGGCTTTGACATCCATAAAAGTTTAAGGTCTTGTTTTGGAAGACACATGCTCACATTGCATATCATTGCATACACACAAGCTAACGAATCAGAAAGCTTACTAAAAAAAGAGCTTTCTTACTCAAAATCCCCGAGAACATTGAGAACAAGCTTCCTGAAAGATTTTCTACAATCTCGCCCACGAATGCTTACAGAGTTTGAATAGAGGCTCATCTTCTCTTTCTCTCTACACAAGCGTTCGCCCTCCAATTCCACAAAAGGTCTTCGGATTCCAGGGGACCTTTTCGCCTTTTCCAGAATCGTTTCCTAAAACTTCAACGCTTTCGCGACGTTGCTTCCTCACGCTTTTTATGAGTAGCAAGCGAGAATTCACATTCTCGACGAGCCAACACTTCCGACCATCCTACTCTCTTTTCCTTTTGCTTTCCAATTTACCTTCATTGCTTAAAAGACTTTGAAATTTACATTTTTTGGGATAACCTTTTAATAAGGTTTATTTACTATGATAATTAAACTATCCGGACAAATCCAAATATGTTAAGTTTATATATTATAAAAATATATATTTTTTTTTAAAAAAATATGAATAAACTCAAACGCCCCCCGATTTATTCTGTGAAGTGGGACTAAGTAATTAGAGTGCTTTTCCTAAAGTTGAATCCAATTAGTTTTTTTTTTTTCTTTTTGTGCTTGAAATTAGAATAAATAAATAAATAAATATTGATGCATACTGTAAATTAGGATTCAACTTAAGATATTTAAATTGAATTTTAGTATTAGGATTTAACCACAACACAATGAAAAAATCAAATCTCCAATCAACTTTTAATAGATTAAATATGAGGAATAACAAATAATAATTAATTGAACAAATAAGTTGTATAATTAATTTTTACATAAAAATCCTTCTAAATCGCATAAAAAACTATGTGATCATTTGTCTAAAACAAGGTCTATCATAATTAGATTAGATTTTAGATGACCTATTCAAATAAATATATTTATAGTAACATATATAAATAAACAAATAAGGCTAATTTTATTACACCTAATAACCAATAAAAACAAAAACAACATGAAAATATGACTGCCAAGCAGTTATATGTTGTACAACTGAAACTATCTAAATTTGACAAATTATAAAACTCGAATTGGATCTCAAACAAATACCAAAATTTTCTCCTTCTTCTCTTTTGTCCTATTTTTCTTCTTTGTTGCACTATTTATGCTAAAAATAATCTTGAATTATCCTAAAAATATGAACAAATTGTTGGTGTTTGAATGCCAGTCTAAACATTCTAATTCTACTGGCAAAATTGTCCCAATGCATATGCACTCGACATGCACATCAAAGTAAAAATCACTACTTTTTTGCACACATGTGCCTAACAGATAGGTATCAAGTGTCCTTGCACTGTCCAATCCGAACATATATATCCTTTAGGCGTAAAGATATTGTCAACCTTGTGCACATATGACTTGTAGGTGCTCTTCATGAATTGATCTCCTATATGGCTAATAACCTCCACTTAAGCAAATTCTCATACCAATATCGAATAAACCACCACATGATATATTTAATAAATATAAAACTCATAAAAAGTGATCCAAATGCAATAATTAGATCTTTTAATATGAATTCTATATACTAAACAGATAAAAAATTGAGAAATATGAATGAATCATGCTTTTGGAAGGTTGTTCCCCATGCCTTTAGATTTCTTATTAGGGGATAGGTTAACTTGATAAGAAGCTCATAATTACAGTTATTATGGAACTTTATTGATCATTTATTTAAGTTATATAGCTGTCCTTAGTGAGCTTATTATCTTCCATCTTTAATAACAATAGTCCGCTTTTTAAGTCCTAATGACGGCTTCAATTATTAGAGCCTTATATTATTCTATATCTTCTTAATTTTAGGATTTTAATGACTACTTAAAATATTATAATAGTTACGACGTTTTGTCCAAATTAGTAACACAAATTTGGCATATATTTCCGTAGTTAGTGGTTGTCGTATCAATATCTAGGCAACTCAGTATCGTGACGACTTGACAAGTCTCTAGTTTGCTGGTTCAGCAATCGACCACTTAACACCTTTGCTTGGTTACTCGGCCTGGCGGCCACAAGTTTATTTAGTTTCTCCGCCACTCAACACCCTTGTGGGTGACAATTGTGAGACTTTTAAACTCCTGAATTGTAGGCTTACTGTTTTGTTAGGGGACCAATCAAATACAAATAGTAAAATGTATACTTTTTCATGCAAATTATTTGAGTCTGACACTATTGCGACTATAAAATGCATGAAAACTAATGACAATGGTCTCTATCTATCTCTTCATGTCTTTTATCTCATACATGTTAGTCAGCCTGTCAAAATTGCTCTGTCCCATTAAAAGGCTAATAATGTGCTCTTTTTGCTAGCTTTACAGCCAATTTATTCAATAAATAAATAAATAAATAAATATTAGAGGCCAACTCAAAAGGTTTGGCAATTGCTATGTAGTTCAACTTGGCATTAAGATATTTTTCTCACCTTTTGTTTTTAAAATTCTGAACTAAAAAAAATAAAAATAGATTATAAAAAAGAGTAAGATTATTTACACTTTCACTTATAAAGAAATTATTAAAAGTAAATGTAAGTCTCACTTTATTTTAATTTTTTTTTTCTTTTGCCTCTCTATACCAATTTTGATAATTTTAATATAAGTAGGTATACAATTGAGTATATAAAATTATTTCTTATATATCTATCCATAACTATTTTTCCTATAAATAAGATTTATTAAAATTTAAAAACAAAAATTATTTTTTCTTGCCGTTGTAATTTACGTATAGTTCTTATCATTATATATAGATCCATTAAAATTTAACAAATAAATAAATAAAATGTGTCTTTTATATAGTGTGGTTATAGATAGGTTTTTTAAAAAATAATTTTAAATATTATTATTTTAAAAATAAATTATAATAAATAACAAAATATACGTTTGAATCTATGTCTTTTTCTTTTATGATAATTAAATTGATAAATGCCATGCGGACCCAGAAAATACAATTATTAAATCGAATACACTACGTGGACGATCGACCACCACTGAGTAACCTGACCCAGACGAGTCCTTTTCGTGCTAGAATAAAATATATATATATATATATTTATTTATTTATATTTAAATTTGCTTTGTTACATTCAAATTGAAAAAAGGCTATTAATTATAGCATGGCGGTCCGTCTTCGCTCTCCATTAATAATCATATAGTTTTGTTAATTATTTGACTTTGCAGACAAAATAATTTTCTAGGCTTATAAACATAAAAGTTTAATACAAACTTTGTTACAATTATTTGAAGCTATAAATTATTCAAATTAAACATTTAAAAACATATTTTATTAATTAATACTCTGGAAACTTCGTTTAAAATTGAGATATATATTTGGCTATATGAATAAAAAATAATAATTTAAATAAAAAAGTTTAAATAAATAAATAAATATATATATTATTTTTTAAAAAATAATTATAAAGTGTAGAGAGGGCAAGAGGGTTCCGGACAATATAGTAAATTTTAATAATAAAATGATGGGGCCCAGCAAAAACGAGATAAATGCGGATTCCGTCGAGCACCGAGCCGACATTCAGATGTCAATTTGGTCGGTTACCACCGGTGACCACACATCTGTGACGGTGGAGCACGTGTCATGTGATGATTGAAGGACACTCGCCTGAGTTCCGTGAGGGAATCATGCTACTTATATAGTAATACCGATGTAATTTGATAATAATTAATTATTGTCAAGGCTAATTTGATAATAATCAAATTAATTAATTTGATAATAATCAATTATATAATTAATTATATAATAATACTTGAAATTAATTATTGTCAAGAGTAACCGTGATTTGATAATTCGGATGATAAATTATTATTTATAGAGTATGAATGAAATTATTGAGGAAGATGATGGAGATGGACAGATTAAATGAAATTATTATTCATTTAGCATATTGATTTTAGGTTTATAAATCTAATATTTGGACAAATTAAAATATAAAAAATTAATAATAATTTAATGCACCACTCTTATATTAATTATATGGACGATAATTATTTCCTCTTTATTTTTTCTTTTTTGCTCTTTTTTTTTTGTATTAATCTCGAGTTTGTAAAATTTGATATTATTGTTAGGCAATGTTTCAAAAGTATAAACTATAATACATTGATTTATTCTAACTAATATCAGTATAGATTATTAGATGATAATATTTCATGAATTTTTTCTTATTTAATTACCTCAAAAAATATTTATTTTATTAATTGAGAATGAATTTTTTAAATAAAAATTACTACTATTCTATCATAATCACTAACCCTATGTTAAATATATATATAAATAAATAAATAAAATAAATATTTTTCGTACTTTATATCATCAATATATAGGCCATGCCTTTCTAATTTTTCTTTATAGTCAATGATTATATCAACTTTTTCCTAGGAAAATATAATACAAATGGGGTAGCAAAATATTATTTTTTATCAAAACAAAAATAATATGGGAAGTCACATCATTAGATGAAAAATTATCCAAAAAAATTATCAATGAACTTATTTTCTTTGTTTAGTTTGTCACTCTAAATAAATAATAATTATGTTATAAGTTTTATTTTATATCTGGTAATATGTATAAATAATAGGATAAATAAATATGTAAGAAATATAAAAATGACTTTTTTACTATTCTCAAAAAATTTTTAAAAAAATTAATACATTGTTTGCACATTTTTATACTATAAACTTTATATTGAGTTTAATTATTCATCATGTACGATAATAATTATTCCAATATAAATATTAATTTTTAATTTATATACTAACCCAACAAAAAAAGATTTATTATTCCATTTAAATTAAATATCAAATAAATCATTACTTCGTAGTGGTGCAGGAAATTCAAATTAGGTTGCGGTGGTGGGGAACCCCCAGCTCACGCATGCCACCACCGCCCATGAGTTACCACTAGACAGGGACGTGTATAACCATATACTTTACTCTCATAAAATTTATTTATAATTTTTTAGAAATAATTTAATTTATTTATTTTTATATAAATTCTATGAAAATTTATTTATAAGAAATTTACAGATAAATTAAAAAAATGAAATAAATAATATTTTTATTTGTAGAGAGAGAGCGCGAGTGCATATATCCATGATTCAGTGCTCGCATTGTCCTATCAAAGGCAGCAACAGCCTTCTTTCTCATTAATGAATGATTGATGTTTTGTAGTGAAGTCTGTGTTTTCCACTCCTCCCAAAATATATATATATATATATATATTTTTTAATATTTAAATTAATATTTATCTTTTATAAAAAAATAAAAAATATAAATTAAAAATTAAATTAACTTTATGTGATAATTTATATATTTTTTTAAAGTGTCATAAGAAGGAAAAAAAAAGACTCAGGCTACTGTACAAATTATTGATGTTATTTAAATTTAATTTTTATATAATAAATATACATTTGAACAGTCAAAAGAATAAAAAATATTATATTTCAAACCCCATGAGAAAGAGAAAATATTATATTTGAAAGTAAATAAGAAAATCCCCCAGTGCTACCAGCACTTACAGACTTACAGTGCTTATCTTTTAAAAGTCATGGGATCCCTGCGTCTACCTTCTTTTAAAAGTCCGAGTAAGAAAAGAAATTACGTAATTATATATTAATAGAATTTTATAATTCAAAAATAATTGTAGGGCATGAAAAGATGAATAGACAATATGATATTTATTTTTTTATGTAAAAATTGTAATATATATAAATAAATGACACTTAAGAGGCGTCTATCTAATATTATTAGTCTAATAATTGGGTATTATGCAGATGAAGGAGTAGTACCTTTGATAACTAGCTAGACTTAGATAAAAAATGTCATACCGGAATTAATGATAAATTTGAGAATTTTTTTGCATAAGAGAGAAAAACAAAATTTAAAGAAAAACCGAGAAATATGATATTTTGAATAATTTTCTCATTAATTATAAATAAAGGCAGCAGCATTATTGTGTGGGGTGGAAAGTGTTGAAATCTCGCACGTTGCAAGGGGTCATATAATTATGGAGTCTTTGCTTGCCTTCGCAGGCTGCCATTCATGTTGATTGGTGACACGTAGAAAAACAAACAGTACAAAAGAAAATGCTTATGATGGCCTAAACATCTCTTTCAAGTCAAAGTAATAATTTATTCTAGTATATGATCATTAAATGGTACGATAAAAAATATATATATTAAAATGTTTTTAAAAAATGACCCTAAAAATTTCTTCTAAAAAATAAAAATATTATTTAATTAATATAAATAACATGACATGTCACATTCTCTTATAATGCTGCCACCTTCTTCCTTATATCAGTTATTCACAATTCTCTTGTAATAATAATAATAACTTCTTCCTGAATATAACTAATCTAACTCTGAAATTCCAACCAAACAAAGCAACAACAATTCCATTAAGAACTGGGTTGGAACGAAACCGAGATTCCATCCGGCCGACACCACTTCACAAGTGAACTTCACAGATGATTTCGAGCATGGCATAAGAGAAAACAAGTTGCGACTAGCAACAGCTAAGTTAGTAGTAGTTGGGTTCAGATCAGGCATGAAGCTAGAGATGAACTGAAGTTGATCGATACAAGATAGAATAAAAGGGAGCTCTTCTTTCTGCACAAAATGTACATCTACCTAAAACCTGATATTCCTGATATGCACACTATCCAGGTCATGCAGCTGTCTAACAAGTTAAACTGCACCAATGACAGACGCTTGCTGAAAGCATATGATGGCCAACATGAGCCATGAGCACCCCATTTTCACACAAGACTTGGTTTTAGACTGGCCATTCAAGCCAAAAAGGCAGCCTCCATGGCCCGTAAGATGGAAGCTGTATCGAAACTAAAGTTTCTGAAGCTCTTACCAGGGCCAGTGTCAACAACGACGGGAACATCAGGTGCAGGCTTAGTTTGCTGCGTGTCCACTGTTAATGAGCTGCTTCCCAACGAGTTGTTTTTTGCCTTCCATACGCTAATTCCTACCATTCGTAGTAGTCCATCAGCAACATCATCCCAATAGAAAGGGTTTGGGGGCAAGAAGAGAACTTCACTCTAAAAGACCACAGTTTGTTCGGAGATTTTTTTTTTTTTTTAATTGCAAAAAACCCCACACATCAAATACAAATGAACCTTGGGAAGCAAAAATGAAGACATTGTTATCCAGCATAAACGTATTGATATCAGTCATACTGGGTGATGCATATTGGCATTGGATGCTTTCTTTCTTTCTTTCTTTCTTTCTTTTGAAACGATATCGATATATATCAACTGATATTTGATTCCATGTTTGTTAGGGTGTATACCATTTGGATGGCAGTAAGTGCAGAGATTGTACCAATTGAAATATTATAGTTTCAGTGGAAGCAAAATAAATTCAAGAATAACCTCCAGATATCTTCTACCAAACACACCCAAACAGAAAATAATGCATGGCAAAACATATAAGCCTCTAACGCAGTGCAGTCTACTAGATGTAAGCAACCCAGATAACTTTTTATTTTCTTGTGTGTGGGGTTGTTTGTCAAAATTGATGGTTCTTAGGAACTGCTGCAGTTTCAACTTAATTTTATTGCAGCATTCTTTTGGCTAAAAACTTGACAGATATCTTTTTATCTTTAAACCAATTGTTAATCCATAATGAAACTTACTTTTGTAATCTCAAGATGAAATATGATGAAAATTCGAAAAAATCACAGAAAAGGATACTAGCTTCCCTAATTTAAAAGATGTGCACATCATATCCATTACACAGAATTGTTGCATGTAAAATTAAGTCAAAATCTTTGGCAACATATATATACTAAATAGGATTATAGATGCTGCTTCCGAGAAATATAGATGCCTATACACATGAGTGGCATCCCCTTCAATAAGGAACAGAAGACTGTTTATGTTAACAAATTAAAATAAAAAGAATGCAACAAAGCATAAAATCCACTTAAAGGAAGAGAACAGGAAGAAACCTCTAAGAGGAGCATCAGGTTTGGGGGTCCTTGAGGATGCGTGTTTTGAAATCCATGCCTTCAAGATCCTGTAAATGGACATGAATTTACTAACACATAGGAAAAGAATGAACTCATACAAGAGATGCCAAGTACACTCACCCCAAGAAGGGAGCAACCATGTAAAGCTTAATACCAGTGACCCCACGCGATATCACTTCATCACTTGTTGGTTGAAGATCATCTAATCGCTGCCATGCAATTTCCTGCATCCAGAAGACAAAGCTTCATTTTCTTTGGAAAAAAAAATTTAAAAGGTACAGAAGCCCTTTCAATCTTTCAAAAGCGACCAAATAATTTAACACCCCACCCCACCCCACCCCAGGGGAAAGAAAAAACATGGAAAAACAAAGGAATAAAGAGTTGGGTTGGGGCCGACAACAAGCAAACCTAAATTACACACAAACACCATTACTTCAAGGAGTTCATCATCAGGGATTGTACTTAAGCATGACCTTGTGATGTGCCTCAATGTCTCCATTTACTAAAATCAATAACGTGAGACCAAATCAAGCAAATCTACAGATATTCAAAGAAAAGGTTCTGCCTCTTTCATCATCAATTTGCATCCTGCTGACTTAAAGATGCATAGTCAGACTGCCAGATGGTCCGGAACATAAAGGCGTGCTGAATAATGGCTGTTTTCTTAACCATTTTTGAAGTTGACATAGGACAAGAAGCTCTTAAGAAAGGAACCCAATTCCTCAGGCTCAGCCTAGCAAATAAAAACCTAAAATTCAACTAAAAAAAGAATACAGCAACTAACTAAAAGACTTAGATCCCAGAACAGAATTTTGAAAATTCTACATGAAAATTAAACCAATAGCATATATCCTGGTTTAATTTACTCTAATATCAATATAAAAAGTTGAGAAAATTGATTTCATTATGCAGATTTGATTGTCCTACATCAGCAGTAACCACAGTGAATCCTCTAATCCAATTTGTGCTAGAATTGAACTGGAGTTACTATCCACAACAAGAACTATTCACAGGAAAATCTCGTTTATATATGAAGAAAATTTGGGCATTACCATTCCATACCTTAAAAACCAAAGAATTGGATGTTCTGAACATCATTTAATCCAAGAAAACTTTCGAGACAAGAACAACAGACATTATCAGGTGGATACTTCAACCTATAAACAGGCAATGCAAGAGGGTCATACACTGATCTCCTTTTTGGTAAGTGGTGCAAAGGTAGTTTCATCACTAACGCCAGCAATGATGTAAAGTCGCACTCTCTGCTGTCCAAATATCTTCTCAATATATTGATCCTTGTTAAGAAGATCAGAAACATCAAAACCTGTTTCCTCCAAGACCTGATTTGAACATATAAATATAGGAGAATGAATCAGCATGTACCACAAAACCGTGTAAGACAAGTCCTTTCAGGAAAAACAGTATGTATAAAAAGTTATCAAAAAGAGAATGAAGGAAAACCAAGCCCCCTTTTCTGAAAAAAAAAACAAGGAGTGCAGCAGAGAAACAAGAACCTTCTCTATTATTGGAACTGTTATGACTCCTTTTTCCAGGAGTAATTACATTGTCATATATCAGGGTGTTATCAAGACAATTACCCACCTCACAGAAACAGTCAACCAAAAGATAAGGGGCTTCATACACTAAGAGGCAGGTTATTTCAAAAGATAAAAGTTCCTAATATGGATAAAGACCTTAATATGTCAGTTGACAAAAGACCACTTAATCTATTATTTGTTGCACTCCAAGAATTTGGGGCGCATTGCAATCCCTCCACAACATAAATGTCATAATCAAAAAAGGTGACCCATGTTACATAATAAAGGAAGACACTTTGGGCAGCAGCAAAACAGCAATATCAGAAACAGGGGAATGTAAGCATGCAGGTAGTATGAGGATTGTTTGGCACTTTGTACAGCATAGCATAGAGGGAATAACCACATCAACATCAAGTAGACACGAGGGCAGGAGTCAGCAGCTTACAGAAGAATTGATCTTTGCTCAGTTGAGGCTGCAAATCAATAAACAAACCAATGAAGACAGCAACAGCATAACAGTCAAACACTGTTGTTCGGCAAATAGGAGGTTATGAGAGTTAGTTGTTTGTAACTATTTACGGTTGCTTTCGGTGCCAATTGCTGTTAGAAGTGTAAATCATGAATAAGATGTTTTAAGAGATGTTAGTATGTAAACTGACGTAAGAGCATGTGGCAAGTAGTTTTCGGAATCAGATTTCTAGTGAATTGCATGAGTACTTCTTTGGAAACTACTCAATTGCTGAGTGTCTCAAACTTTTTGCCTTTTCTTTGTCTACTTTTTCCTTCATTCTTCTATTCTCAAATCTCCTTTTCCTTTATTAATCCCTTCTTAGCAAGAATTCAGACTAGCAGATAACAATTGGAATCAGATTTCGGTTTATTACCACCACACAATTTCAGATCACAACAACCAACAAGAAACAATAGGTGGAGGAACAAATGAAGCAACTACATGTATCTCTGCAAAAACAGAAACAACAGGCCCTGATGCAGCAACAAAACATTGATCAAAAGCTGAGCGACAGATTCAGCATCATGGATCAAAAGATCGAAAATTGCAAAGCTGACATTAAACAGTCACTGTCCAACAAACCACCTTCCACTTCCACCACTCAACCTGCAAACACCTCACCACAGCAAGTAGTATGAGCTTCCCCACCTTTACGTGCCCCTATTCCTACTACCATTACTCAAATGGAAATTTCCAACAGATTTCAACCCACATTTCATCAACCAAAGCTGGACCTTCCTTCTTTTGATGGCAACAATACAAGATCCTGGAATTTTCATTGTCAAAAATACTTTAGTTTCTACCAGGTTCCTCCATATCAAAAAATCAAAATTGCATCTATATATCTTGAAGGTAGAGTAGCCATTTGGTTCCAAAGCTATTGCACTATTATGTTGTGTAACTCTTGGGAAAAATTCACCAATGATTTATGCAACCGATTCAGTGACAAGTCTTTTGTCAATATTGTGGAGGAGTTTAACAAACCCCAAGTAACTTCTTCATTAGAAGCTTATCAAGACAAATTTGAAGAGCTAAGAGCCTTAATGTTGCAGCAAAATCAAACCAGCTCAGATGCATATTTTGTTTCTAGTTTTTTGAGTGGCCTTAAGGATGAATTGAGATATATGGTGGCATTGTTGAACCCATCTTCTTTGGCTCATGACTTTCATTTAGCATCTCTACAAGAACAATCCATAGAAGCCATGAACAAGAAAATCAAACCTGTTTTCAGACCATCAGTCAGATCTTTGCCTCATACTGAACCCAATCACAAACCCCACAAACAGTACCCTCCCAGACCTGATACTTCTCTTCCTAACCAACTATCCCTTGAACAGAAACGAGCCTTGGGATTATGCTATCATTGTAATGAAAGAATTTCACCAGCCCAAAAGTGTATAAACAGGCAATACAGTGCCATTGTCACTGAATCTGTAGATGCAACAGAGGAGCAACAATCGGAGTGTATTACTGATAAATTTCTGTCCATGCTTATCTGCCCATCATTACAATAACACCATCAAGAACAAAGGAATAACTCATCAGCGGCACATCTGTATCTTGATTAACAGTGGGAGTACAGAGTTTTTTGGATTCCAAAGTAGTACCTTTTACAAAGTTCCAAGCAACTCCTTCCACTCCTTTTCATGTCACAATTGCAAATGGCAACCAAATGATTAGTGATTCTCAATGCCATTCCTTTCATTGGTGAATGCAAAGTCATGAGTTCCAGTCAAATTTTAGATGACTACGACTGGGGAAGTATGACATGGTGTTGAGAGTTGATTGGCTTAGTCAATATAGCCCTATTCTATTTTATTTTACCAAACTCACCATCTCTTTCAAACATCATGGCAAAGATATAGAGTTACATGGCACTAATGAATTTGCTTCCTTGGCAAGTATATCAGGCAAGACATTACAAAATGGGTCTGATCAAGTCAAGGATTCCTGGTTCAATTCTTCTCATTCAGTACTACACCTCCCTATGAAGTAGCTACAGATCCAAAGAAAGTGGCTGCAATGATCAATTGGCCAGCTCCAACAACCATGAAAGCAGCGAGAGGGTTCTCAGGATTGACTGGCTACTACAGAAAGTTCATAGCAGTTATGACCTAATTGCTTGACCACTTACAACCTTAAGAACTCCTCACAAATTCAACTGGACTCCTAAAACAGAGCATGCCTTTCAATTGCTCAAAGTGGCAATGACCAAAGCTCCAGTGCTCAAGCACTTCCAGATTCCACAGCCACTTTTATAGCTGAGACTGATGCCTCCGACTCAGATACAAAGGCTGTTTTGCAACAAAACGACAAGCCAATTGCTTTCATTAGCAAGCCATTTGGATCAATGAATCAAAGAAAATCTGCCAATGAACCTGAAGTACTGGCCATACTATTTGCAGTCACCAAGTGGAGACATTTTCTCCAACACCAACCTTTTATCAACAAAACGCATCAGGAAGGCCTTAAACATTTGTTAGAGCAAAAGTTACATCTGTTCTTCAACCCAAGAGCCTCACTAAGCTCTTGGGATTGCAATACTCAATACAGTACAAGAAAGGAGTTCAAAATGTGGTAGCAAATGCTCTCTCTCGACAATTTGAATCAGCAATTCTTATAGTTGTTCAGGTGTCATTCCACAATGGCTGCAGGAGGTGGAAGACAGTTATGTGAATGACAAATTGATCACGGAACTCCAGCACTCCTTGTTAGATCCAACCTTTTCGATTCAAATCAGGATTGCTACAGTACCACAACAGATTTTACATTGGTACTACAACTGAATTGAGACAGAAACTAGTAACAGCACTTCATGCATATCCAATAGGAGGCAATTCGGGCACCGGGGCATTGTGGCTACTTAAACAAGGGCAAATCAACTATTTTACTGGCCTGGTTTACAACAAGGTTTATTCCAACCACTTCCAACTCCTTCCCAAGCTTGGACAGTTATTACAATGGATTTCATCAAAAACCATCCATATTCAGAAGGCAGAGATACTATATAGGTAATTGCTGATAAATTTACCACTTATGCTCATTTCCTTGCTTTAATAATTAAAGCACTTATTAAACTATATACTTATTACATATATTACAGTTATTAAATTGCTGAGATATTATATACTTATGCTCGTCTATCTTCCTGTTGTGCTAATCTAGGAAAATGAACATTAAGTACCAACGTGTTAAGTATGGATAGATCTTTAAGATCTACAGTAAAATTGAGGGCACAGTTAAAATAAATAGGTCTGTTGCATAAATTTGATTGAACTATTGTTAATATGAAATCTTTATATTTTAATAATGTTTGATCTCTTAAACATAATAAGACTGGTGTATCTATGCTTAATTTGATTAATAGTTTAATTTCTATTTGAATTAATCCATAATAAATATAATTATATCCTTATTGTTTAAATCTTTCAATAGATACGGTTGATAATAATTTAATTTTTCATATTCATTTTTAATTGAAATAGTTTATTCATGATCCTTAATTACTAAAGCAGTTTTAAAATCAAAAGTTCCTATTTAGTATATTTCTTCTACGTGATGATTAAGAATAGTCCAGCTTGAATAATTATGATTATTTGGTATAATAAGCGACTCTCTAGTATTTGTTATTGTATTATGATTTGAATTACTACCCCCTGATATTCGTCTTAGTCGAGAGGCCATTTTCCTAATTTCTATGCAGATAATGCATAACAATGTTTACAAATAATTTAATGAAACGGGAACACCCCCAGGACCACCCTAATTTCACTTCTCAAAATACAGGCTGACCAACGGTTCATAGGCTTACCAACATTTCCAAAGTTCATGCAAATTTTGTATGCATTATATATGCAGAAATTAATGAAAATGTCTTTGTTACCAAAACAAGTATACAAGATTGTAATTGTAAAACCGTAATACAAAATTAAACCAGAGAGAAGATGTAACTGCAGTCTTCGTTTCTGTCTGAAATAGTAAGCGTCTTAGAAGCAGCATCGTATGCTGCTCCCAAAAGTTAATATTTGATAAAATGTCACCTCCCAGTGGCTTTGATCCCTGTTCTGGTCAATCATTTCTTGATTGCTACCATCCCTATCTGTCACAAAAAAGAACATCCAAGAGAGTTGGACCTTTAAAGGTTCATTTCTAAACTAATTACACGCCAGGATACCATTGTGAACCCCTTTGACTGATACACCATACAATATTGAATTATAGAATGCTTGCTCTGAGCACATTCACATCTGCCCCCACCGGTCAACTTTGTCCTTACTGAAGTTAAGATAACCAAGAATTGAAGCCTCTTTTCTTCCCCCATTTCTCCATACCACCTGACCTCTGAAGCCATACTCATGAAAACTTTCCAAGCATTGCTCAACTAAAATCATGGACCTTCTCTCACTTGATAACAACAGTGCCAGGGATTTTGATGATGGATGTGAAATAAATAACATGGATAGACATATTGTTTCTCAATAAAGTTAGCCTACTTCCCATGGAAGATCAAAACATCTTCCATCAGATTTCTTTTATTCCGAGAAGGCAAGGACACTTGCGAGGGGATCCCAATCGCATTCTCTTCTAAAGGAAGCTCTAAACAGGATGTCATCCATTATTTAGTATTTTGATTATATTTCCTTCCATGATGATTGCACTGGAGTAAACCCCAATCAAAAGTCCCATATTCAAGATCATGTACATATTTTCAAATATAAAAGATGCTTTAGGCCTTTGTTCCTTTTATCCTAAAGTGCCCTCTCAATCCTTCTTCCACATGTGCCTTAGATTCAGGAAACCATCAAGAGATTCCATCTTGTGGTCAGGAGGAAAAAATGCATTCTACAATTCTTTCACAAAAATATTAAAATGAATAAACATTGGTTGCACTAGAAAATTTTGCAGAAGTAATATGCAAGAACCCAAAATCAACTTGTGCAGTATGTCACTCTTTGAGGTTTCTACTAAAATCCATCCCATGTTTTGAAGAAAATAGTGTGTTATATTCAATGGAGAGGATTTAAAGGTTGATTGAATAAGATTGACATTAAATGCAAGATCACAAATTTTGAAATCCTAGGGAGAATGAATCAATGTTTTCTCCAGAATTTGTAAAAAAAATTAAAAGGAGCAGAAGTTCACTTACTACTATGTCTTGTCACATCTAATCGCAAAAAATAAACTTCCCTCCCTTTCATCTTTTAGCACAAAACCTAGTTCATACTTCATATCCATTTTTGCAGCTATGAGACACATTTACCCATCAAAAAACAGAACGCATTCTTCTTTAAGAAAATTAGGCTTGTTTATGTATAATGTACCCAGTTTACATGGCCCATGATGGATCACATAAGTTGACTGGGCAAGGGTGATATAAGTTTCCTTTGAGTTGTAAATAAACAAAAGATTCTCTGCCATGTACATCAGCAACTCTAATTCCTGAACTTCTCACAAGTTGGAAATATTATTCTATTACACTGAGATAAGGTGCATAAATTCCAATTTACCTATTTCCATTGTGCCAAAAGGGGAAAACATACATATCAAATATTCCATGAAATTCAAGTCAGAACTACTTCAAATTGATGTGATGAAGGATAAGTAAGGCAACACGATAAAATTTGGTGTAGCCACACATAACAACAGTCGAAGTGAATTCCTAATGCATTACATGGTCCAAATGCACAAAGTAGACCGAAACACAAAGCCAATACACAGGAAGCCAAAATTCCCCTCATTATAAAATAAAATAAAATAAAGAAACAAAATGGCTCCCAAACCGAAATCCATTTTCTCAAATGCCAAATCGTCACAAAATTATTCAATTTCTGATAAATATAGTGAAAAATAACCAAAATTATAGGCCAGGCACCCAAATCAAGATACATTATGCACAAATGGGGGCAGGGACGTGAACATCGACACCAATAACATTTGTTTTTTAAAAAAATAAGGTCATAAACAAGTAAACAGAAAGGCCAAAAGTAAATGTAAACCATTACCCTATTTTATGAGGGTTACGGCTTACATTTTTCCCTGAGAAATAAAAATAGGGGAAAAAAAATAAAAAATAGAGTTGTAGGCTAATGCAGCAGCACCACTTTCAATTCCACTAGCACCTCCCACTCACCATCTATAACCAGCAACTCACCCTTCATTCTAGCATCCTTTTCCATATCCTCGTAACCCTTATGTCTCCCACTGCATTTACAGCTTTCCCCCATACTCCTCACCAGCAGGGCCAAATGTCAATTGACGTCGACATGGAAGGTCAAATCTAGCCTCTGTAACTACTGGAAAGGCCAGATCTGCCATCAGGAAGGCTAGATTTAGCTGCCTTGATTTGTGGTTGTAACAAGCAAGGGAGGGTTGTCCTGCATGATTGGAAAGGCAAATACCTCTTTAGTTGTGAGAAGGTTATATCTAGCCTCCCTAGTCATTGGTGAGGGCAATGAGGAGAGAGCAAGAAAAAGACAGTGGCAGGGAAATAGAACAATGGAGGGGGTGGATTGTGAGAGAGAAGTTCAGGATTGGTTGGGCTTGCCGGCACTGCAGAACCAATGCCGAGGGAAGGAACTGCACAAGTGAGGATAGGGATGGAGCTGGGCGAGGCTCAGAAGGGGAGGGATTAGAGTTCGTTTAATTTTTTTCTCAAATCATTTTTAAATGTTTGAGAGAAATCAACCACACAATCTCAATCAAACTTAAACCCGTTACGTACACCCCTTTCCTTTTACCTTTTCCCTTGTTTTCCTGAAGGCTCGAAAACTGGTGCCAAGTGCACCCTAAATCCATTGCAGCTCACATTAAACAGAGAAGAACCATCCTGCCCCATATTAAATTACATCAAAATATATTAAATGGCGCGCAAAACTAGTTTCAATTTGAATCAACAGATACTCCCTTATACTCAAGACATAATTAAAAAATATTTATCAATTTGAATAGAACCCAGCCCACCAACAAAATCTGTGTGGTTGATATGCAATTGAAATTTTATTCATTAAATTAGACTTGAAAATCTTTCTCAGAAGCCCAATCTTCATTTTATCTACTGCAAGTACAAGGAATTGACACATGCATAGGAACATTAAGTTTTATCTATTAACAAAATTTTACAATAAGGAATAATAATGTAATTATTGCTTAAAAAAGACAACTTTGAGCCGTCCTGCCACAGCCACACCCCCTCTCCCCACTCCAAACTCTGCATACACCCCCCCCAACACACGCACGCACTCACAATCCTTGAACTACTAAATTTCCACAAGTCAGGCAATCAGTATTCCATCATAACAAATTATGATTTCAACCAGAGAAAGAGAACACAGAAATTATAGCTTGAAAACTCATAACTAAAACATCCTTGAGCTACCAAATTTCCAAAAGTTCAACCCCGGTAATAAGTTAATTTTGGAAATTAGCATAGCATCTGATCAATTTTATCAATGCCTAATAGAGAGAAAAATGATGCAATAAAGAAGATATAATGAAAAATAATGAAAAAAAGCAAAGGACAAGAAAGTACTTCTCTAATGGCACATGCATGATCTTCCTCATCCTTGTTCTTTTTCCCCCGTGGAAAACTCCAGCTTGTTCCTTTCCACCCTTTAACCAGTATGCACTGCATTTTGCAAAATCAAATTATTCATTTTTCCTTGCACTATAAGTAAACATGAAAGGATTTTTAGACATGGAAAACTTACTTTTCTCAGCGTTTTCACATAACAATTTTGTTTATCTACCTGCTCATCTAGGGTTTGTATTCCATTAGCAATGTTACTGTTGACATTTAATTGCAGTTTGTCCCTATATTTTTCTACACTCTTTCTTAAATTCTCTCCTTTGCAAAGCTGCACAAGGTGGCCCCTATGAACAACGCCCCACCCCTCATTTCCCACCTCTAGTGAAAAATCCGAGGGCCTTTATTCACTGAATGCCTCTGTCATTAATTAAACTCTCAAATTTAATTTTTTTCCCATCATTTCTTTTTTTTTTTTTGGGAGTTGTTTGATCAAAGATGAACAATCTATATCTTATCAAAGTTTACCCAAATTTGTAGTTGATCAAATGTTCCCTTCACACTCATTTCAACCAAAAAGTTGCCATGGCAATACGACCTAATGGTACAT
The DNA here is from genome assembly GCA_033239525.1 of Nepenthes gracilis. Lineage (NCBI taxonomy): Eukaryota > Viridiplantae > Streptophyta > Magnoliopsida > Caryophyllales > Nepenthaceae > Nepenthes > Nepenthes gracilis. The sequence continues at coordinate 22,796,198 of BSYO01000001.1, forward strand.
TGATAACTAAATACTATAGAATATGAATCATAGGTGGTTAGGTGCATAGAAAAAAAAAAGGTAAAATTGGTGGCTGTGTAAAATGAAGGGAAAATAGGTTGTCATATGTACACACCCTAAGAATCTGTTCGGTTGCACTAGGAATTCGGAAGTAGAATTCGAATTCTAGGCCTAATTCCAATTTTGCTGATTGGCGCCTGATGAAATTGGAATTGAAAATTAGTGTTGGATAGTTCTTTGTATTTTTTTTAAAGGTAGAGTAAAAAAGTATAAGTCTAAGACCGTGAATTATTTGTCGATTAGATATAATAAAGTTGAACTTTACGAGACCCATTGAATAAAATATTTTTGATTGTTTAAGTCAAATAGGGGTAGTCCTGCCATGGTTTATTTATTTTTTTAAAAAAAAATATTTAAAAGTATTATTTTAGAATTTAAAAGTCAATAATCTAATAAAAAGTATTGTTTAAAAATATGTATCTATAAAATATTATCTATATCCAAAAATAAGATTTTATAAAATTATATTATATTAAATTTCATATATTAAAAAGTTACACTTTACATTGGGCTCCTTATTTTTTTCATTTTTCATGTGGATTCAAAATTAATTATATCTCAATTTTATTTTTCTCTCAAAATTGTAATTTTTTATACAATCTAAACAATAGAATTTCAATTCCACCCAAATCAAATTCCAACAAAAATGAAATTAGACTCATATTTTCAAAATTCAATTCCAATTTTGCAATCTATCCGAACCCTAATTAACAAGCATCCATTTTATTGCAAATATAAGATAGACTAGCAAACAGGGATACAACATTGGGTGATGGGGAATTCAATACAAATGCTCACAAATTGGTTTTCACATAATAACTGTTGAAATCAATCAAATGGAAAGATACACAAAAACTCATTCAGCCAATAAACACCAGTTATCCTGGGGGAAAGACAATAAACATGGTATGTAACTTAAAGACACCACTGTTACTAAAAGACTAGGTGTTTTGCTACACAAGCACTATATGATATGGAGCTTATGCATAAGCCACACATATAGGAACAAGTCTTGGAATCTAAAAGCATATTTAATGGCAATGTCAAATATTATAAAAAATGCTTCCAAATCATGGAAATGTGCACTTAACTTAAAGAAAAACAAAAATATCTGCCAGAGAATGGCAGAGTCCAACAAAAAGCTAAGTGGCATATTTCTTCGTCTTTCTAACAGCCCCTCTGGATTTAGTTCAAGAATGAACATTGTGTTGTATTCACAGAAAGGATGAAGCTGAAGTCCAAACTCAATAAAGGGATTTGTGTTAAGAATTCCAGCAATTCCACGAGGGTCTGGATGCCCTAATTACAATGATTATTATTATGACCGGCAAATGGACGAGGAATACCGAGTGGGATCAAAAAAACTAACAGACTGATCACTAAATAAATAAAAATAGACGAAAATTCTGACATCACCACAATCCACTTTGTTCTTTTGCTCCTTGCTCGCAAAGTGGCATACTGGAAAAGAAAAAGAAAGAAGAAATAACATTTCATTTTTTTTCTAGCGCGTTGAGTGAAGAGGCAGAAAGAAAGCAAACAAAAAGGTAGCAAAAAGACTTCGATGAGTGCTTTCACGAGACGAATAAAAAAATGTTTGAGCTTTGATGAAATAGCGAGATTAGTTTCATTAGTCCCATTCTTGTATCTGATATTTCACTCGTGTATCTAACAAATCATAATTGAAAGATGAAGCGATTGAAGGCAAAAGTTGCAACGATGAATGCCTTTTTTCAAGATGCAAAGAAGGGAGTAGCTAAATGGTAAAAAGGAAGTGGTAGCAAAGCACTTGTCCCAATCTTCATTGATATACAACGACCAATTCACTTGTTTGTCAAGTAAGAGTTTGCATAAAAAGCTTCGTATTGTAACCACTACTGGAAAAATTTGCACAGGTGTCACACAAAGAGTAAAGGCAACTAGGGTCACACATCCTGGTATTAACCAGCCCACCGCTCTTAAAAGAGGGTCATGGATAAGAGTTAGCTCCAAACCCTCATGATGGATCACACAGGGAGAAGAGGTTCATCATCAACAAATAATGTACCACTCCGAAGAGAATAGTATGAAAACAACTGATGTGATCCTAAAAATCATCCTCACCATCAATCAACATAACACAGTAATCATTGCATCAATATATTTGTAGCTTCTGAAAACACTACATTTGTAACCTCATCCTCTTCATCTTCACTATCCTCATAATTATCATCATCTTTTATCAGATATGGTTGAAATCAAAAGCTAGTACTTCAAAGAAACTTTCACAATAGCTTCCGGTTTTTTAATTTTTTTATCAGTAAGAAAGTTTTTTTTTTTTTTCCTTTTTCCTTTTTATAAGTTAGTAAGATAAGGAAGGAAGACTTGTTGGGAATCAAAAAACAGATCATTGGCATGGACAAATTGATAGCCAACCACTAGACTACCCTTGACTTCCCATAAGATAGAAGACTATTATCATTCAAAAGAAACCAAGGGGGTGCCAATCCTGGGAGGTTGCTTCCTTTGAGTTTTTTAGCAGTACAAAATTCTCGTCTTGTACCCTATAAAGTTTATCCAATTTTACCATTGTTGTACCATATAAATGTTATTATTCTTCATCTCACATTCAACTGCCTCAGTTTTAGGTGATGTTATTTTATTTTGTATCATATAGTGTAATTGGCAACAGACATTAAAAAACAAAAGCACAAAAAATAGAACAGCATCACACATTCACTAAATAGTGATATCAAACACAAAATAGTTGACAGCCTAAGTAAAAATTGTTAAATGCTTCTGATTTAATAATTTGTCTATAGGCAGCTAGGCTGTATTGACTATCGTGGTACCCTATAACACCTTGTCCTGGGTGCAATTTCTCATGCTTCTTGCCTTCTAAATCATTGCTTCATTTGATGTGGTTTGCATCAAAAGCAGAGGTGCCTCAGGTTCATTCCATTTGTAAATAAGCTTTTAACTGCATGGGACTCATAACCAAAATTTCTAATAAGGGAAACAGATAGCAACTAGTTTGCAAGTGACAATGGCAAAACCAAAGCAATACATCCAGGCTTGCAATAATAAAAATGTGTAGACTCATTTAAAAGCATATTCATACAGTACAATCAGAAAGCAAAAATCTAGTTAAATCAGACAAATGTAAGCCTCATTCATTGCCAAAGAAGATCACAATATTAGAATTTTAATCTAGCGAAGCTAAGCCAAGTATCTCACCCGTTCATAAGATTGATCTAAAATGATTGCTCCTGTAACAGGGACTCGAACCTTGTAAGAAGTGAAATCCTTGAATATATCATCAAGATGAGGGACATAGGGTTTCAAAACATCACAATTATTGAACACTAGAAAGTGGTTAAGGAAAAAGGAAAAAAACAAAGTTGACCAATAAGAATGTATCAAAGAGACAAAACAAAGAAAACTAGTCATCAATATGCCATACCATAGCAATAATAATCCAACAGTATTTCAACTCCATTTTATGTGCCCCCTACATTTTCATCAGTCAGAAAGCACCAAAGTGCAGTCTCCTTGCAGGCTAATATGTAGACACACAAACTGTTCCTTAATGACTCAGAGTTCAAGAATGTGTTTGTGAATGCTTTACTGATAGAATCAACATGGATTGGAAGAAGGACAGATCAAAGTATGCATCAAAAGTGAGTTATATTATTGCAAAAATCCAACAAAGGATACATAAAGTAGTGAACTCCTTGAGAGTAAATGACTTTAAAGAAGGATTCTTCTCTACTGAGTTGTCCTCATAGAACCAATGAGCATACTCCACAAGAAATAAAATCCTCTCAAATGACTGCTGGTCTTCTTTTGGAACATTCAAGACAAAGCGGCTGCAGAATATCACAGATGAACAAGCATCACAAGGGGAAATTAGGCACAATGATTGCATAACAACTGGATTTTCTTCCAGTCTACTTAACATCAGCATTAAGTTGTATGCGATAAATATGGGCTGGAAGTGATCAAAGCACAATGTCTAATATGAAAGATGGTAAACAATGAACCATGGATGCATATGATAGATAATGATACACAAGAAGTAACAAGCTACATAGACACAACCCTTTCTTCACATTTTTGGAACAAATATGTCAGGATATAATTGCCGCAAATATTACCAGGGCAGATTCAACTTTAAGTCAAACCCCTAAAACAGAAAAGATATATATATATATATAATTCAGTTGTGTTCTAGGATCCCATTGATTCGGAAAAAGTTGGCATGTATATTGGACCCACTTGTATAGATATATAAAGTTATTTATTTATTTATAACTGCCATGAATATTACCAGGTCTGTTTCAACTTTAAGTCAACCCCCTAAAACAGAAAAGAACATATATAATTCAGTTGTGTTCTAGGATCCCATTGATTTGAAAAAAGTTAGCATGTATACCAGACCTGCTGATAGTTATTGGATAAAGGGAGTTTGAACTCTAGAATAGTATGGCCTACGAAATGCAGGCATTGCATTACTTCTTGTACTTCTGAACAGTTTTGCAGATGACATGAGAACTTAAAACTATGCATAGGCTAATAAGATTAAAAAAAAAAAAAAGCTTATATATGTAAGTGGTTTTACCAAAGGCACTTTCAGCCAGCCGTTGAGGACAATGGTGAAATTTTTTTAAGAAAATATTGTCCCAGCTTTCGTTGAAACGGTGAAGCTACTCAATTTTTCTTCTCACTGTTTTGATTTCTTTTATAGTAACATCATGAGTCGCATGTGAAGCCCCCTGGACATAATCCTGGAACCACCGCAGAATATTTTTATAGACTAAGCTGATACAGCGTAGACATTTCGCCTCACACATAATGTCACAATCATTCTATGGAGAAAAACCAACACATCTAATTGTGGAGAAAACACCACCGTTTGCAGTCTCGTAACTTCTCCTCCTTTTCTTGGGAGGAGTGTGGGGTGGGGACGGGGGGAGCAAAAGTAATTTATATTGCAAACTGATAAACAAAACCCTAATGCACTGTATCACATAAAAACCATATGATAAAAAGGAAAACAAAGAACCAATTTCATTAAGACCCTAATTTAATTTAAAAATAATTGTCTCATAATCAATAGAATCAGGTGCCAGAATGAAAAAAAATCGAAATGTGAAATTTGTTTTCAGTTCAGAAACTAAAATGTGAAGAAATGAAACTACTCGTGTTAGAAAATACATTCCACTTCCAACAATAACCATATATTTTTTAATCCAATTGCATAGCAATAAGAAGACAATTAAGCAGCAGAGCGACAAAGAAAATGAACAAGAAAATATATAAAATTAAGCAAATCAACCAGAATATGGAGCACATGGATGAGAGAAAACCTGCACAAATCGTCGAGAAGTTCTTGGGGAGGAAGGCCGCTCTGAGCGCTGGAAGATCTATGAAGTCCTGACATGGCTTTACACTTGCTCAATGCTTCGCCCCTCTCACTTTTGCCGATTGCCCGCGTTCAATTGGATTCACATAGGAAAGAACCTTTTGCTACGTCTGCTTCAAAGGTTAACGGGAAAAATTATTGATAAATAAAACTAGGGGGAATTTAAAGGGCAGAAGAGGACGAATGTTTGATTTATATATATATATATATATATATATATACTAATTTCCTTAAAGAAAATGCCTCACTAAATTTTAATACTAATCTTTAAGAAAATATTATTTTAATTTTTTATACCTCGATAACTGACTTTTTTTTATTTAATTCTAGATAATTAAATAAATAAAATATTTTTATATTAGTTTATTTATTTTTCTGTGTGGGTGTTAGCCAACATTCAAACAAATAAAACCATTTTTTTCAATTTTCTTTGCTTTTTTATATTTTTCTAATTTTAAAAAATTAGCACCAAACGCAACGTTACTATTTTCATTAGTGAGCCTCTTTTTTGGCTGAATTTGTGTATAGACTAGTGTTATTTTGGTTTGACAAATTGGTCTACCTTTCATTTAAAATCCATTCAAATAAATAATTATTAAGAAAGAAATTTAAAAGACAAAATTTCAATAAAATATTTACTTTAAAAAAATGAATGACAATACAAAACGTGTAACTAATTTAGTCTTGTTTGCTTCATTTTTATGTCCAAGATCCACTTATGGAAACTTAGGTTATGGTCTCACCTCTCCCTAGTGCATCTGGATTTATTGGGATACTAATTTTGTAGATATTTTTCTCATTGTATGCTCAAATTAAACTATGCATTATCACAACCTGAGAAGTGATAGAGTGCTTCTTTGATCCCAATTGAAGTATTATGCTAAGCAATTTTCCTATTAATCATAATATTTTTTTTAATCATTTGAAATTCTCTGATATTATAGTTAATATTTAAAATTCTAATTTTAATGGGAGTACCTATGTATATTATAATTTTCAAGATAAATTGTTAAAAAATATAATAAATAACTCAATAGGGAGTGTTGTGATATCCACCAAGCGATTATTATTGCTAGAGATAAGTTGGATCGGGTGCAATCATCCTTTTATCGTGATCCTGTGTTCCCTGGTCACATTAACAAAAAAAACCTAGTTAGATAAAACTATTCAAGGTTCTTAGCGACAAAGAAAATTTTACTAAAAAAATAATTATAATTAAATGGCCTTCTGACTGAGTAGTTATACAAACTTCTTCAAATTTCTCTTAAAGAAACACAACTAGGGTAGAATTTGCTCCCTTTCTAGGTAGATGGATGTATTACATCATCTTTGATGGATCTATTCCGTCCTACGATCATGGATTCCTAGGTTCTTCTTCTCTTTCAAGGTGCTCGTGATAAGGTTGAGATTAAGTCTCTTATTTCTAAAATTGTCCCTTTAGAGTTCCATAATTCACTTATAACCCTGCTTTCTCTTGATAAGATTTTAGATATTTTCAATACAAAGGAACTCACTTTGCCCTTACTTAGATGGGTTTTTAGCTTTTTTTTTTTTTTAGAGCCTTTTGGGATGTATTTAACTTAAAAGTCTCAAAAGCCATCGTTGATTTTTAAATATGGACAATTCCTTAAATAGATTATAATCATTTTTTATTACATCCACAAAATGCCATCTTTAAGTTATGTCTCGGGGTTTCATCTTATTACTTGTTGTAATGTACTATACAATGTTATATTTAAAACCAATGCTAATTATATTAAGTCAATGTTCCTCTTCTTATTAATAACTACTAGATTGCCTTTATTGAAGATAAATAAACCAGAAATAATATTGTACTTGCCTAAGAACAATTGCCCAAGTACCATCTCAATAATGGACACCCTGGATGCATTCTCAAGATCAATTTAATGAAAATATATTATTCAATTGACTAGGAATATATTCTTACCACTCTTATGGCTATGAGATTTTCGATGGCCATTATCATCTTAGTTAATGAATGTATCTCTTTTCTTTCTTACTTTGTTGCAATTAATGGAGAATAGTAGGGCTTTTTACAGGTCATTGTGATATTATATAATGAGATATTTTTTCTCTTTGTTTGTTTTTAGCATGGAAGTTCTCCTCAAAATTGTCCAATGCACCCCTCTTTAGGTTCCAAACTTTCACTAGGGACATTATTAAACTGACATTGTTATATTATATTTGCAGATGACCTCTTCATAATCTCTACGGTCAACCTTTATTTGGTACGGGTTTTGAAAAAGTGTTTGAACATGTTTTCTAAATTCACGGGTTTAACACCAAACCCCTCCAAAAGCAAGTTCTTCTTGTGCCTAGGCAGCTCCAACCCTACCTTTGATAAATCAATTGCCATAGGATTCTCTAAAAGGATCACTTCTAGTTCGCTATCTCAAATTCTTCTAATTTTAACTAAACTCACCTCATTTTATTACCCAAATTATTACTTACAATAATACTAATGGAATCAACTCTTAGAAAATATAGGTTGCTTTCTATTGCGAAGAGACTATAATTCATTTTCATTCTCTCAAATTTTCATACATCGAGCTTTCATATTCACCCTCCCAAAAGCTACACCTAATGAGCATTGGGGTTGTCTCCAAAACTTCCTTTGGCAAGGCATAGCTAAGGTAATTCATCCATTAATGTTACTTGGGAGGACATCTACAAGCTTAAAGAGGAGGGAGGAGTTGGGCTCATAAACATCTATGTAGTAAGACTTTATTTTCTTATTATTTGTGGCAGAATTTCCCTACATTATTGGAATTCATTTAAGTGATTTGGATTTGCATCAATCGTATAAATAACTGATTCATTTAAACCAATAAAATTTTCTGATCTATTTTATAGAGTTACCTAAAAATTATGAAGCTTTGCCATTATGTTTGGTCTTTCATTTGACATATCATTGGAGGCGGTGAGGAATCTTTTCTATATCAAGATTATTGGCCTTCAAATAGTCCTCTCACCTCTACCTATTCTACTAGTATTACTTTAGACATGGCCCTAGCTTTGGTTGCCAAATTTTCTAAAATCATTAGGGCTAGACATGGATCTAGCCATTAAAGACTCATTTCACCGAATCTTATCATCACCTCTTCTTCACTTGTCGTGTTTTGAAGACAATTTGTGGTGAGGTTTTGTAGTAGAATTGGTATCATATAGCATATTGAGTGATTAAATATTAGGTTCCATGTGCAAATTTTTTTTTTTTTGGTGAAAAAATAAATTTATTTTCTATATTTCCTCAATCAGCTCTTATTACTACTATTTATTTTATTTGAAAATCCCAAAATAAAAGTGGCTTTTAAGTTTGTTTCTCCCACTTCAACTAAGTTAACTATATTAATATCATTGAAGATTTTGTTTTGCTTGAAGCTTTCTATAATGAGTTTGAAGAAGGAACCTCATCTTATTCTCTATTCAAGGAATATCCGTAGCTCTAATTTAATATTTTTTTAAATTGGATATCTAAACCTAACCGATAGATCCCTTTATTTTATTATCAACATTGCACAATATTTTATATTTTTAGTATTTTTGTATATACATAGCCTTGTAAAATTTTTAGTTACATGGTATTTTGTACAGGGTATAAATTAGTTATCATAAGCTGCATTTTCACGGTATTTAAGCATTTGTGTTTATAATTATTGTCTTAAATGCAAATTATTATTTATAAAAAAAGTTTACAATATGATTAATAAATAATTTGACAAGTTGAGGTAAAATTATTCAACTATACAATTTGTAGTCCAAACTCACTATTTAGTATTGATATATCTGAAAATAGAAAATATTATAGCATAGACAATTGATTGAGATACCAAGTGGACACATGCCAAGACAATAACAATAAAGTTGATGAAATCAGGTGGCCACATCTTCCAAATGAGATATAGCCTATGTACATTTTAACCTTATTTTTGAATTAAGACCTTAGGAATTTTTTTTTAAAAAAAATATTAACATTAATTGAATGATTAATACAATATTAAAAAAATTATTTCAACAATCTTATTTTTTAAGTTAATAAATATTTTTATCAAATATATATCGGCGATGTTGGAGTCCTCCAACATCCTAGATTTAACCTTTTTTTTAATATATAAATGAGGTCAGTTTTTTTATTGTTAAACTATTAAATATCTATGTTATAAAAAACAAAAATTGTTATCATATATTTTTCTTATTTTTTTAAAGTTAAATCTAAATTATTAAATATTGACACATTTAATAAATAATGGTGATGTCCAATAATTTTAGTATAAGCTTTATATAAATATTAAAATACTCAATATAAAGGCAAGAGAGCGAGTTTTGTTATGGTTCTCTCAAACAAAGAGTTATGTTACGATCAATATATATCATTAGATAGAAAATTTAAATCAAAATAATATATTAAAATATTATTATAATATTTATAATTCTTTAGTGTTTAAGATAATCACAATGTTGAAAGAGTTATAAAATATTTTATTTGAAAGAATCATAATAAAATCCCGAGTGAATATATGTCAAGGCTGGTTCTTTAATATGGTGACAATGATATCATTAAGTCTTGGTGGCATTCTTTACAAAAATATAAAATAATAATATTCGTGTGTGAAATCAGTATCTCATTTGGATTGGGGATCACTTCGTGGCTCAGGGTGTTGGGTGCTGAATTAAGAAAAATTTCATCTAATAAAGATATAGAGATGAAGAGATGATTATTTTTTAATTTTAGTCATTTATATATAAATAAATTATTATGATTTAATTATTTTTAAATAATTAATTTTAACTTTTTTTATTTTTTAAATTTGTTAAATTATAATAATCTATTAAAAAATAAAAGGTTAAAATATAGAAAATAAATTCTTTTATCTTTATAAGAGATAGAGCTGTTTGGATCCATTGTGTGTCATCCCAATGGTCCTGTTCTTTTATTCTTTATCTTTCCTGCTTTATTTTTCCAAATTTTTTCCACATGCTTTACATTTCATTTATTTGTTTAAATTTTTCCAAAAATTTGATCAAAATATTTTTGGGTATTGGAAATTTAATAGGTATCAACATGACAAATCTGGCTAACCCTAGTTGACCCAAAACCCAGCCTATAGGGAAAGTAGCGACCCAGCAAATGTTTGCTCAAGGCTGAGGAGGCATGGCATCGACAAGAAGAAAGCCCAAATGCTACTAGTCCATCATGCGGATGAACGGATTAAAAGGCCCAGGCAGTGATATGAATGGCCAAAGCGGGTTGACCTAGAACTGTTTAACAATAATCGGGTGATTAAAATTGCCTATCGTCGCACCCGTGATTGCCCCTCCTGCACAACCACCGACACCTTGACAATGCAGCACACACCAAACTTGCCATAATACAACCACAATAGTTACCCGAAGAGTTCAGCAAATATTTTCAATATATTACCCATGATTGAGCATTGCCTCGTGATGGTAGTTACGACTCAAATGAATCTTTCCAAAAAGTAATTGCTATGCAGCGACCTTTAACATCATCCTGAAAAAGGAGCGAATGTCCCTTGATTGTCACGGTTGCCATACACACTCCACGCGCAATTGTTGAAACATTTCAGTGAATTTACTAGGATAATCGACAATCAACCATGAGGCCCAAAGGAGAACGTGCTGGCTCCAATCCTATAAATACTCGTTCACTTTTACAGGAAAGGGACCGAGCAATCTTTATGTTCAAGCACCTCAGAAAAAGATCAAAGAAGTTCTTTTTCTCTCAAGCCACTTAGCCCGTGAGCGTATACCCACTAAAAAGCCGTTTACTGTCAAGTGTATTTCTCAGAGCCTAATCCTCTAGTCTACATTCAATCCTCTCTTCTTCGTGCATCCACACATTCTTTGCATCCTCCATCTTTTTTTCCGTCATAGAAAGATTTATAATTTGAGCGTTAGAGAATACATTAGGGAGTTAGTCTCGCCGTCTTCTAACTTCTTATTGTTCTATTATGGTGTATAGGATCTAAATTATAAGAAATAGAGACCGGATTAGGTTTAATTCAACCCATTGAGAGAGGTTAGGTGGCCCGTTAATCTGTGCAATAATCCGGATCCAATAACACATCACAAGTTAACATTATTTAAATTAATTATCTAAATATTTTAATGTTTTAATTATTGAAGTATGGAAACTTTGATTTGAAAATTTAAAAAATGAAATTGTCCAACTTATTCGTAGATTCAAATATTTTAAAACTGTTGAGTCCTTGGGTCTGAATTCTCTGACGGATTAGGGAGTCTTCGGATTCCGCGCTTGGGTGGGATCTCGAACGGGTCCGGTCTCCTCTCTTATTAATCTAAGCCCTACACAATACAAATTATAAATAAGAGGTCAAAGGTCGGCGGGATATACTCCCGCCGAAAACACTCTGACGCTTAAGTCAAATATCTTTCGTAATAAATAGAGAGATACAGAAGTGAATGTAAGATGTGGTGGGGAATATGAGTGTGCTAGAATGCCAAATTTGTTAAGCAGTCTCGAGAGGTTAGGCTCCGCTGGATGAACTATTGGGAGTGGCTCACTAAGGTTACTCAATGGAAGCTTTGGGAATTAGGATTCCAGATCAAGGAGAGATCGTAGAGGCCTGAGTTGGGGATTCAGAATCCAGATCCTTTTCCTGTTGAAGGAAAAGATATTTATAGACACCATGATGGAGAACTTTGAGCGCGAGAACCTTCGACAGGTGGCAAATCGAGATTCACCGGCCGCTGACTGCTGGCAGTGGCTAGTGCTGTTAGTTGTCGAATTGCAGTGGCACGAAGACCGTTGTTGGGTGTTGACCACACTTGGTTTGGTGACCAGCACTGCTACTTTTACATTTTTACAATTTTGTTATAACAAATATTGTACTTTGTAAAGAGTTACAACGAATAAAAGTAGTAGTCTCTGTATTCATTATTTATGTTGCTGAGTACTTCTTTTTTTTTCTTGTGATATGACTCAAGACGTACCTAAGCGTTGGCTTGCTCCGAATGTTGGGTGACTCCCGATTTCCTTGGTCGGAATTCGTCCCTTGAGTTTAAAAGGGGCCCATCGACGGGAGGATAAAAAGGGAATCGGTTGCTTGCGTGTCCTACCTTGGGAGGCAGAACGTCGCTGACGGTTGTCGCATCAGGCAAAAGTGTTGGCACATTCATTGCGCTGGGAACCCGGGGTCATTGCGTCATAATGGCTCCCTTGGAAAGGCGCGATGCTTTAGGGCACCGCCACGTGGGGGAAACTCACCAGTCGCACGAACGCATTTCATCATTCAGACGACACCGTTTCCTTGAGAGACTCTGGCTATTTAAATGCTGAAAATCCCTTTAGGTTTCAAATCCTTAGTTCACTTGGAAACGCGAAACTTTGCTTTGCAATTGTCTTTCTCCCACTTTTCTTGCTGTGGTGAAATTAATAGAGAGATCGTCTTCTTCTTTAGAGTTTGAGTCATCCTTCGATGAATCCGGAAGGAATATGTAGGCCTCAAGGGTTCACGATGAGGCTGCGCCTTCTGCAGCTACAATGGAGAGCTGCCATTCAAAGACCTCCGTTATCGGGCCGATGAAGTTTTTGAGGGCACCACCTGGTTTCGAATTGGACGGGGCATCCACCTCCTCATGTCATCGAAGGCCTAGAGGCGCCTGCCCGTCGCTTAGCCATGTCCTTAGGGCGGTGGAGGATATCGAAGCTAGGGTGCAGGTAGCCGTCGGAGAGATCGAGCGGCGCACTTCAAGCGAGCATGGTCGGAGTCTGAGGTGAGAGTGTCGCAGCTGGCTAATGCCAACATGGGGGCTCAAAACCGGATCGTTACTCTTCAGGAGGAGCTTGAGCGACACTAGGCACAGCTCAGGGAGGTACATGATGCCCATGCGAGATAGGAGGTGGAGCTGAGGTCGAGAATCAGGCCAGAGGAGTTGGCTCCATTAAAGGAAGGGAGATTCCAGGAAGGTATTCAGCTTAGCCGAAGGATAGTTTTGCTGGCAGTACCAGGCTTCCATGTCGGCCTTCTGGACTCTCAGAACTTCGGTGCCACATCGCTCTTGGAACTAACGGAGTTCGAGACCCTCGATCCTTTAGGGCCCGAAGGAGATGAATAGTTGTATCCGGCGGCTGCTGGTCGCCATTCTCTGTAAAGAAACTTTATTAGTAAAAATACTCAATAAAATTTTGTTACTCATCTGAGCAATGTATTTATTTCCATTTGCTGTGTGTGAATGACTGGTTCTTCCTTCCGGCTCCATGCTCTGGAAAGAATGCCACTGCCATTTCAGATGGCCAGAATAGCTGCATTAAATGCGGGTGTGACTACCGAGATTCTAGCAGATGGCTGCAATGATAGTGGGATGGCAGTTTGTCTGGCGTCATGATGAACCACTTTGAGGGACTTACGGCACGTTGCTGAATCAGCACGTGTCATGGCCATCATTTAGGGTGGCCATTGCGTTTCCCGCTCAATGCCTTTTCGGCTCCTAGGCGTTGCCTATTTAAACGACGCCTTCCCCTGCTTCCCACACTTTGCGTTTTCTTGAGTTTGAGAAAGCTATGGCTAAGAAGAAAAGCTAGGAGTTCTTCTTCTCACGTGATTCGTCAAGGAGTTGGCGGCACTCAGTCTGTCTTGACGGCGAGTGCCGTTATTGCCCTGATGGTGGATTACGACATCCCCAACGATTGGGTCTACCTTCCCCTGGTCAGACTGGAAGGGCGAATGCGCCCCTTGAGGGTTTCCTCACCATTTTCGAGTATCATCTGAGAGGTGGGCTCCGTTTTTATATGCCAATTGAACTGTATGGGATCATTGATACGTTGGGGTTACCCATTGCTCGGCTTCATCCCAACGTGGTTCGATACTTGGTCACCATGTGCATCTTCGCGCACCTTCAAGGACTCCCGTTCGAGTCGAGTTCGATGAAGGTGATCTTTTGCTTCTTTGAGTCGGAAGACTGGGTTTCGATATCGCCGCACATCGATTTTTACTTTCGGGGAATGAATCCCAACTCGTTGAAAAACTGAAAGAATCGCTTCTTCTTCTTGAAGGAACCATCAGATTGGGAGATACCTAACATGTGGGGTCCAGTGAGCAATTTCTTCTATGGAGAGGTGAAGGCGGATGAAGTGGAGAAGGAGAAGAAAGTGCTTGATTGTATTTGGGTGAATATGGCGACATTCTCGGAGCAGGGGTATTATCTGACTTCCAATACTTTCGCCGTTGCCAAGTGGGGGCTTGCGTGTGGCAGGACCGCGGCCACAGTTGAGAAGAGGAGTTGGAGCCATCATCCTCCGGGAGCCCTTGAGGGAGTCCCCTAGTGAGAACGGTTCATCGCTGTCACTGGGATCCTTCTCAGATGAAGAGGACGAGGTTGCCCTGAAGAGGATGAGAGTTGCTAGAGGCACCTCCACGCGGAGGTCGCTGAGATTGGTCGCCAAGCCGATTGCGTCTGCTAGCTATTACCTCTGAGTAGGTGCAGGAGGTGCTGTCACTGAAGAGAGTGGCTGAGTGTTCTCCGATTCCCGCCGTTGCATTGGCAGAGTACAAAGTTCCCTTAGTTGAGCTAGCCTCTGGTGGGGTGTCGCCGTTGAGTCCCTTTTTTGACCTTGAGCTGTAGGGAATACCAATCGTGGCCATTGAGGAAGTGGTGACTGATGCTCTGGAGTCTGCAGGGATCGTTGAGGTGGATGTCGTGGAGCCTATGCCTGAGCCCATAAACATTTTAGAGGTTGCTGGTGCATCAACCAGGGCGTCACCTGAGCCACTCACCCAAAGTCCTGCCCCCGCCAAGGAGTTTGGCACATCTGAGCAAGTCGTCGACACTTCCACTGCTAATGTGTTCCCGGAGGCCGGTCTAACGGGGGCGGCATTGCAGCTAAAGCATGCTAGTGTCCCGCCACAAGGGTGGCGTCAGATCTGTCCAGCCTTGCGGAGGAGATTGCCGTGTGATCGGAGCCCTCGGGCATGGAGGAGGCAGCCGGGTGATATGAGCCCCTGAGCATGCCTGCATTCGGAATTGCTTCTAGCAGCACGGTCACGTCCTTTGTTCAGGTTTGATTTCTCTGAGCGTTGCATCATTCTATTGGCGGGTATGCTTAGGTTTTCTCATTCCTCACTTTCCTCTGTCCTTCCAACGCAGGTCTTGGAGGTGATGCGCTCCCCCCACGCAGCGTCCTCCCACCTGGACGAGATCCTCAACAGGATCTTGGAGGAAATTGAGCAGGAGGTGGCCCAATGCGTGGAGGTTGAGACCGCAACACTAAGATGAGAGGTCGAGCGACTGGTGGGCGAGATTGGAGCGTTAAGGCAGGAGGCCAAGCGGCTGGAGGGTGAGACTGATGCACTGAAGCAGGAGGTCAAGCGGTTGATGGGAGAGATTTAGGTCACAAAGTGCGAAATCACCAAGTTGGAGGGCTTGAGCTCCCGTGCTTTAGCAGACCTAAGGGTCCGTCTTTCCCCTGAGGAGATGGCTCGGGTGCTGGAGGCCAGATTTTGGGACGGCATTCACTTGTGTCTTTGTATCATGTTAGCCACATACTGAGGTGCTCTTGTGGGGATCCTCGATCCAAGGAATAATGGGGCTTTAGCAGGCTCCTATTTGACTGACTTCTCCAAGGAGGCTGGACTTTTGGACCCCTAGGTTAGTAGGGGCCCTTATATAGTTTCTCCCTTATTGTTCGACCATGATCTTGTAGCCTTCGGCATACATGATTAATGAAATGTGATTTTCCCCTCAACTTTTGGCATTTCGATTCTCATGTTATCTTCTTCGGCTTTGCAATCCGTCTTGTTATGGCTAAGTTCCTTAGCTATCGTCACCAAGACTCAAATCCAGAGCCTTCTTGCGCTGTACTCATCCTTCGTCTGAGCATATCGTCGCATCTTGTGCGAAAGATGCCACTTTTGATTCAAATCCAAACCTCAACAATAACAATTTTCTATCATCTGTCAAAGATGGTACTTATCACATGTCAAAATTTTAGTCTATTATTTATCAAAAATGACCCAAAGTATATCTCCTTATGACTTTTCTCTCACATCACTTATATCACGAACCTGAACCAAGTAGGTCAATTTAAATAATTAAATATCCATCAATTATTTTTCTTATAATTTCTAAACCCGGGTGTGACCACCAAATATATAAAACTCCATAAAATTTTATAATCCATATAGAACCTTATCAGATAATATAAATATGACATACTCTACAAAATAGTCGTAAGGGGTAACCAAATAAAGATAATGACATATCCACATAAGAAATCGACCCAATAAATTCTTAGCATACAAAACCATGGCCTATATTTAACCGACTCTAACATCTCATAACAATCCACGCAAAATTTATTCATACCCAATACATGGTTAATAATATCAAAATTCAAAAATACGAAACTCACCAGAGTCGTACAGTGCTGTGCCGAAACTCTTCATACTATTGCAATGAAGTCGATCCTCTACTCTAAAGAGATAAAATAGAAGAATGTGTCTAATACCCAGTAAGTATCATAAATGAACAAATAAGTTCGCAGAATATAGAAAAAATATCAAATAGATAAATCCAAATCACCGATAAATAAATAAAAATTTCAATTCTAAAATCCAATAATAATTTCGTACTCAAATCAAATATTCAAATTCAATACAAATATCCAAATCAAAAAACATATATATAAGCAAAACAGAAGTAATCTGAACCGATTCCAATAGGCAAATAGCCGATTCCGAGTCCAAGTCCCAATCAGTTTGTGATTTAGGGCAGAATCCAATAGTCGGTTGATCTAATAGTATGCGTAGAAGTCGAAGCAGCACTGCGACAAATAGTTTAAGGATCCGTGTCACGAACCCGAACCAAGCAGGTCAATTAAAATAATTAACTATAATTTCTAAAATCTAAAATCCCAAATAATTTTAAACAAATAATTCTAAGTCCCAAAATTCGGGTGTGACAAACCAAAATATACAATCAACAAAATTAAAATCCTCACAGGACCTCATCGAACAACTGTCCGAACAATATAAATGTGACCTGCTCTACAATCATCGTAAGGGAGGTAATAATTAAACCAAAATTTATGATCATACATAGCATAATATCCAAATCAATCCCGAAATATAATCATAGGCCTGTACCCAACCAATTCCATAATACAATCGCATCAAATATCAATATGAACCATAATAAAACTGAACTCACCAAATCGGACGAATATCGACCCGATCACGTCTTTACTCTCATTACGCATCCAAACCTTCTACGAAGGACAAAAGCGAGAAAAATGAGCCTAATGCCCAGCAAGTACCATATTTGACAAATTAAGTCCAATAAATCAGATGAGAAGTCAATGGATAAAAATCCAATCAAATTTCAAAATAAATCCAAATTGTCGATAAGACAAATTCAACTGAAAATCCAAGATCCAAATTTCAAAATCCAGTGGTAGTCTCGTACTCAAATCAAATATCCAAGTCCAAACAAATGTCCAAATTTCAAAAATAATCCTCGTCGGGACATATATATATATATATATAACAAAAACAGAGGTGATCCGAACCAATTTTAAAACCGATGTCGATCGGAGTCCAAATCCAAGTCCGAGTCCAAGTCCAAGTCCAAATCCAATGCCCGATCAGCTTGTGATCTGGGGCAAAATTCGATAGCCGGATGATCTAATAGCGTGCGCAGAGATCGGCTGAAAGACTGCAGAGATATTTCAAAGATTCGGATCAAAACATATAATCAAAATCATTTGTACGAGACATATCAAGCCCAATTATAGGCAAAATCGGCGAAACTCAAATCCAAGTCCAAAATCCATATCCAAATCGAAGTCCAATACCAATTAATGCAAAAATATAAATTATGCACCAAATTTGGGTTCTTATTATTTAAAGACTAGCTTGAGGAAGGGTTACACATAATTCTGGTAACCTTAGGCCAAAATCCATGTACTGTATACCCATAAAAAAGGTTGCTCACTATGTTTTACAACCCGCAACTTTGGGTGCATTCCTCAAACTTGTCAGATATATTAGGACGTCCGAATATATTCTAAGGTCAAGTCAAATTGTCCAAATGGGAAGGGTCACTACTCCAAGCCTTTCCTGCCGGCGGAAAATGATTTCCAAATAACAAAATAATCTCCTCGTCGGGAGCTGGCCAGAGTCCAATAATCCAAATCCAGTTGTAGTGACCACAACCCGACATGTGCATGTGACTGCACGGCCAATGCAAAGTTTCATGCTCATTTTTTTATACAAATATATTAATTTAAAAATATACAATGTCCAATAAATTATTCGGACATTCAGAAAAATATTAAATTCTCCAAAATTATAAAACTCAGTCCAACAATCCCCAAAACATCCAATGAACTACACATGCATGTCCAGAATAAATAAATGGGTGTACCAAAAATTTATGCATGTTAGTAAAAATTCCAAACAGTATCCAAAATATATCAGAATTAAAATTAGACCAAAGAGGGGGTTTATAGATACTTGCCTGAACCTCATACTTTGCAGATCTGAAAAAAAGATGTCCCGAAGTGCCCGAAACGGCCCTTTCTCTCTCCGCCGTGCGTGCTGCCACGCCACTGCCCGCGCTCTCCCTTCCTGCGCAGCTTCTGCTGCAAGCCGTCGCCACCACGGCCGTCGCCGTCAACCGGCGAACCACCATCGGTCACCGCTGCTCAACTGTCCTCTCCAAGAGCCGTTCTCTCTCTCCTCCGCACGACCCTTCTCTCTCCTCCGCACACGCCCTCTCTTACTTGACTCTCCATTGCCGCCCCGCTCCGGCCCGGCCAGCCATCGACAGCCTCCCGGCACCACCAACCCGGCACCGGCACCTTTGCGCGGCCGTCTTCCTCCTCCTTACGTGATTTCTCTCTGTCGCACTCTACATCGTCACCGCCACGGCCACCCACGAGCCACCGTCTCCTCAACCAGCGACCGTCGCGGCCTCACCCGCAACCCCCATCGCTGTCGCCGCACTTTGCTATCGCCGTCGCTAACAGTCATCGAACGGCCGCCTCACTCCCTTCTCCTGCTTCCTCTACAAACGAAACCCCAATCCCCCCTCTCTCCTCTTTCTCCCTCTCTCCCCGATCCAATCTTATCTCTTTCTCTCTTTTTTTTTTCCAATCCTTATCCATCTCCCTTTTTTTTTCTTTTTTTTTTCTTATATATATATATATATATATATTTCATTTTAGTTTTCTTTTATTCTAAAATCCGAATCAATATTTGGGCGACAACACAGGCGCACCCCGGGCGCTAGCCCAACTGACCCAAATATCTTTCCAAAATTTTTCAATATTTAATTAATTTTGTCACGTCCAATTTGCCCAAAATTATAATTAATATTAAATTAATTTGAATAAAATTCGGGATATTACAATCCGAATCAAAATATATAATCAAAATCATTTGTACGAGACACACTAAGGCTCAACTGAGGGAAAAATCGGTGAATTTTAAATCTAAGTTTAAAATCCAAATCCAAATCAAATCCAATACAAATAAATGTAGTGATACGAATCATGTATCAAATTTGAATTTCGATTATTTAAAGAGTAACTTGATGAAGGGTTACACATAATCCCGATAACCTTAGGCAAAATCAAATGTAAACTAAGCCAGCATCTATGGCCACCCATATACTCTGTACCAATGGGTAAGGTTGTTCATTATTATTTGTCACCTGTGACTTTGGGTATAATTCTTAAACTTGTCAGATATATTAGAACGTCTGAATATATTATAAAGTTGAGTTAAATTATCTAAATGAGAAATGTCACTACTCTAAACATTTCCTACTGGTGGAAAGGAATTTCCAATTAATAAAAATCTTTCCATCCGGAGTTGGCCAGAAAATTTAATAATTTAAATCAAAATGTAGTGACCACGACCTGGCATGTGAATGTGAAAATACACGATCAATGCAAGTTTCATGCATATTTTTGTTACACATACTGATATAAATATACACCATATCCAATAAATTTTTTAAACTTTCAGAAAAATAGTAAATTTTTAAAATTATAAAATCCATATCGAAAACCCCAAAAATAAGCTAATAAACTATACATGGTGTCCAAAATAAATAAAATGAGTGTATAAAAATACATGCATGTTAGTAAAAAATTTCAAATAGTATTTAAAATATATTAGAAATTAAATCAGACTAAAGAGGAGGTTTATAGATACTTACTTGGACTTTATACTTTACAGATTTGAAGAAAGTAGGTCCTGAAGTACCCACATAAGTTGTTTCTCTCTCCTGTTGGCGCGTAGCCCACGCACTGCCACTGCCACTGCCTCTCCTCTAGGCCGCCCTCTGCTGCGCACACCACTGCAGCGCCGCCTCATCCGCAACCACCGCCGCCGCACCCAGGAGCAGCCGCCTATGCCTCCTCTCGCAGTTGCCGCCTGCCCACTTTCTCCTCGTGCAAACCCTCCCCTACTGCCGGCGCGACCTTACCGCGCACAGCTGCCGTTGAATGTAATATCCCGGATTTATCGACACCCGGCGCCGTCTCCTCACTACACCTCATCGGCCTCCTCGGCGCCAAATCCTAGGCTAGTAGCCCACCGTTGCCTCCTCACACCGGGCTTCTCTCTCTTTTGCGACCCTTGTCGCACGCGCCGTCGTCGACCACCAATACATGGCCTCCTTCGTGCACCGCGGCCGTCAACGACCCAACTCTTCTCTGCCGTGCGCCATCGTCGAATGGCAGCCTTCTTCCTCGCGCATCTGCCGACTCACCCGTCGAAACCCTCCTCCCCCTTTCCTCTTTCCTTATCTCTCTCCCCGATTTTCCCTTATCTTCATCTGATTTCCTTTTTTTTTTCTTCGTTTTTCATATATTATTATTATTATATATATTTTTTATTATTTTAGTTTTCTTTTATTAGAAAATCCAAACCGATATTAGAGCGACAATATGGGCGCACCTTGGGTACTAGCCTAACTGATTCAATTATCCTTCCAAAATTTATAATATTAAATTAATTTTTTTTATCACGTCCAAATTACCCAAAATCACAATTAATATTAAATTAATTTGAATAAAAATCCGAGATATTATAGCTTTGGGGTCGCCTAGCGCAGAGCCTGGGTTTCGTGGCCGCTTAAGGCCCGTCGGCGTGGAGCCGAAGTTCACATACGACCGCTTTGGGGCCTCCCAGCGTGGAGCCAGGGTTTCGTGGCCGCTTAAGGCCCTTCAACGCAAAGCTGAAGGTTGCATGCGACTGCTTTGGGGTCGCCCGGTATGGAGCCAGGGCTTTAGTTTACGGATGGATGAAGGTCCTTCCTAACTTAGGAGTAGTTTGAGCCGTTTCATTTTTTGAATAACAAGAATGCATGCATTCATATGACCAGTCACACAAAGATACAAAAGAAACAATTTTATTAATGTAAAATGCAGTTCATGTACAAGCACTTCTCATTGTGTATGCACACCTTACCTCACCTTAGGCCGTATCATTGATAGTACTTCTTGAGGTTGGTTGCATTCTAGGTCCGAGAGACCAGCTTGCCGTCCCAGGTGCATAACTTGTACGTCCCATTCCGGAGGATCGTTGAGATATGGAACGGTCCTTTTCAATTTGGAGAGAGTTTGTTCCTGTTAGCGGTCTTCCCTGATGCCTCTACGCTCTGGAGGACCTTCACCTGCTTGTTGTAGTAACGAACAACGCACTACTAGTAGGCCGCTATCCTTAGGCAGGCTACATCACGGACCTTTGGAAGTAGGTCTAGACATTCCCTGAGCCTTTTGGAGTTAATAGCGAGGTCAAAGCATTCAACCTGCAAGCTAGGGAGTCCCACTTTGACCGGGACGACCGCTTCCACCTCGTAATAGAGGCTGAACGGTATTTCTTTCGTGGGCTCTCACGAGGTTATGCGGTATGACCAGAGCACGGAGGGTAAATCATCAGCCTAGGAGCCCCCTGTGTCTTCCAACTTAGTTTTCAGTTCGTGCAGTAGCATCCGATTGGCGGCTTTAACTTGGCCATTAGCTTTTGGATACGCCACAGATGTGTGGACGAGCCTGATGCATAGACTTCCACAGTACTTGGTGAATCGTTTTTCGATGAATTGGGTTCCGTTGTCAATCACTATAACCTTGGGAATCCCAAATCGGCAGACGATATTCTAGCGAATGAACTCCGTTGCGCTCTGCTCGGTGATCCGTGCCAGGGGAGTTACTTTGACCCACTTAGTAAAGTAGTCAATACTGACGACAAAAAACTTCCTTTGTCCGGTGGCCAAAGGTACTGATCCAAGCATGTCGAGTCTCCATTGTGCGAATGGCTATAGGGATTGCAAGGCGCGTAGTTCCATGTGCGGTTGATGGGTCATGTTTCCATGCACCTAGCAGTTTTCACACTTCCATGGAATCTCATTTCATCTTGGACTAGAATAGACTTTGCTGTATAATCTTGAATGCGAGGTTTTTTCCTTTGATGTGTAAGCTACATATGCCGAGATGGACCTTGCTCAGCACGCACTTGGCTTCTTTTGGAGTCAGGCATTTCAGGTAAGGAGTTGAATACCCCCACCGGTATAACCTACCGTCGATGATTGCATACCAACCTACTGTCTTCCTTATCCGCTTGGCCTATTCGGCATTCGTCGGAAGGGTCCCATCTGTCAGATATCTGTAGTATGGTGTCATCTAGTTATCGCCTTCGTAAACTAGCAGCACTTCTTGATCTAGGCCGTCCACGCTTGGGGAGGCTAGGACTTCTTGCATGCTCCTGGAGTACTGCTTTAGGGATCTCGCCGTTACGTCCTTGGCCAACTGGTCGACTTTCTAATTTTTGGCCCTCAGGACATGCTCGATCTTGAAGCTCTCGAACGCCTGGATCTGGGATTTTGCCTTTGTCAGGTATTTGGCTAGCTGCTGGTTCGATACCTCGAAGGTTCCTTAAATTTGATTGACTACCAGCTCTAAGTCACTACACACAACTAGCACTTTCGTAGAGCATTTCTTAGCCAACTTGAGCCCCTTGACAAGGGTTTCGTATTTCGCCACGTTGTTAGTGGCTGGGAAGGTGAGCGTGACGGAGTATTTGATCTCTGTCCCGTTCGGAGTTCTGAGCATGACTCCGGCCTCGCTGCCTGTCTGGGTAAATGATCAGTCAACATTCATGATCCACGTAGGATCGTTCGGCACGTCCAAACTTTCAAGACGGTCCTAGACGTCTAGAGTTGGGGTTGTCATCTCGGCGACAAAATCCGTTAGGACCTGGCCCTTTTAGGGTCAGCCGCAGTCAAAACTTCACGTCAAACTCGCCCAACTCTATAACCTATTTGACTAGTCGTCCGGACGTCTCAGGCTTATGAAGTATCGCCTTCAAGGTCTGATCAATCAGCACGACGATCCGATATTCCTGGAAATAGGGCCTCAACTTTCGCGCAGAGTAGATGAGGGCTAATGCAATCTTCTAGTGTGGGGATAACGGGACTCCATGTTTGTTAGTACTTTGCTTACATAGTACATGAGTCGCTGCGTGCTTTTGTACTTCCTGATGAGCACAGAGCTCATGGCAGTGTTCGATACTGTTAGGTAGAAAGCAGATCTTCGCCATCAGAAGGTGAACTTAGAAGAGGCGGATTGACGAGGTATGTTTTCAGTTCTTGGAATGCTCCCTCGCACTCATTTGTCCACCAGAATCTGAATGCTTTTGTTCATCGGAGTGCTTTGAAGAATGGTAGGTACTTCTCTGCGAATTTAGCTAGGAATCGTGATAGGGCCACGAGTTGCCCCGTGAGTTTTTGGACTTCCTTCACAGTCCACGATGGGCTCATGTTGAGGATGGCTCTGGCTTTTTTGGGTTCACTTTGATACTATGCTGGGATACTATGAATCCCAAGAACTTTCCAAAAGTCATCCTGAACGTACACTTGGCCGGGTTGAGCTTCATCCTATGAGCCCAAAGCACCTCCAAGTCGCAAACGTGGTCATTGGCTACTTTACTTTTGACGAGCATATTGTCGACGTACACCTCCACGTTCCTTCCGATCTGGGTTTTGAATATTTTGTTTACCAGTCACTGATGGGTTGCTCCGATGTTCTTGAAGTCGAAGGGCATTACTTTATAGTAGTATGTCCCCTGGTTGGTTATGAAGGAGGTATGCTCCTTATCGTTCGGATCCATCCTGATCTAGTTGTAACTTGAGTAGGCGTCCATAAAACTAGGGGGTTCATATCCGAACGTGGAGTCCACCAACTGATCGATCCGAGGGAGCGAGAAATTATCCTTCAGATAAGCCTTATTCACGCTGGTGAAGTCGACGCACATTTGCCATTTTCCGTTACTCTTCTTCACAAGTACGACATTGGATAGCTAATCTGAGTACTCGACATTCCTTATGAACCCTGCGTCCAGCAGTCTCTTCACTTCCTCCCTCACAGTTATGAGCTTCCCAACTGAGTGGTTTCGACACTTCTACCTGACTGGTTTGTGGCCGAGGTTGAGGCTCAACTTGTGGACCATTACTCCGGCCGGTATTCTGGACATATCGGCTGAAATTCACGCAAAGACGTTGGAATTCTTCCTGAGGAAGTTTACCAACTGGTCGCAATTTGTTGCGGATAAGGAGCTGCCAATGTGTACGCACTTTTTAGGTTTGGCAGGGTCTAAAGGGACTATCTCGATCACTTCACCCAACTGAGCTTGCTGTAACGTAGCTTCATCGCAAAATCCAAGTCCCCGCCCTGTCGGTCTGGTGCTGTGGGAGCGACTTGGGATAAGTAATACGTCCGTCCTACCACTTGATTGCGAAGCACCTCTCCCACTCTGTACGGGGTTGGGAACTTCATTTTGAGATGAGGAATCGACGTTACGGCCCCGAAGGTAGTAAGGAATGGTCTGCCTAGGATGGTGTTGTAGATAGACTGCAGGTCGACGACGAGGAATGTTAATTCTCGCGTGGTGATACGCGGATAAGTTCTCATCGTGACCTCTAATTGGATCTCCCCCTGTACGGGCATGGGCTCATTTTCTAGGCCATACAATGGACCTTCAACTATACTTATCTGGTTCTTTTTCAGCCAAAATTTAAAAAAATATATTGAGATATAGTAAATTTATAGAGTTTTCATTATCAACAAAGATTCATTTTAGTTGGTAGTCAACCGTATCGTCCGAAACTATGGCTGATACAATAAGAGGGTCAGAGTGAGGGAAAGTTACATACGTCATATCGTCGCTACTAAAGCTAATGATATCGTTCCTGGCCTCTACTCTCATTCTCTTGCTACTGGAAGCGCGCTCAAGTCATCCCTACCCGCTATTCTTGGCCGACCTGCTTGAAATCATAAGGATCACACCGACGACGGTATGGTTCCTTTGAGGCTCGCTAACTTCGTCTTTGAAAGTCCTAAGGCCTTGCCCCGAGCCCTTCAGGAACCGTGTGAGGTGCCCACGGTGGACTAGGTCTTCTATCTCCTTCTAGAGGGTTTGACAATCTTCTGTACTGTGCCCTAAAGACTAGTGAAAGTGACAATACTTCATCTGGTCTCCTGCCCCTGGATTCTTTGGCACTTTACGTCACTTCAAGAACTTTTCATCTCTGATCTGCATCATGATGTTTGAGTGAGTATCGTTTAGAGGAATTGGAGCCATTAGCTTGTAATCCCTCCTGGAGCTTGGCTCAGGTCGTGGTTGCTTGCGACGGTCCTGAAAGCGGCCACCATTTCCATTTCTCTTCTTCCCAATGACTAGCCCCGTCGCCGGGTGGTCTGTTTGTTCGGGACACTTCGCTTCGTTAGCCTTCTCGGCCGAGATATAGGCTCGAGCGATAGCCTCAACTTCCTGTAAGGTCTGGGGGCATTAGTGCGCCAGGTGCTTGAAGAATTTTCCCGCCGCCAACATGGCCATGAAGGCACTGAGCTTCATCTTGTTGGAGAGTTGGAGAATCCGACGAGTTTCAGTGATGAAGCGGGTCAGGAACCACTTTAAACTCTCCTTTGGCCTCCAGCGGAGGCGGACGAGGTGTCATGGTTACTTTTTCTCCCTCCAATTGAAGGCAAATTTGCTCAAGAAGTAATCGGCAAGTTTGTCGAAGGATTGGATGGAGTTCGGCTGGAGGCCGTGGAACCAGAGTAGGGCATCCCATTTGAAAGCAAGGGGAAAATATTAGCACATGACGGCCTCGTTTGCCCCGTGGGGGGACAAGTACACATGGAAGTAGTTGAGGTAATCCATCGGGTCAGTACTTCCATCGTACTCATCTAGTGTCAGCATCTTGAACTTGAGGGGGAGTTGCTGAGTCCAGATACCCATAGCGAACAACAACCTTTGCAAGTCGAGTACGGATCATTCAGAATCCCCCTTGAACAAGTGGTTCCATATTTTCTCCGCCTTTTCCTCTATTTGAGAAATGGACTCCCTTCTCTTTGCGTTGATGAAGTTAAAGAGTTTCAAATTGTTCTGTGGGTCGCACTAGGCACGGCGGCTGTCCCCATGAGGTGGTCACATGCTACATGATCCCTCTCGCCTGGTGATGGGCCTCCTATCGCTGCGAGAGTTGCAGGGATTTCACCTCTTCGGGCTCCCCGACGCCTTGTCCTGGCTAGGAAGGCTCCTAGCTATCGTTAGGGCCCTACTGCCTATGGTCGCCTGGGCCTCGACGTCGTCAGGCCCGTTGGTCCTCGTCCTGGGGTCATCGCGTTGTGTCTTCCCTACTTGGAGGTCGACGCCTGAAGTCGCGGAGGGGGATCTCCAATCCATTGCACTCTCGTTCGGGCGCACAATGCCTGGATCATTTGTCTCATGTTGTTGAAGTCGGCAGCCAGATTGCACACATCAGGTTCTGGGTGCTCGCCAGCACGGCTACCCACTGAGGGGTCATCGTCGCGGGCGGCGATGTCTCTCAGAGGCGTGCTAGCTTGCGCTCAATGTTGACCACCTTTTGCATGAGAGAGTGGATGTTGGGGTAGGAACTTAGATTTTTCATCGCGTTTTTCACAGACAGTACCAATGTTACGCCCTTAGATCCAGGTTCTCTAGCGGATTAGGGAGTTTTTGAATTCCATGCTTGGGTAGGATCTCGAACGAGTCCAGTCTCTACTATTCTCAACCTAGACCCTGCACAATACAAATTACAAATAAGAGGTCAGAGGTCGGCGAGATGTACTCTTACTAAAAATACTCCGATACTCGGTCAAATATTTTTTGTAATAAATAGAGAAATGCAGAAGTGAAAGTAAAATGCGGTGGGGAATGTGAGTGTGCTAGAATGCCAGATTTGTTAAGCCGTTTCGGGAGGTTAGGCTGGATGTACTATTGGGAGTGGCTCACTAAGATTGCTCGATAGAGGCTTTAGGAATTAGGATTCCAGATCGAAGAGAGATCGTAGAGGCCTGAGTTGGGGATTCAGAATCTGGATCCTTTTTCTGTTTAAGGAAAGTATATTTATAGACTCCATGGTGGAGAACCTTGAGCATAAGAACTTTCGACAGGTGGTAAATCGGGATTCGCTAGTCGCTGACGGCTAGCGGTGGCCAGCAGTGTCAGTTGTCACCTTACGGTGACATGGAGACCGTCATTGGGAGTTTACTACGCCTGATCTGGTGCTTGCGCGTTGATTGGCTGACGGCTTGGGATGACAGCGTACGCCATGGCCTATGGCACCTGACTTTTCCTTATTGACTAGCATTCTCTAGGTAAGCTTTTACCGCCTGTGGCTGTCTCAGTAAGTTGTAGCGATGCGCTAATTGGTCGCTGTCTTGAGATGCCGCATGGGCTATGCATCTGGACCTACTGTGCTTCAAGGGTATTCTGGGCATACTACTTGACTGGGTTGGTATCCTTTTAGCTAAGCTTTGTTTCTTCTAACCAGTCTTTGAGTTGGACCTAACAAAAACAATGAAAAAATTTATTTAAATGGATTTTAACCGTGGCCGCGGATTCAAATCAGATGGCAATTGTTTATTTTTTTTATATGTTAAATATGGCTGGCTTGATTGATAAAATGTGAAATAGTATAAAAAAAACAGGTATCAAAAAGAAAAAATAGAGAAAAAAGTAATAAAAATAAAAATAAAGAAAAAACTAAAAAAAAATTAAAAAAAGTAGGGCCGTTGGATCATCATTTGAAGTCGTCCCGTCTCATTTGCGTGTGCAGCCAAAATTTGCTTAATAACCGATGACGACGACGAAAAAAGAGCAAGCTGGTAAGCTATTAGAAGTTCAACCATCAGCGCAAGTGGTACAGAGGGCGCGGAGTGGGCATGATCATCCCTATCTGTCGTCTTGGGTTAAGCTGCGTCATTCGTCTTGTGTTAGCCAAAGGAACGTAGCAATCGAAGAACTCCCGGGTCCGAGCTAATACTTCTGCTGCTTGTAGTTCTGCATACGAAGTTCTCTTGTCGCTGGTCGTTGATCGTTGATCGAAGTCTCACTCGCATTTCAAGCGTACGAGGGTAAAGTCCATCCTTCTCCAGTTCTCTTAAAATTCTATTTAATACTAGTTTTATTTAATGAGTTTTCTGTTTTGTCGTTTTTTATCTCTTCGTCGCCTTCAAAATTTATATGTTGTACGGCGCGTGGCAATAGATAGAGAGAGAGAGAAAGAGAGAGAGAATAGTCCATGGAAGTACAAAACTGTATTGAAGTTTACCTGCTTAGTTTTGCTAAAATTAATTAAGATATAATAATATCAGTTACAGTTCAAGAGTTTAATTTTGGCTTAGATATATAATAACTCTTTCTTAGGATTTCGGATTGACGTGATTCTTGTTCCACCACCTATATAATATGTTTTGATTGATACACAGCAAGAAAAAAAGGCTATGTTTTGTTGATAGATTTAATATTGAATAGAGGAAGTGCTCAAATGTAAGCTGCCGAGATTAAGCAATCCGTTGTTTAAATTAGATGCTCTCATAAGAACTGAACAAAGATAATGTGTCTCGAAATTTGCTTGAAAGTTGTGGTTTTTTCCTGTGTATGCCAGAGTGTGCCGGTACAAAGAGCCATCTTCTGCTAATAACAGTCCCAGAATTGAACTATTTTGGCAGGTTCAATAAATTATAGTTTTACAGCCGCTGCTGAAATAAACTCAATTATACTTGTGCAATATGCGGCAAAGAAATAGTTCTTCAGAAACACCGAGTTCGCATAGCAATCAAGATGTGAGTGATTCGTCTAAAGCACATGAGGAGCCTGGAAGCATGCTACATATGCAGGCCCCAAAAAGGTCATCATATGTAATGCTGTCACTGTTTGTGGTGATGATTTATAGTTCCTGGGGTGTTTATCATTATCAGTACGAAAGCTTGCCTATGGCTCTCACTGCTGAGCAGGCAAGCAAACGCGGATTTTCAGAGATAGAGGCTATGAAGCATGTAAAGGCATTGGCCAATTTGGGACCCCATTCTGTTGGCTCGGATGCTCTAGATCTTGCTCTGCAGGTTTCAGCCTGATGCACCAATTTTAGCTGATAAATATTCTCAATAAAATTGTTGTATGCATAAAGCATTCATGTTTTTTCCTATTCCATTAGTATTGCACTTAATGTTGTGTGGCTGACTTTGTAGTTGAATAACTGCCTAAGGCCTTTTGTAGTTCCATTAATTGAAGCCTATTGCAAACAAGATGCTTTTTTTTCCCCGTATTGTAGAAGATGAGTGCAATGAAATAAAACTACAGGAGAGGTTGTTCAGTAACAGGTGGTGTAGCAACCTCAAATTGTCTTTCTTAATGACATCTAAGATAAAGTTTATGTGGGTTTGGGAGATGGTTTAAATAATTTAAACTGAGGATAGGGTACTTAAATACATTGGTGAGTGGAATCGTTATCATATATTAGAACATTGAAGAGAACCTGACCCACAATAGGGTGATTGACCATGAGAATTGGAGCAACATGAGGTCCGCTGCAAATGGCCCAACACTCCTCTACCAAAGTTTTCTGTGGTGCTAATATACCTAGAAACACTAAGGTGAAGTTCCATTGGCAGCCTTTCAAGATGCTGCAGCAACGACCATTTGTGAAGGATCTTTGTAGGCTCTATCTGTATTCAGCTTGTTGAAAATTTGTATAGGATTTTCTCCCTCAGTATACCTTTGAATCTTATGATTGCAGTCCCTGTCAATATTGCTGTGGTTGCTTTCTAGGCAATACTAACTGGAGGTTCATTTGAAGACAAATTGTTGTTACATGCCCAGGTCTTTGCAAGCTTGTTGTGGTCTATTCTCTTGTTATTTAGGTTGTGCACAGCCCTAATCCAGGGTTCAGTTATTGGGAAAAAGAGGCTGTTTGAGTGCAATTTTTACATCGTGAGGCAATAGTTCTTGGCTTCTAAATTCTTGTCGTGGAGGAACCGTTGGTTCTTAAAGAATTGTGTTCCATTTCTCTAAAGTGAAAATACGTAGTTTGGAGGAATGTCCAAATCTGAGGCCTAGTGCTCTTTTAACTTCATTAGTTTCTTCATTAACTTATAAGCTAACTTCATAGCTTAGTAGATTATAAGCTAATTTAATGCTGAAATCACCTTTCTTTGTGGGTTCCCACTGAAGCTTGCCATTTTAATGTTCATTTAAGGATATGCTAATGAAAGCTATATTCAGTAAAATATCATTAAGGAAAGTGAAGGAGATGTTTAAAACATCGAGGCTCCAGATATTTGTAGGTATGGAGCTGGTCTGAGGAATTTTTCATCTGCCATCAAATAGTAAAGGACCCAATTTGTTTATCATGCCAAATATCTATTTGGTTTCCAGAAGTAAACCTTCATTTCATGCCTTTCTAGATAACCTTGATAGTCTTTCTTTAGCCTTTTTTGATGCAGGTGTATCAAGAATCTCATGGATTAAAATATGGCTGTCTGTATTGGTATCGGTTGCAATCTTATTGGATGCTACATTTATTATCGAATGTCCCATGGACCTAGAACCAAAATTTTTTTCTGGTGATCACATCAAAATGTGATCATCTTTTGTCATATATTTACATTTTGAGGATTTTAGGCAATTTTATCAAAATGTATCCTCCTAGGTCATTGGACAAACCCCAAAATCTTTAGTATATGTATGTTTTATACTTCTTAAAACATGTGGATTTAGATTCTTAGATGACTTGGATATATTCAAAACATATAAATCCCTGTTGAACATATGGATTTAGGATTATGAGAAGTGATTAAAAAAACATTGGTCGATATCTTGCCATTTTGATATAGTAATATATTTGCGCTAATTTTATAGTATCAGAAAATATTGGTGTTGGGAGCCCTGAATTTGGTAAATATGGCCTATGTTTTGATCAAGAATAAGGTTTATCAACATTCTTAGCTCACGTCATGTTCTGTAATTTTTATTTTGATCAAGGAGTCTCCAAGAGAACTTGGTGAGATGGGACATGTTGAATTTACTCTGTCTTAAATTAAGCCCACCCATGTTTTTAGGTTTGGAAGAGGAGAGTAGGTATAGCCTCTATAGCTGTTTCAGCAAGCATACTTCTGATAGCCATAAAAGCTGGCTAGTAAATTGTCCTAAAGCTGCTGCATTCACCAGTAGGAGATGGTGCGGTAGCTTCCATTTTGTCTATCAGCATTTCATCTTTTCTGAGTGTTGGTGGGAGGGCGTCATTGGTTGGAACTTTTGCATAAGGGCTAGGGTTAGGGGGCATAGCTGGATATATTGGGGAATATGTTTGGCTGAAGGGTGTTATTGAGATATAGTGGTCAGCTATTTTTTGCATGTGATTTTCTTCATTCTATTCTATGGATCTCTGATGTAGCAGGATGGAAGAATTAGGATGGAGGCTTGGTTTGCCATGGGACTGGACATGACTTTCAATTCATAGAGCTAATCTTACTCTTTCATTAAAGTCCAGACTAAAGTAGAAAGTTGGAAGCAATTGGTTAACGGACTTGTTTGGATTTCCAACGCATGTGCCTGCTATATTCGTCTTTATGTTTTGCAGAGACTTTTTTTCCTCCTGCTGACAATCATCTAGGGCCAGAGATGGCATGCTCATGCTAAATCTAATGACATATATGGACTTCTAAATATCAAGATGTGTTACATAAACTTGACGTGCATGCTCTAACTTGCAACAGAATATCGAGGGACATTAGCAGATTGGCAAAGAATACAGATAAATATGACTTGTTTCTGGTGTGATTTGTGAGCAGTTATCAATTAATTGTTTCTTTTTATGTTGTCAATCCTGCTCTTCTTTGGCATTTTTTTTTTTTTTTTTTTTGTAATTTTTGAAATCTGATGTGTTCGTTCACACTGTTAGCTTAGGTGGTTAGGTCATTGGCTGATATATGTATGCCTGTATTGGTCCCAGATTCAATTTGAAATGGCAAGTAACGTTTGACAAATCAAATTAAGTGGATGATGAAAAATAAGTTGGAAAATGGGAACTGTTAACAGCATACCTGAACTGCAGAAGTTCTATGATAATATTTTTGATAAACAGTTGATCCATGATATCTTGTTAGAATGGAAGATCAAAGTATGCTTGCTTTTGACTTGTAAATGGAATTAAATATTGCGGGGTTGTCCAATTTTCTTCTAACAACATGCATGCTTATGTATGGGAAAGATAAGATTAGCCTGGTCCCCTAGGAACTCGTTAGTAGTAGTGGATTTTGAATTCTATTACAGTGGGGTCCCTATAGAAATCATTGCATTATTTGAAAAGAAAGGTGTACCCCAATTACTTGTACCAGCGTCCACTTCTAGACCCCACTGACTTCTATATATCATTGTTTAATTCCAGGTCAATGTGGTCCTGGGACCCACCAAAAGTATGTATAAATCCACCCTTGCCTGATAGGTCCATAGGAGGTGATGGAACCTCATATAATGCTTTTTGATACTGTTTGTGTTCAATTTTTTTCAAATGCTACTTGAGTATATCAATAGAGTCCAACGTCCAAGGGGACACCATTTACAAATGCATACAGCTACCAGAGAAGGAAACAAAATAGATTAGAAAAAACAAGGCAGTGGATAATTGCATTATAGAATAGAGAAAAGGGGGCTGTGGATAATTGCATAATAGAATAGGAAAGGCCAGTGGATAATTGCATACTTTCACTCTAAGTGTAAGCTTTCCTAACATGACGAAGTATCTTTGTCCTAAGGAAAATGACTCTCCATCATAAAATGAAAAATTGGATGATATACAAAATATCAGTACTAATATGTATCGTTGTTAGGCCTCCAATACCAATATTTTCCTATAATACAACAATATCATGATATGTGGCCAACTTTAGCCGATCTTTCCTTGATAGGTTCCTATTTTCAACACTATTTTTGCTTCCAATATTTCTGATATTGATTTATGTACTGTCCAATATAACCGAATTTATACGGCTACGACCAATACCTACCAATACCGATACCAATACCAATACCAATATTTCCATCAATGACCCCACTTAATATTAGTGATAAATAAAGCCAACCAAGCTTGAAAGACTTCTGATTAAACACGTCATAATGTAATGCCAAATCATTTCGTTGTTTCAATGTGAACCAGAATGACCCCACTTAATATTAGTGATAAATAAAGCCAACCAAGCTTGAAGGACTTCTGATTAAACACGTCATAATGTAATGCCAAATCATTTCGTTGTTTCAATGTGAACCAGAAAATAGCCAAAGGTCCCATATGCCAATGCTTTCTGTTCTCCTTTCTCATACAAAAACTATTTCCATGCCAGCAAAATTTGTCTTTTGCTGCAGCAGCTTGCACCCACTTGATGCTTGCCAATCTGGATGCAGCATTCTGTGCTATCCGAGTGATAGAACAGTGAACGCCCTTTCATTCTTAATTGGGTAGCATCTATTTACCAAAAATGTCCCTTTTCTGCCGATTGTCCAACGTTAATTTGACCCCAAACACATCTCTGCTTACCATGTCAAGCATCTAGCTCCACTTGGAACTGCCAATTTCCATCGACTTTAATGGAATGGAAACCTACAATATTCCTCACCTTTTTGCACTTATGAAAAGATCCCACTGAAAATGACCCAACCCTGAGGTCTTTCGAATGAACAACCAACAGCATTATTGAACCCTGTGCAGAAGCATTTTCTAGTATCTTCAAGTGCTTTAGTTTCCTTTTCATTTTGGTCATTTTCTAAAAACCTGGTTGGCAGGTTACCTGGAATAATCAATAACATTGTACTCAAGCTGCAACAGCATTTTATTCGTATACAAATTTGTTATCTTGGAAAACTCTGCTTCAATGTCCACTTTTTCAAGTACTTGTACATCCAACAATTCACTAAATCATTACCATCTGTGTAGAGCTGACAATGTTTAAAAAAAATCCTCCCAATCATTTTGAATGCTTCTCTGAAGGGAATGCCATTGGGTTTTCCATTGAGTTTTTAGACTGTGGGGAACTTCAAGCAGGTCACTTCCATTGACTTCTCCATAGTTCATAACTTTGTCAACCATAAACTCCTGCAACCATCTACTCAAAACAGAGCTTTTTGAAACAAACAATGACTTTGGCCCCTTCATTCCTCTTTCTCAACTGGAATCAATACAATAACATTGAAAGCACCACTCATCACAGCCACTTCACAAAGAATTGCCAAATAATCTTTCCAGTCTCACTACAACTGAACCAGGAATCCATCAAAGAAGAAAGTGGGAAACCACTTTAGAGAACTTTCTTTAAGTTTCAGCCTCCCTCCTAGAAAATCTTTCTTTTTCAACAATGAAAGTCTACTTTCAAGCTTATCTATTGCAGGCTCCCAGTCACCACCATCCTTCTACCTTGTATCAAGTGGAAGGACTAAATAAATAAGTCATTAGGTAAGTTAACTTAGTTTGCACTCGATATTTTCGGCCAATAATTGCAAAGTCATTGCCCCCCAACCAATGACTTATATTTGAGCAAGTTTACCCTCACCCAAGCATATCATTACTGGTATATAATCAGAAAACACAAGGGTACCATTTTCAAACAACAAATGGGGCATTCAAGTCTACTCTCATCTTTTAAAGGTGGCCATTCAGAAGGGTCCTGTGTTCCTAGGTCTGGGGAGTTTAGATGAAGTTGTTGTACCAATTCATTGCAAATATGTTCCATGGCTTGAATCCATGAGCCCTTGTTTACATTGGAGCAACCTCACTGTTTCCCAAAGTTTCCCTAAGGCTAACTCTAGCTCTCCTCATCTGGAACAGAAGTTCTTTTTATATAATTCCCTTCCCCAGCTCTCTTTAAACATTGCCACGATTGCTATCAAGTACATACAATAGATCTCCTTGAGAAAGTCCTCTAGAAGAAGGTAAAAGTTCTGTCCACTTTTCATTGATGAGGACCGAAAATTTCTGTATAAAGGCAACCCTCAATCCATTTTACTTACTTTTCTAGAATGCTCATTCTCTTCCATAATTAAAGCAATAATATATTGAAAATAAATAAAGTTCAACTGACATTGTTATAATTCTTTTCAACATCTAAACTTTCTCAGCATCCTTGGTTTCCTACTTTTCATTCTTGCATCATGCCATCAATTTGCAATGAGTGACATGTTCAAAATCTGTCTCTTTCCTGCAAAAACACTGCAGATCTTGGTCTACGTGTTCATCTATTACCCTTTATTTTTGTAGTAATTTGAAGCTCTTCTGCCACTTGCTAAATCACTAAAGCTTTTAATAGAAGTATGTTACATGGTGATGTGCGTGAGCTTATGTTGTCCTTTGCCCTTTCTGCTTCAGAGGGCTTTTGAATTAGGACCTCTTCTTAATTTATTAGCCCCACATCTGGCATTGTTTCTGTTTATGGCTCACCTGTGTTTCTTCTTCCATGCAAGCCCTACAAAACATGAACAAAGCACTGCAGTCATATCACTGCTCCCATTATTGTTTTATTATTGTTATGTGATCTTTCTAACTTCTAAGTGATTAATTAAAATAATGATTAGGACATTAAGATGATGTAATCCTATATAACGCTTATAACTAGGGTTGAAATTTTCTTTCAATCCTTCATGCACCAATGATTAAAGGGTGACCAAGTATATGAGGTTTCGCATGTTGCAGGCTCAGGTGAGGGTCAAATGTTATCAGGCGTCAAGGCTCACACTCACATGAGTCAAAGAATGAAATCCATTATTGGTCCAATTGGATGAACCTTTCCTGTGGTTTTCATTCCAATAAAACCCAGTAATTATATTTTACTACAATCCACACACTAAAATATGTTGCTGTTTAGCCTTTTGCATGCATGAATGTGGGTGTACTTTTCCTCGGGGAAATCTCATTGGCAATGACACTAAAGAGATTTTGGAGAAATGGTTTTGTGAGAACTTCCTCTTCTTTTGAGGATACATTGTAAAAGATAACGCTCTGTTGTTTTCAATCTAAAAGTACTTCATTTCATTTTATGGTAATTTAATCTGGTGCTTCTGTCTATGAGTATCAAGGTAATTTTTCGCCCTATAACTGCAAACAACCTTGATGTACCTTAAAATGATTTTAAGTATCATGTGTATTTTATGAGCAGCCCTACTCTTCTTTTTTTCCTTGCCTAGTTTGTATTTTTTCAATGTTCACGCTCTTTAACATTAATCATGTCTCTTCCTGGCTGTGGCTTTTTTTTTCCTGTAACATTGCACTGTGAAATGGTTATTTAACACATTCCATGGCAGTATGTGCGGATGGCTGCGGACAAGATTAAGAGCACGTCTCACTGGGAGGTAGATGTTGAGGTGGATCTTTTCCATGTCATGGCTGGTGCAAATCGTCTTCATAGTGGCCTGTTCATGGGGAAAACTTTAATCTATGCAGATCTGAATCATGTTGTTCTGAGGGTCTCACCGAAATATTCATCTGAAGCAAAAGAAAATTCTATTCTGGTCTCTTCCCACATTGATACTGTTTTCTCAACGTATGCTTATTCTTATACTAATGCTTCTTGTGATGATTGCCATACAAATAGATATTTTTGTGCTTGTAAAACTTCCATCCAACTCTCTGAATTGTGTGAGAATGGGAACAAAACCTGTAAATTTATGTTAAAAGAAGTGTGACTAGATACTCTGGGATACAAATTTGATATTTTTTAACAGACACACCCTGTGGCACTAATAATCTGAATTGACTCAATTCATACAATACTAAGTACATAATTTAGTTGTTAATTAATACTATGAGCCACTAGAATGTGATTCTGATCTACTTGATGTTGATAAACCAAACCACATCAGACAAAACTAATCCTTTTCCATCTAAGTGAGGATGACTAAATTTATTATTCACCTCTATTCAATTTTGTCCTGGGTTGTTTCAGCTAATAGCCCTAGATAAGCAAAAATATGTTTATGGTTTCCTTCAAAATTTTCTGTCTTGCCTTACAACAAGTCTGCTCCGTCCTCTCACATGTCCTTATAGGCGCACTAGATGGTCTTCACTTGCATAAGTAAACCACCTCAAACTTGACTCTTGCGTTTGTGCTACTTTAGCTTCCCCTGGATGACATCATGGCAAATTGATCCCTCTTTATATGACCATGCATCCACATTAACTTTTACATCACCACTGCTGTTTTTCTATACACTTTTGTATTTAGCTGTCCAACACACCACTTGCAAACGTGGTTGGCCTGATAGCCATCTTCTAGTATTTACCATTAACATTGAGTAGTTTTTTCTGACAAAGAATCTTGAAGATATTCTCCACTCCATCCATCCCCTTTTGACTAGGGGGTAATAACTTCGTTAATGGTCATGTCCTTTTGAACATCACCCAAGATATTAGTACTAGTCCCTCGTTGGTGTGGTTTTCCATGCCTAAGAACTCCTCATCGTCCTTGGACTTACTTGAACTTTATTTGAATGTCATGCATTCGTGTTCATTGTACTAATTCTAAAACCTTTGTCTTGCAAGTCTCTCTCCAAACTAAGCATGAATGCCTTCCCTGTCACACCACTAATATATATATATCATGGGAATACTATGTGATCAAAGTACCTCTACAATAACAGGAAACTTCTATAGGTGTGCTATGAGACTAGCTTATTACATGGATTGGAATGCTGGACAATTGGAAAAAAAAGGACATAAAGTAAGTATAGTAGAAATGAGGATGCTATGAGGGATGGATGTAGAATTCAAAAAAGTAATTGCGAAAGATGAACTGGTTGCAATTTAGAAGTCATTACATATAAGAAAGGACAGGAAGGATATTAAAAAGCTATGGACACCTATAATGTATGCTAAGCTGAAGCGCTAGTTGGAGAAGGCAATTTTCTTGGGGTTATATGCAAGAGGAAAGGAGAAGATGACCTAGAAGAGTGAGTTTGGTGATAAAAAAAAGGGATGTGTGTTGTCTCAATTATGGCTGTATCACCTAGGGTGTTGGTGGAATTGGTTTGTCTCTCTATAGTGAAATTAAAAGACAAAATAAATTTGGGAAAAAAAATTAAACAATTAAAAGTGAAAGCAAAGGAAATAGATCGATAATATGATAGGCTAGGATTGGTGAGCATGTACTAGTTTGGACTTAGACTGTCTTACTCTTGTACCTTATTCATTCTGCTTCTTGGTGATCCACATAAGATTTTCAGAAAGTGGTCAAGTCCAATGCAAAGCTCTCCATAGCCTTCCCTTGTTTCAGGCTACACCAGAAACCTTTTGGAGTATTTTGCTAGAGAGCACTCTCCAAAGCCCCCCCCTCCCCCCACAAGATATTTACGACTATATTTGATCTCTTAAACATCTTATATTCCAAATATGAAGCACCTGTGCATAAGCTCACTCAATAAAGTTTACTAATACTTCTAACCATTTCTCCAATCAAAGTGCTATTAAAGATGTCTTCCAATCAAAGACCTTTGTATTTATACCCAAAAATAAGTTGATCTTGCCATCATTGAAACATTATTAGGGGACTGATTTGCAGCTCAATCTTTGCAAAATAAATACAAAAATTAATTACCGAGCCAACTATCAAAATGCGAGTTGACTTGTTGTCCAGACTTGCTTTCTTCCTTTATCCAAGGACACAAGTCGTCTTGTCTCAGTTTGCAAAGTGACTTCCATTTGTAGTAACTAGGATGCTTGTTTTCCATTTTGAAAAGTAATTTTTGGGAAAAGATATTTTGTAGCTTCTGCAAAATGCATATCTGGAGTTTTTTTGAAATGAAAAATGGGTTGAAACTTGTTAAAAAAACCCAGAGGAATTTGTAGAGAACCTTAATCAGCTATTTAGAGAAGATTCAATTAATAGATTTTTTTCAAAATCCATTTCAACTTCAATTAGAAACATGTTATTGTCAACTTGTTTAGGGGCAAGTCAGCTTACAAGC
The DNA here is from genome assembly GCA_033239525.1 of Nepenthes gracilis. NCBI lineage: Eukaryota > Viridiplantae > Streptophyta > Magnoliopsida > Caryophyllales > Nepenthaceae > Nepenthes > Nepenthes gracilis. The sequence continues at coordinate 22,835,981 of BSYO01000001.1, forward strand.
GGCGATAAGTTTTGTGATAAATAGATAATTCATTTGATACTTGAATTTCATGCGTCAATTCTTGGGTTCTTCAAGATTTATGCTTTAATTACTTATCAAAAACACTAAAAGAAAATTCATTTACATAAGTTTTGTTAATGACCTTGTTATCCTCAAAACTGGATGTTTCACACTTATCTGGCCAATTGTTTGAATTCGGTCCTTTTTTTTTGGAGTATGTTACACCAAATTGAGCAGAATGATAGAAGTGCATTCACACCACTGCCCCATTTAGGGAGACTTAAGATGGTGGTCATGGTGGTATATTAGTGACTTACAGTTCTTTTGAGATCATACATCCAACTGTTAAAAAGTTCTAATTCCTTGTACTTTTTCTATTTATGGCATGGGAGCAATGATTGTTATGGGTAAGACTGTATATATATAACTCTATAAAGCCTGCAATGTGGAAAGTTTCTTGCTCTGGACTATTCATTTTATCTTTTAATTTACTGCAAATATGAAAGAAGGATTTAAGATAAAACCTTCCAATAAAACCTATGAATTATTTACATATAATATCCTTGTAAACAATAAGAAGTTCAACAACTTCATTTCAACTTTATAAGCAGTAAGTCTGTATAAGCAGTATAAGGATTTGGACTAAAAAAATTTGGACTTGTCACACAACACAGCAAACATAGTTAAATTTAATCTATCAAACTAAATGCTATATAATGTCAAAAGGGCATCTTTACCGCCTAGATTTTATGAATTTGGACTTTTCACACAAATGGTTCTCATTTATCTTCTTGAGCATCAAGTTATCTGTAGTTTCAAGTATAAATGTTTATACTCCAGAGTAAATATTAGTATCTTGTCAACTCTCCATATATATTGTAATAAATTAAAATATATTCACAAATCCATCCTAGAAATTTTTTTAAAATAATAAAAATGAATGACCAAGCAAATTCTTTTATGCAGCATAAAGTAAAAGCAAAAAAAGAAAAAAATCCCATAAATCACCCAATCATCAAAAATGCATTAAATGTATCCTTGTATATGGAACATAATTGAAAGCTAAAAAGGTCTCCATCTTGTATATTTATATCTCTTGCTTTGCTTTGTTTTTATTTTCTCTTACATGTTCAATCTGATATGAATGTGAAAGATAAATTTTATCAATACTTGGTCATTCTAGTCAACTCTGCATCTGAATATTTTAAGTTCTCTCTCTCTCTTTCAGTGGTGGAGCTGGTGACTGCAGTTCATGTGTAGCTGTGATGCTGGAGCTTGCCCGTGGAATTTCTCAGTGGGCTCATGGATTCAAGAACTCTATTGTATTTTTGTTTAATACTGGAGAGGAGGAGGGCCTAAACGGTGCCCATAGCTTCATCACTCAGGTTTGAAGTGCATTCCTTATCCTGCAGGGTCTTTTTTATGATTTCTTATGTTATTGGTAACAAAGTTGTAAATGCTCACTAGTGTTTGAAGTAGTTTAAAGCTTATTGCATAAAAAGGAATAACTTTGCAAATGCAGCATCCTTGGAGTGGAACTGTTCGTATGGCTATTGACTTGGAGGCCATGGGCATTGGAGGAAAGTCTGGCATATTTCAGGTCCAGCTTTATAAATTTTCCTTTTATCAGCAAATTTATTGTTTACATAACATAGTCTTGTGATGTCAACTTGAAACTTGCTTTGTATGGTCTAGCATATTTTTTAATGCCCAACCTTTGTAATTTATGAATTTCTTGTTGATACCTTGTATGTAGCTGACACCATACCATTTTTCTACAGGCTGGTCCTCATTCACGGGCAATTGAAAATTTTGCTATGGTAGCAAAGTATCCATCTGGTCAAATTATTGCACAGGTTTGTGGCTTTCCTTTTCAAATCATCCTGGGTTTGTTCTATTTGGACTAGAGATGATTCGCTGATGTTCAAGACATCCTTGGGATACCTTCGAATGAGGTAGCATCCAATCCATCTATCTATTCTTGTGTGGGTCCTCTAGTGCAGATGAACTAATGGAACGCCACATCGCCCTTTGACTTGTATACGCATGTGTTAAAACACATGCTGGCCTCTGCACGGTTTTTTTCTGATGGATATATTACTTTCCACTAGGAGTGTCCTTATTGTATAGAAACTGAATTATATTCAATTGAGCTTAGTGTTACAGGATCTGTTCTCTTCTGGCGTTATAAAGTCAGCAACGGATTTTCAACTGTACAAGGAAGTCGCTGGTCTTTCTGGTTTGGACTTTGCATATGTAGACAACACTGCTGTCTATCACACAAAGGTCCTTTGCATCTATCACATCAATTTCTATCACATTGCTCCATTTGGCACTTAATTACTTAACAACTAAAAGGATTAATGTTACCACTCCTTTTTCAGACCAGTGAAGCTAGACAAAAATTTTTGCATCTGGCCAAATATCCTCTTGCTTGGAAACCTTTAATCTAACCTGCCTGGAATGCATTAATCTTGTCATTGTAGTCTTCACTTGTGCGTTGATTGCCAGTCTGAAGTGGCATTGTATTAGTGAATGTGGGCATTCTTTTCAAGATCCGGACTATGTGCAGAACTGAGATTGCTGGAGCCTCTGTTTTGCATGTGCTGTGGATGACAGGATGTTTGCTGAATAGTGGCTATAAATATATGCCTGTCCTTCAAATTCTGTCCATATCAGCTGCTTAGTAGTCAACGCTAATGGCTGGCTTCTCTTGTTAACAACTAACCACACAACAGTGTGCGTTTATTCTCTTATCTCTATGGGTGGTGAAGAGAGATTAAGAAACTGTAGCTGCTTTTTGAGTTTCAAAATGGAACTTGAAGAAAGTTGGTTGCCAAGAGTTGCCGGACAATTTAAGCTAAGGTCGAAATTGAATATGAGGAGTGTCTTTGCATTAAAGCCTATACCAATTACAAAGTAGTGATTTATACAATTATGTTGGGGCTCTTCATATTATGTTCTATTCACTTGATATTAATTCTGAGAATTGCTGAAGTGTATGTGTTGCAAATTGCAGAATGACAAATTGGAGCTTCTGAAAGCAGGTTCTCTTCAGCATCTTGGAGAAAATATGCTGGCTTTTCTGCTTCAGACTGCAGCTTCACCTCTTCTTGTAGAAGGCGAGGCAACTGGGGCTGGAGAAAATACTGGCCATGACCCAGCTGTTTATTTTGACATTTTGGTATTGTTGATGCCACAGAAGTTTCATTTCTATATCTAACAATTCATTTCTTTGACTTTTACGTATTGAAATGACACAATTGTGCTCATTAGGGGACATACATGGTTGTATATCATCAACGATTTGCAAATATGCTACACAACTCGGTGATTGCACAATCCTTGCTGATATGGACCACATCCCTCCTTATTGGTGGTTATCCAGCTGCAATTTCATTGGCCTTGTCACTTTTTAGTGTTATCATCATGTGGATTCTTTCAGTAAGCTTTTCAATTCTTGTTGCCTTCATTCTACCATATGGGTCTTCCTCAGCAGTACCCTACGTTACTAGTCCATGGTTGGTTGTTGGTTTATTTGGTTCACCTTCTCTCCTTGGGGCATTGGCTGGTCAACATATTGGCTTTCTGATTCTGCAAATGTATTTATCACGTGTGCATTCAAAGGGAGAGCAAACCTTGTCTCTTGCTATTCAGGCAGATTTGGTTAAGTTAGAGGCAGAAAGATGGCTCTTCAAATCTGGAATTGTGCAGTGGCTTGTTATTCTGCTGGTGTCAAATTATTATAATCTTGGTTCATCCTATTTACCCCTTATCTGGCTTGCTTCACCTGCTTTTGCATGTAAGTTCAAAAATTATGACTTGCGCTTAGAAGCCACACTAATATGGGTTTTGATATTGGCTTGGATATTTTATGTATTTTCATGTGGCGCATTTTTAACATGGTGAATGACGTATCTAGTGGAGAATTTTGTGCTTAAGTGTGTTTTCGTCCATGATGTTGCCCTTGTCTATGTAGCCCATTCTAGATTATTATGTATTAGTTTCACTCCATTCTGAGTTTCTTTCTCTGAAACATATAGATGGACTGCTAGAGGCAACCTTATCTCCTACTCGATTTCCAAAGCCACTGAAGATTACAACCTTGTTGATCGGCTTATCTCTTCCAATTTTAGTTTCTGCTGGTGCTACTATTCGGGTAATGGGCATGCTAATTGGGAGTTCTGTTCGATTGGATAGGTAAAATCAAAGCTAATGTTATATGTTTAAGATATCTTTGACAAACATTGTCGTTTTAGCTTAAATTCTAAACTCCCTTTTTTCGTCTTCTCTTTGAGGTATCCTGTTTATGTGTTAAGAAAGCTAATTACAAATAGGCCTTGTTAATATTTCATTTTATTTTCTCTAATATGTCATTGACATATTGTATCATTTGCTGTGAGAAAAATGCTTGTGTCAATTTTCTTTGCTTCTGATTTTGGACCAGTTAAATCAAAGAAAATGCTTTCAGCATGATAAAAGCATGTTACCTCTGGAATATTCAGAAATGATGAAATACAAAGCGGAACCATATAATGAAGCTTAGAAGTCCTTAATTTAAATTTAAAAATAAGGTTAGAAATATATGAATAGGAACTTAGAATGATAAAAGCAATGCAATTCTTAGATTACCATATATTATATGGAATTAAAGAATTAAATAATTCAATGGATATTCTGACCCTCAGTCTCATATATATGTTTCTTGGTTTGTTTGGTTTTAGATTTCTACATCTTGTTGGTGCCTTTTTGAGGGATATGGTGGGGATGTTTGGAGTTCTGTCATATACTGTGTTCCTTGGACTTGGGTATGAGCTACACAGACGCTGCCAGACTTGATTATTGTCTGAAATTTTACTAGAAGAGTCCATGTTTATACCCGTGTCCTAATGTTTGGTACGGATACTTTAGTATAAAATGAGATGTGAGATGGCAAAGTAACCAAGAGCACAGGTAAGTTAGTATATTGCTTTGTTAGGATGATAAGATGATACTGTCAGCCAGGCCTTCTTATTTTTATTTTTAAGAATTTCAAGAATGTACATATAAAGCACCCTTAACTATATGTATTATAGTTTTAGGATCAATGATACTTTAGTACTAGGTATTGGCACATCATTCTAGTTCTTCTAAGTATTCAATTGTTTGGAAATCACATGTATTATTCACCCCCACTTAGATGTAATTAGGAAAAATTTCATCCCTTGTCTCTCAAGAATCAAGGGTGGATTGGTGTTAAGTAATCTAATGACTAAGCCAATGGCTTGGTTTTGATTCTCACCAATTCCCCCTCCCCATCTTTACTATCCCCAAAAAATATGGAAATTTAATAGTACTGCTCAATGCTTTTCATGCTCTAGATTTCCCTTTTTTCCTTCATTGGACTATTAGACAATAAGAGAATGAGTAGACTTGATTCCCCCTTTCGTCTGTACATAATTAATCATCATCGAACAGTTATTTATTTCCTTTTCACTGGGCATTCAGAGTATTGCCAATATTACATCATAACTATGCGCAGAAATCCTGGTGGCACACCGGAATGGCTGAGCAATGTAATTGTTGCTGTCATTGTAGCAGCAGTTGTGTGCCTGATGCTGGTGTATCTACTTTCGTATGTTCACCTGTCAGGTTTGTGGCTCTTTACCTGTTGCAAAAGTTCCATTGCATATGGAGTCCATGGTTACATTTTGTTGGGGGCATTGAATGTGTCATTGATTGAATGAATTATTCCAGAGGCAGGACATGGGAGAGATCCAGAGAAGTCATCTAGATCATGCTCTTCTGCATCTACTTGCCTCGATCTATACAAAATGGAACTTAGAATTCACTCTCATTAAGATGATATGATTTAGATATGCTAAATCCACTCCTCTCTGCAGCGTGTACTGTTGGCCCTCATACTAGCATGCTATAATTATTTTGTTGTGAGAAAGTGAAAAATAAATGGAGAATCAAACTATACCAGTGGTTTTGGGGAAATCTTAAGCTATTCAATAAAGTTTGCACCATTTGGCTATGAATCTAGGTTCAACGTCATTTAGAAGAAAGATGTTTATTTTTTGACTTTGTCTGGTCAAATACATTTAGACTTGCTCATTTTGAATTCTAACTGTCGCATATTTTTGTCTAGGTGTGCAACTTACTGATTTTGTACCCTAATTGTCTCATGTTTAGTCTAGGTGTGCTTTTTTCTGTTCATACCTAGCAATTTATGATAACAAAAACATTGTGTTTTTGTATTGAGTACTAGAATTGAATGCAGGCATATGTTTAACTTTTTATTTCCTTTCTTTTCAAGGTATTTTTGTTATCTTCACTTAATATTCTCTCTCTTCTATGACGTACAATAAAGTTGCTTTATATTACTTCTATTTAAAGGTAATCTTTTGTAAATATAGTGAAAAATATTTAACTTTGCATAATATTATGCTCTCTAGTTGGATTTTTGTTTTGAGTAGCCTAGTTTACTTGCTTAGGGATTTATCACATAAAAGGGAATCAGGTTTCTGACTTGGTCTTTTCTCAATATTTGATAAATTTCACTGATTCAAATCGTGCATTTGACTAGTGAGGTCTTATTGTCCATAATTATTGCATAAACAGTCTTCCCTGCAAAGTTTTGTCTCGGAATGATAGTCCTGGTCACAGTTCACCATCTTGCATAGTTGCTTGCTTCAGTAATGTTACTGAAACTATCTTATGAAGTAATCATTGGATAAGTGGAGCAATGCAACCATTTTTCTTTTCATTTTTTTTCTTTTTTCTTCATCCTGGCAAGCTTTTTGGAAGTGCTCTATAAATGGCCTTCTTTTGTTGATTACATTTTAGTGGTGACAACTCCAACTTCAGCCTGTATTCCAGTTGAAATCCTACATTTTTTAGTCATTGAAATGACTAGCATGTTCTCTCCATGTGTGCTACGGACTTCTCTTTCTCTTGTGATCAAGTATTTGAAATGTATTATTAGTCTGGTTGAGATTTACTTGAGATTATGTTTCAAGTTCCATTTAGTATTGCAACTTTGTTTGTACAACGAATGTCTAGGTGCTAAAAGATCAGTCATTGTAGCATCCTGCATTCTCTTTGGCCTCTCTCTTACTGCAGTATGGTCTGGGATTATTCCTCCATTTACTGAAGACACTGCAAGAACTGTAAATGTAAGTTCATTTGTGACTGATATCTTTTCAATCTTTGTAAAGATGGAATATGTTATTTCTGGTATTACTTACCATTGAATTCTTTGTGTATATCAATGACGTTTCTGGAAGTACTAATGATTTCTTTTTTTTTTTAGAAAATAAGGTAACTTTCCCTTTTGCTCGTAAATAAGATAATGCCAATACAATACCTCCTTAGGTCTAAATTCTGGCCCAAACCCCTCAGACAAATCCATAAGATATGATGGCTTGAATTTGGTTTAACTGTTTATAGGTATTATAGATAGCTATTAGGCCAACCATGTTGAACTAGGCATTGGCATTTATGTACCAATATGTCAAAAAATGATAGCGGTGTGGATGAAAATGTTAAGATAGATGCATGGTTATAGGGTTGTTTGGATTTGCAATGATATATGAGAGAACATTGTAGTAGTGCTAGCGGAATACAAAATGTGAGAGGTGAGATTGATTGATTACGTGTATCAGCCACTGAAATCTGTACATAATTATATAATATTAGTTTCCTGTTCAGGTATTTTTTGGATTTAGGGATTGATTATATTGAGGGTTGTAATTATGTGGTATGCATTGATTATAATTGTTTGTAATTGGGAATTTTTTTTATTATTTAACGAAGGAGAACTCCACCGGGAGAAGGCACTCAAGCCAAAACACATTTTGTCATGGTATTAGAGCTGCAAAATCAAAATTTGCCTCTCATTTTACCTTATGTTACATGTGGCTTTGATTTCATATTTTTTCTCCACAACTCAACAGATTGTGCCCTAAATTATTGGTTCTTGACCCTGGTAATGCACAACAGATTCAGGGCATTCTGTCTTCTGTATGTTCCTGGAATTCTCTTGGCTTAAGATTCTAGCTATGTTTCTTGCGTGTCTTGTTCACTTGACTTCAATTTGGTGTGACAATTCATTTTCCAGCTTCGAATCTCACGTAGCCAGCAACCTTCATCTTCAATGACTGTCTCTTTGTGTGCGTGAGATTTAGGACAGCTAAAATTCCAGATCTGCTGGGATTTCTTGTAGACTTCGTGTGGCTGTTTGTGACTGGCTGTGTGTGTGTGCGCTTGTGTGGGCCTATCTCTTAGACTTGGTGCTTTGACTTGGAGTATTTTCTCTCCATGGAGGTGACTTATTTAAGCTTCCTGTTGGACGACTAAAAGGCTTGGTTTAATTTTCTTAGCCTTCTCAGTGACATTTTCCGTAAGCGAGGTTCAAGTCCCTACCAATAATTCTTTAGCCATCTTTTCCTTAGAATGTTGAGAGAAATTTTCGTTGTTCATTTTAATGTAAAGAATTACTCCACATAGAAATTTCAATTTAAACTTTTTATAAATTGAATTCGTAACGCAATATCGTCCCATCACTAGATATATGTTTGGGCAAATTTCTTTGAGAAGAGCATTGTCTAGCCATTGAGCTTAGCATTCCACAAGACAGTAGCTTCTAAAATGGTTAATATGGCATATGACACTCAGGAAAGGGCAATTCAAGTCTTGGACTCAATGCTACAGTTGTGAAAATTTTGGACATACCGTAAAGAATTATAGTAAGTATGATGGTAAGCAGCATCATAATAGACAAGCTCAAGGTTTTAATACTATTGTCCAACTCGTTTCAGCTACTAATTTGATTGTTTCAAATTTGACTAGCCATCTATATGTAGTCATTGACCTCTTCTCACATCTGAGGTGGTACAACAAATGATTGTATCTTCTTTCTCTACCTTAGGCTTGTAAGGTGAGCGATAAACTCTCAGTTCTACTTGATTAGTTATTTTTGCTGCATCAAATCATACGAACCAAGGCATGGAAGTTTTATATGACATTAGTAAGTATGATGGTAAGCGGCATATTCAAGTTCCTAATGGTAGTTCTCTTTCAATCATTGCAGTTGGAAATATAGGTCCACTCTTTAAGAATGCATTAATATATCCAATTATCTCTGTCGGCTTGATTTATGTTGTACAATTACTTATTATAGTAATATTTGTGCCATTCTTTTTGATCGTAATAGTTGTTTTATATGGGATCAAGTATTAGGGACATAGATTGCAAAGGATCTAAAGTGGGGAGTCTACTTCCTCTACAGTTTTTTTATTCATAGTATTTTCTCGCTAGCTTTTATTATTGTCACAAATGATTAGTAATATATGAAATAAGAAATTCAGGCATCCAAATTTTGTCGTTTTGACTCATCATATGAAATATGGTTACTTGAGCAATAAATGTTCACTTTCATCTCTTAATGTACCATTTGATTGTGCTTTCCATAAACAAAATAAAAGTAAAACTTTACCATTCTCATTTACTTGAGCAATAAAGATTCACTTTCATCTCTTAATGTACCATTTGATTGTGCTTTCCATAAACAAAATAAAAGTAAAACTTTACTATTCCCATTATATGGTAATCGTGCTTCTACAAGTTTTGAGATTTTTTATACTGATGTGAAGTATGTGTCCGTTTAGTTCGCATGCTTAGTACAAGTACTTTGTTACATTCATTTTTGACTAAAGTCGTTTTATTTGGACATACTTTCTTCACTCAAAAGCTTTGGTGTTTTCCACTTTCAAACTGTTATTGCTTTTATTGAAACATAATTCTTTCTAAGTGTTAAAGTCTTATGCTTTGAACCTGGTAGATATATGTTTAATGCCTTTCAGACTTATTTAAACACAAAAGGTATTATTTATCAACGTTCTTGTCTTTATACTCTGCAATAGAATCGGATTGCAGAGCGTTAGAATAGTCATCTATGGGATATTCCTACCTTGTATATAGAATCATCCGTGCTTGCTAAATTTTGGGTAAATGACTTATCTACAACTACAACTGTTTATTTGATTAATCTTTTGCGCTCACAATTTTACATTACAATTCTTCATATTTCGCTTATTTGGGTTGACCCTGAGTATCACTCTCTTTATACATTTGGTTTTGTGTTTTATTCACTTACCCTCAATTGAACGATACAACCTTGCGACTTAAGCTGGTAATTGTGTATTTCTTGGGTGTAGTAATGCATAGGGTTTTTTGTATTATAATGGAGATGCAAATAAGCTCCATATTTCTCTTCATATGGTCTTCTTTAAAATCCAGTATTTCTCTTAATCTTGTGTACGTCATGATTTTACTTTTGGTGATATACCTTGTACTATCGAATGATTTAAGTAAGGGTTGGTGTATTAGAAACGTTGCCCATTGTCTCTTTCAGACACTGAATCGCCTCTTGATTTCATTACACTGTAACCTCGATGGTCCACTTTTATCGTTGATGTCCTAACAGGTACAATTTTCCTCGTACAATGGCTCAAGCAACCCTAGATACCACTTCTTTTACTTCATCGTACACAAAGGCTTCCACTCAAGCATGTTGACAACAGGCTATGCAAGAAGTGCTTCAGGCTTTTCAAGGAAATCATACTTAGGATATAGTATCTTCTCCTAACACGAGAAAGCCTATTGGATGCTAATGGATAACATACAATCAAAGTTCGGTCCATTAGCATTATAGGCGGGTACAAGGAGTTTTGGTGGCTCTTGGAAATCAGCAAGAAATGACCTTGACAACGAAGAGGCATTGCACTTGTAGCCAAATTACCACTATGCAAATCGTTATTGCTCTTGTTGCCTCGAAAGGTTGATATTTTCGACAAATAGATGTGAAGAATATATTTTTACATGGGGATCTCTAGGAAGAAATTCACACGACTCTTCTGGGCATATTCGCTCATTTTAACTTTGAGGCTTGCTAGATGAAATTGTTTCTGTACGGGCTCAAACAAGCACCACATGCATTGTTTGAGAACTTTAGCATCACTCTTCTCAATTTTAAATATATTTAAAGCTGATATGATTCCTCTTTTTTTTTGTGAAAGATTGCTACTTTGATTGTTTTGCTCCTTAACTATGTGGATGTTATGATCACACTGGGTTTGATTCTAAATTAATTGAGTAGCTATAATAACATCTCAAGAATTTATTTCATATGGAAGATTTTGGTCAATTGAAGTTTTATTTAGCCTTGAGGTGCATCTTACCCCTATTGGCATACTTTTATATCAGCCCAAGTATATATAGTAAATTATTACTTTTGACTTTTTTTCAGTTTGGAAATTCGATCCTCACACCTATGGAGGTAAATTTTAAACTTCGACAAGAAGGGAATTATTATATGATCCTTCCATGTATAAGAAGCTTGTTGGCAGTTTGACTATTTGATGATTAGAAGCCCGGATATTTGTTTTGTAGTTCAATAGGTAAGTAAGCTTATGCTAGCTCGTCGACATTCTAATCTTGCAGCAGTGTGCTGTATTGTTCGCTATCTAAAGGGTACTTCTAGTTGAGGATTATGTTTTCTTACAAGATCATCTTTAAAATTGATGAGCTTCAGTGATACAGAGTGGCCAAGGTGTTTAGATACACGCCATTTCATCACAAGTTGGTATATGTTTCTTAATAATGCTTTTATTTTTTAGAAGAGTAAAAAGTAAGACTGATGCGGACATCCGAGACGAATATTTACTTTGATTTGCCCTCCAAATTAGCTTTGATTTTATTTCCATAGCAATTTTGATTATTAATTAGATTTGATTAGATTTTTATTTAGTAGAAATTTGATTTTATTTACCATTTGATTTCCTTTCCACTTTTAAAGTTATTTAATTATTATTTTGTTTCCAATTTTCTTAGACATTGGGTTCTCTATATAAGAACCCCTATTTCTATTGTTTAGAAGATTGATGATTGATGAATGAATGAGAAATTGATTGCATTTGAGCAATTGTGATTTCCTTCCCTCTTTCTCCTTTGGTTGTTTCTCCTTCTTGTCTCTACCCCTCTAGTCTTTGTTCTTGTCTCTACCCCCCTATTGTTCTTCTCTCTACTTTCACCCTCCTCCCTACATCAAATTGGTATCAGAGATAAAAATCCTATTTTTTTTTCTTTTTTTTTGCCGCCAGCAACACCCTTCCCACACCCAATACCCAGCCACAACTTCCCCGCCACCAACTCGCCCACCACAACCACCACCACCACCACCACGGTGTCCCGCCACCCTACCGGTTCTTTCGCGCATCCTCTCCACCACCACCGCCTCGATCATCACAAAGAAAGAAAAAAAGCGCCCACTGTCAAAAATCACACTGCTGCTGATACTGTCAAAAAAAAAAAAAAAAAAGTTGTGATTTTGCTCCTGTGCCCACCTTTGCTAAACGAGACTTTCGTTTCTGCCTCAGTAGAAAAAAAAAAAAAAAGTGTCATTTTTGTTTTTGTTTTTGTGCTGCCAAACTGTGCTCTGTTTGAAAAAAAAAAAAAAAAAAGAGAAGGAAGAAGCAAAGAACGATACGAGCAAAGCAACAAACCGCACCCGACTCGGCCATTCGCCGGGCGTCGCCGCCACAAGCCATCCTCGTCGCGGTTACCGCCTGACCCAAATCGAGCCCAACACAACCATCCAAACCACCACGTTCATCTTCTCCACCCAATCCGCCTAAACCCTAAACGACAGCTCACCCAAATCCTACCACCACCAAATAAACCCTAACCTCCACCATCCTCCAGAGAAGAAGAACAAACCAAAGAAAGGGAGTCGAAAGAGAAGTCACAAATCGGGTGTCCCAAATATTCGTTGTCATTCTCTGCCATTGTCTTCGCCCTCGTTCTTCTTCGTCTTCGTTCCCGACATCATCTTCTTCATCTGCGTTCGTCTTCGTCGTCACCATCATCGCCGTCGTTGTCGCCTTCATCGCCGTCGCCGACCCCGTCATAGCCGCCGCCTGAGAGGGCCGTCGCGCACTGAGCAGCCGCGCCTCTCTCCTCCCTCTGTCTCTGCGTACTTGAGGCCGAGAAAGGTAAACAGCGCGTGATTTTGTCAAAAAAAAAAAAAACAAAGGAAAACAGTAACCGAGGGAAAAAGAAAAAAAAAAAGAAAGAAAAAAAAAAAAGAGAAAGAAAAAAAAAAGAGAGAGAAAAAAAAAGAGAAAAAAAAAAAAATCAATCAAACAATAGCAGATTTTTTACAGATTTTTGTCCAATCTCAAACAAGTGGGTCAGATCATCTCCGAGGCAGTTTCAACAAGTCGGTCAAATCATCTCCAGGTGTGTTTGTTCCATATTCTTTTGAGTAGCATATTTTGTTCATCTTTAATAGTATTTAATTTTATCTACGTGTGCCATTTTTTTTTTTTGTTCACGCCTTCTCACTACCACTTGACACCCCTCTCGCAATTGATTATCGCTTTATAATTTTAATAGATTAGCAACATTAGTTTGCCTGATCAGAACCATACAAATCTCACAAAAAAAAAAAAAATTGAATTGCCTTAATTGTTTATTGATCTCAATTCCATTTGGTGTTGTATGCATTTGAGAAGTGGTCGACTTATTTACCATAATACCCTTGATCTAAGCATGGACTCTAACCAATTTGAAACATTGAGTCAACAATTAGCCCAATTAGCGTCCAAATAACAAAGAATTACAAAATCACATGATTGCCATTCAAGCCGACTTGGCCACCACTAATCGATAAATTTGGATCTTGCAAATCGGGTCGCCACTTTAGAACTAGGGCCTCACTCATCGATGATCTTTGAAAACTCTAATGCATCACACAACAAAGCTCACCGACGAAGGCAAAACAGACAAACCCCTAGTAGACACGATCGCAGGCCTCGATACTATGATCAAGAGCGGGATCCGGATGACCACCTTTTCAAAAATATCAAATTGGATGCCCCTACTTTTGATGGTCGCTTGGACCTCGAGTTTTCACCAATGGGTTCGCGACATGGATCGTTTCTTTGAATGGTATGGCGTGTCAGAAGACAGAGAGAGTTCAATTTGCCAGCCTTAAGTTGACCGGCAACGCCCAATTATATTGGGAAAGTGTGGAGGACCTCCTGATTCGGCGTCAAGCCGCCCTCGCTCAGTTGGGCTGAAATGAAGCGACGCCTTCACGAGAAGTATTTACCCCGCTCCTACAAGAGCCACTTACTCGACCGGTGGAATGCCCCCGCGCAAGGTAATCGGATTAAAAGAATCGAATATGTGACTCCATTTGATGATTTTCGAATGAGATGTCACATCATTGAGGACGAAGCCATGACGTTGAGTAGGTTCCGACAAGGGTTACACGAGGATCTTAGGAGAGAACTTGTCCTTCGTGGGGTTACAACTTTGGACCATGCGTATAATTTGGTCCGCGACTTTGAGTTAGTTACCAGGATGCCGTATCGTCAATCTACATCACACACTCCTGTCATCAATTCCAAGTCTGTCTTAGGAACCCCTCCTCCACCGTCGCCCGCAAGAGAACCTCAAGGAAAGGATGTTCAAGCCCCGAAAAGACATTCTCAATTACGGTGTTTCATTTGTAAAGGTTTTGGGCATATTTCTTCCAAATGTCCGAGTAAAACTTTATTCATTAACTGACAAAATGAAATACATGAGGAACTCCTTCAAGAACAAGTCTATGAACCCAAATTAGAGGAGTTTGATGACGAATGATGATGACCATGACATATTTGTGAGCTGCATTCGACCTACTTCCTCTCATTTAGACTCCGATTCTTCCTCCTCGGTACACACCATTTTTAGGCGTTGTGCGATGCACATCGACGCAATCCAATGAAGTGATGATTGGCGTCGCCACGCTATTTTTCACACTTACATCAAAGTGAACGAGAAAGCTTGCAAGGTAATCGTGGATAGCGGTAGTTGCATCAATGCCGTTTCTGCTAACACTATTTCTCGTTTGGGATTAAAGGCGGTCCCACACCCTAGTCCTTACAGCGTTTCTTGGATTGACACGTCTTCTATATCCGTTAAAGAACGTTGTCTTGTACCGATTCAATTTTTAGAGTACAAAGATCATATTTGGTGTGATGTCATTCCAATGGACGTGGGTCATGTCATTCTTGGGCGCCCTTGGCTCTACGACTTGGATGTGACAATCCAAGGCCGTTCCACCTCGCTCTTTTGTTCACAAGGGGAAGAGGATTCGCCTCTATCCCTTACCTCCAAAACCGACGACTCCCAACAAAGAACGGACCGTGGTAGTGGCCAAAGGATTACATATTATCAGTCCCACCGCATTTGAACGGGCGGCACAAGAGTGAGTCAGTTGTGTTCGCCGTTATCATTTTCGAGACCTTGCCGAACTCTTCTACACCAATTTCTAATGAGGCCCGTCAAATTCTCCAAAACTTTCAAGATGTTTTCCCTGAGGACCTACCCAATCACTTACCACCTTTACGTGAGATTCAACATGCCATTGATTTTACTCCGGTGCGTCACTCCCAAACCTCCTCATTACTGGGATGAATCCCATCGGAACACGCTTTGAACTCCAAATGACAAATAGGCGAACTTCTTCGCAAGGGATTCATTCGAGACAAGATGAGTCCTTGTGCGAGCACTCCGCCCTCTTAACACCTAAGAAGGATGGGTCTTGGAGGATGTGTGTTGATAGTCGAGCAATCAATAAAATCAAGTGAAATATCGTTTTCCCATTCCTAGACTTGATGATATGTTAGATATGATGGTTGGTGCCACAATCTTTTCCAAGATTGATTTAAAGAGTGGTTACCACCAAATCAGGATTCGTCCAGGGGATGAGTGGAAAACAGCTTTCAAAACAAAGGACGGCCTCTATGAATGGTTGGTCATGCCTTTTGGGCTCTAACGCTCCCAAGACTTTCATGAGTCATGACCCGACTTTCTGGCCTTTTATGGGACGGTTTCTCGTAGTCTATTTTGATGACATCCTCATTTACAGTAAGACCAAGGAGCAACATGTAGAACACCTCACACAGGTCTGCCTTACTCTGAGAAAAGAAAGCTTATTTGCTAACCTTAAGAAATGTTCCTTTTTCTCAGACAAAGTGGCTTTCTTGGGCTTTATTGTTTCTTCTGATGGGGTTTCTGTCGACCCTGCAAAGATCCAGGCAATCATAAATTGGCCGGAACCCAAATCTATCCACGAAGTTCGAAGTTTTCACGGCTTGGCCACATTCTATCGCCGGTTCATCAAGGGTTTTAGCACAATCATGGCTCCCCTCACTGAGTGCATGAAGAAGGGTGACTTCACTTGGTCTCCGATCTTTGCCAAAGCTTTCAAACTCATCAAAGACAGGATGACCACAGCTCCTGTCATGCGACTTCCTGATTTTTCCAAGGTATTTGAAGTAGAATGTGATGCGTCAGGTGTAGGAATAGGAGGAGTTCTTAGTCAAGAACGCCACCCAATTGCCTACTTTAGCGAAAAGTTGAATGATGCCAAGCGACGGTATTCTACTTATGATAAGGAGTCAGATCTTGCCGTCATGACAAGCACTCCGCCATCGGGCGCCATTACTTACTCCCCCAAGAGTTTGTCCTCTATTCAGATCATGAAACTCTTCGATTCCTCAACTCTCAGAAGAAATTAAATTATAGGCACGGTCGGTGGATCGAGTATTTACAAGCATATTCTTTTGTCTTGAAGCACAAGAAAGGCGTTGAGAATCAAGTGGCTGATGCCTTGAGCCGTCGTTTGACCCTCCTCTCTGCTGTTCAAGTTAAAATTGTTGGCTTTGAAAAGCTTAAGGAAGAATATGAGTCCTGCCCTGATTTTAGCAAAATCTTCCTCGCTTTACAGTGTGGGCACTTGGACACCACGGACGGATTTCGTCTTCAGGATGGGTACTTATTCCGAGTTGATAAACTTTGCATCCCGAAAACGTCTGTCCGAGATTTCATAGTGTGGGAAGTTCATGCTGGAGGTTTATCTGGCCATTTTGGACGTGATAAGACCATTGAGGAGGTTGAGCGACAATTTTATTGGCCTAGTTTGAAGAAAGACGTGGCTAGAAGAATCGGTGCAAGATTGGTCGAATATGCCAACTCGCCAAACACCCAAAGCAAAACAACGGCCTCTACACTCCTCTACCTATACCTAATGGTCTTTGGCGGGATGTTAGCATGGATTTTGTGTTAGGGCTTCCACGCACCTCTAAAAACACGATTCCATATTTGTCGTTGTGGATCGTTTTTCTAAAATGGCCCACTTTATTCCTTGTAGTAAGACTGGCGATGCTTCTAGTCGCCGCCTTTATTTCACCGAGATTGTCTGTTGTATGGTCTTCCT
Source organism: Nepenthes gracilis (assembly GCA_033239525.1). Taxonomy (NCBI): domain Eukaryota; kingdom Viridiplantae; phylum Streptophyta; class Magnoliopsida; order Caryophyllales; family Nepenthaceae; genus Nepenthes; species Nepenthes gracilis. The sequence continues at coordinate 22,853,295 of BSYO01000001.1, forward strand.
AAGACCATTGTTTCGATCGGGATGTCCGTTTCACTGACCATTTTGGCGGACCCCCGTGGCACATGGTCGGTACCAAATTAAAATTTTCCACGCATACCACCCTCAAACAATGGTCGGATCAAGTCGCCAATCGGAGTTTAGGTAACCTCTTACGGTGTTTGGTCCAGAGCATCTTAGAGTTGGGACTTGATCCTACCAACGCCCAACTTGCATATAATAGTTCTTTCAATCGATCCCTTGGTATGAGTCCGTTTGAAGTCATGCATGGTTACAAACCCCAAAACCCTTGGACCTTATCCCGATGTCTCCACATGTTAATGTGTCCATGATCGCCGAAACTTTTGCACAACATCTTCACGATTTACACGTCGAGATCAATAAGCAATTAGAAGCAAGTAATGCCACATACAAACCGCATGCCGATTCTCATAAAAGACACGTTGAATTCATATAGGAGATTATGTTATGGTTCAGATCGGACTTAACGGCGCCTACGTGGGCACGTCTCTAAACTGCAGGCTCGTAGTGCAAGTCCCTTTAAAATTTTACAGCGGATTGGATCAAATGCATATGTTCTTGACATTCCATCTCATTTTGGTTTTCATCATACTTTCAATGTGGAAGATCTCATTGCGTATAAAGGCAACTTTTCCCCACCTGGGGATCCCTTTGCCACCCCCCCGCAGGCACCCCCTATTGACCTTTCGCCCTCCCCCGCGCCACTTCCATCCCTTCCGGCACACCATGATAAAATTGATACTATTTTAGATGAACAGGTGATGTTTACCAGGGAGGGAACTATTCATCGCTTCCTTGTTCGTTGGATTGGTCGACCAGAGTCTGAGAATGCTTGGATTTCTCGCGAGACACTCAAGCTGACTTGACCTGCACCTCTTGGAGTTCTATCGAGCCAGCGGGATTGCACTTCTTGTGCCCGAGTCAACTTCCTTCCGGAGATCTCGATCGCTCCGTCGCCTTTCGGCCCCCTCTTACTCGAGTCTATCACCGCCGCCGACGGGTTGCCCAGCCACTCAGCTTATGGTTGAACAATTGATTCCTGATGTTTAACTCGCCGGAGTCGAGTTCCTCCCACCCGGGGAGAATTGATGCGGACATCCGAGACGAATATTTACTTTGATTTGCCCTCCAAATTAGCTTTGATTTTATTTCCATAGCAATTTTGATTATTAATTAGATTTGATTAGATTTTTATTTAGTAGAAATTTGATTTTATTTACCATTTGATTTTCTTTCCACTTTTAAAGTTATTTAATTATTATTTTGTTTCCAATTTTCTTAGACATTGGGTTCTCTATATAAGAACCCCTATTTCTATTGTTTAGAAGATTGATGATTGATGAATGAATGAGAAATTGATTGCACTTGAGCAATTGTGATTTCCTTCCCTCTTTCTCCTTTGGTTGTTTCTCCTTCTTGTCTCTACCCCTCTAGTCTTTGTTCTTGTCTCTACCCCCCTATTGTTCTTCTCTCTACTTTCACCCTCCTCCCTACATCAAAGACCTTATTACGAATTCATCCATTGAGTCTAAGTGTCATACTATGTCCTTAACTTGCTCTATGATGGTGTGGCTTAAGGGTTTGTTAGGCGAACTTGACATTCCTAGTTCAATCCTACCACGTCTCACACTGATAACATCAGTGTAATTTGATTGCCTTCAATCTGGTTTTTCATATGCAGACAAACCATATTGAAGTAGACTCATACTATTGGAGAAGTGTCTGTGAGACGACTCGAACCCAAAATATCAAATATAACTCGGACCGCTCACGCAGAAACCTCAAAACTTAAAATCATTCATAATATTCCATAATAACAACACAATTAAATTAAACTACTATTAAATTCATCAATACATTATATAATCATCCCGAAATAACAACTGCTAAGAATCACGGGTCGCAGCCTAAATGAAAACTACTCAATTTCTATCAATAACATATCTAGTTTGTCTCCCACTGATAAATAATATCTAACCTCCACAAATCGCTTTACCTAAAAGTTCTGCAGCAAAAGTAGGATCCCACGGTCTGCACTATGTAATCAGCTTAATCTGGAGCCAAGAAAACACAAGGGTGAGCCAAAGCCCAGTAAGTGATAATAATCAAAAGCGTTAATAATAATAACAATCTCGGATATCAAACTATCAAGATCTCAGTATAAATCTAACCATCTACTATATCCGAGAAGAATTACAACACGTCGTACATATGACTCTAAGCAAAATAGGTCACACTTGACCCACACATCTCAAAGATAATAAGAGTACCAATAAACTAGCGGAAACCCTCAGAATCCGACATCAAGAGATATGCAGAGACTCCCTGATCCGAATATCAGTGTGAACGACCCGAACATCAACATTGATAAACAACATGGATTCCACCGAATCCAGATATCGTAAAAATCTGACCCATGAATTCTTCTGAATATAATTCATGGATTCAACCGAATCCCAACCTATGAGGTATCAACAATGAAGAAATATCATAATGATCTCCTTGGACCTTATTCTACCATAGTGAACCAAAGGCCTCGTATTTACGCCCTCAACGGTTGGGTAAGTGCAACGATATTATCCATGGTATCCAACTACCTCTACAGTCCTCCCAGAGGCTGTACTCGTAGCATGCCGATACCACTTCCGATACCCCTCGCCAATGATATCCCAGATATCATCTCCTACGATGGTCACTAGGTTATAAACATCCATCTCAACTCACTATATGCGATAGCAAGAATTTGATTATCAGCTCAAATTGAGGTTACCACTGTACGAGATAATAAGAATCTCCTTGGACCTTATTCTACCACCGTGAACCAAAGGCCGAGAATTTACGCTCCCAGCGGCTGGGTAAGTGCAACGAGATTATTCATGGTATCCAACTATCCCTGCAGTCCTCCCAGAGGCTGTACCCGTAACATGCCGATACCATCCGTGATACTTCTCACCAAATGATATCCCTGATATCATCTCTTACGATAGTCATGTGGCTATAAGCATTACTCCGCAATAAACTATATATCTCATTATCATCATGATACGGAAATCAGTATCGGATAAGTGTAGACTACGCTAAGGTACCGTAGCCTCCCATTCGACTAGATACCTTAGTGTTTTCATACGCTTTCCTTAACCTTAACCATAAGAAGCCAACAATCCAAATACTCACGAAATCAAATATAACGCAAAAGAGGCTTTACAAGTACAACGATAGAAATGTCGCTCGGTGCTGACAATGACCATACTCATACCATTAAGATCAACACAAATGAATTTATGACGGAACGATGAAAGAATAACAGAGAACCGGAAAATATCTATTTGATTTTATACTCAATCATAATCAGCTCTTCCGGCATATCAAATATCATTCCTAAGGTCACAAATATCCTCAATCGAATTAACTCGCGATTCTCATCTTATTTAACTATGCCGATTAATTTCACAAAAACCCAATCAAATAATAATTACCAACAACTTTTCCTTCAATCAAATAATTATTTCAATATATATATACACATATACATCACTTATATATAATTATATACAAATATATATATATATATATATATACTCACACACTCACACAGCTACACACACAACCAATACACTCGCGCACACCAGTAGCTCACACACACATAAGCACACACGGCAGCAACACTGCTAGTAGCTTCCACACACCCACACCGTTATATATAGACATACACATCTACATATATATATATACACCCACACGTATACGCACCCATACACATGTTCCTACATACATATGTATATTCCGTCTTCCATATAGTATCACTGAACTATGCGAATTTCTGCCGAAAGAGCACGAGGCTCTATTCACTTACCTATTTCCTATTTCCCCTACTCTTTGTTTCTCACCTGATTTTCCAACATCTCATACACAATCATAAAACTCAGTTTGCATATTTAAGCAAAGGAAATCCAGAACATGAATTAATCTAAACCGCAGCTCCGTGTGACTCTTCCACACACTGTTCTGAAACGGTAACCAAAACAGAGCATTGTCCTCTATTTCTCTTCCCGATTCAATTTCCATATACACAATTTCAACCACATCATGAAAATTTGAAGAAGAGAAGGAGTAAATTGTAATAGAGGAACATTTATTTTGTAGAGCAAGAAGAGAAATGACTGTAGAGGGATTTCACTTGCGATTAGAGAAGAAATGACAGTAGAGGGATTTCACTTGCCTGATTACTGTAAACCCGACTAGGGTTAGTCGCGGATTCGGCGGCCTTGGATAGTCACGGTGACAGCAGCAAAATCGACAACGGCAACGATACCAACCAACGACTGCGACTTCGGATTGAATTTGCGACGGCAATGAGTAGCGGTAACAGCGACTGCAGCACAGCTAGGGTTTTCATCTTCCGACTTCCTTGCCCATCCTTTTCTTAAATAGCGAATGGCATCGGTCAAAGCCTCAACTTCTTCCTCCATTCTTGCCGCAACCCTCGCGTGCCGTTCCTCCTCTCTCGTCTTCTTTCCTTCTTCTTCCTCTTTCCTTCTTCTCCTTCATCTTCATCTTCGTTTGTCTCTCTCTCTCTCTCCTCTGTTTTCACTACTTCTCCTTCATTTTCTCTTAATAAATTTATTATTATTATTATTATTATTATTAAACAAATATATATATTATAATTATTATTTATTATTATAAATATATTTTAATATTATTTAATTAATTATCTAACTACCACTATAATAATATTTTAATCTAAATTTCTAATATTTTAATTTTTTTTAAATTAATTATATTTTCAGTAAATAAATACTAATAAATTAAAATTTATCAGATAAATATTTATTTAATTAGTTTAGTTTAAGAATTAATTAAACTTTTTATTTAACTCTAAATTTTAAATCAATGGTATAAATATCTAAAATAATTACTAAAATAGTCAAATAATTATTCTAATTAATTAGATAATTTATTTTCATAAAATAATAAATTTAAAAATATTTGAGACGTTAGAGTTTGACCAACATGTGCTCACTCTTCTACACATTTTCACATTCCTTAAGACGGTTGATGCGTTCACCAAAGCTCTACCACGATGACATCGATTAATGATTGACAATTGGTGCTTCTTGATTGACCAACACTAATTTTAGGGGGTATGTTAGCTGATGTAATCTGTACATAATATTATTTAATTTTAGTGTTACATATATCTTTAGCATTGAAAAATTTTGTGACACTGTGTTATACCTAAAGTGTAGTATTTGATAATGTCTTGTGTTTCATTCTAAGTTCTAGGACTATACTTGGTTAAACGTGGAAATTGAGTTCCTCTCATTGTTTGTCTCGCATGAACCCTGGCTGAGTACTTTCACATGAGAAGTTTTGTTTGAGTGAAAATCCATGGCTATTTAGTATATGTCTTGGATGATGTTCATCATGTGTTTCTGGTCTTGTGTGCTTTGTATCAATTCTTGGCACCTGTGTGATAGCAACTCATGCTACAGGTTGCAAGACATTAGCTCATGTTACAGAGGTCCAAGTTGGTCTGCAACTTGAACCAATCTTGATCGATCCGGTTCGCACAATGTTCACATGACATTTTGTTTGAGCGAAAATGTGGTTTATGCCTACATCACACTTTGCTCAACTATTCTTACCTGAAGTTCCTTTCTGTTTTTGAAAACTAACGTTTTTTGGATATAAGGGTCGATAACATATTATTTTAGTGTATTGAGATAACCTTCTTTGAGAAGTGCTTCTGGTGAGGTTGGAGAGAACCACTGATTTCTTATGAGGTCCTTCTTTGTTGTTGATGAGAGTTTTGATGTCTTGAAATCTATCACATATTTTGATTTTGAACCTTACCTTTATTAACTTGTAAACATACATAGCTTTGATATGAGGCTCATACGTAGATTTGAGACGTGTTGTGGATGAGGCGATTGGTTAACCGGAGATCCACTCAGAAGAGCCAAAAGTTATCTTGGTAGCTACGGGTTTGTTCATATAAAGTGGGACATAGACAGTCACGTGTCTGTCAATTGGCTAGGAGGTCAAACGTATCTATTTGTTATTATGTAAGTTGACTTCTCATATAGTGGTTTTTTAGTTGGCGACTCAAAGTCTCAAGAGTTCTCTCTTTAAACAAGTTGTTTAAGAGTTTTCCTTTATCACTATATTATGTGTTCTCTATATGTATGCATTTTATTTTATGTTATATGCATTGAACGATGATAATATATATTTTGAGCATCTTAATCTATAATTTTCTTACGTGTATTGAAGTTATATTATTTTAGTTTGTACTTTCGTATAGAAATACCTATTCACCTCCTCAAGTTGTTCTTGGGTTCAAACCTTGTTTCCTCAATTACTTTTCCTGTTTAGGAGATTGTAATTGTCTATAAGTAGGATTGATTAGATTCAAGGATGTAATAATGGGATATCCATTAGGGAAATGCTTTTATTATTTAATGTAGAAGAACTCCACCGGGAGAAGACGTTGAAACCAAAACACATTTTGTCGACTTGAAGCGAACAACATTTACTGTGTTTGTATGGTCATGCGAGAGGATGGAAGTGATTTGTTGTAAAAAAAAGGGGTAGTGGCCAACCAAATACAAGATTGTAGAGGAATGATTTCAGATAGAGCTGAATGGAGGCAACATGTAGCTACTCCACTTAGTGGGAAAATGTTTAGTTCTATTTGATTTAGGTGTGTTGACATTTGATTTGAGGTCAAAAATTCTTTTACTGGAATCTTACTATTTGATTAATGTTCGCTTGAGATATGAAGAGGGAAATTGGAGTCTAATCTACATTTGGATGAATTCTAGATTTTAACAATAAGAAGACAAAGAAGAGTAGCATAAGATGGGCAGGTTGAATGTATAATCTGACAGGGTAACAGTAGGATAAGATGGGGAGGTTGAATGTATAAGATGGGGAGCCTGGGATAAATGGTGGTTCTATCCTCGATCATTTTAACCTAGCGGTATCCTACATGCTAAAAATGGAAAAAGTTTTTATGTTTATAAGCCTTGGTAATCATTTATTGCAAATATTCTACATGTCCCTGTCCCTCCATAGGCACTTCACCTTTAATTTTAAGTATTGTCCAATCATCCAACCATGCCCTAACTGTTGCTAATTCCTCTGGGATCAACCTACCTCTGAAAATCAGCTTGCTTCCTCTTGATGGTGAGTGTTCTCCTAAGCTGATTGCTCTGCGACTCTTTCACCGTCTTCATTTGGTGCTACAAACAGTGCATGTAGTGCTTTTGTGAACCGAGGGACCTCTGCATTCATTGTGGCAATAGCTATGTTTAATAACTCGCAGTATGGAATGTTGGTACTACATTTACATTGTGTACTGTGATTGAATTTTTATTTTTTATTTCTTTGCAATGTAAAAGTTGGAATGAGGAAATTGTATCTGATGCCTATTGGTCCCATGCCACAACTTTAACTAGCTTGGCTAAGGCCTGATTGAATTGTTTACTGAGAAGTAAATTTTGTATATAAGATCACTAAATGACATGATCATATAAGTTTCTTTTCCTAAAGTGAACTTGAACCTCAACGTGTATGGTGAACTTGAACCTTGCACTTGACATCCTCAACATGTATTGTGAACTTGAACCTTACACTTGAATTATCAATAAACTTATGTTAGCAACATGACAGGTTAATGTGTCAGGAGTTAGATTAATTAGAAGAAGCATAATTTGTTGCAAGGGTGTCTAAATAAGTTCCCAAGTTGTATTGTGGTGTGGTCGTAGGATCAAATCAATAACACAAAAATTCTGGAATCCTTAAAATCTTAATTTATGGCGGCAATAAATGGGGGACTATCTGAGAAAAGAACTGAAGCTTTCTACCGAAGAAATCTAAAAATTAGTAACTTGTATTAAAACATGCCCAACTTATTTTTTGATCAGCAAGAGCCAGATTATCATTAACATAGATACCAAGGTGGCATCAACAAATGCACAGAGTGAGGGAAAGAACAATAAAATTGAAACTACAAGTATTGCCATTTTAATTCATCGCAAAAATCCAACAAAGAAGAGGGAGAGGATAAAGGCTTCCCCAAGTCATGAAGAATAGCAAATTTATCCATGATGAGGCTTCAACAAAGACTCCTTAGAATGACCAAAATTTTTGTCCTCTTTCCATCCAAATGATCCACGAAACTGCCTAGAGTATGCTCCAAAACTATTCATAAGCCTTAAGATCTTAAATAACTGAACCAGATTTGAACAACCTGCAAAGACAAAAAACTGAGTATTCTGACAATATCTTCCAAACAACCTTACCTTTCAGAAAGAGGTGAACACACCTCACTTGTCAATGCTGCAAATGACCGAATCATGAACCCCAGTCTGCACCTTTAAATGTGACAGCAGCGAAAACAGCTCCAGACATTCTTTCATATCTTCCTTCACACAGGCCATATGGATCAAATTTGGGCAACAGACCGACCTATCATCTTTCAAAGAAAATAATCGGTTTATTGTAGAATTTTCATGTGAAGCCAGATTGAATTTCGAATTTGATCTGAATTTTAATGGCAGGTCCCTAGATCACTGATCATGGCAAAATCTGGCCCAACCGCAAAAGGCAGGTGCTGCTTAATTTCAGGCTCAAGTTTTGCACATTCAAAATCTGCATATCCAATTAAAAATCCCCCCTCTCCCCACCCAAAATAAAGCTCACGTCATTAGTCCTTTTTCAATGGTGTGGAAAACCATTCCAAAATCTTTGTTCCATAAATGGAAGCAACGATCAACTCCATTAGCGCTCTATATTACTGAAAATCTCCAAACCCACTCACCTTGCAATATTAAAGTCTGTGACCCTATTTACCCAATTGCAACAGCCTCTTGACAATTTTCCATCTAACGAATGAAATTCAAAAGAATCCCTGCATGCTTCCCACAGAAAATGGTTCTTGAGTCCCTCAAACTTAGCAATAATCATAGAAGGAATCAGAAAGAGAGACATTAAGTACGAAATGCAGCCAAAGTGCCTTTGAATACTGCAAGAGCCACCTTTGAAAGATACTGCCATTTTGAGGCTGCTAGTCTTCTTCCAAACTGCATCAAGGGGAAGACCCAAATAAGAAACAGGGATTTCATCCAAATTGGAACCTGAAATAGAGGCAGATCAATCTCCATTTGTAGCATTCCCACAAAATTAACTCCCATTTACCCAAGTTCACCTTCAAGCCATAAAAAGCTTCAAAGGCCAGCACATACATCCAGAATTCTGCAAGCTGCTCTCTCTAGTTTCACAAAATAGTAGTATCATTGGTGAAAAGGTGGGAAATTGCTAATTCATTGCGTAACTTGTCCACATGACAAGAGACACCCATCCATATCATTATGAATAAATCGACTTGACACCTCCATAACAAAGATAAACAACAAAGATTATATTTATCACTTGATCTAAGTCTTCTTGAGGGGAAAAAGGCCATATGGCTCCCTATAAATAATAATAATGGGAACTTGGCTGTTGCAGTACACCAATATATCCGATTACTTCAGAGCCAAATCATCCTCTTCATCAAGTATAATAAAAACTCCTGATGCACATGATCATTGGAACTTGGCTTTCTTTGTGTTAAGCTTTCACACCAGCCCCTCTTTTATGGAATAAACCAGAAGTCCACACACATAGGCAATTAAAAGTGCATGTAGTATTCCCATTCTTTGTTGTAGCACACGCTTTTACTGGTAACTGTTTGTCTATGTTTCTTATATTTTGGTTTATGATTCTCAGGTGGTTCATGTTGTGGATGCAACTGGAAGCTACGGTGAAATGCAAAAACCATTCTCATATGTTTCGCTGTTCTCCAACACTCCTGGGAAGTTGACTAGGGAGATAGAGAAGATCAAAGAAGGTTTTGGTTGTGGTAGAGATAAAACTCTCGATTTTGTCACTTTTTCTGTAAAATATGGTTGCTGGACCTATGATGACAGTGAAGGTGGTTGGAGCATGTCGGATATTCCCACATTGCTTGTTGAGAGTGATACAACTGAGTCCAGTAGAGTTACCCAAGTTTCCATTGATACAAAAGTTGCCAGAAGATGGTCTCTTGCAATCAACACAGAGGAAATAGAAGACTTTCAGTTTATAGGTAGAAGTCCTGGGATGCTATCTACTTTACTGTTCTCTTGTATATATTTCCCTGCTCCCATTATGATGAGTTCCAATGCACATTTTTTAATAATGGTATTGAAGAACACTGGGGTTGGTTGGTTGGTTGGGAGGCTTCATATGTAGAAGCAGAGACCTTCCTGCAATCAGAAAACAATTATACAGCAGCCACAGAAGCAATAAAATGCTGCTCAAGCCTGATCGAATTGATCGGGTCATTTAGGAACAAGCCAAAAACGATCTGTCCTAACTCTGAGACATTTCTTTGCATGAAAACAAACCTGAAGTATTTTTCCCTCAAAAGGACCTTCATAATGTGCCCCCAGCCCCACCCTCACTTCAAAAAAGGACATTTTCTGTATTCCAAAATATTAGTTGTGGGGTGATATCTAAATGTATTCTCCCTGGTGCAGACTTTGTAGTCCTTCCAATTTGTAAGTTTTACCTATTCTACCCTACCACCACATGCCCTTAAGAAGTACTCACATCCTTTTTTGGTAAGTCAAGTGCCCACAGCTAAGCAGGCTTAAGCATATAAGCCACTGGCCCAATCACAATGCTGAGTAGATGACCAATAGATATTCTTGCCAAGGCATGCTGCTTCATCAAACTTTTCCTCCTATGTTGAGATTTACCAATCATTGATATCCTACTTTAATCTCATTAGGATTTGTTTTTTTTAATAGCTTTCTATGTAAAGTTTGTTTTTGCACCACTGAGACAATTGTTCAAGTGGATCTAATCATTAAATCTGTGTATCAAATTATTGCCCGATATGTATCGTTATAGGGAGGTTCCGATACCAAATTTTGCATTATTGGAAAAGTATTGCGATATATTTCTGTTTCAGTGAGGCCTCTTGATATGTAAACCAGGTAATCTCCCACCTAGAAAAGTGATTCTGACTCTGGGCACAGGCACTAGGAGTTTGGGGAAGAAATGACAATGGGTATTTTTGGAATGGGACCCCTAACCCCTGTAAATTCCCAACCCTTAATCCTGTTTAAATCCCCGGTTCCCAAGATCTAATCATCACCGACATGACCTGCTGCTGGGACAAGCAGTGCCCCCCTCTGAGATGCCCTTATCCCATCTATATCCTATTCTATGTACGAGAAACTCTCACCCGGACCAATCTAGACAGAGAAACAATAGTACTTAGGTGGTTGCATAAGTTCCTGTAGTCTGTGAGGATTATGGTTAATGCTGGGCAATTTTGTTCTATTACATCGTTTGTCTAGCTTGAGGGAAGGCAGCCTCAGGGTGCTGCAAGAGTAGAATTCTCGTCAATATGACCTGGTTGTCACTAGTTTGAGTTATAGAAATGACATTTTCTATGTAATGTAAGATAAAATCATGTAAAATAAATACAATCCTTCCTCAGACGCCGTGCACAGTGGAAGTTCCGTGCATGTCGCTGCTGCTTTTTTATTTGGTTGGTCTAGGGAGAGCAAAACATTAGGCAGTGACCTTTTTATGATGGCTTCAATGGCTCATGATTCCAAAACAATGTCTCTTTTTTTTTTTACTTCAATTTCTATCTTTGTGGCTCATGGGCTGATCCTCTTGCCTTATGTCAGGTGATTCCAAGGAGCTAATTCCACAGGGAAACAAGAGCAGCATAGGCGGTCGGCACATCATTCAGTTTTCAGGAGGAAAGAATGCTCCATCAAAGTTCAATCTGATCCTTCACTGGGCCAGAAATTCTACTCAGACGTCTTCAAAAACAGGTGGACAGAGTGATGACAAATATCTGCTTAAATTAAGAACTGATGTTGACAAGTTGACCCCAAAAGTTGAAAGGATCTTGGTGAAGCTTCCTTCTTGGTGTTCCCCTTTTGGTAAGTCCACTTCTCCCTACACTCTGGCTTTCTTAGCGAGCCTTCCTACTGATTTCTGAGCCTTAAAATGCTCGTCAAGATTCTGAAAGATTCAAGTTAATAAAAGGTTTATTCGTTCCTGAGATTGCTAAAACTTAGAGAATAATCTGTTTATTCGTTATTAATAGTTGATCGGATGGTGATTTCCAATGGAAAATACGAGTCCAATGCAAATTATGTGATGTTTTTTCTTTCTTCCCTTTTTTTTTTTTTTTTTTTTTTGAAGAAGAAGATGATGTAAAAGAAGATGGCCTTGATTGTAATTGAATTCAGCAGATTCAGTTTGCAAATTTTGGGGAATTATTTGTTGCTTGTTATATGCTCGCAGGTCCCTAAATCCTACATCTTAAACTCTAAAATCTACATTTTAATGAGGAATGTGTTTGCATTCTCCTGTCATCCAGCTATTTGAACGCACACACACAAAAAAAAAAAAATGGAGATGTTTGCTAAAAATTTTTTAAGTGCAAAATACTTGTTTATTTGATCCATATTTTTCCTTTTTTCAGAATAAATAAAATTATAATCTTTTTAGAGTTTTTTTATTTTTCAACATATGTAATTTAGCCGTCATTATATCAAACATATATATATTTTTTTCATTTAAGACTTCAATAGCAATCATCAATACTCTAATCAAACATAATTTTTACACATAATAAATTGATAAATACAATATTATAAAAATATACTCTAAGTATTTGCACAAATGATTATGAAAGAATAGAAATAACAGACATGTTTTGCTTATTCTCTGTATAAGCATTCTTTAAACCACAGCACCTTGGTTCCACACGCAAAAAAAAAAAAAAAAAAATCTAAATGCATTCTTCTCACTCCTTTGAAAGGACTTGTTGATAGCAAGTTGTTCTTCACCAATCTTGGAAGATAATTGGCCATTTCAAGCAAATAACCTCATCTTGAACACAGCTCCATGGATTCCATGCCGCTAAAATTCTTACACTCAGTCTACATTACAGTTCACAATCATTCACAGTACAAAATCTGCAGATTCATTACTCAAAGTCGATGACTGACATAATTTACTTCTTATTCTCGCTATATATTTGAGAGGGGGAACAGATGTCTGAGGATTCTTCTGAGTTCCAGGCAACATAAGAGCTGCTAGTGCTCAGGAGATAGGCATTTCCTTTTTACTCCCCTTTCTCAAGATGCCTGGACAAATTTGAGTAATGCAGATATATCCAAAGCTTGAAACTCCTTGACAGCGTCAAGCACAGCGAGTCCAAGCATCACAGCATCCTCATTGCTTGGCGCCTGACGTCATTTATATTTAAACCATTCAGTTGCTACAGTGTGGTTGAAAGGTATGACAGATGCTTGAGTATGGAAATTGATAAAATTTCATTTTGACAATTTAGTTGACTAGGATTATAAGATGAGTCCAGCATATTAATCTTACCAGTGCAAGTTGCCATTGTTAAATTCTCACTATTGGGTGCATGAAGGGTGACAAAAAAAAACACCATAACAGAAGAACTACTTTGAGAGATTGATAAAGGTGTTTCCATATACCTCGATGTTGAGAGGCAGAACGGGATCATGAAGTGAGAGTCGCAGGAGAAACCAGCCACCGAAACCGGAAGCCCGAATCTGTTTGCAGGAGCAAAATTTGGACAAGGCAGTTAGGATGGATGCCCAAAGAAATAATAAAGTACCACAAAATATTGCAATCCAAAGTAATGGTGAACAGTAAAAGTCGTAACACTAGCAGTGGCCTCCAACAGAGGCTAGCGCAGAAAACATGTCGGACATTTGGATCAGGGTTTCTTGCCTCGTCCTAGAAAACTATAGAGCCATGTAGACTCTTTCTTGTAATCCACCTTCAAGTTTTCAATTACAAAGCAAGATTATGAAAATCTACACACACACACACAAAAACAAACAACCAATCAATCAATTAGCTATCCTCCAATACAAGAATCACAATATGCTTGAAGAAACAACTTTCAAGTATCCTCAATAATTCATCACCAGCAGCAGGTTTCACCTCTGTTAGCTAAAATTGATAAACACAAACAGCTAAAAATAAAGCTGGCATCATACAAAACATGGGCCCTTTACCCCTTGTTTTCTCACACGGGGTTGAAGAAGAATTTTGTATGGCAGAACATTGAATCCTAAAATGAAACGTTAAGATTGGTGCCAAAATACTACGAGTAAGACAAGATTAATAGCAGGAAGCAAAAAACAAGTGCAGTTCCTCTCCTTTGAAAGCCATTAAGAACTCTCCTTGGTTCTTCACTTAGAGCCTTTTCGGGTATCTTCATTTATTTGAGTGACAAAAAGGCTTATATCTACCAAATAATGGCCCAATTTCATTGAAAACAAAAAATCACTAGAGAACAAAAGAAAGTTGCAAACTTACGCCTTCATAGTTCACAGGGGCTTTTTGAAGATTAGGGTCAGAATCTACTTTGTTTTCCAAGTGTTTCAGAACTGCATCCCCATAGTCTCGGAATCTAGGAACTTAGTACATTTATTAGCACAAATAACAATATATACAACTGAGCCAAAATATCGGGACTGTAAAGGCATAGGCACACACCCTCCTTTGAGATCTGCATGACTCTGATCAATTTTTAGTCTCACTTCAACAGCAACAGCTGGTTCCTGCAGACCTTCTACAAGGTCAGTCAATACTTGGCTGCCACCACCTATTCCAGATGCCCGGGCTGAGGCAAGTTTATTTAGGAGCTTAACCTGAAAGTGATCGCTGGGAGTGGTGAAAAGAGACTCGACAATGAGTATGCAAATTATAAAATATTGTTTCATTTACTTGGAAATCTTTTGTTTGTATTATCAAATTTGGTATGTAAACAAAATGCAATGGTGATATTAACAATTGCCTACCATTAGGTATGCACCATCATCAAGCCAGTGATTCTCCTTAAGGGCTCCATGGCCACTGGTCTCAATAGCCAAATGTGACTCTTTACCAATAGAGTTCTACCAAGAATTTTCTCATTTTGGTAAGTATTAACTCAGGATAAATTAAAATCATGAAACTAATAGAACATGGAAAAAGAGAGACGTTAGCATTCGATTACCCAAAAAAGAGAAGAACAGACAAAGAAGTGTGATTCAGTGATGAATCAACATAGGACAGGACAATATCATTTACCTTCTTAAGCCTGGAAAGGTGGGTAGTATCACCAAAAGCACTACTACACTACAAGATATAGATGGGAAGCAAAGATTGATATAGATCATACACTCTATTGAGGGCACACTTGGCCCCGTGTGAAAAAACACTCATTAGTGTAATATTTTTTTTTGTCAGTGTTCAAACAAAACGAGGATGAACTTTGATAATGCAACAAAATAGTACATCCCAAACCGGTCACAATTTTTCAAACTAAAACTGCCTCACTACAATTTTGCAACAATGCTGTACATACCAGGCATTTCCTATGCCTCAGTATGCATGGGTCTTGAGCAAAGCCACTTTAGCCCATCTCTTTTGTGTTTGAGACACTTGCTAGGGGTGTAACAACCTAATCCAAGTGAGCTTCAAGCAATCTTGCCAAATTTTCATCAAGCTTGAGCTTTTATTCAAGCTTTATTCCGTAGGCTCAAACTTCTTATATAATTATCCAACAAACTCAGAGCTTGTTCACAAGCTTCTAAAAGCTATATAATTGATCTGCTTAATAGAGCTTCACAAATTAAACAAAAATAAACTCAATAAGAGCAGCTGAATGAATATAATTTGGAAATTTAGAAACTAAATAAGTTCCTACTAAGCCCTCATTGAGTCCATTCATGGTCGTAAATGAGCTGAGCTCACCTACATTAATGTTTGGTTAGTTTAATAAACAAGCCTAAAGTTTGTGTTCATGCTCGTTTATTAAGCTAATCAATGAACACAAACAAATTTTTTGGCACAATAATTGAAAGACTTTTGGCCTGAAGTGCCGTGGCTAGTAGGGAAAAGACCCTTAGCCTAGTGCTGTCGAATTATATACCAGCTTCCATGATTTGCATGATTCATGCGATACTGTTTTGGAGTTCGATGAGACCAACTTCTGCCATCAAATTCACCTTTTCATCAGTCATGTAGAAACAGATGAAAGGAAAGAGAAGAATTGAGAAGAAGAGAACAGATGAGAAAGAGGGAAATGAAGAGGAATCACAAAGAACCCAGAAAAGAAAAAATATTCAATCAATAATTGCCAATATTCATAAACAGGAGTAAAAATGTAATCCCAATGAAATAAGGAAACATAATATTGGAAATATTTAAACAGGCCCTAAATAATACTATTCTGCTAAAATACATACAAAATAAATCCAAGTAAGGAAACCATAGATATTCCCTAGGATAATACCTGACATTGAATTTTATAAGGATTTCCAAATTTTGGCTTTTGGCTCACGTGTGATCTCAATCATGATTGTTCACAATAATCTCAGCTACGTGCCTTTCCCATGCACATACTGCACATCTAAACTCCAGTCAACATGGCCAATGCCCTAGTACCAATACAGACACTAACTGGAAATAGAACAGTCTAGGATGCGTTTGTTCGTAATGAGAACAAAGGAATGAAATGGCAAGCTATTTTAATTCCTGTCAAACAGATCAATTTTAGAGAATGTGGATGGCTGCCAGGTCAGAAAAATTCTCCACCCACCACCTTCCAGCCAACTAATGCACACTGCATACATACGTGATCCTTAGTTTACTGCAATTATTGCATCAACATTCTGCAACTTCTTTACAAATAAACAGGAGTCTTTGAGGATATTGGCATGATCCAGAGCATTTTCTTTTCTTTTTATCCTTTTTCATTTAGGTTCGTAGTTGGTCACATTTATACTAGTCTCTGATGTCCCTTTTCTGCTATGATATCTACATTTATTTCATGACTTCTGCAAACAAACCTGAAAAATAACAGTTACTGTCCCAGCTGAACGATCAATCCTACTGATGGACGTCTCCCATTGGAGTGCTTCGCTGCCCTATTCCTTAAAATCATCATGATTGAACTACTATTATATTTTGGGGTTACAAGCTGCAAGCAAGGAAAACAATCTTAGAAAACAGTTCGTAACAGGTCAGTGGCTAAAAAATAATGTTGGATTCCCTAAAGTGGCCACATCACAAAATTTCTTATGATAGATACCATTGCATAAGACACATGCATTGAGCAGTTTGCTGGCATTTCAAATGTATACCACCTTATCTTTGCATCTTAGAGAAGCTGCACAAGAATAGATATCTGTACTACCCTTTCCACATAAGGGCGAGAAAATTTGAGATCTATTTAAGGACTGAAGTGCACATAGTGATTGAGAACTTATTATTAAGAAAAGAAGAAATGTCACCACTCATTTATTGAACTCCACAAAGAAGATGACTTCTACCTCTCAATATTATATCTCACAAAAAATTAAAACAAGTATCAAAATTCTTACCAAATGAATTGCTTCATCGATAACATTTTTGTATCCTCTTTTGAACCGATGATGCTTTCCTCCTATTTAAATGGAAATACAATCAAAATCTTAGGGATTTTCCATAAGAGAAACATTTCCTCAAAATATGTGTTCATGATCAAGCCCCAAGCCACATGGTCGATAAAAGTGGGGGGGATCACATGACCATGGCTTACATCTTACCAAGTTTCTTTTCGATGAATTCAGTCAAACCATCAGAAGTGACACTGTCTGTGACAATTGTTGTTCCTGGATGCTGATGCATAAAGAAGGAAGATCACAACTGAACTGAACGTATATAGTGCAACACAGATGAAATCAAATAAGCAGCAAGGGATTGAAGACTGATAATAGCAGAATAATGAACAACATACTTCTTCGAGAACAATAGCAGACATTAGAGCTATCAAGCGATTTCGATTTAACTCGCGTCCAGTAGAATCTACAGCAGCAGATCTAGGGAAAAAATAATCAGAAATCTACATATTATATTCAGGCCACATAAACATGTTAAAAGACAAAAACTATCACCTATCAACGTCAGTATCAAAGATGATGCCTAAATCGGCTAATCTACAGCAGCAGATCTAGGGAAAAAATAATCAGAAATCTACATATTATATTCAGACCACATAAACATGTTAAAAGACAAAAACTATCACCTATCAACGTCGGTATCAAAGATGATGCCTAAATCGGCTTTATTATTGAGAACTGCCTGGGTGATAGCTTTCATTGCTGCCTTGTCCTCTGGATTAGGAATATGGTTCGGAAACATACCTGAAGGAGAGAACAGATGTTACCTACAAAGCACCACTTTTATGTCTACTAAGATGTTAGAACCATGCATTTACCATCTGGATCCAAGAACTGACTGCCAGCAGTGACAGCACCTAGTGGCTCAAGCACCTTTCCCTGAAAACCATACAAAAAATGAACCAAAGGGGAGAAAAAGGAGCAGATATATAGTATTCAACTCAAAGAATAATAATTTTTTAATACGATCTACCCCATGGATTTTGAAGTGTATCAGCATGACCAATCATGTCAGATCATATTGGCAGTGGTAGGAGGAATAACAAATAAAATAGGAGGGCAGAAAGTGAAAGGGTTATAGTGGCCAGAAAACAGGGGTATATGTTTTTTGTCTATCCACATAAGGTGAAAAGAGTATTGGGTAAATTGAGGTTGATCAAAGAAGGAAAATATTGCCAATGAGCAGCAGCAATTGCCTCTATGTAAAGAGGATCATAATGCAGTTAATCTTGGTGCTAAAGAAATTACCTTGGCAATTCCTTCAAGACATAAACAAGGAAATAAGAATCACTCTCCGAATCTTAAGCATCAAAGGATGACTTCCTGAAAAGCACATAAGATTTATTATCTATTGTTGTTCTTTTCTGTCTTACATGGATTTCGGAGCACTTTCATCATCTTCTTCAACATTTTTACATCTTTAATAGTATTATTACATTCTCTACCTAAAAAAAGTACTTATCCATACACCTATCCGTAAAATTGTGGGCATTGTGGATGTTGCACTTCCCTATAGTACACAGTAAGAAAACACTAACTAGAAAGTTAAACCGTTCACTCAAACCCATATTACCAAAGAACTAACTTTGGAAGGGGGGGCACGGAAGCAATGAGTTAATCTGAACAAATGACGAATGTAACCAACTCCATAGCAGTAAAAAATTAATATAATACCAGCTAACAAATAGAACTTTGGTCAGTGGCATCCTGGTTCTGGATTAAGTCAGGGGCAAAAAAGAAACATGAAGAGGCCTTCTCCCACAAATCTGAACTCAAGTCAGTAGTTAGCATTGATAACATCTAACTTGAGCAATGGAAATAGATAGTGGACAGAAACAACGCATCACAGAGAAACTTAATTCTGAACTGATACTTTTGAATGAACTGGTAGAAACTGCTTGTGCATAAAGATTCTAATTCACAATTATGTATGATCAAGAAGTGAAATAATTCTGAATTCCTTTCTATCTTTCCAACGATACTGCCCTGCACACAATCTATGACAGGAAAGCATTCTTGACAAGCAACAAATTGAGCTTCTGCATATTTCATTAATCCATGAACAGGATCCATACAAAACTCTTGGCTTGCTTCAACTTTCAAGCTCTGCCATTTCTTGAAAAACCTGATGAGGTCCTCTCATTTTCTAAAAGAAAATGGGAGCCAAAAGTACAGAAATCCAAAAAAGGAGAAAACACTTACAGGGAAAAATCCCCCTGCTCCATTGCCTGCATCTACAACTATATGAAAACCCTCCAATGGCTTCTCTGACAACAGAAAGCACAATTAAGCAAATAAGACTATTCAGAAGTAATGATAAATACAACTAGAATAGCTTAAATGCTCAGTGAAAGAGAAAAGCTTAAGTTTATGAAAACTGAATATATTGGAGCTAGACCACAAAAATGATTGTGGCCACGATTAATGGAACTGCATTTTGCTTCACCAGTAAGGCAAAAAGGGAGGATGGATGGACTAACAACCAAAAATACATAGTACAATGAAGCCATAAAGACAGCCAAAAGTACTCTATGGACAAACATGCACTAACTAATCAGTGAATCAGCAGTTCAGAATGTTACCTATATTTCCTGCAGCTCTGCGGACAGCTTGGACAAGACCAGATGTATAGATGGTCATGTAGTCAACTCTTTTGACAGACATAGAAGCTTTTCTTTGAGAGGCTGTGAGACCTTCCAATGTAAAGCTGCTGTATATATTTGCCGCATGCTCCAATATATCTTTAATGTCACCTTTACCAAGTCCTCCAGCATTTGTGAAGAATTTGAACCCATTTCGATTGTAAGGAAGGTGACTAGCTGTTGTGGAAGGAGGAGTTTTCAGGATGTAATCGCACAAATGGAATTCACACTGTTCTACCAAGACCAGCTAGTAAACTATTAGCCCTTACTGCTACACATCACTAAAAACTATTTATATCACTCAGAAACTGTTGACATGTCAATATAAGCATTGTTATATCACAAAGAAACTGTTAACATGTCAATATAAGCACATAGGATCCAGTGATGCCATATAAGTTACCATAGAACTTGCACTACCTGTTATCATAATGGATCCATCAACTGGACACAAGTATTCCTCATTTTCTGTCAGAGTGCTATTGAACATTGCTGGTGTAGATGCCAAGCTAGGAGAAGGAAACAAATCCCATCAACATGGCTAACTAGATTCAATAACAAGCAAATGACAATCAAGGGAATATTAAGATTAATACGATAAGCAAAAGGAATATCTAACAAAAACATCGACAGAAGCCCCATGAAAACAAGACAGAATAACAGTTCTTAGTCCAATAGATGAACTTCGGAAGATGTTCAAACTGATTTAGTTTTTGAGTTATATAGCAAATAGACACATCAATGAAAGATTTCAAACAAACAGCAACTATGAAAGTAGGGTTTCAGAAACAATTAAGTGTGTTTGTTTGCTTCAGAGTTTAAACATTGATTTCCCTCTTTGTTGGGGGTTTAATTTTAATTTTAATTTCTATTTTGTTTTTTTGGGGGTGGAGGTGGGCCAGGGACAAGGCAGAAGATTTCTAAATTAAGGAAGAAGCAAAGAAAAAAAATAGATAAGTGGATAGAGGTCTTAAAAAATGAAATGGTGTAGGAAAGAAGAGACAAATGAAGAGCCAGTTAATTTTATTCCTTCGAGACCATTGAAAATTACAAATTAAATATACAAAAATGAACCTCTTCCACTCCATCAGCTAACCTCTCAGGCTTAATCATTTTCAAACTAATTACTGTCAGCATCCCATGCCCTACCTCCACTTCCCCAATTTATTTAATCTTTTAAAGTTATATCACTCGTGCATTTTTAATCATCATTTGTGCTCCACTTACCTTCTGTGTGTGTTTTCCAAATTGCCCAACATTTTGATAAATCTAACGTAACTGGTGTAACAGCTTCCTGTTAAGTTTTCCTTGTAATTTTAGAGGTATTTAAGAATCATCCAACACTTTCAATGCCTTTCTTCATTTCACCCAACCTGCTCACATCACATCTTCAATCTCCTCCACCCCCAAAATAAATGAAAAAAGAGTCAGACCATGTAGGTTTTTAATTTCACTAGAAATCCTAAGAAACTAGTTAGATCTGGAACCAAAGATAAAAAACTTATAAGGCCACCAATTGATTACATGAATATAATTCTTATACTAAAATAGGGAGTCAAATGGCTCAAGTCAAACAGCTGAGCAATGTGTAGCCTCTTGCTCAAGCATAGCAGGACCTCCATACGATGTTCTTCAGCAACATATGATTGTGCAACTATTAGGGGCAAGTCTACCCCTCTATATTAGTTTAAAGGAAGCCTATAAAGGGAGCATAGTTTGGCTCCAATAGGCAAACTGTATTTCTTTTTGTCATCAAATGATCAATTGTAGTTGATGCAAGAAATGACAGTGCATCTTTCATCCATTTAAATGATTCACTGCAGAAATGTCAGCATTCAGCAACCATGAGACTTATAACAGTTTGACAATCAACACACACAACCTGCCTGATAAACAGATAAGAATGGTGCACTGACCAACAATATATATTGTAGCCTGTCAGAACCAACTGCAGTATATTAACTACAAATGGAAAGATTTTTTTTTTTTTCGGTTTTTTGGTAACTAATTCAACAAGGGACATAAAGCAAAGGAAAAGATAACCCACCCGTACTGAACAACATCTAGGCCAGCATTTGCAAGTCCTAAAGAAACAGCCTCCTGAAAGTAAATATAGGAAACTTTAATAACTAAAATAATAGATTTACAAAATAGAACACCAAAGATTGCATTGAGATTTTTATATACAAGAAAAGGTACCCTATATCACATTGCACATAAATAGGGACATAGCTGCTTCGTCTGAGGCCACACCAATTTCATTTTGTCCTCTATTCAGATCTTCGCGTTTTAACCTGCTAGAAGGGTGAACCTGGAGTCCAGTACCAACTATATTTTGCATTTTTTTCCAGAGGAATCCATCCTTAAGAACTAAGGTGAGCACATGCATTGTTTTCAATTTTTATACACTTCACCACGGGACTTTGGAAGATGAGAATCCCTTTGTAACAAGAATGTTCCATAAAAATCCTACAACTATGTTCCAGAAATTAATTAATTATGCATTGGTTCAACAAGAATGCAATTCCACCTTGCAAGAATAACAATTATTTTCCAGTTCTAAATCTTCAATGAAATGATAATGGCTGCTTTATTTCACTTTAGCAGATTCAGTGTTGTGAATTTATTCAGTCCAGACGGTGAAGAGATTGGTTGGCCGTGGTTAATGGGGGGCTAAGAAGTTTCTCGACCATATCAAATCAGAATAGCTGCTCTGGTCACTGAGCATGACACATAACCATCTGAGCACACTGAGTGACAAGTCCAGGGAGCCAATTATTTAACAAGCTACTCCTAAAAAGAATGTGCCATTGTTACTCAGTGTAAATGTGTTAAATGGGCTGTACCACCCATGACATGACATGGCCTAGCCCATCATGAGCCATGCCAAGTACAGCCCATAGTGAATAGTGTTTACAGTTCAATACTTCAAACCATTCTAGGCCATAGGGTAGGCGATCTATTGGTTGTGCCAGGCACGGCCTGAAACTGTTTTTTTTTTTTCTTTTCATATTTAATGGTCATGTGACCATTGAACGGTCACATGACTCCCCCCCCCCCCAAAAAAAAAAATTAAATTAAAAAAATCCGTATATACCCCCTCCCCCATACACAGTCACACACACTCAACACAACTCAACTCTATTTACTCTTTACTCTCTTACAATATAGTACGTACTATTAGTGTAATACTGGTATATTTATATTATTTTTATTAATTTTTATCTATAATTTATATATTAATACTATCATTTCATAAGTTAAGTATTAATTAGAGAACACAATTTTTCTAATTTCAATAGTGAAGAAATATGAAAAATTATTCCAATACTCCCATGCCAATTAAATCACATACACATACCAATAGTGGCTCTAAAATATTATAATCACAATCTACCCTAAATACCACTACTGCTCATTGTTCTAGTTCTAGCCAGCTTCCTAGAAAACATTCCAATAGTGTATAATAACTTTTCGAAATTAAATTAGTTAACTATTAGGAATGGATCATTTATAAAAAATATACATAAAAAAAAAAACTATACTTGTGAAAGTTCTAAAGGTACCAGACACTTGAAGAGACACATGGAAAAACATAAGAGACAGCAATTGTCTGCAACTCAAATTGAACTAATATTTTCTAATGGTGCAGAATTAGGAATTTTTCAGTATATCCAAATGCTAAATCAAGAGGGATTGGAGTAATATATAGTTAGATAGAAAGCTCTTTTCTTATGGTCGAAGATTACAAGTTCGGAAAGCACATATAGAAGTGCTTACAGCCCAGACATGTAAAAATGTCTCGACATATTATTAAATGTGAGGTTATTTGTCTTTTTTTTATAATTTAAACAAGAATTAATTTCATAATTAATACTTGTAAGATCTAAAATTTCTTTTACGAGTGATGTATAATCATCACATAATAATTTACCTGATTTTTGTATTACATAATATTGGATTTCAAAAAATTAGGAATTACGAAAAGGAATTATTGGCTTTAAAGTTTTTAAGTACCCATATACTACTTTTGTAATTTCTAAAACAGTTAATGCTATTATAAATGAATTTGGAATATTTAATAAGATTTTTTCTATTATTTTTGACATATGTCAAATAATAATTCTACTAATTCTATAAGAAGATGAAAATTGACAGCCCAACAAGATAGAACTTGATACACTAGATGCTGGAAACCATGTATCCTTTTCATTCAGTTTTAAATCGCAATGAAAATATCTCAACTGCCAAGCAGATTACAGCTATTGATTAGAAGGTGATTAAAATGATCAAACATTTTTTTAAAATATTTTATTTTGCCACTAAGAAACTTATAAGTACCCATTATATTGTTAAACCAATTGTTGCCATTTATTGGCATGATTGCGTTTTTGTAAAATGATTATGATTTTCGCCATAAAATACCGACGATGGAGGTAAATATATCATATAAAATTTAAATAAATAATTTTAAGAAAATATTAAAATTATTAAAAATAAGAAATTCACTAATATTATATTTAACTAAATTTTTCAAGAAAAAAATTTAAAATATTAGAAAAATCCTTCAATATTAGCCTTTTTTGCCACAATTATGAACCATTATATGAATTTACATTGAGTATATATCTATCTAGAAAACTTTTAGAACAACACGAAGATGACCGATAACACAAAAAATAAAGGCCCGTGTCTATCAATACTTGCACACAATGTATACTTTATATGCACCACAATCAACACCGAAACCGTCCACTCCAGCAAAAGAAGCAAGTAATAGCAAAGGTGGTCAATAAGATTTTTTTGGTACAGGCACGAAGTGGAACACAGCCGATTAGTAAAAATATAATGGTGGTTGAACTTTTTACTACTTATAGTCAGACAATGCTTCCAACATCGCAAGTAACAGTTCAGAGTTCCATATTTTAAATTGGTAAAAGGATAATGAGCATACATTTTTCGTATTCGCATCAATGACACTGGACCTCTTAGCCCCAAAAACAAGTATGGTTTCATTGAAGTTAGCTTTTAACACTAGGGGTCGAGTACTTGACGAAAAAAGTATGACACCACAAACTATAGAAATATATATTAGAATTGGTTAAACAAAAAAAATCACGTCAAAAATCCAATTGTTTTGAGTTGCAGTAATGAAGATGAGTCTAGAAGTAACGGTAGTGAAAATATAAGTAATGCCTAAAAATAAGTGAGCTATTATTAAATATATTGTTTTCTACTTTTATAAATTATAATATTAAAAATATTTGACAAAATATATAAAATATAACGTATTTTTTATAATATTTTGTGTAATTTTATTTTTGAATAATCTTATTTTTTATATTAGGGTTGTGCCTAACATGGCACAGCCCGTAGACACGCCAGGCCCAGCACAAGTGGGCCATGTGTTGTATTGGGCTAGGACATATATATCCCATGCCATGCCAGGCATGATACATTTACATATGGGCAGCCCAACTAAATAGGTCATGGCAGTCGACACAACTCATTTAATACCTCTAACTCTGTGGAATATAGAGCTTGCAAATCAATTGATTAGTTGAAGAACATGCAAACAATGATTGGGTGCGATGAGGATATTTGGTAGATTTGATTTATTAATTTATTTTATTAAATTTGTTTTCACATTTTTCATATTTTAAAAATTTTCAGTGTAATAAGGAAATTACACTTTTTCCTATTAACATAGTGGTACGCATCTTTATATAAGGATTTTAATTTTATTATTTTAATAGTTATGAATGAATAATATAATGAGTATGACTGTTGCCTAATTATTTCTCTTTTTCCCTTAGCATCTTCTTCCCTCCCTCTCATCCACCTCTTCTCCCTCACCCAACTGTCATCCTTGCTTCTCTTTCACCCCCTTCTCTCTTCTTCCCTCTGCTTCTTTGTGTCAAATTTGGCATTAGAGTTGAAATCCTAATTTTTAAACTTTTCTTAGTTCTCTAAAACCCATAACTCGTTCGCAGCTCAAACAATTAGCCTACTACTACAAAACAGCCAACACCAACCACAATGATGCTACCTACCATTGTCAACTTTAGCAAGTAAGCGATGACAACCACCGGCAATGCCAATACTTTTCACTAACCAAGCATACAATCACACAGCCAGAGACAACTCGGGAGTATTATGAGAAAAAATTGACTTTCCACCCCAAGAGAGTTAATGACAACACTCTGAAGATTTCATTCATTAGTTTATATTATCAAATTTGCATCCATATTTTTCATATTTTGAAGATTTCTGATACTCTATAATTTTAATAGTTTTTAGAATACTTTTGAAAGTTAAATTTTATTTTTCCTAAGTCTATCATAGGACATCCTCCTCCTCCTATGATTCCTGCTATGAGAGACAATCGAGGTAAGGGCATTGGAACCCCTAGAAGAAATTCTCAAGTGCAATATTTCAAGGATAAAGGCTTTGGGCACAGTTCTTCTAGTTGTCAAAGACTTTCTTATTTATGAGTGAAACAACTGAATGATGAACCTTTCAAAGAACAAATTTATAAACCTAAGCAAGAAGAGTTGATAGCTTAGATGATGATAATAATGATACCTTCTTGACTGTATTAGGACCCAAGCTATCATTTTTTCAAACCTAACACACCACTAATGGTGTTGTGTAAAGTACGTTGACCTAATCCAATGATGCTAATGATTGGCATCATCATAACATCTTCCATACTTATATCAAGGTCAATGAAAAGGTTTGTAAGATTATTGTAGATAGCGATAGTTGAATTAATGCCATCTCAACTACTACCATTTATAGTCTTGGGTTAACAACCGTTCCACATCCTAATTAATATTGTCTCTTGGATTGATATCTCTTCAATAGCAGTTAAGGAACGTTCTCTTGTACCAAAGCAACTTTTCAAGTACAAGGATTATATCTGATATAATGACATTCATATGGATGTGGATTATGCCATTTGTCAACTGCTCAACATCCCAATTAATATGGTGTCTCTTGGATTGATACCTCTTCAATAGCAATGAAGGAACATTCTCTTGTACCAAAATAACTTTTCAAGTACAATGATCATATTTGACATGATGTCATTCCTATGGATGTGGATTATGCCATTTTAGGTCAAACTTGGTTGTACAACTTAAACTAACCCATTATCCACAACAATAGAAAGCATATAGTAAGCATAAAAGGATTGCATATCATTTATCCTTCATATTTTGATTGTATAGTCATAGGCAAATCTACTGTGTTTGATGTTGTTCTACAAGTCCCTTCAGCTTCTCCAGTGGTTGTACCCGATGAGGCCCATCAGGTACTTCAAGATTTCATAGTTTTCCCTGAGGATTCTCAAATCATTTAATGCCTTTCTGTGATATTCAACATGTCATAAACTTTATCCCAGACACATCTCTCCTAAATTTATCTCATAATAGGATGAATCCTACTAAACACGTTAGACTCTAAAGGCAAGTTAGGAAACTCCTTCAGAGGGGTTCATTCGTGAAAGTTTTAATCCATGTGCAATGCTAGCTCTCTTGACTCCTAAGAAAGGTGGGTTTTAGAGAATGTGTGCTTATAGTAGCGATATCAACAAGATCACTGTGAAACACTGTTTTCCCATCCTTATGCTTGACGATAAGTTGGATATGATGGATAGTTTTATGATCAACAAAAGTGGTTACCATTAGATCAAGATTCTCTGAGCAAAAGACGGCCTTTAAGACAGACTACCTTTATAAGTAGTTGGTCTTGTCTTTTGAGCTCTTCAATGCTCCAAATACTTTTACAAAATCATGACCCATGCTAATGACCTTTTATGAGGTAATTTTGAGTGGTCCATTTTGATGACATACCTATTCGTAGTAAGACCAAGGAGCCAACATTTAGACCATT
The DNA here is from genome assembly GCA_033239525.1 of Nepenthes gracilis. Taxonomy (NCBI): domain Eukaryota; kingdom Viridiplantae; phylum Streptophyta; class Magnoliopsida; order Caryophyllales; family Nepenthaceae; genus Nepenthes; species Nepenthes gracilis. The sequence continues at coordinate 22,881,385 of BSYO01000001.1, forward strand.
TCCCACAAGTTCCTTCTACCCTTAGGAAAGAGAGTATATGCCAATCTAAAGAAATGCTCCTCCCCATAAAGGGTTTTGTTTCTTGGTTTCATAGATTCTTTTGAAGAAGTTTTTGCTGATCTTGCAAAAATTCAAGTGATAGTAGAACCCAAATCCACCCATGATATTATGAGTTTTCATGATTTAGATACTTTCTATTGTCGGTTTTACAAAAAGTTTAGCATGATCATAACTCCTCTTTCTAAGTGCATGAATTAAGGTGAACTTCATTGATCTCCTTAAATTGCTAGAGCCTTTAAGACCATCAAGAAAAGGATGACAGAAGCCTCATTCATGCAGCTCCCTAACTTTTCTAAGGAGTTTGCGGTAGTGTGATGCATTTGGTGTAGGCACGGGGTGGAGTCCTTAGGACATCCAAAGATTTGATTTATTGGTTTATCTTACCAATTTGCTTCCACATATTTCATATTTAGAAGGTATCTAATATTTTATAATTTTGAAAATATCTAAGATATCTATGAACGATTATATTTTATTTATATTATTTTTTTTATTTTAGGCCATGATTAATTAGAAAAATTATACTTGTTTTCCAATTAAATTAGGAATAAGTATCTCTATATCAGGATCATAATTTTATTGTTTCAATACCTATGATGATGATATAATGAAGATCAATGTTCCTAACTATGTCTCTCTTCCTCTTTCTTTTTCTTGCCCTCCCCTCTTGTTCATCTCTTCTCCCTCCCTCTTAGTTCTCCCTTTCTATTCCTTCTCCCCCTTCCTCTTCTTCCCTCTCCTTCCCTACATCAGGGCGCCTTCCCAAAAAACTTCAGTACATAGATGACACGAGGTGACATAAGTAACTTCAGAAAAAATTGCAGATGAGCAGCTTGTAGATAAGGTTGACATTTGGTGAAATATCCTGGATAAGTAACATCCAAAAGTACAAAATTAAATATCCAACGTCTTGCTTGTGAACTTCTGGGTAAAGGTCTAATAAAAAGACTAATGCGGATTATTTTGGTACAGGTTAGAACATGTCAATTTTTTAGCAATGTGGGAAACCAGTTAGCTTCTGTACGGCCCAGGGATCATATGAAAGACTAGATTGGATGAGAGTTAAACTCAAGAAATTACCCCAGGCTCCATCCAATGAAAAAACCCAAGGTTCTGTTAGCCCCAGCAAGAGAATCTATTTTTGCCTTCAGTCAACAGCAAGCTGTTCCAGCAACAGATTATTTGCAGGAAGATGATTGGTGCCCCGGTAGCCACTGTTGAAAGCTCACAAAATGCCTAAGCAAGTTTAGAAGGCTTCACTTCTCATATCTTCTTCCACTAATTTGGCAGAATTTGCCTCCCAAAATATCAAAAGAAATAGCTAATTATGATTATGTAGCAAGTGATGACTGAATAAGCTTGCCAACAGAAGCATCACCACTCAACTGTGCTGAGCCAGTGAGACAACAAATAGTTTTTTGCATTATTTATAACTCCACATCCCTCCTTTTAACCACGGAGAAATTTGGCGCCATGAAATTTCCACCATTGGAAATGGTCCCTAAATTCTCTCTCCTTTTCAATTCATCAAGTAGTGGACCTTCATGCTCATATTCCATGGCTGTAAAATTTGCTTGATTCAGTAACTGTATTTATAACGGATGAATTTCCAAACACTTTGCCATGTCACCTTTGAGCTTCATTTTCATGATTTCAGTTTGATAAGGTCACAAAACAAGAAGTCCCTTCGAACACATCTCAATCGACCATCCATTAACTGATTGACACTGCATCCTCAACCACATAAGTGGAATTTGTAAGCATACATCTGCTTCAATCAAATGACATTAGTATCCAAAAGAATCACTCAATGGTTTGAAAGCAAGACAAATGCTCAAGGAACCACGCAGAATAAAGCTTTTCCACCTCTGCCAAAAATAAAAAACTATCCAGTCTAGACCTTGCAAAGCTGGTTCCTCCTCTCACCCAAGTAGAATATGATCCTTCTAAACAGCCATCAACAGACCCAAACTGATGAAATCCTTCCATTGATGGTTAAAAAAAAGCAAAAGAAATGGACCTCCCACAAACATATAGAACTTCTGCAAAATTCTCTCCCACAACAAAAAGGAACACATACTAACAGTCCCATAGCATTGCCTGTCCCATATACACCTGTAAACTAGACTATGTCTCCTCATTTTGAAGAACAAATAAAACCAAAACACCCCAAAATGGATCCTTAATCAATACAATGCTTCTCCCACACAATTACTACTCCACTGCAGCTCCTAGCATAGAGCATTAACTAACTGATAATCCCCAATGGCCAAAGCAATGCCCTTGGCAAATATTACTCTACTGAATGGAGAGATTATACAGCTTGCAAATTTTAATCGGGAACTTGACTTCCCTATTCTTCTTTTTGTCCCTCAATTATCTAATTTCACAAGACATAATTTCAATGTTCCTGTAAACAAAATTGAGAGCAAAACTTGATGAATCCCAGTTTCTCTTCCTTTCTGTTGTCATGATTAGCAACAGAAACTAACCTTTCCCATTGCTTTTTTTTCTGCAACTAACCAACTTTTTGTTACAGGGTCTCAGCAGATAGATCTATCATCCTATCACAATACCCAATGCGATACCTAAAAACTTTCCCAAAGACTTCATCCTAGTTTCAAAACCCACCTCAAAAGTCCGAGAGCTTCCTCAAAAGAGAATAGAATCTTTTCAAGCAACAATGCAATAATCAGTACATTTACATTCTTCAAATTACCAGCAAGTTGCGAGTCTGCTTGCTATAACCCAACAGCTCATTCCCCTCCTTGTCCGCACCCTTAGCTCACCACAGCAATGTTTTCCTTTACAGGTCCATGAGATTAAGCAACTTGATATAATCAAGCCTGAAGCACTAAAAGAAAACAATATATTACAGCCAAATCAACCCAAATCACAGCCCTTGCATTGCTTTTCCTCCAAACAACTCAAATCACAGCCAAAGGAACTTCACAAACATTTTCCTTCTTCTCCCTTCTCATGAAAAATGAATCATACCCAGATCCACAGCACATCGTAATTTCACCTGCCTGAAACCAAATGATTCACCAAGAACAAAGTAGGATATCAGAGCATCCTAGCTGAATGATGACATGAATATGTGCTGCACCATTTCACATTGTGAATTGCATATAAAGCATCTATGAGGAATCATGAAACCCCTCCATCGGCTAATTCAGAGTAAGACACATTTCCAGGCAGATTCTCACAGCAAGCCTTCAATGGAAGCAACGGACTTCAAAATTGATGTCAGGGGAAAGCAATTCATTTCCATCATATTCGTCATGCAGTTTCTTAAACAAGGATGTGACAAAAATGCCTCCAGATAATTTTATCTTCCACACCTGAATTTAGTCCCAACTCTCAAGTACACAGCACGACAGCAAGTGAATAAGCTCTCATACAGAAGCTTGTACTTGACTGTTCTGAACATTTTAAGGACACCAGGTAGCATTGCCTAAACCGGATTGATCACAAGGTAGCCACATCACTAGGAATCTCCAATCTTTTGGCTCAAGTCCTTCAGAAAAGCTCCTATCATCTGGCCTAAATCAACAGTTGGACAGCAACAACAATAAATCATCAGTTCCTGATGTTCTCATGTGTGTTCAAGTTCATAGTTTTCAAATCGAGGCCTTTCAAGTGTATTTCGTGGCTGTGTTAAACTCCAGTTAATATGCCCTCATTATCATCATTTCAATCACTGCCAGTCATTGGCGAGACCTTCTCATGCAAAATGTTGCCCATCTGGAAAGCTCCCTCCTTTCTTGCAAAATCAGCCATGAGACCTATGACAAATTCACAGATACTGTTGCCAACTTCTGTCAAAAGTTTGTCACAAGACAAAAGAGACAACAACCCAATCAATCTAACTTCACATATTCCTCCATATGATTCAATTTACCCAAGCATAAAAATGAAAATCATCAGTTTTCAAATAATTTTTCAGTCATCAAGATTCTAATCTCCCTCATCTATCATATGGAAAACTTCCTACAAAGCTTAAAAAGTAGTCAACAAATTGAACACATAATTCACGACCTAAGCAACAGTCTATACCCTGCAATAAATATCTACCCATCTTGTTCCCCTCACTCCTGAGGAGCAATTTCTTGCTTCTCTAGTTCTACCAATAAGATCTCTCCCATCTACTGAGCACAATGAACAAGTTTATGCCATCAACCCACCTTGTTAAAGGAGTAACCACAATCACCCAACTGTCAAGCAAAAGCTCCTCTTGAAAGACACCTCTGCTATCCCCATGGTGCTTGAGAATACAACACTGAAATTTCTATTTGCTACCCTTTCTATCACCCTTCTGGCTGTTGTTGCCTTCTTATCCACAGGGAAGCAGTTTTGCTTGTCAACTCCCTTAATACTGGAATAATGGCATTTGGCCAACCATCAAGTAGAAACTGATGAAAGAGAAAAACAAAAGAAAAATTAGGCAAGAGTGCAGGAAAGTCAGAAGGGTGAAGAAAAGAGGAAGAACAGAAAAAGACGAGAGAAGACAATTAAGTATCTCACCAATCAATTTATCCAACCGGAATAATAAAGAAACACAACAGTCCTTATATTGGCGGCAATGCCTACTCTAACTATGAAACACAATATAACTATCCCAACAATATTAATGACATAAAATATAGAAATAAAGGAATAATATTTTCCACTTACTAATATTAAGATAATACTGTAATCTCCTTAATACACTGCAAACTACTAAAAATATAGAATTATAACAATTTTTTCTTAAATAGCCTAACCAAAATATAAAAATTAATCTAGTGTCCAGCATCAGGCTTCTGCATTCATTCTCTATCATTCTTCCCTAATTAAGACCAACCCTTTTAAAAAACTGTAGGAGCAGGAAGAGCAGCATGAAAGCATAAAAATAAACCTCACAAGGGAAAATTTGGTCTTATACTCCTAACAAAAATATGATTAAAACATTTGTTTCTTGATAGCAACTGTCAAGAATTCTTCAGGAACAACAAAGTAAAAATAAGAAACTTCTTCAACAGCAAGTTGGTTGCATTGGGGATACTTCTTTCTTGAGACAAACCTCCACAACTGATTCATGAATGCTTTAAGGATCAAATCAAGCAGAGCAAACTTCAACAACATTTCCACTAGCTGTGTAGCATTAAAAAGAACCATTTTGCCTTCTCTAGTGACACACTTCAAAACTACAGCAAGAAACTCGTGTAGCATATCCATCACTCTTCAATGAAAAGTGTCATGATTTTCTCCATTTATGAAACTTTGTTTTTTGAGTGAAAATGTAACACTCTATTGCTGATATATGTATTATAACATCAGAATTAATTGTATAAAGTAATTTTTTTAGAAAAATTGTGCATTTGAATGAAAAATCAAATGTTCAAGGAAAGAAGACCGATGCTCGACTCAGCAAGTGCGGCACTTGAGCATGACTAGCAGAATAGGTGGTGCTCAGGTGTGGTTTGAGACACGCTTGTGTGTGGATGGGTTATAGCCCCATGCCTGATGGAAGCACGACTGGCACTCACGTGCAAGTTAGTATTTAAGCAGCGATTGGCTAATTTCTAGTCATTTTGACCTAATATTTGAGAAAGGAGGGATAAAGAGAAGAAGGGAGAAAGTGAAGAAAGTCAATTTTGAAGCATTTTTTGTATTAGATCTTGACTTAAGGCAAATACATCTAAGCTATTTCTTCATTTGTTACTTAAACTTTTAGCATATTCCATTCCATTCTTGTTTAAATATACATACATGTAGTCCTACATTGTCCTTTGCTTTTAATTGCATGCATGTCCATATTGTTCACTTTTTATAATACTTTGAAGGCTTGTGCCTAATTTTGTGAAATTTCTTAAGAAATCATAAAATCTTTGGATATTTAATGATGTATGTCTCTTTTATACAAGTATTTGACAAAAACTTTATATTAAAATTCGTAAAAATTATTTATTTTCTTATATGAAAATTTGTATATTTGTTATTTCTTACATAATCTTTTATTTTGTCTAAATAAAAATCATTGTAAAAAATTAATAAAATATATTCAGACATATCACAGTATATAAATTTGTAAGACAGGGCTATTAACTAATATCCACAAGTTCAATAAGTGGCGTTTGTCCCCGTTTATATAATATATAATAGACAGCCAACTTACGGATTTTAAATAGTGACATATGGCTCAAGCTATGAGAAAATATATATCCCGACCTTTGATATTCAACCTTAGTTGTGACAGGAAATCAATAATCAATGTGAAGAAGTGTAGAAACTTATCAATGGAAGGAGAATCAAACTCAAGATCTAACATGATGACAAATAGTCTTAACCTTAGCAATAACTTCAAGAATTGACATTCTTTTCATCATAGCCTGGTTGGATTCATCATGAAGCTGCTCTAAGGACCAAATGCTCAACTTGAATACTTCTTTCAAGCAACCATCACCATATGGAACATCTAGATCTTTAATCCTCAATATCTCAGTGGGACGCAAAGCAACAAAAACTCTGAAATGTGCACTTCATGGTTCAGAAACTCATCTGCAGATTCATTAGTGGAGAAACTGCATCTTGTATTTCTTTGAAAGAGACTTGATCAACTAACAAAAAATAACTTTCAACTTGATCCAGCAGAACTAGCTATCTGAAATGTGAAGATGGTGGAGAAAGGAATTGATTGAAAAGATTTTAACTCTTCTGCAAAATCCTTGCAGTTTAAGCATCATTTTTCTGTGTTGAGAAATCAAGGGATTGAACTGCAACTTGGTTCAGTCAACTGAAACCATGTATAGTCGAGTGAAAAGTCAGCAAGAGATGGAGAAATTTCATGTACCTTTACCAGGACTGGTTCATTGACTGATGTTCTGTAAGACCTAGTTTCAGACGATTGAAAGACATTCAGTCCACTAAACTTGGGTGTCCAAAATGCAAGCATTCTGGAAGTCACCAATATCATATAGAGTCCCATAAAAAGAGATGTGGATAACTGAAATAGATAGTTTCAAGCAAACTTGTCTCAGCCGATTGAAAGTGCCCATTCGAGCCAAAGTCTGTTTACCAACCAACCAAAATGTGACACATGGCATAGTTTCAATTTTCAAGCGACTGAAATGTGACATTTTGTAATCTTAACAGCTAGTTTGTCAGAGCCCTAGTTTCATGTGAGTGAAAATAAAACATAGTTTCAGTCAACTGAACTCACATGGACAGAAAAGAGCTTTCAGACTTGTTGCTAATTAACTTCGGAACACTATAAATAAGAAATTTAAACCTCCCAAACACTTCGTGATGATTCTAATAGGCAAATCTAATTAGTGCACCTGTAGTGCTTTTCATGCACATATATGTAACTTGAGAAAATCTAAAATGTTCCAAACTCACATCTTCTGAGTCACGTCAAAGGGCTCAAAGACAATAATCTTACATAGTAGTTGTGCTTCATTGATAAATCCACCTTGAAATTGAGACGTAACTTTGTATTTACATCACGTTCTATTCAATATTGAAATCTTTCAGGTGCAAGAGTGAGGTTGAACTCTTTAGTTTGAACAAACATAAGTGGGAAATGTTTATATCTCGTGTGATTATATTTGGCGAGGGTTGTGAATAACCCTTTGTGCTTGATTGTGTTAATTTGTGAGGATTCGGTGTGGAGCTGTGAAAACACCAAATCAGCACTCAACCCACCAAAAGTACAAGGATTAGGGATTGTAGTTTATATACTGAGAGAGAAATTGGGTAATAGATTAGTGGGGAATTTAATGCCTTGAGACTTCTACAAATTGTTGTGCTACTTGTGTTTAAGATTCCCTATCTCCCTGGGTAGTAAATTGTTAAGTTGCTAGAAGATAAACAACTAGATCAAATTGATTAGTCAAATCAAGCTACTGGAAAATCCATCATTTTGTCATACAGTTTGATTTTAAACTCAAATTGAGCTAAACAAATTGGTATACTAGGATCATAGCAAGTCTTTGTGGTTTAATTTGTTAAAATTAAAAAACTTCCATTAATCTTGTATCGTAAACTTCACCTGCTTTAGTCTTGGAGTCTTGGTGCACTTCTGCTCTGTTGTGATTTGAAATTACTTAATCAAGCCTAACTATATAACCTCGCACCAAGATAAGTTGCAATGACTACACTTACTAAACAATTCATTTTACATTAGTAACTTAAACATATTTCATAGATTTGATTGCACTCTTGCTCGCAAAGCTCATATAGATAGTTGGAAAAGAAAGATAAAATTAGTATACACCAAATTCAGTCAGTTGTACCTAGGTGTGGAGAAGCTGGCAGAGCAAGAAACAGTCAGTTGTCACTAGAATCAATGCCTAAACAGAATATAGGGCCCTTGCTCAAAGTTCATGTGAAGGGCAATGGCTGAAACAATTACTTAATGAATTAAGGGTGCCAATTAAAGAGTCCATGAAGGTGTTCTGTGACAATTTGGCGGCCATAAGCAGTGCAAAACATCTTATTTACCATGATAGAACTAAGCATGTGGAGATAGACCTGCATTTCATCAAAGAAAAAATTGAAGCAAGAATATTTTAACCAAGACTCTTCAGGCAGTGGTTAAAATATCCACTACTCATATTCAAGTAATGGCCATTTTAACCAAGGCTCTTCCAAGATTAAAATTTGAATAATTAATTTCCAATTAGGAAATGATCAATATATATACACCAACTTGAAGGAGAGTGTTGAATGATCTCAAAAATCATGAAGATCAAGTGATGATATTATCTTAATTCCTTCTATGCTTCCCTTAATAGGATTGTCCTTGTTTGAATAAAGAGATAAGGATCTCCCTAATTGATTCTTCTCTATTTTTTTTCCGTTCTTTTCTAAATGCATATTATTAAGGAGGATTTGAGAAATTAGTGGCAGATCCTGTTATCACCTCAGATCCTCTTATTCCTCTATTTTCTGATTTGTGTAGTAATAAGTGAGGAAATTAAAACAATCAATATTCTCCAAATCTGTCCTAATTTTACAAAATAATATCAGAGCATCAACTCTAATCCAAAACCCACTCTCTCCCATGCCAAAAATATGGCTCAGCCACTGGAATGTCTACAGAAAACCTAAACCCAAAAACTGAAATTACAGCACCAACCAGTCATGCAGCAACAGACATCTTACAAGACAAACCAAGGACTATGCTGGATGATACATTGCAGGCCCGCAAACTGGAAGCCCAAACGATCACCTAAAGGCCATATGTTCATGACAAACGGCGAAGAGAAATCATCCAGACCGCTAAGTAACTTTCATATGGTCTTAAGCGACCAGAGGAAGAATCACAACCCTTGGATAGTTGACCCCAAGGCATCAAATCACATGACAAGTCATGATGCACTCTTCAATACCTATAAAATCAGTTCCAGAAACTTTATGCTTTAAATCAATGGATCTGTAACATCCTAGATCCCCATTTGGATTATTTTGATATTAATTGTGGTTATAGGTTAATTAGATGTGTTTGGAATATTTAATTGAATATTGTGAAATTTTGAAAGATATTCGGATTAGCTGGGCTGGTGTCGAAAGCGCACCTGAGAGGAACCTGAGTATCGATTCCATTGGGCTTGCGCTCGAATGCCGGTTGGATAATAAAAGAAGGAAAAGGAAAAGGAAAATATAATAATAATAATAATATTATTATTATTATTATTATTATTATTATTATTATTACTATTATTATTATTGTTATTATAAAAAGGGGAAAAGGGGGGAAAGCATGCTGCGGCAGAAATGGGGAAAAGAAAGAAAGAGGGAGAGAGGAGAGAGGGAGAGAAAGGAGAGAGAGGATTTCGCATGCAAGAGAACTGCGTGGCAGAGGAAGGAGGGAGAGAGAGAAAGGAGGAGAGGGAGAAGAGGAAGAATGAAGCGGCGTGCTAGTTGGTTGCACGGTAGAGGAGCGGCACAAAAGGAGAGAGAAAGAGGCACACGCGAAGAGGAGAGAGAAAAGGTGGGTTCGGGTACCTCAGAGCATTTTTTTGTCAAACCTGCTTAGTATAAGGTCGAGACAAATATCTATAACCCCTATCTTTGATCTGATTTAGTATCTGATTTATTTTGACTACTGTTTAAAAATTTTACTAACATGCATGTATTTTTATATACCCGATCTATTTACTCTGAACATGCATGTATAGTTCACTGGTTGACTTGGGTGTTTCTGGTTCGGGCTTTGTTATTTTCAAAAAAAATTATTGGACACCGTGTATTTTTATATCTGTATATTTATATGAAAATGAGCATAAACTTTACATAGGTCGTGCATTTTTACATGCATGTTTCAGGTTACAGTCACTATATTTGGATTTATTATTGGATATTCTTGTTAGCTCCCAATGGGAAGATTTGTTGTTGAAATCTCTTTCCACCAGTAGGGAAGATTTGGACGTAGTGACCCACCCATTTGGATATTTGATTGAAATTTATAATATATTCAGATATCATAATATATCTGACAGCTTAAGGAATTGCACCCAAAGCTGCGGGTGGCAAAATATAGTGAGCAACCTTACCCATGAGAGACAGAGTACATAGATAGTCTAGCATGCTGGCCTTATCTACATTTGATTTGGCCTAAAGTTATCGGGTCAGGATTAAACATTTCTTCAAGTTAGTCTTTAAATAATTGGAACTCAAATTTGGTTCATGTTTTGCATTTCTGCATAAATTTAGATATTTGGACTTGGATTTTAGACTTTGATTTGAGATTCGTCAGTTTTGCCCACAAATGGGTTTTGGTATATCTCGTACATTGATTTTAAATATATGTTTTGATCCGGACCTTGGAATTATCTGCTTGCAATGCTGCTTCAACTTCTGCACATGCAATTAAATCATCTGGCTATTAAACTCTGCCCTGGATCACGAGCTGATCCGCCTTGGATTTGGATTTGGACTTGGATTAGACTTTGGATTTGATATATACTTATTAGAATCAGTCCGGATCACTTCTGTGATATATATATACATATATATGTATTATATATATATTGGATTTGGATTTGGACTTGGATTAGACTTTGGATTTGATAAATACTTATTAGAATCAGTCCGAATCACTATATATATATATATATATATATATATATATGTTCCAAGGGGACTGTTTTTGGATTGGACATTTGTTTAGATTTGATACTAGATTTGAGTATGAAATTATCATTGGATTTGAATATTAGATTTTGTTGGATTCAGATATTGGATTCTATTATGGATTTGATTATTGGATTTTTGTATCGACAATATGGCTTTATATCTATTTTCTGATTTGGTATTTATCTATAGACCCTCCCTCTGATTTATTAGACCCATTTGCTCGTATTTAATACTTGCTGAGCTCTAAACTTATATTTTATATTTTGTCCCTTCAAAGTTGAGGATCGGGCCATATTATAGGTGTAGGATCGAGACTTGGCGCAGCATCGCATTCTCCGATGAATATTATATTTATTTAGATAGATGACATCGATTGTATATTGATTTATAAATGGATTTTATTAGACCCATTATTGACAAAGATCTTATTGTCTACTTGAGGAGAAGGTGCTTACAAAAGATAAGGTTGGCACCCTTCCGAAGGAGAACCATGAGTCCAATCTGAGGCCAAGCTTAGAATTCCAAGTAATACTCTCCAAATTGATACTACAACTACTGGTGATCTTGGTCATTACTTTAAGGAAAGGTGTGAGATCTCACACTCAAGATCCTATATCTAGCTTTGTGTATTATGATAGTCTATCACTAACATATTAAGCATTTGCTACTAATCTGTCCAATCTAGGTAAAGTATTCATGATGCTCTAGAAATTCAGAATGGAGAACATCAACTCAAGAAGAGATGAATGCTTTAAAAGAAACGGTACGTGGGAAATATCAGATCTTCCTAAAGAAAAGTGGCCAGTAGGGCGTAAGTGAATTTTTACTGTCAACTACAATCTAGATGTGAGTATAAGCCACTACAAAGCAAGCCATATAGCAAAAGGATTTACTCAAGCTTACGGCATTGACTCCAGTTGCCAACTGAATACCAGTTGGGTCTTACTATCTTTAGCCAAAAAACAAGCTCCTTCACAAATTAGCTGTGAAAAATGTCATCCTCAATGGTGATCTAGAAGAGGAAGTATACATAGAGATACAACCGAGGTTTAACACTAAAACCAATGCTAACAAGGTTTTTAAGCTCTATAAATCTCTATCTAGTCTCAAGTAATCTCCTAAAACATGATTTCACAGGTTCACAAGGGCGATTAAGAAACATGAATATTTTTAGGGTCAACGCCAACAAAAATTTCTCCTTGCAAAAAAAGTGTTATTCAAATTGTTGTGTTGATAATATAATTGTCTCACAAGAAAAAAATATTGAGGAAATGGAAAGATTAAAAATGATATTCGCCATGGAATTTAAAGTAAGAGATTTAGGATCACTAAAATACTTCCTAGGCATGGAGATTGCTCGCTCAAAAAAGGAATGATAGTCTCACAACGAAAGTAGACCTTAAACATTCTAAAAGAAACCAAAACGTCGGGATGCAAGCGGACAGAAGTCCAATGGATCGAAACTATAAACTTGTTTCAAGGAAAACAATCCACCTACAGACATACGGAGATATCAACGACTTATGGAAAAACTAATTTATCTCTCACACACATGACTAGACATGAGCTTCCCAATTAGCATTGCAAGTCAATAAATGAATAAGCCAAAAGAAGAATACCTTGAAGCAGTTCATTGAATTCTTATATACTTAAAGATTACACTTGATAAAGAAATACTATTTCGAAAAGAAAATACCAAATAAGTGGAAATTTTCTCAGATGCTAACTGAGCCGGGTCCATTATAGATCGAAGATCAACTACCAAGTATTGTATCCATGGGTGGGAAAACTTAGTAACTTGGCAGAGTAAGAAACAGTGAGTTGTTGGTAGGAGCATATAAGGCCACTGCTGAAAGTATATGTGAAGGACAATAGCTGAAATAATTACTTAATAAGTTATGGGTGCCAATTAAAGGGATCATGAAGGTCTTTTGTGACGATTTGAAGGCCATGAGTTTGTGCAAAATCCTGTTCATCATCATAGAACTAAACATGTGGAGATAGATCAGCATTTCATCATAGAAAAGACCGATGCAGGAATTCTAAAGTTAATCTACATGCTAACTCATCTTCAAGTGGCAGACATTTTAACCAAAGCTTTTCAAAGATTAAAATTTGAAGAATTAACTTCCAAGCTAAAAATTATCGATATCCATTCACCAGCATGTGGGAGGAATGTTGAATAACCTGGAAATCAGGAAGATCAAGCCATGATATTATTTCATTCATTCTATTGATTACTCTATGCTTGATTATCCTTGTTTGAATAAAGAGATAATGAGGGATCTCCATAAATAATTCTTCCCTGATTCTCCACTATGTTTTCTCTTTTCTTTTTTGGATGTATATTATTAAGGAAGATTTGAGGAATTTGCAGTGGATCGTGTTGTTGCATCGGCTCCTCTTGTTCCTCTATTTATTTTTTGATTTGTCATAGTAATTTGTAAGGAAATAAGAACATTCAATATTCTACAAATTTGTCCAAATTTTTCAACATAAACCATCAACACTGAAACATTAAATCCAGATAAAATCATTGTTTACCCGTAGAAATGATCTTTCACCAAGCATAAATCATCTAGAATTGCTTACAAAATTTCATTTTACCACCGACAAGAAGGAAAAATGCCAGGAGAATAACATATGTTGGTCAGTTCTCACTTTATTTTCTCTCCATCTTTCTCAATATTCAGTTCTGCAAATCAATTACTAGTTTTGCTGTTTCATCTTAAAAAAACAATTCCTATCCCTGATAGAGAATCCGGTACTGTCCAACAGTAGCAAGCAACATATTAGATTGCATCAGTCCCCTCCCTAAGAACTTCTAGGATAGATACAACATGTCCACAAAGTATAAGAATCATCCGCCCACAATAATTGCACCAGCCAACAACAGGAAAATGGGGATGTAAATACAGAAAGTAACTGCACCAGATAATCAGACTTAATAAGTCACACCAAAACTCCAAATTTCATACTTGATAAATGACAGCTAAAAGTACCTGCAGCATCCATGCTGAAATTCGCGAGTCGTGGCCAACAGAAACTCTCAGTTTCCTAGAAGAATCAGATTTCTTCCTATCGAGCAACCATGCAGCAAAAGCACTAGCAATTGCTTCTGAAACTGGGTCAGTCAAGGTAACAGGTTCTCCCTCAATACCAGCAACAGCAACACCACGGATATCACTGTGAAAAAAGAAAATCATACACAGAAAATGTTACATCATTTGAAAATTGTGAACCACTTATTTACTAATAGAAAACAAAAGGCTAAACTATCTCAATCAATAGCCCGCCTTCTCATAGTAAAAAAATTTAGGGAATTTTCTTGTTTAAATAAAAGCTGCAGACCAACTTGCTTTATTTACAATTAAAGAAGGATAACTGTGCATGAAAATTTTACTTACCTAGACCAATGAAGAGTTCATAATTTCAGACATGTTTCAATCACTATGGTGCCAGCTATGCAATAATGGTGTTCATAAAAGGCATAATGCATCGCAAGTTACTTAAATCTAGTTAATAAAATAGGAGCAACACCAGCAAGCACATTCTCAGAGAGAAACCATTTCACAATCACATTACAAAATCCAAACAATTTCTCTGATTAAACAAAATCTGCTAATGAAAATCAAGATTTCTCTCCAATCTCCATACTTAATGTAAAATTGGACATTTTTTTCCAGGATCATATATGGGATAATATTTAAATAATCAAACAAATACATGCTAGCAATATGCAAATTCCCACGATACTAAGAAGAAGCACAGATGCAGTTTCTATATGCTTCCTTAAAATTTAAGACAGTTCTGAATCTATTTAAACAAAGAAATTGAGAGCAATTCAACTATGAAACTCATGGAAAGTCCAATCCTCCCAAATGGTGAACACTAGCTAAATGCTGAGCACAGGTTAAGAATGTACCAAATGATGTATGCATAACAATCCCCAGACTAGGACATAAACCCTACTTGGATCGACCAGAGGGCTGTGTATGGATTACTTTATGAATGTAAATATAAATGCCTAGAAGCTGTCTGCAACCATATCAGATATCAGAAGCAAGGAAACCTCAACCGTGTCGAAAACACCACTAACATGCACCCATAATAAATGCACCTAAAATCAGTGAGTATGAATCAAATGAATCTATGATATAGCATGCTAAAACATTGATAACTTAAATTTTCGGTAAGACATACAGAAATTTGACTATTCCCTCATAAGTCTAGACTTAAATCCTTACAATAAAATAAATTTCAGAAATTTTTATCCTTATACCTACATTTATATTTTATTTCACTTTAACGTCATCTTTAAATTTATTTTGCTGTGTCATTCCCCAATTCCATAGTCCATTTTCATGCCACACGAAGGTTGAATTCTACGATGACTTTAATAAGAAGATCACAATGCCCATCGTGTGCTTGGCTCATGCAAGACTACAACAAAATTGAAGTCAAACTAAGGACTACTAGATTGAATATCAGTTGTGCATATTACTCTAATTTATGATCGAATTTTGTAAAAGCACGAAGACATTAAAAAACAAGATTTTGAGTTGATTAAAGAGGGATAAGAAGCGGAAGGGCACCTCTGTGTGACATTGCAAAAGAATCGTGGAATAAATATCAAAAAGGACAAGATTTAAGATAAATAGATTTAATATCAATTCAGCATAACCTTTTCAATGACTACAATTATATTATTTCTGAACTGTTAAGTTAAATCATAAAAATTTTAGCATTAAGACTTTTAAAATACCCTTCCTCTGTTTGAATTTTTAACAAACTTCTAGTACAGCTATTATCTTCCCATTCTCATACTTAGTGCAACATTGTCTTTCTCACTATCTTCCATTCAAATCATCATATGAAGCCCAAATAACCGTTGATTTCCTAGAAGATGCACCAAACAAGCCAAGTTTGTTAAAGCACCAACCAAGTGTGATGGCAACTACAACTGGCATGATTTTCTTCAGCTGAATCTTAGTTGGGTTTTTCTCCCAGTCTTCCCTAATCTATCATATAATTCACATTCTCTATTATAGATGAACATCATGTTTACAAATATTTGCAAGTTAAATTCATATCCATAAAACAAGAAGAGAATAGGAGAAAACCCCAAGCTAGGGTTAGGTTCATTCTCATATATATATATATATAAGATTATTTACAAATGTTAAAAATATTAAATTATCTTTACAAAGAAATATACCTATATTCTAATAGTACAATATATTTAAAAACATATTTGAACAATTATATTCTAAAAGCATATTCTAATACTCTCCCTCAAGTTGGAACATAGATGTTGATCATGTCCAACTTATTACATATATAGTAACTCCAACTTTAGTAAAAGATTTTGTGAAAATATCTACAAATCGATATCTAGTCCTCACATAACAAATGTGAATTGAGTTCTGGTGCAGTTTCTCATGAAAAAATTGACAATCTACCTTAATAAACCTTGTGCGCTCATAAAATACCATATTTAATACAATATGGATAGCTATTTAATTATCACACCAAAGTTGAGAAAAGTCAAAATTCTTACAACCAAAAGAATCAAATAATTATTAAAGTCACATCACTTCATAGATGACATGCATCAACACAAGATATTGTAATTCTGCACTTGACTTAGCTATTATATTTTGTTTCTTACTATTCCATAACATAAGGTTTCTTCCAATAAAGACACAATAGCCTATAGTAGGCTTCCAATCATACAGTGATCCAGTCCAATTAACATCAAAGAAACCCTCGACGTAAATATAACCATGATCAATATAAAGTAAGCCCAGTATAGTGTACCATTGAGATATCTTATAACACATTATAGCCATCCAATGACAAACATTAGGAGAGGCCAAATACTAACTCACAACACTCGTTGTGAATGTAATAGATAGAAGGGTCACAACAAGGTAGTTAAGCTTACCACTAGTCGTCGGTACATTTCCGGTATAACAAAGATCTCTTCATCATCTAGTGATAACTTAATTCATGTATTCATGGGAGCATCACAAGGTTCTGAATCCACCATACCAATCTCTCAAAGTAAATTTATAGTGCACTTCCTTTGAGCAAGGAAGATACTACAACGACCCTAGCAACATTAATGCCTAGAAAATAACGCAAACTTCAAAAATCTTTGGTTTGAAATTGTTTTGGAAGGAATAATTTGAGGTTCACAATACCAGTATCATCACTGTTAGTGATCACAATCTGCAAACTTTGATATTGAATACTCTCGGCAGGGCGCCTCATGCGTGTGCTTAATCATTTGTTGGCGTGTAACTTCATTTGTGTATGGCTCTAGACTTATTGAGGAAGAAGGGACTGGAATTGTTAACAAAGAAGGCAATGGCCCGCCCCACGCAAAATGCTTCTGCTGTTAACCTATGATGTATGTCCATAGGTTCCATAATTTTGAATTATCGTAAGGCTGGGTGCTATCAAATTCAAATTCAATGAAAAAAGCAAAGACTAAGGCTGCAACATCCACATGCCCAGCGAAAAGAATAAAATCAATACTAAAATGATAATAAAATATAGAGTGATTGCTGTCATAATGATAAAGTCCAAACTCACATATAACTTCATCGAATCTGCCAAGCCATGCTTGTGAGGACTATTTCAATCCATACAAAGACTTACTTAACCAACAAAGAGATACAAACTCTCCTAGAGGTTAATCGAAATAAACCTCCTATTGAAGATCGTGATATTAGAAGGCATTTTTGACATGAAAGGACCAACATAATTAGAAGCCTAACTAAAGTCATCATGGCAACGAGAGAAAATATATCAGTGTAGTCCACCTCGTATGTCTAAGTGTATCGTTTAGCCACTGGACGAGCATTTAATCGGTTTAAATGCCCATCCAAATTGACTTTTACTGTATAAACTCATTTACAACATATGGGTTTCTACCCCAGAAGTAAAAGGACTAGATCACATGTGCAGTTATGCTCAAATGCAACAATCTCATCCTCCATGGCTATCCGTTAACCAAGATGATAAATATTATCAGCTACAAATCGAGACACACTAATAGAGACCAAGGTAAACACAAAAGTCCACTAAGAAGATAAAATGTCAACATAAGATAACTTAGCAGACAATGATATGGAGAACAACTGCGATGACCCTTCTATAATGAAATTAAAAGGTCAAAATTGATTCCCTAATAAGGAACAATAGCATATTTAGTCTGAAAAACTGGCTCGATAGTGGCCAAGTTGAGATCCACTCTAGGAGAAGAACCAAACACTTGTTGAAAACCGCAAACATACGTCTAAATGATGAGAGGACATGGAGGCACATGTGGCAAGGTTACAAGAACTACAACTTAATGAACACTCTCATATACAAGGATATCGTCTTTGGAAGTCATACTCAATAGTGGATTCGTTGAATATATGTTGAGATAAAAACAACTAGACTCATGAAATGTGATATCAGAAAACACCAGAAAATATCCTAACTTTGGAGAGAAGCATCAATACCCTTCTAGGTACAAGAATATCCAAGAAAGATACACTTGTGATCAAGCTTGATCACCTAAGGCAGAATATCACAGACATAAGATACACAATTAAAAATCTTTATGGGATAAAAAAATAATAGCTTAATGGGAAATAACACATAATAAGGAATCTTTCCTTGAAGAACAGCTAAAGACATTTGATTAGTCAAATAACAAGATATCAACATTACATCACTCCAAAAGGTCTTTAGAACTCTCCTTTGGAATAAGAGAGCTCTAACAACCTCCATGAAGTGCCTATTCTTTTTCTCAACCACTTTGTTATATTGGGGTGCATCGGGACAATATATCTCAAGAAGAATCCCATGCTAGGATAGGAATGACAAGAAAGAAGCAGAAAGATATTTACGACTATTTTCACTCCATAAAGTACGTATAAAAACAGAGAATGTGGTCTTATTTCAGCATAAAATACACAGAAAATGGAATATAACTCAGAATAATTTTTCATTAGCCAGGTGATTCAAGAATAGTCATTAATAAAGGTTACAAAGTAATAAAGTCTCATCTTGGATAAAACGGAACATGGTCCCTAGGTATTCGAGTGTACTAACGAAAAATAGAGGTGTGTGAATTTACTTGAGGGTAATATGACTTACGATAGTGCTTGATGAACTGACATAACTCATAGAACAAATCAACAACAAAATTTAGAGTTACTCATGGCTTTTTCTTATTAGAAAGAAATAAATGACCCAACCTACAATGACTATCAAGAGGTGTAAAAGTAACACTAAAATAGACAGTCGAAGTTGGTTTTTCCTACAACACATAGAGGCCTCTTAACACATGACGAACTCTAAGAAAAATCCTTTTTTATACAAGATCCTAAAATTCATAATAAGTGGGAAAAAAAACTCCACAACAATAGTACTCTTGAGTGAATCTACTCACAAATAGCAGATTAAAAGAAATTTTGGCAAGTACAAAACCGAAAATATATGTAATGTCAGAGTCAAACTAAAAGAACCAATTCCTTTGACTTTTGTAGAGAAGCCATCAGCCACAGTAATGTTGGGTGCATGAGAGCACAGTCAAAAATTAGATAAGATCCCTGCAATTTCAACCATGTGATTCGAAGCACCCAAATTAATCAACTAATCACGAGGAGACATCAAGAGACAAGCAGTGTAATTAACCAACTAAACATGAGTTGATGAAGATAAAGAGACCTGAAGTGCAAGTATGAATATTCTTTTTTCGATATGGTGATAGACTGCATGGGAATTATAGCGAGTTTGTCATATAGTTTCCAACACTTGTATGCCCAGTTTTACCACAACGAAAACAAGTCAGTTTTTCATGACTAACTATACCGTTGCAAGAAGAAGTAGCCATGAATTGAAGAAGGAAGAAGCACCACAAACAAGAGAAGAAATAAACCACCCTCACAATTCTTAAACAAGAGAAGAAGTCGTAAATCACCGACCATGAAATCATCAAAATAATCCGCCCAAATCCACCCTACTTTAAATATATCAATAAAATAATTATTCAAGTGTATCACCCGAATAGTAACAAAACCCAAAAGCAAATATCAAGCCACTGTAAATGGTCAGATCTAAAGTTGATAGATGAACCCCTCCAACTTGGGGGCACCATGAAGAAGCCACCCAGATTCCACCAGGCAACAGTGGTGCTGAGAGAAATTAGAAGGTACCAAGAAATCCCCTTCACCGACCAGAAGAGCACTAAAAATCCCCTTTGTCAACCATAAGAAATAAGAGATCGCATAAGCTTGCAAAAGGTAGAAAGAGAAATCAATCATAGCTATGGAGAAGTCGAGAGAAATGGAACATATGCATGAATCATGGATGAAAATATCTATATTGGTATTGACATCGGTATCGGTCGTATCAATATCAAGCATATTAGACAATATATATTGGTATTTGATAAATCAAGTGAAAAAATCTAAAAATCATAAACTAGCAAGGCGTATTAACCAACATTATAAATATCAGTTAATACGGAAATATATCATCATATTGTCATGGTTGAAAAATATCGATATCAAAGGACCCAATACCGATACATATCGACCGATACATATATTTCCATCAATGGTGTGAACCCTAAACCTCTTAATATGATGATCTAGAGTTGTCAAATCATAAAATGAATATGGAGCTTTCATAATGGTAGAGAACTCGCACCGGGAAGTGAAGTTGCCAGAGACGGTGGCGGCGGAACAACCTCGCTCTGATACCATGTAAAACAAGAGAAAAAGAGGAAACTCCATGCTTTGGTAGGGTTGGGTTGGGTTCATTCTCATATATATAAATTGGATTATTTACAAATATCAAAAATACTAAATTACCCTTATAAATAAATATACCATAATATATTCTAAAATATATTCTAACAGTATAATATATTTTAAAGCATATTTGAACAGCATATTCTAACAATACCAATCATGCAAATATCAATGCTTCCTAATGTCGAATCAACAGTACCCACTACATAGAGAAATGTAAATAAAAATACATGGAAATAAATTTCTTATGATTTCATACAAGAGAATGGAAAGGAGCAACAAACATTGCAATGAATCAAATGTGAAAAATGTATCCCAAGACATTTTTCATAAATTAGTAGACAAAATGGGGATATGAAAAAGAATAACTTGAATTAGGCGTAAAAAAAAAAAGATAAATTATATGGTTATGAAAAGGTGACTGCTTCAATAGGAGGGCATTTTAAGGCGCAAAGGGAGGAAAGAAAGTATTCCACTATGTGTTTCTTCAGCAAGATCTTCTTACCTGCCATTCTGCAGCTTGAGAAAGTCTTCCTTTTGAAGAGATGGCACCACATTGGCAGATGAAATAGCTGAAAAATAGTTGAAAGATGCAGGTACCTTAATAAAAATTCAAAGACTTGGCATTTCTAATTTAAAAAATAAAAAGCAGATAAGCATATTGGCATACAGAAGTCAAGAAATAAGAAGAATCAGACACGTGGACAAAAAAATGGATAAAAATAATGCAACAAAAATGGCACAGGTATTAAAATGATACTCAAAAGCAACGGTTGCAATTGATACCAGCCAGAATAATGAGAGTCTAGAACAGACCATTGCAGTAAACAGTTCCTCGGTCAACAAAACCGCCCGGGTATATTGATAAGGTAGGCAAGTGCATGGCAAAAATACCATTCCATGCTAGCTTCCCTCCATGTAAGGGAAGGAAGTTGCACACGTTATGGGTAGCACAGTCTCTGCAGTATTGGGTGCGAAACTGCCTATTCTGTTGGCAGTAAAGTGCCAGAGAAAGATTTTGAAAAACATTCCCTGGAATGGCTGCATGAAAATTTGCAATTTTTATTAGCTTCGTAATTTAATAAATTTTATCATGTGAATACTGCAAATATTTGATGTGCATCTGCTATCTCAGATGTTTATTTAAAATGCAAATTCTAATTCCTTGCCATATTAGCTAAAAGGAAAGGATGAATTAGCATGATATTTTTCATCTAAACACTGACTGCAGCATGTAGTAATCATAAATGTATCAAGTGCCAACCAAGAGATGAGCACACTGGGTACATTGCTGAAAACAATCTTATGCAATGCATCACTCAGCCATGAAAATACAACCACCCCTTTAGGTCCTTAACAAAGTGTCAAAACCTCATAGATAACTCGTCAAAGTGCCCCACTGCAGGTGACAAGCAGCAAAAGAATCATGCAGCAAATAAATACTACCTAATTATGCTTGTTAATCATTTTTTTTTAATTAAAACTGAGAACTATCGAAAATGGAACTGCTGACTATCCTTAATTGTTAGAAAGATCAGCCGGTACAGTATGTATCGATTGATATGTATTGGATACATATCATATCGAGGCCCCCGATACTAATATTTTTCAATATCGGAAAAAATATTATGATATATATTTGTATTGGCCGACACAACCAATACATCGGCTGATTCGGCCAATATGGTCCTGTCAACTTATGATTTTTAAAATTGTTTC
The DNA here is from genome assembly GCA_033239525.1 of Nepenthes gracilis. Taxonomy (NCBI): domain Eukaryota; kingdom Viridiplantae; phylum Streptophyta; class Magnoliopsida; order Caryophyllales; family Nepenthaceae; genus Nepenthes; species Nepenthes gracilis. The sequence goes on from BSYO01000001.1 coordinate 22,904,106, forward strand.
CATTTGATATATCTAATACAAATTCGTAGTGTTTGAAATGTTTAATACCAATATAACTGCGACCAATACCAATACTTATACTAATATTTTTATTACTATCCTTACTGTTTGCAGCTTGCTTAGTATTCTTTAACGTTGGCCCTCAAGAGGGATTTCTCTTTCTGAATTGCCAAAAAAATTTTGAAATGGCTGTTCAAGCTCCCATCCATAAAAAAAATACGGTTAATATACATTGTTTTACCCGCTTATCACAAGCTATTGCAACCACAAGGGACTTATGGTACGTTTGGTTGCTGAAATGGAATAATGTGAGAATAGAATAGTTATTCCCAGGGAATAGAATAGAATGGGAATAGAGTTAAAATTATTATTCCCATATTTAGTTGTTGGAATAGAATACGGTGAGAATTAGCATTCCATTATTTGGTTTGTAGAATAGTATAAGAAATAATGTGAGAATAGTGATAATAGTAATAATAATACAAAATAATAATCAAACGTATTAATAATAATAATAACAACAACAACAACAATAATAATAATAATAATAATAAAACATAATAACAATAATAATAATAAAACATAATAATAATAATAATACGTAATAATAATAATTATTATTATAATTATAATAATAATAATAAATGGGAGGGAATAACTATTCCCACATATATGGAAATAGCTATTCCCACATATGTGGAAATAAATATTTCCACGAGAATATTTATTCCCAATTAAATTGTAACCAAACGGATGAATATTTATTTCTGTGAGAATAAGGAGGAAATAGAATTTCTATTATTCCCTCCAACCAAATGGGGGGTTAAAGATTGACTCAACCCTTGCCCCCCTCTCTCTCAAGATCTACTGAGAGGCTACGAAAACAGAATACTCCCTCACAATAATCCATTATTGTAAAATAATGTACTTAAAATGCTGCACAATTTCCATTTGAGATCTAGTTGCTGATAAAAATGTCAAACCAATGACTTAATCAACGACTAATGTTTAAGTGCCCCATTAATTATCTTTTTAGAAGAAAAATAACCTGTGAATTTAAATGTATTACATAGTAACCCTTGATGCAACTGTAAGACTTCTCTTAATTGTGAACTGGAGGTACATTCAAACCACAGAATAGCATCTTTGCAGTATAGCAATAAAGTTGCTTACATCTCGATACTCCACTATCTGGGAGCATCATACACCAAACCGCCCTAAATTATTGAGACATCATTGTTATCACTTTACGTGACATCGGTATAAACGAGTATATTACCTGATAGAACATAAATTCATGTCTAAATCTTGAATGGCCCATCATGGCTAGACTCAAGAAGGCCATGTTTTGTGAGTGATTATTAGTCTCAATACTATTTTTCATAAATCCCCAGTTCTGTACATTATATTCACCACGTGATTTCTCACTCTAAAATGGATAATAATCCCTTGTTGAGATCAATAGTTCTTCAAATCATTCATTTGAAAAAATTGAACGTGTTCTTATTGGATGATCATAATACTTCCCTTTCCTATTGGACCGGTTGTGGGAGAGGAGGGATTCAAACCTCCGAATCAACCCGAGCATATTATACTGGTCTAACATTTAAAACTACATTCTGCCTTTCTTCCCTTGGAAGAGTACTCCAGTTTCCTTACCTTACCAGAGACAATTTGCTGCAGAACAAGCATCACAATCCGGCATTTCTAGAGAAAATAATGATGATTTTAAAATAACATCAAACGTCAACAGGGTGATTGTACAATAATAGTGATTGCTGACTAACGAAAACGGGAGGAATTATGCTACTAACACTGCAAAATCAAAGGTCCTATTGAACACGAGAGAAGTTTAGGGGAAAAAGATCGATGAAGACGAAATGAAGAATGAAATCGTAACCTGCCATCTGGAGATGAATTATCAGGGATGTAAAGTGACGCTAGAGGGAGGACGAGAGTAGCAAAGACAGGGCGGAGAAACTGCGGAAAACGAAGAGAACACCACTGAACAGCAGGGATGGAGTATACCGTCTTCCAGACCCTGACCATCTGTCGCCATTAATTTTTTTTTAACTTTTTTTTAAGTTTTTTTGTTATTATATATTTTCCTAGGCTTTCGTAGTTTTAATTAGAAAAACGGACAAATAAAATTGTATCAAAAAATATATTATTTTTATAATTTTTATAGGTTCTTTCTCGGAGAAATTCTACTTTGATTTATTTAAACACTAAAGCGATCCCTCTTATTTATAATTTTAATTTCATATCCAACAACAATATAAAAAGTCAATACATTTGTAGCTTAAAAATAATTTGAACCATATCTAAACCGAGATTTATTTATAGCGGTGATCACTTAGACTGAATATTATGACAATAATTTTATGCACCACAATTAATAAAGTCTTAAAATAATTTTTTCTTCTAACAAAATTCCTATAATACCTAAGTTCACATTGGTTTAAATTGAGTCAATAGGTTAAGAGATTATTGACTCATTAGACTAAATCACAAAGTATTGCGTTAGGCTGGCGTCATAGAAGGGTTGAGCGCTTTGATGGGCTCTATGGGAAACGATTGGATTTTAAAAGATGCTTTTTCTTGTTGCCTAATTATCTAGGGATATTTGGTGCTTTTGGGACATAGCTTATATAGTCTTCCCTTGGCAATATGCATGTTCATGGGAATCTCGCACTTATCTCTTGTGGCAACCTTAAATAATCAAAGGGGTAAATGCTCCCTTTTTCTTTTGTTCTTCTGAAAAGTGAGAAAATCTTTTTTATTTGTCTGGTGATATTCTTTTGAGAGGTCATTATATCTCTTATTTTTAATAAATTTTTTAGACTTTTTTTCTTAATTAAAATTTTTTGGATGCAAGATCACTCTTATAATTGTGTATTGGTAGTATATTTATAAACTACTGGCAAAAAGTATAAGTTGAGATTGAGTTAAGCGTTAGTTGGTTACATATATTGGGATAGGGAGTAAATGCGTATTTTCCTTTATCTTTAGTAGCCATTGCCACATTTTTTTAATTAATATCTATTTTGTCATCATTTTTTCCAAATATGTTAGACACCATTTTGATATGTTAGGCATTATTGCATGCTAGGTAAGGATCTTTTTATTAGCCAATAGGGGATCAATAGATTTTTTATTCATAATTAGGTACTGACGTATTTTTCAGTATTTGACTCGCTCATTATATCTTTCTGTTGTAGTCAGACCACTCTTTGATGCTTTTGATTTAGAGTTAGGTCGGTTGATTTTAGTAATATAATATTTTTAATTTTTGTTGAAATTATTTTAATATTAATTGTGATTTTTAATAATTTTGACATGATAAAAATTAATTAAATATTATAAAAATTTTGAAGGATAGTTGATCAATTGGGTTGATGTATGAAATGTGTCTATATTGTCGTTTGAGTATTGATTTGGATTATAAAATGAAAGATAAAGAAAAAAATATAATAATAATAATAATAATAATAATAATAATAATAATAAGAGAAAAGCAGATAATAAAATGGAAATGGCGTCGGGCAGAAGCAGGAAAAAAAGAAAGAGAAAAGGGAGAGGAAGGGGAAGGTGACTCGCCGGAGGTACGGCGGCCGATCGTCGGCGAAGGAGGAGGCAGCGCGAGAGTACAATGGCGAGAAGAGCCTGGCGTCGCCGGCCATCATTTAAGAAATGCGGTGGTTTGAAGCGAGGAGGAGGACGCACGGGCAGAACAGAGCATCCGTCGCCGTCGCCGCCGTTTTTGGAGGACATGTATGAAATTGAGGCAAGTAAATCATTTCTTTCTCTTTATTAATATCGATTCCTTGCTTGCGTGTGCCGATTTTGAGGAAAATCGGTCGATTGTGGTTGTTGGGTAATTGAGAGCTTGCGCGCGCACAGAGCAGAGAAGGAGAAGGAAAGGAGGAGAAGAGGAGGAGAAGAGAGGAAGGAGAAGGAGAGGAGGAGGTGCTGGCGGGCGGCGCGGCAGAGGTGCGGCGCGGAGCAGCGCTCGGCGGACAGTGCCGCAGAGACGCGAGCAGCGACGCCGGCGAAGAGAGAGAGTACTCCGGGAAGGCTGGCGACGGCCGTAGGAGGCAGAGACGGCGGCAGCACCCAAGAGTGAGGCTGCGAAGAGGGAGAGAGAAAGGGGAGTGTGCGGGTGACGCGCCAGCAGGAGAGACAGAGCATCATTTCTTCAAATCCAGGCTCTAAAGTTGAGACAAGAATTATTTTTCTAGTCTAATTTAATATCTGATATATTTTATATTTTATTTAAAATTTTTACTAATATATATATATATTTTTATACACTTAATTTATTTATTCTGGATATACATGTATGATTCATTGGCTAATTTTGAAATTTTTGGTACGAGCTTTATTACTTTGAAGGGTTTATTATTTTTTCAAAAGTTTAAAAAATTTATCAAACATTATATATATTTATACCAGTATGTATATACAAAAATGTGTACTAAACTTGCATAGGCCATGTATTTTTACATGCATGTGCCGTATTGTGATCACTTTATTTGAATTTGTTATTGGATATTCTTGCCAACTTCCGACGGGGAGATTTATTACTTAGAAATTTCTTTCTGCCGATAGGAAATGTTTAAAATAGTGACCCTTCCCATTTAGATAATTTGATTTGATATTATAATATATTCGAACGTTCTACTATATTTGACAAGTTTGATGATTGTACTCAAAGTCGTAGGTGGTAAAACACGGTGAGTAACCTTACTCATGGGAGATAGAGTACATGAGTGGCCAAATATGCTGGCCTAATTTGCATTTGATATAGTATAAGGTTACCGGGAATATGTGTAATACTTCATTAATCTAATCTTTAAATAATCGAAATTCAAATTGGGTATATGATTTGTATTTCTACATTGATTTTTATTGGATTTTGATTTGGATTTAAATTTGAGATTTACCGATTTTGCTCACAGATGGGGTTTTGTATATCTCGTACAAATTATTTTAACCATATGTTTTGATATGGACCTTTAGACTATTTATTACGATACTATTTTGATTTTTACGTACGCAATTGAATCATCTGGTTATCGGATTTTGTCCTATATTACGAGATAATCGGGCCTTAGATTTGGATTTAGACTTGGACTTGGATTGAACATCGGTTTATTAGAATCGGTCTAGATCACTTATATATATATATATATATATATATATATATATATATATATCACGATGATGATTATTTTTCGATTTAGACACTTGTTTTAGATTTAGATATTTAATTTGAATACAAAATTACCATTGGATTTTAGATATTGGATTTCTATTGGATTTATTATATCAGTGATTTTGATTTATTCTATTATTTAATTAGATATTTATCCATTTGATCCTCTCTCTAATTTATTGAATTCGTTTTATTTAAATATAATATTTGTTGGGTTTAAGACTCATGTTTTATGTTTTGTCCTTTAGAGTTGAAAGTTCGAATGCGTTACAGGAATAAAAATGTGATCTGCTAGCTATTCATTCTATTTAGTAAGTTTTAGTTTTGTTATGACTTAAATTGTTATTTGATGTGATTGGATTTTGGAATTGAACAGATTTAGGCCCATGGTTTTACTTTGAGAATAGTAAGGATACTATATTATGTCTGAATCTGATTTTGGTTGAATTGTTACCTCCCTCACGATAATTGTAGAACATGTCATATTTATATTGTCCGAACGGTTGTCCGATGAGGTTCTGTAGAGATTTTAATTTGTTAGGTCATGTATAAATGATTTGTCATACCTATATTTTATAAGTTAATATTATTTATTAAATTTATTTAAAATTTTAAATTTTAAAAACTATAATTAATTATTTATATTGACCTGTTTGGTCCGGGTTCATGACAAGTATCTTTTGAGCATGTGTCCCCCAAGGAGTACTTTGGCTCAATATCCTTTTTGTTCAAACCCGAGACACATACGAGCCGAACAAAACCCAGCAATGCTTGCTTGTGTCATATTTGGCGCACCTTGGTTGCTCCTCGACAACACTGCCAATGATTCCCAGTGCTTGGCTCAAGTTCTCATCAGGTTATGATTAAGTAGAAGAAGGTTCTGTTGTGATACCCTGCTACTGGATGTTTGTGCTGCAGATTGAGCTAGATCATGGTTGGAGCAGGGTTACCACAATTTACCATCCCCAAGGAATTATGATTTGGGTCCGTCGTTCTAAATTACAGAACACTAATTTGAGACACCAAATTCAAGGTTTTGTACCGAGTGTGCGAAGAAAATGTAGTGATTTCATTGACATAGATGTACATTTTTTTATGCTAGCACTAAATTGTCAATTAACAATCCAGTTAAAAGAATAAAAAGGGCCAAAATTATCAAAATCTTCGACTATTAGCAATCTTTTACTGCACTGTAATATTGTAGTCGCCTTTTAATCATATCTAACCCTGAATCAAAATATATCAATATGTGTAATAATTGCAACCATACTTTAGTGTTCATTATCAGAATATGACCATAGATATTTATATATTTAAAATTTTTAATTAATTTTATCAAAATTAAACTTGATATTCTCCCTTGTCGTTGGAAAAAATATCCAAAAAGATGGGTTTCTATTTTCTAAGAAGAAGAATAAAAATTAGCCAACACGTATACGTCTTTCGGTTGATTTTTTGATTATCCACCGGTTTATAGCAATTATTCCCTTAAATTGGGAAATGTCAGGTGTTGGAACCTCTTCCTCCCCAACCCAATCAAAATCAATCTATCAAGCCATTGTTAGACGAGTAACATTATTCTGGAGCATCGTCTATGCCAAAAGGACTATACCCTGTTGACCCCCAACCATATTACGTTTTATGTTATCAATGCTCTTGGTTTCCATTTCCATTGAAATGCATCGGATGGTCCACGTTCCTCTGCATTTTCCATTTCTGCATATCAGAACAGAACAGAACGATTCATGATCCAAGTAATCTTGGATGTAAGCATCACTCACTGTAGTATCAAAACTATACCTATACTTTTGTATGATGAAAGTGGCTCACATTTCATCCGATGAACTAGGAGTCTAGTGGCTACTGCTAAGTTGCTTCTAACTTCATATGATATCCTGCCTACTACGAGCACCTGTGCTTGTGCTGAAGGTTTTGAAGTGACCCTGCATCAGTCAGTATAAGTAGAGTAAAAAAACTGATGCATTGGTGGTAATCTGAACAAAGTCTAATCGGGCTATGGAGCTGGGGATCGTCTATATGCTGAAGGTAATCATCAAGATGAAGAATAAAATAAAGGGGTAATTGCTAAGTTTTTTATCATTCTTTTATGAGTCACACTTCTAATAAAATAATTATTTAAAAATTTATTTGGTTCTGGGACAAGAACTTGTACGAGTGAAAGATTAAAGTGACACAAAAGACAAGTCTAATAAATGCACAAGCACCCATTCATACATAGGAACAAAAGTATGGGCCCCCTAATGCATAGCTAAGGGGCTTTCGTGTGCCAATGCATAAAATGAGTGTCGCTTATGCGCAACATGTGTCGCTATCCATTCCTAATATGTACTTAAATGACGTAGAAGCACCGGCACTAAATATAAAATTTTGTGTGATTTTTAGGGTAAGATTTAAAATCATTTTGTTACAAAGGGGAGCTAAACAAAAAGAAAAAATAGGAAGAGGTTTGGTATCTGATTACAGTATGATTTAAATTTTATTTTTTATCAAGTTTAGATATATTACTCTAGTCATATTTATATAATATATTGCTATTTTGTTGCTCATTTTTTGGCATATTCAATTTTAGATACTTGCTTGGCATGTGGATATTGTATTTAACTAGTTATTTATATGGATTGTTGTGAATAAATATTGAAATGGTCTATATTTATAACTAAATACTATTATAGTGGATTTCTACGGTGTTTGTCCTATATTTTTCTCCTATTTGAGAATATTTTTTTGGTAAAATATTGTTATGCAATTTCATACACTTGATTGCGTGATCTTGTACATTGTGTTTTGATGTTATTTGGTGGTTGATAACTAAAGGAGGATTCATTTCTAATGCACTGGTTATGTGCTTATTTTTATTTTCAAAAAATCCCAACAATAATTCTTTGGGATTAAGCTTTTATCTAAGAGAAGGTGAAGATTTCTGGCTTAATGGTGTTTTCACAAGCTAGAGGTCACGATTAAGTGACCCGCAAGTTGGATGCTTAAATAATGGTTGTAGACTTGACTATATTTAATGCACATATGTTGGGTGCTCATATGCTAGTGCTAATTTGCCTTTGGCATTCAAATGCCAACCTTCATCTCTCAAATGCAATTTGAATGTGAGATGCTAATATAAATACATTGCCCTATTCTATTTTTGGGGTAACATGTGCAAGTTTTCCAATACCAATTTGAGCACCAACTTGAGAGAAAAAACAAAAAATAAGGAAGAGATTTTTGCCAACTGTTTAGATTTTAATCATAATTTGTTATTCGTCATTTTTAAATGTGTTGTTTTAGTCATTGTTTAAAAGATTTTATTAGTAGTTTTGTTTCAATTTCTACCCTTGTTCTTCGCCTGATTTTCTAATGTTTGTGATAAAATCAAATATGGTTTTAATAAATTTATTGTAATTAAACTCATATATGGTGGAGATTTTATAGACTTAAACTCCTATGGTTTACCCTTTCATTTGTAAAGAGATTATTTCATGATTATTATAGTTGTTTGTGTGCTATCATCTCATTTCATCATTAATTCAATCAAAGAGTTTAGATTCAAGTAGTGTATGGTCTTGTTCTCAACTTTGTATATATTGTAAGTATAAACTGCTATAGTTATTTAAATATTTTAAATTTAAACAAATTGATAAATTATTGATACCAATTACGAGTTTAGATTAAAAATTGTGTTGCCCTGAAGTAAATAGGATTTGAGTAGTATCTGACATGCACTTGATCTACGTATAGATGTATTTTTAATATAATAGCCATACCTACGATACGCACGAGTGGCATTCGTGTGCGTTTAGATAATAATATCGACACCTAATGCATGTTTGCTAGTTACTCGTGTGCAATTCAAAATTCATCTTTGCACTTAAGTTGTGCCTGAGCAACACAAGTGCGCCAAATTTTTTTATAAATGGGTCCTCTTGCCTATTTTAGCTTTTTTTTTTTTATTAAGTTTTGAGAGAGAAGAAAGAAAAAAATGAGGAAAAGAGATAGAAGAAGAGACAAACTCAATGAAAGAGTAAATCTAAATTAGTTTTAAGCATGTCATTAATATTCATACAAATATTTTTACACGTCATTTATTTATAAGAAAATTTTATTAAAACTCTACTTTGACTTTAATAAATGAATATTAATAAATAAACCTAAACAATAATAATTGATAATATTTAAAAATTCAAATAAACCAAATTTGGGTCAAACCAAAAGACCAAAATAGTACAATAATCATGAGCCACAGTAGACATACGACCTAACTGAACTAATTATATCTGATCTTCAAATAAAAAATACAACATGTTTAAAACTCAAATAACCTGCAAAGAGACTAAAAATGGTAAATGCAAGAAAATCTATCATTCCCAAATATTGAATATCCAAATCATAAATTTATATGCAAAATTTATAATCTATATACAAATATTAAATAACATAAATTGTAAGAAAATGTTCAAAGTCTAAATCACATTCTTTCCAAAAGCTCAAATGTTTAAAGTTTAATAATTTTAGATATTGTATCAAAATTTAAAAATCTCAAATGTTAAACATTTTAAACTATCAAATATAATACATGTAAAATTTAAAAAATCTAAATCATGCCAAAACTAAGGACCAAGGACTAAAAGCCAAAATTTGATGAAGGACCTAACATATTCAAAATAATTTTAGACCAAGATATTATTATTTAGACTTGTAAGCAAACTTTTTATAAATTACTTCTTATATATAGAGTCAAACGTCACTTTTTGTCACTCATAATTAATAAGTCTTCAAATATATTTAATATATTAGGACGTCTGAATATATAATTTCATTATTTTTTTATAATAATTCTCAAAGAAAACAACAAACGATGAGCTTTATAATAAATGCAAAATATTTCTTCACGGTAAGAAAAGCATAAGTATAAAACTTTCTATTATATCTAAATCGTGAATAATGATTGCAATAAACACACCTCATGCACTAATTATTTTGCCTAAAACACGCCCTATATGTCTGCATTAGATGCTTGTCCAACTTTTCAATTTGATTTTTTTAATTTTTATTATATAATTATTTTTAAATTTATCTAAATTTATATTAATAATATAATAAATTATAAATAAAAAATATCAAGTGTTATAGCTTTTTCTTCCTTTTAGAATTCATCTCCAAAATTTATATACTCTAACAAGTAATAATATTTTTTTATCATTACATGAGCCGACCGCACTTTCAATGTGCAACTCTGATCCCTTCCCATCAAGTGCCAAAATATCATCAATCCTCTCCTATCTATTCCTCATTAGATGATCATCAATTTCAACAACTTTTGACTCACCAAATTTAACTATCTTCGATATCATTTTTATTACAATCACAATATAAATAATTAATAAATCTTAATAAATAAACATAAATAATAATAACTCATAATAATTAAAAATTTAAATAACCTAAAGTTGAATTGGGCATACCAAAGCCGACGACAAACTGTGAAATAACCACAATAAATGTAGGACTTGCTGAATTAGCTATATTCAGTCTTTAAATAAAATAATACCTGTTCAAAATCCAAATAACCTATAAAAAAAAGCATTAATAAAATCTAAACCATCATGATATAAAACTTGTGCAAATTTAATCAATATAGTAATCCCAAATATATATACAGATCACAATAAATGAAATATACAATAATCTCAATATCTGACCCAAATAAAAAATTTGAATATAAAATATAATTAAATAAATCTTTAAATATTTTTTTATCTAAATATTGAATGTATCCACAACTCATTTATAAGGAAGGGTTGGAAAATAATTTGCAATACGAAAGCCTAAAGCACAATAGGTATAAATATAATATGCAATATTTAACTCAAATATACAAAATAGATAAGAGAATAAAAAATAATAAATGATAAAAAACCTATCATGTTCAAACATCAAATGTCCAAATCATGATTTTATATACAATACTCACAATTTATATACAAATATTAAATAATATAGACTATATAATATCATTAAAAATCCAAATCATATGCATTCCAAAGACTCAAATATCCAAAATCTAATAATTTTAAATATTATATTAAAACTTACAAATTTCAAATACGAAACATGTCAAAATATTAAGTATAATGCAAGTTAAAATTATAAAAATCTAAATTATGCCAAATTTGAAAACTAAGGGAAAAAAATAAACTTTGAGAAATGATTATACATACTTTTAAAAATTTTAAACTAAAATACTACTATTTAAATCCGTAATCAGGTCGTCTATGAATCATTTCCTATAGGTAGGTCAAATGTCATATTCTTTGACTACCCATAGATAGTAGGTAAAGTCTTCAATAGTACCTAATATATTAAATATTTAAATATATAATTTTATTAATTTTTTATAATGATTCTCAAATAAAATAATAAATGGAAGACTCTAAACAATACATAAAATTTTTTCTCTTTGTAGAAAAAAAGTATAAACATAAAATTTTTCACTTTATTAGAAAATACAAACCTTATATCAAATCAAAATAGATTCTTGACTGAGTATTTAAATTAACTGTCATATATAAGACCAAATATATAAGTTTTATGACTTTTTTTCACAATTATTTTTATATATTAGTATAATATCTCAAATTATTAACTCATTTTATGTAAAATAAATAAATCCTTTAAACTTTTAGTAAAATCAAATAAAATTTAAAAATTTTAATAAAAAATACATGCTGATGCGTCCTTGAATCCGAGATTCTAACAGATTCGGGTCGACTTGATTGTTTGAATCTAACTCGATTCACCGAGTCTGGATCTTGCACACCACTACAACAAATAAGAGGTTAGGTGTCGACAAAAAATTATCCCACCGAAAATACTCTGACGCTCAAGTCAGTAATAGGCCTTCAACTTTTAAGAAGGAAACTGAAAATGAGAGAGAGAGAGAGAAATGAGAGGACAATGAGTGTTTGCTTTCAGATGAAAGAGACCTTCTAGCGGCTCGTGATAAGTACACTTTTTAAACTTAGTGTTCGTGGGGAACAAGTGGGAGATTAAGTCCCGTAAGTGTGAAAGCTTTGAAGGACAGATCTTAGAGAGCGACTGATGTCTCAAGAATCTGAAAGTTGAGTGTGAGATTATTGCAGTCGGCGACGGTATGCTTAGAGGTGAACGTTTGTATGTTATAAAGTTCGCATGCCCTAGAGTGGAGACTTTATTGGTTTATATAGATGGTGGGTAAGGTGACCTTCCTTAGTCATGAAAGCGCGATTTTTGCACCATGTCGGGCGGCCTTCTTTGAAGCAGAAGGCTTGACTTGTGCAATCTGTTGGGATTATTTTCTTTTCTGACGGGAAACGGTTCTCAAAATTACTTACCTTCATTTTATACTTTGTTATCGTTAAAGTTTACAGTAGGCAGGAAGAGAGGATTTGGCACCTTCTTCGTGAGAAGGACGTTGAATCTATTGGTGTCCTTTTTAGTACAAATTGTTTTCAAGAAAGGCGTGAAATTAGGGAAAGGAACCGTTGCTTGTCGTGTAAGGAAGCGTGGCCCAATTGGGCCTGGCCCATGTAAGATTTTTCCCTTTTTAGCCTGCTTGTTATAGTACTCCCGGTCAACAGAGATGTTGACCGCCCCACGGGGGGGTGTTGGCCGCCCAGTTTGCCTTTCACACCATCAACGTTGGCGTTAACCGTCCAAATGCACATCTAAGTCTTCTTGGATTTGGACCGTTTTTCTTATTGGGCAGCCCACTACGGGCATACCTATTACTAGCCCCCCATGTCGGTGGTCTAAATTCTGGCCTCTGGCATATTCATATGGGGATGCGCCAGTCGTTCATTAAAGACGACGGAACTATTAATTGTCTAGAGTGGAGCCTTACGTGCTTCCAGAATGTTGATCGAATTAGTTAATCGTCTTGGAAGACTTCCGGGTAACTTGGCGAAGGAAATATTGACTGGATTTATTAACCGCTTTGAAATACTTTCGGTTAACTTGGCGAAGGAAATTTTGACCGGATTTGTTGACCGCTTTGGAAAACTTTCGGTTAACTTGGTGAAGGAAATGTTGACCGAATTTGTTGACCATTTTGAAAAACTTTCGGGTAACTTGTGGGAGTTGGAGAGGCGTGTAACCATTAGCTGGCCTGTCAAGAAAAAAGGTGGCTACGTGTCTGCATGCGGTGAATTCAGAATTCGGGTAATTAATACGCCAAAGGATCTAATTCGACTGTGCCCTTTTGGGAAGCAATACGTGGCAGTAATGATGGCGCATGCTTTCGAGGCGGTTTTGTGTGTTTACACTGGCCTTTAAGTTGTCCGTCCGCTTCACTTTGAATTTTTCCACGCGTTCTTCTGTTCCTTCGTTTTCCTTAGCCTGAAAGAGAGAAAGAGAAAACCTTAAATGTTTTTCTGACCATGGCCTCCGTCGCCAATATTGCTTCTGTCCTCAGAGAGAACGATGTGAAGGTATTGTACATAGAGTACAATATCCCAAAGGAGATCGTCTTCCGTGTTCTTGGGAAGGATGACAGGGCGTTCTTGCCACTTGAAGGCTTTGTAACCATCTACGAGGCTCATTTGAGGAGTGGGCTTCATTTTTCAGTTGTTGACGAGCTGCTGTCGATCTTTCAGGCGCTTCGAATCCCCATCGTGCAGTTCCATGCCAATGCAATTTGGTATTTGTGTTCCTTCTACATATTCCTCTATTAGCACTTGAGGCTACTGACGATGTTGATGGTTAGAGGGCTCTTTAAGCTCAACCAGGGAGCAAAGTGGATCTCTCTAGCCCCACACAACGGTTTTAGGATAAGTACCGTTATATACGATTCTCTGAAGAATTGGAAGAATCGGTTCTTCTTTGTTCGCATGGGTGAGCCGTAGCCCTTAGCTAGGGAGTGGGGCCAGGTGTTCGATTTGTATACTCAGGTGTATTCTGAGGTAGAGATGGCGTCCATATATTGGTTGGTCAAGCTTACTGTGGATCATATTGGGGATTTTTGAAAAGACCACTTGGTCTCCTGTGTTGAGGCAAAGAAAGCCAAGTGGGAGCCTCCTTCTCTTGTCTAGAAATTTAAGGTTCCTCCACCGGAGGCCCTACGGGGGAAGAAGATGACAAAGGCCATTCTTACAGGTCCTCATCCGTCTGATACTATTCCCACTAGTCCAAGGCAAAAGAGGGCGGCCACGGTGGCGCCTTCTTCATCTTTCGGGCCAGACTACATGGCCGCAGGGCGCTATGCGAGCGTAGGCACCGTCTCTGGGATTAAAGTGGAGTTGGCTTTAGAGGCTTACGATGTCATGTTGAGTGCCAAGGCAAGCGGCGTTATTGTTTTGGCACAGCCTGCGCTGGCGGGGTTGACGTCTGATCCTCAACTTGTGCCGGCGGAGATGACTCTTGAGCCATTTATTGGGATGCTTGAGCCGCAGGAGCCATCTATTGGGTCTCCTACTGTGGGACTACAGACTGAGCAGTAAGAGATGATTTTAGAGCCTTCCACCGTTCCTAATGAGCCATCCAGGATGAAGGATACTTCTGAGGAGCTACCAGAGGAGCTCTTGGAGAAGGTCATTGCCAGCCCTGCCCATGAGGGTTCTACTTCTAGCACACCGCTCCTGGCGCCAAATCTACACACTAGACTAGACAGGCTAGCACGAAGAGTTTGGCAAGTATAATTTTTGTTACCTGCCTTGTCTTTAAGTTTACCTTTCCTGACTCTCTTTTTTTGTGTAGGCTGATAAGGTTACAGGTGCAGTTTCCAAGGCGCTCATGCAGAGAGACAGGGTGATCTCCGATAGGGACACGGCGATCGCCTGGCTCAATTCGAAGTTGGAGGCTCTGGGGGCGGAGCACTGGGAGGATGCGGCTACCTTAGATTCTGTCTTGGCGAGCATGGAGGCGAGAATGAGAGTTTAAAGGAGGAGAATGCCCATTTGAAGGAGAAAAACGAGCGGGTTAAGAGGCGCCTTGACCAACACGCGGGGCAGATAGCCACTCTGGAGAACTATCTAAGTCTCCACATACGTCCTCACGAGGTCGCGGATATGATGTTGTCTCGATTATAGGAAGGGATCAACATCAGTTGGCGTATTGTGCGGCTGGTTGATCTTGACTTTCTAGTGGATCTCGTTAACCTATCAAACCGGTCTACACAGGCGCCATGAGAGCCTCGTGGGGGAGCCACGGGACAGTCAAGGGCCACCACCGCCTCCTTAGTTTTTGGTGACTTTTTTCTCTTTTTTTTTGGTACAGTTATGCAAATGTACTTTATCATAAGCAATAATACGAGTAATTTGGTGTATGTCGTGTGCCTTTGCTTTTTATAGTTGCTTTTAGCTTGTATTTGCCCTTACTGTTTTGGGTAGCCAATTTGGCGGGATTCTTGCGAGTTAGCTGCCCGCCTTATTTTAGGTATTCATGGTATTTCTCAAAGGAGTGGAATCCTTGGATGTGTTCTCTAGACTGTCATTTGTGTTAAGCTGGCCATGTATTTGCTTGCGGGTAAAGCTTTGTAGCGTTATCCAAGTGTAGACTTGGGTGGCCAACTTTAGAGGAGCATTTTGCTCCTGTCGACTATTATTGACTGACCACGCCACCTCTTTGTGAAGAAGGTTATCGCGTGTATTGTACTAGTTTTCTAAGATTTTTAACCGTTAACGAGCCACTTGGATGACCAAGGTTTAAGTTTGACCAGCTATCGGCTGCTCGGATGACCAGTACGGCCACTTATGAGTCACCTGGATAACTAGGGTTTAAGTTCGACCGCATATGGGTCACCTGGATGACTAGGGTTTAGATACGACTACTCATAGGCCGCCTGAATGACCAAGATTTAGTAATGAGAGTGTGAAAACCCTTCCGACTTAGAGGCCGTTTAGGTCGTTTAAACCTGCAACAAGAATTACATTTATCTGCACACAGAAAAGGAAGCAAACATAATATGATAAAGGGAATACTTGTTTTATTAATTAAAACGCACATGCAAATGATTACATATAAATATACTAACTACCTACCTGGGTCTTTATTGGAAGTAGCGTTTGAGGTAGATCGCGTTCCACGTTCGTGGGATCAACTTTTCGTCTTAGTTTCGGAGCTTATATGCTCCATTCCACGGGACGGCGAAGACTAGAAAAGGCTCTTCCAAATTTGGGGAGAGCTTATTCTGGCTGACCATCTTGCATGTGGCCTCGATACTTCGCAAGACCAAATCTCCAATATCAAACTGCCACACTTTTACCTTTTCATTGTAATAGCAAGTGATTCGGTGTTGGTAGGCTGCTGTCCGCATTCTAGCGGCGTCGCGAACTTTTTCTAGCAAGTTTAGGTATTTTCGGATTTTCTGAGAGTTACCTTGCGAGTCAAAAGATTTCACCCTAAGACTTAGAAGCCCGATTTTAATCGGGATCACCACTTCAATCCCATAGCAGAGGTTGAAGAGTGTCTCACACGTTGGCTCCTTTGGAGTTATTCGATAAGACCAGAGGACTAAGGGGAGCTCATCTACCCATAAGCCCCATGTGTCCTCCAGCTTGGTCTTAAACCCATGGAGTAGTGTTCGGTTTTCACCTGCCCATTCGCTTGAGGGTATGTCACCGAAGTGTGGACCAACCTAATGTCAAAGCTGGTGCAATACTTAGCAAAGTGCTTTCCCAAAAATTGAGTCCCGTTATCAGTCATTATGAGTTCTGGAATGCCAAATCTGCTAATGATATTCTGGCGAATGAACTCAAGAGCGTTGTGCTCTGTGATCTTGGTCAACGAGACGGCTTTGACCCACTTTGTGAAGTAGTCAATACCTGCTATGATGAACTTTCTTTACCCCGTTGTGATGGAAAATGGGCCGAGAATGTTGAGCCCCCATTGCGCGAAGGGCCAAGGCGCCTAAAAGGATTTCAGCTCGACAAATGGCTGGTGGTAAAGGTTGCCGTGAAGCTAACAATTTTCGCACTTCTTTACAAACTTGAGCGCATCATTTTTGATCAAGGGCCAATAGTAGTCTTGTCGTATAATCTTAAATACTAGGTTTTTTCCATCGATGTGCGATCCACAAATTTCAAGGTACACTTTGTCCAATGCGTAGTCAACTTTTCAAGGGTTAGGCACCGGAAGTACAGATTCAAGTAATCGCAACGACACAACTGTCCATCGACTACAGTGTACCAGCCAGTCGTTTTCTTGATCCGCCTGACCTCCTCTGCGTCTTCTGGCAGAGCTCCGTCCGTTAGATACCTTAGGTAGGGTATTATCCAATTTTTCATCCCAAAAATCTGCATTGCTTCCTATTTCTCTATACTGAGAGTGTTCAGAACCACAATCATATCCCTCGAGTACTGCTCTAAATTTTCAATCGCCGCTACTCTGGCCAACTAATCGGCCTTCCAGTTTTCAGTTTTGAGAATATGGACCAAGGTTAGCCCGTCGAAACTCCGAGCAGCCTCCTGTACCTTAGTCAAGTACTTAGCCAAGTGTGTATTGCTCACCTCGAAACCCCCATTAACCTGGTTGATGATTAGCTTGGAGTCGCTGTAAATAGCCAGTCATTTGGCTAAACATTTTTTCGCTAATATTAACCCGGCTAATAAGGTTTCGTATTTGACAACGTTATTGGTGGCAGGGAAGTCGAGTCTAAAGGAGCACTTCACCTCAAACCCGTCAGGGGTCCTGAGGACCATCTCGGCACCACTGCCTGTGTCCATAGATGATCCGTCTGCGTGGAGTACCCATTCTGAAACTCCCTTGTGCTGTTCCGTGTTCTCCGGGGGCTACTCTTCAAGAATTAGGGTCGTGGTCTCGACAATAAAGTCGGCCAGAGCCTGTGCTTTTATGACAGGTCTGGGTCAAAACTCGATAATCCAATTCGATAGCCCACTTTACCAATTATTCAGAAACGTCGGGTTTCTAGATAATGCTTTTCAGAGGCTGGTCGGTAAGAACTATTACGTGGTTTGCCTGAAAGTAGGGCCTTAGTTTTCGTGCGGAGAATATGAGAACTAAGGCGAACTTTTCTGTGCGCGGGTAACGTGTCTCTGGGCTGGTCAGTATTTTGCTTACGTAGTAGATCAGTCGTTGCATGTCGGAGTCCTGGCATATGAGGACGGAGTTGAGGGACACCTCCGACACCGCAAGGTAAAGGTACATTCCCTCTCCATCCTTGGGTGACGTTAGTAATAACGGGATAGCAAGATATTGCTTCAACTCATTGAAGGCTGCCTGACAATCTACCGTTCATTGGAATCCGTTTGATTTTGTCCCCCTTAGAGCCTTAAAGAACGGCTGATACTTGTCACCAGACTTCACTAGGAAGCGGGACAAGGCTACCAGTCGTCCGATCAGCCACTGGACATCCTTGATGCTTTGTGGGGGAGCCATATCCGCGAGGGCCTTGATTTTCTCTGACTTTGCCACAATCCCTCATTGGGAGACGATAAAACCCAAAAATTTTTCCGAGGCTACCCCGAAGATACACTTAATCGGATTCAGCTTCATTTAATGCTCATGATGCACCTCAAATGACTCTGCTAGATCGCAGATATGGTTGCCGATGGTTCTGTTCTTAATGAGCATGTCATCGACGTAAACCTCTATATTGCGGCCGATCTATTTCTCAAACATTTTGTTTACCAATCGTTAGTAGGTGGCTCCTATGTTTTTGAGTCCAAATAGCATTACCTTATAACAGTAAGTCCCCTGGTCTGTCATAAACGAGGTATACTCCTCGTCCTCTAGGCTCATTCGGATCTGGTTATAACCCGAGTGGGCATCCATGAAGCTCAACAGCTCATGTCCGGACGTCGAGTCTACCAGTAGGTCAATCTTGGGTAAAAAAAAGCAGTCATTCGAGCAAGCTTTGTTAACGTTAGTAAAATCGACGCACATTTGCTATTTTTCGCTGCTTTTTTTACCATGACGACATTGGAGAGCCAATTGGGGTACTAGATTTCTCTGATGAATCCAATATCCAACAATTTATTTACATCCTCCCGGATTAGCGACTAATTTTTCTATCGGGTGATTTCTCCGCTTCTGCCTGATAGGTTTTTAGTCCAGATCGAGGCCCAATTTGTGGACCATTATCCAGGCCGAAATCCCAGGCATGTCAATGGGAATCCATGTGAAGATGTCAGCGTTCCGTCGTAGGAACGTGATCAACTCGTTGTAGTATACCGGTGAGTGAGCCGCCGATCAGTATACACTTTTTTGGATCCTCCTGATTCAGTGGGACTAGGTCGGTTGCCTCATCGAACTGTGCCTACTGCAAAATTATTTCGTCTCGATGGTCGAGTTCTCCCACCGTTCTGGTGCTACCGCTATGAGCAATTTGGGACATGTAGCATGTCCGCCTGGTGATTTGGTCACCCAACACTTTGCCACACCGTATAGTATTGAAAATTTTATTTTGAGGTGTGGTATTAAAATGACGGCCCCGAACTCCGTTAGGCACGGTCGGCCCAATATAGCATTGTATACGGATGGTAGGTTGACTACCAAAAGGTAAGTATACGACTTGCCGTTTTCGGAGATATGCCTAGGGTGACTTTTAATCGGATCGTCCCTTAAACGGGTACCAGTTTGTTGTCAAGGCCGTATAGCGGGCCTTCGACAGGTTTTAATTAGTTCTTTTTTAAGCCAAGTTTAAAGAACGCATTCAGGTAAAGTAAATCGTAAGAACTTTCATTATCAATGAATAATCGTTTTAGTTGGTAGTCGATACTATTATCCAAAACGAGTGTAGATATAACAATGGGGTCGGTATATCAATGAACTTTCCTTCCTCGCCCATCGTGCCAGAGCTCTGACCAAAGCCCTTAATGAACCTGGTGAGATGACCCCTTCTAATCAGCTCTTCAATCTTCCACTGGAGGGTCTTGCAGTCCTCTACGGAGTGCCCGGGAGATCGATGAAAATCGCAATACTTTGTCAGATTTTCTCCCTCCGCCTTTTTAAGTGGTTTTAGCCACTTAAGAAACTTATCCTCACGGATTTATATGAGGACATTTAAACGTGTATTAGTTAAGGGTATTAGGCTGATGGGACCATAGTCCTTACGCTCTAGTGGTCCGGTCCTATAGTGCTTTCGAAGGGAGTGATCGTTACCGTTGTACTTCTTTTTTCCTTCTTCAGGGAACGGGGGAGGCTGTTGGTTTATTCTGGATGTTTAGCCTCGTTAGCCTCTTCTACTGCCGTGTAAGCCCAAGTGATTGATTCTGCCTCCCGAAAGATCTACGGGTTCTTGTGTGCCAGGTGCCTGAAGAAATTCTCGTATGTTAGTGCGGAGATGAAGCTGCCCAACTTCATCTCCTCTGTGAGCCTGGGGATCCGCCTGACTTCTGCTACGACGCAATGCAGAAACCTCTATGGATTCTCTTCCTTCTTCTACTTGATGTATGTGAGAGAAGTGCCACGGTTGTTTTTCCGCTCGACGATTGGAAGCATATTGAGCCAAAAAGAGATTATTCAGCTCCCTGAAACTTCCAATTGAATCTGAAGGAAGGTGGTGGAACCATATACGAGCGTCTCCCTTTAATGTGAGTGGGAAGTAGCGGCACATTGCTTAATCCTCCAACCCTTATAGACTCAGATAGGTGCAAAAGTGATCAAAATAATCTACCGGATCAGTGCTCCCATCGTAAGAGTCAAGGGGAAGCATCTTGAATTTGGCCAGCATTGGACGATTCAGGATCTCCATTGTGTAAGGAGATTTGTCTAGATTAATGGTGTGTTCATCATCCTTGAACATATGATTCCAAATCTTCTCCAGTCTGGGGTTTGCATGAGCAATATTGACTGATCTCTTGGAGTTGAAATAGGTCATCAACTCCTTTCTTTCCCTATAGTGGCCGGTAGCTAGCCGGCTACTGCCTCCAATGGATCTGACGATCCTGGAGGCTCCCTCCTGGATTGAGTTCCTGATCTCCGCCCGACAGTATCGGAGGTTCCTCCGTTCCGGACTTTCCTCCGAAGACATACTTCCTGAGCACTCCTTAAGTCTGGTCTGGCTTGAAGCACGTGAAGATTTGGGGATTTGAGTATTTGCCAATTTTTGGGGCTTTTTAGCCGGTTTCTTCTTCCTCTGACCTCCTCTTCTGGAGGCCGGCGCAGGAATTGCTGTGGGTAGAGCCACCAGCTGTGAGTGCTCCTATCGGGAGTAAAGTATCTGGAGTATCTTATTGGTGTTTTACATATGCTCCACCATATGCTGAAAGAAGGGTCTTGGCACCCCGTTAACCGTCCCATTGATTATGGCACCAGCAGCGTGATCCTGATCAAGAGAGGTCGCGTCTTTAGTGGGTTCGCTAACTTGTACTCTTGTATTCACCATTCTGGTTAGTTCAGTCGGTGAGGATGAGAGAGTTTTTTGGGAAAGAGTGGTAAACTTTTCGTAAGCGTTTTTTTACAGACGACGCCAGTGATACGTCCCTAGATGCGGATTTTGAACAAATTCGGATCGACTTGATTGTCTAGATCCGTTTTCGTTCACCGAGTCTGAACCCTGCACATCATTATAACAAATAAGAGGTCAGGTGCCGGTTGAAAGTTGTCCTACCGAAAATACTTCGATACTCAAGTCAGTAATATGCCTTCAACTTTTAAGAAGGAAGCTGAAAATGAGAGAGAGAGAAATGAGAGGGTAAGGAGTGTTTGCTTTCAAATGAAAGAGACGTTCTGGTGGCTCACGATAAGTACAGTTTTCCTACTCAGTGTTCGCGTGGAAACTTTGAAGGACAAATATTAGAGAGCGAGTGGTGTCTTGAGAATCTGAAAGATGAGCATGGGATTATTGCAGTCAGCGATGGTATGCTTAGAGGTGAGCATTTGTATGTTTAGAAGTCTGCGTGCCCTGGAGTGGAAACTCTGTGAGCTTATATAGATAGTGGACAGGGTGACCTTCCTTGGTCGTGAAGGCGCAATTCCTGCACCATGTCGGGCGGCCTTCATTGAGTAGAAAGGTTTGACTTGTGTAATCTGTTGGGATTGCTTCCTTTTCTGATCGGTAACGGTTCTTAAGATTACTTGTCTTCTTTTTATAATTTATTACCGTTTGAGTTTGTAGTAGGCAGGAAGAGAGGATCTGGCGTCTTCCTCGTAGGAAGGGCGTTGAATCTGTTGGGATCCTTTTTAGTGTAGATTAGCTTTAAGGAAGGCGTGAAATTAAGGAAAGAAATCGTTACTTGTCGTGTAAGGAAGCGTGAGCCCAACTGGGCCTGGCCCATGTAATATTTTTCCCTTTTTGGCTTGCTTGCTACAGTACTCCCGGTCAATAGAGACGTTGACCGCCTCACGGGGGCTTGTTGGCCACCCAATTTACCTTTCACACCGTCAACGCTGACATTGACCGTCCAAACACGCATCTGAGCCTTCTTGGATTTGGGCTATTTTTCTTATTAGGCTAGCCCACTATGAGTATATCCATCACATGCATACAATAATATTTAAAATAAGAAGATAAAAGTGACATATGCATATGTATAAAAATAAAAAATGTTAATAAAATCAAAAAATATATAAAATAGGTCAACAAATAGGTTTAGAATACTTGCATAAAACCTTTGATTTAATATATATGATTTTGAAAAATTTTAAGGGCTTGTCCTTCTCTTTCTATTTTTTTCTTTCTCTCTCATTTTTCTCATTTTTTCTACAAAAAAAAATAACCAAAATAATACACAAATAAGCTTATATAATACAATCAGCACACGAGCATTAGATAAGCGTGTATGAGATGCCCTCTTTTTTTTCTCGTCCATGTATGAGTACAGCACCAGACGCAATTTGGATATAATATTCTGTCCAATCTACACATATATGCTGTAATAGAATACTTTAGGCTCAACTTATTCTGCCGAAAATACGTATAAATATCCTATAGGTATATATCAAGTACTGGCTTGATCCTCCCTTCAATTTTCTTAAAAAATTTTTATTATATAAATATATTTAAATAAATTTAAAATTATATTAATAACCTCATACATTATTAATAAAAAATATCATGTATTATATCTCTATACTATTGTCATTTTAAATTTTAATGATGATTATTGTCTCCTATTAATGATGTATTATGCCAATAAAATTTGACTTTAATTTTAGCGAATTGTTTGTCGTATTAATTCTAATTTGATAAAATTAACGAATAACTTTAAATTAAATTAGTACATTAACGTAGCCTATCTTTAACAAATAAAAGATCCTACTTTTTTGGCACCCTTGAGGATCAGTACTTTATTAAATATAAGTTTTAATTTAAAAATACATTAAAAGTAAATATTCAAAAATACTTTTATCTGAAATTATAATGTATAAGTTATTACAAATATATTTTTAAAATTAAAACACCACCCCATAGTTGTTTGAGCTGTTGAAATCTTCCTTTCTTTAAAATCTGGGGAGTGGTCGACTCTCTTAATTCTTCCATGAACATCTGCGTAGGATTCTCGGATCTTGGTCCCCTTAATTTAAATGCCACCTAAATTTAAATGGGAAGGAGATACTCCACCTATCAAGCTTAGAATTTATTCACTTAGTTTTTCAAGTTTAAGTTGAAAAATATTTCAAAATTTTTATTAAATAAAATGATATTTATGCTTATTTATTTATTTTAAATTGTAATTTCATTTTGTATTATGATCGGGGCTTTGAACCAATTCATCCAAATACAGAGCTTGCTATCTTATAAGTTAAATTCAATATTCTAACGCATCGATGTAATTACCGTTTAATTGTAATTACTAAAAGAAATTATTTTAATTCTGGGCCATATGTTAAATTATTGAAGAAATGAGGGGTCTTAATTAAACCCGATGCCACTGAATTAATACGAGGGCGTGGTTTTCATGTCACCGAAGCAAATTGGGAGTTGATTAAGTGTTTATCGTCTTAGTTGTCATGCGATTTGATTGACGTGGCGAGTAAGAAAAGTGTGAGTTAATTAGGAGAGAAGGAAGATGGAAGGCGAGCCCGGCCACCAAAACGGCGCGGCATCGGGTTGACGGTATCCCTCACGTGACCCCCCAGCAGCGTTTTCCTGATCACGATAACATGCTTCGTTGTTTGTATTATTTTGTCCCCGCTGGCATCTTAATTATGTAATGTTTTGTTTATAAGTAAAAATATTTATTTTAATATCTATGAATATTAAATATAAAATTGTATAATTAAATAAAAGATAAAATTATATGATAAAAAATTAGTGATCGAATGAGCTCGATTCCAAAACTTATATAAATTATCAGCTTCTTGATAATCATATTAGTGGAGTTATAATGATTATTGTCACCATAATAATAAGTAAAGCCTAAAAGTATTTGCGTATTTCTTATTACGGTGACTCCTTTTGATTTTATGTTGAGTTAACATATATTTAATTATTTATTTTATGGTAGGTATAGATGTTGACGGTTAAAGAAAAATAATTTATTTAAAAATTTGACCAGTAATAAAATAGAGGCCTAATCGGTCCAAAATCGGTGGATAAGTCCGTCAACCTCAACCGAGCAGTTTATTCCTTAAATGAAGGTGGGACTATCTTTAACCGATCGAAATGGTTTTCTTCTGGCTTAACAATTCAATCACCAATTAGGAATCGTTAGCTAAATGATGTCTTTTTATCATCTATCTAAACCGCTTTTTAAACGATTGATAAAAAAAGTCAACCGTCTCCTAACTTTTTATTCCTAATAGGAAAAGGAGGTGACGCTTAACTAAACAAAAAAGAACATTAAGATGCTAAAAGCGTACTCTCACTTTCTCATTAAGACGTCTTTTAAAAAGCGTACACCGTAATCTAAAATTATTTTTACTAGTATTCGTACTTCCATCATCTTTTTTCTTTTCTCAAAGAAAGATAACTGATTTCAACATTAAATGATATATTAGGGAGTGAGTATTAGCAATCATTTGATCGTACTTTATTATATTGTATAAAATTTAAATTAAGAACGTATAGAGATTGTATTTGCTTCAAACCCATTAGATATTTCTTAATTTTCTAATATGTAGAATAATTTGGATTCACTGACATATCATTTTTAATGCTAAATCTTTAATTATTTTAACATGTAAATTTAAATAATTTCATGTTAGTATAGTTAGCTTTTTTAAAAAAATAATGTGATATCATGTTAATTTATCGGACTGAGATAGACAATGCTATGTGAGTGAGGGTCACTTATTGCTATGGCGCAGTCCAGTCATTATTGCCTAGACAATAGCAGCAACCATTTCTGCTGTATATTTAGATAAACAAATATTAAAAAAAATGCTTTTAATTTTTATTTTTAACTTAACTTTGAAAAAAACGTTTGTTTTTTCACTGTTAATTTTATATAAGTTAAAATCTCAGGCAAAATTAATAGGATTTACTAAAAATATACATGGCTTTGCATTGGATCTGTATCATATTGCACAAGTTATGATAAATTTTAAGTTATTTTTTTCTAAATTATAAAATTATTAATAAATTAAAATTTCACATTAAATCTAAAAATAAAATTTAATAATATAAAATTAAAATTATTATTGACATTAAAAATAAAAAAATCGATACAAAATTTGGTATAAGATAGTTTCGTTTCGTTTCGTTTCTGCCAGTGGTCCTTGAAAAAAATACATAATATATTGAAAGTATGACGTTGCAATGCTCATTATATTTACTAAAAATAAATTATTACTATTATTATTAACGTTAACAATTAAATTATATTTTACACGTATGATAATTTAATAACATAATAATTTGATATATTTTCAGTATCCTTATTATTTTCTGTAACTGACACAGAAACTTCTATTCGATGGGGTCTGCGCATTTATTGTATTGTTTATTAAATATTAAATTTTATACTTACCACCTAAATGATAAATAATAATAATAAATTGTAAAGAAATCTGGAAAGAACAGACACGCGGGGCAGAATGGTCCAAGGATGAAGGGCTTGTGAGCGTGAGACACGCGCTAAGTAGTGGCGTGGGGGTTCAGGATCGGAGCTTGGGGCGAAAGAATATTTGTTTTTGGGAATTAGGGAGTAACCGGATAGCGGGCAGTTCCAAGGGGGTCCGATCGTTGACCGACAAAGTCATAAATAGGCGGAGTTAATTCGTCATTAGACTTAATTAATTACCCTACGGGCAGACTCTAATCCCGACGCCTCGTAATCAATATTATGAAAATAAATTATTCATCTTTAAATATACCGTTGTAATTTAATTTTTTGAAATAATTAATTTTTATTCTTTCTTAATATAAATAATTAAAAATAATAAACAAAGTAACTTAATTAATTATTATAATGCAAATTTTTATTTTTTAATGAGTAATTATTACAGATTTATGATTTTTAGTCATCATAATAATATATTAATTTTATCACACATTTTTAAATAATTTTTATCATAACAATCGTGGATGAAAATCACTTCTGAAATAATATATTTTATGAGCATAACAAAATGGAAGTTTCAAGATTTATTATTATTATTTTTTATTATTATTATGTTATTGAAAATCATGTAATTATTAATCCGTTATTTTTAATATTACGATGAGTTAAATAATTTTCTGTGATGGTTTTTAAAGTCAAAATTCCAAGTCCTGCGGCATGGGATGAGGTTCATATTCTTGGAAGCAGCAGCTGCTCTGATTACTTTGCGTTCCAGTTTCTTCATTGCTGTATCTTGCGGGCATATTGATTAAACTGTTTTTTCAATCGATGAAAAAAATATATATAAATCCCCATTTTTAATAAATGTTTTCTTGCCATCAAAAATTAAAGAAATTCATCCAAATTTTATCGTTAAATTATCACGTAACTTTTTTAACAATTGGCTTCTACGGATCTATCTAAATAAAAATAGATAAAAGATATAAATCAAATCATAAAATAATGTCAAAAATGTTAAAATTATATATTTTTAAAATATTTTTTATTTTAAAACAGATACATTTAAAATTTTTTTAAAATCGACTATTTTCATGACTTAAACAAATATTAAGCATTTATACGGTTCAAATCATTAAGAGATTTATCGACCCAACTCCAAATCACTAGTGATTAATCGAGATTTTTGATAGTTATCTCATTTTATCTTAGTGGTGGTCAATAGCTTTTTCCGGTTTTGTCTCTGGCAAATATTTACAAATATCAATCGATTAAAAAATAGACATTTATGTTATATATATGTATAATTAAATTTTAAATTAAGTTTATTATTAAAAAGGAAATCAGTAATTCAACCAAGATGTCAAAAACAGCACATAGATTCATAATTATTTTTTGTATTATTATTAAATAAAATGTGCTCCATTTGTTTGACCTTTTAAGAATACGATATAACACGAGAATGTGATACTTTCATTAATTATTTTAGCCAACAAGAGAACACGATAATTTAAATGGATGTGATCTGACCGTGAACACCACGGTGCCTCGATATCCCATCCACCATGTCACGATCCAAACATCGTGGTTTAATAACTTAGCTTTTGTGTTGATCAAAAAAGACTGTACTTTTAAGAATTAAAATCAAACACCGTATGAAATCTCAAGCTTTCATCTAATTTACCAAAATAAATAAATAAATAAATAAGTTATCAACACAATCTAATTATAATTACTGCAGGGTTTGAGTAAAAATTATCAGGAAATTTTCAATTATTTTGTTTTTTAACCGGACAGCCCTTGACCTATAACTAACCATATAATTAAAAATCAGATCCATCGGACAACTTCACCCTTGATATGTCCGTATAGTTAAAAATATGAACAGACAGAATTTAAAAAATGGGAAGAGTGACGTGATGAAAAGGTTGATCTACATATTTTATTAAATTAAGGATCAGAAAACCAACAAGGTTGACCCACCAAATAGGTTTGATTATTAATGCTCAAAATATTAATACTTAACAAGTGATTATATATATTTATTTATTTATTAATTTATTTATTCCACCAGTTGGGAAAAACAGAGGTATGCATTATTTTACACAGGAGATAGCCACTGAAAACCACATTAAATATATAAAAACATGCTAATTTCCAGTATACTTGGGAGCCTGCAAATTGCCATTGCCAATTGCCAAATACCATTCCGTCACTTAACACAAAGAGCTAGAATAGAAATATTCAAATTAAATTTCAAGTAATGTTAAAATTATTTTCATATTTTTAATTTTTTTTTCAAAAATATTAAATCTCTACTGATGAATGGCTTATTCAACAATGACTAAAACCCGCATGGGAAAGGCTCCCTCTCACTTTGTGGGAGCCTGCAGCATCAGCAAAAGCTGCTTCGTTTCCCCCCCAACTTGGATAATGCCGAGGTTTTATTACAATCTTCTCCATTCAACAAACATTGGATGCTTCTTTACTTCAAAGACGCAAGAAATAGATCATTTATTATGCCAACAACATAATAAAACAAACGACAATAAGACAAACGCAGAACAAAGGAAAAATGCTTTCTTCTCTTCTTCGGAGAGGCATAAATGTGAAGTCGTTTGGAGCTTCAACATCAAGCTTCACAGATCATCTGAAAGAAACACACAGACCAAAACCATGACTTAAGCCAACTATTTGCAACCTGTCATTACCACCGTACCATATGTGCACAATTCTTATCAATTCCCCAACAATTCACTACTATGGATTTAGAGATGAAAACTGCCGGAACAAGAGCTACATTCAATTCAACAAAGGAGAAAGACAATAGAACAGAATCCATTACAAAGAGATTATAAGGGTGGAAATGAAAAAAAGAAAAAAGAAAGAAAGAAAGGGAGTGGAAGAACCAAGCTACTGTGAAGACCTTCCAAAGAAGAACACTTGGTCGTGTTAGGCTGTACACTTGAACCAGAACTACCACTCTTCTACCTTAAATGGTTCTCACCGCCTGCCCCTTTGGATAATCGTCAGCTTCCTCCCTGTCTTCAAGAACTCACTGCCATAGAGACAAAAATATCAGTTTAAAATTTCGTGAAATCAGGGGTCAATAAAACAGACTTGAGTGGCAATTTTGATCTCTGTACATAGAAAAAGGGGGGAAGCCACAAACAAAGGTGGGCTTATCTTTATTTCTTCTCTATATAGTACTGTGCATATACTATTTCCCCTAATGGCTGTATTCACCTGAAAATTCAATTACCAGCATGCTTAGTCGCCCCAGTCCAGTCACTGCAGAGCACATTTTGCTCAGCATTAGCAAGTTTTCCATGCAGCTCTTCATACGATCAAAAAATGGCAGGATCGAGCCTCTGACCAACGGTCTCAGAAAAACTTGCAGTGACCAGTCTCCAAGCCAAGCTTAATTTTTAAGCTGTCTCTACAGATGGGGAAAAACCCATCCGAAGAATTATCCATCAGACCATTGCATCCATCCGAGAGGTTTGCCATCTTCTCTAAATTCCTATCAGATGAACTGTTGCCGAGCGAATCCCCAGAAGAGCTCTGAGAAATCTGTTCTTCGGTGAGGATGGGTTTACCAAAAAGTACAAATTTGGGCGTCTTTACATCGTCGTTCTTCTTTGTACTCTGGCTGCGACTCCCCATTGTTAGCAAGCAAGACATGTCTTCATTCATATTTGGCTTGCATGTGAAGCTGGGGCCAGAAAATCTTGGAGGTGTACCAAACAGACTGGACTGCAGTTTGTTGATGTGGAGATCCGATAATGATTGTCCTAAACGGGCATGCCTGGCTCCCTGTATGCCTGCAGAAGTGTTGCCTGATATACAGCACAAAGGGCTGCTAGGCCTGAAGGTGTTGCTGGAAAATGGAGATATTAATGGAAGCTGGTCCGCAAAGGGGAAATCCGGGTGTTGAGGAAGCCGAAGCTTCTTTCTTGGTGAGGAGAAAGGGGACATATGAACCGAGGGCATGCTTGCTACTGGTTCAACCAACCACGGGTTAACACGCTTCACATTTTGGAGCAAGTCAGGCTCATCCCACGCAACCTGATATGTAATATCACCAAAGATGTTACAATCAAAAGAGTACCTAAACAAACTGGTTTAGTCCTGCAAGAATCATATTTTTCACAATCTCATTCACATCCTGCTATGTATAACATGATTCTGGAGAGATATAGAGAGAGAGCAAACATTGGCAAGTCTCTGACCAGTATAGTTAAAAGACAAAAAGGCCCTTAAGTTTGACTGTCTATACAACTAATTTGAATATACTAAACACAAAAGTACACACAGATTTGTTTGTGATACTATTTCTGTAAAGCCTCTGGACAGATTATGCAGATTCTTTTGCGAGTTCCATATGTGATTTGAATTAAACAGGGGACTTGCCAGATGATTTGGTTGAGATGTTCATCCATTGCATGCAACAGAACTTACAGTTTTGCCTGGCTTCAACTTTGGATTACACATATAAACTGCAATGTTTCATCAATCTTCACATGACATACGTCAATAAAATACATCGAGCCCCACAAAAGTCACAACAATGGCTATTCCATAAGAATCATTAATAGGAGCGGCAAGCATAACAAGCATATAAGATGTCGTTAAAGTCATGACTGAACTAGAATTAGTAAATAGCAATTCAGTATGGAAGCTACCTGAAGAAGCCTCCAGGGGGAGTTAGGCCAGTGGAAAGGATCGGCGATCTGAACAGAAGATATAGTACCCATGAACCAGCTGATCCTAGAAGAATCCTCAGTTTCAAAAGCCATTTTGAACCTCATGCCAGCACACCACTGGACTTGCATTGCCGCTCTCACAGCCGATGCCTTGACACAATACTCGGGCGTGCTTGCACGTGGATAGTATACGACCTCAAATGGCTCGAAGTTGGCAGCTAAGGTAGCAGCTTCGATGACTGATTCAGCTCTCACTTTCTCACTCATCCTTAGACACCCACTAGAGCTAGTGCCGAGACCATTAGAGTTTCTCAACATTTTAGTTTCATCATCCCTCAAGAAAGCAGCATAACCACCATAAGGAAAAGAGACACAATTCGCGTTCCATCCAGCAGTTGGTGATTCGGGCCCACCACCAATTCCCCTTTTCGCCCTCCGAATCCCAATGCACAGATCTCCACCCTCGGCCCTTACAAACACAATCGAATCCCCAGCAACAAGCTTCTTCTGGTTCACAAAATTGCTCCACCCTGTCGTCAAAAGATGCCTCCTAGGGGTTCCTCTGTAAATATGCCTAAATTTCCAAGTCACGCCATGAACATCCTTTGCTAAAATTGTCTGTACAGGCGGTTCAGCTGAATAATCCAACCTTGGAAATATGGTCTCCGCACAATACCGAGGAACAGAGAAGCCGCCTCCATTGTTGGCATCAGATTGAGTTAGGGTCTTTGCGAACGAAGCGGGTTTCTCCAAGATCTCTAACTCTTTGCATCCATTCAACCCACCATCCTCAAAATCGAATTCGCTGCCCCTCACTGGTATCAACCTAATTTTGGCATAAACCTCATCTGTGTCATCATCAGCCAAATATTTAATGGCGGAGATTCTACAAGGAATCAGGGCAGGCAGTTTCGGATAAGCCTTTAGATCGACATTTGCTTGGGCATGCTCTATATGGCCCTGAGGGAAGTAAAAAACCCTTGAGTTTACGGGCGGCATTTGTACCATTCCTCCAGCGCAAGCATGCCATAGCTGAGTATCCAAGAAATTCCCAACCTCCTTCAGTGATTCTTTACTCGGGCTCATAATATTAATCATTTCGATCAGGGAAAACTAAACGCTTCTGTCACTACTTGTCGCGGTCAAGGGAATTCTGCAGGCACCATAAAGCCAGAAATTTTTTAGATTGGTACATAAGAGCAGTAAATAAACTAACAGCACGAGATGAAAAGCCTCATATCACAACAAAAAACTGCATGCGCTGTATGCTTGAGGGGAAAAGGCCAGAAAATTTTAACATAAAAGAGGCATATAAGGGAAAAACCTAAAGATCTGTATGCATCCAAACATTCCAATCTGAGAGGTAAATAGAGGCGCCAAACCAACCTGAAGCAAATTTCGAGTCTAAAAACCACAACAACAGGGCCTTACCTCTTTTCCCCCCTGACGAACAATTTCGGCAGATAAGAGCAACTCAGCAGACGAAAGCAAAACAAAAATCTAACAGTTTCTACCCACAAAATCTCGTCGAAACAAAAGCCGGTTCTCGAACATGAGAGGAAACCGATACTGCAGCCAAGAAACGAAGAGAACAAGAGGCAGAACAAGGGAACACGGAGAGCGAAGTGCGTAGCTGGTCTCTGAGGCCCAAATCTAAGGCGTGCGATGTGCGGACATCAGACGCATCACCGGTAATCGGAGTGAATGAAAAAGAAAGAAGAAAGAGCAGGGAGGAAGAGAGGTGAGAGAAATAATGCCGACTGAAGCTTCTCTGTCTGAGATGCCGATCAAGCAGGCAGTATGAGCAGAGAGAAAGGGAGCAGTTTCTTTGTGACAGGAAAAGCCAACAAAGTGTGAATGAACTTATAAATTATCTAATAAGAGAAGAGGGAGATTTTTGTGATGGGAAATGCTAGTGCAGATCGGACGGTCAGTATATTTTTTATTTTGTTTTTTGGGAATTTTGTTTTTTTGTCGCTGTGTGTTTTTCTCAGCGGCTCTATTTATTCACTTTTCTTTCATCTCTAGCACTCTGAACGGACGGACACGATCTGACTGACAGGGAGTCTCTTTCGCTCCATCTGCACGCAAACGTCGTAATGTTTGTCTGCTCCACTCGCCTTCCCGCGCGCGTGGATCCACGCCTTTGATCTACACTACCAGTATTATGGGTCAGTCTATTAATTAATTAGTAATAAATAACACCAACAAATTTTAATATTTTCGTAAAAAAAAAAAAATTCAATTTCCCCCAAAAAAACTCGTAATTAAAAATATGTCCCTTAAATTAGTTAAAACCCATACAAGATTAGGCGTTTTATAAGGCAAACATTTCATTTGAATAGTCCTCTGTCCATTTCTTATTTTGATTTTACTTAGTTTTTATGTTTGATAAAGTCAACTTTAGTCCTTAGTTTTTTTAGAAATTTATGAGCTTAACATCTTCTTAAAAAATACATTTAAAAATAATATTTTTAAAAAAAATAAATAAATGAGAAGAAAACAAATTTATTTAAGCTTAAAAATTTGAGGGAAAATCTGTATTTTTGGCAAATCTTCATTGGGATCAATAATAAGCATTCCCTTTTCATATTTTTAACCGGAGAAATTTAACATATTAATTTTAGTTAAAATTATAAAATTAGTTTAACATATTATACTGTATTATTATAGCGCTAACATTTTAATTTATTTAAATAAAAATTTAATGGTTGAGAAAATAAAAAACAAAAATACCCTAAAAATAAAGACTCAAATCAATTAATCCCTCCCATGTCCTCTTCCGTCTACTCTTCTCTTAGTTCTCGACGGGTGATCTTCCTAGCCGACTCCGCCACCAACTTTCCCCATTTGCTGCCGTCCTACCGCCAGTACCTCCCACCACCCCCTTCAGTCAATGGCCACTCCCTCACTCTCTCTTTTTTTCTTTCTCTTTTGTCACTGTCGTGACCGTCATCCTCAACTAGAATTGTTGAAGATCACTCCCATATGGAAGTCATTGTGAGAAAGAACTTAAGACGGAAAGACGTGATATAATAAAGGATGAAATAAAGATCATCATTCAAATTGATCAAACCTTGAAAATCAACTTACGAACCGAGGGTGGTAACGCTTAAACTTTGAACTCGATATGTTGGACACCTTCCGGCCTTCAAGCCACTCTTCCCTCTCGTGCCGGTTGAATTGCCAATCACGAACGAGTTCCTTCTTTCAACGCACCAACGTCTCCAACGAAGGTAGAAGGATGAAAGCTTTAATGGTGAAAGAAATAGAAAAAGTAATGAGAAAACCTTTGGAACATGGAGCTCAAAGTTGTAGTTTTTTGGTTTTCTCAAAAGGAACAATCACAATGGAGCATAAAAGCCTTTCTCCTCAAAGGAGGCACGAAAATATTCAGTTTTGAATCCTTAGGGTTTGAAGAAACATAAGCCAATATTTATAGAGGAGCCAAAAATCGCGTTTGAAAGGTCGCTTGCTTGGCCGCGAGGGTTTCGGCGAAACTGGCGGGCGCTCGAGCGGGTGGAGGCGAGCTGAGCGGCCTATGTTGGTTTTATCGGCTCGGCTGGCTAGTGAGCGAGCATCGAGCGGCCCCCACGATTACACGCCGAGCGACATCGAGCATGAAGCGAGCGGGGCGGTCCTTGGGACGGGCCCGAGCGTGGGAGGGCGGACCAATGAATTTTAATGAATTTTATACCGACAACCCACAACCCAACATCAATAAAATAATACATTATAGCCAATAAGCATAAATGTCTCTAACAACATCTTGGTCATCCTCAACTAGAATGTGAAGATCACTCCCGATAGAAGTCATTGTGACCGAAAGACTTAGACGGAGCACGTGTGTGCTAAAAGGATAAAATTTCGATCATCCATGTTGATCTGGCCAATATGTTGACCGATAAAAGTCGTGAGAGGATTGACTCTACGACGGAAGACGTGGAGAGATCGTTACCGGGCAGGGTTGACCGGTTCAACCGTACATGAAGGTCTATTGAAAGAAAGATAGTTGAATTACCTAGTTGAGACACCAACCACATCAAGTTGGGTTATGGAGGACACATGAATATATGTGTGTATATGTACACAGATTGAAAGTTGAGCACCAACCACCAAGACTATGTGAGGGACATGTATATATGATAAGTAAAGAAAAAGAATGTGTGTAAAATAAAGAGGAGAGAAAGTAAAAGAAAGAGAGCTATGAGAGAAAAACAAGTGTGATGGCTTTGTTTACTTTTACTCTGTTCTTATTTTTATCTTATGTAATTTTTCTCATACTTAGTAATTTTGTAAACTTAGTGTCCCGTGATTTTTTTCTTATTTCAAAAAGGTTTTTCATATAAAAATTTGATATTCATTTCTTTTCTCTTACCTCTATTTCACAGTACTTGTGTGTTTTTATTAATTGGCCACCCATTCCGGCCAATATCATGAATTATTCTTGTATCCTTGTCAGTAGGTCGCCCTGTTATCCGTCAACAAGAATGACTTTACATGGTGTTTTTGCCATGATTATTGGGGTTCAACCCAAACATACATAATCCCATAAAGCACAACAAAACCTAAATTACTTATTAAATATTAATTATTAAACTTATAAATATAAAAAATATAATAATATATAATATTTTTTAATATAAAAATTATTTTTAACTAAAAAAAATTACGTGATAAATTTTAAATAAAATTCTCAATAATAATAATGTCAGTTATAAATAATCTTCTCTAAAATTTCTTCATTATAATTCTTAGTAAAGAATGACTAGTTATAACCTCATCGACAAACTTAAAAACTCATAAGAGAAAGTATAATGAGAAATAATAGTAACTTGTAATATCTTAAATTTTTATTTAGATTATTTTAAAATTAATTATGATTTTGGGTAATTAAATTTTAATAAAAATTATACAATTTTATATTGTAAAAATTTTAGAGGATATTCGAATCAGTTGGGTTGACACCCGACATGTGTTAGTGTTGGCACTGAAGTACCAATTTAGATTATAAAATAAAAAAATAAAAAAAAATAATAATTATCATTATCATTATCAATATATATAAAAAAAAGAAATGGGGAGTTGGATTTTGGCACAGTAGAGGAAGACGAAGGGAGAGAGAGGAAGGAGAAGAAGAAGGGAGAAGAAGGAGAGGAAGGTGGAGGCGGCACGTGCGGAGGAGAGGCAGTGCATTGAGAGGTGCACGAAAGACAAGAAAAAAAGAAAGATTTTCGCGAGGAGAGAGAGGGCAGTAGTCGCGCACGGCAGAGAGAACGTGCCGGGAAGGTCGGCAGTGGCTAGCAGATCAGTGCAACGGCGGAGAGAGAGAGACTGCATGGGTAGAGAGATCAAGGCACACTGGTAGGAGAAAGAAAGCTCGATTTGGGTATTTTAAAATATCTTTTCTTTAGATTTGTAGAATATAAGGTCAAAACAAGTATCATTTAACATTATTTTTTGTTTAATTTTACATATGATATATTTTTATCTCGATTTGGAGGCTTTTAACTCGTTGGTATACTTTTAATTAGCCCGTTTAATTTCTTGTGCACTCATGACCTTTTTACCGATTGTTTGAGAAAATTTATTCTCTTTTTATTGATATCTATGAATTTTAACATATTTTAAAAAAATAAATTATTTTTGAATACTATATATATTTATATTAGTAAGTGCATACAAAAATGTGTATAAAACTTGTATAGATCACATATTTTTACATGTATGTGTCCGGTTATAGTCATTACATTTGAATTTAGATATTAGATATTCTGCCAATTTTCAACAAAAAAATATTTATTATTAAAAATTTCTTTTCATCGATAGAAAATGTTTGGATTAGTGATCTTTCTTATTTGGATGATTTGATTAAATTTTATAATATATTCGGATATCCTGATATATTTTATAAATTTGAGAATTACACCCAAAATTTTGGGTAATAAAATATAGTGAGTAGCTTTACCTATGGGAGACATAATATATAGGTAGTTAAACATATTGGCTTAATTTATATTTGATGTGACCTAAGGTTTTTAGGAGTATATGTAACCATTCATTAAGCTATTCTTTAAATAATCAAAATTTAAATTTGGTATATAATTTGTATTTTTGTATAAATTTATATTGGATTTTGATTTAGACTTGGATCTTGAATTTAGATTTAAAATTCACTGATTTTGTCCACAGATGGGTCTTAATATGTCTCGTATAAATGATTTTAACTATATATTTTTATCTAAACTTTTAAACTATCTGTTGTGAAACTGTCTCATTTTTTACGTACGCTATTAGATCATTCAATTATTAGATTCTACCCCAAATTATAAATTAATCGGGTTTTGGATTTAAATTTGAATTTGGACTTGGATTAGACATCTACTTATTGGAATTGGTCTGAATCACTTATATATATATATCCACGTTTTAATGAGGACTATTTTTAAATTGGACATTTATTTAAATTTTATTTGATTCGGGTATTAGATTTTGCTTTAAAGTTGATGAATTACATAATATATCGACAACTTAGATTTATATTTGTTTTTTGATTTTGGTATTTGTTCCTTAACCATTCATTTGATTTATTGGACCCGTTTGCTCATATATGATATTTGTTGAATTTTAAACTCATATTTTATATTTTGTCCATTTATAGTAAAGAGTTTTGACGCATTGTAGGAGTATGAACGTGATTCATCAGTTATTAATTTGATTTAGCAAGTTTTAGTTTTATTATGATTTAAATTTGTATTTGATGTGATTGGATTTTAGAATTAATCGGGTATAGACCCATGGTTATATTTCAGAAATAATGGAGATATTATATTACGTTTAATTATAATTTTGATTAAATTGTTACCTTTCATTCGATGATAATAGAGTACATTGTATTTATATTATTTGGACGGTTATCTGATGAGATCTTGTGTGAAATTTTAATTTATCGTAATTTGAATACTTTCTTTGTCACACCCGAATTTTTGAATTTAATATTATTTATTAAAATATTTTATATTATAAATTTTAGATGTAATAATTAATAAACCTATGACTCAACCAAACAAAATACACCATAGAAATTCACTAGAAAGCAACGTACTCGATTTTGGTAAAGAACAAAACTCAAACTGTACTTTAATCGAATATTGAGTCTCTTCATTTTTTTCTCTTTTTCTTCTCTATCTAGGCTACACTTTTTATGTGAGAAATGATTTCAAATTGTCCTAAAATCATGTTACGTATGATTTTATATCATATGCGACACTCAAGGGCCGATTAGGCGCACGTTTAATACACACCTACTGAAATTAATACACAAGTGCCTCCTCTAATGAGCCTCATGTGACCCTTAATCTGGAATCAATGTACAAGCGTGAATCAAACATTTGTCATGTACCATTTTGCTGACATTTGACCAATATCAGCCGACCCTCATACGAATATCGCACAATCCATCAATGTTTTTTACTATCCAGATGATTATCCATTTGTTTTGACACCCACAAGGGAGTGATCAAAATCCAACAAGCTTTCTTTCACAACCTTGTGGGAAACCCTTCACCTTCACCTATAACCTTCATCACTTATCCTTCATTATCTTTCCCTCCAAAGGGATTCTACTGTTAGCCTTCACAAGTTTGAATGATATTCTTTTCCGCTCTATTGAACCTAGAGTATTTTCACACCCATTTGGTTTTTCCTTTACGGTAAAATCACTCCCCTTATACTTTTTTATCAAGTATCGGCTTGATTGCTTACTTCCTCTTACCATAACCGAGGCATCTTTAATGAGCTTTCACTAGCCTTTTTTGAACGTTGTGCAAAAATATTCTTCATCAAACTTTTTCGTTGAAATCACATTTAACTATAAATTTGGAGCATGTCGCATACCCTTCAATACGAGTTTTGTCTCGTTACTTGTTTGCAAGTTAACATACCCGAAGCCGACGACCCTTGACAAACCATCATTATCCATCTTCAATATCTAATAGTCCCCGAACGTATCGATTATAAAGGACTTCGTTAATGTTGTGTGATGTGAAGAACTGTTATCTATCACCCATTTCATCTCTTGGCTTGGAAAGCTCCGTGTCTTCCCCATGTAGACTACTGAAAGGTCTTCGCAGGATACGATAGAGGCTTAATTATTTTTGTCGCAATCCCTCTTTCTTGATGCTCGCCTTTGCCCTTATTGTCCTACTTCCTCTGAAAGCAATCCTACTTTATATAAGCTTTCTTACCGCAATGGAAGCATTCCATATCTTCACACTTGGATCGGTCGTTGCTTCTCTCTAATTTATAGTTTTGGTTCCTAGATCACCATGTCCTCAACTGCCAGTGGATATCAAAAGTCTTAATCCTCCAAAAACTTCAACGCTTTCCTTTTGCTTTGAATCATTCACAAGTAAGGAAGTGATAATCTTATCAAAATTGAGCACATCTTTTTCAAATAATAGCGTCATAATAATATGATCGTACGAGTTCTACCAAAAAGCCAACAATACTAACACACTTCTTTCTCATTGATTTTCTCATTAAGTATTGACATTTACGTCAAAATCCGATTAAACCCATCTAAGTAGTTCTCTAAAATTTTCCTTCCGACAAACGAAGGCCATATAACTTCTTTTTCACATGCAATCCTGTTGTCAAGTACTTTGACTTATATTGATCTTCTAGTTAAATCCAAACCATTGTTGGATCCAACAAGCTAACGACTTTTTAAAGAGTATTATCTACAAGATATAATTTAATCGTATAATTAGTAAAATGCATCATATCTTATCACTCATCATCATTCATCTTCTTTGACTTATCCGCATTATTTTGAAATACTTTTACCATTTCTTCTCAGGTAAAAATATTCCCTATACTTTCTTACTAAAAAATAAAATTATTTTATCCATTAACTCAATACAAAATGGCAAGCTCCTTGATATTGACGTTATTAAATCGTAGTTTTATAACCTACTCTTTTATATCACTCATTGGGATTCGACTCAGACACACACAACCCGACACAGTAAAATAAAATCTGAACCCCTATCAAACGTCAACCACCGAATTTGTAAGTATAAAAATTATAATAAATGTATAATATTTTTAATATGAAAAAATTTTTTCAATTAAAAAAATTATGTGATAAATTATGAATAAATTTATTATAATAATAGTATCGGTTACAAATAACTCTATCTAAAATCCTTTCACTGTAATTTCGAGA
Organism: Nepenthes gracilis; assembly: GCA_033239525.1. Taxonomy (NCBI): domain Eukaryota; kingdom Viridiplantae; phylum Streptophyta; class Magnoliopsida; order Caryophyllales; family Nepenthaceae; genus Nepenthes; species Nepenthes gracilis. Next base: position 22,944,150 of record BSYO01000001.1, read on the forward strand.
AAAAAATGGTTAATTACCGTCCCTTTAATACACCAAACAACTCGTAAGAGAAATAATAACAAAAAGTAAAGGTAACCAAACGAAATACGCCCTAAAAATTTACTTTAGAATAATATATCCGATTTTGATGAAAAATGAAATTTAAATTGAAATTCAATCGGATGTTGAATTTTTTTTTTTTCTCTCTGTGCGGCGCTCATTGTATGAAAAATAATTTTAAATTACCCTAAGTTAGGTGAGATTTTATATTGGGCGTGGCATTTGAGCACCAATCAGACGTGCTTTGAGCACTTGCTTATTGAAATCGATGCATGAGTGCCCATTTTGGTACGTCTTACACAACCTCTACTTTGGAATCGAAGTATAGACATAAATTAAACGTCTATTATACACCATTCCATTGACTTACGACCAATTTTCAGTTGACGTTTATATAAATATCGCGTGATCTTTTAATATGTTTTATCATTTAGATAATTATTTATTTATTATGATATTAATAAAAAGATAACTAAAATCTAACAGCGATATGAGGTTGGACAAGTGGAGGTGGCAAAGACGGGTGGGGGTTGTGGATGAGGACAGTGGAAGGGGGGTGGACGAGCAATAGCGGGCTTGGGTGGCACATTAGGGTTAAGTGATGCATTTGCGCTGTCATTGGATTGTCGGAACGTGGGTGGTGGCGCTGGTGGACTACGCGGTGGCGTGGGACATTAACTTTTTTTTTTTTTTTTGCATCGCAAAAGCAAGTATAATCATGCATTTATTGAGGCTTCAATAGTAATTATGATCGTGTATTTATGAAGGCTTAACTAATGCCTGAGACCACAGGTAAGAAATAAAAAAACATATATATATATATATATATTTTTTTTTCTTCTTGTGGCCAACCCAACGTAATGGAAAGGAATTTCTAGAATTTATATGGTTTGGAAAATTATAAATTAAAGTTAAAATATAAAATCATAAGTTTTATTCTAATTAGAATTATCTCCAAATCAATTTTGAGGGAAATATTCATATGCTAAAAATAAATAATTTATGACATAACATTCATTCAATTACGTTGTCACACCAAGTCAGATCATGTTGATTCGTATCTGAAAATTAAGACTAAATTGAATCATAATTAAAATCTCATCAATAAATTACAAAATTAAAAATGAAAACCAAGGCGAAAAGAACTGTGGGATTTTCTCATACATGCAAACCAACGGTTTAGATTTAATTATTTTTTACGGCGGTAGGCTTCTTGAAGAGACCAGATGAAATCAAAGCAGTGGAAGGTGAGGGGAGTACCAGTGTTAAATAGCTCGTACCCATTAACTACAAAATTGAATGCTTGTGTCTTCTGCGGGCATGCACTGCTCTTCAGTCTTCAATTTAATTTATTCAGCCAGCTGATATATGCATTGCTCTTCTGACTCTTCTTCTATTGTCGGTTCAAACAGGACAAATACGAATGATTCTCATATACATATATTTCCTTTATACACAATTTAAACACCCACTTTTTCTGAAACATTATTCAATATACTTAATTTCGGTCTGATTATTCTTCCATGCAATTTTCCTTAGAAGCCGTGGTATATCTATATGTGTATATGAATAGTTATTGTCACTTTGTTTGGGCTAAAAGTGGTGCTGATCCTTGGTTTTTATGAGCGCAAAAGCTTGATGCGTGATGGGTGCTCAACGGATCCGATAAAAATTAAAAATGATATGATATTTCTATCTTTACCAAAAAAAAAAAAATAACTTAACAAATAATAAAACTTATATTTGTGATTCATTTGAAAATATTATTATTATTATTATTTGAACTGTAATTATATTTTTTAAGAAGAAACTAAATTAGGTTAACTTTAGTGTTTATATTGGTGTGGTGTTTGTGTTTGATTCTTGTTTGAGCACAAAGCTTGATGCCCGATAGCCGCTCGATAAGAATGCGAGCATACGATCGACAGTAGTCAAGTTTATCGGTTGGTAACATTTTAGAATAGTCAATCTCTATATGTTGAGAATAAATGCTATAATTTTTTCTATGGTGCTCTTAGTTAATAATAAAATTTTTAAGGAATAATGTTTGTGCTTGAAAAAAACTAATAATATAATAAGGTAAGTATTTTATGATAAGTATGCTAAACATAAATAAAGATACATTTCGGCAAAACATCATGCCAAAGTTTAGTAATTTCTTATGAGAACTAACATTAAATATTTTTTTATTTTGAAAAAAAAAATTCTTCCCAAAACAACGAGTAAAAATTATGCGATAGAAGTCCACTAAAATGTCCAATAAAAAATTCATAATTTATAAACTTTATACAAAAATTCTTACATTTATTATCAAAAGATCTATGATACCTTTTTTTTTTTTAAAATAATAAATCTACACTAACTATTTGTGAATTCTTATCAACTTTTAAAATATCAAAAAATTCATATAAAATTTCAATTTATAAATAAAAAAATTACAATAAGATCTGAGGATTCACTTTATTTGTCATACAAGGGGAAAATCATATATTTTTTACCTTATTTTTTTTTATAAATGTTATTTAAAATTTATATTTATGATAAATAATCTTTTTCCTTAAAAAAAAATTCATAGTATGTTTTGACAAGGAATCATTGCCAAGTAGACTGACTGCACAATTTAAAACCCACTTACAACGTTTAGATTGTTGCCGGTGAGGTCTTCGATCATCACCAATATGCAATGTTGCATCACTTCTTCATGCATTGCGATCCTTTTTTTAATTTTTTTTTAGTAATTAATAATTATTTTGATTATTGTTATTTTAATATTAGTATTTTATATTATAATTATAAATTTTAATAATTTGAAATGTAAGAGAGTTTAATACTTGTAAGAAATATAACAAAACACCTTTGTTTTCTCTATTTTATTTATTTATTTTATTTTTTATTCAAAATATTATGACGTCCGTGTGGCTGACATAATTAAATTAGGTTTGAATTGAGGGGGAAAAAAAAAGCACTTGTCCACTCCATCCAGGGCTTAAGTGTTCGATTATTTAAATTAAAACATTTATTGGTGATCAACAAAATTGGGTCGAGTTCATTCATTCAAGATTAATTATTGCTGTTATTTATTCATTATTAAAACTAAATTATATAAAATAATACCTTAAAACAAAACAAAAGGTAATAATTAAAATAAAAAAGCATTACTTAAACAAAATAAAAGTCAAGATTTGATTTAAATCTCAAAAAATTTATTTTGTATAAAAATTGAGAAAATTAAAAAGCCTAATATTTAGAAGAAATATAACGGTATACCTTTATTTTTTTAATTATTTTATTTTTTTTTCAAAATATCATGATGCTGTTGGCCAATATGATTAAACGGGTTCTAAACCGAGGCCAAAAAAAAAAAAAAAAACCTCACCAATGGAATAAATTATTGTACCTACCGTCCAATCAATTTAATAAAAGCATTCGTCCACTCTATTTGGATTAAAGAGTCCAAATTATTAAGTTAAAACAGTTAGACACATCCATCAACCAACAAAATCGGATTGAGTTCATCTGGCCATGATTATTTTTTATAGTTATTTATTCATTTATAAAACTAAATTTAAAATGAATATCTTAAAATAAAAAATAATATGTAAATAAAAAAGCATCCCCTAAAAATATAAAAGTTCAATTTTCACTTAAAATCTCATAAATATCATTTTTATATAAAAATGATTATTTTTATAATATTTTACGAAAAATCATAAGAAATCGTTAAAAAATTAAAAGATTCTGGGTTAAGCCACCTTCATATTTTTTGTCATAAGATAACATTACACTTTGAAATGGGAGATTATATATATATATATTACTTTGCCCATAACAAATATTATTTCAAATTATATATTATATAATAATAAATAAGTTTTATAATATATATATATATATATATATATATATATATACATTAGGGATATTTTAGCCATAAATAATGTTATAGAGGTACTCTTCGGATATCATTTTCATATTCATTCTAATATAAAATCTCATTAATCTATTTATTCATACATTTTTAGTAAATATAAAGCTAAAATGTTATATTATTTAAAAACATTTAAGTTGTGAATTTGCCCTTTAGTTATTAAGGGTAAGATTTCGGCCAAGTGGCAGTAAATTCTTACGGGCAGTACCACGATACGACTGCGGTTATTCATGGCGCAGATGCAACGGTCTTACAACCGCATTGAGACCCAAAAACTGCAGCCTTGGAGTAGGAGCAGCGAGGCTTTATGCAACAGCTGATAACCGTTGCCTTCTGTACCTTTTAATTTTTATCATCGTAATTTAAATAAATAGAATTACAAAAATATATTAAATTATGTTAGATTTATTTTATAATTTTAAAAATTTAAATTATCAAGATAAAAATCTTACGGTTAAAAATATAAAAAAAATTATAAAATGAAAAGCTATAACTGTTCCGATTAGCTTTTGGTTAGTGTAATTGTGTTTGTTGTCTCAAAAGAGACGTGATCGGGTGGAAGTTGGACGTCGAGCTCCACACACAAACAGATACAGTAAAAGAATAAAGAAAAAGAAGAAAAATACGTAAATTTTACGTGAAAAACTCTTATCAAGTAAGGAAAAAATCACAGGACATTCGTCTATGAACCAATTTCACTGTGTGAGGGGCTAGGAATAATATCTAATAATTACACTGGTACAAGAAAAAGAAGACCGAAGAACATAGCACAAGGAATACAAAAACACACTTGTTTTTGCTCACAACTCTCTCTCTTTTCTTCCCTGTCTTTTTACTTTCTCTCTAATTTTCCAATTTCACACATTCTTAAAATAACAGATGCAAATATTCAACAAATTTGAGAAATATTCTTTATTTTCCAATAAAATCTGTCCTTACTAATAATATGAATATGCTCTGTACAAAAACGATTCCTACATAACCGTTTGAGATTACATACGCTCAGAAGATCTTCTAAGTTAACACCATTTTAGATTTCCTGATGGAGGGACAACATTCCAATGCCCGTGTTTTTCACAAGGCCGATCAACGCCCGTTGACCATCTTAAAATAACAGACGTCAATATTCAGCAAATTTGAGGATTATTCTTTATTCCCTGATAAAATCTGTCCTCACTAATCATATGAATTTACTCTGTACAAAAACGATTTCTACATAGCCGTTTGAGATTACATACGCTCAAAAGATCTTCTAAGTTAGCATCATTTTGGATTTCCTGACGGACGAACAACATTCTAACGCCGGCGTTCTTCACAAGACCGGTCAACGCCCGTTGACCAACCTTTTCACAAGATCGCCAATCCCTTAGGAGATCAGTCTGCAGTACTTAAGGGATCTTTCAACAATGCAGGGCAACTTATGCTACCTGCCGATCAACATATTGACCAGATATTGTTACCCGTCTAATTATTTTTGATCAACTTTGTTGACTAGAATTCATTCTGATTATTCGCTTCACATGCCATGAGTTTCGTCTAAGTCCTCCGGTCATTAGAAGTTTCACATGGGAGTGACCTCCCAACAAATTTCCCCTCACAACTATGGGAAAGTCAAGTCTATCAGCCCAGCCAATTTACAGCAAGCTTCATTCTTTTCTTTCAACAGAATTTTGATCATCATATCCGCCCCATTCTTTTCAGTGCTAATCTTCTCTAGTGACAGTAAACTGACTTTAAGCACATCCCTCACCCAATGATACCAAACATTGTTATGTTTCGATCTGTAATGAAATGAGGAGTTCTTGTAGAGAAATATAACACTGTGACTACCACAAAGTATTGCATACTTTTCTTGTCTGAGGCCCAATTCCTGAATAAACTTTTTCATCCACAATATCTCTTTACAAGCTTCTGTCACGGCAATGTACTCGGCCTTTGTAGTAAAAAGGGCGATGTACTTCTACAACTTGGACTGTCAGAAAACTACACATCCAGAAAACTTTACTAAGTATCTTGAAGTGGACTTGCGACTATTAATATTTCCCACCATATCAGCATCTGAGTAGCCAACCAATTGAGGCTTGTGGCTTCCAAGACACAAGCACTTTTTGAAAGTTCATCGAATATGTCTCATGATCCACTTAACCACGGACCAGTACTCCTTTCATGGGTTTAATAGAAAATGGCTGACTGCACTGACAGCATGTGCTATGCCTGGCATTGTGCATACCAGGACATACATCAGGCTTCCCATAGCTGAAGAATATGGAACGCCTCTCATGTATGTCTTCTCTTCATCCGAGGATGGACAATGACTACTGCTCAACTTGTGGTGATTTGCCAGTGGAGTGCTGACAGGTTTGGACTTGTCCATGTTGAAGCGTTGGAGCACCTTCTCAATGTAACTTTCCTGGTACAACCATAGTCTTCCTACCTCTCGATCACGAATAATTCTGACGCCTAGGATCTGCTTTAGCAGTCTGAGGTCTTTCATGAAACCAGACCGTCCAAGTTGTTCATTCAACTTCTTTATTCAAGCACCATTCGTCCAACAATCAACATGTCATCCACGTACAGGAGAAGGATAATAAAATCATATTTGAAAAATATCTGTGTGAATACACAGTAATCACAAGTAGTCCGCTGGTATCTTTGATTGACCATAACCTACTCGAACTTCTTGTACCACTATCTTGGAGTTTGTTTCAACCCATACAGACTCCTCCTTAGACGATAGACGCGTCGCTCCTTTCTCTTAACCTTGAATCCTTCTGACTGTTTCATATAAATTTTTTCTTCTAATTCACTATGGAGGAAGGTTGTCTGGACATTCATCTACTCTACTTTCAGATTCTAGGCGGCTGCCAATCCTAGTATAACCCTTATGGAAGATATCTTTACCACTGGATCAAAAATCTCATCAAAATTAACTCCCTTTCGTTGACTAAAACCTTTTACCACTAGCCGTGCCTTGTATCTCGACTGCATAGTATCCTCAAACGTCTTCAGTCAAAAGACCCACTTGTTCTTTAGAGCTCTCTTCCCCTTAGGAAGTTTGGCTAAATCAAATGTGTGATTTTCATGGAGAGAACACATTTTATCATTCATGGCTTCCAGCCATTTCTACTTACTCTCGTCTTCTATAGCCTCTTTATAAGTCTCAAGTTCTCCGACATTAGTGAGCATAACATACTCACTAGGTGACAGACGGACATACGACCGCCTGTTTCGTAAGGATCGTTTCACAGGAACATCTTTGACCGGTTGAGAAATAACTTTACCCCGGTCTTCATCAGGTGCCAGGACCGTTTCACCATTTTCCTTGGTCACTTTAAGACTATAATCCTCATCCTCCAGGGACACCGGACGGACAATTTTAACACTCACTTTGTCCGTTCGAGTAAAATCAGAGTTGGTCTTCCTACTGATATCATCAATTGTTTCATTCTCAATGAAAGTTACGTCATTTGATCGGACAAACCTTTTTTCAGTTGGATCATAAATCTGTAACCCAACTCATTTTTTCCATGGCCCAGAAAGACGCACTGTATCGTCTTAGGCTCTAATTTGGTCCTTTCATCCTTTGGAATATGAACAAAGGCTTTGCAACCAAATATCCGTAGATGATCATAGGATGGCTCATTATCCAACCAAATCTTCTCTGGCACTTCACCCTTAATGGGTTTACTGGGCGACCTATTTATGACGTGGGCCGCCGTCTTCAGTGCTTCGGCCTAAAAGTGTGCGGAACGCTAAGCTTCAGAAAGCATGCACCGTACTTTCTCTAGTAGTGTGCGGTTCATTCGTTCGGCTACGCCATTCAACTATGACGTCTTTGATGACGTCTTTTGATGTCTAATACCATGTAACCGACAATAGGTATCAAAAGACCCTATGTACTCGCTGCCATTATCACTTCGGATGACATTCAGTTTCTTTCCCATCTGACGCTCAATAAGACCATGAAACTGCTCAAATATACCGAGGATTTGATCCTTGATTTTCAATGGGTAGACCCATAATTTCCTGGGACAATCATCAATGAAAGAAATAAAATACTGAGCTCCACCAAACGACTTCTCCCTGAAAGGTCCACACACATCAGTATGTACAAGATCGAGCAATTTTGCCTTTGAAGCGAATGAGTATCCATGAAATGAGACTCTTCTTTGCTTGCTGGCCAAGCAGTGAGGACATGTTCTCAATCTGTCCTCCTTCATTTTCAAAATAAGACCCTTTCTGGCCAAATAAAATAGTCCATGTTCGCTCAAGTGGCTCAACCTTCAATACCACAAGTTTTCGGATTCCTTATTGATTGCAGCATTCACGTCTCCGGACGTTGTGGACGCATTCATTATGTATAGGCCGGAGTACTTTTTCTTCTTGCCACCAAGAAGAGATCATTTGGTCAATTTTTACTCACTTTCGCAGAAGGTATTAAAATAACCTTCGTTGTCCAGCCGACTGACTGAAATGATATTGAGTCAGATGTTAGGAACATGTTGAACATCCTTTAACATCAACTTCATCCCATTATTGACGACCAGCACAGCGTCACCTCTACCAATAATTTGGGATGTTCCTTTATTACCCATTCTTATCATTTCAAAATCTCCTGGGGTATAGGATGTGAATAATCCCCTTCTAGACATGACATGTAAGGAGGCACCAGAGTCAATCACCCAGCCTGACTCCTCATCCGTCAAGCTGACCACGTTCTCTTCACATGTCAAGAAGAGATCGCATTCTATGACCACCGAGACCGAGGACTTCTCTTCACCTCGTCCATTTTCTTCTTTCTCTTTCTCTACGTTCTCACACTTTCACTTAAAGTGTTACTTCTTGATGTGGCCCTTTTTGCCACAGTAATAGCATTCAAGGTTTTGATACCTTGACCGGGATTTACTATGGCCTTTCTCTCTGTGCTTCTGGTTGCGTCCTTTGTTCCTTTCCCTAGACTTAGTCACAAGTACCCTCGAATGTGAAGACGTTGAGACCTTTGTGACCGTCTTGACTCATTCATCAGTAAGGAAGCAATGACCTCGTCCAATTTGAAAATGTCTTTCCCAAATAGCAGCGTAGTGACAATATGGTCATAAGAAGTTGGCAGAGACGCCAGCAAAACCAACGCCTTGGCCTCCTGAATCTTCTCTTCAAGAGCCGCCATCTGTGTCACAATCCGATTAAACTAGTCCAAATATTTTACAAAACTCCCTCCTTCCAACAATCGCAGGCCATAGAACTGCTTTTTCACGTGTAGCCTGGTTATCAAGGACTTCGATTTATATCGGCTCTCTAATTTTTTTCAGATCTTTATCGGATCAGTCAGGCCAAGGACCTCCTGGAGCGTGTTGTCCGCCAGCATAATTTAATAGTGCAATTGGCAAGATCTCTTTTATCTTGCCACTCCTCCTCGGACAAGTTTTCCGGCTTCTCTTTCTTTTTCTTCAACGCTTTTATTGTTCTTTCTCTGGTTAGAATATTCTTCACCTTCTCTTACCAGAAAATAAAATTACTCTGCTCATTGAACTACTCCATGCTAAACGGCAAGTTCTTTAAAGATGACGACGTCATTTAGAAGAAATTTTGAACCTATCTCTGATACCACTTGTTGTCTCAAAAGAGACGTGATTGGACGGATAGCAGTACATCAAACTCTACACATAAATAGACACAGTAAAAGAATGAAGAAGAAGAAGAACACGTGAATTTTACGTGAAAAACTCTTATCAAGTAAGAAAAAACCACGGGACATTCATCCACGAACCGATTTCACTATGTGTGAGGTTGGAAATAATATCCCACAATTACACTGACACAAAAGAAAGAAGACCGAAGAACAGAGTACAAGTAATACAAAAACACACTTCATTTTTGCTCACAACTCTCTCTCCTTTCTTCCCTGTCTTTTTACTCTCTCCCTAATTTTTTACCTTCACACTCTTAAAATAGCAGACGCTAATATTCAACAAATTTGAGGAATATTCTATATTTTCTGATAAAATCTGTCCTTACGAATAATATGAATATGCTCTGTACAAAAACGGTTTCTACATAACCGTCTGAGATTACATACGCTCAAAAGATCTTTTGAGTTGACACCATTTTGGATTTCCTGATGGACGGACAACATTTCAATGTCCGCGTTCTTCACAAGACCGGTCAACGCCTGTTGACCGTCTTTTCCCTAAGACGCCAATCCCTTAGGAGATCGATCTGCAATCCTTCAGGGATCTTTCAACAATACAGGGCAACTTATGTTACCCGCCGGTCAACATATTGACCAGACATTGTTGCCCGTTAAATTATTTTCGGTCAACTTTGTTGACCAGAATTCTTTCTACTTATTCGCTTCATAGGCCATGAGCTCCGTCTGAGTCCTCCGGTCATTAGGACTTTCACATGGAAGTGACCTCCCAACAGTGTTCACTGCTATACTGCAAAGGATCTAAATCGTTGCCTTAGCTTAGTAACTGTGTGCCTATGGTACATCCCGTTAGTACAAGCCTATATAAATATCAAGGGTGAATTTGTCGGATTTTTGGGTTACTCCATTGTGGATAATTTAACAAATAAAAAGTCATAAAAAATTTACATAAAGCCCGTGCGATGATCAGAGTTTTCAGGGCGAAGGGCCAGGAGGCAGTATCACACCCGAGGGGCCACTGAGGTGCGGTTTCTTGGAGGTGGGCGCCTGATATGCACCATCGAGGCGTGTTTTTCATCGAGTGCCCGATCGGCACTTAATCGCCATTTTCAGTAGTACCGCGCTCAAGCTACGCCTGCCGGGTACTTAAGCGTAGCCCAAAGAATAAAAACGTGGTTCACGTGTTTTAGGGTTAAGTTTTCTGAAATCTTTCTCCATAAGTGTGTCGCACACAAAGAGAGGAGAGAATAAGAGAGAAGAGGAAGAGATTCGGTATTTGGTCGAGATTCGATTTAAGTTTCGTTCTTTGTCAAGGTTGGGTACGACATTCTTGAGGTAATTTTAGAAATGTATTTTGTTTGATTGTTCTTTTTCTCATTGCATTTCTCTTGTGGGTTGTCGGGTGTATTAAGAGGGGGTTGTATTCAACCATTCTTCACTTGGGTTCGAAGAGAAGGGATTTGGATGGGGTTATTATAACTGGTACTATTTATAGTAAATTGTTTAAAATTTGTTCCATAGTTTTTTCTTTAGTTGAGAATGATTTTTTTCACGTTAAAAATCACTGTGTATTGTTTATTTTTTATACTCACAAATTTGGTGACTGATGGTTGATAAGGAATTCGGGTTTGTTCCGCTATATCAGATCGGGTATATTCGGGTATTAAATTTGAACAAAATTGGGGTTTTAAGGTCAGATACATTAATTATGAGTCAAATTCATATTACAATGCGTCCTCAAATTATATTCTGTCATGCGTGACCCAAATTCGTTTGTGTAATCAACTCATTTGAAGAATTAATCCAAAAAATTTGTGGTGCTGTTTGATATGAACTTTAAAAGAAAATTATTTATTTTGTTTTTATTTTTGCTGTCACTTAGCTTGCTTGTTTTGGTGTTTTTTTGTAAGTTTTCATAGATACAGTGTAAGTGCCTCCTATGACTATGTTTTTACATATAGTGAAATTTCTTGTCATCTGTTTATATTTTTTTTCATATGTTTTTTTTTTAAATAAATATATATTTTTATTATATGATTGTTATTTTTGCTACTATTACTGATCTTTCAATCCCTGACTTAATATTTGTAGGCAGGGGTAGATCTAAATAGTTATGAATGGATCGATTGAACCATTCATTTTCTTTATTAACAGAAAGAAACTAGATATAGGCATAATAATATTTAAATTTGTTGGGTTTAGTATCGGTAAAGTCTAGGGATCATAAGGCCCAATTCGGATAACAGCGGCCCAAAAAATCAGTTTAGTCCAAAACTCAAAACAGTTTACGTGGCAGCCCAATACTTGCAGCCAATTGGTACCTCTTACAACTTATTAATGTGACTACAGGTGACAAATGCAATGCAGAAGGGGCGAGCCAATAGGAGAAGGTCAACTTTGCCAGCTGCGGCTCGCGTTGCTCCCTATAACTGGCCGGCCAATCCTTACGTGAGAAGCATACCAAGCGTGGCCAGTGATGCATGATGGTCTTCTCACCACCACAAGGTGACAACTGACACCACTAGCTGTCCCCAACAATCAACAGGCAGTGAATCACTGCAAGAAGGATTCTCAAGCCCAAAACTCCACACTAGTGAGCCTATAAATTTCCTCTCCTTTCACAAGAGAGGAGATCCTCGATCCAATCCCTGATTGCCAATTTGAGCCTGGGAATTGAGACAAACACTCATCGAGTTCTTGCTCTCAGACTTACGTCCAGTGCCAATCTTCTACAGCCTTTCTCAAGCTACCAAAGTGAGCCATTCGTTGTGGTGTATCCAGGAAGCCAGGTCCCCCACAAAACGTTTATCGAGTCTCATACTCTTGCATCTACACACTCTCACCGCACACTCAGCATATTTTCGTACACTTTTAAACGTGCGTCCCTTTTCGTTTATTGCAGGAGGTTATTGACTTGAGGGGTTGAAGTGTTTTGGTAGGAGAAATTTCACTGACCTTTGACCTCTTGTTTATAGTTTTTATTGTGCAGGTTTCAGGTTAACAGCGACGAAAACTGAATCCGTTCGTGATCCTATTCGGATGATGAGGAATCTGAAAGCTGATTAATCCATACAACAACTAGGGATTCGGAATGTAACAAAATTAAATTTTTATAATAATCACACATAAATAAACCAATATAATATCTCTCAGAGATTAGTAGTTTTTCACCATTGTTTTATTAATAATAATCACACACTCGATTAAGTTTACTGAGTTAAACACAATACAATTACAGTCCCACTGAAAAAATCCCAAATCCTCTCCTATTTGCAAGCAATGTCATTCACTCTGGGTTTATTCTGAATCGACATAGTGGAGGCAATAAATCATTCATTATCAGAAAAAAAAAAGAAAAAAAAAGGGAAGAACTTGGCCTGCCTACTTAATTGGGGAGACCCCTCATTGAACTTTAGACCATATAATTTAAGTGTCGGTTCAATAATGTCAGTAAAGTTTGGCCTATGCCTTTTTTTTTGTACTCCAACTCCATCCCATTAAGCCCCCACCACGCATGCTTAATGCCCTTGCGTTTCTCATGGCCCTTTGTCTTTACACTGCCTCCTCTTATTGTATAACTGCCTCTGGTCTATTCCAACTGCAAGAGACATGATATAATAACATCATAAATCTATTTCAACTTTAAGGCAGAATTGATATTGGATTGACAACAAATTTTAAAGTGACATATGTCTTCTGTTCATCCGCTCCCGCTTGGCAACATACATGTATCTACACTGTTACGTTTAATTATTATAAAAGAATAACATAAAAAATAATAATATTCTATAGTGTTGAGTAATTTTGATTTTGAACCAACTTATTTTAAGATATTGTCCGTTTTAGAGGTGACGTAGGACTATGGCACTTGTTGAACTATTTGTGCGGTTTTATCATTGATAAATGTGTTTAAGATAGAATAAGAAATTCTTATAGTTACAGTCAAAATGTCATTTTTTTATTTCGCCACAATATAATTTTTAGTAGAGAATTTGTCTGGAGTTTGCATAGGAGGCGCCACCGTGGAGTTTTGATGTCAAGTCGACTTAATAAGAAGTGTTGGGCAAGTCATGAGATTGAGATCTTGGTCACTTCTCTGTACAATTTTATTCTTAAAAAAGTAATTTAGGCAGAGGAATAAGTCATTCTAATTATGAGTAAGAGGTTCACTTTTTATTTAACTTAAGGGGAACAATTCACTCCTATAACACCAAAAAAATAAATAAATAAAGATTATAAGAACTAGATAAGGATACATATTAGTTTGGTTAGTTTACACATGAAATTAGTGTATATATATACACATATACACTGAATCGCTGTCGTGGCTTCATCAGAGAACTGTTAAATGTACATGGACTGAATAAATACCAACACCGTGTCCGCGGTGCCGGAGAAAAACGTTGCCAAAAGGGTGACCGTTGGATGACGCATGGAAGCACCCAGGGGTTTTGAAAGGCGTTCTCCTTCTTCGAAAGTCGCCGGAGGAGATGGCGGTGGTTGGTTGCGGCATGCATGCAGTAGGTGTGGACCGTTGTGCACCAGCGGCCCTCGTTGTTCCACGACAGACGTACTTTCTTGTGTAAAGTATATTCTATCATTTTACGTAACTTTTTTTTTGAAAATTTTAATTTATAATTTACTAGATTCACGACACTTAAAAAAATATTTACAATAAAAAAACAAAGTTTAAAAATATCTTTTTATATCTTAATTTTATATTATAAGTTTTTGATGTGCCATCGGATCTGTATTACTAAACAAATTATGGAGTTAAGAACTATTTCATATGGTCTGATTAGTCTGAAGCGGGTTTGATTTTCATATACTCTAAATTTAGATCTTGTACAGCACAACAAATAGACGGTTAAAGAAGGACTTATTATGTTGTATATTATTCAACGTTTAAATCAATAATTATTTTTTGTGAAAAGAAAAAAGATGATGTAAAGTAAAAATGTTTGTAAAAATGATTTTTTTTGAAATTCGCTTAAAAGAAAGCATCTTAGTGAAATAAAAAGTGTGTGTGGTCGAAGTATTTTAGGACTGTCCTTTACTAACTTTTTAAGCTTTTAGTTAAGCGTCTTCCCTTTTCCTATTAGGAATAATGGGATTATAAAAAAATAAGGGATAGTTGATCTTTTCTACTAACAATCTAAGAAACCGTCCGAATGGATACAAAGATATTGTTCGGTCGACGGTTCCTGACTTGCAACCGAGTCCGTTGAGCCAGGTAAGAGAAGGAAATTGTCTGTTCCGGCCGGTTGGAATTGGTTCTGTCTTTATTTAGGAAGTAAACTGTTCGAATAAGACCAACAGACTCATCTACTAATTTTAAACTATATCGGTTGATTGGATCTATTTTATTATGGGATGAATCCTTTAACGAACTTTCATATTAAGTTGTTAGCAACTATATCAATCCGTTTTATATTAAATATAAAATTTTAAAATCAAGGTAGAAAATATATTTTCTTATTTTTAATGAATTTTATTTAAAATTTTATAAATTTGACAAATATAAAATTATTTTAGAAAATAATAACAAATATTTAATAAAAAGGTGGAAAGAGTAGCAAAACTCATTCTAGAAGCCTTTCCAAATTCCTATAAATAAAACTTATACCATGTTTAGTTAGATCAGAATACAATTATAATAAATATTCTTAAAAACACTTATTTTTTAGAATAATCGTTCTCTCATTTAACTAGATTTTTCAAGGCCAGAAAATGCTATTATATTATGGCATATTTTGTTAGTAGAAATAAATATTTTATTTTATTTTATTATCTGTAAAATAATTATTTTTATATTTAATTACTCTATTAGAAATGATAAATTTTTCAAAAGAATATATATTTCTTCAAAATAAAAAATAAAAAAATTAATTTTGTATATTTTGTTAGTAAAAATAAAAATTTTATTTTATTTTGTTATCTGTAAAATAATTATTTTTATATTTGATTACTCTATTAGAAATGATAAATTTCTCAAAAGAATATATATTTCTTCGAAATAAAAAATAAAAAAATTAATTTTTCTTTGATATTAATTATTACTTATACTCAAAAAATTTATATTCCTATATTTATTACCGATACGTCCTGAAACCAAACTTTGAACGGGTTCGGGTTGCGTCAATCACTAAATTCAGCTCCATCTATCGAGTCTGAATCTTGTATACCACTAAAAAAATAGGAGGTCAGGTGTCGGTGAAAAGTTACCCTACCATAAATACTCTGACGCTCAAGTTAGCAAAACAGCCTTCTAAGAATCAAGAAGGTAAATGAAAGGACGTTATGAGGGTAAGAAACAGAGAGTGTTTGTAGTTATGATTTGGCTCTCACTGGGAGAGGTTACTATCGCTCAAGAGGAACGGTGATTTTTATCCCGGGGCTTCTGGGGATCGAAGCGACCGGTGAGAGAGATAGAGCGTGGGCGTATTATCAGCATGGGAGTACTGTTAGCGTGAGAGCCTAAAAGTGCACCGTGTAAGTTCTAATTGATTACTCAGGAAAAAGGAATGGGGATGTGAAAGCGATTCAACTAGGTATGAAAACGTTTGTTTCATTAAAGAAGGCGTGCCTTAGAGTGTAGACTCCATGGCCTTCTTATAGTCGAGAAGTTGAGCATTCTTCTTTAAGTAGGAGTGTGTGAGTCTAGTATTATGTTAGAGCAGCTTCCTTTCTTGACGTTGGTATTAATAGCGGTAACAGTTCCTTGGGAGGGTTACCTTCCTTTTGTATTTTGCAACGGATAGGGTTTGCAACAGACAGGGGAGAGAATTTGGCGCTTTTCTCATGGGGGTGTGCGCTGAATTGGCTCGTGATCGTTGTTGTGGAGGTTACCTTCTGGGAGAGCGCAAAATCAGGGAAGAAAGCTGTTGTAAGTCAAATTGGGCATGACCCACTTAAGGTTTATTCGTGGGCAGGCCTGCTATAGCGCTACTGGTTAACAGAAATGTTGACCGTCCCTGGTGCTAGTCGCACGTCCTTGTGCTGGTTTCAGTAGCCTTTCGTCCAATCAATGGTTCGTGTTAACCGTCTAGGCTAATGTGTGGGTCTTTGTGGATTTGGACCGTTTCTCCTTCTTGGGCCAATCCACTATGGGAGTACCCATCAATTACCATCTTACCCCTCTAAATATTATTTTTCCTCTAAATAATACCCCTCTCTAAATATTTTGAGTTAGACAACCATCATAAACCGCACCAACTAAGCCAACTTGCTCCCTTGGTCGGTAGCATAGTAGAATTTGAAACAACTTTTAAAGCAAATAATAATAAAAATAGACAAAAAAAAAAAAACACGGCAATGTTTCGAGCGATTGTTGGTTGCTAGAAAGGATTTGAAAACTTTTTGAAAGAAATTGAAAACCTCCATCAAAATGTTATCAAAGGATTTGAAGTAGAGGGTTCTGGATATCCTCAGCGTGAAGGTTGATCCGATGGGAGGATTGGTGATTCAGGAAGCAACAATTAAGTTGTACAAAGAAAAGAAACACTTTGAGAATATTCACTTGCACTTGGGCTTGCAATCGATAGAGACAGCCGTGAAGTGATTCTTTCACACGTACATGCAGTTTCTAGTGATGGCAATGGAGAGTCTGGAGAAGAATGGGAATAAAGCAGTCGTGTCATCGAACTTTTACAACGTGTTGTCTTAGATTTTCTTGGAGCCTATCTATTACCCCAACTTTGATACTGCGAAAGCGTTCTTACGAGGCTTTTGGGAGCACAAGTATGTGGTTTTGCACAGCATAGTAGCAAAATCGTATAGGGTGGTTAGTTTAGTTTGATTGATCTGATGCTTGAATTGGGTAAAAAAGCCATTATTATAAATTTTTATCTTACTTTTCATACTATTACTACGTAACAAATATTAAAAAATTAATTATTCATTTAATTATAGTTATTTTAAATGGCTAATCAAAAATTGAAATAATAATTATGAATTGTATTTTCATCTTATTTTATTTTCTGAGAATAATTATTCTTATCTTATCTTATTCCATTTTATTAGCAAAACATACCATTAGAATAACGATTACTTATACCAATGAATCGAAAAGATTCATATCGGATGGAGATAATATTCATTATTTCTCCGCACCTCCCCATCAACCACCCTTAACCACGGACAATCCTTTGCCACCTCTTCTGCTGGCCGCCGCAGGCCATTACAATCAACTACCACTCGGAAGACAATGATTGATCGCTCTCGGTCTCATCAAGATCTTACTCACGGATGATATTATTGTTTAGCCATGAATGAGAAACTATACAACATTTATTTACGTGTCACTTTGTTCCAACTGTCAAATAAATTAACTCTTAATTACATTTGGTTAGCCTCTCGAGGGTGATTAGCTTGTTAGCTAGCAAGCTACCGTGGAGAATTGTTGCCCGGACAAGATTTAATTGCCTAAGTTGTGGGGAATTAATGCCAGATAATTAACAACATGCAATGCATGCTTTAGGTTTCTAGATTGTTAGGCACGTTGGATTGTTTCCGAGAGTCGGTCCCCAGGCTGCACCTATAAATTTCCTTTTCTTTTTACTTAAAAAGGTTGCTGATGAGGAAAATTCAAGTGGGAGGTTCAACTTCATAGTGTATTTTAACGGGGTTAATTTTAAATTTCTTAATTTATTAGTTTGGACTCGGTTTCGATTTATACTAATGCAGATGTAATCAATTAGTCGGAGAAAATTAGGTTCAGTAAGTAATTTCGATTGATATCAAATTCTTAGAGTTCAATATGATAGTACGGTTGCTCATTGTGATACTACGGTAATGGAATTAAATTATAAATATGGCCTCTGTATAATATATGCAGTGATAAAATTATAAATGCCTTTGAATTTCAATTAGGAATTCATTGGGATTCTTGACATAATTTAGTAGGTTTATTTGATTTGAATGTCACCCCTAAATCTGTATCAAACGCAATAATGCATTGTTTTTAAGTGCATATAATTCGTTTTTCTTTTACAAAGCTTAGGTGAAATTTAAATCAAATTAGCAATAGGAGTTGTCTGCAAGGTACCAAAGAAAATGATGATCAAAGATACATTGAGCTTTTTTTCCCTTCTAATTTGTAATATTATCTCAATTATTTTTTTAAAAAATATTTTGTAATTCAATACGTATGAGCTCGATATTGTAATTAGTAAGGATAATTTAAAAGCTTAAGAATATGACATTTAGAGTTACGAACGGTTAGAGATTTTTCTTTGTGCCGAAAACTAACGTTAAACTGAAAGCCTCAAATTGTTGAAAGAAAATGAAAAGATTAGAAAGAGACATGGAATACCGCCAATAATACCTAAGACTTATAAGGCAAGTCTTGACAAACTTTTTTCTCCACGATTTTTACGCTGAAAAGATTTAAAAGTGACACCAATGAGTAATTTTTCATTTTTTGGTGGTGGGGATCAACAAATTTTCACCATTTCTTTTGCTGGTCGTATCCAACAAAGATACATATTTAGATTGCTTGAGAGCCTTACAAGAGTTTCGGCATTTCATTAATTGTAGAATTAGAAAAAAATTTACAATTTTAATATATTAAATAAATTATGCATTTGAATACTTAAATATAAATTAACACTATCATTATATAAATATATATATATATATATATATATATATATATATATATATATATGACATTGATCGGTACAGTTACAATTGGGCTTATATGAAGAAAAGCCGCTAAGGCCATGATGCAAAATGGGTTGGACAGATCGAGGCTGACAAACAAAGACCTAACGAAATCCCATTCAGTGAACTGTTAAGTCATGTGCACGATCCCATTTTCGGAGACCATAACTGCTTCACTTTAACTCCAGAGATCATAACTGCTTCACTTTAGCTCCGAAGACTTTAACCGCTTCAATTAATTCTATCCAACATGATGTCACAGGTTATGAGAAAACAAACAGATCAAAAACAGAATGGTCTGAGTTTCATATAAAAGGAAAGAACATCTAGAAAAAGGGCAAGACCAAAAAAAGAGAACCAGACCACTAAAGTGTAAATCCCATTACTGAGACTGCTGCATGGACATAAACTGGATTAAAAAACTTAGACCAAAAAAGAATTGACACTTATTTTTTTCTTTTAAATTTTTTTTTATATTTTTGGATAAGAATTGACTTGAGCGTTGGAGTGTCTTTCGGGAAGTAAGCTCTGATTGTACTCTTATTCTTGGTTTAGTTGTGGTATGCAGGTCTTGGATTGTCAAATACGAAATGAAAATCCTACTTACAAAGAGAGTGTGATCGATACCCGTTACGAATCCAAATCCCTGGTATGTATCAAGTATAAAAATAAAGAAAATATAATATTTTGATGATAAAGAATAAATTTTAAACAACTTATAAAAAAAAAAACTCTTTAGACTTTTAATTATTAGCTAAAAATCAAATATATGAAAAGAGTCAACTTACTGATCAATAAAAAGAGGTTATAAACCTTTAGTTGACTAGCCTCGAATACGTGATTTTTAATATTTTATTAGATCTGTAAATCTATAACTATGTAGATAGAACTCATCCAATCAAAACACACCTCGAATTTACATATGAGTCATATACCAAAATTTTATAATTTATAGGCTAACAAAGATAAAATTTAAAATTAGAACAATCAAAAAATCTTAAAATAATAAAACTCTCATCTCAAATATAAAAGAATAATATCTCAAGAAATGGGCAGTCCTTTTACGACACCATTCAAAGGATTATAAGTCATAATTCGTTGAAGAAAATGATTAAATAAAATATGGAATTCAATTTTAAACCGTCGGCAACAGCAACGGCGACGGCTTCGGCTTCGGCTACGGCTAAGCCGTCGTGATTTTTGCCGCACGCGCTCACGTGGGTTTTGCTTTTGGCGTTTAGCTTTTAGCCAACTACCATGTACTGTCGTTCCGGACAAATTATATTATTTATTTTCTTTAATGCTTAGCTTATTTTCCCAAAAAAAATAATTTACTAAAATATTGTAGTAAATTATTTTCCTTCATTATTTAGTGTTTGGAATAACATTAGAAATAACATAGACAAAAAGTTCCCTTTTTATCCTCCAAACAAACGAAAATTACAACCTCTCCCTAGTCACCGCCCTCGTCCCTCTCCATGCTCCAATCCGTTCCTCTCGAGCAAGAAGTTATCAGGAAACGGGCCGGGCCAATTGTATTGGGCGATGAAAGCCCATTTTTTTATTTTTAGTGGGCCGACACGAACAAAATGCGGGAGTCACTGGGCCGGAAGAAACGAAGATGGGCTCTATCAGGCCACAATGTTTTGTAATGGTCTTACGTTATGTTAATTTATTATTTCAGTATTTAAAAAATATAAAAGGTTAATATTAGGATAATATATTGAGGCATTTGTTTTATTATTTATTATGTATCACTTATAAAATTACCTCAACTATTTAAATAATAAAAATTTTTGTTGCGTCCCTAGATCTGGATTATATGGATTAAATAACCACTTGATCTTCCGCATCGGGTTGAATTGGAGCCGATCCGGTCTCCATCTTTTCGAATCTGGACCCTGTGCAATAGAACTAAAAATGATAGGTCAAATAACGGTGAAAATTATTCCCACCGTATATCATCCGACGATTAAGTTAAAAATATTTCCAAGAGAATAGAAAAATAGAAGAATATAAGATGCGTGGATACATATAATAGGAGATTGACAGTTCGGGTGCACCCGACAAAAGGATAATTTTGAGGTATACCTAATTGAGAGGCAATTTGGAAATATGTCCATCTGAATGGCGACTTAGAGGTACGAAAGATAGACATCTTAGACAAAGAAAAATACCTCTAAAAAGATGATAAGTCTTCTGAATGACCTTTTGGAATGGAGGGTTGAACTCCTTAAGTGATATTTTATGGACAGAGGTAAGGTTGGCCTTTTTGAAGGAGGGGTAGCCTCTTTCCGGGAAGGCTTGTTCTTTTTTGTTATAGGCCTCCATTCTCTCCATTTAGGTCCTACTATCGTAGGTAATGACAAAATATTTATAATGTTTAAAAAGTAATTTTAATTTTTTTCATAGCCTATGAATTGTTGTAATTGATTTGTCCTAATCTCCCCCAATTAGTCATAGGCGATTTTTTCAATGAGTAACAATTTAATAAACTCTTATTTTGACCATATTGTTCTAGGCCTTTCTCTTGAGATGGCCCATCTTCGACCTTAACGTGGATAGCTTTTTATTAGGCTTCTCTTTTATTTGTGGACCCTCTTTTTGGCCCAATTTTAGCAAATTAATTAATTTTAATATCTAAGAATATTATAACAGAAAAAACCATGTCTACCACAAAAATAGATTGGTTCAATCTAAACCATTAAATTCCACGTGAAAGGTCAAGATTAAGGTAATTAATTCCCATTGTACTTATTATAGCCTATTTTGTTTACTCGGGACCATGCTTTTCTAGTCGGCGTGGATTCAAGATGAAGGGCACACTCCCACAATTATTGTAATGTTTTATAATTGAATAATTCAAAATAAAACACCAATAATATATCTTAATTTAATTCAAAATAAAACAATAATAATATATCTTAATTAATATTTTTTAAAAAAATTAAAATCAATTTCTCTATTTATTTTTATCTATTTTACTTAATGAGAGTTATAAGATCCAATATATTATAGACAGTTTTTTAGTTTTTTTAATCCATAACTTTTTAAATTTAAAATCAATGAAAAATTAACAAATTATCATATAAAAAAAGTTAAACTTTATCATCCTCAACATATAATGGTAATTTAATCATTTATATAATAAAAAGGCGGTAAATTCTTTGATTATAAAATTACCATTTTTTCTAGAAAAAGACCTATTAATAATTTAATTTTTTTTAAAATTAAATATAATAAAAAATACTATTTATAACTTAATTACATCAAAATTATCAAAATAGGTATATATTTCATTCTATTTTAATTTATATATTCTCCATTCTCTTTCTCTCCACACTAAAAATAATAATTTTAGTATAATTAAATGTATAATTAATATTGTTCATATAATAATATTTTTAATATAAATTATATTATTCATATAATTTTTAATTATTTTAATAAATTATAAAATATATATTAACATGACAAGGAGCATATTTAAAGGGTCTTCATCATTCATGATTTCCTACCAACAAATTTAACTGCAAAAGGTAATTCCAAATTCCCAACACAGAAATTAAACAAAGCAAGACTCATAATTCATGTCTTCGGGGACTTAAAGCCATACCCAACACCTAAACCTTTACCTCCTACTTTACCTTATGGGTTTCCCTCATATAATTCCCTCCTCTCCGCTAACTAAGATACAGTCACCTAGATACCACTCTGTACAATAAGGGAAGAAAACGAACCCGGAACAGTAACAAGAACAACGACCCCGACCACAAAGGACAGTTCACCTGTCAAATGCAAGTGGGAGGAGGCGGCTTGACGGGATAATCTCAGGCGAGTTGCTTGCCGGTGCTGCAGTAGCTGCAGCCCCGGATGCTTCGGCTTTTCCGGTTCTATTGTTGCTCCTCATCTCAAGGACCTTCTTGTGGGAATTGGAGTGCAACGACGGAACAAAGGTTGGACTTGCTGCGGGCCGGTACTCGGGGAAGAGACGGCCCGACTTATAGCGGACCCCGCAAGCATTGCAAAGAGTCTTTGGACCCATCGGACCGGCCCTCCATTGTGGAGTCTTGGTTAGCTCACAGTGCATGCATTTCCTCACCGCCTTTGTTGTAGGCGGATTTGGGCTTCGGTCTCGATGCAAAATCTTGATATTATTTTTCTTCTTAGGCTCAGGATGGAAGGGTTGGTGCGCTCTCTTCAGCGGGCAATACTCTGCATAATACTCCGATGAGGGCAACGGATAGCTCTCGGTGACGGAAGACGTGGGCGAAATGAGTCGGATGGCTGGGCGATGATTGAATGTTGCGGGGCGAGGACGCTTGCTTCGAGCTCGCTTTTCAGGGCCGAGAGACGCAGCCTTTCCGTTAGAGCATGAGCTGCTGCTCTCGGGGGCAGAAACAGGACTCGAGCTCTGGAACCGGTTCTCGGAGGAGTCCTTGACCAAGGAAGAGTTAGCCTTCTCAGCAGTCATGTCTCCCCAAGAGAAGGAATCTTCTACGAAATTCGAGAGCCATTCTAGCTGAGCAATGTCATCATACTGCAAAACGAAAAATCAAAGCACATACCAATAAAATCTAAAGCAAAGGCGAGCTGAGCTATGAAATTTACACCCATCGAGCGTTTGGTTTTTCACATTTGAAGCTACTAGGATTTTTCAGGCGATGTTAGCACGATGTTTGCTCAAGTTAAATTTTTTGAGGGGAACGCCTAGTCGTAAGCTGCAGGTCTGGAAAAAAATCCAGTGGCAAACTGCAAAAGGGTCGTTTAATGCGCGGACGATAAATATCCTCTTCTGATTCAGTGTTAATTGGGAGCCATTTTATACAAAAACGAAGCTGTGAGATAGTGAGAAAGGAGAGCAGGGAAGAATGAGAATTGTCCCCATCAAGTGGTTCCTGAGGATTGTCCTCAACTCGGCGTGTGAGAAAAGCATAGATGGTCTGAACCCCAACACGACGGCCTTTGACTCAGGCGGATAATCTACTGGAACAAAAGCATGCAAAAATATATCGCCTAATCTAACTTCATAATAATGTTAACGATAATACTAAACAAGCAAGTAGAGTGTCTTTTGTTTCCTTTTAATGATGTCATTCCGTTCCTAATAAAGTTAAAAATTGGAGGAAGATAGAATGACTTACAGGAATGGAGAGTTGAGCAGAAAGGTCAGAAGTGAGAGTGGTAGTAGTATAGCTGTTGTTGGCAGAGAAGACAGAGTCAGAAGCCGTGAAGTTCTTACAGGAGTTGTTGCCATCGCACGAGAGAGCAGCACTTGGTGGGAAGGGCTCCCACTCTACTCCCCTGTTACCATTGCCATTGCCATTGCCACTCTCAAGCTCGTTATTTGGGAATTCAAGCAAGTCGTCAATGTGGTCAAAGAAACGCCCACAATCTACTTCATCCATGAAGCTTGTCCCAGCCATTTCTCCCTCCCTTTCTCTCGAGCTTCCTTTTTTCCTCTTCCTGGGAGCACAAAGCAAATCATAGAAAGGAACAACTTAACACATGATCAAGTTAAACAAGTGGTGTGTTTGGTAAAGGACTTTTAAGAAGTAAAGCCAGATAAATATAAGTAAAATTAAATGATTTTAAAAGTACAATAACGATGATTATATATATATATATATATATACCTATGCGAATTTCACAATTTTTCATCCAAAACTCTAAAAAAAAGGATAAACTATTGTAAAAATTTTTAATAAATCCTTTAGGCTCTATAAATAAGAAAATGGGATTTTTATAGGTTATATTGTACAAACTAAGCAATATAAATTATATAGGTTTTTATTATAGACAAAAATATTATTGTTAGTATATGAGGTAGATTTATCTTTATGAAACCCATCAAATCCAAAAATTTATTTACAAATCATTACCAAATTAGAAAATATTCACCAATAATATCGAGTAATATTTTACAATTTTATTATGATATCAAGAAATATCATAATTAAAAATCTAATATAAATATATAGCAATCAATATTTGATTTTATAATATCTATAGTCTTTCTAAAATTTTTCATAATATTTTCTATAAATAATTAAAGCAGACCTGATCAAAATTAACCCACTGACCCTATTCAACTGACTTAAAATTTTATAAACTTTGGGCAAAGCATATTAATATTATCAATAGGTATTCAAAAAAATTAAGCACAATCAATTCTTAAGCCAGGAATGATTATTAAAAAAATGACTTGTTTGGTCAAACCTGGCTCAGACTATGATTTTTAATAAATATATATATTTTTATTTTAAACAAACACCAAAATTTGAAAAATTATTTCAATAAATTATATATTTTATATAAATAATAAATCTTTATTAAAAGATTTTCCATTTGAAATATATAATATCTAAAATTATAATTTTAAAATATATTTTGATATAAATATAAATTTTTTGATGATTATGAATATGATTTTTTAGTACGGATGACCTGGTCGTATCTGTCCAAATCCAACTTAGCGATTACAAAAATTTTATATAAATTCAACCCATTTCGAATTCATGATCGATTTTAATCACAAACACGAAAGTCGTGAGTGGGGAGGAATAACATATCCACATTCATTTAGGAAAACGTGCGCCATATGCATACGATAGCAGAAGAGCAATTGGACCGACAGTTTCCCATACTTGAGTTGTGTGGACAAAATGTGTCAAAGCAATTCGCTCAGCATACAGGCGCGGTGACACATGCTAGCTGGAACGACATTTGATAGGGGAGAGTAAATTTTCCTTCTAATTTTTCAGAGATTGGATACATTCGTTAGATGTGATGTTAATATGATACGTGCCGAGATATGTGGTAATGACCGAGGTGTGCTGCTACAGGGATCACAATTTTTTACCCTGGAGCGCGCACAAAAATCCTCATAATGTACAGAGCAGGAGAAGGGGCGCAGCACGAAATTCGAAAGAAGACAGAGGAGATGAAGACGAACTAGAAATGAAATGAGAGAGAGGACACGGAAGGTAGATGATGAGTCTCCTGTTTCAAGGATCCGGGGGGCGTCCTTCTCCTCATTTGAACCGTCGAATGTAAAATTCGACGGCCCATACGTTTTAAATGGATAATATAATATGGGCCGTTTGATTTTAAATTTAATCATCCAAAACACGTAACTGTCAAATTTTACATCCGACGGCCCCGATTAAGAGAAGGACGGTCATTCTTCATAGGGGAGAAGGATGCCCCCTCAATCCCTATTTCAATCCCACCAATGCTTCAAAATAATCACCGACTAACCAGCAATGGCGGGTCGAGTTTGAATTGGGACAACCCAACCCAAACTAGGTTTAATATTTAAATTCGAAATTGAAATGCGATCGACAATACTTCAGGTTAGAAAAATAAGATGATTTAACTTATATCTTAAACAAATTCAATCTAAAAGTTCCTCTCTTCTTGAATAAAAATCTAATATAATTCATAATTAATTTAATTAACGTAACAATCTATCAAAAAACACTCAATTTCACATCCCATCCTCGATTAGCTCACGGCAAAACATTAAAAAATTGTCCCAATTATGTTGTAAAAACAAAAATATTATGGATCTTAGACTGAAAATTCCAATTATGTTGCAAAAACAATAAATATTTTATTTATTCATTTCTATATAAATTTATTAAAATGAATATTATGGGATTTATGTTGAAAGAAAATTCTCCCAACATTATGAGAAAAAGACGAGCCGTATCGTACGCTTAAAGGATAGAAAGGGCCTACAATTTTTTGCTTTTTGTTTAGACGACAAAATGTCAAAAGTTTCGTCCGTGCATGTTAGTAGTGCGGTACATGTTAGCAGTAACGTTCTTCGTTGATATCTTACTTTCTGCTATGATTTTCCTTCAACCTTTTGAAATTTTGAATAGAATTCGCGTTTTACAGACATCTGCTTATCCTGTAACGCAAAGCATATCGTATTTTGTGCAGAAGTAGCTATGACTTTTTTTTTTTTCTTTTTGTCGATTAAAATATAAACCGAAAATTTTGAAAATTTATGATCTCTCTCTCTCTCTCTCTCTCTCTTTTCTTTTTTTTTTTTTTGGGGTGTGTGTGTGGTTGGAGGAGAGAGACGGGAGAAGAACAGACCTTGCAGATATGCGAGATGCTTGTCTTCAGGAAAAACCTCAAGGCTCGGACCTCCAATGGCGTTCGAAAACGGTTTATTTGAACAAGCACAGAGACCATCAACTCCTGCAAAGATGAAAAAACGACCACATTTTCCTCATAAATTCGCACTGAAATCCTCAGCTTAAGCAAAAAAAAAAAAAAAACTAAGGCAGAGTACTCGTTAAAATTTCTCAAATTATCTCGTTTTTCGCGCCAAAGTGCACCAAATTTACTCCAGATTACGGAAATGCTGAGCGAATAAAAGCGAAAAACGGTGAATTTCGATAAACAAATCGTGTTGTTTTTAAACCTCGCTTCCCGCCCCAAAAGATTCCGCAAAATTTTACCTAAACTGAAATAGCTCCGAGAAGTCGACAAGTGAGCTCCAAAAACAAAGTCTAGGGCGCTCCAAATGACTACTACAAATCAAACCCGAGCCTCCATTCATACACTGTCAAAGTCGTCCGAAAACTTGAGAAAAATGTAAGAATGAAGCAAGATCGAGGAGGAGAGAGGTGCAGAGCACAGGTTTTGAAAGGCGAGAGAAGAGTAAAGTAAAACTTAAAGGAGATGAGTGAAGGAGGAGAAAGATACGGTGGCGGTGATGCAGTGAAGGTAGGTGAGCCTCCTGTCTCAATGCTAGCTGTATTTTTTCGGACACTAACCTGTCGTGATGCCGAAGTCTTCAATTCAATTTTTCATCAGTCCCACCACCATTCCACTCTCTCTTCAAGCTTCAACCATCTCCCTCTCCCTCTCCCTCTCCCCCTCTCTCTCTCCTCTGATTGCTTCTACTTATTGATCCCACCGGCCCCACAACACGCCACCATCTCTCCCACTGCTCTCCTTTCTTCTTTTTATTAGTTTCCACCAAATTCAAGAAACTATCTTACTTTTTACAATCATATTTTTATGTTTATGAACAAAATGATACACCAAAAATTGAATATAAATCGAACAAATAAATTATTAAAAAGACGTGACCTTTATTTGTGACTGACTTGAGTTATACTCTTCGCACCAATCATCTCGAAAATAGCAGTCCATTTTTAGAAGTGGGGCTGCGCTTCCTGCATCCTTTCTCTTTTTATAAACTTGGGTCATACTCCATGAATCTCTTCATCTTGAAAGCTCTCCTTTGATGAGATTTATTTTTCATTTAATAAAATTTAACTTTTGTAAATGGTAAGAGAAGACTTTTGAAAATCTCAAGCTAGTGGATGACAAATTAATAACTAAGTCAATTTATAGTGCAACAAATAAATATATACTAAAGCATTCAAAGACTCATTCTCACATATAACCACTAGTAAATAGTCCAATTCTAGATTAGGTGATTAGCTCACATGGCCATAAATCCCAAATCTTTTTAAATTCATGAAAATTCCTCATCGATTTAAGAAATTTTTAATTGATTCTCTCAATTGAGGATATATTAATTTTATTTTTGAGCTACATATTACAACTCTATGAAATTGCAAGTACAGTAATGTCATTAAATGTTATTGAAAGAGATTTTCAGAAAGATTTTATAATAAAAATCATTTAAAGACATAAAAATATGGGCCACTAGTGGGGTTCTTTCAAAATCAAAGTAATCAGATCATTTTCTATTATGCTAAATTTTAGAAGTTGATCCTCTCTATTTGTTGAAACTTGTTGATCAAATTAGTTCAATGAAGTAGAAAAATGAGCTGATAACTGCTTTTAGTTGTAGGTTGATAACTCATCGAAATAGTGTTAACTACCTCTGGGTATTCTTAGATAGTTATTGCATATATCTCACGCTTTCATCCTAGAGTCTTTAGAAAATTTTGACACGATCCAACATCATGCTAAACTCTGTATTAATTTAAATAATATAATTTTGCTCGAGTGAAAATGTGCAAGACGGACCCACATTACCTAACTCGGCCCAAAACAATTATCTGGAAAACTCAATTATAAGTATTCATCATAAATCTATCATAAATAAAATATGTATCACAATAATATATTATTTAAAATGAGCAATAATATAAATATCAATAATAAAATAAAATTTGAGAGAATATAATCTCAACAAATTATCTAACAATTATCCAAAATGGAAAAGAAATCTCTCATCTCTTAATATTAAAGCTGTTAGACTTTGAAATTATTTTTTTACTTAAAAGTTTCGTAGTAAAAGAAAGATCTCCACTAATTATCCAGTAATAGTTTTATTTTGGAGTCAATAAAATGTAATAATAAACTAAAAAACTCGATAAATGATATAATTAATAATATTAATAATCAATAATCATATCAAATAATAATAATAATAAATATGTAAGAGTAATAACAACATATAATTAAATATCCATTCCAGAACCCCTTGCTATGTTGCAATCACAACTCTAAGACATACAAAAAAAACTGTTAATGGTTTCTACAAAAACCAAATAATATAAACGCAATTAAAATTCTATAGAATCTAAATATCAATAAGAATGTAGGTTACAATATACTTGTTTCAACATAGGTCACTACTTTATAAGGAATCTCAACAATCTCATGGATCTTATTATATTATTGTAAACCAACATCCATCACTAATAGTTGAGTAACTACCACAAGGTTGATAGGTGATTAACATAATAGTACATAATACTTACCACATTCGGTGCTTAAACATCAAACTCAATCTATATGATTAATATTCGTGTAGAGAATAAAATACTTTTATTTCAAATCTATATATCAAATCCAACACCTTTTGATAAAAATATCCATCAATATCACATCAAACGTAATTCATAAGATCATAAATATTTCTCTAAGAACTATAAATCTCAATCCACCTGAATATAGAATATATATTAGACAACTTTAGGTTACGCTAGAATTCTGTAAGTTTTATATTTATTAAAATTGTAATATTTTTATATGATTTCTTTTACCTAATTATTAATAAAAAATATACTCACGCATTCAAAGATTATATAAAGAAATGTAATCAATGACTAAAGATAAGAGAAATGATTTTTCAAGTATACTAAGTACTCGATACGTGGCACCATATTGGCCTACTATTATCCTATATTCTCGACATAACTCTGGAATAACTAATTCAGTCATCAAACCTAATATCTTAATTGGAACAACATTTTTATCTTTTGATGTTCGAATACCGACTCACGCATCAGGTTTATGCCAACTGCTACTGTCTACTGAATTGTCCTCTAACCATACATTCAGACAAAATAAGACACTAAGGCCTCTAGAAAGGATAAATAGTCTCAACTACTATCATTAACCTGTAAATTTCTTGCAACACTCAAATTTGCATAAGATAAGTCTGGCATTCGAATATTACATCCCATGGCATTCAAATGTCAACATCCATCTTATGAAATAAACAATCAATTCCCTCAGGATTAAACATAAAAGGCTCATAACCCTCACAGAATACATTACCAATATATATTCTCAATATCATGCAACCGTACTTGTAGATTGGCCTGTCTACCTCAATCAGGGTTTGGTGTTCAAATGTGGCATTACACATTGATCTCATGTTGAGACATCAGACCAAAAATTCACATAGTTATATCATATACATAATTATCATGCATTAAAATAATCTTCTATCCTAGGGTCCAATGTAAATAAATCTATATGATATTTTAAAGGTATAAAGTAGTAGATTTAAATCATAATAACATTGAATACTCATATCTAGTAATATTCGCGTCGACTTTTGAATTTCATTTAAATTTTGGCGAAATAGCAGTGTGGTATTTGAATTCTGATTGGAATGTCAATCAAACGCCACAGAGATGAATAACAAGTCATATAAATTTTAAATTAAACTTGCATCTCTCATACTTGTCATATTATTCTATAACTTGAACCAATAAAATGTATAAAGAAATTCATGGATTTAATTAACAAAACATATAATAATTTTTTTCAAAAAATAATAGATATTTCACTTGCCGAGATACATAAAAATAATAGATGAACAATACAAATATCCATAAATACTACAACAATTAATTTAAAAGTCCCCACCAAAAGATCAGTCTAAGCCAAAAAAATAAAAAATAAAAAAAAAAATAAAACTGTTGCTTTTCTCTTTCTCTCTCTAACTCACAATTCTCATACTTTCTCAACCACTTAGAAAATGAGTGCACCAAGTGGGAGAAGGAGGTTTCTCTCCACTTAAATGGAAGACTTGGTGATGGTGTGAAGACAATAAAACGAGGGGTGGCCAAGGGTAAGCCATATGAACCACACTTAATTTCCTAATTTTCAGTTAACCAACTATTTTAATTAGAAGATAAGGTTTTAATTACATACATATATAGAAGGGTGGCTAGCAAAATATAGTGTGAAAATAATAAGGAGTGCGGCTAGGGATTTTGGCCCAAGACTTCAAATTTAATTAAGTTTTCTCCCTATTTTGTAGTTAGTTTAGTGTGAGGGAAAATTATGACATCCACAATTTAATTTATGATTTAAGATTATGTTTTTATATTTAACTTTCCATTTTATTAGTTTTTATCTTTTTAATTTACACATATATGTATTAAAGTTATAATAACCCTAATTGATATCTAATATACTCAAAAAATAATAGTGATTTTCGACAGAAGAATGTTAGAAATATGTCCCACATGATGAGACATATGAATTATTGATTTATTGAATTAATTAAATAATCCTATTAGTTTATATATATTTAATTATTTAAAAAAATTTTCTAAAAGACATGCCTGTTCAAGACATATCCTTTAATGGAAAGGATAATGACATTTTGGTAATTTAAGAATGGTCTTCTCTCCCTCTATAATAGGAAGTCCTTGGCCATCATTTTGGTGACATTCACA
Source organism: Nepenthes gracilis (assembly GCA_033239525.1). Classification (NCBI taxonomy): domain Eukaryota; kingdom Viridiplantae; phylum Streptophyta; class Magnoliopsida; order Caryophyllales; family Nepenthaceae; genus Nepenthes; species Nepenthes gracilis. The sequence goes on from BSYO01000001.1 coordinate 22,976,410, forward strand.
TAACTTGTTTTCACAAGTTAAGAAAGGAGAAGAGAGAGAAATCATCTTCTAGTTCTTCGAGACAAGAACAATTACGGTATTGCAAAAGGATTATCGCTTATGGATCCAGGTATGTTTATTCACTCTTTATATATGATTGATTGTTGAAGAAATATGGTAATAAAGATCCTGTGAATCAAAGTATTATCTCACTAATGTTTTCTTACATGTGGTATTAGAGACAATGTTCTTATTATTGTATTTCTTCAATTAAAGTGATTTATGTTTAGTATACATAAATTTTGTTTGAATTTCTGGACGCCGAAAATTCTTCTCGGAACCTTTACATCAATTCTGCCGCTGTCTTCCGAATGCTTTCTGCCATTCATCTTTTCGTTTACTGTTTTTCCAATTAAAAAAAAAAAATTTGAAAGATGAAAAACACCAAACACGTTTCCATGGCATTTGCCATGTTCATCTTCTTCAATTTTTCTCCTCCCCGAGGGTTTCGAAAAACAGAACAATTGGATCCAGATTGGGTCGTTGCCGGTTAGTAGCGACATTTAACGGCGGTTGTCGATCGGCACCGTTGCAAGGGTTTTTAGGCAAGAAACAGAGAAATCGAAACATTGAACCCATCGCCGATTGTCGTCGGCCGACATGAATAGTGTTCGGTTTTGTTACCGGTTGCCGGCGGTTGCAATCTATCATTTATCTGTTTGAAAAGTGACGGTTGAAACCTATTATTGTCAGCGATTTGCAACGGCAGTGGGAGCGGCGCCGGTTGTTCGTTCTTACTGGCGTCGCGGGAAGAAGAGAAAAAGAACGAAGTAGGAAGTAGATGAACAGGGAAAATGAATTGTAGAAGATGACGGCAGATAATATGAAAAGAAATATGAAATTATATAATATTTTATATATAAAAGGTAAAATGAAAATAAAAGTAATTGTTTATTTATTAATATAATTTATTATATAATTGTTTGTTTAATATTTGCAATTTAATTATCTGTATATGTGATGTGAAATTTTAATTTGTCATATTATTATGATTAAATGTTTAGATTTGTGCAGATATTATTGTACAAAGTAATTGTGATTGAATATCTATGTACTGATGTAGTCTGGTAGCCGCCAAAGTGACCCGACTAAATGGTTTTATAGATATTAAATCATAGAATAGAAAATTGATATAGTTATCCCATATATTAATTTAATTGCTTTGTATATTTAAAGTGTTACAATTTCTCGATCAGTAAATATTATGGTAGGCCCAAAGGTGCACCAACTTCTACGTGATTGATTAATTGAATAGGATGATTAATAAGTATTCATTATTTTAAATAGGATCCTGGATACCCAAAGGTAACAGACTTATTTGAATTTTGGAACATTATTAATTATTTCTGTAAGTGACTGGGAATCACTATAATAGTTAATTAGTATGTTATAATTACACCCAAAGGTGGATTATAATGATGCTGTTTATGTTTTATGTTCCTCCAATTTTAATTCAAAGTATTAATATTGAGCATGTTAATTTATTGCAGTGTCTGTTCCGATTTCGCTACATTCTCACGCTTCTTCTGTTTCGATATTCAATGGAACTAATTTTTCCGATTGGCTTGAGCAAGTCCAGTTTCATCTTGGTGTGCTGGATCTTGATATTGCATTACAATCAGATAAGCCTACTGCTATTACTGATTCAAGCAGTGATGAGGAAAAATCTTATTTTAGAGCATGGAAAAAATCGAACAGAATAAGTATGATGTTTATGAGAATGACTATGGCGAATAATATTAAGTCTACACTTCCTGAAACTGAAAACGCTAAGGACTTATTGAAAACTATTGAAAATCGTTTCCGATCTGCGGATAAATCTCTTGCTGGAACACTGATGGCAAAACTTACTACCATGAAGTTTGATGGTACTCAAGGAATGCATGAACACATTCTTGAGATGATCAATTTGGCTGCCAAACTCAAAGCCCTTGGTATGGATGTGAATGAATCGTTCCTTGTTCAGTTTATAATGAATTCTCTTCCTCCTCAGTATGGATCTTTCCAAATTCATTACAATACTATCAAAGATAAATGGAGTGTTAATGAATTGGGAAGCATGTTAGTTCAAGAGGAGGCAAGGCTCAAACAACAAGAAATTCATTCAATTAATTTAACTGGTTATGGTGGTAAAGAAAAGAAGAAGAGAAAAAGAGAGAGCATTAAGGCTGGATCATCAAAAGAAAAGGAGCCCTATTCTAGTACAGGGACTCAAAAGAAGGGAAGCAATGCAAAGTGTCACTTTTGTAAAAAGGTTGGACACTTTAAGAAGGATTGCTATAAAAGAAAGGCTTGGTTCGAAAAGAAAGGTGAGCCTTTGGCTTATGTATGTTTTGAATCAAATCTAATCGAAGTACCTTCTAATACCTGGTGGTTTGATTCAGGCTCTAACGTTCATGTTTCTAAATCGATGCAGGGATTCCTTACAACCCAGATACTAAACCAAAATGAAAATTTCATTGTCCTGGGAAATGGTGTTAAAGTTCCTGTTTCTGCTGTTGAAACTTTTCGTTTATTTCTTGATACTGGAATGTATTTAGATTTGCTAGAAACACTTTATGTACCTTCTATTTCTAGAAATCTTATTTCTATTTCCAAACTTGATGTCCAAGGCTACTCTTTAAAGTTTGAAAATAAAAGAGTAAGCATATACAAAAATAAAACCTTTTTTTGGTTCTGAAATTCTTTCTGATGGTCTCTACAAAATAAACCTTGACCAAAATTTTGTTGAAACTCTCATGACCCTGCATCATAATGTTGGAACGAAACGTAAACATATGAATGAAAACTCTTCTTTCTTGTGGCATAAAAGATTGGGTCATATATCTAAAGATCGTATGAAAAGGTTGGTAAATGAAAGAATCTTACCTAACCTTGATTTTTCTGATTTTGATGTATGTGTAGATTGTATTAAAGGAAAATAAACCAAACATACAAAGAAAGGTGCCACAAGAAGTTCAGAACTTTTAGAGATTATCCATACAGATATTTGTGGACCTTTTGATTCTCCGTCATTAGGAGGAGAAAAATATTTTATCACATTTATTGATGATTTTTCACGTTACTGTTATATCTATTTATTGCATGAAAAATCTCAGGCCGTAAATATTTTGGAAATATATATTTTTGAGGTTGAGAGGCAATTAAATAAAAGTGTGAAAATCATTCGATCTGATAGAGGTGGTGAATATTATGGTAAATATAATGAATCAGGACAATGTCCTGGCCCTTTTGCTAAGCTATTAGAAAAGCATGGCATATGTGCACAATATACTATGCCAGGTACGCCACAACAGAATGGTGTTGCTGAATGGCGTAATCGTACATTAATGGACATGGTTAGGAGTATGTTAAGTTATTCATCTTTACCTAAATTTTTGTGGATGGAAGCCCTTAAGACTGCTGTTTATATTCTTAACCGGGTTCCTTGTAAAGCAGTTTCAAAAACTCCTTTCGAGTTATGGATTGGAAGGAAACCGAGTATTCAACACCTACATATTTAGGGGTGTCCAGCAGAGGTTAGAATGTACAATCCACAAGAAAAGAAATTAGATTTCAGAACTGTTAGTGGATACTTTATTGGTTATTCAGAGAAATCTAAAGGGTATAGATTTTACTGTCCTAACCATAGTACGAGAATAATAGAAACCGGTAATGCTAGATTCTTTGAGAATAGTGAAATCAGTGGGAGTGATATTTCACAAAATGTGGAAATAAAAAAAATTAGGGTACAGGTCCCTATACACATAATTTCTAAACAAACTGTTGTTTCGACTATTATTGAACAACAGATTGACAATTCTACACTCCATAATGAAAATGTCACCATTGAACATAATGTAGAACAGTCACAAGAAGTAGCATTAAGAAGATCTCATAGGGAAATGAGATCTGCTATTTCAAATGACTATTTGGTTTATCTACAAGAATCTGAGTATGATATAGGGACATATGATGATCCGATTTCTTTCCAACAAGCCATAGAAAGAAATGATTCTTCTAAATGGATTGATGCTATGAAAGAGGAGTTAAAATCAATGGCACATAATGAAGTTTAGGATCTTGTCGAATTGCCTGAGAATTGCAGGACAGTTGGTTGTAAATGGGTATTTAAAATCAAACGTGATTCTAAAGGCAATGTCGAACGATATAAAGCCAGACTTGCTACTAAAGGTTATACTTAGAAAGATGGCATTGATTATAAAGAGACCTTTTCTCCAGTTTCTAAAAAGGACTCCTTAAGAATTATAATAGCATTGGTAGCACATTTTGACCTAGAGTTGCACCAAATGGATGTAAAGACTGCTTTTCTAAATGGAAGCTTAGATGAAGAAGTTTACATGAAACAACCTGAAGGATTCTCTATCAAAGGTCAAGAGAACTTAGTTTGCAAATTAAAGAAATCAATATATGGATTTAAACAAGCCTCACGACAATGGTACCTTAAGTTTCATGATACCATTTTATCCTTCGGTTTTATAGAAAACACCGTTGATCGGTGTATATACCTGAAGGTCAGTGGGAGTAAGTTTGTATTTTTAGTTCTATATGTTGATGATATATTACTTGCAAGTAGTGATCTTGGATTGTTACATGAAACTAAGGGTTATCTCTCTAAAAATTTTGATATGAAAGATATGGGTGAGGCAACTTATGTGATAGGAATAGAAATATTCCGAAATAGATCACATGGATTATTGGGATTGTCTCAGAAAGGATATATCAAGAAAATTTTAGAGAGATTTGGGATGAAAAACTGTGCAGCCAGTATTGCTCCAGTCCAGAAAGGTGATAAATTCAGTTTAATGCAATGTCCACAAAATGAATGGGAACGAAATCAAATGAAAGATATTCCTTATGCGTCTGCTGTAGGAAGTTTAATGTATGCACAGACTTGTACCAGACCAGATATAAGTTTCACGGTTGGTATGCTCGGACGATACCAAAGCAATCCTGGTATGGATCACTGGAAAGCTGTAAAGAAAGTTATGAGATACTTGCAAGGAACTAAAGATTACATGCTTACTTATAAGAAGTCCGATCATTTGGAGGTGATAGGATATTCAGATTCAGACTATGTTGGATGTTCAGATACCAGAAAGTCCACATCTGGATATATATTTCTTTTCGCTGGAGGAGCTATTTCATGGAAAAGTGCCAAGCAATCAGTGATTGCTGTGTCCACGATGGAAGCAGAATTTGTGGCATGCTTTGAAGCCACAATACATGCATTATGGCTACGGAATTTTATTTCAGGACTTGGAATTGTTGACAGTATAGCCAGGCCGCTGAAAATTTATTGTGATAATTCCGCAGCAGTTTTCTTCTCAAAGAACGACAAGTATTCAAAGGGTGCTAAGCATATGGAAATTGAATACCTTGCCGTTAAAAGTGAAATTCAGAAACAAAAAGTGTCAATAGAGCATATTAGCACCAAACTTATGATTGCAGATCCTTTAACTAAAGGTTTACCTCCAAAAGTATTTGTAGATCATGTTGTGATGTATAGGTCTTTATCGTTACCCATAATATAATGATATTGCTATGATGTTTGAGATCTCACATAATGTGTTTCTGATATATCCTGTTTATTTTATATTGTTCGAACTTAAAGTTTTGGATTGATAACAGGACCAGTCTCTCACTAAGACATTATTGTTGGACCGTATGATATTTCTCATTTAAGACTTAATCATATAATTTACAGGTGTTGTGGTACATGGAAGGAACTATGTTGCATAATGATATGGAACCGCCATGACTCGCATTTGTCGATTATTTGACTATAGTATTATGACATATAAACTATTAATGGATTGTAATGTTGCGCACTTAAAGTTTGTTTTAATTAATTCAGATAAATATTATTGTCATATGGGCCAAGTGGGAGAATGTTAGAAATATGTCCCACATGATGAGACATATGAATTATTGATTTATTGAATTAATTAAATAATCCTATTAGTTTATATATATTTAATTATTTAGAGAAATTTTTAAAAATACGTCTTATTCAAGCACATATCCTTTGATGGAAAGGATAAAGGCATTTTGGTAATTTGGGAATGGTCCTCTCCCTCTATAATAGGAAGTCTTAGCCATCATTTTGGTGACATTCACATAACTTGTTTTCACAAGTTAAGAAAGGAGAAGAGAGAGAAATCATCTTCTAGTTCGGCAGACAAGAACAATTACGGTATTGCGAAAAGGATTATCGACATGGATCCAGGTATATTTATTCACTCTTTATATATGATTGATTGTTGAAGAAATATGGTAATAAAGATCCTGTGAATCAAAGTATTATCTCACTAATATTTTCTTACAAAGAATTCTTAAATAATCCAGTGGATCTGATTCATCTGACCTCAGTACGAATTTAATATAAACATGCCAACAATTATTAGCTGATTAATTACCTTTATTAATAATCCCATCGGGTTAAAATTTAATAAATATAAATTAACATATTAGAATGTTTGATAAAAATACCCACAATCATCATACTATCAAATATAGCAACCAAAAAAATTGGTAACATAATTAAATAATTGAATTAAATTAAATATATTGCCATAAAATTTACAAACACTAAAACAAATCTCACATTTTCTGCGGCTTCTCGCGTAGATATTTTGTAGATGGCGATTTGATTTCTTCTCTTTAAAGATAAGGTGGCATGTGTTATCATTCACGGACAAATGACAACATCATCCACACACATTATCACAAACATCAACTCCTTCATCTTTCTTAATTTTAAAAATTTATTTCCTTTTAATTTTAATTTTAACTCTTCAGCACTTAGAATTATTTAGATAAAATATCAACATAAAAAAGCAAATCATAAAAATTATAAGACATGGGGCATGTTTAGTAAGTGAAAAACTAGTACTATTTTTCAAACAAAATTTCAAGAAAAATATGAAATTAAGAAAAAAAATGTGTTTAAATTTGTCTATTTTATATTTAAAAAATTAAAAAATATAATTTTTTTTATTTTTAAAAATTTTAAATTAAGATTTTAGCAATATTTTAAAAATATATAATTATAAAAATGCTATTTCATATGTTTATGATATATGAACAGGTGTATTTTGATCCCATTTTTAACTAAATTTACTTATATTTAAAATTTAAAAATAATAACTAATAAATCTTACCTTACTAAAATATCTATGTTTCTAATAAAAATAAATAATATGTTTTTTAAAAAATCTTAAAAAAAATTTTATTTTTTCAACCAAACGTGTCATTATATTTTCAACCCTTATTGAATTTTCAGCATTGTTTTATAATCTGTGAGTAAAAAAAAAAAAGGAAAATAATGAGTTGATAGCACAAAATCAAAATTCCCAAATCTTCGAATGCTTTAGTTTGTATCAAATGAAAACATTTAATAATAGCAATTAATTTTTTTATTTAGATAGATAATAATTAAACAAATATAAAAAAATAAAACTCAAACTGTGTTGCGGATCTGGTCTGGAGTTGGATGGAGATGATTTTTGCTACTCCGTCTTTTTAACTCAAGACCTGTATAACACAAAAGAAGACAAGATGGTCAGAAGGCCGATGGGGTTAAATCCCCAAGGGCTTTCCAACGCTCAAGTCAGTTATGGCCTTTTTTAAGAATAAAAAAGGGAAAGATGTATTTTGTTTCAGATAGTAATTTTCAGAGAGAGAGTTTTCAGGCCCCCCTTTTTGGAGGATTACCTTCTCTTTATATAGGGCCTCCTTTCAGTTTTGTAACTTCTCTGGATAAGTATACTTAGTTATTTTAACTCCTGTTGGTTATTGTACGTTTCTTTCAAAAACGAACCGTAGAGGTTATCAGGAGTTTCTAAAATTTATCCCATGGGTGGTTACCAATTATTCGAGTAATAATACCCATCACTAGCACCACATGCTAGAAGATTAAAATTTTAACTTCTAGCATGTCTTTTGATGGGATTGATTACTTAGGATTTTTTTGGATTTTCATTGCTCCGGATTTGGTGACTCCGTTTATTGGTCACTCCGAATTTGTTCCCTCCAGATTTGGGGACTCCGACTTTTTGGTCACTCCGGATTTGTTCACTCCGGATTTGGTGACTCCTGATTTTTGGTCACTCCGGATTTGGTGACTCCCATTTTTTGGTCACTCCGGATTTGTTCACTCCGGATTTGATGACTCCCTCTTTTTGGTCACTTCGAATTTGTTTACTCCGGATTTGATGACTCCCGCTTTTTGGTCACTCCGGGTTTATTTACTCCGGATTTGGTGACTTCCACTTTTTGGTCACTCCGGATTTGATGACTCCCGCTTTTTGGTCACTCCGGATTTGGTGACTCCTGGTTTTTGGTCACTCCGAATATATTCACTCTGGATTTGGTGACTCCCGTTTTTGGGTCACTCCGGATTTGTTCACTCCGAATTTGGTGACTCCCGCTTTTTGGTCACTCCGGATTTATTTACTCCGAATTTGGTGACTCCTGCTTTTCTAGTCACTCCGGATATATTCACTCCGAATTTGGTGACTCCATCTTTTTGGTCACTCTAGATTTGTTTACTCCGAATTTGGTGACTCCCGCTTTTTGGTCACTCCGGGTTTATTTACTCCAGATTTCGTGACTCCCTCTTTTTGGTTACTCTGGATTTGGTGACTCCCGCTTTTTGGTCACTTCGGATTTATTTACTCCGGATTTGGTGACTCCCGCTTTTTGGTCACTCCGGATTTATTCACTCCGGATTTGGTGACTCCGGCTTTTTGGTCATTCCAGATTTGTTCACTCCGGATTTGGTGACTCCTGCTTTTTGGTCACTCCGGATATATTCACTCCGAATTTGGTGACTCCCGCTTTTCTAGTCACTCCAGATGGTGAATTAGTTCTGACACAATCTTAACTGGCTTGCCACGTGTTGATCATCGCGTGGTATCTTCTGTCACCGCCGCCTGAATAGCTAATGCTTTCTTGACACGCGTTATATTTGAATATGAATGGACGTGTCCCTTCAAATTCATATATATATCCCCTTCAAACTGTTTTCATTCCCTTCTTCTCTTTCTTGCTTCAATGGTGCCCAAAGTTGAATCCACTAGATCTGTTCTTACTGCTGCAGAGATGGAAAAAATCATTTTCCAATACAAAATCCCTAACTCATATTTGCGTTCGGTACCATCTGAGAACGACAGAGCTAATTCTCCTCCAACAGGTTACATCACTGTATATGAAGCACATCTCAAGAGTGGTCTCCGTTTTCCCCTTGCATCAGAGCTTCAAACAGTCTTTTCTGATTTGGGAGTGGCTATCGCACGTTATCATGCAAATGCGGTGAGGTATTTCTGTAATCTTTGTATATTTTTTCGCATTCGTGGCACGACCCTTAACACTTCTACTGTAAAAGGGTTATTCAAGTTTTGTCAAACTAGGGATTGGATTTCTTTGTCGCCTCGTGAACTGAATATTAGTGGGGTTATCGTTGATACGGTCAAGAATTGGAAAGAGCGTTTTTTCTTTCTAGCTGTTCCTCAATCAGTTATCCCCAATGGATGGGGCAAAATTTCTGAATCATATTCTGGTAAACTTACTTTGGAAGAAGAAGAATCATCGAAATCTTTGATTGAGATGGTTAGAGCAAATATAGAGTCCTTTTCTGATAAAGAGCGTCTATTTTCTCCCGAGATTTTTGCCATAACTAAATGGAAGCCTCTAGTTGAGAAAGCTGGAATGTCTGACTTAACTCCTAAACGTCGTAAAAATAGAGTAGAGAAGACGATTTTAAAAAAGCGTAGACGCAGAACCGTTCCATCAAGCCCTTCTTCTTCTTCTATGGAAGTCGGCCTTCTCATGACCGAAAGACTAAAGGGAGTGGGAAGTTCGATCCAACTTCCCTCCAATCTGCTTCAGGAAGAGACTCAGATTATTGAGTCTTCGGTGGACATAGAGCCATTGGCGCCTCAGGCCGAAGTTCTGTTAAGACCGGAGCTTCCTACTACTGCGGGAAGTACTGGAGAATTACCTTTAGATCAACCAGGCTCCGATGTTGTGGAGAGGATTTTGATTGAAAAAGGATCAGTTTCTTTGGCTCAGAAAGAATCTCATACAGATCCCAAGGCTCTTGATGTTATAGAAGTTCATCGTTATCTAGACCGGAGTGTCCATCTATTCCTGCCCCTTCCTCTCGAATTCCTTTGAGGGTTGCTGTTCAGAAAGCCCGTTACATCACGGTATTGCATACATATATATATATATATATATATATATATAAACATATATATTTATCTTACGCCATACCCTAACTGCATGTTTTCTTACAGACTGATAAAATGAGCGAATTTCTTAATATTTGTCTTCTCCAACGAGACATGAAAATTGAGCAGCTTGAAGAAAAAATTCAGGAGCTTGAGAGTACACACATTAATTCTAATGTTCTTGAAGAGGCGAGAGATTAGGCCACTACTGCTGCCGCACAAATTGAGTTACTTCAAAGTCGGATTTCTAGCATCGAGTCGGAGTTGCAAAAAGCTAACGATGGTTTAAAAGCATCTGAAGGGCATGCGTCTGATTTAAGAAGTGAAAACGCCAAGTTGGCAGCAGAACTTCTAGTGCGACTTAAGCCAGAAGAGGTTCGTCCGGCTTTGAATGCTAGATTTTTGGATGGAATCCTTCTATGCCGGCAGATTGCTGTTAAGTTGGATCCAACTTTCCCGGTCTACTTTTTTGATCCTAGGAGCCTTGGTGCTCGCCTCCGATCAGATTTGAAAGAATTTTCTGAAGCTGGTGAATCTTCAATGTAGCCTTCGTCAAATCCTTCGTATCAACTTTAATTTTTATTGATGTTGTATTGATGATGGAAAAATGTATTAGACGCCTTTTTGAATGGAATCAAATATTTTGACTTTTATTGAAAGAATTTTTTCAAATGCATTGCATTCCAAGTTCTCGGTACTAGTTTTCCATTCAAGATGCGCAATTTATAAGCACAATTTCTTAACACAGCAGAAACAATAAACGGACCTTCCCAATTAGGAGACAGCTTATTCCTATCTGCAGTTTTTTCAATTGCCTGTATACTTCTCAAGACTAAATCTCCCACGTCAAATTGTCGTGCTTTTGTCATCTTGTTGTAATATCGCGCAATCCGTTGCTGATAAGCGGCTGTCCGTACTCTTACTATTTCTCTAGATTCCTCCAATAAATCAAGACTTTCCTTAAGCCATAGCGAATTGCTTTGAGGATCAAAATTCTCTATCCGGAGGCTGGGCAATCCTATTTCAATTGGTATTACTGCTTCGGTCCCGTAGCATAAGCTGAATGGTGTTTCTCTTGTTGGCTCTTTAGGAGTCGTCCGGTTTGACCATAATATTGATGGTAACTCATCAGCACAAGAGCCCCCAGCTTCTTCTAGTTTCGTTTTTAATCCATGTAGTAAAGTCCGATTAGTTACCTCTATTTGGCCATTTGCCTGTGGATAAGCAACAGAGGTATGTGCTAATCGGATCTTTAAATTTGAACAAAACTTAGTGAAGCATTTTCCTGTAAACTGAGTTCCGTTATCAGTAATTATCGCTTCTGGAACTCTAAACCGGCAGACAATATTTTGTCGTACGAATTCTGTTGCATTATGTTTAGTTATTTTTGTCAAGGGAGAAGTTTCCACCCATTTGGTAAAATAATCAATTCCGGCTATAATAAATCTTCTTTGTCCAGCGGCTACTGGGAAGGGTCCTAGTATGTCCAGCCCCCATTGCGCGAATGGCCAGGGTGCTTGTAATGATTTCAATTCAGTTGGAGGTGCATGAGGTATGCTTCCATGGATTTGGCAGTTTTCGCATTTCTTGACAAAGTTAGCAGCATCTCTTTTTATAGTTGGCCAAAAATAGTCTTGTTGCATTAATTTGAAGGCGAGATTCTTTCCTCCTATATGGGATCTGCATATCCCAAGGTGGACCTCACCTAATGCATAATCCGCCTCCTCCGGAGTTAGACATCTCAAATATGGGACAGAGTACCCACGTCGGTACATTTTCCCATCAATGATTACATACCAGCCAGCAGGTTTCTTTATTCGTTTAACTTCGTCCTGATTTTCTGGAACTATTCCATCAGAAAGATATCGATAATAAGGAGTCATTCAGTTTTCATTACTAGTGACTTGTAAGATATCTTGATCGATTTCTTCAATACTTGGAGTAGTAAGGACCTTTCGCATACTTCGAGAGTACTGCTCCGAATTTTCTATGGTTGCCGCCTTTGCTAATTGGTCGGCCTTTCCATTTTCCATTCTAGAAATATGGTTTATATTGATTTTATCAAAATCTTGAAATGCACTTCTCACCTTAGCAAGGTACTTTGCTAAACATGAATTTGACACTTCGAAATTTTCTCAAACTTGATTAACCATCAGCTCAGAGTCACTATAAATTGCAATATATTTTGCTGAACATTCTTTGGCTAACCGAAATCCGGCTAACAGAGCTTCATATTCAGCCACGTTGTTAGTCGTTGGGAATGAAAGTCTCAGTGAGTATGGTATTTCCATTCCTTCCGGAGTTCACAATATCACTCCGGCTTCACTTCCTGATTGTGTAGAAGATCCGTCCACGTACATTGTCCATGGAGTGGATAATTCAGTCCGGCCAATGTTTTGATCTTCTCCTTCATTATTTTGGGCTGAGAAGGAAGTTTCGACTAGAAAATCAGCTAGAGCTTGTCCTTTTATTGATGGCCTCGGTTTGTATTCGATATCAAATTCTCCGATTTTAATTGCCCATTTGACCAGTCGCCCTGAAGTATCCAGCTTTTGTAATATTCCTTTAAAAGGTTGATCTGTGAGGACGGTTATCTTATGGGCCTGGAAATATGGCCTTAGCTTTCTTGCTGAATAAACAAGTGCTAATACTATTTTCTCGGCGTGTGTATAACGGCTTTGTACGTCTGACAGTATTTTACTAACGTAATAAACCGGTCTTTGAACATCCGCTTGTTGCCCGATTAAAACCGAACTTAATGCCGCGTCAGAAACTGCCAGATATAAAAATAACTCCTCTCCCTCTAATGGTGATGTCAGGAGAGGAGGGCTGGCAAAATATTCTTTTAAATTCTGAAAAGCTGCTTAGCATTCTTCAGTCCATTGGAAACCATTGGCTTTTGTTCATCTTAAAGTTTTAAAGAATGAAAGATATTTTTCTGCCGATTTGGATAAGAATCGGGAGAGTGCAGCAAGTCTTCCTGTAAGCCGTTGAACCTCTTTTATAGTTTTTGGTGGGCTCATTTCTGTAACCGCCTTTATTTTTTTCGGATTGGCTTCAATTCCTCGCTTTGAAACTATAAATCCCAAAAACTTGCCTGAGGATACTCCGAAAGCGTATTTGGTTGGATTTAATTTCATACGATGTTTCCGAAGTACTTCAAAAGCTTCTTCCAAATCTGCAGTGTGATCGTCCATGACTTTACTTTTAACGAGCATATCATCTACATATACCTCCATGTTTCGGCCGATTTGATCTGCGAATAATTTGTTCACCAGTCTTTGATACGTGGCACCGGCATTCTTCAATCCGAACGGCATTATCTTGTAACAGTAAGTTCCCTAGTCAGTCATAAAGGAGGTGTGTTCTTCGTCCTCCGGGCAAATGCTAACTTGGTTATAATCGGAGTATGCATCCATGAAACTGAGTAGTTCATGTCCGGACGTTAAATTTACCAATAAATCGATTCTTGGCAAAGGAAAACTGTCCTTTGGACAGGCCTTATTTAAGTTGGTAAAATCAACACACATTCTCCACTTTCCGTTGCTCTTTTTTACCATAACCACATTAGAGAGCTAGTCCGAATACTGGACTTCCCTTATGAAACCGGAATCCAGCAAATTTTTCACTTCCTCCCTGATTGCGATGAGTTTCTCAACCGAATAGTTCTTTCGCTTCTGCCTAATTGGTTTGTGATTGGGATACAAACTCAGTTTATGGATTATCACTTCGGTTGGAATTCCAGGCATATCGGATGTTGTCCAGGCGAAGACATCTTTACTCCGCCGGAGGAATTCATTAACCGCCCAACGAACTGGTCCGATCAATGAATTTCCTATTTGTACGCATTTTTTCGGATCTGTTGGATCCAACGGAATCAAATCAGTTACTTCTCCGGATTGTGCTTGTTGTAAAGTATTTTCATCTCGATAATCAAAATCTTCCACGGATCGATCTTGAACATTTTTTTCAACTTGGGATAAATAACATGTTCGACCGGTAATTGATCTCCCAATATTTCTCCAACACCATTTGATGTTGGAAACTTCATTTTTAAATGGGGAATAGATGTAACTGCTCCAAAAATTACAAGGCAAGGCCGACCTAGAATTGCATTATAAACTGAAGGCGGGTCTACTATCAGGAAAATAAGTTCGTGAGAAGCAGTTTTTGGGTAGGTTCCCAACGTGACCTCTAATTGAATGGTTCCTTTGACCGTGACTGGTTCATTTCCCACTCCATACAGTGGTCCATTGGCTGGTCGGAGTTGATTAATTTTCAAACCCAATTTAATGAAAGTGTCAAAATAAAGTAAATTGTTAGAGCTTCCATTATCCATAAATATTCATTTCATCTGGTAATCTACATTACCATCAGAAACTAAAGCTGATACAACTAATGGATCTGAGTGTGGTGTCCTTACATAACCCATATCCTCCTTACTAAAACTAATTACATCATCACTTTCAAACTTCCGCTTTTTATCACTTCTGATAACATCCAGTTGGCTGGACTGAGCCTTGGCCGGTCTGGTGGTTATCATATTTACCACTACGGCCACCACACGACTTTTCAATTGTGGCTGCTCCGTCTCCTCTTCTTCTAGTCTTCCACCGGAGTTATCCTCTGGGTTCTTTAAAAATTTTTTGAAATGTCCTTTCCTAATCAGATTTTCAATCTCTCTTTGCAGAGTCCAGCATTCCTCAGTTCCATGCCCAGGTGAGCGATGGTAGTGGCAAAACTTGCTTTGATCTCCACTTTCAGGGTTTTTTGGGGCTTTTGGCCATTTAAAGAATTTTTTCTCCCGAATTTGCATGAGGATATTTGTTCTTGAATCATTTAACGAGGTCGGATCAAAAGGTCTTAATTCCCTTCGTGTTTCGTTCTTAAACTTCCTTCTGGGCTCCTTTGGATGAGATCTTTCATCTTCGTTTCTTCTTCTTTTCGGTGATCCTTGATAAGGAGGATTTATCCTAATAGGCTTTTTAGCTTCATTGGCTTCCTCTGCTGCCACGTACGCTCGTGCAATAACTTTTACTTCTCTGAAAGTTTGTGAATTTGTATGAGCTAAATGTTTAAAAAACTCTCCTAGCTCCAGATTTGCAATGAAAGTGTTTAACTTGACTTTGTCAGTGAGGCGTGGAATTCTACGAGCTTCAGAAGTGAATCTTGATAGGAAGCTCTTCAGGTTTTCATTTGGACCCTGTTTGATACGGGCCAAGTGCCAGGGTTGTTTTTCTATTCTTTGGCTTGAAGCGAATTGAGAAAGAAAATTATCTGCTAAGTCTTGGAAGGATCGAATTGAGTTGGTTGGCATTCGGTAGAACCAAATTCTTGCATCCCCTTTCAAAGTCAAAGGGAAGCATTGACACATCATCATTTCATCTAAACCTTGAAAGCTTAGTATCGTTCGAAAGTGATCCAAGTGATCCATTGGGTCAGTACTTCCGTCATATGTATCAATAGTTGGCATTTTGAACTTCTGGGGTAATGGACAGGTTTGTATTTTCGTTTTGAATGGGGACCTCCTTAAATCGTTAGTTCGTCCTTCAGATTTTTCTCCAAAAAGATAATCCCACATCTTTTCTAATTTCTCTTCTCTTTGAGGTACAATAGTAGATTTTTTGACATTGAGATAAGTTCTCAATTCCTCAGGAGCTTCGGATCGGTGATGTTGGACGTTTTTGGCATTGAGATAAGTTCTCAATTCCTCAGGAGCTTCAGATCGGTGATGTTGGACGTTTTTGGCATTGAGATAAACTCTCAATTCCTCAGGAGCTTCAGATCGGCGTAGTTGGTTTTTTTGCCATCCGATGGCAAGTTGGAGGAAGCTTCCTCTTGGTCAAGAGATCTTATTTCACTCCGGGGATTTCGTCTTTCTGGGCTGTCTTCAATGGATCTCGGGCCCAACCGGCCTTCTAATCAGGATCGACCTTCACCCCTTTCTCTTGTAAATATTTTTTCTTGGATATGTACGGTCGATCTTTTCTTCCGCCTATTTTCCATTGAAGTAGGAATATGCGTTGCTGAAGAATGGGCGTCTGGCTTTTGACGTCCCACTTGCTTGCGTAAAGATTGAAGTTCCTGACTCATGTGGTCCATGCGGGTGTTCATCGCTTGTATGAGTTGATTATGTTGATTGTTTTCTTACTCCGGTAAAGGAATGTTATTTTCAGGAATAACACTTTCTAATGCCGGAGCACTTACTGCCGGAGCACTTCGATGAGTTCGGGTATTAACCATTTTCTTTCTTTTTTTTTTAGTGGTAAATCAAACTTTTGTCTGATTCACACAGACGGCGCCAATGTTGCGGATCTGGTTCGGAGTTGGATGGAGACGATTTTTGCTACTCCGTCTTTTTAACTCAAGACCTGTACAACACAAAAGAAGACAAGATGGTGGAAGGCCATGGGGCTAAATCCCCAGAAAATTTCTCCGACGCTCAAGTCGACTTTGGCCTTTTTGAGAATAAAAAAGGGAAAGATGTATTTTATTTTATATAGTAATTTTCAGAGAGAGTTTTCAGGCCCCCGTTCTTGAAAGATTACCTTTCTTTATATAGGGCATCCTTTCGGTTTTGTAGAATCTCTAGGATAAGATATCTTCGTTATTTTAACTCTGTTGGTTATAGACGCTTTTTTCAAAACGAAAGAAAGTTATCGAGGAGTTTCTAAAATTTATCCCATGGGTGGTTACCAGTTATTCGGGTAATAATACCCATCAAACTGGTATTAAACACAAATTTATATGAATTAAATGTTAATTATGCCACATTTACCCATAGCAATAAAAATTTCATTAAATTTCCTTATGTGTCTGGCAAATTATTATTGATCTTCTTAAGGTCATCCTCTAAAAGCGTAAAACCTGATATTACACTATTAGTTTGGTTATTAAAGAAATAAAATATAAATAAAATAAAAATTATTAAAATTATGAAGACTAT
The DNA here is from genome assembly GCA_033239525.1 of Nepenthes gracilis. NCBI lineage: Eukaryota > Viridiplantae > Streptophyta > Magnoliopsida > Caryophyllales > Nepenthaceae > Nepenthes > Nepenthes gracilis. The sequence continues at coordinate 22,993,630 of BSYO01000001.1, forward strand.
TATTACCAAAATATTTATCCTCACTTGTTTTGTATTTAATCTTAATTTATCCAAAAAATAAAAATAAAAATTGCCTACTGAGTAAATATATTTAATATATACGTGGAGTTTTACATTGTTTCAACTCAAAATAATTTCCAAATCGAGAAATTAAAATATTTAGGCGATATTTGAGACATTTAAGATCATATATATATATATATATATATTTATTTATTTATTTATTTATGTAGAGCACTAAAAATGTTTAATTAAACGGGTGGGTGGTCAATTTGTGGCGTCGTATCGTGGATCCCATTCCGACGCTGGCCCATTCTGGGCCCAATCTTCAAGTGCTATGCTGCAAGAATTTATTCCGATTAAAAAAAAGATAAATGTTTAGGAGTACTTTTATTTTAAAAATATTATTAAATAATATGAAATATATATATATATTTATTTTTATATAAATTTGTTAATTTAAATAAATATATCAGACAGAACATTATTAATAATATTTTAAAAATAATAACAAAATGTCAAAAAAAAAAATAATCCAAGTCTAGCTAAACTTAAAACTTTCACTTGTAATATTGTCTGACCAAAAAAATAATCAAACCTATTTTTATTATTACATTTGTCAATAATAGTTATATTTGTTGATCAAATCTTATAAAAATTAGAGTCAGTTGAATCAGACAAATTGAACTAATTAGATGTCCTATTTTGATGAAGTCTATTAAGACAGCTTAAAAAATTTATTGTCTTAGATACTTATTACTTATTAGCATTTTATGTAAAATAAAATTTTATTCATATATTTACTTATATGCCAGTTTGTATAAAAATTGTCACCAATAGGTGTTTATTTTATTATTTTTAAATGCTTACTTTCTCCTGTCTATCTCTATACTAAAATTGATAATTTTGATATAAATACGTATAGAAATAAATGTATAAATAATATTTATACATGCACAATATATTAATTTTTGGGCTTGTATATACTTACATAACATTTATTAGTTATTGTATATGTAAATGGTAACTTTTAAAATCCTATATGTGTAACTCATACATTGATCTTGGTCAAAAAATAATAAATGTGCACAAGTTATTAAAATATAAAACTCTTCTAAAATTTGTAAATATTCATTTACCAAAGAATTAATAAGTTATTTATTGATTCATTAAAAAAGAAATATATGAGAAAATTAATATAAAAAGTAATTATATGTAGGCAGATACCAAAATTTAATTTATTTTAAAAATATATAATAATTTATTTAACTTGAATAAATAATAAAATATTAAAGTATCTATATTATTAAAAAAATTTTAAAATTATTATTATAATCTAAATTATTAAATCTTAGATTCAACCATTAGGACTGTAGGGGCCCACAATCCAATGGGCTAACGGATAATATTGGACGTGATTAAAATCGGACGGATCGATGTGTCTGACTCATTTGATTGGCTAAATTTGCACTGATATATGATAATAATTGCAAGGTCCACCAATGGGCCCCCTTCAAAGGGTGCTGGGACCTCTTTTCTCTTCTTAGTGGAGTTTGTTGTCACGGGTGTTTTCAGATTTTCTCGGGTTAATTAAAAAAAAAACTACGAAAAAGTTTCTCTAAATTAAAAGTTCAATAAAAAAAGATATTTGACAAATAATTTTTAAAATCATTATTAAGGCATCCACGAATATAAATAAATCATGATATTATTAAAAATATTTAAAAAATAACTCAATAATATCCTCTCACATCATTTTTGGAAATCAACAACCCTTATTTCAAATAAAGGCATGTCAAAGCCTAAATAAAAAAAATAAAATCAAAAATCAAAAATCAAAAAAATAAAATGGTTGTCCCTGAGAACCTCTTCCATGATACTTGACCAGCATTCACTGATGCCTACCTCACTTGTCGATGCCCATGATCTAACTAGACCCCTTCGGGTTCATGAGCATATGACTTCAAAAAATTATATAAAAAATTACGTAACAACGTACATTTTAATAATCAATCAAATTTAAGATGCATTTAAACAAAGTGTGTCACCAAGCCAAAAGGAAAATTGGAAAAAGAAGCTAAAATTAAGCCGATAAATCTTTACAATTGAATGATCCAAAACCCCACACAAAGAATCATTACACTGATAATTGCAGACGGTGAGAACTGAACAGGTTTTGCAATGTGTGAGCTGATTCCAGAAACGGGCTGAACAGTTTGGCGATGCGATACTTCATCGTCTCACCAAAACAGCTTTCGATGCATCCAGGTGGTTAAGTCGACATGTCCCTAGAAGGAACTCCGGGAGCTCCTCCTCTGTGTTAGCCTGCAAAGGCATAATATTACACCTTCAACAACAATCGATTAAGCACAAGTGGCAATGGACATCCAAGACGAGTGAATTTAGTACCCAGCATATAGTATGCTATTCAAAATAGAATCGCCACATAAAGCTCTCACTATTCGTGGGGTCTGGGGATGGGTGAGACCATCTTGGGTCTCTTGTACGTGGTACTCATTGCTTTATGCAAGAGCCTATTTATATGTCTCGAATTTATAATCACCAGATCACAGAGTGATAATTCTGTAGTGTTGCACCAAGGCTCCATGTTGTAAGCATGTTGTCTACGAAGATGAAAAAAGGGTATGACTTTTTCCAGTTGTGAATGCTTTACCTGTATCAGGAATGCCATTTCAATAATCAGATTGTTCAAGTATCTGAGGACAAGGCTGACAACCCCTCGTGCTACTGTTGAGGACCCGACATCAATGCCAAGCTGAATGTCAAGAAAATCTGTTGTGTTAGGGAATCATGCACGACGATTTCAAGAAGTTTCACAGTAAATTGAGAGTACCGACGCAATCAGGCTTTACTTGACCGACAATGAATTTTAACACACTCAAAGACAGGAAATGGAAAAGAAGGCTGTGGGAATGACTTCATTCCAAAAAGCTCATTTCATTTCTGAATTGCAGAATATTACAGAAGAAATTAAAAAAAAACCATAATCATAATCTTACAAATTTGTATGTAAGGAGATGCTCCGTAGCATGATGAATGCCTTTGATGGCACTAAGAAATGACAATTGACAGCCATATAAATCTTGTTTAGTAATGTATATTGTTTAAGGCAACAATTTTTTTTTTTGGGGGGGGGGGGAGGGAATTGGGTCGAAGTTAAATCCTTCTTCACTACCATAGCCCTCGAACAATCATCCTAGAAAATTTTCCTTCTTACTACAGGAGGTAGTTGATGATCACAAAGTACTGATGCACTTCTTCATTTAAGTTACCCCACTGTTGGGGTCATTGTCTTTGTGTGAATGTGTCCACGGACTCATTCGTGGATATGATCCGCGGACTTGTGCAGTCGCCTGTTGATTGTGGAAACGGATGCGGATATTATGTAATGTCCGAGAACCTACGCTATAAGAGTCCGAAATCCATAGGTGATGCCTGAAGGCGTTTTCTGGAGGCTCGAGGACTTGAAGATGCAAAGCACATGTGGAGGCCAACTCAGAGGATTTTCTGAGCTGCTAGACCTGTGAAGACAAGGTCCGCGGATTATGTGAAAGTGCCTTTGGCACCAAAAATTTCAGTCAACAAGGGCATTGACCAAACATGGCGTTGCTAAAAATAGGCATAAAATGCATCAATGGCTATGCTGATTGACACCGCCTTATTGGGTAGTTAAGAAGACGTCATTCCTGGGAAGTTGGTAGGACAATCTATAGAGCATGCATGCGCCGCCTGCTACAGGACAGGGTATGCGCCTACTGTTGCAGACTTTAGGAACCAAGCACCAACCACCATACAGCCAGGATGGTTGGTGGTCTCCCGGCACCTCTCTCTCTCTCTCTCTCTCTATATATATATATATATATATGTATATAAGTATACCAAAAAGAGGGGCATTCTAGTGAGGCATTCTAGAGAGGTATTCTAGAGAAAGTAAGAGAGGCTGCAGTGTGCAAAAGCTTTGTGTGAGATAGAGGAGAGGAAGAGTGGAAGAAAGGATAGCTGTGAGAGAAAAACACAAGTGTTGTTTGTGCTCTATTTTTCATTTCCGTCTTTGGTGGTTTGTAAAACCAAATCACTTTAGGAACCAAGCACCAACCACCATACAGCCAGGATGGTTGGTGGTCTCCCGGCACCTCTCTCTCTCTCTCTCTCTATATATATATGTATATAAGTATACCAAAAAGAGGGGCATTCTAGAGAGGTATTCTAGAGAAAGTAAGAGAGGCTGCAGTGTGCAAAAGCTTTGTGTGAGATAGAGGAGAGGAAGAGTGGAAGAAAGGATAGCTGTGAGAGAAAAACACAAGTGTTGTTTGTGCTCTATTTTTCATTTCCGTCTTTGGTGGTTTGTAAAACCAAATCTCATATAGTGATTCATTCGAGGATCAAGTGTCCCGTGGTTTTTTTCCTAATTTAGAAGGGTTTTCTACGTAAAATATTTGGTATTCTTTTTCTCTTCTTCCATTGCACTCCACTGTGTGTACAGTGCTTTCACTGTCCGACTGTCCATTCTGCGCCAACACCCACTTCATAACTGGATCCATACGTCCTTCGATCTCTCCACTTTCTTGAATTGCAAATCCAAAGTAAATGAAATTTAGGATTTGTTCGCCTTGCTGTCAGCTTCTGTAAAAATCATGTGGCAAAGCTAATTTCATTAAGCTACAATTTGTAGTTTGTGTTAAGAGATCTTTTGAAGCATTGTGAGCTTGCCTAAAAGATCTTTTGGACATTTACAAGACACATTTGGCCAAGCTTTTACTTCTGGAGTGAAAAAGCTCCTTCAAAAATCTTGGCCAAGCAAATACTCGTCTTTTAACAATTTCTTAAGTGTTTAACTAAGCTGGTAAATTTTGTTTTGTTTTGTTTTATTTGGTTTTTTTTTTTTTGTTTTTTAAATTGTGACCAGTAATCATAGATTTTACTCACAAAAACAGTTGTCATGATGTTAGAATAAGGTTTCGCTCATCCATTCTTCCCTAGACTCTCATTTCAGAGCCCTTCTGCATTGTATAGTCATCAAATTGACATTGGCATCAGAAAAATTGTAACTCAGTGCATAAGCCTCCAACACCATAAGGTCTGGGAAAGTTTTGCCCTACAACAAAGAAGCTTATGTAACTTGAGCACTCAACTTCCATATCACAATGAAGCAAATCGCACAAATGTATCAGAGACCCCAAAAGGAGTGTTACAAAAAACAAATTTATTGCCTACTCTGGCTCCTTTGTGTTACAGATGTTTAGCTCCACTTGTCTACTCAAATGAGTGCAGTACATGAAACTGATACAATCAAGCGGATACAAATGTGCATGCATGCAACATGAAAGCATGTAGAATGATTATCAAAATGATTGGCATAATACTACAAGTTACCTCTAGGTAGTTATTCCCTCGAAAATAATTTACTTCTAGGGCATGACCTACTAAGCATGCTTTCTTTCCAACACTTTGCCTTACTATCCACGATCCCTGATACAAGAAATCAGAACAATACTACAATTTCAGTACAGATACAACACTGAGACAGAGTATGAGCTTTAGGATATGAAATTGATAATCTAATTTGCTCAATACCATATGAGCACAATCTCAATGTGGGGAATGAAAAAAAGAACAGAATATCAAAGAGGATCATAATTGCATGTAAAATTCAAATAGCATGGGATTATTTTGACTCCCACAATAACTTACCTTAGGAATGTAGGGTATAAGCTTAAACCTTGAATTTCTATAGGCATCATCTCCATTGACAAATCTCTCAAGCAAAGGATCTTTCTCTAAAGGAGTCTTCAACATGTAATACAGTGCCAAATTGTATGCACTGCGACTGGGACCGGGAACCTAAGAGGCGTTGCATGTGCATAATCAATGTCCTGAGTTGATGATTCCTAGAATTGTAACAATGTACAAGAAGCGAACACGGCACTCAATATTTGATAGGAAAAACAAAATAACCTGTATGTTTACAATCAAGAAGAATTCTGGTCCACCCTGGGCTGCATATTTCTGTGTTGCATTAACCATGTTGATTGGAAGGTGATCATATACCAAGAACAGACATTCATATTTATGCACAAGGAAATATCATATTCAGCTACACTGGATTGAACCTGAACAATGCCTCCAGGACGGCCAGCAAGGTCATCTTCTCGCTTATCAGATTTAAGCCAATCAGCACCAACCATTTGCAATAAAGTGTGTTTTGCTTTTATCTACAAATATACACAAATCGAATTAACAGAATGACCAAAAAAGTATCAAAGTACTCATCAATGATGTTATGTTACCATAAAAAGAAAGCAGCAATTTGGGGGAAAATGATTAAATATTCAGACTTCCACTTCATGAGAAGTTAATAACATGACAAAAAAGGAAGACTATAATACTTTTAAGCTCCATTGACAAAAGGAGAAGTTGGGGTGGATATGAAAACAGAAGACAAAAAAGTTCAAAAGTAATTGCTAATTTATGAATTAGTTTGTGTTCCATGTTATGTCACCAACACACTACTCCAAGGTGCAGAGGACTAGGACAATTAACCTGTACTTGTAGCTTCATTCATGTGGCAGTCATGTGAAAGATGACATGTAGGCCTTCAGAAAGTGTTTAGTCACCAAATGGGAATGAATCTGCTGCTCCATACAAATCAATGTTCCTATTGAGCAATTACAGGCTGTTTCTATAAAAAAAAAATTACCGATTTCAAAGGCAATTTCAACTTGAACCAAACAAATTTTGTAAACAACTTTTGTTTGGGAAGCAAAGAAAATTCGTGGATTGCTAATTTTTTTCTTTTTAGATCACCTATCTGAGTATTCAACTTAGCAGATGGTATTAATCAATCGGGAGTGGATAGATTCTACCAGGAAAATCTGAACTTTCTTTTGTCTACTACCCCAACAGTTTACTATGGATGTATTCCAAGTGTGCAAAATATACTTAATAGCCTTTATGAACTAATGGTGACGTTGTGTGTCATGACAAACACTATCCATCTTTTTTAGTCTTCAATCTGTAGGCCTAAGGGTGAATATTAGCGCAATTTTGCTTGTAATAGCTGAGAGGCCTCAGTTAAAACCATGAAAACAACTCAATGGCCTAACAGTTTACTATGGATGTAGTACAAGTGTGCGAACTGTATTCAATAGCCTTTTTGAACAAATGGTGGTGTTGTATATTATAAAGTAGTCTTATTCATTCTTTTTAATCTTCAATATGTATGCCAAAGCATTAATCTTGGGGCAATGGTAACACCGCTGATCCTAACCTAAAGGCAATAATTCAAATCATGAAAACAGCCTCTTTATATGGCAGTAGTAAGACTGCATAAATATGATTTCTTAAAGCCTACAAAGAAGAAAATCTCATGGACTAGGTAGGCCATCTATCTATCTACCTAAAATTTTTTGAAGGCAAGGAAGGATCCACAGGATCAGTGGTAGCACCAAAATTCCATCATAAGAAGCTAGATCTGTATTCATCCATGAAACATATGCCTTTTTTTTTTTTTTTTTCTATGACATAACTTCTTCATTTCTACCCGCTTGCAAACTATTTTCATTCTTTTCTTTTCTGGTCTAATTTTTTGCCTGATGGTTTTTCCCTTTCCTCCAACTATCTTGAAATTGCCATGTGCAGCATGTCGTGAGTAATTAGTGCCACAAGTATTAATAAATGTCAAAGGCACATTAACTACATGAATGCAGACAATGAATTCATGAATTACAGGAAGCACAGAACAGCTAGATGAACCTAAAAATAACAAATTAAATAATCAGGTGAATTCAACAACATTTTCATAAAGCTACATAAACTACTCCGTTAAGGATAGTCTGCATATACATAATGTAATTGATACAGTTGTTCTCCATGGCATATAATGCCAGTTAGCTTTCTGCAGGATGTAAGATGACCAACATCAATTTCAAATTTCTTGATTCTTTACACAGAATAGCCACCTCCAGCGTATAAAAAACAAAACCGTATAATACCTTTTCTTGATCCCGTAGATAAGTTTCTCCACGGATTAAAAAAGTAGAAGGATCAGCTGCTGCCCAACTGCAAGCTGTTGTAAAACTAGGGTCTTTTGGAAGAGTGGCCCCATAGCAGCATGTTATATCATCAACCTGAGCACTCTCTTGGAAGTCCACGCAACTCTTTCTCTGAGCTGCAGCATAGAAAGACAGCAGAAAGAAACAGTTACAATATATTCCATAATCCACCATGTACCTAAGATTTTCAACAGTGTCGTTAGAATCACCTGCAAGATCTTGCAACTTTTTCACTAATCCAGCAGCGGAAAGTCTATGCTGGTAGTTCTGCACATCAGCACGACAATGATCGCATTTTGTAAAGATACTATTTCAGAAGAAGTGAAATCCACAATTGGCTAAATACCCTCATCAAGATATAAAGCACAAGGAAAAAATAGCATCTTTTTTTTAGGGTATGTGTTAGAATATGTTAGGATATACAATTAAAATATATTTTAGAATACACTACGGTATAATCTTTGTAAATGTAATTTATTATTTTTGACACTTGTAGATAATCCTATGTATATGTGTGTGTGTGTGTGTGTGTGTGAATGAACCTAACTCTAATGTGGTGTTTTCTCTTCTCTCATCCCTTATACTTAAGGATGGTATCAGAGAAGTTACTTTTTAAATCCTAGCCACTGCAGGCGGTGATTTTTTTTTTCAAGGGTGAAGGTGCATGGCCCATCTATGGGCTAAAGCCCCAAAGAAAATTCTCGATCTCTTCATGGTAAGTGCACCAAAATCCACTACATGAGCCTTAGCAAGGAACCTAAATTTTGTGTGTTGTCTTCAATTCTCCTAATTTAAGTGTTCGTCTCTATAGAAAACCTTAAATAACTAATAGTGTCAAGGGTATCCCTCGGATGAGAGACAATAACAAGACATAAGGACTAGAGTTCTCTCAACTATCAAGGAGTCTGTTATTCTTGATAAGGAATAGCTATCTCTTCATTTTGATGGTTGACTCATACTTCTGTGCAATATATGAGGAATTTTCATCATCTTCCTTAGTTGTTTGTGGATTTTATCTTGATTTTTCCTGCACAACCCATCTGTGCAGTGGTTCTATAGCACTGTGTTCTGCTCATGTGTTGCATTCTTCTGATTTTGTAGTTGTCCTACTGTGTTTTGCCACTTCGATTATTCCTTAGCAGTTCATCCAATTATTCCAGGTGTGCTACACTCTAGTGGCGATGATTAATTATGTTCCTCTGTTCCATGAGATGAGATCCGGTGCTCTAGTGATCTTGTTGAGAATCAAGATGGTGATATAATATGGTGATTATATATTACTCACGGCTCCTAAATTCATATTCAGTGATCATGGTGGTAGAGCTAATGATGAAATATTAGTTTGTTTTTATTGTACTAGAGTCAGTCATACACAAAATCAGTGTTGGCAGTTACATAAAAAGTCTGTTATAACTCTTACTCGGAATATTACTGCTCTTGTTTAATCCAGTAACCACATCACTGTTTTCTCAGCGTCCTTTTGGGCTTGGTTATTGACTATCGTCCGGTGCCTCGGACCACATGACAAGCTTCACAAGTATCCCATCCAATTATTGATTGTGCTCCACCGTTCCTGACGTTATTTTGGCTAATGGCACATCTACAAAGGTTGAGGGTGCTGGTTCTACTTTTCTAGACGCGGCCTTTATATCTCCCATTAGTTCATTATTCGCTAAAATTTTTGTTTGGTCTGTTATTAGTTAGTAAATTTACTCAACAATATAATTGTTATGCACTATTCTTCACCACACATTATGAGTTTTAGGACCTTTTTATCGGGAAGGTTATTGGTAGAAAACATTACAACTCAAGAGGTCTCCACTTGTTTGATATAGAATTAAATCTTATTGTCTGTTCTAGGGCTACTTCTATATCTTTGATCTTCACTATTGGTTGGGTCATCCATCTCTTTCTAATCTAAAATAGTCATGTCCAACTTTGACGTCTATCATTAACTGTAAGTCATGTTAATTTGTCAAACATTATCGTAGATTATATTATTATTGCAAAAATCCTTGTGCCTCTACCCTTTTGAATTAGCATACTCGAATGCTTGGGATTTTGTTACTTTGTTGCTTTTGTTGATGACTATTATGAGGTACCTAGTTATACTTGATGAAAAATCATTCTATATTCTATTTTATGTGCAATCTAGGCTGAAATTAAGACCCATTTCTCTACTTCTATATATATTATGCGGAGTGACAATGATTGCAAATATTTTTTTGCTTCTTTTTTTATATCATTCCTATCCCATAGATTTTTTATGAGTCGTCTTGGCTTAATACATCCTAATAGAATAGAATAACTGCGAGGAAGAATAAGCACTTGATAGAGGTTGCTGGAGTTCTCTTATTTCACATGGAAGAACCAAAAATTTTAGAGCAATGCAATATTCATGGCATGTTATCATATTAAACAAATGCCATTAGTTATTTTTCAAAGGGATATTCCTTATCATGTGTTATATTTATTTGCAAGTCACTACATTTCTTCCCTCAAAGATTTTCAATTGTGTACGTTATGTTCATGATATTTGGCCTCAAGCTTGATTCCAAGTTTCTGCGGAGTATTTTTTTTGAATATCCTCGTACTTATAAGGGACAAGTGTTTCTCTTCAGAGTTGGCACATTTTTTGATGCACTTTAATATCATATTAATGGGTCTATACGCTTTTATCCCAATGTATCTTCAACGAGTTTATCTTCGAGAATTCCTCCTGACAATAATATTCTCATATTTGAGGTTGTACATAAGGTTGTATCTTTTGCACCGCTATCACATATGTCTCCTTGTCCTACAGTCAGACAAATGTGCATGGTCCTCTAACTAACCACTATCGAGCTAGTTATTACAATTATCGATACTACTGTTCCTGATCCAGGAATTGGTTCAGATACTCTGATTGCATTACGGAAAGGTCATCGCAATTTGTGTAGTATCATTTATCTACCACATTATCTCTTGCTGGCGTTTTACCTTCACGGCGAGCTTTTGTACCCGCCTTAGATTCTATTAGTGTAACTCGGTCTGTGTTTGAGCTATTTCTCATCTTGGTTGGTAAGCCGCTATGGAGGATGAAATGGCTGTATTTGAACATAATCATACTCGAAAGCTGGTCTCTTTATCTCCAAGGAAAAAGCCCATTGGGTGTAAATAAGTTTACATGGTGAAAGTCAACCCATATGGTTCTTTAACTCGGTTGAAATCCCGTCTAGTAGACAAAAGATATACTCACACTTACAGGGAAAATTACACTGATACATTTTCTCAGTGATCTTTAAGAAAAGCTTTATTTGGAGCAATCTCTGGGTTCGTTACTCATTGGGAGTTCGGATATATTTTCTAACTAAAGAAATGCTTGTATGGTTTGAAATAGTCTTCATGAGCGTGCTTTGACAGTTTCAATTTAGTTTTGTATAAGTTTGGGCCCTGTTGTTGTAACAAAGACCACCCTGTTTTCTATCTCATTCTAACAATGGGTATATTCTTTTTGTTATGTATGTGAATAAATATTGTGATTGTTGCTAACATAGTATTGGCATTGTAGATCAGAAATTGTTCATTCAAAATCAATTTTAAATCAAAGATTTCAAGAGTTTGCATTATTTTTGGGCATTGAGATTATTAGGTGCAGTCGTGGAATCTTTACTTAACCAAGGAAGTACATTGTAATTTTACTTCAAGAAGTTGATATGGTGGACACCAAACCTTGTAATACTCTCATGGATTCAAAAATTAAGTTATTAACAGATAATGAGAAAATCCTTACTGAATTAGAAAGGTAACAAATGATTAGTAAATTTAATTACATTGTTATAACTTGTCTAGATATTATCTTCTTAACTAGTATTGGGAGTCAGTTTTTGTCTTCTTATGTTTCTCATTGGGAGGCCATGATGCATATTATGAATATCTCAAGGAAACAACAGAGCGGGGTGTGCTTTATAGTGATTATGGCTATATCAGATCGATGGCTTTTTTAGTACTGATTGAATTGGTTCGCTATATTATTGAAAGTCTTCCACAGGCTATTATGTTTTTACTGGAGGAAACTTTATGTCATGGAAGACTAAGAAACAAATTGGGATAACTAGGTCAAGTGCAGAATCAAAATATTAAACGTTAACACATGTTACCTATGAAATTGTGGCTTTGGCAATTATTTGAGTTTCTTAGTTGTAAAAGTTTCTAACTTTCTTTGTTGTGGTGCGAGTGCAAAAAGCATATTAAGGTAGACTGTCGCTTTATTTGCGAGAAGTTCTAATAGGTCATAATTCACATTTGTCATGTGAGGACTATAGATCTTCTTGTAGATATTTTCACCAAGTCCTTAACTAGAGTTCAAGTTTTGTATATTTATCATCAACATTTATACTTCAATTTGAGAAAATTATTAGAATATGTCAAGATATACTATTAGAATATATTTTAGGATATACTACGATATGTTCTTTGTAAGGATAGTTTAATATTTTTGATACTTATAAATAATCCTATATACGTAAAATATAAATCTTTAGAAGGAAAAATGTGAATTTTTCATACTATGAACTCATATATATCTCCTTAATACCAAAGATCAGTTGCCGGAGGCATCAAAAGTGACTTCTAGGTTGCAAGTAGGTACCAGTTTAGAAGCACCTGACTGTTTATTCCAGCTAACCAAATGTAAAGGAAACAGAAGCAAGAATGTCCAATAAGAAATGAATAACCAGTAATTATTTGAACCTCGAACTACTAGAGGGAATCTATTTCAAAAGTTGTATACCAGATCTGGGTTCTATTATGCACAAAATTAGCAACACTGATCATAATTCTGTTTAAAGTACATTTAAGTTTGGTGGTTGACTGCTGAAAAGAAACATTTATGATATGCAAGTACCGGAGTATGTGATTCTGGACTGCCAGAAGGCCACTCATTCTCGAAATTGTCATAAGCTGAGGATTCAGGAACATCAAAGAACTCATCCGGTGCATCATTCAGATCCATAATACTAGAAGTCCCTGAAATTCTCTCAGCCTCATATTTGATTACATTTCTCTCTTCTGTTATCTGAATGTCTACTGGGACTTCAAGTGTAGTCTTGACATCCACTGTATCACTGTGGGGTAGCCCCATGGCTTTGGCAAACTCCATAGACAGGAACTCACGGGCAGGGTCATCCCCAGCTTTGGCTCTGAATAGCTCCCTTAATGCTGCAGAATATACAGGCACAAATTCAAAAGATCGTTATATCATTTTATTGAATGAGCAATCATTGATTAATGTTGGATACCAGCAACTCTCTCCAGCATATGGATTGTAATGGATCTTGCACAAGATTTTTGTAGATAGGATCTCCAAGACATCCAATCAATAGCAAGCATGTGTCTCACAACTGATTGTTTTCCTGTGTTCATAGGAGTGATTACATATCCGCCACCTGCATCACCATCAAATAAGGTTCATATGAGATCATCACATTGCTTTGGTCTTGCTCACCCTCTGTAAGAAAGCATTACTCCTACTAACTAAATGGTCAGCGTAGTGCCCCATATCTCTATAACACTCTTTAGCACCAACAACATACAGACCCCCTTTTCTCATCAGAAACGAATAACTCAGCATAGAAATATTTAGAATACTAGCTATTCACTTAGAAAGGATTTATCAACTTGAAAATGTCATTATTCTCAGGCAGGCATTTGGCTGGTAGTACTTTAATATGCAGCTACAGTACTCCAGTAACAATGAATAAACACAAGCCCGTCAACTATTTCAACGAATTGTAATTCCATTAAAAAGTCCTTAACCCTATAAAAGGTCTTTTAATTGTTCTAAAATTTAGGTTTCACACAAGAACATACAAAATGATAAGCCTAAAAAACAATGGCGATGTGTGCTAGCAATGCTATTTTAGAAGATGAATATGAAACATCTACATCCATAGTTGGAAGTAAACTAATTTAAGATAAGTGGAAGGGTATTAAGATGCATGTACCACTTGAAATGCCGATTTGATAGCACACTAGTGAGCCAAAGTGATTTGATAAAGGTTAGGAGGGTGAAGGGTAGACCTAGGTTGAATATGACGCTACGAGTGAGGCAGTTAAAAGGTACCCAGCAGTTTTTGGACTTTCAAAGAATGTTGAATTGGATAGAATAGAATGATGGATTTGCTAACCAAGTTCAGCCTAGAGGTTGGGCAACTCACCCCTGATTGGGAAGTCAAGCGTTCATGTCCAAGTGATGCCACTTTGTCTTCCACTCACTTTCAGCATAGAAATATCATCTACCCAAAAGTATAAAAAAACAGAGGGAATAGAACAATGGGAAAGGATTCATATTGAGGATACCACATGCTAGGTGTCACAGGGGCTAGTAAACACCTTGTAATTCTTTTTTATTGTTGTGGATTAATAAAATGGTTAGACCTTGTTTCCATAAATTCTGTCAATTTATCTAAATAACTCAGTATTACAAACACATACAGAACAAAAGAATTGGAGTAGGCCACACGGTGTGACTAGTGGGTGCAACTGGGGGTGTGATTATGAAACCTACAGACTTGTCCCTGTGACAGCTAGAGTATTAGAGAACTGTATGAGTCAAATGGTGAGAGTTGCAATGGAGCAAGCGCGCGAACAACTGACCACTATGGCATGACTTTTCAATGTTGATGCTGAAGGCTTCACTCAACATGAGAACAGCTGAAACTCGATTTCACCGACACAGGTAAAAGGTTCACAGAATAGGTTGTCAATATAACCAAGAAGTCAATCATGTAGCAGAACCCACCAAAGGCCATCAGTTTTTTAAGTACTTCGCAGCAGTAACTACAAGCATGTGATGCAAAATCCTATTCAAATTAGACCTTAATAATCAATGAATTGGGTAATGAATAGAAACCTCTTCGACTCTACTACTCTGATACAATCAAATCGGATTTTCTCAAGAATCAGCCTAAATGGCCCATCATCCTCTCATTAAAAAGTAATTATAACAGGGGAAAATGAGTGACAATCATGGCATGGCATGCGGTATTTGGTTGCATCATGTTTCAGGTTTGTGTTGAGGCGTACAATCCATATTTGATCATTGAATCTTGTTGTCTCAATTATAATCCAACCCATCATGGGCCATGTCTGGCCTAGGAATGGGATCAACACAGTATGACCCACATGCTGGCCTCACTTGACACATCGGTTGTGCCATTGGTGTTCTGTTTCAACAACTACATTTTTATTTTCAACACAAACTTCTAGATATTTGTCAGTTTTAAATTCCATTACAAAATAGAAATATTTCAGTTGACATATTAAAACAATTATAATTAAAAAATACCATTTGCTGATAATAATTAGCATAATTTAAATAATTACTTATAAAATAAAAGATAGTCCAGGATTGGCCTGGCCACACAAGGCTCATTTTAACCATGCCACAGGCTAGGGGCTGTGCTCAGACCACATTGCCCAGAATGATCTGTGCTAAGGGCACATCATTGTTCAGCCCATGATGACAACCTGAGCACAGCCTGGGCACAGTGAAGCACAATAAAAGGTTGTTCAAGCACGGCGTAACCTTTTTGACCAATCTAATTACATTAAATTGAAAATTGCAAATATCAACCTATTGATTAAATTGCTGAGTAATCTTAACCCGTTGGTAAACTAGTTTATTTTGCTAACCCAAACCTGCCAGCTTCCTATCTGGTTCAAGTTGAAATGGCAGGTTGTCAGAAATTGCCACCTCTAGAAATCATAGGAAGGAATACATCTGTAGCATTAGCATATATGCATCATAAAAAAAAAAAAAAAGAAGCAAAAGACATCAAATGCTTGTCCCTATTTTGAACACAAACAAATATCATTCAAGTAGAACAGTTGACGAGTAAAAGAACAATTCAAGTTTCTACATGCTAAGTGTATATTACTTTTGAGGCAAGCACGGACATATCCTCTCTGGGGAGGACACTTTTTGTGGAAAACAGAGTGGTAAAGAATCACTGCACACAACCAAAACAATGGAAGTCAGTATAAGGTTGAATTTACATATCTCCACAATATTCACCATAATCTTTCTGCAATAATAGTACCATATGTGCCATCATCTTCCCTTCTCCAATAACGACATAAAAGTAGATCTCTTCGCTGCATTCCCCTGCAGACCAAAATAAATTACAACATAATACATACTTTGCAGCTCTTAAAAGAGGTCCCAAATCTTACCAAGGGAGCCAATCTTTGCACAACTGTTTGTATATAATATCTGTATGACCATCTAGGTGCTCAATCACACTACCCCTGTAGAAACAGAAGTCCCATCTGCACAAAATATTACAATTCACGTTTTGGAATTAAAATAACCTCTAATTAGTTATGGCCAAGAGGAAATGCCAGGACCAGAAATATGCAGATCTTAAAGATATTCAAAGATATGATAAGGGGCTCTCACCATGAATACATTTAAGGTTTAACACCATTTTCAATTTTGGAGATGACATGAAATGAAGAGCATAGTTTCCATAGTGTTTGATCTAGATTTAAGCAATGGTAAAATGAACCACCTATAACATAGAATGATACTTTACTGCACAAAATATAATACCTCTAAGTTAGAACTCAGAACAGAAACAACCATGCCATTATCAAGAAGTATCACATTTTCCACCCAAAATTAATAAACCAGTCTCCCCCAATTCCCTACACGATATTGTCAGAATACCCATGTGTATAAATAAAATCCTCAAAATGTATCAGCCCTTCTTGCTCAATATAGAGGTAACATGGGCAGGAAAAGAGCTAGATTAATTCCAGTTCAAATGTGATGAACAGGTTTTGGTACCTTTATGCTACCTTGCTTAGTCTCAGGTGCACATTTCATTCACATCCATGCATGACTAATACGAGAGAAGTTAATTGTTTTCTGTTGAATCTAATATGGGAAGTCAACTGCACCAGCTAAAGTCTCTTCTTTGACTTTGGAAGCTGCATCAGGTCAATATTTTGCTTTGTATAATTTCCAAGAGGAGAGCCTTATGATGGCTAACAGATGTTTTATGTCCAAATAACAATCTGAATCAATGCAGCACCTTTTTTGTCCCCTCTTATCAATTAGCTAGAAGGCTCTGCTTTGCACCTTTTTCTTTAATAGGAATCAACTGTGTTCAAGGAGGTACAGTTTCTGATGATTTGCTAGCATGTGAATGGTTCATTTGAAACTGAAAGAAGTAAAATTACAGTAGCTGATCCCTTCAGCTGGATCTGGAAGGAAATTAATGAGAGGGTTTTCGATAATTCAAGAAAAAAAAAAAAAAGATCTGGAGCTTGTTTCAGCCTTGTCGAACATAGTTTTCTTTTGGATGAAATAACAGTTTCCTACCTCCTCAAGCCCAGTGATAGAGTTTGTTGATTCACTAATTCTGTAACTTCAAGTTCCTATTTTATCATGTTAATACAAACTTAACTTAGATGAGAGTTGCTTATAATAAGTCTTACTCTGATCTAGAGGTCCCCAATGACATTAGAGTCTGAAAAATGGTTTCTGAAGTTCCATCAACAACACCAACTGCCATTATTGCCGGATGATCATCCCAGAGCTGATAAAAGAAACTCAGGTAAATCAATTTCATGTAACAAGGTCAAATATTATCAGGTGGCAGATCAACACACCTCTTTATGGACCCCAGATTTTGCCTCTTTGAATAGCCGTAACCCTGTGTGTCATAAAAGACCTTAAGACATGTAAACATCATGCAGATAATAAAATTTTTTTGTTTATACCATTCTGGCAGCCAATAATTTTCCCAGGCGAGGGTGCAATAACATCAGTTGTCATTGCATCCATACGAGCAGACGAATATTTCATCCAGTCTGCAGAGTTTGTCCTCCTGGAATGACCAAATCTGTAAAGAAAGCAAGCTCTTAAAGCATAGTTTTAAAACTCGGACCGGATGACTGGCCACAGTGATGAACTGGTGAAATGGCCCTCCGCCAAACCAGTTGTTTAATTGGATTATTTCTGCATTCAACCTTGGTTGAACTGGTGGGTCATGTGAAAACTGGCAATCCAGTCATGACCCTGCTAGTTTAAAAACAACTGTGAAAAATTAAATTTTATTAACACCTGTTTAGAACCGCATCATGCAAATTAATAACCAAATAAGTCACTAGTATGCCACTTCCAACCTCGTTTAGCAAATATGGCCAATAACGTGTATACACACACGGGCGGGCGCACACACACACTTACATATGCACATATGCATGTATGATGCTAAATCATATCCAGCAACTTCCAAATATAAATTCTGTACAAGGAAGTTTGAAACTTTTTGTCTGTTTTATTTTCTGTCAAACAGTTTCAACAACAGCACAATTCAACTCTTTTTATTTGAGTCAATTTCAAACAACAGCACAATTAAACTTTTTTATTTGAGTCTGTGTGTGTATATTATTGTTTAATTGATTTACAGTCCAACCGCCTAATGCGCTGTTTGAACCAATTGACCCAATGATCACCCAGTCCTTAGACCAGTTTGATGATCGGTTTAGACCAGTTTGACAATCAGTCCAGTTTTAAATGCCCTTACAATAAGGACAGGCATAATACATTGATTGACTTAGGAACCAGACCATATAATTAAAACTCAACTCCATTTTATCAACTGCAAACTTATATAATACAATCCCTGCAGGAAATCCTTAAAATACGGAAAAAAGTTAAATAATATCATGCTGACACCCTAACGGTCTTAATTTTTTAAGATGCTGAATTGCTGATTAATAAATGTGCTAAACATATAAGATATTGCCTATGTAGATAAATGTAATATTAGCAAAAAATAGAAGAAGAAAAATTGCCAGTACAAACTATAAGTAAATTAGAAGGATGGATCGTAAGGACAAGAACAACAATTTAAACTTCCTTTTGCATTTTGTGTCATATGATGATATTGCAATCTATATCCAATTATCAACAACTAAAAGACCCATGTATGTACCAACCAATGCAGATTTGTCCGTAACACTACTCATGGACAGCAAGAAAAAGATTGCATACGATACAATAGATCATAGGTAAAATACAATCCAAAGCTAGAAAACATAACTGAAATATTCAGAGAGAATTTGGAATTCTATTCTATATGGATCCTGATGGCATAAAGCAAGATTAATGGGCTTGACAGCTGATAGTATGGAAGCAGATGGAACATACATCATCCACAGGAGTACAGGAAATCAATAGAAAGATTGATCAACAGCAGAAGGTTCAGCACACTTTTTACTTTGCTGTAGGTTGGTTCTTTGATTTGAAGTCTCAGGACTACCCAAAATAAGACAAATATAGTTGACCTTATTCATATGGATATATTACATATTTACACTATAGTTTCATCAATATGGACATCCAGAATCGTATGCTACAAGTATATTCACTGGCTTCCCAATCTATCCTGCATTTGATGTAATGGTGAACCGTACACCAAAGAGGGTTCTCAACGACAATTTTGTATGAAATATGAAAATCTTCGACATATTGACCACTGGGTCAAGTATACAATACTTGAGCAGGTAATCATATATGTGCATTCACAGTCATAAGGACACAAACCAGCAGCATATGTACGAGGCATAAAGATAACTATTTCACTAAACCATCTTGATGAAACTACTCTTGTTTCCAGAAATTTAGTTCAGTAACCCATCCAAATGAATAGAGAGAAAACAGATGCATCCATTTGTATATATCTGAAATTAAAACTCTGGAGCACACATTACTCACCTAAACCTAATCCCGGAACAAGCTACCAAATTTTTTGTGGCGTCTGAACACTCCTGAAGATATATTAGGAGATCAGTTTTTCACCTAAGCAACACATTTTCTGACAAATAGAAGAGAATAGAATGGAACCTTCAACATAGCATCCTGAAAGGAACGGATCCATCTTGCTGCATCTTCTGGACTATTTGCTCCCAACTGCAGTATTGAAATCCCAAAGCTCAGGTACATATCAGTGAAAGACATGAACATTAACAAAATTCTACTAACCTTTAGTTGTTCCTTGTGATTAGAGGTATTGTAGAGGGTGAAGAAGAAAAACACCTGCAATTCACTAGCAAAAACTTAATTGTAGACTTTGGAAGGAAGTTAAAAAAATGTGCATAGACTCAAACCTACAGAAAAAATGCATATCTTTCCATCAGACAAACTACATAATTGAGCTTATTCAGCTTATACTACCAAATATTTAATAAATTCATTGACTAAGCATCATACTTTTTTATGAACGCTCTCTCTTCCATTATCTGTCACTCGAATACAGGAGTCTATTATTGCACTTCCTATCGGTACCTGAAGAAAAGAGAGAATTTCATAAAGAGAATATGGGAAACTGTTAAAGAGAATGCAAAGAAGATAGTGTGTCCAGAAAAGAACGGAAGCACAAACCATTAGGCCACTCATCATTCAGAAACGAGGTTTTTAAAAGTTGAGTATAATGTTTCTGCTATTTTTCGATAGCAAGAGAAAAGATGGGGAAGGGGAAGGAAAAAGGGATCAAAGGGACCAATAAGCTGGTGCTAATACTCCTCCGTCATAATCAAAAGAACCTCCATTTACTAAGGAACCAACTCCAGGAAAGGCATAGACAGGCAGCAAAAAATGGTCCCTGTGTAGGAGCATGCCATGGAGCTACACGATCTCCCTTAAGATTCTAGTAGAAAATTTGTGTCCATGGAAACAATCTGCAGGCAGGTTTGCCTCAAGATGCCTTGAAACATAACCTTCCATTCCACTAACAAAACCACTGGAGAGTCAAAACCAATCTACAAGGCAAACCTCATTTAAAGGTGAAAATAAATTTTTTTTGGTCATGCCAAGGCCACAAACTGTTAGTGAAGAACTATTATTTTGATCATGTTGCTCGTTAAGCCAATTGTGCACAGCTTAAAAGCCAACTTAGTACAGCAGTACACTTCTTGATTACAAGTCCACCTTAGTTTTCCAAATATTATGAATGTTGAAGCAGTTTGAAAAGGTAAAGTGGGAGTGTCAAGGATAAGAGAGCCCTTGAGTTCATTCCTTACGATATCTTCACAAAAAAATGATACAGAATCGACTTCAAAATTCATATAATTAAGTGAATCCACATGATGAAATCAGAGTTATTTAATTACAAGGCTACTGTTCCCACATCATATGGATAATTCCTGGTTGTCCTTTAACCCAATGAAATGGATCAGGTATATGCACCAAAAACAAACTACTACCCAGGTTGAAGTCCAGAAATATTCAAATGGAAACTCAATCTTAGATAACAAGCACCAGATGATTTGAACTTGAGGAGATGTATCAGATAATAACCAAAATTGCATAGAGGAAGCAAAAAACAATGGGGTGGAAGCATTGAATATGTGACACCATTCTAACTGAACAAATGACACCATTCTAACAGACAGAAATTTCAATAGAAACCCAGAGAAACAAATATGATAAGCATATGATCAGATGCCCCTTAGCTTCTCTCGAAAAAGGCATCAACGCGAAAATGAAATGAGAACAAGAAAATGAAATGCCACTTTTTACCTCACAAGCAACTTGAACAAAAATTTATCTTAATAGCAAAATAAATTACAGGGGATTTCAGATAGCACAAATAATATCAAATTCTATCATATGGGTACTTCTACAATTATTAAAATTTGACAGATACACATGATAATTTTTCTGGGAGACAATATTAATCATAAGGTCACAAAAATTAAAGAAGATAGGGAAACTAAAGGTTCAAAATGTGACATACCATAGCATCCGAGATGGGAATAGATTTGAAGCTCTTCAGAGAGTTGTCTTTAAGAACAAAGTACCTTTTACGTATATTGTGCAACCCAAAACGATTATAAGTAATGAGATAAAGCCATCCCTCCATTTTACCATCAGTTTTTGAAACACTCATTTGAAAAAAAAAGGCTATAACAAAGCCTTCATGTCCTCTTTAGGTTCTTTCAAAAATCTGTCTGTGAAAGCATAGAAACCTTATTTGAAAAGAGAGAAACTTTTCCTGAAGGCTTGTTGTACCAGCTGCATGATTACAAAACAAAATCAATAATGCCTTCTGATGACGTTAATAAATTTAAAGATTCAAACTAGATCAAGAAATAAAAAATTTTTGGTTGGGAAAACGAGGAACTTCTCTGATCCCACCAAAGGGATCAGAGGGGTCAATTTGGAAGACAATTCTTGTCTAGAACTCTCTGATTTTATTGGCTTCTGTATTTCAAAACTTCTGGTTTGCCATTGTTAGCAATGAAGATGGCTATTGTGACATATTGGAGAGAAAAAATGGTATACAGCTCAATAATCAAGTTCCCTGATTTTCCCTTCTTTTTTTTCAAGCGAAAAGCTCATTATCCATTAACAATTTGCTACTAATAGAATTTCTTTAATTAAATAAAAATTAAATCTCTAAATTTTATAATCACCAGCTAATCTCTGCAGAAACTAAAAGGTATGATAGCATTAGTGTCATATAGCTCAATGAGTAAAGTCTTTTAGCAATGTTGAAAGGGACCTGGGATTACATCTGATCTAAATAAAGGATTTGTGATGAATTTTCAAGATGGGGGATGGCATCATATGTTATATGTTTAAAGGCCAAAAAGGTCTCCAGATGGACAAAAAAAATTATGTCATAATCCAATCAAAATAAAGACTTCTTCCATGTGTTGTGAAATTTCTCCAAAGAGATTTACAATAAAAGAAATAAAAGATGGGGCCAACATACACAGTGGATTATCCTTATTTCTTTCTCATTTATCACGGGTATATGGATTTCTTCATACAATTATGGTTTTTATTCACTACGAGCAAATATATTGATCTATCTATGAATATAGTACTTGTTAGCTGAAATGCTTCCACATAAATATTAAACCCCAAAAAACCCCAAAAATCATAGTGGAGGGCATGTCCTCATAGGATTGATTACGCTGCTATTAGTTGTGGCTACCAACAATTAGTAATGAATCATTGCCCTTTGAAAAACATATAGACTTTTTCCCAAAAAAATAGTAGCTAAAAATAGCTTTTTCAACATTTTCTTTTTACCACTGCAGATTAATTTCAACTGACCTAACTTTAGTTAATAGAAGAAAAAGTTGGTGTAACTTTTATCAGATGTTAAAAAGCTTGAATTAGAATGTTTTAGCACTTTAATTTTCGCTTTTCATGTTGAGACATAAATTTTAAAAAGTCAGAAGTTAGCTTTCCAAATACTATCACTGTTGACAGCACAACATAGAATTGTTATAACACAATGTTAGGAAAATTATACAGCTTCTTGCAAAACCATAATGTACCTCCAACATAGCCACTAACAATTCTAATTTACCATGCACACCTTTAGAATTGTATCTTCTAATTGGAAAATTTATAAAATATATTGAAATCGATAAATATGGATGATAAAAAAAAATTGTCTCATCTGATTGTGGACCATATAAAAAAAAATTGCCCTGAACAGAATGAAAATGTCTGAAAATAACTCATCATCCAAGCCCAATGTGTTCTGAAGAGGGTTTGTTTTTGAAGCATGCTGATCAAGCTTTCACTTCACAATAAAGTTTGACACTAAGTAACACAAGGAGCAAGGAAACAAATATATAAAATCATCAATTTGATCCTTCACCAGAGGATGTGGATCCAATCACCCCAAAAAAATATCCGTATCATTGACTCCCACATACAAAAGGAAGAAAGCTTACCTTTTGGACGGCATCAAGCGTTTATTCTTCCTTCTCAAGCTGATTATATTCTACACTCTTCTGCCGTTTTCCATCCACAACCTTAGCAACATGGCCAATCTCTATCACTCCCAGAGCTCCTCAATATCAAATATATCCTCCATCTTCTCCTCTTCTCCAAACTCCATGGCTTACACCGTGCTGCTGTTGCCCACTCACTGTCATTTGTAAGCCCATCACCAGCACCACCACTCTCTCCAAATTCCATATCATCCCTTTCAAATATAACCCATTCAACTGTCACCACTCCCCACAGTGCACAATGAATCATCAACTTCAATTCTCTATCAGCATTGCTGACTGCAATGTCAGTTATAACACCGTCATCCTTGCCAAATATGGAGTGGTCTAAATTGTCATTTTCTCGTGACAATCTCCATTTATCTGATGTGGCCTGATGGTCTCTGTTGTTGCTGTTATTTTGGTTGGCTGAATGCTCAAAAGGCAGAGAAATTCAGGTTTGGGGCAGAGATGGGAAAGGGGAAGGAGGAAGAAGCAGAAAAAGAGCGTAGGAGAGGACATGGGGCTTTGGTTTGAAAATGGGAAGAAAGAGTAAAACTTAGAGAATGGAGGTGGCAGGGAGGTTTTATCCTGGACAGTAAGGGCATTGCTCTGGTGGCTTCTCTTCTCTTCTTCTGAGAGGCGGGGGTTTAGAGAGACAAGAAACACAAATTGTATTCCAACCTGCTAGTGATACCAAAACATTACAACATGAACTTTGCACGAGATATCAAAGCACTTGCAAATGAAAAAAGAAAAAGGAAAAAAATGCAAAAAAGGTGGAAATCCAAGAGACAATCTCTTGAGCCAAAAAAATAAAGAATGCAAACTCCATTACATCCAAGAAAAGTTCAGCAAAGGAGAAAACATTCAAACATGTACAAAGAAAAATCAGAATGAATAGGTCTGCAATCAGATATCAACTGAGAAAAATGGGGAGGGAGTGACATGTTCCCAGGAAAGACTCACTAACCAGGGGGGAATTTCTCTGAAGGAAATACCTGTGGTTCTTCAACACTCTTATCATATTATTTTCAAAATGATCACAATGTTACTGCACCAACCTTCCCTTCTTTCAAAATGACCAGACTAGTGACTCTGGCAGCCAAACTGCCAAAATAACCAGTTCATTGGCTCCTGATAAAGCTAGTGGTTCAACTAGACAGATCAATTAATGAAATAAGTAAAATATAATTATGACCAAAATGCTGGAAAGACTCAAATTTCAGCTTTCAGAAAATTCATTTTGTCAACAAAATTATCATTAAGATGCTGATAAAAAAGTAACGATCAAAAAAGGAAAAAAGTTGAACTCCGAACAATAATGCATTACAATCTACAGTCCAGTACAACCAACAATGTATTATTAAATTAAGGAAGTTTCTGTTGGGTTTTGAATTACTCCATTGTGAGTCCCACACCAATGGATTTGTCATTTTATGGTCTGCTCAATTTTGGTGCAAGGAATCACCCAAGTTGAGGATAGTAGTGACTCAAGAGATCAGCGCTTAAGGAGGCGCACATGCTCAAGTAGCAGTAGCAGGCGCACCTGATAGAGCAGTTGTGCGTTGATAGAAGAAGGTGCATATGAGCAGAATTTGTTTGTGGTGTTTGAACACCAATGAAAGTATAAAAATCCTAATGCGATTTTTATGTCAAAATCTAGAGCATTTAAATACAACGTGCACCAAATAAAGAGGGGAAAAAGAAGTGAAGAGGAAGATTTTTGACATTCATTTAATATCTTATTCAAGTTTCATTTTTCGTCAAATTCGAGTATGTTACTTTAGTGTCAATTGTAGAACGCATTACCAATTGGTTCCTCGTTCTCTTGTTATATTCCATTCCTGTGAGTTGTTAAGTATGTTGGAGGTTGTATTCAACTGATTATTTATAGGATTATTATCATATCATGGATGTAAATATCAGTCAATATATATTGGTATCAAAAGCCTCAAATATTAATATTTTTTGATATCGTGATATTTTACCATTTTAGCCAACAAAGCCAATATATTAACTAATATGGGTCTTTTAGTTTATGATTTTTAGAATTTCTTTTTGTTCGATATATTCGATACCAATATCTATTCTCCTATATATTCGATATTGATATGATCTCGATTAAAACCGATATTGAAACTAGTATTTTCATCCATGGTTCACTTGGGTTACTTGTTCTCTTGTTGTTGTGAAAGGTTCTCAGCGGGGATCATTTATAACCAAACACTTTATAATGAATTTATTTAAAATTTATTTTATAATTTTTCTCTTGGTTAAGAAAAATCTGTCATATTAAATATTATTTTGCAATATGTATGCTTGGTTGCATACTATTATTATTCATTGTACTCACATGGGATATTGGTGATTCATGATTTACCGGGGATTTAGATGTTTTGCTATGCAATGATGTTTCGAATCCCAACAAGTAGTATCAAAACATAGGTTTTTCAAAGTGAAAGTTATATTTGATGGCGTCGATGTCGAAAAGTTTGCCATTTTACTTTTAGCAATTTAATGTGCAAAATGGTTTCGTTCTTTCGCATAAGAGTGAGGAATATTTTGATTTGGGAAGGAACAATAAAAACACTAAGAAAGGAGGGCAAGCCGGAAAAATTGAAGAATGGATAGCGGCAAGGCGTGAGGGATTTGGCCAATTGCACGACTAAGCTATATATTGTGGACAATACTCTTTAGGAGGTTACTGGTTTGTCGGATCCAGCAGTGATCTGAATGACGCTTGAGGACCAGTGAGTCTAAGTCCTTGGAAGACGAAGCTGCATGTAAAAATGTAATTTTATGGCCCCTGATTGTCAAAAGGGAAAAGCTTTAAGAAGTACTTAAATGAGTTCAACCAAATTGTGATACAAATGTCCACATTTGATAAGAATATCAAGGAGGAGGACAAGGTGTTGCTGCTGTTGAATTTCTGGACAAGCTCCTATGATCATATTGTGACGGTGCTACTATTCTAGAAGGATATGCTCAATCATGATGAGGTCATTGTTTCTTTACTTATGAATAAGTCTAGACAGAAGTGATGATATTTCGGGAAAGTCGAATGCCTTGGTGTCTAGCAGTGGTCGCGGGAATGGGAGATCAAAGGATAGAAAGACTATATGAAGAGAGATTACTTTAAACGGAAGTAAAATGAGGGTGGTAGTGACCGGCAAGAGATGAGGGGTCATAACGACAATGATCGAGCATTTATCACTACCTATGGTGACCTTCTAGTCATTGACATGGTAGAGACATGGAGCCTTATAGGCAAAGAGACAAGTTAGGTGATAAATAAGTGGATTTTCACCCCATGTGACATCTATGAAGTCATCTTCACCTCCTATACGCTCGAGGACTACGAGATATTGAAGATGAGGAATGATAACTCAACGATGTAGTTGGCATGGGAGTGTTTGCTTGCAGACAAGCAATGGGAAGAAACTCATGTTGCCAGGTGCAGCATGCATCGAATGTTCAGTTAAATTTGATATCAACTGGTATGCTTGATGATAGGGGCTTTTACACAACGTTCGGTAAAGGCTAATGAATATTTACTAAAGGCTCATCGATTGTCGCAAGAAGAATCAAGTATTCAAGCCGGTATTTGATAAAAGCTTTAGTAACTACGGGTAATGCCAAGGCAACCAATGCAAGGTTTAGTCAATGTGGCGATAGGAGACAAAGGTGTTATGCGAAGAAGAGCAACCCTACCAATATGAAGGCGCCGAAGGGAAGCGTTAATATTCTAAGTCTTTTGATGAAGTAGAAGACAGTGGCATTTAAACTTATGAAAGCTCACATTGGGATCTCTATGGGGAAGTTTGTTGGGTTTTAGATCACCTCCTTGCGAGTCCCACGCCCAATGGTTTTGTCATATGGTAGTTCACTCAATTTTTGTGTGAGGATTCACTCAAGGGAAGGATTGTAATGGTGCGAGAGATTGGCGCCTGTGGGGCACATGTGTGCCTGATGGGGCTCTTGTGAGTCAATAATAGAAGGCACACGCATGTAGAATTTGCATATGGCTAGGGGTGAACATGGATTGGTTTGGTGTGGATTGGAGAACTATCCATAACCAAACCATGTATTATGGTTTGGATTTTTATCAAACCAAACTAAACCATCACATCAGCCAAATAGTACAAACCATCAATCTGACGGTTGATTTGGTTTGGAGGATTTATGTGGTTCGTAGTATTAAGTTTATTAGTCTAAAACCTATTTATTCAATTTAATATATTATATACAAAATTAATACAAATAATCAATAATATTAACATAATAATAACAATATATATGTTAAATAACATAACAAATACAATCAAAATATATAACAAAGAAATCTAAAATAGAATTCTAAGTGGAAAAAATTATTCACCGGTTAAGAAATACTCCAGTGTCAACATTTAAATTTAGTTCACAACATTCTGGTAAAAAAAGATTAGTGAAATGCTATTTAATTAGAAAAATAATATCATGACGTGTGTGTGTTGGCGTTTGATTGGTTCTAGCTGGTGTTTGAACACCACTGGGGGTATAAAAACCATGATAGGATTTTTAGGTTAGAATTTGAAATATTTAAACACAAGGGGCACTACACTAAGAGAGAGAAGATGAATATTTTCGGCATCCAATTGAGATCCAATTCGAATTTCTTTTTTAACCAAGCTAGAGAATATTGTTCTACTGTTGGTTATAAGGTGTATATCGATTAGTTGTTTGTTTTTTCGAAGTATCCTATTCTTGTGGATTGCTAGATTTTTTGAGAGTTGTATTTGATTGGTTATTACTACAGGTTGTTGTGAAGGAATCTCATAGTTGGTTATTCGTAAACATACGCTTTATAGTTGATTTGTTTAGAATTTTTTTCGTAATTTTTTTTTAATTGAGAAATATTTTTATTTTAAATATTTTCGTGTAATTCGTGTACTTGGTTGGACATTTTCTTATGCTCATATGAGAGATTGGTGGTGATCATTGACAAAAAATTTAGGACTTGTTTTACTTCATCGTGGTCTACGCGTTTTGAGTCCCAAGACCCCTTCTCCAAAATTCACATCAGAAATTAACTTCCTGAATCAATCAACATGAAGAGAATAAATCCCAACCCCATCTATTTTCCTTCAATTTGGTAGAAATCAGCAAACTACACCTAAAATCCTACCTACATTACATCCAAATCAAAAAACAGATAGAGACCGAGATACAAGAGAGAAAGAAACACAAAGACGACAGAGAGGGAGCCAACCGAGGACCTCAGTTCCTGACCGCCGGATAACGAGGAGGAGAAGCAGCAAGACGAGGCAGTGCCAATCACCAATCAACACCAGCAAGCAGCATTGTGCAATTAAGAACGCGAGATAGAAGAGAGAGAGCCAGCTCAGGCCTCCGGAGATCGACTCCGAGCAGGAAACCAGAGGCGGCGACTGTAAGTTGGCGACGAGGGTCCTCGTCCTCCCGGTGCCGAATCGGAGTAACGGCTAGGAGCATTGCAATCTCTCAAAGTGTCGAGCGAACGTAGTACTGAACAGCACCGAGTTTCAGTGGTCAATTTGAAATTTTACCGAGCCTAGCCAAACAGTCAATTAAAATGAATAATTTAAAACATTAATATATGAGTTAATTTAAATTAGACAATTTATATAATTTATATTATTAAATTTATTAGTTTAAAAATTATTTAATTAATCTTAAATTACTTAAAAAAATAAAATAATAAATAATAATAATAATATTAATACTAATATCTTAAAGAAGTTATAACATAACATAATAAATAATGAGAAAACAAATAACGAAGATATTTAAAAATAAGATTACAAGTAAAAAAAAAAAAAAATCTTCTGTCAAGAATTGGTCCATTATTAAAATTTATTTTAGTCCATAACACTCCGATAAAGGACATATGAGATTCTATTTAATCATGAATAAAAATATAGCATTTGAGAAATTTAAGTATTACTTATTAACTTAAACTTGTAATATCGCCCAAAACATTTCTAGCCATATGAGAATTTATTTGAAACATTATAAATTTTGAGAATAAGTGAAAGTCTCTAATATTTTATATGACTCTTGAATAAATAAAAATTCGGCCACTTATATGATTAATATAAGTATAATTAATATATATAATTATATCTTTAGTTATAACAGAAAGTTACTTATGGTATATATAATATATATATATATGTATAAGAATATGTATGAATTAGATTGGCTTGGTTTAATTTATAATTTTAAAGTACTACCAAACTAAATATGCGGCTAGATAATATATCAAATAACAGCTGAACTGCATTATTTTTCATTTTATTGAATTTGATGGAAAAAATCTCAATTGATAAACATAAAATAATTTTATTTGTATATAAGAAATTTGACTCAAATTAAAGGTGAAAACAAAACTAATTCAATTAAACATGCTTGAAATTTTTGACAATTTTACCAATCAATGTCCACTATAATCTATCTCCATAAAAGACAAAATCACTATTTAAGAAATAGCAGTCGGTTTAATTAAAGTGCACATTAATTCCATCCCACTTCGAATTTCAAGTGTTAAGCACAGTGCAAGTTTCAGTTCATCAAAAGGGGATGAACTTAAAATAATAAGGAAAATTATGAAACACATTTTCTTCTAATAGTTAGACTTATCCCCAAAAAATTGTCAGCATATAAATATAGTTTCGAACATTCTAATGATATCAGAAGTCACAATAAAAAGGTAGGCCTAGTTTTTTCTACATCAATGATAGAGAATTCCCTTCAGTAAGAGAGGAGGCATGCCGAGCTTAATTTGATTATTTTTATACCGGGCGGTTTTTGTGTAGTGTCTAATTAAAGTTATAATTGAACTATTAAATGGATCCCGGAATCATAATTTGAAAACTTAAGATCGAGTTAAGTTTGTTTGATCATAATTGAACTTAAGATCGGGATGGATGTGAACAGCATTCGTGATTCTAATGCTACACAAATTAATTCATGAACAAAATGTAGGAATTCATCATATATATATTTTTTCATTCTTTTTATATATTAATTGCAAATTTGCCTTCAAAAGCATATGAAATTTCCCAAATTAAAGCTAAAAAGTTATTATAAATGATACTTTTATAGCATAATTATATTCAACAAAAATGCAAAAAAATCAAATTAGAATTGCAATGTTATTTTTTATTATATAATTAGCACACATGTAATCATCTTTTTTTTATAAATAATGTCTGTCATACGATAAAGGTTTAGGATTCGAGTGAGAAGTGGTTTCTTATGTTGCACCATAAGGTCTCACATAACACTAAACAACTAGTAGGACATGATTTCTGCTTTGGTCAAACTACAAAAAATAGTCTAGCTATTGTTAAGACATCAAACATGATTGAAGTTGCATAATGCATGCATGCACATATACATACATGTATATAAGTTCATGTATATATGTGCCTATGAATACACACTATCTCTATTTTTTAGGTAAACATAAAGATGGAGCATTATATTTATAAACCACTTATTGTTAAAACATACTCACAAATATGTTGAATAATTCTAATATCGAAGTTGAATCATCAGGTACATATGTATTTATAAATACTCTTTTATTTTAAAAGTATGATTACTAGGGGAAATACTTTTTATTTACAATCCAAAAGTGAAGGTTTGATTTATTTTGTATTTTTGCTCCTCTCCTTTTTTTTTTTTCTCTCTCTTAATTTTTTATCATCATTTCTCATGCACAATTCTTTCAAAATAGAACCCTCCGTCTTAATATATGTGGCAAAAATAAACAATCATTTTGGAAGCTTAAAAAAGACCGTGAGGTTAAAGGAGTTTATTACTCTCCCTCCCGCTAAATCCATCGAAAGAATGGTAACCACTACTCCAAAGAAATAGAAAGATAGAAAAGGAAAACTTTATATATATATTAGCCAAGTCAATTCTATCATTATAGGCATCAACTCGAATTTTTTCACAAATTTAGATCCAAATTCTTAGTAATAAGTAATTATATTTACAAACAAATACCGTGTGGATATACGTATGCATACTATCAAGTGCTACTATTAGTTTTTTTTTTTATTTTTCCCATATTCTTATTTTTATCATGATAATTTAAAATATTATAATTATGATAATAAATTAAATGTATCGAATATATCTCATAATCTTAGCTATTAATGTTATGATGATGAAATTCCTATTATTAAGAAAGATAAAGAAAGAGGGAGAACCGGCACCTTATAGCCACCGATGTTATCCATAATCCTAGCAATTATTCCCAAGGCTTTTATGGCTTTGGTTTTGGCTAATCCACTCAAAAATATCCTTATTCGCAAGCTCTCCCATGCCAAGGCTGCACACAGTTATGTCTAAGTTATAGCCAAAACTAATGGTTGCTACTTCATTCATATACTCATAATATGTTGAAAAATATCTCCCATTCTGCCAATTGGATTCCACTAGATAAGCCCGACATATAGCTTTCGCCTGTCAAAGGTTGTGCAATAAAAGCAATGAGTGATTAATACCTAAGCTGAGTTATATATAAGTAATCATGCATTGAATAATAAAAGAATTTGGGAAGGCTTTTGGATAAATACTTCTTCTCTTACATAATCAACACAATATGGTCATCCTTTTTTGCTAGTTCTTCTTCAAAATCTTCAAAGACATCTAGAAGGAGCTGATAATCTAATCATATATAATCTAACAGATCATTTATGTAATTTTTATCCCACCTAAGAATAAATAATCCCATAATGAAGTTATATATACATAAAGAGTATATTAACCACATGCTATGTAAAAGGAGATATCAAATGAGGTTATATATGTCATAATACAATGGTAATTTTGCTCCGCTAAGGCTTGGCTGTCATGGTTTCAAACCAAGTAGACAGTTTTCTTATACTGCACTCATAATAATTCTTAATATAAAAAGTCTCATATGATGTATTATCTGAATTAATAATAATTTCTAAATGATATTAAATATATAAAAATCACATACCTTTGAATAGTGTTAGTAAATAGCGCAAATTCTTCAATTATGTCATATGTATCATACATGTCATTGATAATCGATATTACTTTTACCATTTTAGTAAACATAATTCTCCAACAGAATATTGAGGTTAATAAATAGTCCCAGTATCTAAAAATAGGCTTCGGCCACTCGATCTCTAATAAAGGGTAGTTTTGCAACCACATCTAGTTCCTTCCAAAACCTAATTAACATGCACAAGTATACATGTTAGGGCATTTGATATAATTTGACACCTAAAATAAATAAATAAAATATATATATATATATATATAGTGACATAAATGGGGATTTATATTACCTAGTGACATCTCGAAGCTCTGTTTTGTGGAGGAATTTAAGAAAGTTAAAATCCAATTTGATGAACTTTTATAATGTTTTATTATGTCAAGAATTTATTTTTGTAAAAAGTAATATAATATTGAAGACTTTTATAAATTGTGACATTCCTTTATGGGTTGGTTGCTCAAGGGCATGAAGTACTTGTGCCGCCAAAGGAGAGCTTAGTTGGGACACCTGAAGTTTCAAGTGAAAGGTGGTGAATGCATGAACCTCATCTAATATGTCTTCTCCATGCACTCTCAAATATGATGCTTCATACAAGTTTAACATGTCTTGAATATCATCTTGTATAATTTCATTAAAATTTCTTAAAAGTTTTTGTAATTTATTAACCAAAGAAATACATTCTCATATAATATTACTATTATAATCACGAAAAATAAGAGTGGCATTGTCTTTTAAAAATATGCAATGGAAATTAAATTTGTACAAATACAATGAAATTTAAAAAGTTTAACTTATGAGTTTATCAATAGAAGACAAATGGTGGCAAGTATATTGATAGATTATGATCGTTATAGTCAACTAATTAGAAAGCCTTTTATACATTAGTTGATTAAAATTTTACTTTTTCTTCTCTAGTTATATAATGTGGTCCATGTAATTTTTAAGCATGGCTGCATTGAATTTGATGAATAATTTATGCACCAATCTAAATGTACCTAAATTTTTTTTCTATTATTTAAGTTGCTATTATTAAAAAAGCTCTTTAAAATAATTGTGAACTATCAAAATTTAAATTGTTCATGTTTAAAACTAATAGATGAAATTTATGCCTAATATTACACTACAAGATGTTTTAAGAGACAATTCAAGATCGTGGGCCAAAACTATATGCTTCTATGATACATTAAACTAACTAAAAGAAATTGTAGATGCATAGGATCACATTGATATAATTGAGATCCTTAGTATATCCCCCCCCCCCCCACATAAATATTTATTTATTTATTTATTTGTGTTTAAGTGGGTTTGTTAGCTTAGATAAAAAAATTGAACATTGTCTAAATATTTAACACCAATGTATATAAAATATTATATTACCTGTATTGGACTGGATTAATGGAGCAGATAATGGGTTGCATGTGGTGGTAGTGAGGGCTTGGGAGGCCATGGCAAGATTGGGGTGGCTCCATCTCTTTAAAAAATAAGTGTTATTTTTTTATATTTTAACTATTTATTTAAAAATAGATAATTATAATTTAATAATTAATTTTAATTATTTTTTATATTTTAAATTATAATCATTTATTTAAATATAAATGACTTAAATTAGAAAAAAAAAGGTGGTCCATCTCTTTAAGAGATGGAACTTTTCTGATACCGCCATGGCACGATCATGCAACTCAGTGTTAGTGTCGTATCCTCTTGTCTATTGAATTTAATCTAATGGGGTAGGTGTGGTTTTTTTGAAATTTTAATATACTTAGTTCTTTTATAAACTTAAAAAGGAGTGGTAATTATAAGTTTAAATAATAATTTAAATATTTATTAATTATATTTTTAAATATGTAGTTAAAATTTATATTAATTTAATTAATCTTATAAATTTATTGTGTCCTCAGATTCGTATTACTGTACGGATTAGGGATCCAAATAATATCCAAAGAGAGTTTGATCTTCTTATACTCAAATTGAATCTTCAAGAATACAAAAATACAACAAAGCTGATTGGTGATCACTTATCAATATATCATCTCGATACTCATTCAAGATTCGCTTTTTATAAGGCAGAAATAGATGATACAAGTTAAAAATTAAATTAACTTTATGTGGGAGCTTACGTTTTTCTAAAAATATCTTAGAAAGAAAGAGAAATATTTTTTTCCCTCTCCCTCCTATTAAAAAGATGGGTATTTTTATAATTATTATGAGATAGTTAACTTTTTTTGTCAAATATCCAAGAAATTGTCCAGAAAACTACCCAGAAAATTGCCCGAAAAATTGCTGAATGGATAGAATTTAATTCATATTATGATTTCAATTGGCGTCCTAAATCATTAATATAAGAGAAGGAAAATCGCTCAGCAATTATCTCCAACTCATTCATTACTGTCGGACGGGTCCCTTTATTGGACCTAATCAACCTCTTCAGCCTCCTTGATATATGGGCCAAACCTATGAAAGTGGACCTTCTAATTGGGTCATTGGTATCAAGACCAACCAAAATTATTAACTTAAAGAAAAATTAAAAATATAAATAAATTTAATTATAAATTAGAATAGTTTTTAAATATTTATTAAATATATATTTATATTTATATTTTTAAAATTTATAAAATAATAATTTCATAATAATATATTTTAAAAATATTATTGTATAAATAAAATTTTAATGATTATAAAAAAATATCTTTTTAATATTTTTTGATCTTTTTTTTTAAATTAAGACGGACACCGAAGATTACGTATGTTTTATTTCATAAAAATTTTCAAAAATAAAATTAAAATTTTAAATACAAAAATAACAACAACGTAAAATTAAAATTAACAAAAATTTATGACCCTGCCATTGGATTTAATGGAGCAGCGGGGGAGTTGCTGACAGTGGTGCTGTCCCCCAACCTGAGAGTGAGTGTGTGGTGCCTTGCAAGTTTGTAGCAAAGATTTTCACAACCTACCAAAATTATGAGGTAGGGTGGGGCCAAATTATTTGACCATTATTGTATGCATAGATATGTTAATTAGATTGTATTATTTATGATACAATATAGTCTAATACTTTAGATCATAGTAAATCGTGGGTTAGCTGATACACGTGCCATATTATACTAGGCACAACTAGATTAATTTTTTTTTATATTCTTATTTTTAGGAATTAAGATTCTATATAAATACTTGAGGATTTTATGAATTATTAATATTTAAAAAATATTAAGCGATTCAATGAGATTTGAAGATTTGGATTTATTTCTAATAATTTTAAGTTTTGATAGGCAATTGCATATCCTGTGCGTTGTTTGGATTGCCTAAATTTGAGGTAGCGAACCGAAAATGATGAGAAATAGATGAAGTGATCACGAAGTGTATTTGAGCCGTTTGTATAGAAAAGCTAATGTATATGTATATACACGGGCGT
Source organism: Nepenthes gracilis (assembly GCA_033239525.1). Taxonomy (NCBI): domain Eukaryota; kingdom Viridiplantae; phylum Streptophyta; class Magnoliopsida; order Caryophyllales; family Nepenthaceae; genus Nepenthes; species Nepenthes gracilis. The sequence goes on from BSYO01000001.1 coordinate 23,029,964, forward strand.
ATATGTATATAAGTGAGAAATGATATCTATCTATATATATATTTAGATTTGCATATGACTATAGTAAGAAAAATATAATTATATTGTATACCTATGAATTATGAATGTAAAATTGATAGATTAACGATTATATGTGGCAGAAATTACGGTGTTGGAAAATCTTCTAGAACTCTTTTGTTTTGCAAATATACTCTATTATTTTAAATATTTTATCTTAAATATTCATTTCTTATTGAATCCAAAGTCACATTTATTTATGTTTGATGGCCAAGACTTTAGATAATTATTATAGTGAGTAGCTGATATCTTATGGTTGTTTCTTACATTATTTATAGACACATGCATTTATTGGTTTCCTTATTAATTCATATTCCGTAGTTTTTTTTGGTAATTTATATAATGTAATGTGCAGTGCTTGGAGGACTTATTGTGGGTTGAGTGGCCAAATATTACTTAGCATTTCTTTTGATAGCATTACATGATGTGCATTCAACCTTTGACTCATTTATTGCATCTCGATGAATAGTCCATGTCTATGTTACTTAAACTACTATATCAGTATCATATCTTCGGATACAAAATTAAGTCTTCAGATTTATGAAGATTATATTATGACATGTCTAATATATGTTACAGGTTCATTTTATATATATAAATATATATTATACTTTGTATTATAAGGTGTAATTGTAAATAAGAATCTATCAATGGATATGACATCAGTATTGTTTAACTACTTTGAATGATAATTAGATTATTGTTTTAACACTTATTCTTTAGTTTGATTATTTGTGTTCGTCGTAATTTAAAATTTTGTCAATAATTATTGTTATATATATAATTGTCAAACATTTAACTCATCTGTATTTTTTTTTCTAAATATAGTGGCAAGCACAATAGATGCCAATAGTGGAGAGTGGCAACGAACTTTTAAGAGGTTTTTCTTAATATCTTGCCAAAATACTGGCAATGCTTATGGGATGTATAATTGTGAAAAGAATAAGACAATATATGTTATATTATTGTGATATCAGAGTAATGTAATAGAAAAATTTTCATTTAATACATGTTGCTAATTTAAATAATTGTTTTGATAATAGAGTTCAAGGTTTGCAAGAGGATTTTGGTGGTGGAATCCAAGTCATGCCATGACATATTCTAGGCATTTATGAGGCAACTAGATTGAGCACAAGAACATTTATGCAAGAACATATATTTTCTAGACTATATAATTTTTGTGCAATGGCTAATTAAGATTAGATCAAGATTGTTAAATGGATCCTTAAGTTAAAATTTGAAAACTAAAAATAAGTTGACTTGTTTAATCATAAATGAAATTAGGGAATTAACATAGACAACATTCCTAATTATCATAACAAACTAATTAAATCATGAATTGATGTGTAAGAATTGGTCATATGCATTGTCTTCCTTCCTTCTATAAATTAATTGCAATTTTGCATTGAAAAGTAAATAAAAATTTTCAAAATAATGCTACAAAGTTATTACAATCCATAAGCATACAGCATAATCGTATTCAATAAAATTTAGAGTTACATTGGGATTGGATTGGTCAGAATCATTGCGATGTTATTTTTCATTGTATGATTAGCGAATGTGTAACTGTCTTCTCCTTTATAAATGACATCTACCACACGACATAAGTTTAGAATTCGAGTAAGAAGAGGTATAGGAATAATATGAGGCCGAAGCATCACTTGATTTATTTCCCTCCATGCATTTTCCACCAACTTATAGAACTCTTGTTGAACTTGTTCTTCTGTTGCACCATACTGTCGCATGTAACACTCAACAGCTGATGAAACATGATCTCTGCTTTGTTCAAACTATAAAATAGTATATCTAGTGTTAATATATCAAACACGATTAAAGGTATGTCACACATGCATGCATAAATACATATATCTATATATGTATGTATGAATATGGAAGTATAATATGTTGGCTTTTATTTTCGGAGAAAATATTATATTTATGAACTATCTATTATTGAAATTTACTTGTGAATAAGTTAAGTAAATCCAAGACCGAAGTTGAATTATTAGCCACCAATGTGGTCAAAGATATTAATTAATTTCGGAATGTAATCGCAGGCGAAAATATTTTCAATTAACCATCCAAAATCTAGTTTGAAGAATTTTGTATTTCCAATCCCAATCTTTTGTTTCTCTTAATTTTCCATTTTTATGTAATAATAATAGCATCATTTTGAGAGGTTAGTAGACTTTATCCTTCTCCCTCCCGCAACATCCATAAAAAGGAAAGAAATTACCCCCATGAAATAAGCAGGAAGGTTAAGAAAAACTTCTCCTAAGAATTAGTCAGATCGTGAGTTCATTATTACAATTTAGACAACTTAAATTATGATAAAATAATAATATATACTTGTCTAATATTACATTGTTAGTTGTGTAAATTAAAAAACTAAAACGCTTGGCGCATATAAAAAGTCAATTAGCTTTTGTAATTAGAGAGAGAGAGAGAAAATTGGTACCTTGTGGCTGCCCATATCATCCATAAGCCTACCACTTATTCCCGAAGCTTTTACGGCCGTAGGGTTTTGGCTAACCCACTCAAAGGCGTCTTTGTTTGCAATCCCTCCCATACCAAGAAAGCATACAGCTATGCCTAGATTGTAGCCAAAACTAATGATAGCTGCTTCATTCATATATTCATCAAATGTTGGAAAATATTTCTCATTCCGCCATTTGGCTTCCACTAGGTAAGCTCGGCACATAGCTTTCAACTGCCAAAAATCATGCAAAAATAAGACAGACCGATTAATAACAAATCCTAAGTGTGTGTGTGATTATGTTTTAATTAGTAAAAGAATTTCAAAAGGCTTTTCCACGTATATACTTCTTCTCTTGCATAGTCAACACAGTAAGCTCTTCCTTCTTTTGCTAGTTCTTCTTCAAACTCTTCAAAGACATCAAGAAGAGGCTGATAACCTAATCTCATATAATTAGGCAAATCATCAATGCAATTTTTATCCCACCTGAAAAATAAACAATTTCATAATTAAGTCTTATTTTGTGTGTGTATTTATACGTGTGTGCACGTGCATATACGCAGGTGCATGCGCTTGCGTGTGTATATGTGAGTGCATCTTCACTTGAAATATGCATTAGCCGCCTACTATGCAAAAAGAACTATTGATTGATGGTATATATGTGTCATGGCATAATGGTAACGTTACTTTATTGTAACATACAAATTATAATTTTAAATTATGGAAATATTTTTCTTACATTGTACTTATAAGACATCTTAATGTATAAATTTTTTTTTGTACCGAATAGCGTACTATTCAAATTAAAAAGAGTTGCTGAATAATACAATATAAATAACATTCACATACATACTTTTGAACAGCATCAGTAAAGAGCTCCAATTCTTCAATTGTGCCATATGCATCATACATGTCATCAATAATAGACATCACTTTGAACACTTTAATGAATATAATTCTCCCAAGGGAATACTGGGGTTCATAAAATGGTCCCAATGTCCAGAAATAGCCTTCGGCCACTCGATCTCTAATAAAGGGAAGTTTGGCAACCACATCTAGTCCCTTCCACCACCTAATTGGTATGCACACATGTATATGTTAGAACATATTTATAATATTTGACTCCTATAATAATATAATTGATATATAGAGAGATATGGATGTATAATTTATATTACCTTGACACATCTCTGAGCTCTGTCTTATGAAGTGATTGAAGCAAGTTAAAATCCAATTTTGCAAATTTCAATAACATTTCATTGTGTGAAGGATCGTTTCCATAAAAAGCAATATAATGACGAGACTCCAACCGTGGCATGCCCTTATGGATTGGTTGCTTAAGTGCATGTAGCACTTTTGTTGCCCAAGGAGAGCTTAGTTGAGACACCGTGAGCTTGAGATGAAAGGTGGTAAATGTATGGGCCTTGTCTAATATGTCATCTCCATACACTCTCAGATGTGATGCTTCATACAAGCTTAGCATGCCTTGGACATCTTCCTTTATGGTCTCATTGAAACTTCCATTTTGATCTTGAAATTTTTTGAAGATATCTGAAATTTGTTGAGCAAAGAAAAAATATGTATATGATCATAAAAAAATAAGAGTGGCCTTATTAAGAAAATGTGATGAAAATGAAATTTGTAGTCAAATTTAAAAAATCTTACTTATGATTTTGTCAACAGATAACAAATGAATGTAAATCTATTGGATAGAATAAAATCATTACAAAATTAATCCTTTTTATATCAGTGGATTAAAAGTTTTCTTTGAAAGTTTAACTATTACTCAGATTGTTATCACTAGAAAAGCTATTTAATAAGTGCAATCCACACACACTCATATACCAAAGATAATTGTGAACCATTTGGATGCAAAGTGTTTACAATTAAAATCAACAGAAAAAACATATGTAATTTAGACTTAACATTATACTAAAGATATTTTTGGTTAAATATATTAATCAAATTTAAGTAATTATGTATTATGTAAAATCATGGACTAAAATAAGTATATGTATGATACATCAAACTATCTTAAGCAATCACAAATTGATAAGATCAAATAACTATAATTAAAATCCCTACTATACCTGCCCCCCCACACATGTAAACAGAGACAAGTGTATACATGCATATTAGATGCATACATATAGGACCATATGTCATTACACATACATAAATGTACACACATATATGAATGTATATATGTATTAAAATAACATAAGATGGTAGATAAACGTACCACATGATACATAAAACCCATGTTGCCTTAGTATACGAAATTGAAGAGAAGTGTGGTAAATATTATCATTGCAATCGAGAAGATTATATGTATCATAAACTTGTTGCAAAGCTCCTTCTATTTCTTCTTCAAAGTGGTACGAAACTCCAAGACGTTCGATCGTATCAATGAAGTTCAATAATTCTAATGGATTACTGGCAACTGCTAACAGCTTTTTCCTCACTTCATCCTTAAGTTCATTGAGTAGCTGTGTCTTTTGAGTTTGGATTACCTGCATTCACTAAATTAATTACTTGCAATAATAATTTGATAAATAATAAAATACTAAAAATGCTCTTTATTATTTTACTTTTATTGGTTTTATTTGTCAACTGATTTTAAAAATATTAATTTAATTAATGACATATGGGTGCATTCATAGTCTCATGAAAATGCCCACATGATACATAATAATTTTAAACTATCAAAGAAGCTGATTTTAAAGTTTTTCATATTATTGTATATCTAATTATAATAATTCATTGAAGAACGGGCTAATCAATGAAGTATCTTTTCTAATAAATATAACAAAATTATATGAAATTATAACCTTCAATTATCTTAATAAATTATTAAATATGTCGCATTATATGAAATAATTATTACGAGAGAGAGAAAGAGAGAAAAGAAGCACTTCTTATTCATAAAATAATACAACTATTTTTATGGATAATAATCACTTTGAAATCAAACAAAAAACGAATTTATACTCTAAGATGAGAAAAGACGGCAAAATAGTATTTATAGATACCTCATCATCGGGAGTGTAATTGAGAAAGTAATCTCCCCAAACGCTAGGATGAAACTTTGCAAGCGGGCGTACAATTTCTTCCGTTGCAACAAAACTAGTAGCTGGGGAAGAAGAAGCTGCATGGCTCATTGAGCTCTTTTGGCTTGACATTGAGATCAATTGTTGCCAATGGCAGCTCCTACTTGGACGCGTACCAGACTACTTGAATTTGGGGGAGGGGGATGATTTCTATATATAATGAAACTGCCGTGTGCATAGTAATCGTCAGCCTATGCAAGCTTTATGTTGAGGATAATTTTATTCAATAATAAATTCAGCAGCCTCCACCTAACTTTTTAACTATAATTTTTTCATCTTATTTCAACATTGTTTGATATAAATTTAATAGTTATAATTTAATCTTCTCTAATGCAAAGGGCGTCAAGTTAAAGTTTTAAGAATCATATTTAGTTTTTAAGAACATTTTAAATAATATAATATTTTTTACTATTTCAAAATTTTAAAAAAAAAATATTAAAGAAACTAATTCAATACTTTTTTAAAAAAATAATAATAATATGGTATGGGGAACCCAACGGCCCTCGTGCGTTGGACAGCCTGGGCTTCACATAAGTCTATATTTTTTTAACTCGGAACTTGCGTAGCCTTTCCTTTTTAAGATATATTGATATAATGGAGGGTTTGATTTTATTTTTTAAATTATTTTTTAATGAATTTGTCAAAAATAATAAAAACGGAAATCATTGAGTCCCTGGCTCAACGGCCTAATAATTTATTTGATTAGGAGGAGAGCCACAGCACGCAACCCCCGTATTACGTCGGTACATCATTATCAATCTAATATTTAACATTTTAAAATAATAAAAAAATATAAATATTTTTATTTAATTTTTTTAAAAGTATATTATAATTTTAAAATAATTTTATGATAAAAATAATAAAATTATTTTTTAAATATATCTTAATATTAATTTTTATCCGTTAAATTTCAGTCAAACAGATAAAACGAAAAATGTTTTTAAAAAATTGGTCCCCCCCCCCCACCCCACGCAGTAGTTGTCAACTTGTGCAAGTTTCCTTTTATTGATATATTAATACAATGTGGGGTTTGTTTTATCTTTATTTTCAAAAAGCTAGATTTGCCAAAAAAAAAAAAAAAAGCCGGAATTTTTTTTCTTTTTTTTAATAAAATAATTAAAATTATATTTATTATATATTTTTTATTTTTACTTTACCAACTGAGCCATAGTGATTATTTTTGCTAGAATTTTATACTGGTTATCATCTAGATCAAAATAATTTTCTTTTATATTTTACATAAATATTTTTTGTATTTTAAAAGATATTTCATTAACAGTAATTAAGTATAAATTATTTTATTTAATTACTGATCAACGGTGGATTGAATTCATTTTTATCCCAATAATTTTCAAAAGTAATTATTTATTGATATCATCAAACTTCAAATAATCTGTCTTTGAATAATAAAAGGTTTGAGATTGGATTGCGAAATGCTCGTTCAAACTAATTTTATACAATAATAGTCTAAATTTGAATTTAATTTTGTATTTATTATATCAACAATGTAGACATAAACACAATATTTATTCTGGTTTTTAAATTTTGCTCGACAGCTAGAAGGTGCTAAGGGAGAATATCTTTTTTTTTGTTTTCTAAACATTTTTTTCTATATTATTAAAAGTCCCCTAGTCAAGAGCATTTTTTTTTGAAAGTTTTTATGATACTTTTAATTCCAATTTGAATTTTAATTAGGCCTGACGCGAAACCCTACTATAATCGATTTTTTTACACAATATTTTTGTTTTTATTTTATTTCGGCATTTAATTAATGGAGTCTATTTAACTATTTTTCATTACTTATGCAATATCTAAATGCGTGATATATTAGGTAGCTTTTTTGGTCAACTCATTTGGTCAAAATATAATAATAGTCTAAATTTGAATTTAATTTTGTATTTATTTTATCAACAATGCAGACATAAACACAATATTTATTCTAGTTTTTTAATTTTGCTCGACAGCTAACCGAATATCTTTTTGTTTTCTTTCTATATTATTATTTTTTTTTCAAAGTTTTTATGATACTTTTAATTCCAATTTGAATTTTAATTAGGCCTGACGCGAAACCCTACTCTAATCGATTTGTTTACACAATATTTTTGTTTTTATTTGATTTTGACATCTAATTAATAAAGTCTATTTAACTATTTTTTATTACTTATGTATTATCGCGATATATTAGATATTTTGGTGCAAACCCATTTGGTCTAAAATTAAAAAAGTTGTTGAGAATTAATATTTTATTATTTGGTTTGTAAAATATTCTTATAATGGAATTAAAAGATAGGAAAATAATATTTAATAAGAAATAATGGTAAATGATAATAGTAATAATAAGAATAATAATAATAATAATAAAATAAATGTAATAATAATAATAATAATATGTAATAATAGTAATATAAAATAATAATAATAATATGTAATAATAGTAATATAAAATAATAATAATAATATGTAATAATAATAATAATAATATCTAATAATAATAAATAATAAAATAAATAAATAATAATATCTAATAATTAATAATAACAATAATAATAATATATAATAATAATAATAATATAATAATAATAAATAATAAAATAAATAAATAATAATACCTAAAAATAAAATAAAATAATAATATGTAATAATAATTAATAATAATAATAAATACAAAATAATAATAATAATAATAAAATACGTGCAAAAATAGAATTATTATTTTCATCACATTAATTAAATTTCTATTTGGAAATTATTATTTTTACACTTGTAATATCATCTAATAATAAAGTTTTCATACCTTGAATTTATATTGAATAACATAAAAGAGATATGCAGGTGCTACGATATCCCCTGATTCCCCCTTGATTAAAGGAAACTTCATTTCTCAAAAAGAGAAATATAATTATTCTCTCAATTTTGGTCGCCTATTTTTAAATTAATAATTATAATTTAATTACTTTAAAATAATTTTTAGCTAATTTTTTATTTTTTTAATCAATTAAATTATAATAATTTATTTAAAAATAGACGGTTAAAATATAAAAAATAAATCTCTCAATATTTTTAAAATATAGAGTTCTCCCAAATACGATTTCTACTATAGTATCTCCCATTCAATGAAATCATTTATCTAATCCATTTAAGAAATTGATATAAAATATTTGTGAATATTATATTTATTTTATTGAATTTTAACATAAAAGAGATGTATATATACTTATCCTCCTCGGTGTGTAAAATAATGAAAAGGCTGCTCGGCCGATTAATAAAACGCCAGACTATCACCACTTTCCAACAAAGCACTTGAGTGCTATTTTGCCCTTCTGTCTTCGTCTGACGTCTCCTTCCCTGGCGGTCCTCTTCTTACACCATCTCCTGATTAATTAAACTTCATTTCTCATATTGATTTGTTAAATCGAAAAGAGAAATATAATTATTCTCTATATTAGAATCAAAGGTGATGAAGATTAGTAATCAACCAAAGGTGTATATCAAATTACTATTTTAAATTTGAAATATAATAAATAATTATAATTTAATTAAATTTTAAAATAAGTTTTACGAGCCTTATTTTTTAAATATGTTTAATTTAATGAATTTTAAAATTATTGTTAGAATTTAATATAAATTTAATAGTTATATTTTTTATAAAGATAAATGCATGCGGTGTTAAATTGAAAATCTGAAAATTTAGTTTTTAAAAATAAATAACATAATATTTTTTAATGTTTTAATATTTTAAAATATAGAGTTCTCCCAAATACGATTTCTACTATAGTATCTCCCATTCAAGTGAAATTTTTCATAATAGTTATCTAATCCATCTATTAAGAAATATGTAATATATTAGAAAATATCTTGTGTAAATATTGTATTTTTAGATAGTTTTTATTAGGCAAATTTTATATTCTGGGTATATTAGCATTGATGTATTTTAGGATGATGTATTTTTATTTTTAATCCGTATCCTTTTTTACCGTTACATATTTTGGTGTATATATACTTGTCCTCTTCGGTGTGTAAAATAATGAAAAAGGCTGCTCGGCCCATTAATGAAACGCCAGACTATCACCACTTTCCAACAAAGCACTTGAATGTTATTTTGCCCTTCTGCCTTCATCTTCTTCTTCCTTCGTCTTCGTCTCCTTCCCTGGCCGTCGTCTTCTTACACCATCCCCTAATTAATTAAATTTTTCAATAATTGCACCCCATGTTGATTTGTTAAATCGAAGAAGTCTGCCTACATCTAGAGCAGCCATTCTTTATTAGAATAGGGGCAGCATCTACGACTGAGAATCTATATTAGAACAAAAGGCCAACCAAAGGTGACAAAGATTAGTAATCAACCAAAGGTGTATATCAAATTACTTGAATTTTTTGAGGGGCGTATGATTATGAAATATAATAAAATTGTCATATAAATAATAATTATCAGTTTGTACGAGCCTTATTTTTTAAATATGTTTATTTAATAATGGATTTAGTAGGCTACAACTAATAGTTATTCATATTATTTCTAGATTATTTAATATAAATTTAATAGTTATAAATTTTTACATAAAGATTTTTGTCAAACGCATGCGGTGTTAAATTAGAAATCTGAGATTAATATTTAGTTTTTAAAACATGTGAAATAACATAATATTTTTTAACGTTTTAATTTTTTTTAAAAAAAATTACTAAGGAAACTAATTTAATATCTTTTTAAAAAATTAATATGAGCAAGGGAATCCAGCGGCCCTCGTGTCTTGGACGGCCTCGATTTCACCTAATTCTATATTATAGTAACTCCGAATATGGGCATGCTTCCTGTCCAGGATATATTAATATAATGGAGGGTTCCAATTTTCTTTTAATTTCTTTTTTTTTAATGAATTTGTAAAAAATGATATAATTAAGTCTCAAGCTGGACAGCGTAATAATCTATTAGATGAGGGGATATCTGTGTAGTAGTTATCAACTTGTGCGTGCTTCCTTTTAATGATACCGTTAATGCAATGTGGGGCTTGTTTTATCTTTAATTTTAAAAAGCAAACATTACCCCCCCCCAAAAAAAAAAGGAAAAAATTGTGGGATTTTCTGCCCTTTTTAAAAAAAAAAATTAAATTAATAAAATATTAAAAAAATTAAAGTTATATTTATTGAAGGCTTCCGATTTTTGCTCTGCCAACTGACTTATGTTGATTATTTTCGCTAGAATTTCATAATCTACATTCATATTAATTTTCTTTTAAATTTGACATAAATTTTTTTTTGCATATTAAAATTATTCTAATTTAAAAGATATATCGTTTACAGTAATAAAGTATCAATTATTTCATTCAATGTGTGATCAAAATAACACTGCCGATTGAATTTGTTTTTGTCCAAACAGCTTTCAAAAGTAATTATTTGTTCATATTATAAACTATATGGTGCATATTATGAAACATCTAAGAATCTCTATCTTTGAATTATAAAAGATTTGCAATTGGTTTGCTTAATGCTCATTCAAACAAATTTTATACAATAATGGTCTAAATTAGAATTAAATTTTATATTTATTTTGTCTACGAAGTAGATATAAAGCACAATATTAACTAACATATTATTTTTAACGAATCAAATTGCTTAAAATTTATTCATTAGGTATTACAGCAGTCGTGCTTAAATAGGCCTTTTCTTATGAACCTACCATTGAACTTAAAATTTTCTCCCATTGAACTAGTCCCTAGAACAATATTACAAATAATACTAAGTTTATAGTGTATTGCTTGTGCTCCATTTTTTATTTTTTTATTGTGACATCTAAGAATCTCTAACAATAAAAATTATTTCATTCAAACCTCTAAATTAGAATATAAATTTTATAATTTTGGTAACAAAGTAGATATAAAGCACAATATTAACTAACATATTCTTTTCAACGAATCAAATTGCTTAATTTTTCATTTATATTTTTTTATAAAATAATGTAATTTCTTTTACGTACAAAAATTAAGTTTATTTGTATTTTTTCTCCATTTTTTTTTTTTTATTTTTTCTCATTTTGCAGATCTATTTAATAAGGAATATGTTTACTTATTTTTCTCTTCGAAGCTCCAACAATTGATTCATTAGATATTACAACAGTCGTACTTAAACAAATTTTTTTTAATAATCTTGCCATTTTTTTCCCGATGAACCGGCCCCTAGCACAATCTTCATAATAATATTAAGTTTATAAGGCCCGAAAGAAAGCAGGAACTAACAACAAATTATAGAAAAAATTTTTGGTCCAAAAGAAAAATGCACTTCAATTTAAAATTCTAAATATCATGCGTCACCTCACCCTGTCACTTTCTATCTATCAACCAAATTGCAAGAGTTAAAGAGCATTGGAGGGCGAGACGAATGGTAGGTTAGGGGGTATTGTCAACCCACATCGTGTGATGGTGGTCTGAAACGTCATAGTCAATGATGATATTATTTTTAATTAAAAGATATTGATTAATCAGTATTGGTGGTCACTGATAAATATAAATGAGTTTTAGTAAATGATTTCTCTTTTTTAAATAAAAAATTATTTTAAGAGGTTGACCATGAAATATTCTTTATTAGTGTATTTTTGTTTATATGTCAAATATCAAAAAATATTTTTTAATATATGTTGAATATCAAAAATTATAAAAATAATTTTTTAATAAGTTTTTTTTTTTGGGATAAATAAACCAAGCCAACGGAGGGCTCAGTGTAATTAGGACTAAATTATTGGGCACAACCAGTATCATTGTGATAAAGTTTCATAACTAGATAAAGAATAATATGACAGTTTCAAAATGGACTTCTTTTATGGTTTAAAATTGTTTGTTTTGCATCATGCCCGTATGTTGATGAGACTATAAATGTGCCCATTTATCATTAATTAAATTTGTATTTTAAAAAATTGGTAGGGAAGTAAAATTAATAAAACTTAGAAAAGTTATAAACATTTTTAGTATTTTATTATTTACCAAAGTATCATTGCGAGTAATTAATTGGGTGAATACATATAATCAAAGCTCAAAAGACACAACAACTCAAGAAGCTTAATGATGAAGTGAAAAAATAACTATTAATAGTTGCCAGTAAGTCATTAGAATTGTTGAACCTCATTGATGCGATTGAATGTTTTAGGATTTTGTACCACGTTGAAGAAAAAATATAAGAAGCTTTACAATAATTTTATGATACCTATAACCTTTTTGATTGAAGTGATAATCTTTACCATACTTCTCTTCGATTTCATCTACTAAAGCAATATAGGTTTTATGTATGATGTGGTACTTATATTTCTCGTCTTGTTTTATTTCAATAATTGCATATATATATATATGCATGTATATTTATGTGTATGTAGTGATATATAGTCCTATGTGTATGCATCTGAGATGTATGTACACATTTATGTCTTTTTATGTGTGTATGTGGGGGGGGGGGTTGCTTAATAAGTATCTTAATTATAACTATGTGATCTTATAAATCTACTATTGCTTAAGATTGTTTGATGTATCATAGAAGTACTTATTTTTAGTCCATGATCATACAAAATACTTAACTACTTAAATTAGATTAATATAATTAACTGAAAACATCTTATAGTATAATATTAGGTCTAAACTATATCTATCATTTGTATTAATTTTAATTGCCAACACTTTAAATCCAAATGGTTTACAATTATCCTTGGTATATGAACACGTGTAGATTGCACTAACTAAATAACTTTTCTAACAATAACAACTTAAAAGATAGTAAAACTTTCAAATCAATTGAGAGTACTGTATGAATTAATTAACAAACTAAACATAGATAAATGTATCAAATTGCTTTAATCCCACTATGTCATTAGAGAAGAAAAAGAAAATTTTTAATCCACTAATATAAAAAGGCTTAAGTTATCAATAGTTAACCATAATAATTTTAATTTATTCAATAGGTTTACACTCATTTGTTCTTGGTTGACAAAGTGGTGAGTTAGATTTTTTCAAATTTGACTAAATTTGTAGAACTTTGACTTTCCTCACATTTTTTCTTAACAAGGGCACTTTTGTTTTTTTGTTGTTGTTTTTTGTTTTGATCATATATAATTTTTTTTCCCTTTGTGCAACAAATTTCAAGTATCTTGAAAAAATTTAGATATTAAAATAAAAGTTTTAATGATACCCTAAAAGGACAATGTTTAAGGCATGCTAAGCTTATATAAAGTAGCATATCTGAGAATGTATTGAGATGACTTATTAGATGAAGCTAATATATTTATCACTATTCATCTCACACATACAGTGTCCTAACTAAGTTCTCATTTGGCATCAAAAGTGCTACAATTCATATGGGCATGCCCCAGTTGGGGTCTCATTATTATATTACTTTACATGAAAACGATCTTTCACATAGCAAAATGTTATTGAAATTTACAAAATTGAATTTTAACTTACTTCAATCACTTCAAAAGACAAAGCTTAAAGATGACTTTAGGTAATATAAATCATATATCTATATCACTCTACATACTAACTATATTATTATAGAAGTCAAATATTATAAATACGTCCAAATATGTACACGTGTGCATGCTTATTAGGTGGTGGAAGGGATTAGATGTGATTGCAAAACTTTCCTTTACTAAAAATCGAGTGGCTGAAGGCTATTTTTGGACATTAGGACCATGTTATGAATCCAATATTACTTTGAAAGAATTATATTTATTAAATTATTAGATGTGAAGTCCATTATTATTGACATGTATGATATATATGGTATAATTGAATAATTGAAACTTCTTACTAATGTTGGTCAAAATGAAGTAAATGTTATTTACACAATATCATTCAAAAACTCTTTTTAATTTGAATGACGTATAATTTCATACAAAAATATTTATACATTAAGAATTCTTATGAGTACAATGTAAGAAAGATGTTTCCATTGTTTAAAACTATAATTTCAAAGACAAAATAGAGAAAGAATTAGTACCTTGTGGTTACCCATATCATCCATGAGTCAACCAATTATTACTGAAGTTTTTATGACCTTAGGGTTTTGGCTAACCCATTCAAAAGAATCATTGTTTGCAAGTCCTCTTATAATATCCTAAACTTCTTCTATTTCTTCTTCAAAGTGGTACAAAACTCTAAAGTGTTCGATCGTATCAATGAAGTTTAACAATTCTAAAAGATTATTGGCAACTACTAATAGCTATTTTTCACTTCATCCTTAAGTTCATTGAGTAGCTGTGGCTTTTAAAGTTGAATTACCTATATTTACCGAATTAATTACTTACAATATTACTTCTATAAATAATAAAATACTAAAAATGCCCTTCATTTTTCTACTTTTATTGATTTTATTCTCCAATAAATTTTAAAAATATTAATTTAATTAATTACCCACGGGTGCATTCATAGTCTCATGAATACACACAAATGATACATAATAATTATAAGCTACAAGTAAGTTCATTTTGAACCTTTTTTTATATTATTTTATATTTAATTATGATAATTTGTTGAACAATAGGCTAATCAATGAAATACCTTTTCTAATAAATATAACAAAGTCATATCAAATTATAACTCTCAATTATCTTAATAAATTATTAAAAATGTGTCACGTTATATAAAATAATTATTAAGAGAGAGAGAAAAAAGAAGCACTTCCTGTTGATGAAGTGATACAACTAGTTTCATGGAAAGTAATCACTTTGAAATTAAACCGAAAATAAATCTATACCCTATGAAGAGAAAAGACAATGAAATAGTATTTACCGAAACCTCATAGTCGGAAGTATAACTGAGGAAGTTGTCATTCCAAATGCTAGGATGAAAATTTACAAGCGGACGTACAATTTCTTCTGTTACAGTAAAACTAGTAACCGGAAAAGAAGAAGTTGCATGGCTCATTGAGCTCTTTTGGCTTGACATTGAGATCAATTGTTTTCAATGGCAGCTCCTACTTGTATGCGTAACACACTACTTGAATTTGGGGGAGGGGGATGATTTCAATATATAATGAAATTGCCTTGTGTCTAGTAATTGTCTGCTTGTGCAAGTTTCACGTTGAGGATATGTTTATTCAATAATAAATTCAGCAACCTGCACCGAACCTTTTAAGTATTATTAAGTCTCAGACCGGAAAGCCGAATAATTTATTAGATTAGGAGAGCTGCAGCCCGCAACCCCCATGTTATGTGGCATAACGATTTATTTAGTCAATACATTGTTCTTAATCTAATATTTAAAATTTTAAAATAATATAATTTATAAATATTTTTATTTGATTTTTTAAAACACATTATAATATCAAAATATTTATATTATAAAAATAATAAAATTACATATATATATATATATATTAAATTTTATCTGTTAAATTTTAGTCAAATAGATGAGAAAAAAACAAAAAAAGTTAAAGATGTGGCACCCTTCCTCACTATTCGATGAGGTATCTTCGGCTCCATTTCCTCGTAATCCATGTAGCAGCTGTCAACTTGTGCAAGCTTTCTTTTAATGATGTATTAATACAATGTGGGGTTTGTTTTATCTTTGATTTCAAAAAACTAGATTTGAAATAAAAAATTGTAAGAAAATTTTCTGCTCTTTTTTTTAAAAATAATAAATAAACTAATAAAATCTTAGAATAATTAGAATAATATTTATCGATGATTTTTAATTTTTGCTCTATCAATTGAAATATACAGTATTGGTTATACAGTTTTTATAAAAATAAAGGATGAGAATCAATAGTTTCTGTCTAATTTTTGTGTAATTGTCTTGCCCAACCTCAATTGATAACCACCAGTGAAATAATTAAAAAAAATAATTTATAAATAAATGTGATATTTGGTTTGGTCCTAAGTTTAATACTCTATTAATAAACTATTATTAAGGAGTATAAAGACTTGGAAGATCAAAACCAACGGGTAATTTATAAAAATTTGAGTAATTATAGTCCTCCAATGGTTGGAGGTTAGTTTCGATCATTATATTTATTTTCACATTTGGATTTCATTTGATATAATTTTGAACGTGAAAAATTAATTTTTTTGTCTAATATCTAATATTGGAGAGGTTAAACTCCCGGCCTTGAACTGTTATGTAACTTTTTTCACTTACCTGAATTTTTAAAATTTTTTAAAGTTTAAATTTTTATAAAGATTTGATAAAAACTAATGTCAAAAATTAATATAAAATTTAATTTCTAATTCTTTCATAATTATTACATTAATTTTGTAATAATGTAATAATGCGTTCGTATGGAACTGTTCTGTAACTGTTCCGTCTTGAATGCTGACAGAGAAATATGTAGAAAGAGCACAAATACTATACTATGTTTGTATGGAACTGTGCGATTTGGACCTGAAGCGCCTAAAAAATCGTCAACAGTTCATTGGGGATTGGAACGCGCAGCCGACTCCTCATGTGGGTTTCGTATATGGTCACGAAGCCCTCAGGCAGTAGGTACGCCCTGTCATCCTTCCGAGGAACTCGAAAGTTAACCTCCTTAGGAATGTTGTACTCGACGTATAACTCTTTCACGTCACCTTCGTTAAGGACCGAAGCAATATCAATAATAGAGGAAGCCATGGATGTGGAAACGAAGGGGGCAGCAAGACGCTTAGGGTTTTACAAGCTAAGCAAGACGAAGAAAAGTGTGAAAAAAATTTAAAATAAAACGGACGGACAACTTAAAGACCAGTACAAACACAGAACCCACTAACCGCATTGTAAACATATACCATCATTACTGCCATGTGTCGTCTCCCGAAAGGATGTCGTCGAATCAGATCCTTTGACACATTAATTATTGGGATTCTGAAATCCTCACATGCAGACACGTGGCCACCTTTTCGTCTGACAGGCCAGCTAATATTGAAGCGTCTTTTCAACTCCTACAAGTCCTCCGAATTTGATGCAAACGGTCAATATTTCCTTCACCAAATCCTCCAAATTTGATTTAAGCAGTGAACAAATCCAGTCAATGTGCCTTTCCACAATTCTCTAGAGTTTGACCCAGACGGTCAACTAATCTGATAAATATTTCAGAAGCACACCAGGCTTCGCGCTAGACGGTCAACAACCCTATCACCATTAACGGACAATAGCGAGATACTTCCTATCATGAATATGTTGGAGGTTAGAATTCAGACCACTAATATGGGGGGTTAGTGATGGGTACGCCATAGTGGGCTGGCCCAATAAGAGAAATGACCCATATCCACGAAGGCCAATATGCGCGCTTAGACGGTCAATACCAAGCGTTGACCAGATGGGAAGCTAAACTAGGTAGCCAACAGGCTCCCCATGAGACGGTCAACATTTCTGTTAACCGAAAATGCTACAGTAGGCTGGCCCAAGAAAGCAAGCCTCCCGTGGGTCAGGCCCAATTGGGCCCCACACCTCCGTGTGGTAATTATATACTTAGTTCTTTCATAAAATTAAAAAGGAGTGGTAATTATAAGTTTAAATAATAATTTAAATATTTATTAATTATATTTTTAAATATGCAGTCGCAATTTATATTAGTTTAATTATTCTTCTAAATTTGTTACGTCATCGGATTTGAATTATTATACGGATTAGGGATTCAAATGCTATCCGAAATAAATCTCGTCTCCGTAAATTCAAATTTAAATTCTGTGCAATACAGAAACACGGTAAAAGAATTGACGGGATTAACTCTCCGATATATCCTCTAACGTTCAACTCAATATCTGTCTTTTGTAAGGAAAAAATAGATGATACAAGTTAAAAATTAAATTAACTTTATATGGGAGCTTGCGCTTTTTTGGTAGTGTCTCAGAGAAAAAGAGAGGTGTTTCTTTTCAGGGAGTCTTACGGGCCCTTCTTTTCTCTCCCTCCCATTCCTGTTGAAAAGAAGATCTTTTTATAGTTATTATGGAATGGCTGAATTTTTTTATCAACTGTCTAAGAAATTGTCCAGAAAATTGTCCAAAAAATCGTCCAAAAAACAGCTGAATGGATAGAATTTTATCCATATTATGATTTTAACTGGCATCCGAGGTCATTGAAATGAGAGAGAAAAAACCATTCAATAGTTATCTTTAACTTATTTCTTACAGTCGGATGGTCCATTTATTGGGTCAAATCAGCCACTTGGACCTCCTTGATATATGAGCCAAACTTATAAAAGTGGACATTCTAATTGCACCATTGGTATCAACACCCTTCGAAATTATTAAGTTAAATAAAAATTAAAAATATAAATAAATTTAATTATAAATTAGAATAATTTTTATTATTTATTAAATATATATTTATATTTTTAAAATTTTAAAAATAATAATTTCATAATAATATATTTTTAAAATATTACTGTATAAATAAAATTTTAAAAATTATAAAAAAAATATCTTTTAAATATTTTTTGATCTTTTTTAAAATTAAAATGGACACTGAAGATTAAGTATATTTTATTTCATAAAAAAATTTTAAAAATAAAATTTTAAATACCAAAATAACAACAACGTAAAATTAAAATTAACAAAAAATTAAGACCCTGCCATTGGATTTAATGGAGCAGCGGGGGAGTTGCGACAATGGTGCTGTCCCCCAACCCGAAAGTGAGTGTGTGGTGCGTTGCATGTTTGTAGAATAGATTTTAACAACCTACTAAAATTATGCCGTAGGGTTGGGCGGGCAAAATCATTTGACCATTATTATACATATAGATATGTTAATTAGATCATATCATTTATGATACTGTACAGTCTAACACTTTAGATCATATTAAATCATGGGTTAACTGACGCACGTGCCATGTTGTACTAGGCACAATCACATTAATTTTCTTTATATTCTTGCTTTTAGGAATTAATGTTTTGTTTGAATACTTGAGAATTCTATGAATTACTGATATTTAAGAATATTTACCGATTCAATGAGATTTGAAAATTTAGATTTATTTTTAATAATTCTAAATTTGGATAGAGAATTGTATGTTTTTTAGAGGACTTAGAAGACTTTATATTCTGAAGATTTCGTATTTTGAAGACTTTGTGTTGAAATTTTTAAGATCGAAATCTTACGGCTTCATTGCAAATTTTGGAGGGGAAGAAAAAAACAAATCCTGTGCCTCGTTTGGGTTGCCCGAATTTGAGGTAGCAAACCGAAAATGGTGAAAAAGAGACAAAGTGATTACGAAGTGTATTTGAGCCGTATGTGTAGTGAAGCTGATATATATGTATATACACGGGTGTATACGTATAAAAGTGAGAAATGATATCTGTCTGTATATATATTTAGATTTGCGTATAACTATAGTAAGAAAATTATAATTATATTGTGTACCTATGAATTATGAATGTAAAATTAACAGATTAATGATTATATGTGGCAGAAATTACGGTGTTGGAAAATCTTCTAGAGCACTTTTGTTTCGCAAGTATACTTTATTATTTTAAATATTTTTTCTTGAATTTTCATTTCTTATTGAATCCAAAGTCATATTTATTTATGTTTGATGGCCAAGACCTCGGATGATTCTTATAGTAAGTAGTTGATATCTTATGGTTGTTTCTTATATTGTTTACAGACACGTGCATTTATTGGTTTCTTTATTGAATCATGTTCCGTAGTTTTTTTTGGTAATTTACATCATGTAATGTATAGTGCTTGGGGGACTTGTTGTGAACAGAGAGGCCAAATATTAATTAGCATTTCTTTTGATAGCATTAGATGATGTGCATTCACCCTGTGGACTCATTTATTGCATCTTGTTGAATAGTCCATGTCTATGCTACTTGAACTGCTATTTCGATATCATATCTTCAAATATAAAATTAAGTTTATGGATTTATGAAGTTTATACTATAATATGTCAAATATATGTTACAAGTTCATAATATATATATATATATATCTATATTATACTTCGTTATAAAGTATAATGGTAGATGAGAATCTATGTGTTGTACTTTTATCGATGGGGTATGACATCGGTGTGGTTTAACTAGCTTGAATGATCATTAGATTATTGTCTTAACACTTATTCTTTAGTTTGGTTATCGGTGTTCATTGTAATCTAGAATCTTGTCATTGATTATTATTTTTCATATATACATATATATACTTGTTAAACATTTAACTCATCTGTATTTTTTTTTGTTTCTAAATTTAGTGGTAGGCGCAATAGATGCTAATAGTGGAGAGTGGCAACGGATTGTTTAGAGTTCTTTTTTGTTAATATCTTGCCAAAATACTAGCAATGCTTATGGAATGTATAATTATGAAAAAAATAAGACAATATGTGTTGTATTATCGTGATATCAGAGTAATGGAATAGAAAAATTTTGATTTAATGCATGTTGTTGCTAATTGAGATAATTGTTTTGATAATAGAGTTAAAGGTTTGTTAGAAGATTTTGGTGGTGGAATCCAAGTCATGCCATGACATATTCTAGGCATTTATGAGGCAATTAGATTGAGCACAAGAACATTTATGCAAGAACATATATTTTCTTGACTGTATGATTTTTGTGCAATGGCTAATTAAGATTAGATCGAGATTGTTAAGTGGGTTCCGAAGTTAAAATCTGAAAACTAAAAATAAGTTGACCAGTTTAATCATAAATGAAATTAAAAATCAACATAGACAATATTCATAATTATCATAATAAACTAATTAAATCATGAATTAATGTGTAGGAATTGGTCATGTGCATTGTCTTCCTTCCTTCGATATATTAATTGCAATTTTGCATTGAAAAGTAAATAAAATTTTCCAAAACAATATTATAAAGTTATTACAATCCATAATCATACGACATATTCATATTCAACAAAATTTAGAGTTACATTGAGATTGGACTAGTCAGTATCATTGCGATATTATTTTTCATTGTATGATTAGCGAATGTGTAACTGTCTTCTCCTTTATAAATGACACCTACCACACGACATAGGTTTAGAATTCGAGTAAGAAGAGGCATAGGAATGATTTGAGGTCGAAGTATCACTTGATTTATTTCCCTCCATGCATTTTCCACTAGCTTATAGAACTCTTGTTGAACTTGTTCTTCTGTTGCACCATACTGTCGCATGTAACACTCAACTGCTGATGGAGCATGATCTCTGCTTTGTTCAAACTATAAAAATAGTATATCTAGTGTTAAGATATCAAACGCAATTGAAGTTATGTCACACATGCATGCATAAATATATATATATCTATATATGTATGTATAAATATAGAAGTATAATATGTTAGCCTTTATTTTCGGAGAAAATATTATATTTATAAACTACCTATTGTTAAAATTTACTCGTGAATAAGTTAAGTAAATCCAAGACCGAAGTTGAATTGTTAGCCACCAATGCGGTCAAAGTTATTCTTTAATTTCAGAATATAACTACAGGCGAAAATATTCTCAATTAATCATCCAAAATTTAGTTCGAAGAATTTTATATTCCCAACCCCTATCTTTTGTTTCTCTTAAATTTCCATTTATATCTAATAATAATAGCATCATTTTGAGAGGTTAGCGGACTTTATCTTTCTCCCTCCTGCAACATCCATACAAAAGGAAAGAAATTACCCCTATTAAATAAGCGAAAATGTTAAGAAAAACTTCTCCTGAGAATTAGCCAGATCATGAGTTCATTATCATAATTTAGACAACTTAAAGTATAATAGAATAATAAAATATACTTGTCTAATATTATAATATTAGTCATATAAATTAAGAAACTAAAACGTGGTGTGCATATAAAAAGTCAATTAACTTTTATAATGAGAGAGAAAGAGAGAGAGATAGAATTGGTACCTTGTGGCTGACCATATCATCCATAAGCCTACCAATTATTCCCGAAGCTTTTACAGCAGTAGGATTTTTGCTAACCCACTCAAAGGCATCTTTGTTTGCAAGCCCTCCCATACCAAGAAAGCATACAGGTATGGCTAGATTGTAGCCAAAACTAATGATAGCTGCTTCATTCATATATTCATCAAATGTTGGAAAATATTTCTCATTCCGCCATTTGGCTTCCACTAGGTAAGCTCGGCACATAGCCTTCAACTGCCAAAAATCATGCAAGAATAAGACCAACTGATTAATAACAAATCCTAAGTGTGTGTGTGTGATTATGTTTTAATTAGTGAAAGGATTTGAGGAGGCTTTTCCATATATATACTTCTTCTCTTGCATAGTCAACACAGTAAGCTCTTCCTTCTTTTGTCAGTTCTTCTTCAAACTCTTCAAAGATATCTAGAAGAGGCTGATAACCTAATCTCATATAATTAGGCAAATCATCTATGCAATTTTTATCCCACCTGAAAATAAACAATTTCATAATTAAGTCATATTTTATGTATGTATATATATGTGTGTGAGTGTGCATGTACGCATGTGCATGCGCTTGTGTGTGTGCATGTGTATATGCGAGTGTATCTTCACTTGAAATATGTATAGCCACCTGCTATGCAAAAAGAACTATCGATTGATGGTATATATATATGTCATGGCATAATAGTAACGTTACTTTGTTGTGACATAAAAATTATAATTTTAAATTATGGAGACATTTTTCTTACATTGTACTTATAAGACATTTTAATGTATAAATTTTTTTGTACTAAATAATGTACTATTCAAATTAAAAAGATTTGCTAAATGATATAATATAAATAACATTCACATACATACTTTTGAACAGCATTAGTAAAGAGCTCCAATTCGTCAATTGTGCCATATGCATCATACATGTCGTCAATAATAGACATCACTTTCAACACTTTAATGAATATAATTCTCCCAAAGGAATACTGGGGTTCATAAAATGGTCCCAATGTCCAGAAATAGCCTTCGGCCACTCGATCTCTAATAAAGGGAAGTTTAGCAACCACATCTAGTCCCTTCCACCACCTAATCGGTATGCACACGTGTACATGTTAGGATATATTTATAATATTTGACTCCTATAATAATATAATTGATATATAGAGAGATATGAATGTATGATTTATATTACCTTGACACATCTCTGAGCTCTGTCTTATGAAGTGATTGAAGCAAGTTAAAATCTAATTTTGCAAATTTCAATAACATTTCATCGTGTGAAGGATCGTTTCCATAAAAAGCAATATAATGACGAGACTCCAACCGTGGCATTCCCTTATGGATTGGTTGCTTAAGTGCATGTAGCACTTTTGTTGCCCAAGGAGAGCTCAGTTCCGACACCGTTAGCTTGAGATAAAAGGTGGTGAATGCTTGGGCCTCGTCTAGAATATCATCTCCATACACTCTCAGATGTGATGCTTCGTACAAGCTTAGCATGCCTCGGACATCTTCCTTTATGGTCTCATTGAAACTTCCATTTTGATCTTGAAATTTTTTGAAGATATCTAAAATTTGTTGAGCAAAGAAAAAATATTTATATATGATCATAAAAAATAAGTGTAGCCTTATTAAGAAAATGTGATGAAAATCAAATCTGTAGTCAAATTTGAAAACCTAACTTATGACTTTGTCAACTAAGAACAAATGAATGTAAATCTATTGAATAGAGTAAAACCATTATAAAATTAATCCTTTTTACGTTAGTGGATTAAAAGTTTTCTTTGAAAGCTTAACGATTGCTTAGGTTGCAAATGCTAGAAAAGCATAATCTCAACTTATTTGAAAGTTTTACTATTGCTTAGGTTATTATTAGAAAAGCTATTTAATAAGTGCAATCCACACACACCCATCTACCAAAGATAATTGTGAACCATTTGGATGTAAAGGGTTTGCAATAAAAAAACAACAGAAAAAATAGATGTAGTTTAGACCTAACATTATACTAAAGATATTTTTGGTTAAATATGTTAATCAAATTTAAGTAATGACGTATTATATAAAATCATGAACAAAAAATAAATATATCTATGATACATTAAACTATTTTAAATAATCACAATTTTATAAGATCAAATAGCTATAATTAAGATCCCTATTATACATGCCGCCTGCCACCCCCCACACATGTAAATAGAGATAAGTGTATACATGCATATTAAATGCAGACATATAGGACCACATGTCATTACATACACATAAATATACACACATATATGAATATATGTATTGAAATAATATAAGGTGGTATATAAACGTACCACTTGACACATAAAATCCATGTTGTCTTAGTATGCGGAATTGAAGAGAAGTGTGGTAAAGATTATCATTGCAATCGAGAAGATTATAGGTATCATAAACTTGTTGCAAAGCTTTTTCTATTTCTTCTTCGAAGTGGTATGAAACTCCAAGACGTTCGATCGTATCAATGAAGTTCAATAATTCTAATGGGTTACTGGCAGCTGCTGACAGCTTTTTCCTCACCTCATCCTTAAGTTCATCAAGTAGCTGTGTCTTTTGAATTTGAATTACCTGCTTTTATCAAATAAATTACTTACAATAATACTTTGATAAATAATAAAATATTAAAAATGAAATATAATAATTTTAAACTATCAAAGAAGCTCATTTTGAATTTTCTCATATTATTGAATGTCTAATTATAATAATTCGTCGAAGAATAGGCTAATCAATGAATTATCTTTTCTATTAAATATAACAAAGTCATATGAAATTACTACACTTAATTATCTTAATAAATTAGTAAATATGTGTTACATTATATGAAATAATTATTACGAGAGAGAGAGAGAAAAAAAATACTTCTTGTTTATAAAATGATGTAACTGGTTTCATGGATAGTAATCACTTCGAAATCAAACCAAAAATAAATTTATATTCTAAGATGAGAAAAGATGGCAAAGTAGTATTTAAAGATACCTCATCGTCGGGGGTGTA
Source organism: Nepenthes gracilis (assembly GCA_033239525.1). Classification (NCBI taxonomy): domain Eukaryota; kingdom Viridiplantae; phylum Streptophyta; class Magnoliopsida; order Caryophyllales; family Nepenthaceae; genus Nepenthes; species Nepenthes gracilis. The sequence goes on from BSYO01000001.1 coordinate 23,055,411, forward strand.
ATTGAGAAAGTAATCACTCCAAACGCTGGGATGAAAATTCGCAAGTGGGCGTACGGTTTCTCCTGTTTCAGTAAAACTAGTAGCCGGGGAAGAAGTAGCTGCATGGCTCATTGAGCTCTTTTGGCTTGACATTGAGATCAATTGTTGCCAATGGCAGCTCCGACTTGCATGCGTGCCAGACTACTTGATTTTGGGGGAGGGGGATGATTTCTATATATAATGAAACTGCCATGTGTCAAGTAATTGTCAGCCTATGCAAGCTTCATGCTGAGGATAAGTTTATTCAGCGGCCTGCACCGAATAATTTTTATTTATTTCTATGTTGCAACCCCCACGTAATGTTTATCTACTCGATATATTATTGTTAATCTAATATATGATATTTAATATTTTAAAATAATATAATTTATAAATATTTTAATATTTGATTTTTTCAAAACATATTATGATATCAAAATATTCATATTATAAAAATAATAAAATTATTTTTAAAATGTATTTTTATATTCATTTTTATCTATTAAATCTCAGTCAAATAGATGAGAAAAAAAAAAGTTAAAGATTTGAGACTTGGCTTATACTGGGCCAATACATCTACTATTGGCGTACGTTTTTTTAAAAAAAATCATAAAATTAAAAAAATATATGAAAACAATATTTTTTAAAATCAAAAATAAAAAATATCAAAATAAAAAAAAAATAAGTAAAACCTTTTTTTATAAATTTTTTATTATTTATACTGGGCCAATACATCTACTATTGGTGTACGTTTTATTCTAAGAAAATATAAATATATAATTTTTTAATTTATAAAATATAAAATAAAATAAAATAAAAATGTTCAATTTTTATATTATTTCAGAATGTTATTTCTATTTGTAATTCTTAATTTTTTTATTTTACTTGCACCAAATAAAAAATTGCTTTTTATTTAAAATTTATTCTTTTTCGTAAACTTTCCTCGACTGCCAACGAAATATCCTGACACGAGACCCTGCTCCAATTAATTTTTTACACAATATTTTTATTTTTATTTAATTTTTATATTCGATCTATATAGCCAATTTAACTAATTTTTTTATTATTTTATATAATAATATAATATATATAATATATCAATTTTTAAATATTATAATTAAAAATAATTAATTAAATATAATTAAGATTAGATTGAATCAATGTAAAAAAAGTTAAGTTTCACGACCGTGGCACAAATCGGCAAAGTAGGCCCGCTAGAAGCCTGAGCCAGTGGGTCAGCGCCCAGGGCAGGTGCTGGATTCAGGCGCTCGTATGCCAGCCCGAGATTTAAAACCCAAGAGGGTTTTATTTCGGGGAGATTTGCGGCCTTCCAATGCGAAGAGAGAGAGAGTGGGGGCGAAGAGAGAGAGGCAAGATCAAGGCTTTTGGGTTCAAATCCGACTTGGAGGTAGTTGAAGAAGCGATACATCGGGTCGAGGGAAGTACACTCATATTCTTCCTTTTCATTTTCTTGCACTTTGTTTCGTTTTCTTCGAGTATCCTCGTCCCGGTACCCGATTAAATTGATATTTTGTATTACCCTTGACCGAGACATGAAAATACTTTGAATTCATATCCGATTTGTGAGATTTGTGCGATATTTTGCACCAAAAAATCCTAGCTCGCGCCCATACCGTTTTACCCATTAATTTTAGATTTTATGTATGATTTGGTTTTAGATAATCGAAACCCATACCGTGAATATGTTAGAGTATTTACGGAAAGAAAACACATAGGCGCGATAGTGCCATCAGTTTCGTAGGAATTGAGGGAGATTCCGTCTCTTAAATATATAAAGATAATTATTTTCTTAATTTTAGTTATTAATTTTTAAATTAATAATTATAATTTAAATTTTTAAAAAATAACTAATTTTAACTACTTTTTAAAATTTTTAAAATTAACTAAATCACAATCCATGATATAAAAATATATGGTTAAGACACAAATAACAAGCCTATTCATCTTTTTAAAAGATTAAATTTGTTAAAGCACATATTAATCTTACACATTATTAGAATAATTGATAATTGACTTCTATTTTTCAATAATTGCACGCCACATTGATGTGTTTAACCGAAGAAGTCTTCACCTTAGCTGTCAACTCGAATATTATGACATAACACACATAATGAGTTTAGTGCATATTTTATAATCACCGGACATATTAAAATATAATGAGTTTGCTAAGTCATTTAATATAATGAGTTTAATGAATATTTTATAATCACGTGATATAATAAAATATGATTGCTTTGTCATTTAATAAGATAATATGATACAGCACATATAACGAGTTTAATGAATATTTTATAGTCGCGTGACATAATAAAATATATTTGCAATGTCATTTAATATGATAAGAAAAGCTTACTATGCACGATTGATTATATTATTGGTCATTTTTAATGCCAAAAGAAATAAATGTTAACTTGAACGGCATCCCTTCTACTATTAAATATGAATTCATCATTAAGAAAATAAGCAACCACAAAACTAGCCAAATTATATTTAAATGGGTCCAATATGAATACCGACAAAATATTAACATAGAACAAATGGACAAACATTTTTTAATGTGTTAGTTTCAATGGTACAAATCTTATACTTTTATTAATTTTATCATGTTTTATTATTTAAATCACTTGTTTTAACCAACAAAAAACGAAAACATTATTTTATATTATAAATGTGTTGAATTATAAATAACAAAAATTAGTAGAACAAATCAAACCATCTTATTTGTACCAAAATAATGATCATAATAAGTACTATACCTGATACAACCTGATATCTAAGACCCAGTTGGAAGATCCGTTTTTTTGAATTGGACCATTGTACCATAGAGGCCCAAATGGTTGACTCGGCCCAATAGGTGTAAAAGGCCATGGAGTCCATTAAGGCCCAAGGACTTATGACGGCTAAAAACTTTGCTGAGCCTGCAACACTAGTATGCCGAAAATTTGTGGTTGACTCTATTAGACTACAAGATGGGATGGATGTGATATTTCAGGGAAGACAGTAGTTTTTGGATAGTACGTGCGCCCTAAGAGGAGCAATAGTGTTCCAAAATTGGTAGGTTGGAAGGACACCATAGTGGATATTGTAGAGTTGGTGGCAAACAATCCCACACACGCAAACTCCTTGTTGAGTATGTGAAAACCATCAAGTATATAAACGCAAGCCAAACTCCAATACAACACAAGCAATAGTGCACGCAATAAGAGAACCAAAAGCAGGACGCCATTTTGCTATCTATTGTCCTTCTCTGTGAAACTCGAGCTTTTTGTAACTAAAATCTTCATAGTGAAAGCATTCTTGGATCAAGAGTCCCGTAATTGTTTTCTCTCATTCAAGGGAGGGTTTTTTTATATAAAAATACAGCGTACTACTGCCTTCTCTCTCCCTCTAAACTTTACACCTGTATCTTTAAAATCTCCTCTAACTAAAGAGGAATGTCCAAGTACTTTGTATTGCACGGGTTTAGATTCGTTTTTACGGTGGTAAGATTTGAGGACTTGTTTGAATCTCTATCCATATGACAAATAAGATCTGAGGAAGCAATATTGGCACTATTTATGAGAACCGACTAAAAGCCAGGTTAATATATTTTTTAAGATTTTGAAAACATGGTGAATATAAGAGTACGAAACCAGTGTCTCGGTCAGAGAAACAGCTTCTTGTGGCAATAGCCTTGCTGCGGGTATCAAGATAGATGATCACTGATCCATATGTCTGAGCGTTGGCAATAAGGATGGATAATATCTCCAAAACCGTCCAAACCCTTTGCACTAAAATGGACGAATGGCCAAAGAGAGCACCATCCAAGGCCTCCCAAATCACTATGTCTCTGAAAAAGGGAAAGAAGAAACCCACTTAGCAAGTTAATCAACATGAGGGCCCCAAGATCCAAGTTACCTCGAGCAGCAAAGTCTTGTCGTGACTTGAAGCTCGCTTGGGTCCCCGAGAGGGCATTGATTCCAAATTTGCTTCCAGGCGCACAACGCCTACTGTATGCCAAAATGGCGCTTGAGTGCTAGCCCATGATTTAAACTGCCGCAAGTTCTCCTTCGACCATTTCCAGAGAGAGAATGAGAAGAGGGAGAAGGGGAGAAGGAAGCCCTCTAAATCCGAATTCGAACTCGAGCTAGTTAAAAAAGTTACAGATCGGGGTGAGACAAGTGCATTCATACTCTCATTTTTTATTTTTATGCACTTTTTTTTTATTTTTTTCGAGTATCCTCATTTCAATACTCGAATAAATTTATATTTTCTATTGCCCATAACATAACCACGATAATACATCGATTTCATATCCGAATATCAAGTTTTGAGTGATATTTCGCTCTCTGAAAACCCTAACTCCCACGTGGCACTATTCACCAGCGTTCGAGCCCTTTTTAATCACAAATTTTTTGGATTTTTGCCTAATTTGGGATTAGATTATTATTACCCATATTGAGAATAAATTAATTTATCAATTAGATATCTAATTTGACAATTTTAGGTGAAAACCCATTTGCTAGAACCCTGGGATGCATCTGGACATGGGCAAGTAATTGTGTAACTTTCATGTCTGAATTTGTAATTTTGACTCGTTTTTGGATAGGGAAGCCCAAGCCTATGGCTCGGAGGAATTAACCGATTAAATTGGGTTTATGGATGCATTGGTTCGATGATATTATTACTCATATCATGAATAAGCTAATTTATCAATTGGGTGTCCAAATTGGTAGCTTTCTAGAATTTTATGCTTCTCAAAAGCTCCAAAGGCACGCATGGCACATTATGGTAATAATTTTCTAATTGTTCCAATCTTATGATAGTTTATACACGTGTTATGAATATAATTATTTAAATATTTCATGAATTATATTATGAATAGTTTACAAAGCATTAACGATCAAAGGTTTTAAAAACCTGTCGGCATAATCAAAAAGGGATCCCTTAATCCTCCTAAACTTCTTAAAATATTGCGAAAGAACTATGAAAATGTGAGAACCTAAACTCACGAAGAATATAAAAATTATGTATGGAATCAAGAACACGTGAGGATCCAAACTTACGAGAAAATATGAAAATCTGTATTAAAATATGCTTATGAAAAAGGAAACCTGATGCTGAAGGAAATGCTGTAATTAAGTGAAGGACCTATGAACCGTTATTCGGAACAAAAAATTGATGAAATTATAAATGTTTTCTAGTAGAGTGGGAACAAATGAATTATGAAATGTTCCCCAACAGAGTGGGAACGAAGAAATTATATGCTTAAGTGAGAAATTCTCCAAAAAAATAAGAAACTTGGATAGATGATAGATAATAAACTTTGACATGTCAAAATGCTACGATGAAAACTCAAGGATTACTTTTGCCTTGTATTCTACCTGCATTTAGCGGGTGATATTCCTTAACATACCTTAATATATTATAGTTAAAAGTTATTATTTATTATGGATGCCATTTGTGGCCTATGGATTATAGCTCCGTTGATAGGGTTGATATGTAAACGACCTGTCTTTGAGTCAAAAATAGGAGAAGATGGACTTTTGATTGTGTAGGTGTAACACAATCCGGGTAACGACCGAATCCAATGGAAGCGTTGATCCGATGGATCATTTGGATTACTTTCATAAGCATCTGAACCTCCATGGCTTGAATGAGATGATGATATGTCAATACTTCCCATTGACACTTAAGGGAGATGCAAGAATTTAATTTTACGAACTGCCAACTTATTCTATTCGATCATTTGGGGAGCTGGTAGACAATTTTCTCTCCTAATTTGCATCCAGTAGGAGAATTGAGAAGCAACTCTGGCACCTTACTCACGTGAAGTAAGGAGCCAAGGAGAGCCTAAATAGTTTTTTATCCCGCTTCATCACAGAGGTCAGGCAGATCCCCAAACTCACCGATGGGATCAAGTTTAATGCGTTTTTGTCCGCATTAGAAGGAGGTAGCTTCTCCAAATATCTCGTATATAAGGGCCATCAGACGTTCGGGGAGGTCGAGGCCATAGTAGGAGTTTACATTGTGGCCAAAAAAGTAAACGACGGGAAGAGAGCCATCTAGGAGGAGAGCTTCCCCCTGAGGACGATGGAGGGAAAAAGGAAGAATGAAGATCGATAAGGCTACCGAGCGCTAAAGAAACAACAGAAGTCCGAGCAGACCATTCGTAGGAAGTATAGACCCTAAACCTGATTCCCTTGAACGACTTGCGTACCAATATCCTGATACAGATTCGGGATAAGAAATTTTTAAAGTTGCCTAAAGCGCTAAAGAATCCCGATGGTGGTGACCACTCCAAGTATTGCCACTACTATTATTATGGAGGTCAAGGTATTGAGACCGGCAGAACGTACAGAAAAAGATAGAGGAGCTGATCAAGAGAGGTCATCTCAACCGTTTTTTACAAAGACCGGAATAAGTTTTCGGAATAGTAGGAGATGGTAAGGCTGACCACCTAAAGAACCGAGTAGCCGTGAGAGTCATCAACATGAAATTGACTTGTCTGACCAGAGGTGGCGCCCGGGAGGATTTAACGGCAAAGTAGAAGAAACCAAGGGTAGAATGTAGGGATGAGATCATTAGTTTTAGGGACGAAAATAATGCCGATATAATATTCTCTCATTCTGACCCTTTAATTGTAACTACCCTCGTTTCTAACAGAGTTTTAGACTTCAGATGAAACAGATATTTGTTGATAATGGAAGTCCCCACAATTTATTTTACCGTGATACCTTCTTTAAATTAGGATTCAAGAGAAATCAAATGACGGTTCGTACCAGTGCAGGAAATCATCCAATTTGAGGTCACATTAAGGACTTATCCGAGGACAGTATCCAAGACCCTTTCCTTCTTGATAATAGACCTCTTGTTGGTCTACAATGCTATCCTCGGACGTCATTGCCTGGCTGCCTTCGAAGTTGTAACCTCAATCCCACATTTGAGGATGAAGTTTCCCATGCTATACAAGATTGGGGAGGTCCTTTGGGATCAAACCGTCGAACGAACATGTCATCTATTCCAAGTCATGCAAATGCCTCTTCCTTAACCTGTTGAAGACTTAGACTTCTGTGATGAAATGATATTACAATAGGCCGAGTCTGAAGAAGTAGTCGACCAAATCCTTTTGGATCCTAGAGATCCCCAAAAAATTGTCTAAATAAGAAGCTCCCTGCCTCAATCTTTCTGAGACCAACTCATCAGTTTCTTACGAAAAAACTCGAATGTCTTTGTTTAGGCATTGAGCGACATACTAGGGATACCGAACGGAGTAATGGTCCATAAATTGGGTTTTGATCCTAGTCATAAGCTTGTTCGGTAGAAGAGGAGGAATTATTCTGTAGAAAAGTTAATGGTTATTCGGGAAGAGGAAAAGGAACTTCTGAAAGCCAAATTCATACGGGAGGTACATTATCCTGATTGGCTGTCTAATGTCGTAATGGTCAAATAGAATAATGAGAAGTGGAGGATGTGCGTAAGACTTTACAATGTCAATAAAGCATGTTCGAAAGATAGTTCCCTACTACCGAGGATCGATTCTCTTGTAAACTCAGCGTCCGGATATGAACTCCTAAGTTTTATGGATGCATACTCGAATTATAATTAAATAAGGATGAGCCTCGACAACATGAAGTACACATCATTCATGACGGACCAAAGGACGTATTGCTACAAAATCATCCCCTTTAGCCTCAAGAACACTAGTGCTACTTATTAGAAATTCGTGAATAAAATATTTGAAGACCAGATTAGAATAATGTGAAGGTCTGCATGGATGACATGCTCGTCAAAAGTAGAATAATCGACAACCACACCTAAGATTTAGACGAGACATTCAATGTCCTAAGAGCACACTAGATGAAGTTTAATCCAACCAAGTGCACATTTGGAGTTAGATCGAAAAAGTTCTTGGGTTACATTATTTCGCATTGAGGGATCGAGGTAAATCCAGAAAAAATCAAGGCCACCCTCGATATGAAATCCTCGCAGACCGTGAAGGAGATCCAGAAGCTTACAAGGAGGCTGGCAACGCTGTCTCACTTTTTGGCCTTGTCGGCCGACAAGTACTTACTGTTTTTCAAGATACTGAGAGGGACCAAGACTAACGGTTTCCAATGGATTGCTGACTGCAAAGAAGCCTTCCGAGAACTCAAGGGGATTTCTCAAACCCCCATCTTTTGACTTGTCCTCGAATAGGCAAGGAGTTATATTTGTACCTTAATGTATTCGACACAGCCTTGAACTTAGTCTTGATTCGACAGTAGCACGACAGGCAACAACCTGTATGCTATATCGGCAAAATCCTGGCTGGCGCTGAGACAAGATATTCTCACGCAGAAAAGATGACTCTGGCGCTTGTGTATTCCATATGAAAATTGAGACTATATTTTCAAGCACACAAAGTGATCGTTATGACCGACCAACCCTTAAGAGTGATTCTACCTAAGTCAGAAATGTCAGAACGGTTAGTCAAGTGGGCCATTGAGTTAAGAGAGTTTGAAATTGAGTTTTACCGGAGGCAAGTCTTAAAAGACCAAGTTTTGGCAGACTTTATTCTCGAAACCATGACACCAATTCTGGAAGCCTCGAACATTTGTGATGCTGAAGAATCACACAACCCAGCAGTTTCGACACTGCATGTGGATAGCTGATCTACGAAGGATGGTTGTGGAGTTGGCGTTGTGTTAAGGACGCCTGAAGAGTCAGAGATAAAGAACTCGATGGTCATTGGGTTCATAGCGACCAATACTATTGCAGAATACGAAGCCTAACTTGCCGAAATTTGGTTAGCAAGGGAGGGCTCGGCTAAGGGCATGGTTATCTACAGTGACTTCGAATTGATCGTTAACCAAGTTGGAGGAAACTTCAAAGCGAACAGTTCATAACTATTCAAATACCTCTCAAAGGTTTGAGGACTAATATTGGCCTTTAAGAAGGTAAAAATGGTCCACATACCACGAGAGGAGAATGAAAAGCCGACCAACTTATTAAAGCAGCAGCCTTAGGAGACCTAGAGTAATATACCCGAGCAATGCACGAGGTACTCGATAAACCCAGTGTGAAAGATTTTGAACCAGAAGTGATGCAGATATTCGACGTGGACAATTAGATGACCCCCTACCTAAGGTACTTGTCCGAGGGGATGTTGTTTCCAGACACATAGAGGAAGCCAAGAAGGTCATAATATCAATTTTTAACTCGAGAATGATAAGTTCAAATATCAATTTTATCATAATATATTAGGACAGGTCATAATATAACTCATTAATTTTTTTTATAACAATCAATATATAATTGAATAGAAAATTCTATTAAAATATAAATATATTCTTTTTATTTTTTTATATTGAAGAAAATATTCTTATTATCAACTTATGTATAATTTTCCTTTATGTTTTTTTCACATTGATGACATTCAAGAATACATAAACATATAGTAATATTTTGTATGCATTTTGTTGAAGCATGCATGAAATTTATTATAAAATTTACAATGTATAAAGAATCTGAGAGACGTATTAAGGCATGCAGAAATTATATTTTCAAAAAATTATAGTAATGTAATAAATTTAGTACAATTCCATCAATTTATTTTAAGTATAAAAAAATAAGAATATATATCTAAAAATCATAAATATGCAAGAGTATTAAAATATATTTAAAGGCATATATAAGTATTATTGAAGAAAATTAATTTTTGTACACAATGTACATAAAGTTAAATGTATATAATTCATAAAAATTTTACAAAATGATAATAAGATCACATACATGCAAAATATAAATTTCTTTAGCTATGAAATACTACTTGATGAAATACTACTTGCATAAACACTTGGAACAAAAAATGCTTATAGATATTAAAGAGCACCAATAAGAGAAGGAGGATTTAAATGTACTTACTTTATAATTTAAATCACCAAAAATATCAATATTTTTACTTGGATTCTCATTCTTTAGTCTTCTCTCCCACTTTCCCTCTCTTCTCACTGAAATTTGTAATAAATGACAGAAAATTGGCTAAAGAGATATTTTATAAAAAATTAACGTATGTGCGTTGGTCAGATAAGTATCATTCGCTAAGGCATAAATCATTTGACATAAAAGTGTCTCTGAGACACACATTAGACACCTACATTAAACCTTAAATATGTATGAGCGTTACACGAAGACGTCCTTTAGATGTAACTTTATTATTCAAAATAAGCATGTGCATGTGTTAGGTGCCGATTAAGGGTCACTCAATTTAATTTATTTCGGCCAGAAAAAAAGTTTGATCCAAAATCTTAATTGGCATTGATATTTTTATTAATTTAGCACAATTAATTATCATTAAAATATAATTTGAGGCCATACCTTATAGGGGTTTAGTAGAAAGACATTAAATTTTTTCAGACAACTTACCTACCATCATGTCAATTATAGGTCTAAGGTTTGAATATGCCCAAAATAATATAAGGAATGTGGTCAAACCTCCATGTAAGACCCTACCAGCTCTCTAACACAAGGATCACACGGTTTGAATAGGTCACAACCTTCATAGTTGATACACTGCATCCAAGAAATTGTTACGCCATATAATATATCTGCACTAGTGTTTTATATTTATTTTGACTATTATTAAAAAATATTTTATAAATTTGAATATCGAAAGTGTCTCATGGAAGAATGCTTTGATAGTCCATTTCATCTCTTTTTTTTTTTATTTATGGGGTGCATGAAACTAATTCATTGCTTTGGACAGTGCTTCGGATCGTTTTTTCATATTTGCATTGATATTAAATCTAATTTGTTATTATTACAAATAACAATAATATATCTTTAATAATTAGAGTATTGGGAATACAATAATTAAAATTAATGTTAATTTGTTGTATTCCATGAATATTTGTAGAGGGATTCAATGGAGCTCCATCTCTTATAAAAATAGTGAGATTTTCTCCTTATATTTTATCTATTTATTTTTAAATAAATAATTATAATTTAACTCTTTTTAAAAAAGCTAAAAAATAGTCAAAATTAGCTCTTTTAAAATAATTATATTATAATTAACTATTTAAAAATAGACAATTAATATTTAAAAAAAAGTATCTTTTTGAGAGATAGAGTCACCTTAATACCAAAGACCCTGTAAAAAAACAAAAAAGAAAAAAAGGGTGAAGGGTATTGAAAAGCATAGGATGCACAAAGTTTAGCTGTGCCATGGTTGTTTGCAGCAAGGAAATTCAAAATAAATAACCATATTTTTTCATCATAAGAAAGAAGTATAAATTATATAAGTATAATATTTCCTGAGATAGATGTATAAATTCCGTAAGTATAATATTTATAAGCTACTGCTAATTGAATATCCAGACTATGTATAAAATGATACATGATGATGGCAAAATAAATTTGAGTTAAGAATAAAAACTTCTAGCACTAAATTAACCCACACTGTATAGCTTATATCAAAACTTTGAAAACCACAATAGATGTGAAGGCATTATCGTCTAAAGTGGAAGTGCACTAATTTAAATTTGAGTATAGTCTTTAAATATTGGATATATAAGACCAAAATGTCTATATTTACAATTGAATTTTCTCATGTTAAAAAAATTTAAAAAATGTAAAAAATAATATTTTTATTTTTTGAATATCAAAGTATTAAAAATTTATGTTATTAAATAAATAAATTATAATAATATCTTATAACAACTGTTTTATTAGAAAGTGAGAAGGAGGGGCTCCATCTCTATGCACGTTGGAGTCCTTTCTTCAATTTTACGCACATAGTTGATGATTTTAAAATTAAAACATTGAATACAAAGTCTATCAATAGTAAAATAAAAGTAAAGTATTTTAATTTTTGAAAATATGCTACTTTTGAAGATAAAAACTAACTAATAAAGTAAAATAATTTTATACATTATTTTCTACCAAATTGTACGATTTTTGTTTAGGTATCTTAATTTTTAGGTCGTTGATTCGCAAATGTCAAATTAAGATTTTTAGTTAGGTATCTTATTTTCTTAAGACAATTCAACGTTTGATATATTGGATTTGCATACACATGCCAAGCTTATCCTTAAAATCTGACGGGTATTCTTGTAAAGAGACCGTAAATTTACATAGACCTAAAAAAATTTATTGGAGGAGGAGCCTAAGGTTTTGCCTTTGATGCTGTTTTTTTTTTTTTCTAAGTCATAGACTCTTACACCGGTTATTTGACAATTTCATACTTAATAATCTTGACTCTCTAATTCATCAACCGATCAAGACAATGGTACCAATTAGTTTGAATTTCTACAATTCTTAACACCCTGTTATGATTTTAAGGTTGCACTGAGTTAATATTAGAACATAATTGAGCACCTTAATAAGGAGAAAAGAGATGAAAGAAAGAAAATATCTTGGTATCTATTTGATTTCTGATTTATGCTTCAAATTTGTCATATTTAGATATATTATTTTAACTTTGATTGTAAAATATAATATGGATTAGTTGTTCATTGTCCCGTTATATTCATTGTTCAGTTCTCATATGTGTTGAGGTTTATATTAATTAGTGCTTCACACATTATAGTTATAAAGAGGTTAGCTCAAAGGGAGTTATTTGCAATGAAATATTGCTATAGTGGAGATATTATTCAAGCAGAGAGTCCATTGATTTTTTTTTCTTAGTTGAAAAATATTTTCACACATAAATTTTTTTTTATTATTCCATTGTATGTTTAGTTGAGTATCATTGCTTATTGTTTCTCATGTTTGGTTGAGAAAGGTGAAACTATTCATCTTCATTTTAATAGTTTATATAATAATTAATTTTAAAATTAATTTATATAAAATTGAATATTTTTTTAACTAGTGATATATAATTATCACTTAGTAAGTTTTGTTATATGTATGTTAGAATAGATTATATTTTTAAAAAAATTAAAAATTACAAAAATTTATTAATTTTTGAGCTTTTTAGTATCTACACACTACTTACGTAATTTTTAAATAATTAATACTATTATAAATAATTTTAAAATATTTAATAAGAAGATAAAGATCGATTGCTGAACACGTTCGAAATCGATATGCCAGATACTAGAGATCATGTATCTTTTTTGTTTAATTTTAACCATCTTTTATAATAAAAATATTCCATGTTTGAGACGATTATGAATACTAATTGAAAAATGGTTGAAATAATTAAATATTTTCTAAAAATATTTTATTTTGCTGTCAACGAATTTGCCGGTATTGATTACACAATTTGTGATGAACTGCATTCTCTACCGTAAATTCAATAGAAAAATGGCCGCCAAACAAATACAAAACCTGTAAAATATCCTATACAATAAAAAATTCATCTAAAATTAACTCCGACACATCCAGAAACCAGAAAAAATCACACAAGATCCATTTTCACAATTAATAAAAAATGCCACCAAACGGGTTAAATCAAAACTTGTAAAATATTTATCAAATACAAGTTAAAAATTTATTTAAAATTACAAAATCTTCAAATATATATACAAAAGTCTTCCATAAATGGGAATAAGTTCCAACAGACTTTAATTCATAATACGATCTTCTAAGACCTGAACTAAGCCATCTTCTGGCCTCTATCCAACCGTTTCGATTGTAAACTTATACTGAATTGAGGATAAGGAAAAGTAAGGGTGAGCTAAAAATTCAACAATTGTAATATAATTAAGACGATAAACAATATAAGTAAAATAAAGTAAAAGTATAAGTGAAATAATGCAGAAGAGAGATATACGAGTATAACGAGGATACGTAAAAGTAAGACGTAATCAAGTATACTTTTGGAACACGATTAACTTTTCACGTTTTATCCTTCTTTTCTTTGGGATATAAATTATGCATAAACTTTGCAGATCTATGAAAGTAAACAAAATGATTTATCAAATTTAAGGTTGTGAGCTCTTATTTTACATATACATCATTGTTATCATAATGCCCAGAGATAGTTCCTCATTCTTCCACAACCATATTCTAAAGTTAGCCAAAAGTAACGCCCACTATAATACGCAGTCAAGATAATCCTTGAGTTTTCACTCTAATACTAATGACATGTCAAATAATATTATCCTCCGTAATATAAATCTGTAATCCTAATGTTATGATTTCTTATTCTTTGAGGAAAGATTTATTAAACTTTTTTCACAAATTTTTTCTTCTGAGAGAATAAATCAATCATATAACAAATTATGAAATTTTTTTGAATATTTATATGATTTTTATCTTTCTTTCGGATTTAAATCTTCTCATAACTTTAAGCATATACACAATTTAATATGACACTTTGGAATAATTAGAAAATCCTTACCATATCGGGCCAAACTTGACTTTGGAGCCTTCGAACAATAATTCCATCATAAATACACATAATATAATTCCCAAAATATATGATTAACTATATACAATTTCATAAAATTAAATACCAATTAAATAAGATGGGATCATACAAAAGCCTCAATTAATTTCTGGTAAATAGTGCCAATGCACAAGTTAAGACTTCCGGACACGCCAAACGGATCAAAACTTAAAATTTGATCACCCAACTGATAGATATTCATATTCAAAGTATGGGTAAATCATAATTAAAGTCAAACCATGTATTAGACTTGAAATAATATGTTAAACGTGGTCCGAACATATCTTAGGATTTTGACGAATAGATTTTTATATAAAACCATCAAATTAGATATCAAATCAGTAAATTAACATATATAAGGTATGGATAATAATATTCTAATCCTAAATTAGACAAAAGCTCCAAAAATTCGTGGGTAAAAGGGTCCAAACGAGGATGAAAAGTATCGACGAGGGTTAGGGTTTTGGGATTGCACCAGATACCATGCAAAACCCACAATTGAACATGAAATCAATATATATATGTATGCATATATCATGAGTGACATGAACAATAAATTTAATCGGTATTCAATGAAAACCCGATAAAAATGAAATAAAAGTGTAAGAAAATTAAAGAAGATGGTATAGATGCATTTATTTTGACCAAATCTACTACCTTTTCAACTAGTTCAAGCTCAAAATCGGATCCAAGGACATGATTTTCCTCTCTCTCTCTCCTCTCCCTCCTTGTCTCTCTACCTGAAGCCCCTGCCTTTTTTTTCCTTGCAAAACCCTCTCCCCAACTCCCCTTTTCCCATGCTGCATATTATTATTATTATTATTATTATTATTATTATTATTATATTTTAATTTTTTTTAATCTTAAAACTCAAATCGATACTCGAACGACTGTACGGACCCACCGACTGTACGGACCCACTTCAGGTGACAATCTATCTAATGTAAATATCCTTCAAAATTTTATAATATTTCATCAATTTTTATCACACCCAAAATATCTAAAATAATAAATAAATCTAATTAATTAGAATAAAAAATTTAAAATATTACGCCATTCAAAATTTATTATCAAATCAATTATTATCATTTATCGATAACATTTTGCTTTTTTGGAAGAAAAATAATATTTGTCAAATAATATCAATAATTGAGGTAAATATATTTTATAAAATTTAAATAAGTAATTTTAAATAAATATTAATTTTTTTTAAAATATTATATTAATTAACATTATATTTAACTATATGGTTAAAAAAATTTTAAAATATTAAAGAAATCTTTCAATACTAGCTACCTTCATCATAATTATCTACCCATATAAATTCACATGGGATATATATTTATTTTTAAGAATTCTTCACCAATATGAAGATGGCCAATAATATAAAAGAAATAAAGACTCTTATTTATCATAACCTGTACATGATTTACAACTTTATACATCAAAGTTAATACTGAAAATGTCTACTCCAACCTAATAAGCAAGTAACAACTTTAAAGATGGTGGAGAAGATTTGTTTTCTTTAGTATGTGCTCAACGTGGAATATAACCAATTAATAAAAATATTATATCAGTTAAACTCCACTCACAACAACAAAATTGATATTTAGTGACAAAAAATTAGTGACAAATATATTTTTATCACTAATAGTAATCAATATTTATAATTTAGTGACAAAAATATTATTTTGTCACTAAAAGTTTAAAATTAGATAAATAATAATTTATGAATAATAAAATAATTAATACTAAGTAATAAAAATAAGAGTGATAAAAATATATTATTATTAATTATAAAAATATATCCTAATACTTAAAAATATTAGAAAAAGTTATAATTTACTTATTTAATTATTATTTTAAAAATTTAAATATTAAAAAAATTTACTAAATAAATGTTTGAAAATTAAAAAATGCCAATGCACATTTTTAACTTCTCTGGAAGATTTAGCCACGTGGAATTTATTTTTTAATTAAAAAAAAAAAGAATAAATAAGCCGTTGGATGAAAAGTCATCCAATCATCTTGGCAAAGGAGGCAAGGTAAACCCTCGTCTCGTTCTTCTTTTCATTTTGCTCTTCCTCTTCCTCTCTTTTCAGCATCAGAACTTCATTTTGCCGATCGTCGCCATCCATAGTTGTAACTTCTATATATAATTAAAATTTCGAGAAAGAAAAATAAGTAAATTATATCGATCGCCGTTGTCCATCGACACTATTTGGAGTTTCGCCGCTGTTCATCGCCGCAAATAAGAAATCTCTTCAATGTCTTGAAACAATCAAATCTACCTCATAATTGTTAAAATATAATGATTTGTTGGTTAAATTTTTTGAATCTCAATTTATAAATAAGATTTAGTTTTACATTAAAATATTTTTCACTTATTAGGCGTCACTGTCGTCATCACTTATTAGATGAATCTTTGCTAAATCTTGGCTAACAATCAAGAGTTAGTTGCGAGGAGGTTCAGCAAGCTTGCAAAATATGGCTAACAATCATTTGATCGTATCCAATAAATCCGATTGATTAATAGCTAAATACATGGAAAATCAATCATGAGCCAAGATTACAAAGAGCAAACTGTGAGTGGAAAGTGAAATTAAGACAGTGGATTCAAAAGCATCAAACCTCTCATATTCAAAAATCAAAACACATTGAAACGATATAAGTAATACTTCCAAGATGCTCCTGAGGACATAACATCAGAAGTTGCACTGTTAATACACTACCAAGAAACATTTCAAATTGGCGGATTGATCTTCTAATATTTATTGTAATTCCAATAAATATCAATTAAATTGCATTTATTGTAGCGATTTCATCGATAAATGGTGCAGAAATAGTTGGTGGTGCATGAGTTTAAACTTTAAACCAACCAGAGTCAATAGAAGTCCAGTTTATAGAAGGATGTGAAAGGACTGTGACCATAATGAATATAATAGCAGCATATACAAGGAAACCTGTTCATACAAAAAATATATATGTCACCAATTTAATCATCCCGAATGAACATGTCATGCCGTTAAAGTTAACAAATTACTGTTCTGTAAATCATTTAACAAAAGAAAGGCTTGAGTTGGAATAATGAAGTGCCTAAATTTAAATTAATGTTAATGGCCTGATTTTCGATCACTATATTCTTGTCCTGGTTGATTTTGTGTGCTAATAGTGAAGTGACCAGAAGTTGAATCTGTCGTAATTCAAACAGAATTTATATGGATATCGCAGTTTTCTTTAGCTGCTGGAGGACATATTGTACATCAGTCAATGCTTCTTTCACGTTGGAGTGGATGTCTTGTTGTCAGTGCGAAGTTTTATTTTCTGCTCTGGGGTCCATGTTATGTTTATGTTTGGGTAGTTTGATTACGGAAATCGTGGGCGGTTATAGGTTAAATTGGAAGTTTTAAGGGTAAGTAATACTCGTAAGTTTGGGCTGTTTCAATTCACTTTTTGTTGGTAAATGGAACCTAAACAGTACATGGAATGAATGTGTTTGCTTTGTGGAATTGGATATTACAGTTGAAAACTGCTAGAAAGAGAATTTGCAGTTTAAAGTAATGGACTGATTTTGATTGGAATGGAAAATAAAGGCCTTAGCAGATTGAATGATGAAGAAGAGAAAAATAATAATAGTAATAAAAATAATCCTAAAGCTTCCTTGTGTTTCTGAAAGGTTACAACTTCCAACTAAAAAGAACAAATATGTAAAGTCACTTTTAAATTTTTTGATAAATTCTGCTACAATATTCTATTAAAATCAAACCAAACTAAGCTTTTCCTTAAGTGGGGTTGGCTACACTGATTCTTCTCCTCTATTTAACTATGTTATAGTCCTTATTATTTACTATGTCCAATTGTACAAGATCATGCGTGATGGATTCCTTTGAACTCGAATTTGGTCTTCTTTAGCCTCTTCTATAATGAGCAAACTTCAACTTTCACATCTCCTAATAGGTGTATAAGCTGTGTTTGCTTTATAGGATCAAATCAATTTGAATACAGGTCTCTTATCTTTTCTTCTTTGGGTGCACCCAACTTTCTTGAGTATAACATTTTTTCAAATTCTCTTTGTTCTAGTATTGGCATACACTTTTTTCAATATCCTATTTGCTGCTGCTGTTATTCTTTTCATATGATGGGCAACTTGACTGGCCTAATAGTCACTTTGTAGTATTTTCTCATTGATCAAGCAAGACCCCTAAAGAAGTTCTCAACTTCATCTAGCATGCTTCAATCCGATGAATAGTATCCTCATTGATTTTCCCACGTTTTTGAAATATTGATCCAAATATATGAAATAATTTCTCTTTGGTAGGCTTTTAATCCCTTAGCTTCCTGCCATATACTTCTCTGTTGTTTTCTTTGTAAGTATACTTTTTCGTTGTTACTAAATTTATATTCCTTAGCTTCCATAGACTCTCTCAAATATTTCAACTTGTTGCTAACATCCTTCGTTGTCTCATCCACCAAAACGATGTCATCTTCAAAAGTATGCACAAAGGTGCACATTCTGTATGTGTTTGGTTTATTCATCCATAGCCGACACAAATAGATACAAGCTTAAAGGTGATTCTTTTTGTAAATGAATAATAATTGAAAAACCTCAATCTTCCCACTTATGTTCTGAGAAGAGTCATTACTTCATTGTACATATATTTTACAGATTAGATTTTTTTTCACTTGAAACTCCTTTTTCCTCCAAATTCTCGACAATGATCTCTTTGATACTATACTATATGTTTTTTTTTCCCCCAAATTGGTGAACACCATATGAGAAACTTTCTGTCTTTTCTGGAATTGCTGAATTATACACCATATGTTTTGCATTAATTTAAATTGGTTCTTTGTTACACTCATATTTCACCTCAGCTTTTTCAGTCACCCTTTCCTTTAAAATTACACAGAACATATCCAATGATGGTTCATTGGATACTATATCGTTAAATATTTAAAAATAAACTAAAAGTATTTAATTTGAAATTATTATATCACCTGCACAATCTATAATATCAAAATAAAATAAATTCTTAAAATAAACTGTTTCATATTTAACTGTCTTTCTTTTAAAATAAACTGGATTTGTTCAATTGGACCCAAGTGAACTTATAAATTCTTGATTTGATATGTCAAGGATTTTTTAATTTTTGTGGACTCACCATGTTCAGGCCCATAGTATATTTATATTTTCATTTTGTCTCATATTGAAAAAACCATCACAGATTTGAATTTAACCTAAATGACATGGACCATAAGTTGTGCTTATTTTGACCAAATTTAATATGAATTTTGAGTTAGGCCTGTTAATTTTTTTTATTTTTTTATCAACATATTGTGTCAACAATTTTTGTGGCTAAAGAAATATCTCAAAATTTGAGTCTTCTGAAAGCAGATGATCAACTTTTAGACTTGCTGGCAGTTTGTAAATGCGTAATTAGTGGAGGATTCAGACTTTTTAGTTGGGTGAATACTTTAATAATTTATTTTTTTATAAAAAAATAAAAATTATTATTATTATTATTATTATAAATGGTAAATAATTATTTAATCCCAATAAAATAAACAGGTCTATATAAACAATAACTAAATAAAAATTAAGATTATTATCGGTCAAAGGATGAAATTACATATTATCAAAGTATCTTAAAAGTGACTGAAAAAAAGCTTTTCGAACCCAACTTATACAGAAATTTTGGACAGCCATAAAAAAAAATTAATAAAATATCAATAAAAATTTACAATTCAATTATTAATATACTTCTATATAAATTCTCTTAATATATAATTAATTTATAATTAGGTCATACGAGCCTACTCAGATCTTCCCATGCAGACATTGATAGAAGGGGGCAGAGAGTGACGAGGGAAAAGGGGTTCACTAAGGGCAGCCAACACAGAATACGGGTTTAATTTGGATCTCAAATAATGGTTTCGTTGTAAAATTTAGAATCTGGCCTCTTTATTATCTTGCTTACGTAGATTGTGGATTATGGTTGTAGTAATTCGAAATGCGACCAAGTTTGAACAAAATAGGGTATTTTATTTACCAAGGATACTAATAAATTTTCATTGTTGTTATGTAGGCACACGCCAACTGTTTGGTTATGTATTTTGATCCGATCGTTGCCAAAATTGCTGAGTATGATACACACACATCAACGCATTACCTATAATTAATTCATTAATATTAACTTTTTTCTTGTTTACATTTTAAGATGGATAAGAGTGCATGTTTGTGTGTGTGGATAAATTATAAGTGCATGTTTGTGATTTAAAGCCAAATTATAGAAAAGGAGTTATCAATTTCTTGATTTTGCATTTTCAAAAGTTGGAAATGGGGATAAGATACGTTGTCCATGCAATAATTGTAACAATCTTTTTTCAAGATAGGGAACTAATCTTCAACCACTTATTCATATATGGAATATTAAGGGATTACAAATAATGGATTTTTTTATGGAGAAGAAGAAAATGACTCTACCAGTGATGAAGAACATGATGATGATGGGAAAGAAAGCGGAGATAATGATTTCGAATATGATGATACTATTTCTTTGATCCATAATGTCACAAATGTTAGAAATGTAGATTTCAGAAGGATGGATAAACCATTTAGATGATGAAACCGATCAAAATGATGCCATTTCGAAAATTTTTATAGACTTATGAAAGATAACAAGAATTATTTTCGGGTTGTGATCGCTTTTACTAAATTGGAATTTATTTTACATCTTCTCAATTTGAAGTGCATTAATGGTTGGAGTGATAAATCTTTCTCAATGCTACTGAATTTATTGAAATCGGTATTCTTCCATGATAGTAATTTTCCAAGTAACTCTTATGAAGCAAAGAAGTATACAAGAGATTTAGGATTGGATTATGTTAAGATTGATGTTTGCAAGAATGATTGTATCCTTTATCGAAATGTATATGAAAAATATCAAACTCCGATTTGTGGGTGCTCGAGGTGGAAAATTGATAATGATGAAGGAAAAAAGTTCCGCATAAAATTCTTCGTCATTTTCCACTAATACCTAGACTTCAAAGGTTTTACATGTCTTCAAAACTAGCATCTCATATGCGATGGCATAAGGAGAATATACGATGATGGAGTCTTGAGACATTAAAATGACTCAAAAGCTTGGAAATCTTTTGACGAAATGTACCCAAACTTTGCACTAGATTCCCGAAATGTGAGGCTTGGCTTAGCTTCCATGGATTTAATCCTTTTGGAAACTTAAGCACATCTTACAAGATATGGCCAGTGATATTAGTTCCATATAATCTCCCACCATGGATATGCATGAAAAGTGAATACTTTATATTGTCATTATTAATTTGGTCCAAAAGCTCCTAGAAATGATATTGATGTATTCTTGGAACCATTAATAGATGAGCTTATGGAATTATGGATGCTGGAGTTGAAATGACGCCTTTAGTTCAAACAATTTTAAATTACATGCATCATTATTGTGGACTATCAATGATTTTTCAGCTTACGAAAATTTATCAGGTTGGAGTACGAAAGGAAAATTGGCTTGTCCTAATTGCAATGTTGACACTTCCTCTTATAGATTGTCACATGGTCATAAATTGTGTTATATGTGTCATCGTAGATTCTTAGATGCCAATCATAAATGAAGATTTGACAAAAATCCTTTGACGGCACTATAGAAATGCGACATGCTCCCAAGCTATTTTCGGGATGATGTCCTTGATCAACTTAGTGAAGATGTGACAATGTGATATTTGGGAAGGCCGGTAGCAAGCGAAAACAACTTGAACATACTCTCAATATAATTGGAAAAAAAGTATTTTTTCAAATTGGAGCAAAGTTTTGGTTAGGTCATAATTTAGATGTTATGCATATTGAAAAGAGTCAAATTTGGAAAGTATCATAGGCACGGTATTAGGCATTGATGGCAAGACAAAGGATAATTTAAATTCTCATTCTGGATTTGAGGAATATGGGAATTAAAGGACTTGCATCCTATTGAACTTGGAGATAAATATTTAATTCCTAAAGTTGCCTATGTTGACATTGAAAGAAAAAAGGGTTGTTTGTAAGTTTCTTACAAATCTATTTCAGATGGTTACTCTTCCAATACATCTCGATGTATAAATTATGTTGATGGTAAAGTTTTAGGGATGAAAAGTCATGATTATCATGTATTTATGCAAGACTTGATTGCACCGGCATTTCGTGGTATCTTACCTATCTGTAATATACGAGCCATTAGCTGAAATTAGGTGTGTTCTTTAATTAGTTATGTGGAAAACATTACGAGTGGATGCATTGGAAAAATTAGAATTAAATATTATTTTGACCCTTTGTAAAATGAAATATTATCTTTCCCCCATCTTTTTGATATCATGTTGCACTTACCTATTCATTTGGCAAGTGAGGCAAAAGTTGCATGACCAGTTCAATATCGGTGGATGTATCCTTTTGAAAGGTGAGATATTCCTAAAATTTATAGCATGTGTATTTTGAATATAATGATTATAATATTTGAACTAATAAAGTCTTGTTTACACATATATGCGTAAGTTAAAATCATATGTACGTAATAAATAAGGCTCTATAGCTGAATGTCATATAGCAGAAGAATGTCTTGTATTTTGCTCTAGATAAAACAAGATTCAATTAAAGAAAGAAATTTTGACGGCAGTGAAGTACATGTGGGGTTATTTGTGTTTTCTAAATTTGGAAGACCATTGGGCAAAAAAAGTATTAAAGAGTTGAGTTTTCAAGATTGGACAACAATTTCAATGCCGCAAGTAACAAATTAGAGTTTCAAAATTTGAATTGATAGAGGTCAACTGCTATATATTTTTTATTCATGTATCAATGGTATGAGATCTATTAACATTACTAGTAAATATGATTTCGTCAAAGTATCAATGTCAAAGGTTGAATAGTTGACAAAAAAAAAAAGTAAATTGATAAAAAAAAATGTAGAAATGCACATCATTTTTAAGGATTAGTTTAACCAAAAAAATTGAATAAGAAATTCAATCATCTTGAGTTCTAATATAGAGAATAATTTTAAAAACGATAGTAGTAAAAATATAATTAAAATTTAAAAATAAGTAAATTATTATTAGACATATTTTTTTACTTTTATAAATTATACTATTAAAAATATTTAATAAAATAAATAAATATAATATTTTTTTGTAATATTTTACATAATTTTATTATATATATATATATCTTAGGGCTGTGCCTAAGATGACACGGTCAATAGGCACACCCAATCCAACACAGTATAGGCAGCCCATATGTAGTACCAACATAACACGTTTACCTATGGATGATTTAAATAAATAAACTTTAACAGCCCAATATAACTCATTTAATACTAATATATATATATATATATATATGTTTGATAAAGAAAATACTATAATTTGTACACGTTTGCAATTTATGAGAAAAATTATGAAACTAAACCAAAAAAAGTCAAATTTTCATATTATTTTATACTTAAAAAAGTCAAATTTGTACACCATGCTCTATTAATTTTAATATTAAATTAATTAAATTATAAATATCAAAATATTAACACCTCATTACTGTAAGGGATAAAATACGACAACTAACGTCTAAACATGTCATATATTAATAATATCAAAAGAAATATAACCCCAAAATCTAATAAAATAAAAACAAAATATTAAGTGTACTTTTAAAACACGAAATAATTAAAGTCATATGCATTGTCGTCCGTCCTTCTATATATTAATTGCAATTTTGCATTAAAAAGCAAATAAAATTTTATTGCAATCTATAATCTCATTGCATAACCATATTCAACAAAATCTAGAGTTACATCGGAATTGGATCGGTCAGTAGCATTGTGATATTATTTTTCATTGTATCATTAGCAAATGTGTAACTGTCTTCGTTTTTATAAATGACATCTACCACACGACATAAGTTTAAAATTCGAGTAAGAAGAGGCATGGGCATGATATGAGGTTGAAGCATGACTTGATTTATTTCCTTCCATGCATTTTCAATCAGCTTATGGAATTCTTGTTGAGTTTCTTCTTCTGTTGCACCATATTGTCGCATGTAGCACTCAACAGCAGATGGGACATGATCTCTGCTTTGTTCAAACTAAAAAATAATATATCTACTGTTAAGATATCAACACAGTTGAAGGCAAGTCAAGTACTCTTACACAAATACTTATATCTATATTATATCTATATATTTATGAATATAAAATTATAGTATCTTAGTTATTACCTTTTTAAAAAATATTATATTTGTGAGCTACTTGTTATCGCCATTTAGTCATGACAAAGTTTAATAACTCCAAGGCTGAAGTTTAATTACTAGCCACCAATGCAATCAAAGTTATTCTTTTGATCCGGAATGTGACCACAAGCAAAATTATTCTCTATCAACCACCCAAAAACTAGTTTGAAAAATTTTATATTCCTGATATCTATCTTTTATTTTTTTTTAATTTTGTATTTATATGTAATAAAAATAACATTATTTCGGGAGGTTAGAAGACTTTATCCTTTTTCCTCCCGCTGCATCCATAAAAGGGAAGGTAATTGCTCCATTAAAGAAGTGGGAAGGTTAAGAAAAACTCTTTCTCTACACTTGGATAATTAATTAGGTCAAAAATTTTATTATTATAATTTAGACTGATTAGATTATAATAAAATATTAAAATATATTTGTCTAATATTGCAATATTAATTGTGTAAGTTAGGAAATCTTATCATTGGGAATATGTAAAAATTATATTATCTTTCATAATTAGTAAAAAATTGTATGTGAGAGAGAGAGAGAGAGAGAGAGTTGGTACCTTATGGCCGACCATATCATCCATTAGCCTACCAATTATTCCTGATGCTTTTACGGCCTTAGGGTTTTGGCTAACCCACTCAAAAGCATCCTTGTTTGCTAGCCCTCCCATGCCAAGAAAACATAGAGTTGTGCCTGTATTATAGCCAAAAGTAATGATAGCTGCTTCATTCATATATTCATCAAATGTTGGAAAATATTTCTCATTCCGCCATTTGGCTTCCACCATGTAAGCTCGGCACATAGCTTTTATCTGCAAAAATTGTGCGATAATAAAAAGGAGTGATTAATAACTAATCTTAAGTGCACGTTTGAGCGCACGCACGTGCGCAGGCGCGTACACACACACATATATATATATATTATGCATTTATTAGTAAAAAAATTTAGGGAGGCTTTTCCATATATATACTTCTTCTCTTGCATACTCAACACAGTATGATCTTCCTTCTTTTGCTAGTTCTTTTTCAAACTCTTCAAAGATATCAAGAAGAGGCTGATAACCTAATCTCATATAATCTGGCAAATCATTTATGCAATTTTTATCCCACCTGTAAATCAACAATTTTTGAATAAGTCATATTTACTGTGTATATAATATACATGTGCATGTTTGTGTGTGTGAGCACATGTGTGCGTGTGCAAGTACATGTATGTGCATCGACGTTTTCACTTGAAATATATATTAGCCACCATCTATGCAAAAAGGGGTATCAAATGGAAGGATATATGGGTTGTGGTACAATAGTAACTTTATTGTGGCTTAAAATTCATAGTTTTAGACTATGTAAACATCTTTCTTCCATTGTACTTCTAAGAATCCCTAATGGATAAATCTTTTTATATTAAATTATGTGCCATTTAAATTAAAAAGAATTTCTAAATAATATAATATAAATAATATTAACATACTTTTTAACAGCATTTGTAAAAAGTTTAGTTCTTCAATTGTGCCATACGCATCATATATGTCGTCGATGATAGAAATCACTTTAAACACTTTCATAAATATAATTCTTCCTAGGGAATATTGGGGCTCATAAAATGGCCCCAATGTCCAGAAATAGCCTTCAGCCACTCGATCTCTAACAAAGGGAAGTTTGGCAACCACATCAAGTCCCTTCCACCACCTAATCAACATGCACACATTAATATGTTAGGGGACATATATATAATATTTGACTCTTAAAATAATAAAGCTGGTATGTAGAGTGATATAAATTTATGATTTATATTACCTAGAGATATCTCTGAGCTCTGTCTTGTGGAGCGATTGAAGTAAGTTAAAATCTAATTTTGCAAACTTCAGCAATGTTTCATTATGTGAAAGATCATTTTCATAGAAAATAATATAATAACGAGACTCCAACCGTGGTATGCCCTTGTGGATTGGTTGCTTAAGTGCATGTAGCACTTTTGCCGATAAAGGAGAGCTTAGTTCGGACACCATTAGCTTGAGATAAAAGGTGGTGAATGCTTGGGCCTTGTCTAAAATATCATCTCCATACACTCTTAGATGTGATGCTTCATACAAGCTTAGCATGCCTTGCACATCTTCCTTTATGGTCTCATGGAAACTTTCATTTTGATCTTGAAATTTTTTGAAGATATCTGAAATTTGTTGAGCAAGGAAAAATATTTATATATGATCATAAAAAATAAGAGTGGCCTTGTTAAGAAAATGTGATGAAAATCAAATTTGTAGTCAAATTTGGAAAATCTAACTTATTACTCTATCAGCCAAGAATAAATGACTGTAAATCTATTGGATAGAGTAAAACAATTACGAAATTAATCCTTTTTGTGTTGGTGGATTAAAAGTTTTTTTTTGAAAGTTTAACTATTGCTTGGTTACTAATGTTAGAAAAGCTTAATCTCAATTTGTTTAAAAGTTTTACTATTGCTTAGATTGTTATTATTAGAAAACCTATTTAATAAGTGCAATCTACACACACTCATATACCAAAGATAATTGTGAACCATTTGGATGTAAAGTTCGCAATTAAAATCAATAGAAAAAATAGATGTAGTTTAGACCTAATATTATATTAAACATATTTTTGGTTAAATATATTAATCAAATTGTAGTAATTACTTGTTATGTAAGATCATGGACTAAAAATAAGTATCTCTGCGATACATCAAACTATCTTAAGCATACATATGGCACCGTATGCCATTACACACACGAAAATATACACACATATATGTATGTATATATGTATTGCAATAACATAAGATGGTAGATAAACGTACCACATGATACATAAAACCCATGTTGCCTTAGTATACGAAATTGAAGAGAAGTGTGATAAAGATTATCATCGCAATTGAAAAGGTTATAGGTATCATAAACTTGTTGCAAAGCTTCTCCTATTTCTTCTTCAAAGTAATACGAAACCCCAAGACGTTCGATCGTATCAATGAAGTTCATCAATTCTAATGGATTATTGGCAACTGCTAACAGCTGTTTTTTCACTTCATTTCTAAGTTCATTGAGTAGTTGTGTCTTTTGTATTTGGATCACCTGCATTCACCGAATTTATTAATCACAATAATGCTTTGATAAATAATAAAATACTAAAAATGCTCTTTATTTTTCTACATTTATTGATTTTATTCCCCTACAAATTTTTAAAATATTAATTTAATTAATAAAAAATGGGTGCATTCACAGTCTCACGAATATACACACATGATACGTAATAATTTTAAACTATCAAAGAAGCTCATTTTGAATTTTTTTCATATTATTGTATATCTAACTATGATAATTTGTTGAAGAACGGGGCTAATCAATTAAATATCTTTTCTATTAAATACAACAAAGTTATATGAATCTATATCCCTTAATTATCTTAATAAATGCGTAAATATGTGTTACGTTATATGAAATAATTATCACGAGAGAGAGAAAGAAGAAACAATTCTTTTTCATAAAATGATGCGATTAGTTTCATGGATAGTAATCACTTTGAAATCAAACAGAAAACGAATTTATATTCTAAGATAAGAAAAGAAGGTAAAGTGGAATTTATGAATACCTCATCTTCGGGAATGTAATTGAGAAAGTAATCGCCCCAAATGCTAGGATGAAAATTTGCAAGCGGGCGTACAATTTCTTCTGTGGCAGTAAAACTAGCAGCCGGGGAAGAAGAAGCTGCATGGCTTATTGAGCTCTTTTGGCTTGACATTGAGATCAATTGTTGCCAATGGCAGCTCCTACTTGGATGCGTACCAGACTACTTGAATTTGGGGGAGGGGGATGATTTCTATATATAATGAAACTGCCATCTGCCTAGTAATTGTCAACTTATGCAAGCTTCATGTTCAGGATAAGTTTATTTAATAATTAATTCAGCAGCCTGCAGCTAACCTTTTAACTATAATTTATTAATCATATTTTGAAATAGTTTAATATAAATTTGATAGTTATAATTTATTTAAAAAATAATCTTCTCTAATGCAAAGGGTGTCAAATTAAAGTTTTAATAAGCATATTTAGTTTTTAAGAACATTTTCAATAATATAATATTTTTTTTAATATTTCAAAATTTTTAAAAAATATTAAAGAAACTAATTCAATATTTTTTTAAAACATAATATGGTTTAGGGAATCCAACAGCCCTCATGCGTTGGCCAGCCTGGGCTTCACATAATTCTATATTTTTGTAACTCGGAACTTGCGCAGCCTTTCCTTTCCAAGATATACAGATTTTTCTTTTAAGTTTTTTAATAAATTTGTCAAAAATATTAAAAACGGATATCATTAAGTCCCAGGCTCCACGGGGGCAGGGTTCCTACATGATTAAGCAGAGATTTCGACTTCCAAATAGATTTTTTTTTTTTTGGGCATTATAAATAAATATAAATATATATACTGTTAAAAATATGGCAAAATCATGCTTTGAGAAGGAGGATCCACCATTTTAGGATCGACTGCCTAATAATTTATTAGATTAGGAGGTGAGCCGCAACATGCAACCCCCATGTTACATCAATACATTATTATCAATCTTAATATTTTAAAATATATAAATATTTTTATTTAATTTTTTAAAAAGTATATTATAATTTCAAAATACTTTTATTATAAAAATAGTAAAATTATTTTTTAAATATATCTTAATATTAAATTTTATCTGTAAAATTTCAGTCAAACAGATGAGAAGAAAAAGGTTTGAGAAAAATTCAATGAGGTAGCTTCTGCCCCTCCTTACTCGTAATCTATGTCGTAGTTGTCAACTTGTGCAAGCTTCCTTTTAATGATATATTAAGACATTGTGGGGTTTGTTTTATCTTTGTTTTCAAAAAGCTAGGTTTGAAAAAAAAAAAAAAAATTGCAGCAATTTTTTTAAATGAAATTAATAAAATAATTAAAATTATATTTACTATATATTTTTTATTTTTACTTTACCAACTGAGCCATACTGATTATTTTTACTAGAATTTCATGTTGATTATCATCTACATCAGAACAACTTTTTTTTTTAATATATTTTACATATATTTTTTATATTTTAAAAGATATGCCATTTACAGTAATTAAGTATAAATTATTTTATTCAATTTGTATAAACTGTCGATTGAATTAATTTTTTATCCCAATAATTTTCAAAAGTAATTATTTATTGATATTATAAACTATGTGATGCGTATTATCAAAAATCAAATAATCTGTCTTTGAATAACAAAAGGTTTGAGATTGGGTTGCTAAATGCTAGTTCAAACTAATTTTATACAATAATAGTCTAAATTTGAATTTAATAACACATTTATTTTATCAACAATGACGATATAAACACAATATTTATTCTCTTTTGTAAATTTTGCTGGACAGCTAACCAAATTTCTTTTTGTTTTCTTCCTATTGCGTCCTTGGATCTTGACTAATTGCACACTCGAAGGTCCAGATGAGTCCGCTGATACCTTATGCTTACTCACACAAGACTCTTAAAGAGATAAAGATAATTATTCTCTCAATGTAATTGTTCATTTGAGAATGAGGGCGCGGCATAGGGAGTTAATTAGTGAGAAAAAATAACTTGAAAGAATTTTAACTTTATTTTTAAAAACTTTTTTAAATTAAAAGAAAAAATCATAGTACTTTGGGTTTAAAACTTGCTTCACTATTGTGTGCTTGATTATAAGAAAGTTACAATGAAATGAAAGGAAGAGTACACTGCTTCTCTCTCTAGTTTCTCTCTCTTATTAATAGGGTAAATGCAAGCTTAGAATGCTCAAGGATCGATCATTTGATAGGTACATAGTAAATGTATTTATAATAGATGAACTATTTTTTGTGGAGAGTTCACATGGCATTTGTTAAATTGAAGAAATTTTTGCCACCAACTTTATCAATTTACAATCATTCTACATTAGAATAGGGAGGCATCTACGATTGTCAATCTATATTAGAATTCCATCTCTTAAAGAGATAAAGATAATTATTCTCTCTCAATCTTAATTGTTCATTTTTGTTTGAATTAATGATTATAATTTAATTATTTTAAAATAACCATCATTTTTAAACTTTTAAATTAGTTAAATCATAGTAATTCATTTAAAAATAGAAAATTGAAATATAAAGAACAAATCTCTTGATATTTTTAAAATATAGAGTTCTCCGAGATCCGATTTCTATTATAGTCCACGGGCCAAGTGAAAATTTTCCATAATAGCTAGCTAATCATCTCCTAATTAATTGAATTTTCTATTAATTGGCCACATTGATTTGCCTGAAGATATTTGTCTGCATCTCAATTGGGCCTCATAGGCCTATTAGGGGGTAGCATCTACGATTGTCAATCTATATTAGAATAGGAGACTCCATCTCTAAAGAGATAAAGAATGGATCTTTCAAATGGATATTGGGTATCCATACCCATCACTTCCTATATTATTTTTATTTTTGTAAATTTTTATGATACTTTGAATTCAAATTTGAATTTTAATTTGGTCTGACACGAAACCCTACTATAATCAATTTTTTTACACAATATTTTTGTTTTTATTTTATTTTAACATTTAATTAATAGAGTCCATTTAACTATTTTTTATTACTTATGTAGTACCCTGATATATTAGAATATTTTGGTGCAACCCATTTAGTCTAAAATTAGAGAATAATATCATCTACTTTTACTTGATATAAAATTTTTGTACCTTAAATTTATATTTAATAATGAAAAGGAGATACGGAGGTGCTACGATAACCCTTGATTACCCAACAATTAAAGAGGGCTTCATCTCTAAAAGAGATAAAGATAATTATTTTTTTTAATTTTAATCGTTTATTTTTAAGTTGATGATTGTACTTTAATTATTTTAAAATAATTTATTTTAACTAATTTTTAAAATTTTTAAATCAGTTACATCATAATAATTTATTTAAAAATAGAAGGTTGAAATATAAAGAATAAATCTCTTAATATTTTTAAAATATAGAGTTCTCCTGAATCCGACTTCTATTATAGTGTCTACCACTCAAGTGAAAATTTTCATAATAGTAATCTAATCTATCCCCTAATTAATTGAATTTTTTATTAATTGCACCCCACATTGATTTGTTAAACTGAAGATAATTGTTTGCATCTACGACAGTTATTCTACATTAGAATAGGGGGTAGCATCTACGACTGACAATCTATATTAAAATAGGAGGCTCCATTTCTTAAAGAGATAAAGATAATTATTCTCTCAATCTTAATTGTTCATTTTTGAATTAATGATTATAATTTAATTATTTTAAAATAACTTATTTTAACTAATTTTTAAACTTTTTTAAATTAGTTAAATCATAGTAATCCATTTAAAAATAGAAAATTAAAATATAAAGAACAAGTCTCTTGATATTTTTAAAATATAGAGTTCTCCTGAATCCGATTTCTATTATAGTATCTACCACTCAAGTGAAAATTTTCCATAATAGCTATCTAATCTATCCCCTAATTAATTGAATTTTTTATTAATTGCACCGCACATTGATTTGTTAAACTGAAGATATTTGTCTGCATCTACGACAATTATTCTACATTAGAATAGGGGGTAGCATCTACGATTGTCAATCTATATTAGAATAGGAGACTCCATCTCTTAAAGAGATAAAGATAATTATTCTCTCAATCTTAATTGTTCATTTTTGAATTAATGATTATAATTTAATTATTTTAAAATAACTTATTTTAACTAATTTTTAAACTTTTTTAAATTAGTTAAATCATAGTAATTCATTTAAAAATAGAAAATTGAAATATAAAGAACAAATCTCTTGATATTTTTAAAATATAGAGTTCTCCTTAATCTGATTTCTATTATAGTATCTACCACTCAAGTGAAAATTTTCCATAATAGCTATCTAATCTATCCCTAATTAATTGAATTTTTTATTAATTGCACCGCACATTGATTTGTTAAACCGAAGATATTTGTCTGCATCTATGACAGTTATTCTACATTAGAATAGGGGGTAGCATCTACAACTGACAATCTATATTAGAATAGGAGGCTCCATCTCTTAAAGAGATAAAGATAATTATTTTTTTAATCTTAATTGTCTATTTTTAAATTAATAATTATAATTTAATTATTTTAAAATAACTTATTTTAACTAATTTTTATATTTTTTTAAATTATTTAAATCATAATAATTCATTTAAAAATATACGGTTAAAATATAAAAAACAAATCTCTAGATATTTTTAAAATATAGAGTTCTCCTGAATCCAATTTCTATTATAGTATCTACCACTCAAGTGAAAATTTTCCACAATAGTTATCTAATCTATCCCCTAATTAATTGAATTTTTTATTAGTTGCACCCCACATTGATTTGTTAAACCGAAGATATTTGTCTGCATCTACAACAATTATTCTATATTAGAATAGGGGGTAGCATCTACAACTGACAATCTATATTATAATAGGAAACTCTATCTCTTAAAAAGATAAATATAATTATTCTTTTAATTTTGATTGCCTATTTTTAAATTCATAATCATAATTTAATTATTTTAAAATAACTTATTTTAACTAATATTTATATATTTTTAAATCAATTAAATCACAATAATTTATGTAAAAATAGACAATTAAAATATAAAGAATAAATCAGTCAAAATTTATAAAATATAGAGTTCTCTCAAATCCAACTTCTATTATAGTATCTACCACTCAAGTGAAAATTTTCATAATAGTTATCTAACCCATCCTGTAATTAGTTGAAATTTTTAATAAATGCACCCCACATTGATTTGTTAAACCAAAGAAGTCGGCTAGCATTTACGATAGTCATTCTATATTAGAATAGGGGGGCAACATTTATGTGAAGTATAGTATTTTTAATCAAAAATTTGGTAGAATTTTGATTGTAATACGAACGTTGGCTAAATATAAAATATAAAAATATCCTGTATAATACAACATATAAATCCCCACAAAACTCTACGTGGCATCAACGTCATAATTTCGATATGACTTTAGTTCTCCAAGATCCTCTTCCAACATCTTCAATACGTAACTGACTCAAACCTCTATTCTACCTCAACGGGTACAATTTATACTCATTTGGAGGGAGAAAAATAATAAGGGTGCACCAAAAGCTCAACAATGTATATATATATATACACCCAAAACTGCAGGTGGTAAAATATAATGAGCAAGTTCCTAATCTATGGGAGACAGAGTATATGGATAGCCTTGAACTGCTAGCGTAAATCGCTGCCGATATAGCCGTAGGTACCGGACAAGGGTAACCCTTCCTCAAGTTGGTATTATTGATATTTGGTTTTTCGTTTTCATGCATGCTTTGTATTTCGGCATGTATTTGGGTGGACTGTAATTTGAGATACGTGATTTGGCCAATGGATGGGCGATAGGAATGTCTTATACGTATAAATACGTGATAAATCCGAAACATGTTTTAATTTATATTTTAATTCCGACAGTCTTCTCTCATTTCTGCATTATAAGATTTAGATCCGGAGAATAGTTTGTGTCCCACACGGATGTGGTGACGGTTACGATTATGTAATGTGACCTCGAATCATATGATATGATAGTCTATAAGATTTGACCGAATCATTATTTATTACGAATATGTCCCGGAGGGACAGTTTAATATGGACGATGATTTAGTACGAGACATCTTCTCGATTTTCAAGAATTTCACAAACATTGTGTTTTATTTTACATGATTGATATGCGATATTCCTGTTATATACGATGATATTTGTTGAGCTCTAGGATCACATTTTCATATTTTATCCTTTCAAACTAGTGGCATGGATACGCTTGTAGGATCTCTGGACGTGATCAGGCTCGGATATCCTTTTTGGCGAGTGGAGATGTTACGTTTGGAATATTTTTGATCCCGAGGATGTGTTATGGTTATTATTCATGATCGGATGATGGCCCTGATCATTATATACGAAATATTGGAATTATAGTATTATGTGGATGAGTTGTTGTAAATTTGGATACCTCCCTTGAGATTATGGATAGCAGGTCGTGTATTATGTTTATTCAGATTCATATCCGATGAGATATTGTGCGGATTTTATTATATTTGGTCCTACATGTGTATGATTGTCACACCCTGGTTGGCTTATTATGGTTGATGGTAACATTATTATTGATTTTATTTTTAACTTGCGTATATTGTGTTCCGGGGTCGTGACTATGAGGTCCCACATCGGCTGGAGGGAGGAACGAAGCGTGCTCTTATAGAGGCGTAGAGACCATTCCCTTATAGACGCGTTTTGGAGGCCGTGGGCCTGCCGAGAACAAAACCGTGTGGGTTGGGTTCAAAACGGATAATATCTACATACGGGTACCTGGGGACATTACAGATGGTATCAGAGTCAGAACTCGGGCCGTGTGTGCCAGCAAGGATGCTGGGCCCCAAAGAGTGGGTGGACTGTAAGGTCCCATATTGGATGGAGGGGGAAATGAAGCGTGCTCTTATAGAGGCATAGAGACCCAACCCTTGTAAATGTGTTTTGGGGGCCGTGGGCCTGCCAAAAATAAAATCGTGTTGGTTTGACCTAAAACGGATAATGTTTACGTGCAGGTGCCTGAAACGTTACAAAACTAATTTAATATCTTTTAAAAAATTTAATGTGGGCAAGGGAATCCAGCTGCCCTCGTGTCTTGAACGGCCTCGATTTCCCCTAATTCTATATAATAGTAACTCCGAACATGGGCATGCATCCTTTCCAGGATATATTAATATAATGGAGGGTTCCATTTTTCTTTTAATTTCTTTTTTTAAAAAAATAAATTTGTTAAAAATAATATAATTAAAATTATATTTATTGAAGACTTCCGATTTTTGCTCTGCCAACTGAGTTATGTTGATTATTTTTGCTAGAATTTCATAATCTACATTCTTATTAATTTTCATTTAAATTTGACATGATTTTTTTTTGCATATTAAAATTATTCTAATTTAAAAGATACATCTGTTACAGTAGTAAAGTATGAATTATTGCATTCAATTTGTGATCAAAATGGCACTGCATATTATTGGAAAAAAAGGAATCGTGAGAGTTATCCAATATTGATCGAATATTGGTCTTTTAGTTGGTGGGTTGTAGCATATAAGAAATTTTATACAAATAAGAAGAAATTTTCTTAAAGATCCTTAATAAATTAATTAAAAATTTTATTGACCCGGCAAAACGTTTTTATTTAATCATATATAATTTATTTATTGATTATTTTGACTTACTTTGTAATAGCCCAGATTTTTATTTAGATTAATTTATTATTAATTATAATTTAGGCACCTGAGTGAAAATCAGCCAAAGTGAGCTACTGGTTCGAATGTTGCCTATCAAACCGGTCAAATACACTTTGAACGCTGGGGTGGTAAATTTTTAGGATAGCCAAAAATACTAGAATGAAAAGTTCCTGAATAGCCAAAAATTACTGGATTGGGGAAATACCAGAGTGGCATTGTAGGTGCCAAGAAATGTTGGATTGGTACTATGGATGCTGAAAAATGCCAGATGGGTACTATGGGCGCTGGATGGTTAGATAGGAAATATCGGTTGCTTGTGAGAGGGAGAACTGGAAGGGATCCGCGTCCGGTTGCTTGTGAGAGGAAGAACAGGGATGGATC
Organism: Nepenthes gracilis; assembly: GCA_033239525.1. Lineage (NCBI taxonomy): Eukaryota > Viridiplantae > Streptophyta > Magnoliopsida > Caryophyllales > Nepenthaceae > Nepenthes > Nepenthes gracilis. The sequence continues at coordinate 23,091,756 of BSYO01000001.1, forward strand.
TGCGTCCGATATTTTCAGAGAGGAAATGCCGGTATGGATCAGCGTCCGGCATTTTCAGAGAAAAAATGCCAGTATGGATTTGCATTTGACATTTTCAGAGGAAAATGCTAGTATGGATCAGCGTCTGACATTTTCAGATAGAAAAGTCGGTATGGATCAGTGTCTGACTTTTTCAGAGAGAAAATGTCTGTATGAATTTACGTCTGGCATTTTCAGAGAGAAATGCCAGTATGGATCATCATCCAGCTACTTGTGAGAGGGAGAACCGGAATGGATCCGCGTCTGGTTACTTGTGAGAGGGAGAACCAAAATAGGTCTGTGTCCAACTGTTTGTGTGAGGAGATTCCGAAATGCAACTTTGGCCGGCTGCTTGTGAGAGGAGATTTCAGAATGCAACTTTGGCAGGTGAGAGGAGATTTTGGAATGCAACTTTGGCCGGCTACTTGTGAGAGGAGATTCCGAAATACTTTTTGGGTTCAAAAATGGATAATTGCTGGAATGCCTTTTGGGCTTCGAAATGAATATGGTTAGCAGAGAGATAAAATGCCGGTACTACTCACTCCTATATTTTTGATGGAGTGGATTAGGTTGCTTCACTGAGCTTTTCTTCGGCAAAGGGCCTCTTGTCGTGTAACACCCCGATAATTTGACCGCGTTATATAATAATGAAATTAATATAGTAATAAATAATATGATATATTGATATTAATAAATATTATAAATAATAATTGGTATTAAATAATTAATAATAAATGACAAATAATAATAATAATAATAATAATAATAATAATAAATGGGAGTAATAATTTATACTAATAAATATTAGTAATAATTAGCAATAAATAATAATGTGAAATGATATTATAATAAAAAATTAATAATAATACATATAATAAATAAGTAAATAATAATAATAATAATAATAATAATAATACTGAGAAATGAAGAAAGCAGAGAGAGAGAGACGAACGAAGAAGAAAGAAAGGGAAAGAGGGAACCGTTGGCCGATTCGTGCGGCATTGACTTCAACTCCTCCTATCGATCAGCCACTTTCCCTTCTTCCTCTCAATCCTACCCCCATTTTTCTCCTTTTAGTTTTTCTCATTCCTTTTTTTTATTGTTACCTTCGTCTTCCCCTTGCAGGTCGTTGGCTAAATCAATGAGAGAGAGTGTGTGAGGACGAGAGCTGGAAGCTTGCCATTGGTGCCTACCGTCACCACCAAAATCAATGCCGGAGAAGGTTGTCGCGACTGCTCAAAGCCACCGTCATCATTAATTCACAATGTTGCTACAGTGCCACTACGAATAGGGTAAGATGATTTGAGTTTTTTTGTCATCTTAGGAAAGTAATTGATAAAATATTTATCGCGATAAGTGTAGCTTATGGTGAAAAATAAAAATTTGAGTTTTAAATATTCAAATTTGACTCGGGAAGTCGATTGATTGGGTATGATGGGTCACGCGAGCGATATTATAAGTGATTTGATTAACCAGATAAAAGTTTAGTTACTATGTGAAGGATGGTCTACTAGGGGTAAGATAGAGTGCCCTTCGAATGATTTAGAGTGACCCAATTTGAAACTTTTTAGAATTTTTTATTCAATTAAGGCTCAAATTGAGCTTTAGAAAGTGGATGATATATTTGAGGTTCTTGGTTGTTCAGATGAAGCTCAGTCTACTGCACATAAGTTGGAGTGTGAGACAAGCTAGTAGTGGGCTTCTTAGTGCTGCATTTCACTTCTTATGATATTTGGTTGAGGCAATTTTTAAAAGTCACTCTCCGTTTGGCATCCAGGATAGTAAGAACGGTAAATTTAGTTGATGAAGGCATGGAAATAATTCTGTAGCCTTTGAGATTGTATGTAAATGTTGTATGTTTTTTCAATTTTTAAAACAAGCTTTGATAAAGTCTACCCCTAATTGGTAAACCTTTGATCTGTTAAAATTGTAGACTCCAATGTCTGGTCTGGGTCTGTGGATATAAATGATTGACTGATCTGATTTTATTTGGAATGCTGAACTTCGGTGTAATATTAGGAGTGACTTGATTGGTGAGTCGCTATGCTAGTATGGATTGTTCAATAATAATATTGAATTATAATTTGGGTTGTGATTTTTGAGTTTGAGGAAGAGTCGATCGAGAGGGGATAAAATTAATATCATTGTGCCTGAGATAGCCATTGAGATAAAGGTATGGCTATTGTAAGTTTCGGCGATACCTTTTGGGATAGCGATTTCATTGGCGTCTTTCGTAGATCATATAAATCGGATATTTCGGTTGTATTTGGGTCTATTTGTGATGGCTTCATTAATGATGTTGTGATTTTTTTAAGAAATTGATGTGGAGCATGAGGTTTGTCTGAGGACTGTATCAAAACTGTAATGGATAGTTTGTAGTTTGTCATATTAAGGAGATGCGAGTTTTGTTAAAAGTAGGGTTATTTTGGGCATGTTGTTTCTTCGATAGCATGTTTGTAGGTCTGTAGAAGATAGAAGCGGTGGTCGATTTGGGAAAGGCCGTTGTTTGTTGTAAAGATATGTAATTTCTTGGGTCTGCTTAAATCTGTTAAGTGATTTGTTGAAGATTCCTTGAGAATTGTAGCTTCAGTAGGACGTTTGGCTTCAAAGCAGTTAGTGTTCGTTGGAATTGTTATGGGAGCTTTCAAAAAATGAAGGGCGTATTATCGATAAGGTCAATTTGGTCAATCCCTGATGGATTAAGTTAATCTATCATAGGTTGTAATACTTCCGCGGAAGGTTTGAGGTTGTGTTCTGATGTGGCGTATTCGAATAGTTGTCTATGGGTTACGGCTGTTGAAAGTTTTTTATCAAAATTACTCCACCTATGGTTTGGAGTTAGCAGTTGAGGTCTTTGATTTGATGATTTAAAAATGTTATTTGTTTGGAAATAGTTGTGGTTCAATTTAATTATAAAGGTTTAAGAAAATTATTTCGGAAAAGGAGTTAACCATGTGGTACTGTAAATGGGTAAATTGCTTAAGNAGGCTGTGATGGTGAGCTTCAGTGTCAGCCAAGAAGAAGAATATTATTGGCGATATTTTGGGTCAAAAACCTTCAGATTTGATATGCCATATGTTCATAAAAGAAAGCGAAACATGAGTAGTCTCTATGAATTTTGCTTTGGGATTGTCAAGGACAGTTAGAAATATGGACGTAGTTTGAGTATTTGTGGATTGGCTGTCGAGTTTGGCGTATTTTTTACTATTCGGATGATGTATTTGGATGGAAAGTTAGCTTGTCGTTATGCCAACGAGATAATGAGATTACAGGATATTCCGATTTTGAGGTTTCGATTGTAATCTGATGTTATGCCGAATTTTGACGCAAGCTTGTATAAGAATTTGAGTTCCAGGTTGAAATTTGATATGGCGATAATTCACAATCAGGTGATCAATCAGTTTAGTGTGACGAAAGCATGTGGGTTCATTGCTCTCAGTTGTAAGATTCAATTTGGATTTTAGGTAGAGAATTTGATTTGAAATCTGATTTGAGGACATTGATTAGATGGAGGTTTTGTTAAATCCTGCGATTTTGGAGAAGTGGCGGCTTTGATTGGGTCGGTCTATAATCTCACGGGGTAGAAGAAGATTTTTGTTGGCAAGTGATAGGTAGGTGGATCTATTCTTAGCCTATGCGTATGCTATTCAGGATTAGAGTTGTATTAGGAGTATGCGTAGCGATGACGTATGTCTTTGTTTTGAGTGGAGATGTTGTGGAGTTATTTGTGAACAATTCCTGTCAGGATTGGGCTTCGAATGAAGCTCTTTTCTGTGGAAGAAGCTTTTTGTGAAGATCAGAAGTGAAGTTCTTTTTGTTCAAGCAGTCATGAAGTTAGACGTGATGAAGTAGAGCCTCAATTGGTGGATGAAAGCTCGGGGGGTGACTGAGGTTGTCAGTATCTTCTGTGGAGTTGGAGTGGTCTAAGTTTGTATAGAATGTCAAAGGTTCTCCATCAGCAAAATGGCGAGTTGATCATGTGTCTCGTATCTAAAGAAAGAAGGCAAAAAGAAGCTTTCGAGATTTTATTTCTTGTCTACGTTAGACAGCGAGGATTTTGGTTGCAATTTGGATGATATTGGATAAGCTGATGAAATCGGCTCGTTGCTTGCTGATCAAGGAATGATTCCCGAGTTTGGCCGTCAATATATTATCAAGATGAGGAGATTGCACAGTATTCTAATTTTGAGGCCCTTGATTGCGATTGGAAGTAGATGATTGATCAAAGTTGTGTAGTGAAAACGTGTGGATTCACCGCTATCAGTTATAAGATTTGATTTGAGGATTAAAGTAAGAGATTAGATTTGCAGCCTGATTGGATGATCGAGAATGGTGGTTAAATGTTTCTGAGAGTATCATGGAGAGAAAAATTTCAAGTATCGGGGGCAAATGATAGATTGAGTTTGAGATTCGATTGGCCTTTTGAGGTTTCACGGCGAATTGGAGAGGTGGCCAATAGATTGGTATTGTCTAAGTTTGACGAAATCTTTATGGTGTGTTTTGTGTATGCATATTGAGAGAAATATGGGTTGATCATTGGATGGTGATTGAGCGTGAATTGTTGTTGATTTCGAGAAACAATTTTATGTTGGGATTTTGATTCCGACATTGGGATAGAAAAATCAGGTGTTGAGAATCAGATTTTTGGAGAAATCTTTTGATCGAGGTTAAGCCCGGAAGAATTGTTCTTATTTGTTCAAGAATTGATGTGCGTAAATTTTGAGAACGAAATTTTTATAAGGATAGGAGAGTGTAATATTCCGAATCCTGTTTAGATTATTTTAATATTAATTACGATTTTGGGTATTTTAGACGTAGTGAAAAAAAATTAAAATATTATGGAATTTTAGGAATGATCGGAATTTCAGAGTGGCTTCCGGAGCACATCCGTATTGTTGTCTGAATATCGATTGGGATTTGGAAATAAAAGAAAAAAAATAAAAAAATAATAATAATAATAATATATAATATTAAATTATATATATATATATATATATATATATAAGAAAAAAAAAGAGAAGAAAAAAACGAATGGGAAAAGAATGGGAAACAGAGAAGCGCAAAGAGGGAGTCGGGGAGAGAGTGTGAGGGGGAAAAGTTACGGTTTTGCTGAGAGGAAGGAAGAATGGGCAAAAAGGAGGAGGAGGAGAAGGGAGCGGAAGGAAAAGGTGGCGACGCAGGTGGAAGGCGATGGTGGTTGCAGGTGGCGTAGCGGTGGTTGGTGTGGGTTGTGGCCGACGGCGCTCGGTGAGGCCGTTGCGGACATCGTAGCAACCGTTGGAGGCATTGATGGCGGCATGCGGTGGTGATGGTGCATCGGTGGGAGGTGGTGGCCGTGGGAGGCGTTGCGGCGGCCGCTGGCTAAGGCTGTGCGGCGCGGTGTGAGTTGTGCACTGGGGAGAAGTCACTCGGGAGAGAGAGAGTTGTGACGAGAGAGAGAGAGAGAGGGCAACGCCAGGGAGGCCAGCGACGGCCACACAAGGCAGCGGCGACTGCCGATGAGGCGACACGGTAGTGGAGCGACGGTAGAGGAGCGATTGTGGCGCGCGGCAGCAACCCACGCGGAGAGGAGAGAGAATTCCTAAATTGGGTGTTTTGGGAAATCCTTTCTTCAGATCTGTAGAGTATGAAGTTAAGACAAGTATCCTCTAACCCTATTCTTGGTTTGATTTAATTTCTGATATGTTTTGACTACTATTGGAGATTTTACTAATATACATATATTTTTATATAGCCCTAATTTACTAATTATGTACATGCATGTATATTTTACTAGTCGTACGGTGATTTTACATGAATATGTATGATTTGGAGGGTTTTCCGACATCCGAACAGTACATATATATATTTGTGTATCCGTATATTGTGAAACCATAAACCAAACCTTACATTAATCATGCAAGCTGCTGAAGGCAGGGTCACTACGGGAACATAGCGGTCTGAGACCCAATAGGTCGTTATATGTGATCCGAGATATGTGATATTGGTGTCGCTCCCAACGTGGAGGTTTAGTCCCGACGAGGACGTATATATTATGGCCACTTATATGAATGTAAATCTATTGGATAGAGTAAATCCATAACGAAATTAATCCTTTTTTTGTCAATGGATTAAAAGTTTTCTTTAAAAGTTTAACTATTGCTTAGGTTGCTAATACTAGAAAAGCTTAATCTCAATTTATTTGAAAGTTTTTCTATTTCTTAGGTTGTTATTACTAGAAAAGTTATTTAATAAGTGCAATCCACACAAACTCATATACCAAAAATAATTGTGAACCATTTGGATGCAAAGTGTTCACAATTAAAATCAACAGAGAAAATAAATGTAGTTTAGACCTAGCATTATCTTAAAGATGTTTTTAGTTAAATATATTAATCAATTTAAGTAAGCATGTATTATGTAAAATCATGGACTAAAAATAAGTATATTTATGATACATCAAACTATCTTAAGCAGACACAGATTTATAAGATCAAATAGCTATAATTAAGATCCCTATTATACCCCCCATGTAAATAGAGACAAGTGTATAATTGCATATTAGATGCAAATATATAGGACCATATGTCATTACACATAAATATACACACATATATGAATGTATATATGTATTAAAATAATATAAGATGATAGATAAACGTACCACACGATACATAAAACCCATGTTGCCTTAGTATACGAAATTGAAGAGAAGTGTGGTAAAGATTATCATTTTAATCGAGAAGATTATAGGCATCATAAACATGTTGCAAAGCTTCTTCTATTTCTTCTTCAAAGTGGTACAAAACCCCAAGACGTTCAATCATATCAACAAAGTTCAATGATTCTAATGGATTATTGGCAACTGCTAATAGCTTTTTTTTCACTTCATCCTTAAGTTCATTGAGTAGTTATATCTTTTGAATTTGGATTACCTGCATTCATCAAATTAATTACTTATAAGAATACTTTGATAAACAATAAAATACCAAAAATGCTATTTATTTTTCTACTTTTATTGATCTTATTTTTCAATTGATTTTAAAAATATTAATTTAATTAATGACAAATGGGTGCATTCATAGTCTCATGAAAATGCACACATGATACATAATAATTTTGAACTATCAGAGAAGCTCATTTTGAATTTTTTCATATTATTGTATATCTAATTATGATAATTCGTTAAATAACGGGCTAATCAATGAAATACCTTTTCTATTAAATATAACAAAATTATATAAAATTATAACCCTCAATTATCTTAATAAATTAGTAAATATGTGTCCCATTATATTAAGTAATTATTACGTGAAAGAGAGAGAGAAAAGAAGCACTTCTTATTCATAAAATAATGCAACTAATTTCGTGGATAGTAATCATTTTGAAATCAAACAAAAAACGAATTTATATTCTAAGATGAGAAAAGACTATGAAATAGTATTTACGGATACCTCATCGTCGGGAGTGTAATTGAGAAAGTAATCTCCCCAAACGCTAGGATGAAACTTTGCAAGTGGGCGTACAATTTCTTCTGTTGCAGCAAAACTAGTAGCCGGGGGGGAAGAAGAAGTTGCATGGCTTATTGAGCTCTTTTGGCTTGACATTGAGATCAATTGTTGTCAATGGCAGCTCCTGCCTGCCATCTGCCATGTGCCATGTGCCTACTTGAATTTCTATATATAATGAAACTGCCATGTGCCTAGAAATTGTCAGCTTATGCAAGCTTCATGCTCAGGATAAGTTTATTCAATAATTAATTCAGCAGCCTGCACCGAACCTTTTTTACTATAATTTATTAGGTTAGGAGAGCTGCAGCTTCCAACCCCCATTTTGTGTCGCATAAAATAATTTTTATTTATTTTTATGTCGCAACCCCCATGTTATGTCGCATAACGTCTATCTACTCGGTATATTATTGTTAATCTAATATCTGATATTTAATATTTTAAAATAATATAATTTATAAATATTTTAATATTTGATTTTTTAAAACATATTATAATATCAAAATATTCATACTATAAAAATAATAAAATTATTTTTAAAATATATTTTTATATTAATTTTCATCTATTAAATTTCAGTCAAATAGATGAGAAAAAAAGGTGTAAGATTTGAGACTGGGCTTATGCTGGGCCAATACATCTACTACTGGTGTACGTTTTATTCTAAGAAAATATAACGTATACATAATTTTTTATTATTTAGAAAAATTATAAAAATAAAATAAAATAAAAATATTCAATTTTTATATTATTTCAGAATTTTATTTCTATTTGTAATTCTTAATTTTTTTATTTTATTAACACCAAATAAAAAATTGCTTTTTATTTAAAATTTATTCTTTTTCGTAAACTTCCCTCGACAGCTAACCAAATATCCTGACACGAGACCCTGCTCCAATTAATTTTTTACACAATATTTTTGTTTTTATTTAATTTTAATATTCGATTGACACGGCCAATTTAACTAATTTTTTTATTATTTTAAAAAATAGCATGATATATATAATATATCAATTTTTAAATATTATAATTAAAAATAATTAAGTTAATATAATTAAAATTAGATTTAATTTATATGAAAAAAATAAATTTCAAAACCGTTAGACAAATCAACGGGGTAGGCCTGCCAGACAGCCGAGCCAGTGGGCCAACGCCCAGGGCAGGCGCAGGATCTAGCCGCTCGGGTGCCAGCCCAAGATTTAAAACCTGATAGGATTTTATTTTAGGGAGATTTGCGTTCTTCCAACGTGAAGAGAGAGGGGGAGAAGAGAGACATGAGAGATTGAGACTCTCGGGTTCGAATTTGATTTGGAGTTAGTTGAAAAAGTGATAGATCTTGTCGACATAAGTGTACCAATACTCTTCTCTTTCGTTTTCTTACATTTTTGTTTTGTTTTTTTTAGTATCTTCATTCTGATACTCAATTAAATTTATATTTTGTATTACCCATAATCTAAATATAAAATATTTTAATTTTATATCCGATTTATGAGATTTGTGTAGTATTTTGCATTCCAAAATTTTAACCCTCGTCCGGACTATTTTATCTATTTATTTTAGATTTTATACATGATTTAATTTTAAATAATCGAAAGTCATACCGTGAATATGTTAATTTATTAATTGAGCATCCGATTTTATAATTTTATAAAAAATTACATTTGCCGGAACCGTAATCCACACCCCCCTTAGATTTATTCAAATTATTGTAATTTATATAAAATTTAGTTTTAAAAATTCATAACCCTAATTTTATAGACGCAGGTACCTCTTATATTTGTTATGTATGCAAATATATTTTATATACGTTAATTTTATGTACTCCGGAATATTATCATATATGAATCGAGATATTATTTCACATGTACATTACATATATTATCTTATGTATGTTTCAAAATTACGTTATATGTATTTGTGAAGTAAATTTATTATTTGAAAATTTTAAAGACATTTTTGGCTCACGGTGGTAATAATTTTTATTTTTTTCATACTTTATGATATTCATACATATAATTTAAATAATGTAAAAATTTAAACCCATAAAAATATAAAAATTATGTAACTATACGAAGAAAATGCCACAATTTGATATGTGTATGATTCGTTCTCCCAAATTGAAAAATTTATAAAAGAAGTTTGATGGATTTTTCTCTTAAAGACTAAGAAATGGCAAAAATTTAGACCACAAATTTATATTTCAGAGGGTAATATTTCTTAATATGTCATAAATATTACAATAAAAATTCAAGGAATATCCTGACCGTATTTTATAGCGGGTAATTTTTTTTACATACATTAATATATTATAGTGAAAGATCATTATCTGTTAAGAGTTACGTGTGGCTAAGGCCCCATATACAGGATTATATATAGATTATCCGCCTCTAGGTCCTAAATAGGAGAAGATGGCTTTTGATTGTGTAGAAGTAAATACAATCTAAATTTTGATCAACCGCTCATTTAGTCAGCAAGGTCTATTGGCCATGGTTTGTAAAGATAAAAAATTTATTCATATTTTAGAACCTTAAAAAAAGAAAGATAAAATATAGAAAGTTTTTTATAATTTAAAATTATATTTGTTCATATTACATGTTATGCATTCTCTTTATGCTCATATGTCCCTCCTCTACCTTATTTTACATATATCAGTTACTATTTTTAATTATATTACACTTATTTAGTATTTGGCTCACATTTACTATTTTTTCTCCTTTTAGATGACTACAAACTTATACTCGATAAGGCGGGGTAGAAGATTAGAAGTCGATTAGGCTGAAGACTTGAAGGTTAAATTTTGAGGACTTAGTTTTCATTAGAGCTGTACCCATTTTTATAGAATATTTTGTATATTTCAAAAAGTTTTATATGTTGATGCATATATATGAGTATGATGTTCATGTAGCTGAGTTTCACTATATTTGATGGATATATACGCTTTCACATGTCTATATGATTTGTTTGGGAACCTAATGACATCTTATCTAAATCAACGTCATATTCGGAAATCATAATGTTGGTGTCACGTATTTATTGTGGTTATTTTTGGATCCTATGATGTAATGTGTGGTTTAATATTATTTATTGTATAGGATTTTGTATTAGTTGTATTCGTTTGATGGTCTTTTTTTGCCGGATTTTGGTTTGAAAAAACATGGTCCGTCACAATATGTTAGAGCATTTACGGAAAGGAGACACATAGGTGCAATAGTGCCTCACGGTTTCGTAGGAATTGAGGGTGACTTCATATCTTAAAGAGATAAAAATAATTATTCTCTTAATTTTAGTTATCAATTTTTAAATTAAAAATTATATTTTAATTTTTTTAAAAATAACTAATTTTAACAACTTTTTAAATTTTTTAAAATTAACTAAATCACAATCCATCATATAAAAATATATGGTTAAGACACAAATCACAAGCCTCTTAATCTTTTTAAAATATAAAATTTGTTAAAAACACATATTAATCTTATACATTATTAGAATAACTGATAGTTGCCTTCTATTTTTCAATAATTGCACGCCACATTGATTTGTTTAACCGAAGAAGTCTTCACCTTAGCTGTCAACACGAATATTATGACATAACACACATAATGAGTTTAGTGCATATTTTATAATCACAGGACATATTAAAATATATTTGTTAAGTCACTTAATATAATAACATGATACAGCACACATAACAAGTTTAAAGAATATTTTTGTAATCACGTGATATAATAAAATATGTTAGCTTTGTCATTTAAAATGATAATGTGATACAGCACACATAATGAGTTTAATGAATATTTTATAGTCGCATGACATAATAAAATATATTTGCTATGCCATTTAATATGATAAGAAATGCTTACTGTGCAGGATTGATTATATTATTGGTCATTTTTAATGCCAAAAGAAATAAATGTTAACTTGAAGGGCACGCCTTTCAGTATTAAATATGAATTCATCATCTTGAAGGGCACGCCTTTTACTATTAAATATGAATTCATCATTAAGAAAATAAGCAACCACAAAGCTAGCCGAATTATATTTCTGGGTCCAATAACACTACCGGGCCTCATATTAACATTCAACAAATTTGCATGGACAAACATTTTTTAATGTGTTAGTTTCCAATAGTACAAATCTTATACTTATATTACTTGTTTTATGTTGTATTATTTTAAGCTTATCTTACCAATACGAAACACGATAACATTATTTTATATTATAAATGTGTTGAATTATGAATAACAAAAAATTATTTAGAACAAATCAAACCATCTTATCCCGTATTGTACCAATATATATTCTCATATTGTATCTAATATTTACTGCACCCATCTAAATCACTTGTTTTAAGTAGTAAAAAAGCATGCAATTTGAAAATCTATTCCGTGCGCTTTTCAAGTCAGCCCACATGAATTGTTTGTTACAAAATATACGATATAATGGGTCACTTCATAATAAATATTATATCTGATAGGTACTAATACCTAATATCCGATTGAAAGACCTGTTTTCCTAAGTTGGGTCCTTGTGTCATGGAAGCTCAACCGGCCCAAATGGCCGACTCGGCCCAAGAGGCGTAAAAGGCCGTGGACTCCATTAAGGCCCAAGGACTCATGACGGTCAAGAACTCATGACGGCCAAGAACTCTACTAAGCTTACAACGCCGGCATATCAAAAGTTGGTGGCTAACTCTGTCGGATTGTAAGATTGGATGAATGTGACCTTTCAGGGAAGACAACGGCTTTTGGATAGCACGTGCGCCCTAAGAGGAGCAGTTCACTTTCAGAATTTGTAGGTTTGTAAAACGCTATAGTAGATTTTTAGAGTTAGTTGGCAGGCAATCCCACACACGCAAGCTCCTTGTTGGGTAAATGGAAACCATCAAGTATATAAACGCAAGCCAAGCTCCAATACAACCCACGCAATAGTGCACGCAAGAAGAGAACCAAAAGAAGGACGCCATTTTGCTCTCTATTCTCCTTCTCTGTAAAGCTTGACCTTCTTATAACCAAAATCTCCATAATGAAAGCATTATTGGATCAAGAGTCCTATGATTTTTTCTCTCATTCAAGAGAGGGTTTTCAACGTAAAAATATTACGTAGTATTGCCCTCTCTCTCTCTCTCTATAAACTTCACATCCGCATCTTTAAAATCTCCTCTAACCGAAGAGGAGCGTCTGGGTACTTTGTGTTGTACGGGTTTAGATTCGTATATACGGTGGTAAGATCTGAGGACTCGTTTGGATCTACATCCGTACGACAAATAAGATCCGAGGATGCAATATTGGCGCTGTCTATGAGAATCAACTCAAAGTCAGGTTAACACATTTTTCAAGAAATTGAAAACATGGAGAACACAAGAGCACAAACCAGTATCTCGGTCAGAGAAGCTGCTTTATGTGACAATAGCCTTGCTGTGGGTATCAAGATAGATGACCATCCTGATCCTTATGTCTGAGCATTGACAATGAGGATGGACAATATCTCCAAAACCGTCCAAACCCTTTGCACTAAAATAAATGAGCGGCAAAAGGGAGCGCCATCCAAGGCTTCCTAGACTGCAACGTCCCGGAGAAAGGGAAAGGAAAAGAAGAAACCCACTCAACAAGTTAATCAGCACAAGGACCCCAAGCAGCAAAGTCTCGTCGTGATTTGAAGGTCAATTGGGTCCTCGAGTTGAGGAGGAAACCTCAAAGGCGGAATCCTCGATGTTTACGTAACAACCCAGAGCACACTGTTTAGGAGATGTTTCCCTGGGACGAGATTCCTCCAAGTGTGATGTATTGATTTTCGAATATTATAAATTCAAATAATTAAATTAATATAATCAATATTAGTCTTAATATGCGTGAAAAATTAAGTTTCGGGATCGATGGACAAATCAGCAGGAGTTGACCCGTAGGACGCCCAAGGCGGCGTCGTGACGTCAGGTCCAGTGGACCAGCGCCTGTGTAATATTTCGGATCCCGATTAAATTATTTTAATATTAATTATAATTTTGGGTATTTCGGACGTTATAAAAATAAATTAAAATATTCTAAAAATTTTGATGAATAATCGGGATTTTGGAGCGGCACCCGAGACGCGCTTGTGCTTTTTCTCAGTCGTTGGACTATAATTGCTTCGTCAGATGGGTTCTCGCAAACACATTCGATTAAAAGTCTGCGGACACTTAAAGAGATCGCACTTGGGAAAGAGAACGTTCAGCCGCAGACAAAAAAGAAAGTCCTCGGACGAAAATTAATAAAACTATTGGTCTCAAAAATGCCCGATGACATTATTGGTCTCGAACGCATGTGGCAACGACAACCAGTTGGCGGTGAGCACCAGCATCTCAAACTAGAAGAAAATCCTCGAACATTTGGACCAGACTAATGACCTCAAAAAATCCTCAAACTTTTTGGTCAGATTGTTGGTCTCTAAAAATTTTTCAAAATTTTATTCTCAACAACGTTCTTGGACATTTGTGAGAAAAAAACATGGTGCTGGCATCAAGCTACTTCTAAATAGTGAGCGAAAAACAAAGGCACAAGCGGATTTCTGTGGATGGATACCCTCACGTGACACTCGAGATATTTTTACGGCCAATAGACATGTCAAAAGGTCAAAGTTCTTAAACCTCTTGGCATCGGGGGCTAGTGACGGGTACTAATAACCAATACCCAGTTGGAAGACCCGTTTTCTTGAGTTTAGCCGTTGTGCCATGGAGGGCCAGCAGGCATAGATGGCTGACTCGGCCCAAGAGGCATAAAAGATTATGGAGTCCATTAAGACCCAAAGACTCATGACGGCTAAGGACTCTATCGAGCCTGCAATGACAGCGTACTAGAAATTAGTAGCTCACTCTGTCAAACTGTAAGGCGGGATGAATGTGACCACTCAAGAAAGACAACAGCTTTTGAAAAGCACATGCGCCCTAAAAGAAGCAGTTGACTTCTAGAATTGGTAGGTTTGCAGGATGCCACAGAACACATGCAACAATACACGCATGAAGAGAACCAAAAGTAGGATGCCATTTTGCTCTCTATTCTCCTTCTCTGTAAAGCTTGAGCTTCTTGTAACCAAAATCTCCATAGTGAAAGTATTCCTGAACCAACAAGAGTGAGTTGAATACCCAACAAGTAAAAATAAACAATAATAAATGAGTATAATAAAGTATCTCGGATGATAAAATAATGAATAAAATTAATAATAACAGGTGATGTACCAATTACTGTCCGAGATTTAATAATATGTCGTATCCACAACTGAAAAACCATATGAACAATTGGATATCAAAATGCAACACGGATTCCATTAAATCCGATCATCAACCCAATACGAGATCACAACTGTATAAATGATCAAGAATATCCACGGACCTTATTCTACCATAGTGAACCAAAGGCCGCGTATTTACACCCCCGATGGTTAGGTGAGTCCCACGAGGTTGCCTGGTATCCCCACTACCCCTACAGTCTTCCCAGAGGCTGTACCTATAGTATGCTCATACCATCTCTGATACCCCTCATCAATGATAGCCTAAATATCATTCTTTACGATGGTCACTAGGTTATAAGTATCCCTCCTAAATATCAACGATCTCGATTAACTGTGCAAGATAACAAGAATTCGATGATTTGCCCAATTTGAGGTCACAATTGTACGAGATAATAAGAATTTTCTTAGATCTTATTCTACCACAGTGAACGAAATGCCGCGTATTTACACTCCCAATATTTGGGTGATACAACGAGGTTATCCATGGTATCCAACTACCTCTACAGTCCTCTTGGAGACTGTACCCGTAATATACGGATATCACCCATAATACCCCTCACCAAATAATATCCCACATATAATCCTCTATGATGGTCACTAGGTTATAAGCATTCATCCTCAATATCAACAACCTCAACCTCCGGAATGGAGTCGATATTGAAAAAGTATAGACTACTTTATGGTCCCACGGACTCCCATTCGCCCGGAGACCATAGAATCTTCGTACACTCACCTTTACTTGTTCATAGAGTGCCAAAAGTTATATGCACGCCACCAAGATTAACGTGAAAAATGGTTTTACCAGATTTTATCAATGAGATACAAAAATAATCATATAATCGATTATTAGCATTTCAGGCGTATCAACACACATGTATAAGTTCATATAACATGTTCTACCATAAATATATATAAATATTCATATAAATGTTCCAATCCATATATATATATATATATATATATTTTTATTTATTTATTTATATACACGTATACACCCACTCACTGTGCACTGTATAAACACTGCCACACACACACGCCGTGCTCGTGCACACACAGCAACCACGCCACTTACCCTCACGCCCGCATACAACACACCCACACCTCTGGCCACACCCATGGCCCGTTTGCTTACACAACAACCGCCACCCAATGCACGTGCTAGCCCGTATATGTGCGTATACCGTCTTCCATACCGGGCTATACACCATTTCATCCAGCCGCGTAAACGGAGCACAAGACTTTGTTCTCTCACCATTTTAGCCGGCCACGAAAAACAGAGCAGGAGGCTTTGTTCCCATATGCATTTTCCGATTCCCACGGATAACAGAGAGAAGTTCAATTCTCATTATTCAACAAGTGAACTAATAAATTGTAAAGCACAAATTTATCATCTGTCAAGCCCCTAATTCACGTACTCTTCGGTTCACCGTACCGAAATCAAAATCCCTCAAACATAGCATTCTCCTCTGTTTCTTTCCCGATCCAATGTTACATACAATTTCCACACACATCACTAATTTAATAGCATATGATAAATTTAGAGAGAGGAGAACAGATTGGTAGCAAAATACAGAAGAATTACTTGCCAAAGAGAGAAGTTTTACTTGCCACAGTTTCGTGTTCTTCATCCGGCTATGACGGCTATGGTACAAATCAGCGACGGTGGAAACACTAACCAATGATGGCGACTTCGACTGCAGAAGCAGCAGCTTCGGCCCAACTCACGACGGCGATTAGCAGCAGTGACAACTAGGAACAGAGGTGACGACCACATGGCTAGGGTTTCCTCTATTGACTTCCTTCCTCCCCCTCCTTTCTCACCTCTGTCTTCTATAAATAGTGAAGAGGGTAAACGTGTTTAGGGTTTCACTAGTTTCCATTTGGGAGTCAATTTTTTTCCTTCCCCCACCGGCACAAATCGCACCCTCTGTTCCTTCTTTTCCCTCCTTTTCTTTCTCCCTTTCTCTTCTTTCTTCTTTTTCCCTCATTTCTCTTCCTACCTTTTCTTTTCTTTCCTTTTTCTTCTCCCGTTTATTCTTCGTTCCTTATTATTATTATTACGTTTTAATATTTATCAATAATATTTATAATTATTATTTTATATAATAATTATTATATCATAAATATTATTATAAATATAGTTATTTTATATATATTTATATATTTATTTATCTCTAATTAAAATCTTAATTAATTATTTATATAATAATAATATTTAAAATTTGAATATAAATTTTTAATATTTTGACCCATCTTCAATTTTAATTTTATAACTATATTTTAAATTAATAAATTTTAATATACTAAAATTCATATAAATTAAATATATAATAATTTTCTTGTTTAATTAGACTTATAATTAAATTAACTCAATCAATCATATTAATTACTCTAACCTAAATTAAATATTCAAAATACCCAAACTCAAACTATTAGTTCGATTTAATGATTTAAGTATCTAAATCTAATTCAATTGTTGAAGTACTTTAGACTCATATTTCAAGCCCAATTATAAGTTTCTAAATCCAAAATAAGTGTAAAAATAATTATTAAATTTAACTAGATAACTTAGAAAAAATATTCAAGATATTACATTCTCTCTCTCTCTCCCTAAACTTCACATCCGTATCCTTTAAATCACCTCCTTTAATCGAAGAGGAACGTCCGAGTACTTTATGTTACACAGGTTTAGATTAGTTCATACCGTGGTAAGATTCGATGACTCGTTTGGATCTCTATCCATACGACGAACAAAATCTGAGTACACAACAATATCATTGATATATATTTATATTCTTTAATTCATTGAACCGTTACATAGAGTTTCACTGAAGATTCAAATGATATATATTTGAGTAAAGGTGACTCTTCAATAAGAAGAATTGGCTACACCTAATATATACCTATAATAGCATGTGCACTAATAGTAATAGAGAACACCTCATGCACGTTTGAGTGAAGATCATGAAAAGTTGGAGTAGACAGGCGCGCTTGATGTACATATGTGAGGGTGCTCAAGCACAAATAGAAGTAGAGGTTTAGCTTGTGTGCACATGAGATGGCACTCGTACACCAATGCATAATGCAGGTTTGACTAGTAAGTGTCTGTTTGGCTCATGTGCTCTATAGCCTGCTTTATAAGTGTTATTTAATTTTTAGGTGATTACATATGGACGTTTTAAAAACCATTGAGCTCTAAAATAGAAAGAAAAATAAAAGGAAGAGAAGGAAAGAAAAAAAAAAAGATTTCCTCTTTTGTTTAGTTTCTAAATCATATTTCATTCTTTGTAAATCTTGTGTACGTTACTCTTACTATTAAAAATAATATTTCTACTAATTATATTTTTTAT
Source organism: Nepenthes gracilis (assembly GCA_033239525.1). Taxonomy (NCBI): domain Eukaryota; kingdom Viridiplantae; phylum Streptophyta; class Magnoliopsida; order Caryophyllales; family Nepenthaceae; genus Nepenthes; species Nepenthes gracilis. The sequence goes on from BSYO01000001.1 coordinate 23,109,871, forward strand.
TCTTTAAGTTACTAATCATAAGATACAGTATTTTTAAGTTGTTAAAAATTTTTGTGATTGAACTCACCAAGTAATAAATCTTTTATGGATTTATCATCCCATATTATTTTCTCATTTTCAAAGAAAATTTTCATGTACAAATCTTGTGTCTTATTATTAAGATTATTATTAATTATTGTGTGTTATCTTATTGTCTCTTTATGGGTTCAAATAAATGGTTCAATAACAATCATTATATTAATTAGTTCTCAATCTTGTGAATAAAATTAGTCAATGGAACCAAACAACAAGAACTACTTATGTAATACTATAAAAATATCATATGATTTTATAGTATTAGTTACTATTAAATGATACATATTTGATGGCTTTCTGTAAATAGGGTAGACCCAAATGGATGAAAAGATGAAAGAAGATGGGTTCTAAAATTTGGCCAATAAATAGGAGTTTAGAGATAGGCCTACAAACCCCAAGTAGGGGAGTCAATCATGGAGTTTTATGTGGAAATAGGGCAGACAAGGTTGCTCCATGCAGGCGGGCCAACTGGAAGCCACCATGTTGGTTGCCCGACAAATGAGAAAACTCCATGTAGACTAATCGAAAGCCACGACATAGATGCCTTGATCAATAGGATGGCTTTGGAAAAGTGGGCCAATTAGAAGTTTTTGCCTCAATCATTCAGTTAATGATGACACCCCACACAAGCAGGCCAACTAGAAGGCTCTAGTACCGTCACTAACCCAATAGCAAAGGACTGTTTCGCCATGAAATTTTGTATAGCTCCCCTCTATAAATAAAAAGGGCTAGGAATTGAAATATAGCCAAGCCGAACACAACAAAGCCTAACAAAGAGACAAATACGAAGAAAAAGTGGTAGCACCAGTGTTGTCCAATGGACTTTCTCTTTATTATTAGTTTACAAATAAGAAAAAAAAGGGCTAGGAATTGAAATATAGCCAAGCCGTATTAATGTATTGACAACAAAGCCGGTTAACAAAGAGACAAATAGGCCTAAAAAAGTGGTAGCACCAGAAATTCGATAGGGTTGTCCAATGGACTTATTTTTTCTCTTTATTATTAGTTTCATTAAACAGAAGAAAGCCCTACATGCTCCATTGAAGAGAAAACCAAAAAGACACATCTTTGATCTTCATGTTATAAAGAGTTTTCTCACCATTTTTTCTTTTCTTTTTCCATTCAAACTTTCATTCTTCATGGGTTCGTGAAGAGAAAATACAAATGATTGGAAATTCAATGGTTCGAGGGAAGATTCTGACTCCTCACCATCCTAATTGCGGGCAAATCCAAGGAGTTCCAAGACCTATCATCAATATTGGCCTTAAAGGTAGTTGATTTTCCTAAGCAGCCATCCAGGCAACACCACCAACGTCTTTATCTCTAGTCATTATTATCAGAGCAGTGTTAAATATCTTTTACGTGTATTAGATATTTATTACCGGTCAAAACACGTTAATACGAAACGTGATCAGGGATTTCCTATACCCTCACAATCTGACTCCTCACCATCCTAATCTCCAAGACCTATCATCAATATTGGCCTTAAAGGTATTTTTCCTAAGCAGCCATCCAGGCAACACCACCAACGAGATCAGAGCACCGGTTGATCAGGGATTCACTAGGAAGATATTAATTTTTTTTAAATAATTCACCTGCCATCATATTAATTATAGATTTGAGATTCGGATAAGCCTAAAAAAATACAAGACACAGAGTTAGGCCTCTGTGTAAGACCCTCCCAACTCTCCAACCCAAGGATCACACAGTTTGGATAGACCTCAGTCTCCACAATTGACACACTAGGTCTGATAAATTGCTACTCTTTATAATGTAGTTGTAGTAATACTCTATATTTATTATGACTACTATTTAAAACCATTTTATTAATTTAAGTGTCAGATGAGTCTTTTAAAAGAATTTGCTAATGATCTATTTCACTTATTTTTTTATTTATGGTGCACATAAAATTAGTTTAATACTTTGAATCATACTTTAAATTGTTTTTTCCCATATGCATTTATATTAAATCTAATTAGTTATAATTATAAATAACAATAATATATCTTATATAATAAATGAATACCATAGATACAATAATTAAAATTAACATTAGTTTGTCATGTTCCATGAATATTATCACAGGGATTCGGGTGAGCTCCATGTTTCATAAAGATAGAGTGGCATGTTCTTCATATTTTGACCGTTTATTTTTAAATAAATAATTATTATTTAATATTTTTTTAAAAAATAAAAATTAGTTAAAATTAGTTATCTTAAAATAATTATATTATAATTATTCGTTCAAAAATTGACAATTAAGATTGAAAAAACAAGTATTTTTATCTTTTAAGAGATGGAATCCCTCAATATCACGAGCCTGTTAAAAAAACAAACAAAAAAAAAACAAAATTGGCTTTTAGGGTGAAGGGTATTGAAAAGCATAGGATACACAAAGTTCAGTTGTGTTATGGTTGTTTACTGCAAGAAAATTCAAAATTAAATAGCCATACTTCTTCTTCATAAGAAAGAAGCATAAATTAGAAAAGCACTAAATTTGAGTTAAAAAAAAAATTCTAGCACTAAATTAATTCACACTGTATAGCTCATATCAAACTTTGAGTACCACAATTATTTTCTCTATATTGACAATATAAATATAATATTTTTATTTTTAAATATTAAAATAACGAGATTTTCACATTATTAAATTAATTAATTATTTATTTTATATTTTTTAATAATTTCTTATTACAACCGTGATATTGAAAAAATGGACAGTTGGGAAAAGAGAGGGAGGGGCTCTACCTCTATGCACGATGGAATCCCCCATCCCCTATCTTTAAATTTTACACGTATAATTGATGGTCTCAAAATTCTATTATTATTGAATATAAAATCTATTAATAGTAAAATAAAGTATTTTAATTTTTGAAAATATGGTTACTTTTGAAGATAGAAACTTACTAATAAAGTAAAATAATTTAATTTTATATGTAGTTACTTTTTTAAAAATTGTATGGTTTTTATTTAAGTGTCTTAATTTTTAAGTCAGTTGATTTATAAATATGATATTAAGAGTAATTTCAAATAATTGGGTTACAAAAATAAAGATTTTAGAGCCCTCATTTTCTTAAGATAATTCAACATTTGGACTCACATACACATTCCCTTATCCTCCAAATCCAAAGGGCATTCATTTAAAGAGAGTATAGATATACGGATTCGAGGGCGTCCTTCTCCTCATCTAAAACGTCAGATGTAAAATCCAACGGCCCACACGTTTTAAATCGATAATATAACGTGGCCGTTCGATTTTAAATTTAATCATTCAAAACACGTAACCGTTGAATTTTATATCCGACGACCCAGATTAAGAGAAGGATGGTCCTTCTCCACAGATGGAGAAGAATGCCCCCTCAATCCATAAATATACATAGGCCTGAAAAAAAAAAAATCATTAGAGAAGGAGCTCAAGGGTTAGCTCTTGATGTTATACTCTTCTCGAAGCTATGCACTCTCGGACCAACTATTTGATAATTCTATAATTGGCAATTCAAACTCTTAATTTTATCCACGAGTTAAGCCAATAGGTACAATTCAGCTTAAATTTCTGCCAGACACAATACCTTATTGTGAGTTTAAGGTTGTAATGAGTCAATATTAGAATACAAATGAACACTATAATATACAGAGTAAAGAGATAAAAGAAGGAAAATGATTAAGCATCTATTTGATATCTAATTCATGTTTTAATATTCTCTAGTTTTAGGAATATTATTCTAAATTTTATTGTATAATATATCATTGATTGGTTGTTCGTTTTCTTACTATATTTCTTATTTGGCTATTAGGTATATTGAAATTAGTATTAATCAGTTCTTCACATATATTATGGCTGTAAAAAGGTCAACTCAAGAAGATTATATATAACTAAATTTTATCATAATGAAAATATTATTCGCATGTAGAGTCAAGTTGTTTTTATTTAGTTGAGAAGGATTTTTACATAAAATTTACCATGCAACTTATATATTTCGTTCATTATTATTGTTTATTATTTTTTATATTTAATTAAAAGAAAAGAGCAATTGACAGTAACATGAATTCAAATTTTATTGTGGAGTATGAATCCTCGTATAAATTCGGCTACCATTTGAATCCTTGCGTGATCGTAGTCTTTCATCTGGCTTTGTTGTGATGTTGGTTCACCTCTGACCTAATGTCTTAGATTTGTCTATTCGGTAGCTATAATGGGGCCGGTGTATTTACTTTTCTAGTGCTATAATCATGAACAAAATAGCGATATTCATTATTGTTATGTTGATACTGAATATGGTAAAAATACTTACCGCTATTAAATATATTAAAATGAAAAAAAATTGATTATTATAAACTAATAGATTTAATCAACTAAATATTAGCCAATATATTATTAATATAGATAAATATTATAATATTAAAAAATATTAATATCGAATATATATATCGATCAATATTTATATCGATAACTTAAATATACATGTTCCCAATATTATATAATTTTCTTCTATCGATATTCTTTTTATTGACTATTGTGATTCATGGTGCTGATATTATAGTTGCATGAACTGCTCATGGCAAAAAGCACGAAAAATTTTAGCAATAATAATAATAATAAAGTCATAACTCTCATTAAAAAGAGTTATTATTTGTGAATCCATTTTTTATATTTAGTTTAAAGTAATATCATACTACTTTACAATTTCTTTGGATCCATCTCTTTTAAATATATAATTTTTAAATATTTATTAATATTAATATTTATTATTTTATTTTTTAGTGTCAATAAGGTAAAAATTTTTCTATTCGCTCAGCCGAATAAAATTTGATTAACTGATAGTTTAGACAATGGTCAGCTGCTATATGATATTTAGTTGGTAGAAGAAAATAAAATAAAATAAAATATGTATTTTGCTCGAGAATAAGATGAAGATGAATTAATAATATTATTTAATTTTTATTAATTTTTTTATATTTTAGATTTGATATTCACTAAATGTCAATATTATTAAAAAATTTAAAAACATAATTAATTTTAATATTTTTTTATTATTTTTAAATTTTGGCTATTAATTTTAATTTAATAGTCAAGATAGAGTAGAACCATACTTTTTGGTGAGAAAAATAGGACCCCCAATCTGGCAAGGTAGGAATGGTTTTGCACGGAGTATTTATTTTCTAAATTTTAACAATAAATAGATGCATTATTTCTCTAATATTAGTATTATATCTCGAATTTTTGATTGTTGTAGGGATTAGAGAATCTTCGGATTCCTCGTCGTCTTGAAGTGATCACGAGCGAATCCGATCTCCGTCACTGTAAACCTCAAACTTGCACAACACAAATCACAAACAAGATGTCAGAGAACAGCAGGGATCTATCCTCCATTGACACTCCGATACTCAAGTCAGAAATTTTCTACAATAAATGAAGGAATGCATATTTAAAATGCGAAAATGATGGGAGTGTTAGAGGGACGTGTTTGGAGTCTTAGGCTCCATGAATGTGCCCGCGGAGGGCGGTTTAGAGGCGCACCCGCGGATGGTAGCTTAGAAATATCCTTACTTGAGGGTGCATCTACGAATGGCGGTTTTAAGGTGTGCCCGACAAAGAGGCAGTTTAGAGTTGCACCTGTGGGCACCTCTAAGTTATATGAAAATAAATACTCCATAAAATATTCAATAATATAAAAAAGTAAAATAAGATGATAAAATATTTTTAGAATAAATACTTTCAGCAATAGAAATATTACGTAATTTAATCAAACTAAATCCACAATAAAGCCATTTGATTGAATGGAATAGGATTAGATTCGTTAAAAATAGTTATTAACTTAATAATAACTTCTTTGTAGAAATTCAAATAAGCTAAATTATTTATTAATGATTTTATTATTATTATAACAACTGGGATGCTTAGTAAGATGTAAATTTATGTTTTAGATACCATAAGCTACAATTTCAAATAATATTTATTTCAAACAAGAGAATTTATAATAAATTTTAAGAAGATAATTTTACTAATAAAGACTAAATAAATGAAATAGTTGAACAATTGTTTCAGTCTAGAGGCATTATAAGGTCAAATGTTCAATTCTTCAACTAAAGTACACATGGGCCACTTTTGAGTCTTAGTGTAACTGTTTTTACAAATTAGACCTGTGATCGTCGATCACACGGCCCTCCTTCTTCAACAGAAGCACACGCAGACCAATTTTTTGATTCATTATGCTCAATCTTACTTATATTATGAAATAAGTTATTTTAATAACTCAAACTCATTATTATCCCATCACCCAAAAAATTTTACCATTCCGTTATGATTTTTCCTTTTAAGTGAAACACACAAACTACTTATAAATCTATTATACACGATCTCATATTATATTATATTATATTATATATGAGACTTTTTACGATTTAAATTTGTGAATAACTTACACTTCGATGGTAGGAACCCTTTTGTGACCGTATTAAACCCACTATGACCACACCAACGATGTATCACACCACCGAGCAACTTGCCTAAATGCCAACCGTGTCAAGGCTCCAATTCTTCAACAAAAGCACGCATAAATTATTTTTAAATTTATTATATATAATTTTATATTGTATTATGTAAAAAGTTATTTTTATGATTCAAATCTATAGCTATTAGGTCATATTGCAACAATAATAACCCTTTTGAGAGCATACTAAAGCCACCGACAAACCACACCATTGGGCAACTCACCCGAATGCCAATTGCATCAAGGCTCTGCTTCTTCGGAACAGTGCTCCCAGTCGAAGAGACTCCGCTACATCCCTGCCCATCAAATACTGACCCTACTGTTTTCCGGTGAATCCCAAGAACCACAACCAAACCCGACCCATATCCACGTACCATATCTTTTATCGTGGTGGGCCCTTCTTGCTGTGTCATTTATCCATATATAAGGACGTATCAAGAAAGGACCCGCCAACTAGAAAGGATCAAATAGAACGTGGAGTGGGGCCATGGAAACCAACCAATGCCAACCCCTTCCCCAACCATCACCAATTGAACTTTCTGATCATTGCTTAGATCCGATTACTCCGACTCTCCACATAATTATGTTATAATCCACGTAAGTATTAGACTTTCTTATTCTCTCAATAGTTAAAATATATCATTTTAATATGAAAAGCTAATATCAAAACACATTAAAATATTATAATGTCATGACTTTGGTACTTGACATTTCCAACCCAAAATGCATACTACCAGGTCGAACCTAATCTTTGGGAAAATCATAACTGAACTTCCACTCCATAGCTACCAGCTAAAAATATTAAACTTTTTTTTATTTTTTAATGGTTGTGATATATCCTTGCATTATGAAAAGCTAAAATCTATACAAGACATTAAAATATTATCTTAATTTCTATTATCCGTAACTTTTAAAATGACATCAACCATGGAAAAAAACGAAACAATTTCTCGGAGGTCCATCACCAAACTTCCTCTCCGCACCCACCAAGACAGCTAAGAACCATCACAATATCACGAATCACAACCGTGTGACTATGCAGGTAGTAATCTGTGCTCAGGCTTTGCCTGGACCGCTGTGCTCCCTGCTTTAGTCAGTACAGGTGTGACTTCAAAAGAAGAGGGGAAGCTGGCAGGGGTGCTTGAGAAGAAGTGCCCAAAGCTTTGCTAAAAGAATCAAACTCAAAAGTATATATATATATATATATATAGATATATATTATACTTGGAGGAGGAGTTAACGTGCAATTATCCTCACAGTCACACATTTATACCAACTTCTCTCAAAGAGTTGACCTCACAATTAAAGGCTTGTACCCCCCACCTCTAAGCCTTATTTACACCCATTTCCAACCAAAAAGATGTCAAAAAGATAGAGTAGAAGACCCAAAAAAGAGTTGCCAACCCTAACCCTACAATCCCCCAACTTCCCTAAATGCTTTCTTATTCATTTATAAACATAACAAGACCTCATGCCATGTTTATACCCTCAACCCCAAGTGAATTCTGGAACAACAAGACGTCGATTACCTTGGTTTTGAGAGGGAAAAGACCATTGCCGGTTGAAGGACTCTTTGAGTGGTAGGACTGCCCACTAGCATGGCCTGAGAACGACTCAGCATCTCAATCATCGATGGTGTTTGGTAGGCCTGAACAATGCTTGCACTATCGGTGGAATCACCTCTTGCCGTCGCTCTCTGCCAGGAGTGGGAGCTGAGGCCAGATAGAATATATGCCCTGCCAGATGCCTCATATACGTGCCTGCTTGCCATCCTCTCTTGCATCTCCTTGAGCTCAGCATCCAATGCGACACAAAGTCGGTCACGGCACTTTGCCGACGCAGTTTCCGACAAGGTCTTACGACAGTTTTCAAGGACAGAAACTGCAGCAGCCAGGTCTCCCTGCTCAGCCGCAGCACTAGCTTGTGAGATCGCCTCTGCAGCTCGGAGCCTATTACGTTGTCTGTCCACCTCTATTGACACCACTTCTTGCCCAACTGTTTCAGGCCTACTAATCTTCACTTCCTCACCCTCCAATGTCACCATTTCTTTCGTAAATGGGTCTCTAAAGACACATCGGACTTTTAGCAATGATGTTTCATTGCACGAGTCCGCTGGAACATTCACTGAAATGAGAAAATCCCTTTCCTCATCAGCATACAGATCACCAACACGGATGTATCCTGCACGCCCACTGGCCATCACACAAGTTGGGTAACTTCCTGCTTTTACTTCACCAAGACGAGTAGTTGGGTGTGCACATTCAATTCCCACTTGCAGCTCCTGCACTACCACACTCAGAAGCCCCCCTATGCACTGTGCAAATGCATCCTGGATGGCTGCCTCAGTCTCAATGAAGGAAAATGTACCACCAGAAGCCTCTGAGATGGAATGCATTGAGGAGGCATCATGGTCTGTGCCAAAGCCAAATGTGTGGACAGGAATCTGGGACCCCAATCTGTCACTACCCTGAATAGACATAGGAAGAAGCAACTGGTATTTCGGTTCAGGTTGATAACCACCCAAACCATTGACAGTGTATGTGTCCTGTCCATCAGACAACAATATTATACTGGCAACTGGATTCTTTTCCCTTCGCTCTTCCATTACTTTGGCGCCCTTTCTTAGACCTTCGGCAATATTGGTCCCACCATTTGCCATCAAGGAATTGACAGCTTGCAGTGCTTCTTGGCGTCCTGTTTCAGACATTCGACGGAGGGGAAACAGGCGCCGGGCTGTGGAAGAGAAGGCAATAACGGACAATCTGTCATTCGAGCTGAGGTTCTGTATCACAAACCCCATGGCTCGCTTTAATAGCGCAAGCTTAGTACCTGCCATGCTACCACTGATGTCAAGCACTGTCACAAGGTCAACTGGCGTGCGAGACGTCTGAGAAATATATGGCAAGTCTGAGTGGTTTCCGCTGGGGTTCTTTGATGAATTTGTGACAACCGCTTTGAGCTGAATCAGAACAGTGAAGTCTTCATATGATTTTGATCGAGGGACAGATAAGACTTCTGGATAGGTTCTGATATCAATTGTTTTCGTGGATTTACTGCTGCTATCAGAAGTGTTTGAAGAATCTCTCCCAGGAAATTCATGTTGGCTTAAGTATTCATCATCATCAAAAAGAGCCGGCTCGGTGGCTTGAAACAGTGGCATGACATGCCAACTAGAATTTGGACGAGGGTGTGGTAATCTGCGGATTACAGTCATCAGAGCATTATTTTGGGGCCAACCTGCAGGATTCATTCTTGGCCTTCCAGGGCTAGGAGGCAACTTGGGACTCTGTAAGGGGATCTCCTTCCATTTTGCTCTACAAACTGGGCATACCTGGTTCCCATACTTAACATTTGAGGTTATGCAGTGAAAGTGGAAGGAATGTGAGCATTCAGCAGTGAAAATAGCATGACCATCTCCATGCTTAATTGCAGCCAAACATATCGAGCAGGTCCACTGGAAGATTTTGGGAACATAAGTAAGACAATGATAAAGATTATTATAGAAAGAATGGGAAAACCTTTACGAATTGTACATGGAAAGAGATGCTTCTATTTACTATCATACTTGAGCAAATGGGAAATCAGACTAAATGATAACTAGGGCAACAATAATGGGAGAAACCAGGTACATGCATGCAAAGACAGCAATAGACACGGACAAGCAACTTGAACCCATTGTTTGTATCATTTAGGGGTAAAATAAACTGCCGGAATTTCATCACCTGGCAATCCCCAAGCAGATATACTGAAACAACAGAATTTCATAGTTGCAGACTTGCAGTTATGTTCCATATGATATAGCTTGTAGTGTGAAAACTAGTATGTGTGAGGATACTATACCAAAAAACTATGAATAACGAAGAAATAAATGAGACAACATTTTAAACAGGGTTAAATTGAAAACGTAAGGGAAAAAGGCAAGTAGGAATATAGTCAAGCGAATAATGTCATACATGTGCATAGTTTTTTTTCTATTTTTTGCTCGTCACAGAAGTTAGATATGAAAGTATCACTGGTCTACAGAATATACAATCAGTGAAAAATTACTTCACAGCACCAAATTACATTGTCAAATATCCTGTTACTTATGACACAGCACCTACATATTAGTTACTTTAACTCCAGTAATACAACTACAGTGTCAATTGTATCAACAATCAGAGAAAGAGAATCCATCCACTAATTTTTTATAGCTCTCTACTTAATTTGTTCATCACCACTTATTTAGTGGCTCATGGAATTGGGGGTTTTCCAACTCAATGTTATCTAAACAACACTGTCACAAGGCTGCAGGTACAATTGCAAATTATTTTTCGTCAACACCACTTCTCAGCCTAAAAGAGTTAATGAATCATTTGTCATGAAAGAGCTTATGCATTAGTTGTCTTGTATTACATTGGCAATATCTTTTCCATAAATATTTTTAGAAAATGGAAAAAAAGTAAAAAAAAAAATTCTTCTACAGTGCAGATAATTTATCCAAACTCGTGAAACGACTAGTGTTTGATAAATAGGAGCTTCTATTCAACCCCATCTTTTCCTTTACTTAAAAGTTGGATCATGAAGCTCCCCCCTAATTTTTGGTTCAACAACTTCAAATGGTTTCTAGCACTTCTTAATAGCAAATAAGGACTTAGATGCCGGTGAAAAAGAAGAGGAAAACTCATTCAACGAGTTTTTCTCTGTATCATTCTCCATAGTAGATGCCAAATTATTTTTGTTCCCTTGGAAAAGATGTTGCGGGGGAATTTAAACTCACCCATCAATTCAAATGAAAGTGTCACTATGCGTGACAATCCCCAGTTTCCTATACTTCTTGCTTTCCGATTTTTATCCAAGAAAAGTTTGCAAGGGTAATTTTCAAAAAGGCACTTATGATCATCCCAAAGGACAAAAGAGGTCAATTTATGAGATGGCACAAGCAATCTAATGGTAGATAAGTTTGAAAAATATCTATATATCGTGGCATCACACGTCATACTTGAAACTAATCTTAATTTTATCGCTTTCAAAGCTAAGACTAATTTTCTCACTTTCAAAGCTAAGACTAATTTTTCTCGCATTCAAAGCCAAAACTAATTTTCTCTTAACCATCCCTAGAGAAACCTAAGGACACAAAACTTTCTACAATTATGTTCGGCTCCTTGAAAAGCTTCTATATGCTATCCCAACGGAATTGTTACTCCTTTTATTACTCTTTTAGCCAGTAATACCCACTAATTCTATGACCACGAGAAACAACTAAATAAACAAAAACTCCACAGATGTATTAAAAAACAGAAAAACCGATTTAGAATATTGACGCAATTCTCATGAATGCCAGGGAAGACAACAAACCTCAGCCACTGGCCAAAACACCAATACACAGAAATTTAAGTCAAATAAATTTGATTCATGGAAACAAATTTGATAAAGTTGCTGAATCTTTCACTAATTTCTCGGGTGGAGGGGGACAAAAGTCAAAAGACAAATAGCGAAAATAAAGCCTCAAAGCCAGATTTTGCAAGCTAATCAAAAGCAACAAAGACACCAGCTGGATGATAAAATGTTTGCAAAGAATTAAGCAATTTATTTGCTTCATTAAGCTTCAACGTTAGAAAAATCCACAAAAGCAGCTAAATCCATGCATCTAAACAATTATTATTGTTAGAGGTAGAGGACAAACCTCGCTGGACCTGCTAGAGCTTTTGAGGAATCTACGTCGAGCAGCCGGCACCGGCGAAGCAGGCGTAGAAGGATGAGAATTCAAGCTGTTCCAGTTAGCCGTTCGGGCGGGCGGATGAGAGAGCAAAGCCGCATCAGAGAAGCTCTCACTCGAAGGAGGCGAATCGTCTTCTACTGTCCTCGGAACGTAGTAGCATAAATTCAGGCCAAGCGCTAGCTTCGCTTTCCTCCATTTACTCCCCATTTAGTATTCCCTACCTCTCTCTCTTTCTCCCTCCGTCCCAAATAAAAGAACCCCCGCTATCGAATGCGAGATGCTAGGGTTTTTTGAGATTCGGAAACTAAAGGATTGAACGAGAGCTCAGAGTAAAGATGAAATAGAGCGCGGAAATCGAGACGAATGAATAGGCAGTTTATAGACATAGACAGAGAGGGTGCGACTGTGTACCGCACGGTTGAATTGAATTGGCATAGGAGCGCAGGAGAGAGAATGGTCGCCGCATATTAGTAGTCGCAGGATTGAATCCTGATCTTCTCGGCCGCCATTACAAAGGAATGCTTTGACCTTGGTGGTTGAGACCCTTAGATTTGAGAGAGAGAGAGAGAGACAGAGAGAGAGAGAGAGGATTAAGACATAATCTGGGTTAGCTGGCTTTCTGTATTTCTTTACATTAAATTGTACCGGAAATTATTAATTCCACGTGTTTAATCCGTACACGTCATATCAACAATGCAACTTGCCGAGCGTACTCCTGATTAATTCGAAATACAATTATTTAACATAAATTAAATACGTATATTAGTTATTATTTTTAAAAATATATTATTTAATTATTATTAAAAAAATTATAAACGTGTAATATTAATTAAACGGTTCTCCTTTAACGAGAGAGAGAGAGAGAGACGCCGACTCTATCAATAATGTTAACTTTTATTCAATCACAATAAAAAAAGTCAATTAATGAATTTAATTAAAACTTTTTTATTAAAATTTATAATAAAATTTAACTTATATTAATAAAATTCAGAAATATCTAATTCTTTTTAAAAATTCATTATTAATTGGTATTTAACTCCTTTATATGTTCTCTCATATTTTAATTTCCTCTGCTACGCTCTCAAATTTCACAAGGGGTAATAAATTAAAGTTGTATAAAACTGACTAAATCTTAAAATATATTGAATACATTTGATTATTTCCCCCAATCCATGAAGTACTCTTCAATATATGAACTCTATACTATTCAATGTTAATTTTCTAGACGCCCTGTGTAAGCAAGCAAATGGGAATGAGTCAAGCCTTATTTTACATTTTCATATTTTGATTTTTAATATATATTTTATTATTCCACCCCAACCCCTTGGCGGCCACCGCCACCCCACCGCAGTCAGGTCCCTAACAGCTGGTTGCTGGCAACCCCACCCATAACAGATGCCGTTGTAGATGTCCTTCAGTAGCATCTTTAGTCAAAAACATTAATATATGAATGGATAATAAATCATGATTAAAAATATATTTTTTTATAACAAAATATAATCATCGATCGAAAAATATTACCTAAGTAAGTAATCATCCAATAATCATCTAAATCAATTTTGTTATTTTTTTATAAATATTTAAATTATGTTTTGTAATTATGAAAAAAATCATAAAAATAAATATAAATAAAAAAATAAACAGTGCAGTTGACAATGCTTTCTGAAGGGCCTGGTAATACAGAATATTATTAAAGAAAGAGTAGCGTAAAAATTATGGCTTGTGTGACACAAATTAATGAGTGGTCTTGGGCTTGTATCATTATGCATCATTGCTTAACTAAAGTCAAATTTTCATACTTTTCCACGTGACATGATTAGTATTTCTACACGTGTGCATCATTACCCCTTTTTCGATTAGTCTTCATGCTCCTCTTTTCTAAACCCAGCTGAGTCTAGCTTTTGGTTCCTATTAATTTGAATTCTAGACATTATAAATCCAAGTAATAGATTAAAGGTATTAAGTTATTATAAATCCAAATAATATTATAATAGTTATTATAATATTAAGTTAGAAATATTAAATAATATATAGTTAAAAATATGAAAGCTGAAGGCAACGATTCAAGTCCCATATATTGTTTAGGGGGCTTGTATTTGTTGGAGCGCTAAGTTTGTTGTTAGAAATAATTTAAAGATTATTTTCATTCATGATAGGTTTAAATACAGTACACTCCCCTAATTACTTTGTTTAATTCATTAACTCACCATTCACTTAGTCTTTTAAATTGTTTTGAGTAAATATGGTACTTATATATTGTCATTATGACTTTTAATGTAATACGACACTTTAGTATAGTTGGCACTATTAATTGACATGTTTTATGAGTAATGACCTGATATTAATATTGTAAACTATTATTAATGATAGTTATATGGTCAAATTGTCATAATTCAAGCCCTCTTTATATGTGTCCTTGGCATGATAGTATTTTGATCTGATTGCTATTTGATTCTCTGACTTTTGTCAGTTTGTTTATCTTCGTAGACCACACATTTTCTTTGGCTAGGTTTAGTATTTTTGCTTGAGTGGTATTCCATTATCTGCCTGTTGTTTATTTGTTCATATTGTTAAAATAGTCCATTAGTTCTTTTAAGTTATCAATTGATATATCCAGTTAAAGTGAGTATTGAGACGTTAATTTGAAAATTCGCCTATTCTAACAATATATATAAATCTAAATCTTTGAGTGATTCGTAACAATTTCGGTTTTGGTGTTTGGGTCCAAATCCATTTATGTTCTTATTGAACCTATCAATTTTGTTCAAATATTAAAATGAATTCTAAAATCAAGACTTTATATGCTTAGTGTTAGTTATTCATTTGTTTTATAATTAGGTGGAAATGCTAAAATAGTTTATTAACAAAAACATAGATAGTTAATTACTTTTACATCACATAAATATATATTTTTAATTGATTAGATTTTGTAAAAATATATATATATTATAAAAATATTATCTCTAAAAAATAATTGCCAAATTTTCCAAAAACAAATGTGCATATAAATCCCATATGGCTTAAAAGCAATGTTGAGACTATGACTACCTAACCCAAATAATAAAAATCTTCCTTATTGATAAAAGATATGGACAGTAAAAGAAAATCTTACGCTATGTAATACAAGATATCACAAATAATAAAAATAGGTCCAAATAAAACAATCTATACATGGCTTATTCGAAAAATTATCAATGTTCTATAAACTTTTATACCTAAAGAGTTTAAAATAAAATGGACTATATGTTAATAATTAACAGAATTGTCATGTTTAAAGATACAGTCCTAATGATCATTTCATATGTTATACAATATGACTACAAGCAAATTTCAACACTATATGTACAAGGCATTTGTTTCTACATTTGATCGCAACCCAACTAATTACCTTGTTCTATTAGTCGTATGGCTACGAGCACACAATTTTACATTAATAGTATCCCCAATCTACTAGTAACAACTCATTTAAAGAAGAGATGCAGAATAAATTACTTTATATTTTTAAAAATACACATAATAAAAGAAATTTAAAATAATCTCAAATAGTCTATAGTTATAAGATGACCCCAATGGCTAGTCATAAGATAAAAGGTTGCGGTGGGTATGAATAATATCTCCAAATAAGAGAGAATGGCACCATCTTCTTGACAGTCAGCTGCAAAATTTTTCAACGTGAAAATTTTTCCTTTATTTTCATCTTATAAGAAAATTTGTTTTCATAGATAAAAATGTTTTAAAATATATTTGAATGCAAATTGGTTCATTTACTATACTTTGGCAATGACTATAGTCTCATAGAACTAGTTATAAATTACCCTTATTATTATTAATTTTATTATGTCACCTGCAAACTAAACTAATAATAAATTAGTCAAGTTAATTATTATGTCATAGGTAGGGCATTGAATTAAATTATAATGATTACATGATTTATTTATTCTTTAATTTATCAGGACATATGCTGTGGATTACGCACTAGAATATATGCTCAGATAATTAATCTAACATTACTTAGCAATAATTAAGTTTTTCTTGTGTCATTTTATCCAAATATTTGATTCTTTCTCTTTTGTTTGTTCACTGTATCTTCGTTCAGATCGATTGCGACGAGCACAAATTGCCGCTGACCAATCAAAATATTACTTTTTTAAAAAAAAAAAAGGATTAAAGTCAAAATCAGGCACACTCATACTTTTTTTTTTTAATTTAAATTTGGTCAACTTAAGATCACAAATATTTAGAGTGAATAAAATCATGGTAGCACTTCGATATTAACATGGAATAGGTAAGTTAATTTGCACAAATTAGTACATTTATGGGAGCCTATTTAAAAATCATAGGAAAATTAAAAAAAAAAGGAACATACATCATAAATAATAATATCTTAAGATATGAACGCTTACCGAAAGGATAGGCAATTTCAAGAGTATTTATATTATCTTAAGATACAGCCAACACTCCAAAAATTGATCATAAATCAAACAACCTGTTCAAGGATAATTCAAGTATAAAGTAAAGCATTTGCAATCAATATCCAAACATTTATAACCATGTCAAATCATAATTAAAGGCAGACAGCCGCAATTATAGACTTTCTGAAACTAAATTGTTTAGATAACATTCCAAAGATCAACTATAATTTTTATTATAAATTTGGCATTCCTTGAACAAATCCTTTCAAAATCTCTCTATCCAAAGATGCTATGCAAGAAATCCAAGACTACTAACCTAAAGTGTTATATGATAAGAGTAAGTATAATAATCAATAAAAATATTTATATGTATGTAGATATACAAGGTAAATAAAAAATAATAAAAAAAACCTAATATCAATAATTGTAAGTGAAATGTAAAAATAATGATATAAGAATATAAGAAGAGCATAATAATAAAAGAGTCAAAGGTCAATGATTACCTTTCTGACTAGTATCGAATGTCAAAATTCAAGTTATGAATTTTTTTTATAGTACGGGCTATACGCTATTATTTAAAATTTGTGGGTGGTATAACTATATATGATACCACATAAGTGAGGACAAATGTCACTTTTTAAACTTGGGGATATTAGATGACGACCTTTACTTATAAATTAATATATCAATATATTTAAATATATTATATTAATTTTTTATAATAGTTCTTATTTTATGCCAAAAAATTTTATAATAAATATTTAATTTTTTTAAAAGTGGAGTATAAATCAATTACTTGCATAAAGGGGATATGCGAGATTCAACATCTGAATATTTTACAATTTCTTAAAAAAATTTATAAAGTTAAATATAAGAATTTAAAATCACAAAAAATATGAGCAAATTTAACATGCCTGCAAACCAAGTTGAGAGAAATAGAAGGATGTTACATACATGAGCATTTCAATAATAAATGGAAAGATTATTCTAAAAATTTCAATAACCGATTAAGAAAAAAGCTCAAATATATTTGCCTTAACTTGAACATCAAAAAGATTTAATATAAAATTGTTTCAAAATCACATTTCTTCATATAATCTTTTCTATTCTCTTTATTTTCTCTCTCATCTCTTAAATTTATAGCAAAAAATAACTAAAATTACACTAGAAATCATTATATAAACAAACCGGCAAACGAATACTAATCATACGCCCATCTAGTGTGATCTCATAAACCCATTATAAACCCAACATAATCATGTAATTAAAATAAACTATAAATCAAAAGTCTAAATCAAAGTTGGGTTACACATTGCAATCACAATATTATTTTTCAAATAAATAAGCTGAAACATCCCAAGAGTAGCCAAACTCCCTTAGTTCGGCCCTAATATTGATGTACTTGCTCAAACTACAACCATATTGCAAGATGTCTGTCGATATTGATCCAAAATACTAATGACAGAATCATATAACAAGCTAAAAATGGAGTTCATTGACCGAAACCCAAAGTGCAAAAAATCAAAACGGTCATTAAAGATGATCTCATAAACCCATTATAAACCCAACATAATCATGTAATTAAAATAAACTATAAATCAAAAGTCTAAATCAAAGCCGGGTTGCACATTGCAATCACAATATTATTTTTCAAATAAATAAGCTGAAACATCCCAAGAGTAGCCAAACTCCCTTAGTTCGGCCCTAATATTGATGTACTGAGTCAAACTACAACCATATTGCAAGATGTAGATATTGATCCAAAATATTGACAATCATATAACAAGCTAAAAATGGAGTTCATTGACCGAAACCCAAAGTGCAAAAAATCAAAACGGTCATTAAAGATGATCTCATAAACCCATTATAACATAATCATGTAATTAAAATAAACTATAAATCAAAAGTCTAAATCAAAGCCGGTTGCACATTGCAATCACAATATTATTTTTCAAATAAATAAGCCGAAACATCCCAAGAGTAGCCAAACTCCCTTAGTTCGGCCCTAATATTAATGTACTTGCTCAAACTACAACCATATTACAAGATGTCTGTCGATATTGATCCAAAATACTAATGACAGAATCATATAACAAGCTAAAAATGGAGTTCATTGACCGAAACCCAAAGTGCAAAAAATCAAAACGGTCATTAAAGATATAAATCTAATGTATCCCTCGTTTTTCGGTTGTGGTATGAATTAGGGAGTCTCTCTATCTTTCATTACGTGTCGAACTAAAGTAGGTCAAGTATTCATTGTTGCTAACATGAAACCTATACACTACAAACTATAAATAATAGGTTAGAAAATTAGTAAGACTCACTTCCTGATTTATCCTATGATACTCGAATCAGACATCTTTCTAATATAATAGAAAGATGTAAGGAGGATGAGAAAAAATGCAATTATGCATGTCTACAGGGATTGAGAGAGGAAGCCTGAGTTCCTGTCGAGTGCTTGACAAGGAGCAACTTAGAGAGGAGGAGGTCTGGATTCAAATGTTACACACTCGGTAAGTAAATCACTAGGTAATACTCAGCGGAGAGTGACTTTTTGAGAAAGAGAAAGAGTGTGTTGGGAAAGAGAATTTGATTATTTCTTAACTCTTGGCTCTCACTCAAAAGTGGCTTTTGGAATTGATCGATCTCTCATCTTGTGGAAGGTGAAGAAGTTTATAGTATTTCATTGAGAAGATTCTGGCGCCAAGGCAGACGACAAGTATTCACTCAAGATTCGCTAGCCATTTGGGTGTTTACGAGAACAATCGTGTCCAATGTCGTCTTGTGACAATGTCGTAACTGTGGTGGATGTGGCCGACAAGGGCTAGGTCTTTCCTCACATGGGTGGGCTAGACTGCTGTGTGTCGATGGGCATGACGATTTTCTATGGTTGACCACCATTACCATTACCTGAGACCTATAGTACTGGAGTCTTTTGGGTAGCCAAATTACTGTCGTTGAAGTGGATGGTGGATTTTGCCATAATTGGTTGAACCGCAGAGGCTAACCTTTGAGGTTTGGCCGTTGGTCTTCTCTGAGCCTGCATGCAACAGACGGGCTAATTGGACATTTTGTGGGCCATTCTTTGCGTTGAACTTCGATGGCTAATGGGCTGACTACCAAATCGTCACTCATTATAATTAGATCAGCCTATGTTGTGGTTGGACCCATCAAAATCAAATCCAAATGAAATATTCAAAAATAATGCAAACATTTTAAATTATTTTTTCTGAATAGTCATCAGTCTAAAATCTATAAAAAAATTTAGCCCGCTAATCTGAAAAGTTAGAAAAATTAATAAGAGTAAACTCATATATCAACAAAATATAATATATATATATATACATATAACATGAGAAAGAATAATAATAATCAAATATGAGAATAACAAAGAGTCAAAATATCTATAAAAATATCTAAAAAATATAAAAATTAATGATATGTGAAAATATTGAATAATGGGTTAAAATTATTTTATTATAGCAATGAGTTATAAGTTATTATTTAAGACTCATAGGTTGACCTACTGCATATTATTTTCTTAAAATGGTGTCAAACGTTATTATTCTAATATGTGAATGTTAAGTTTGATTTTTAATATATAAATAATTATTAAGACATGTTCGAATATATATATTCAATTTTCTATAATGATTCTTATCTAATCAAATGAAAAAATTTTATATCAAATAATAAATATAAATATTTTTTATATCGAATTAAAACAAATAATTATATAAAAATAACAAATAATTATTATTTGTTATTGCCAAATAACAAATAATTACATATTTTAAGGTAGAGTTATTGCCAAATAATTATATAAAAATAACATATAATATTAAATATTTAAAAATTTTATTATGTGTAAATAATATTATGAATCAGGCATAAACTTTTAAAATCCTAAAATTTTCAAATAAAATAGATATACATACAAAACAACGGTAGAAATAATGATAAAAAGTCACATACTCATTTAAACGAAGATCAAAATAACTAATATTAAGATTTTAATAATAAATGAATAGAAGAATTTAGATGCAATTACTTTAAATCGAGTAATAACTGAATCTAATCCAAAATAATTTCAAAACCAATATCCTTTATTTTCTCTCTTTTCTTTCCTCTCTTTCCCTCTCATCTCTCAAAACTCAGCCAAAAAGTGGCCCAAAAAAACTAATTTTCTCAATTATTAGATTTCTTATTTGAACACATGATAATTTCCAAAAGTTCATCCAATTCAATTCATTTTTAACATCACAATGGTAAATTAGGGATCAGATGTTATAAAATTTTAGGAATAAAAACTATAAATTTGATATTTTATACTATTAATTCAATAGGACTAAAAATCTTTATCCCTAATATGTCTTCAGATCCAGATTATCATATGAATTAGGGAGTCAAACACTATTTTACACTATCCGATAGATCTGATGTGGGGTCGGCCTCCGTATGATCCAAATATGGATTCTATGTAATACAACAAATACATAATCATAGGATGGACGAGATTTACTACTCGGTATATTCTCTGATACTCAAATCAATAATCTTTCTTTGTGAAATGAAAATAGATGATGTAAAATAAAAATATTTACAAAAATAGTTTTATGATGTACGTTTGGTAGAAAACGCTTTAATGAAAGAGTGTGAGTTGAAAACGTCTTAAGATTGTCTTTTTTTAGCTTTTTTCTTGTGCACCGTCCCCCTTTCCCTTTGGGAATGACGGGTTTTTATAGAAATTAAGGATAATTAATCTTTTTTATCAACCGTCTAAGAAACCGTACGAATTGATAAGAAGATACTGTTCGGCCAATAGTTCTTGACTGGCAGTCGAGTCCGTTGAACCAGATAAGAGAAGAAAACTATCTGTTTCGATCGGTTAGAGTCAGTTCTGTCTTCATTTAGAAGGTAAAATTTTTAAATAAAACCAAGAGGCTCATCTATCAACTTTAGATTATATGGATCGACTCGATCCTTATTTTATTGTGGCCGAATTCTTTGATGGGTTTCCTTCTGAGCCATTAGCAACTATATCCATTGAGCCATTAGCAACTATATCCATCAATCCCTAACTTAAAAAAAAAAAGATAAAAGATAAAAATAATGGCATTCAAATTTGATAGTTGAATACCATCCTTGTTAAACAATTGACAATTGCAATTTTAGGAGTCTAATTAGTCAAATCATGGATGTAAATTAATTATCCTTCCCATAAACTCATATTATTCCCCAACATTATAAAAGTCTTAAAGTCATAACAATGTTGGAGAATATGTGCAAACTTAAAATGGACCACTCAAATCATGGGCTAGAGGTGGATAATATATGCTAGAATCTATGTTGAAATTCCAAATGTCTCAATTAATATTCGATGCGGCACCCCTAATATTTATACTACTAACTAATTATTAATGTATATATATGATTTTTTTTAAAAATGTATACTATGTTTTATTAGTCATTAATATATATGATGATTATATATCATGTAATAATCCATTATTATTATAAATAATGTACTATTTCTAATATCTTGTGTATCTAATAAGTCAAGACATTATTGTTTGTGACCGTGCAACGCCCACTTTGATTTGATATCCCCCACCACGTCAAATAGTGGGATATGAGTGGGCATTTTGAAAAATTTCATGGACAGCATAAATTTGAGGAATAATCCCCACTATAGTTAGGTACATAGCTACTAGCTATGGGAGTCTCTTAAATTTGTCAAATCATTATTTTGGTATTTACTAAAGTCGTAACTCTACTTTATATTATGATTTTAAGGTAGTAAAATTGAAATATTTTTAAAAAATATTTTTTCTTATTTTTTAGTTTTTTTTCTCTTTTTGGGTGAGCTATTAATCATAAAAAAACCAAATTGTAGCTT
The DNA here is from genome assembly GCA_033239525.1 of Nepenthes gracilis. NCBI lineage: Eukaryota > Viridiplantae > Streptophyta > Magnoliopsida > Caryophyllales > Nepenthaceae > Nepenthes > Nepenthes gracilis. The sequence goes on from BSYO01000001.1 coordinate 23,132,449, forward strand.
CAATTATATATATATATATATTCAATTCATTGAAAGTCAAAAGTTATATGATAAAAGAAAAGTACCTTTTTTCCAACTTTAATTCTTAGAATAAAAAAAAAAAAAAAAACCATGTTAGAAGTTAGGCTATAAAACAACACTGAAAAATTATTTTTGAAACATTTCTTAAAAATTTTTTAATTAAAAAAATATATTTTCTGAGATTATCTTATTATATTTTTATATGAACGAGAGTTAATTACATCTAATCTATCAATATTGGCAATATAATAGGTTAGAAAAATAACAGTTATCTTTAAATTTTTTTTCAAATTAAAAAAAAAATTAATATAAACGGAATTGAGTTGTAATATCCAAAAGCAGTAGTTAGAGTATATATTTTTTTTCACTCTATTAGATGACACTTTCAGTACAAATTATAGGCCATTAATTAGCCTAGATCGAATATGAAAATACTATAATGAAAGTATTTATAATCCACTAATTACCAAAAAAATATAAAGTTCCATATCATAAGAGTTATGACAGTGGGAAGATTTATCTCTTATGAAAAAGTGACCACTATATATATATATATATATATATATATATAATTTTAGTTATCTATTTAAAATTTAACGGTTATGATTTAACCAATTCAAAATAATAAATTATTATTTAAAAATAAAGTTAAATTATAGTTGTTTATTTTTATATAAATGTCCGTAATTAAAAGATGTAGAAGCTAAATCTCCATGAAAGACGCAACCCTTGAATTCTCAAAACTGCATACATATAATCGGATTCAAGGGACTATATATTTTAATGGAGATACAGCTCCTATACCACTCAATATCAACTATCTATTTGAAAAAAAATATCTATTATTTAACTACTTTTTAAATATTTAAATCAATTAAAATTAACTATTTTATAATAATTAATTATAACTATTTATTTAAAAATAAATAATTAAAATTAAAATATATAAAAATTATACCGATATTAAAAATGCAAGCCCTTCAAACCCATTTGATGTGAATGGAGTTGCATGAGTGGAATTTTCCTATACTTAATTATTCCCATTTTTTACTTTATGCCCTCAAAAAGATAACCTTTGAAAAGAAAGAAATCTAAAGTGGTCATCTTTTTTACGTAAGGTGGTAAATTTATATATATCATAAAAAAAGACTAGTTATTCCTCTCTCCCCACAAAACAACATGAACAAGGGGCCAACACACTGACCCATATTTTCATTTCTCACCTCCTTTTGAGGGCACACTTGCCCCCCCCCCAACTCTCAACTTGATATTTTATTTTTGATTTTTAGAGAGAGAGAGAGAGGAGAGGAGAGGAGAGAGAGAGGAATTATTGTAAATGAGTAGAGATCCATTAACAAAGAATCCCTTGGTGGGGAGGGATAGGATTCCCTTTTGGACCTCTAAAATCGCCAGGCTTTATGGGACAAGTCAACTAGAAAGCATTCCCCTTCTTTTTTTCAAGAAAAATGCCATGGATTATTCTCATCTCAGTTTACTGTTCAAACACATTAACAGTAATCAGATTAATTTTGTAAAAGGAATTGGATTAATCTTATTGGTTAATATAGATGGGCAAAGAAATATTTAATTCCTTCGTTTCTAGAGATCAGGGGATCCTACTTCTCCATCAATCACAATTGAATTATTTTTAATCAAATGGTGATAATTTTAATACTAAATAAAAATATTTAAATACTTATTTTTATTAAATTTTTTTAAATAATTAACTTAATATTTGCTAAATATTAATGTTATAACAAATAAATATTAAAAATTAACTATATATAATATTTTTAGTGTGTTAAAATTTTATCAATTGAATTTTAATCTAACGAATAAAATGGGAGAAGCAGGGGATGGGGAGAAGCAGGATCCCCATCCTTTGTTTCTAGGGTTACTTCTTTTATATTTTATTTGATCATTCTGATCTAAATATTCATAAATCTTTTAATTTTCAAATCCCAATACATCCAATGCCAAATAAATGAAAAAAAGCACAAGTTTGAAATAAGATTTACTTTTTTTTTTTAATTGTCTTTTGTCGATATAATATAGCCAATTTAGTATTATGAGTTGCAATAAAAGGATCGGCATAATTATCATAAAATGGCTACTCCATTTCCATGATCTTAAACCCTTATAAATTTGACGTGCAATAATAAAAGCCAAACTTGTTATAATAAATCTAAAATTATTATTTTAAATCATTATTATTAACTGTATTAATTTATACAGTAGAAAAGTTACACTTTTGTTTTTCTCCATCGCTCTTCTCATGGCGCTGCAGTGCTACCCATTTGCGTGGTCATGAGCAGTGGGACTGGGACGTCGTCTTGCTCTTTGCATGCTTACTCCATCATTGTTAATTATACGTTACATTAACTTGACTAATTTAATATAATGGAAAATAATTAGTTAACTAATTACCATTTCTTGCAATCGAGTTTGTAATAGAAGCCGTTGATCTGGATGGTTTAGATGGCCATGAATGTAAAGGAGATGATAACAGTTAATTTCCAGTATTAGCATAAGTAAAATTTGTTAATTAGATAAAAATTTTAATTCTTAATATATTTATTATTATATATTTTTTTACAAATTAGTTATGTGTAAAATAAATTTACATGTCTAATTTCATAAATATTAAACTTTGATTTATTAATAAAACGTAAGATCAAAACTGCGCCGAAATCATTTTTATCTCTTATAATTGGGAAATGATTTCTTTCTCTTCTTTCTCTTTAAAAATTATAGATATTTTCTACAAACTTTATATATTACAAAATAATGGTTATTGACATTTGTTTATAAAGTAAGAGAAAAATTTTTTAAATTATCAAAATACTCCTCCTTTATATCAAATAACATGTCTTCAATAAGTATGTCATTTAGAAAATGTTTTTTAATTAATTATAAATAATTAATATATTTAAATTAATAAAAATGTATTATTTCATCAAAATTAAATAAATCAATAAATTATGTGCCTTATTATATGGGATATTTTTTTAACATTATCCTACTTGATCAATATAATGATAATATTTATTAAAATGGTCAAATAAATTTTAAGTATATAATAATATAATCCTCTAATATTTTAGATATAATAATGCCATAATTATATAACCAATAAATACTAGTCATAATGGTTCAATATCATTGTAGTTACTTTTATGTACCATAATACTTGCAAATCACATGATTAAAATTTTAAATAAAAAATATTTATATGGTTTAATAATAATATTTTAATGAGAGATTACTTTTTCTATTATTAATCCAAAATTTTAAGTTCAAATAATATAAAAAATTAGAAATACCATAAACACATTATGAAACTCTCGAATGTTAAGAATAAAAACATAATTTATAATTATATTACGGATAATAATAAAGACCAATACTGTCAATATAATCCATAACTATCTTTAGTAGTAAATCTTCAATTAATAGATTTATAATTATCAGTTTAGTATTAATATACTATATTGATATCTTTTATTTTTGAATTTTGCTTTTAATGGTAAAATATTTAATTTTTATATATTTAGTAAATTTTAAATACTTGTCATTATTTGATAAAAAATTATTACATAATTATTACAATAAATTTTCAGTGGCCTATCTATACTGTCGATAATTGTAAATCCCAAATTTAAATTTTATAGCTGTAATATACGTATAGTGGTTTCAAAGTATACCACAAACTCCGTTTTAATTATGAATACAATAATCACAAAATATTTTATACTCTTCTATGAAATTGATTCTCCAATCAAAGAAATGTTATATTCTGAAGTTGACATTTTAGCATCTATATATCCAATATAATTTAAATTTGAATATTTTATCACCTCTAAATAATCAAATTTCTTATAAATAAGCATGTAATTCTTAATTTTATATAAGTATTTCATTGCTTTCTTTTGCAAACTTTTAGTGATTCATATTCAAGTTACTTTGATATCTTCCGAGTATACAAATTGTGAAACTTGTATTTAATTTCGTAGAAGTCTATGCATATATCAAATTTCTTACTACAAACATATAACAAATATCTTTCATTTGATTTCATTCTCATTTATTTTATAAATATTGTATTAAACCAAATTTATCACAGTTTTTAAATTGCAACAATATTAGATGAATAATTCTATATCCCAAATCTCTCTAAAATTTTTTTAATATATCATTTTTGACATATATTTCTATTAATATCATATAAGTTACTTTATCTATATCTTTTATTTTAAAATTATTAAAGAGATAGCTATAGTCTCATGCAATAATCCAATATCATTACTTATAAGTAATATACTATCAATATATAAAATAAAAAAATAAACTAATTTTCAATAACTTTTAGATATATATACCGATTAATTATATTTTTTATAAAATCAAATAATAAAATGGTATCATAAAATTAAAGGTATTACTATCGTCAGGTTTATTTAAATTTATATATTAATTTCTTTGAATTGCAAATTAAGTTCTCTCATCCTTCAATCAAGAATCTTTCAAATTGTTTTATATAAACTTTTTCATCTAAATTACCATTCCAAAAAGTAGTTATCACATCTATTTAGTATAATTCTAAATTAAAATGTGTCACTAATGTCATTCTAATTTTTAAAGAGTCCTTCTTTAAAATTAAAAATAATATATATTTTTTATAATCAATGCCACCTTCTCAATATAATATTTAGCAACATGTGGAGCTTTATATCATTTAACATTACTCTTTGAGTCATATTTGATCGTAAATACAAATTTACAATCAATTGTTCTATAATATTTAGGTAATTCAATAAAATCTCAGATTTTATTATGTATCATTGACTTTAATTCATCATTTATGACATTAATATATTTAGAAAAATTATTTTTTCTATGGTTTATTAGAAAGAAATCAAATCATCATATATTCCATATCAAACTCATATTCTTATGGATAAACTAAATAATTATTTAGAATAGTAAATTTTCTTTTTCTATGAGATTTTAATACTATTTCTTATTGTTGTTTTATAATTCGTTTTGATGCGTCCCTGGTCTTCGGGTTGTGTTACGGATCAGAGAGCCCTCCAATCTTTCGCTACGGGTCAATTTGGATTGAGTTCGGTCTCCGTCACTATTAATTTAAAACCTCCGCACCGTAAATTATAAATAAGAGGTCAAAAGACGGCGGGAGATTGTCCCACTGTAAGTACTTCGATGCTCAAGTCAGAAATCTCCTGAAATGAACGAAAAAATGCACGATTAGAAGTAAATATGACGAGAATGCAACAATGGAAGAGTGAGGAGAATGTGAGTGGGATGTATGTGAAGTCTGGGCTCGTCGCCGAGAAGTGGCGGTGGCTCATTATCGCCACCGAGAAATGGCGGTGGCTCAAGGGAAGAGAGCCGGTTCTTTCTCCTCGAAACCTTGAGCGCTGAGTAAGGGATCGAATACTTGATCTCTGAGTGAGGGATCAAATAATTGATTTCTAGTCACCGTTTGGGCTCTCTCAGGGAAATTAAAAGCAGATCTCAAAATCGGTCCGCAGCGAAAGATTGGAAGGCTCTCAATTTCGTACCACGACTCAAGAACTAGGGACGCATTATTGGCACCGTTTACGAAAACAACAAAAAAAGTCTTACCACCAGTCCCAACGTTCATTCTCTCATTTCAAAGATGGTCAACACTAGAGTGCAGGTTAGCACATCGAGAAGGACACTGCTACATGCGGCGACAACCCTCAGTGGGTAGCTGTGCTAGCGAGCAACTCGAGCCCGACGTGTGCAAACTGGCTGCGGAGGTGAACGACATGAAGCAGATGCTTCAGGTGTTGTACGCTCGCACCGAAGCACAATGGCTAGGAACCACTCTCCCGAACCCCCAAGCATCTTTCCGTTCATTGTGGAAGGTTTTTGATTTGAGTATCGGAGTATTTACAGTGGGATACCCTCCTACCGCCCTTTGATCTCTTGTTTGTAGTATATGGTGCGCAAGTTTCAGGTTTATAGCGACGGATATAAGACTTGATCCAGATCGACCTACAGCGAAAGATTAGAAAGCTCTATAATCCATACCACAACTCAAGGACTAGGGACGCATCACATTTAATGATGACAATCTCATCATAGACAATAGGATCATTGATTTGTTATTCATCATTATTAAATTATTCAATGAAAATCAAAATAATAATTTTTTTTAGAAGCACTAAGTAAATGGTCTTGTACCCTAATTTTTTTAATGTTTACATTTAATGGAATATCATTCCTATTGGTTGTACTATTTTAAAATTTTTGATATTTTTTTATTTCTATTGTTCTTTCTACTTTGGTTGGACCTAATCTAGCCCATACTACTTAAATTTCTTTAGATAATTATTAAAGTATTCACTAATAATTTTAAAATCTAATATTTTTTTTCTCATGAATTATATGTCATAATATCTACTTAGACACCCCCAAACATATAAATCTTTAATACTCAATTTTCTACTAGTCCACAATTTAAAAAATATTTTTTGAACGATCTTAGTAAGAATCCGATTAAAAATATATACAACAATATTAAAGGTTTTCATTCATAAAAATTTGGTTAAAAAGATATTATTCAATATACTCTTAATTATATTCATTAAAATATGATTACGCCGTTTAACAATATCATTCTTATGATAAAGTGTATTGAAAATGCTATACTTTTTGATAGCTTTTATTGTCCTGATTTATCATACTTATTGTAATATTTTTTAATTCAATTAGATATATGAGTTTTATAATTTTATTTAATTATTTTTTAATATTAGTTATATATATCCCTGAAATATTTATAACTTGAGACTTTTTATGTGATAAATAAATATAACAATCTTGTAAAAAGTTATTAATAAAAATAATGAAATTTTTTTCTCTACCTAAAGATGATAAATCAAAAGGCTCACAAATCTTTGTATGAATAATTTCTAAAAGTCATTTACTTCTAATAGTATCATTCTTTATATGTTTGATTTACTTTTTTTTTAATATAATCCTCACATATATTAAGATTGGATAAATTAAAGTTAGATTGGATTCCCGAGGTTGTAATGACCAACAATGGAACATAGTTTACTGGCAAACGGTTCACTAGATACTGCACGGGCTTACGCATCAGACCGGTACATACATTTGTGGCGTATCCTCAGGCAAACCGGCAGGTCGAAATCACCAACCGTACACTGCTGTATGGATTGAAGACCAAGCTGGAAGATGCATGGGGCTCGTGGGTCAATGAGCTATCTTTGTGCTCTGGTCATACCGAACAACCCCATAGGAACCAACGAGAGAGACACCCTTCAGTCTCTACTATGGGGTTGAAGCTGTGGTCCCCGTTGAAGTGGGGTTACCCTGCCTGCGAGTCAAATGTTTTAATCTGGTCACAAACTCTCAGAGACTCAGAGAATACCTTAACTTGTTCCTAGAGGTTCAAGACACAGCCCGCCTGAGGACCGCAACCTACTAACAGCATATCGCACGGTACTACAACAAGCGGGTGAAAGCACGCTCGCTTGAGATTGGAGATCTGGTCCTCCAGAGCGTAGAGGTTGCGGGAAAAGTCGCTAGTAGGAACAATCTCTCCAATAGTTGGGAAGGGCCATCCCCATTTCCACAATCCACTGGAGCAAAGCGTACAAACTACCCACCCAGAATGAAAAATTGGTTCCTTGGACCTAGAACACGCCAACCTAAGGAAATACTACTAGTAATGCAGCACTGGCCCAGGTAAGGCATATACGCACACCATGAAGAATGCCTATATATGCATTATGTTCCCATTTAATAAAATTGATCATTTCAATTATGTTGTGTACCCATCCATATGAGTGTTTGCGTGCATGTCATTACAAAAATAAAACGACCTAAACTGCCCCTAAGTCAGGGGACTGACGTCCGTCCGTAAAACCAAGCATTGGCCCTACGCCGAGCGGCCCGATTATGGTCACCTCGAAACCTTGGCCTCGTGCCAAGTGACCCACTGGCGGTCTTGTCCGAGCCTCGACCAAGCGTCAAGCGGCCCAAAGGTGGCCACATCCGGACTTCGACTCCACGTCGAAAGGGCCCAAAGTGGCCCGCTAACTTGGCCTTTTGCTAAGTGAGCCAAAAGCGGTCACCGCTGAATTACTGCTCTACGTAGTAGGGTCCATGAGACCCAAAGAACCATGGTTCCGAACCAAATGGCCCAGGCGGTCAAAACTAAAGGCCTGGGGGCTTTTGAACCTTCCCAACTTACGGCCAACAAAACCTTAAGGGGCGAGTATTGCAGACGTGCGGCAACCTTCTCCCAAAGAAGAGAGCACCCTTAGTCTACGATAGTCGTGGGCTAGGATCTAGCACCGGATGGCAACGATGCCCAAAGCGGGGGCGGAGAACTTAATGCAAGTATCGCGTGTGAAAAGCCCTAGACCCGGAGTCCGGCTGCTTTGGCCTAAAAATCGAGCTGGCCCTTGGTGCGGCTCTACAGGACTCGCGACAACGTTCACTCTACTAAATCGAGCTTCCCACTAAATGCACGAGATGCGACGACATCCTCCGACAAAATATGAGTGCAGCGCAAGAAGGCGCCGAATTGGGGCCTTGGCAACAATAGCTTTTACAAGCTTAGTCGTTAAATACGATATACTATCTCAAAAGCCACATCTGAAAGTATTAAAGGCAATGGGAAAGAATTCTACTTCTCATTCATCTATACAATGTGTCTACAAGTAGCGGAGAAGGAAGAAAGCAACATAAATAAGTAAAGCTACTCCTGAGAATTTGGTGGACTGCCTCCTCAAGAAAATTTCTCAGGGGAGACCTGTTAAGGACCCCAGAGTTGCCCGAGTGGAAGACACCTTCCAAAACATCGAGAACTACTAGCGAAGCGATCTTGTGGTATAGGCGGATGCTGTCCTAAAACCTGGACTCCATGACAAGGTTCACCTCTGAGGGAGTGAGCCGTGCCCTCAGATCTCTAGATAGACGGGAGTTGTCGTCTTCAAGGACGGTGACCATCTCCTTCAGCTGCCGAACCTCCTCCCTCAGGTGCCTGAATTTCTCCTGCATCTGATCGTTCTCTCCTTGCAGCCGCTCGCTCTCCTCGGGGAGGAGAGCAACCTGGACTCTGATATGTTGGGCGATCTCCTGCCCGCAGTGGGAGTTTCATGCAGTTGAGCTGTGAGCTCATAGAGAGAATCGGCCTCCTCCAGAACCTGCATGGGAAGGGAGAAGATCAAAAATTCTCAAAGCTCCAAACTAGAAATAAATGCTTTACTCAAGACGGCCATACCTGAGCGGAAGCTGTGCCCAGACGATAAGCAAGATCTCTTAGTGCGAACAAGCCTAGGGGCTCCCCATGTTTTGCTGCGATCCCTGTGATGCTTGGATGGCTAGGAGCCACAGCAGGTGAAGGAACGCATGGGGGCTTCGACCCCTGAACCGCACTTGCAAAAGCGGTCTCCGAAGTCAACTCAACACCCAGTGCACTGGCCTCCCACGTGGCTTCGACCTCCAACACCGCGGAGGCACCCTCCTAAGCTCCAACCTCCAGAAACAGCCCAATTGGGGGTCCGGTAGGCTCTGAAGGTCCAGCTTGAATTGGTACCGGCTTAGGCAAGAGCTCTTCCTCTGACTCCCTAGGAATCAACGCGCCACCCTCCGCCATTGGAGCGCTCTCAACAATGATCTCCGGCAGCCTCGGATCGATAAAGGAGCCCGCGGAAGACCCATCACTAGAATAAAGCTCCACTGTAGGAATATCATACTCAGCCAATACTACGATGGGAATTGGAAAGGGTTCGGTAGCTTCCTCCCGTGGCTTGGCGCTTGCTGTCGCCTATGGGACTAGATGCCAATCCCGCTTGGTGGACCTTGCGGCCAACCTCTGCGACCTCCGGGTGGAGGTGCCGCCGGCCTCCCTTAGCCTCTTCAGCGAAGCCTCAACCTCCTCCTCATCTGAGGATGACCCCAACAGTGAGCACCTGTCCACAACATCCCCTCTTGACGGCTCAGGGATCACGACATACTCGGGCTTCTTCTTCGAGGAGCCAATGGCACCCCAACTAGTCGAAGGCCCCCACCTGGCGACCTCAAACATAGGGGGCATTAGATAGTAGCCCTGGACGGAGAATGTCACCATCTCAGATTTGATGGCGGTGACCAACTTCACCGTCACCTTAGTGTCCTCCGAGGACAGCTTCCCATGAAAGTACTCCGAGATGGGACCCCATTCGCGTGAGAGCTCTGAATCGGAAGGCTCTTGCAGGAAGAAGAAGCGTACCTTTCAATTTTTAACAAAGTCGGGATTGGTCCCGTGGAAATGGAAACCGGCCCTCGGAGACATAGAGACCCAATGCACTGGCTCTATGAAACAAAAGACCACTCTCGCTGCCTTGGCATCGAACGCGCTGGTGTGAAGAAGGGAGAAGACACAAAGCGAAATTAGGTAACGAACGGCGTTGGAATGGAACCTCGCCACAGGGATACCCAACGCCTCAACCAATGCATACAGAGTGCATGGCATGCGGTAACGAAGCCCCCCTCTCAGATGGTGCTCATAAACGGTCACGAAACCATCTGGGGGAATGTTAGCCCTACCGGTGGCACCAGGTGCATGATAGGCCCAATCATCAGGAATCTCGTAGTCCACCATCAAAGCGGCGATGGCACTCATTGTTATAATGGAACCCGTGTTGTCTACCCTATGACGGCCTGACTTGGAGACCCATGAGGAGGAAGGAGATTCTCTCTTCTTGGCCATTGCTCTCTCTCTTTCGCTCGGAGAAGAATTTTGGTATGAAATGGCACAAAGAAGAAAGGGTTCGCTGGCGCACTGCTTAAATAGACAACAGGACGCCATCACGCGGGAAAACCCAAACGACGCTTTCCGCTGAGTAGCCATGCCACGTGCAAGCCCAGTAGGAGCGTTGCAAGTCCTGAAGCAATGGCCAATCATGACCTCTTGTCAAATTGCAGATTGATATCGCCCCAATAAATTCCTACTATCACACCTGCATTTAATGCGAAAATTCTGGTTGCCAGGAACAACGGCTGTGGGACTCCTAAGACAAACACGCGAGAGAGAAGACAAATAGTTTAATTACAATAAGTAATGGAAGATAAACGAAGCAATCAAGCGTTAGGCCTCATTATAATATTCATTAATGATTTTTTTACAACGGTTTACGGCTGCAACCGCAGCCGCTTAAGCTCCTCCTGGAGAGCTAGAATGCGGGCACGGGTTTGGACGTTAGCGCCAGCAAGCCTAAATGCCCTCGCTTCTGACTCTGCCCACACTTTCTCAGCTGCTCTATCTGTTCAACTGCGACCTGCATCCTAGCCTTGACACCTTCAACGGCCGGCGCAACTTGGCGAAGCAACGGATCCGCCCTCCTGGGCTTGCGGCCCGGAGAGGAGGCGGACATCCCTTCCCTCTCAAAGCCTGGAGACACCTGCAAAAATCACATTGGACCCACAATGGTGGCCTCTGAATGACATCCTTGCGCTGTCACTACACTGGTTGCAGTCGCCCTAGGGAACCCTAAGGCATGGGTCCCGATCTCAGGCTCTTCGAAAGGAGATTCTAAGCCAGATGATGAAGACAACTTCTCCATTAAAGTCACAACAGAGGAAGACAAAGAGACCTCAAAAACAGCACGAAGCTTCACGTTGCCTAAGAACAAAGCAACAGTGTACGCTACTTTGGGGGGAACTCATGCGTTTAAATAAGCAAAGTTCACCAACTGAAACGGCGACATTTTGCAGACGAAATGTGCTAGGTGAAAGTCAACGGACGACCTCACGTGGCAGATCCCTGAAACCCCGCACCTTTCCAAGGCACATCATTATGGCACAGCGCCCCGAGATTTTTTGCGCATTTAATGCACCAGGCGACTAGACAGATGTGACAACCACCCATGGAAATCAAGCTTCCCTGACGTAAGCCACCAAGAATCTCTTCCCGCCACGTCCTCCCACAGACAGTCAGCATCGTGACTCGACGGACGGGACTGGAGAGTCTGGCCGCGAGTGCCCAAAGATGCTTAGGCGCGCGCAACATGGCTTGGACGTGATAAAAAAATGGGAGCTAACCACGTGGACGGTCTGAAAAACAGTCGACAAGAAAAGACGCATACAACAATATGACAGAACGAAGACAAATGGCTACTTCTTTCATTAATCAAGGGTTTCTTTATAAAGTACTAGATCTACAGCAGCAAAGACACAAGAAATAAAAAAAATAATACAATTGGGAACAGAATTCCCAAGGCGGCATCGCTGAATCCTTTGGGCGCAACCAAGAACCGTGATCCACACCAAGTCACTCCAATGGTATCACCGAAATTCCGACACGCCCGAGCACAGGAGCCCCCGCGCTGGCCCTACCCCAACAATCGACTGTAATCTACTGGCACGGCAAAACCAACACCGACCAGGGAGACCTCGGTAGGGACGCAGGAAGTGTGTGCTCCCCCTACAAAGGCTCCGCCCTCACCCTTCGAGAGAGAACGGATGGTGGTCCAAGTGATGTAGAGACTGTGAGCGATTGCGCCACACGGGTGGTAAAGCCCCCTAAGATGGCTCCGCCGCGGTCCCACTATACACTAGAGGATGTCGGTCTATAGGGGGAGGCATGTGACGATAGCAGAGTGGCTAAGCCACCCATGTTAGCATAAGGAAGCACTCACAACGTGGGTGTAAGAACCGTCTTCATTAGAAGCCATGGATCTCCAGCTGGTCCATCCAATTCCTTCGCGGACTCCCACCGACGGTGGGATGAACCAAGGCTCTCGCATGGCGCCTCCAATGTCAGCCAAGGGATGAACCACACCAGTCGAAGTACCCTCCTATTTATGGGCAAGTTGGCGTCCTCCCAGCACCTAATGGAACATACTATCCCATGGACGTCTTTCATGGAATAGGAAGGACCTCGAATCCGACACTGCCTCAAGCGTGCGAATCCTTCCATTCAAGGCATCAAATTACTGTGACGCCAGAAAATCCTGCACAACCGCCTAGGGAAGGTGCGAAGTGGAAAGACGACAAGCATTGTCGCATCTCAAGAAAAACCCAGCGGCTGTGAGCTGGACCCAGAAGGACATGCCAGGCTGCGATCACAAATCAACACAAGCATGGGGGGCTAGTATTGGGTCCATTACGAAGGCCCAAATGTCGAAGCCCAACCATGGAGCAATGGCCCAAACAAAGAGTCGAGCCCGCGTTCCCGAGTAGCTAACGTGGTAGCCCATACTCGTAGCTAATGAACGTTTGCAACCCATTAATAAGGATGTCGGGTGACAGTGGCGGCGCAGAAGGAGGCCAATGGGAAGAGAGTCAGGGCTGCTAACTGGGACTGGCACCGCTGCACACAGCTCTCCGACCAATCCTAGTACAAGAGGTCGACCAAACGTGACCGACAGTGCCCAACGGTCTACTTGCCACCACAAAACGACAACCGACACACCGGCAATCGCCAACAATAGTCAGCGGCCAACAAGCTCCTGCCACGGGAACTCTCGCGTCCAAGGCCCCCAACCAGAGGGCCTATAAAATCCCTCCTCTTCTATAAGGAGGGAGGGATTAATCGAAGAATCGGATCCTGGGCAATCGGCTTTACTTCAAACCAACAAAGCTCAAAACCATCCGCCAGATCCGATTCTCTCAACCTTCTCAGGCGATAAGAGTTAGGCATCTTCTACAGTGCATTTCAAGAGCCAGGCCTCCCAACACCCGCTCATTAAATCTCACTCACCTGCATTCACGCACTCCCCACGCATTTACAACATATTTTCGTGCACCTCTAAACGTGTGCCCCCATTTTCATTTATTCAGAGGTTACTAATTTAAGCGTCGGAGTGTTCGCGGTAGGAGAAATCTTGCCGAGCCTCTAACCTATTATTTATAGTTATGTTGTGTAGACCCTAAGTTAATAGAAACGGAGACCGGACCCATTTGCAATCACCTTCAAACAACGAGAAATCCGAAGGCTCCAAAATACAACAATCAAGACCTGGGACGCTACAATACTTATTAATTATCCTATTCAATTAATTAATTATATAAAAATTAATACGCACTTAGGTATATCATAATAGTTATTAGTTAAAAAATTATAACATATTAAATTTATAAAGTAATTAAATTAATATATAAAATAACTATATTAATTTTTCATTCTACAATTTAATATATATATATAATATTTAGTTAGGCCACCTTACTTGTCATGAAACTATATCACTATATAGATATTAACTCAAATTACCTTATAAGAATATCATAAATAATATCTACATAAATAATAAATAAATTATTATATAACATAAATTGCCTAAAAAATGACTAACAGATACACTACAATAAAACTATATATAAATGGTGTGCGTGTGCAGGATTATCTTAAAGCTGACGATTGTATAGATGGGCCGGCCCGGTTCGACTAACCCGGTCCAACCTAACCCATATTTATTATGGACCTAAGAGATTGAGCCTAACATTACACATTTACAAATATTAATAATCTCAACTTGTATTTTTTTTTCTTTTAATTTTATTGTGTAAACAATAAAAAATTCATTTTTATTTCAAATTTTTAAGCTTCCAGAGTTTTTTCCAATCACATGTATATTATTAGCATCTGACTTGAAATATAATCAATTTGACTTAATTTAAGCACATCTTCTTTAATCTTTGTTGCATGAAGAGTCCATAATAGAAAATAAGTATATATGTGATTCTTTTCAATAAAAATACAGAAATAAAATTTGTACAGTATAACAATAATGATATATTTATTACTTTATCTTTAAACTTACTAATCAAAAAAATATTTGCACAATCATACCTGAACGATTATAAAATTTGATGTTTTTATCCTGTAAATTTACTGCACTTGCATCTTCACAATAATCTAAAACAAAAGGAACAAAACAGATGATTCATAATAATCCTTTATGTGAGAACATGTAACATTGACCATACCCATCTCTACTAATATACAAGTTATCTATCTCATGTTGTCTGCCACTCGATCTAAACATGAATAATCCCGTTCTTTGAATTGATCAGATGGTACTTCTGGTTGATACGTCCATTATGAACAATGTCGAAGAGACTAACATCTATCGATCATACCCATCTCTACTAATACGCAAGTTATCTATCTCATGTTGTCTGCCACTCGATCTCGACATGAATAATCCCGTTCTTTGAATTGATCAAATGATATTTCTGATTGATACGTCCATTATGAATAACGTCGAAGAGACTAACATCTATCGATCCCAAGGATTCCTACAAAATAAGTAACATCACGTCGAGTGAATATATACATTAATAGTTTGCTTCAATTAGACCATTGGGCACAAAACAACCCTATAAATACCGT